>CP125836.1:46835099-49335099 GCA_030408175.1 Trifolium repens | reverse complement strand
GAACTGTGATTGATATGATAATACTGGTTTATTCAGACTTATAGGCATCCATATATTCAACAGCTATACACTTATGAAGTACGCTAAATTGGTTTCCTCCTGTTCTAGTTTGATTCTGAAAACTGTCTATGGTCTACCTGAGAATCTGCTAATCACTAAAGAAACCCTAAACAAAATTATCTAGTTTTAAGTTTTTAGAAAGACAACAACTCTTCTGCATAGTAAGTGTAAGTCAACATTATGCATATGTTGCATATAAGAGAAATTATTTTTCTGCAAAAATTCAGAGGATGACAAATACTGACATGTGAAATCGTGGGCACAAAAGAAAATACAAATGCATGTGCACAGTGCACAGTGCACAGTGCACACACAATAAACACTCAAACAGGCAAAAAAGCAAAAGACAAGCAAGCATAGAACACTAAACACCTACGGTAAGGTACCAAAATGTGTATATGCTTTCACACAAACACAAATTCAATCAGACATATGGGCCAAGTCCAAATATTCAACTAATATAACCTTCATCACATAGAACATTGGTATAATCCACTTTTGGGAGAAACTTACAGACAGAGGACGCAGCAATGGACTAGCAATATGGGAAGGAATGGTCATGACAACACTCTTGCTCTGTAAAGAAACAACTCCTTCTGGGGTTTCATATGTCAAACTGTACTCTCCATTATCCAGTTTACTAATACTTAAAAGCTTCCAAGATAACTTCACCTTGTTACCTAACCTGTCAACAGGTTACAGGAACACAATTCACTAGGAACATCACTCACGTGAATATTGGTGAATCAACTAGAGCATTGGTATAACACAACAAAGAATACCTAGCAGAAATTGCGTTTGGCAACATGGTAAGTCCCTTCCGGAATGATCCAACAGTTTGACCCTTTGGCTTTGGCAGACGCCTACATAATTATTGCAATCAGTGAACTAACCCATCAATTATGGCAAATATCCAAAGACTCAGAGCAAATGTATTTTTACGGATCGCGAGGTGGTTTTGAAGCTCCATTTCTCTCTTGTATTGCTTTGAAGGCGCCACCAATAATGCTACCACCATTTTGTTCTAGCCTCCACACTTTCCCGAAAGCTGCCTTCATACTTAATTTTGAAGGATCACCAGCATAGACACCTGTATATGACAAAATTCAGCTAAACAGGATTTACAATACATTAAGGTGGACATAGAAAATTCATAACAGGAAGGAAAGGCAAGTAGGATGAAGTAAACTCATCAACTCTTGCAGTAAGTGCTTGTCTATTGATTTGTCAACATATTTCAATATCGTTTATAAAAGGAAAAATGGAAAACAGCGCACTTGTCAAATTAAAGCTTAATTACACTTTTAGCCTAGTTTGAGCTACATGTGACTTTGGTCTCTCAAGCTTTTTTCAAGCGATATTAATCCCTCTATTTTAAATATTAATCAAATATTATCATCAATCGTCTTTCACATAAATCCTTCAAAGTCTTATTTCTTATTAAAATACTCAAGGCTAAAGGATGGATTTGAGATATAAAATAAAATCAAGAGTTCAAAAGTAAAAGCATTGATAAATTTGAAGAATTTTGTAGAATGTAAAATTAGGATTTCAAAAGATTTCGAATTTCTTTTGTTTAAAATTCAGTTGGATATTTTAATTGGTGAATTTTAAGTGAAATAGTATTTAATCAATTCAAATTGTGATTTTTTTTTAACAGATTATGAGAATTTGAGAGTTTTAAACAAATGCAAAGGAATGGAGGGACTTAATTGAAAAAAATTAAAAACATGAGCAACTAAAATCGCTCAAAAACAACTACAGAGACCAAAATCACACATAGCTAAAGCTAGAGGAACCAAAATTGCAATTAATTACGCCTTAAATTAAAATAATATTCAGAAAGTGTAGTCACTTATGTTTCAAATTCGATATGATCATAGAAGTATAGCCACAATTTTTTTAAGAAAAACTTCCCAGAGATCTCTACCAGAACATGATAGTAGGAAGTTGGTTAAAAGGTTGAAAAGAATAATAACTGAGGTGGAAAATATGACAATGACAAAGATTGGTGGCTCTAACCTGAACAGAAAGGCTCTATCAAGCGTTCAAAAACCTCAGCACCAAGATTACGACGCACGAATTCTTCAACCGATTCCTCACGACCCTGTCACCTTCGTCAATATTATATCATATGAGAAAATACAATTAAGAATACTTGTATTTATTTATCTTCTAGTTCTAGATATTTCATTAGACACAAAGTAAAAATAATTAAATATAAGAAAGATATCAAAAAGAGAACACACTGGAGGAGGAGGGCGAATGCCAAGTGCTCCAAAACCAGCTCTGAGCTTGCCACCAATGCTCATTAAATCAAAGAAAGGAAAATCAGTTGGCTTTCCCGGCACCGGCCTCAATTTCCCATTCCACAACACAAATCTAGGCGCATCAGGATCTCCCAAAACAAGTTCGTCCTTCAAACCACTGTCCACCTGCAAAATGAAACAACCAAAACCACATTACCAGCATGTGTGAGGCAATATCAATATATTCTCTAAATGTTTCAAAATTACAAAAACAACTATGATTGAGTACGTCTTTTTCATAGACCAAACTGACTAACGGTAAACACATCCAAAAACCAAGCTAACCAACTAAATACACATACGAGGACCAAACGGACCAACAAATGACATATTTGTGTTTTATTTAGTTATTATGATACATTCAAGAACAGACAAACAAACATTTTGGTCCTTAGAAGTGTAATTCGTTGTCACATTAGTCCTGAATGTGGCGAAATTGCAAATCAACATTCCTAGCATCGTTTTTGTTAGCAATTGTATAGAATGAACTGACCAACAAAAAACAAAGTACTAAATGTACCTCAAAACAAATTTGAGGACCCCAAAATGACTAATAAACGAGACAATTATGGACGTGTTTTCAATTTTAATACATTCAAGATCAATATAACAGCAAGTTACGCTTTCTTGGATCAAAATAATGGTTTGCCCATTCGAGAAACACAACATTAATACATTTAAAGACAAAAATAACTATTTATTCAAAAATAAATTAATTTCAACCAATTGCATACACCCACATTGTTAATGAAGCTCTTAAAAGAAAGAGAATATTAATCATAATCATAATCACAACATACCACCATGGTGAGCATAGGATCAGACGGTTGAAAACTGTTAGGACCTTCTTCCCAAAGAAATCCATCCCTCTCAACAGTAATAATATTGCCACCAACTCGGTCTCTAGCTTCGGTAACAATAACATTGGGGACACCATTAGCGTGTTTGGTAGAAAGAGCCTGAGCGATACAGAGTCCACTGATACCACCACCAACAACTACACAATCAACAGGTGAGTGGTTTCTGGAACCGGAATCTGATTTCAAGGTGGTTTTAGTCGGAGATGCGGTGGATTCTTCCGCAATTGAACAACGGAGACGGAGAATAGGGTTAGGGTGATTTTTGCGAATGGATTTTGATTTTGGATTAAGTGAGGAGAAAGGAGAATGGAGGTAAGGGCGGAGAAGAAGGGTTTGTGTGGGTGGAAATGGGATGATGTCGTTGAAGAGAGTGAGTGTAACCATGGCGGGTGGAAATGGAGAACGATGGATGAGGGTGTTGTAACGAAATAAATAACGATTTGATTTGTTATCTTCAACAGAAACGATACAAAATACTGTTGCTAAATAACATGCTTGCTTGCAAGTTGCAATTAGCTCTTGCACATTGCAAATCACCACTCTTTTTAGAATTTTTTTTTTTTAATTTTTACTAATTTTTTTAATTTTTATTTTTACTATTTTAGTAATTCTTACTCTATATTCCTTTTTTTATTTTACTTTTTTTTTATCATTCTTGGTTTTTGTTAGTGGTAAGTACATTTCCAATTTTTATTTTTTAAATAATTTGATGGCTATAATTTTACCTTTTAAAATTAATATGTGAAGAATTTTTTATTCAAATTTGGATTTCTTTATTGTAATGGTTATTTTCTAACTAATACGATATGCTTGCTTAAATAGTAAAAAATTTCACGGTAATTACTGATTCCATGGACAACTCGACTGTTAATGAACTTGCAGTGCTACTACAACACATTATGTATCTTAAATGGTGCAACTTATTCAAAAGTATTTTATGGGTTTTATTGAAGTCGCATCATCTCAAAGCAACCATTTAAGAGTATCTTAAATGGTGCAACTCACATTTAAAGTAATTTTACATCTCAACCATCAATCAACTTCTCTTAATTTCTTTTAGATTTAAGTATTGTTTTATATTTATAATTTAATGGTCTATAGTCCACATTATTTCCCCAATTTTTTTTTCCACTTGAGAGAATCCATTCTCGGCGGACTGCATTGACTCTTTTTTTTATAAAATAAATAATTTCTTGCAACACCAGCCAGTGGACGCAATAAAAAATTGAGTCCTTGGAGGTGCTCTGATGACAACAACTTAAGTCATAGAAATATTAAAACTCAAACAATATTTAGTAAATGGTTTATACACTAAAAGGATCAAATCTCACATAAGATGATTGTAATAAAGGAAACATAATCTTTCTCTTGTGCATATTTCATTGGAGGTGATCTGTTTAATCTCTACCTTTCAATTGTTTTATTTAAGTGAACAATGCACAATAAAAAAAATTGGATGGTTGAGAGATGTAACAGGAGATAAATTTGATTGGAGAAGATTTGCTCTCATAATAAAGACATGGAATGGAAGTTTCTTAGAGGACGAACTTTAAATTCTAATGTCATGTTAGGATTTTTGATGGGTAGAAATAAGTGTGAATAAATTTGGATGAATGGAATTGTTTAATGTGAATAAATTTAATGAAGAACAATTGAGGGTTTTGAATGTTTCAATGGTGTGAAGTTGAGGTGATGAAAATTAGAAATTGAATGAGCAAATTTTTGTATAAATTTGAAAGAAAGAAATGACTTTTTTGTTGTTTCACTTACACAAGCCTTTGAATTCATGTGTGCATAGAAGTTTTACATAGGATTATGATCCGCCAAATTTAAAATACACAACTCACACGTAAGTCCTTGATGGAGTAGGTCACAACAAAACATTGTGAGGTTCCTATTTTCTAAGGAAATCACAACTCATGTGAAAACCAAAATTCTTACTCGGGACAATGGTGACAATATGGAGTTGTTCCTTGAGAAGGGAATAAGGTTGCTTTGGTTTGCTCCTCCCTTCATATATGGCGAAATCTTTAATACAGGAGACTAGATTTTAGACTAAAAGTGTACTGTTGAAGAGCTCAATGTACAGAGAGAAAGAATAAACATTACCAGTAAAAAGTATGAGGTGAAATAAATGTTCTGAGGAGTGTACTTAACCTTTAAAGAGTTGTTACTGGTCATTTCACAGGGACAAATCCCCTGGGTAACGTAAAAAAGCCATGTGAAACACATTTTTGCCAAGGAATTTGCCAGAGGCGAGCGATTGGGAATGCACCTCGTCGAAAATGGATTGCCAGAGTGTTGGACTAACTAAACTAATGTATATAGTTTTGATTTGTGATTAATGGTTTAATCAAGATCCGTTCATCGGGATTATTCCGCTAAGAGGATCTTTTTATTTGAAAAACCCCCTCTTAAATCCCAACAGTGGTATTAGAGCTTCGGTTTCGATTAAATCATTGTATTCAAACTGATTGATGTCCAACGATAAGTATATAGTGATATATTCTTAGTTGAGTGCATCTATTTTATCCGTGTCGTTTTGGTTGAATCGTTACTACTGTATTTTAATGTTTTGAAATACAAGATTTCAAAGACCTGCTAAATTTTAGATTCCATGAGATGGATTGCTAATAAGAGATATTAAATTGTTTGACTTTTAATATAATTAGTCTACAATACAAATTTCATGGTTCAATCATGTGTTTACGGTTTTAAGCTCTATGATTAAAAATAAAACAAAATGATGTTTTATTTATTTTAAACTTATAAAACGTGTTCTTGTTTTAAAGGTATATATGTGATATATTACAAGTTGGAACAAGTATGTTTTATTCGTTCGGTTGAATCCATGAGACAAATTTAGTTATCAGAATTCCATTATTTTGATACACTAATTTTGTAGCTATGTACAATTTGATTCAAAAGAGTTTTGATTAAATTGACATATTTGATGATTGGAGAATTGTCAAAGATTTGATTCAAAATATTTAATTTAGAATTAAGAGATTTGAATCAAATTTAATTGATTCGATACTTCCAAAGCGACCGTGAATCAAAAGGTTTGATTCTTTTTGAATTAATTTTATTTGATTTGGAAATATTAACGATTTTGACTTTTAATTTAAAATCAAGAGATTTGATATAAATTTGTATTCAATTTAGTAATTATGTGATAATTACTTGATTTGATTTAAAAGGGAAAGAATCAATATCTTTAAACACATATTTTATCATTTTGATACGGTTTTGAAATTTGTTCAATTTTCTTGTCATTGGATTTTATATTTAATGAGTATCAATCATGTGGCATGATATGCTTTCTATTTATATGTTATTTGTTTGACTTGCAAATTAATTACGATATCAATTTGTTAATTAATTAAATTTTAATCAATTAATTAATTATTAGAGGTATATAGTTATGGCCTTAGCGTGTTTGGCGTTTATTTTATTTGGTTTAAATATGACCTGCGTGTCGTGGTTCATTTTAAAATACGGCCTGCGTGTCGTGACAATTTATTTATTTATTTATTTATTTTAAACAATTGTAATCGCTCGTGATGACGGGAGATAAAGCCAAACAAAGATGCCGACGGAGTAGCTTGAGAAGTTTGCTCGAGGGTCAAAGAATTGTAATAAATTAATTTATTTAATTCTTTTGTTTAGGAGGCCATAACTATACTACCTAAGTTTATTTTATGTATGTGATGCATGAGATGTATGTTTTAATTATATATGCCTTGTATGTTATATATAATTGTTGAACATATATTTACATGAGTGTCATGTAAATTGAAAGACATTTTGTATGAGATACAAAACACGGTGAGATCAAATTTAATTAAAATCCTTCTAGTACTCATAAAGACTAATATAGAAAGTGTAGGTTTTGCCAACGCAAGGTGCATTTTCTATACTAGTAAGATGTGTTAATATTAAGTTTAAATGCTTTCCAAAGGATAGCACCCTTCAAGACTATTATCGAAAGGTGTGGGTTCAGCCAACGCGAAGTGCACTTTTCTACATTAGTAAGTTGCGGTGCGGTAACTCGTTTCTCCGATTGCTATTCTTTGGGTCTAACTTAACTAAACTAATTTTAAAAGGTTAAAAGGAGTTTAGAAGCATTGATTGGGTATAATTCATATGATGAATTTGAATAACGAGTTATTCGCTCAATTGATCCGAGAATTGTATGAGATACAATTGGAAGGAGTTCCTACCTAAATAACTATGTTTTGGGGATCAGCCCACGTTGACTCAAGACGTATTGAAATACGGATCTCGGCCTACTAGAAAATTTCAGTGGGATTTTCCGAATCAAATGTTAGAGGGTCATTTGGTTTGAATAAAATAGTGGGAGCATTTTAGTAAAAGTCCTTATTAAAATGATTTAATCATAATACAAATATTTTACATATCTCTTTAATTAAAATTTTATAATACAATACAAATTATATTGTCCTTATGAAGGACAGAAATTTCAGAGAAGAGTTTCTGAATTGGTACACAATTGAGAATTGTTCTCAAATGCGAGAAAAACTATAAGTTCTTGAACTATACTCTAGCAACCTACTATAACTAGATTCGAGAAGGATGCTTATCAGAAGTATCAAATCGAACATCTAGATATAGAATATTTCATACTTGTAATTTTGAAGAAGAAATGATGTGATCATTGATCTCAAAGGAGTTCTTTCAAAAGGGCTGCAAAGTATGAAAAATAATAGATTTCTTAATAGACCAAAGAGTTGGTCATCTGTTCTATCAAATAAATTTAATGGATAGATATAGTAAAATTTATTTAACATGAATTTTCTATATCTACTAGAACTTGTTGAATTGAATAAGAAATAATTTATAGAAATTGAGCTGTAATATAAATGAGATTTATATTATGTTCCTCTTATTTGTATAGAACAACCATGATTGCTAAAGGAGAACAATTATTTCAAGATGGTTAAATCATTGATTGAAATGTTGTTAATAGTTCTTGAAAGAGTCAAAATAAAAGAATGAAGTAAGACTTCAATTTTGTACATCGAGTTATAGAAAATCAAAGTTTCTATTTTGCATCAAATGTATATGATACAAGATGTTGAATATCATATTTATCAAAATATAGAGGCTTAAAGAATTAGAACATTGACTATGAGTTAAGTCAACATGTGTCTAGAATGAAACAAATTGTTTCATTGACAATGAGAGCTTATGCTATGACTTAAATTTGAGCTTGACCAAATAATCGTTATTAAGTTCCATCTAGTAATAGAAGTATCAGTTCTACATCTTGTATTGACAAGAGATGGATTGTAGTTTTGAATGATAAGACAATAATTGGTCATAACGTTTAAACAAATTTTTCTATACTAGTGCTCTTAATCAAGTAATGTACTTGAGTTCATGATCTTGATAAGATTATCTATAACAGTTGTGATAAGGACCAAATAAGATTTGGACCTTGTATATATATCAAGAGCGTTGTTGTTTAGTGCAAATATTTGGTGTGTCAATTACTAACTGAAAGTGAAATGACGCACGATCTATTTGATCAATATACATGAGATGTATGTCCACAACTAAAAAAAACTTATTTGATATATTAAATTTATTTTACTTCATTTACATTACTGATAAGATTAGTAGATGTGGATATGTGTGTGACACAAATTAGAAATCTTTGAATTTGTCAAAGAGTTTAACAATGAGGTAAAGAAAATAACTTGACAAAAGTATTAAAATCATATGAATAAGTCATAATGGTAAATACTTAATTAAGGAATATAATGACTATTTTATCGCATCATGTTTGACATGATTTTATTTAAGATAATTTAATTATATGTCATTGACTCTTTCTAGAAATTCATCCGCTTATAGTTATTCTTTACCCATAACTAGTTCCCCTTTAAAAAGTGATCATAAAGACACCATATATGATATGGAGGTAAGAGTTTGAATTGAAAAATTTATCAGATAAATTTAGTTCCAAATTGGATGAATGTGGAAGTACCCTAAGGAAACTAAGGGATACTTGTTCTACATCACTCTTTAGGACAAAAGTTGTTTTGTTGCTAGAACTGAAGCATTCCTCAAGTGGGAATGCATCTCTAAAAGAGTCAGTGGGAGTGATATAGAACTTGAATAATTCAAGTACCACAAAATTAATATCCGTTTAAAAGGGAACATGAATCGGTTCCTCAAAATTGTTGTAGGACCAACGGTTTGAGTTGCACAAAAGACTAGACAAGTCTAACATATCACAAGGTTGAGAAGTATGATTTTATCATGACTCAACAAGGTGATATGGTTTTCATGGAAGATGAATATTTGACTTGTTAAAAGGTCGTGAACGACCTAAATTCTGAGAGGTGGCTAAATGCCATAGAATCTTATACATAATCCATGTACACATACCTTATGTGGATAATGGTTATGTCATCAAGATGAGTAAGATTCATAAGCAATCTAATTTTAATTAGATCAAGTTCTCAGAAGTTTAATTATTTGTTCCTATTTATGAAGTTTTATGAAAACGAATTAATAAAAGACAAATATAAATTTTGTGCACACAAGGAGGTTTGTGGGAGTAATTATATTCATCGGGTATTATATGTGGATGACATATTAATTATCAAAATATTTTCCTTATACATGTAAGACATGAATAAGGAAATGACTCTTGATGAAATACTTTGGTGAGGCTTCCTAAAGAGTTAGGAACAGCTTATGTACATATATTGATGCAATGTTCAAACATTTAATGTGCATAATTTCACGTTGAAATTGTTGCATGTGTAAAATGGTTGGTTTTGTCCAAAGGACAATATTGTATCTCATTGGATGAGAAAGAAATACATGAAAATAATCCATATGATTTGGTAGATGGATCAATCAATTAATACCATAATATGTACAAGACCAAATACACCATATGCTTGTAGCATATTCAATATGTACCAAAATTGAAACTAGTGTTTGACACTAACTGGCCTACAAGAATATCCCTAAGAACCTTAAAGGAACTAAGGAATATCTCTTGAAATAGGTAGGTATGGGAAAGATCATTGTAAAGAAGTTACAATGATGCTAGTTTCCAAACCAATGCATTGTATGTCTAGTTATAAGCACTGTAAGCTATAAAACAATATGCTTCTTAAAGTGTTTATTTCAGTTACAGATGTTAAGTATTTAATTTGGATCGTTTAGCTCATGATTGAGCTAAAACTATGTTTCCGGTATTGCAGATCACATTAATCACATAAGTGATGATAATGGTTTAAATATTGCAAGCAAAGGAGAATAGATCTCACCAACGATTCAAATATATACTCAAACACTTTTATATTTCGATAGAGATCGGAAGAGAAATTTGGGAGATATGTAAGATAACAACAAAGGAAATAGTTCCTTATCCACTAAAGAAGCATCTTGCTAAGAAGTTGCTTGATGCTCATGCTAAACAGATAAATGTTAGATGAACATTTGATTGGCTTTAGTGCTAGTGGGAGATTGTTGGAGTAAGCCCTAAAAGCCAATCTATTTTGGTAGTATTTACTTATGTATTGTGACTTTGAATTATATATTTAATATATATGATAAGGTATTTCTTTATTATGTTTGTTTTTCAAAAATAATAAAGTCCCTAGAATAGTTAGTCCATTTAATGGAACATTAAGTATGACTTAATCGTGAGACTCCATTAAATATAAGGACACTATTCTTAAAGTATCCGTAGTCAAGCTTTACTATGATCTGTGATAATAGTAAAACATAGAGACTATTATGTTAGTAGACTGATAACCACATCTCACGGGTTATGGATATGAGATATCAAGTCTTTACATAGGTATAAATATTAGGAGTAATATTTATACTGGATTGACCCACCATGAGAATACTACATAGTTTGTTATGTAAGTGTCATAAGATATTCTCGTAGTGATAACGGTGTATAGCACCCTTCGACCTGAAACCACTATGGACCCTAGATGTGGAGTAGAGTGCTTAGTTGCCGTTCAAACGTTGTCCGTAACAGGATGACTATAAAGTCGGTTGATGGGTACTCCACGAATCGTGCTGAGGGACATGAGTGACCTAGATGAGATTTATCCCTCCTACATAATGGGAGTAATATCTATTGGCCTCTTGATGGAATATGACTGATAAAATGCGTGGCCACGCCAAACTAAGTCAATATGAGATATTGAGCTTACTCGTTGATCAGTATATTCTGGGATCAAGAAATAAGATATTGAACCATACAAGGATGACACAATCTATGTCTTGTGTTCAATATAGATATAAAGGGTAAAGGGGTAATTATACAAATAATCATTATCACAGAAAGGTTACGTCAAATCACTGACATTCTCGTCACTTGGGTAGCAGCGATGTGTTGCTAGATACCTCTCACTGTTTATAATATTAAATAAGATATTTAATATTATTGCCAACGTTACGAGAACCTACAGGGTCACACGCATAGAGTACTGACAACAGAACGAACAATTAAATTAAATAAGATTTAATTTAATTAGATGTTAATTGCATTTAAGAAATGTATTAACTTATATGATTTATTTATTTAAATGTGATTTAATTAAATAAATGAGGGATAACAATTAATTAAATTAAATATGATTTAATTCGATTAATATTTTGTATTTAATTAAAATAGTTTAATTAAATATAAATACCATAAGACTATTTTGGAAAAATCCTAAAATACGATTTTAGGGTTTTAGTGGCTCACACTCTATAAATAGAAGAGGAGCACACTTCCCAAGTATGACAAATCCTAATAGTTGTATTCCCTCTCATATCGATCGGCTAGCACCGTGTTCTGCTTTTGTGCTCGCGTGGACTGAGTAGAGGTGCTGCTACTTTGTGGCACTGGTGATTGTGGTTTCTTTCGAGGCTTCGATAGAGTTGAGTGTCTCCTCGACGCTTCAAGAGGTAAACACATAAACTAATGTATATAGTTTTGATTTGTGATTAATGGTTTAATCAAGATCCGTTCATCGGGATTATTCCGCTAAGAGGATCTTTTTATTTGAAAAACCCCCTCTTAAATCCCAACACAGAGGTTTTACCCCTGTGAAATTTGGGAGGGGCACACCCCTGTCAAATTTGCCAGAGACTTACCCCTGTCAAACAAACTGGGCCTACTACAACTGTCACGTTCTGTGATCTGTCTGACGGACTGCGCTGATGGGACATGTTCAGTCCTTGTGATGCGAGGGGTTTTGCCCCTTGGAAAAAAATTATTTTTTTAAATAAATATTATTTAAACAATATTTTGAAAATTAATAAAATAATATTAAATTCATCCAAAATACTTAAAATCATAAGTATATTTTTTAAATAATAATACACTATATTTTAATTCTTATAAAAACAATTTTTTAAAAAATAGATTTTGATTTTTTTTTATAACAATTTGAAATTGTATCAGTATACTATTTTAATTGTTTTTAAAAGTTGTATAGTAAAATTTTATTTTACTTTTAAAAAATGTATAATTTTTTGAAAACAGTTTAAAATAATATGTTTAAATAAATATTTAAATGCTAATACAATATATTTTAATTCTTATAAAAACAATTTAAAAAACAGAACTTCATTTTTTGAAAACAGTTAAAAAAATGTATGTTTAAATAAACATTTAAATAATTAATTTCTTAATTTTTTATAAAAAAATACTGATACTTTTAAAAAAATCGAATTTTTTTTAAAATATTTTCAGCATCCTTCATTTTCATAATGGAATCATCTTGTTCTTTCCAGCCAAAAAACAATCAAATTATCAAAATTTATACTGACTAATCCTAATATATATGAGAACTAAGATGCGAAGTTTCAAATTTTAAGAAACGAGATCGGAGCAGAGGATAAATCATATAAGAAAATCTCTGAAGAAGCCATGTGGCTTGCTAATATGATTTCAATTTTATTACGAATTCTTTAATGATTTCATATCATATTACCATCACTTAAAAAAAAAAAAATATATAATCATTACAACAAAATTTTAAAGGATAAAAATTATTAATTTTTTTGCTTTTCAATAAATGGAGGTGAAGAATAAAATTGGAGCAGTAACAAGTTGTAGAGGAGGTGATTCACGTGGCTGCAATTTTTCCGGTTGAATAGTGCTACAAATTAAAAAAAGAAGTGTTAAGACGAGATTATAAAAAGGAATCAATATGAGATTGTAGCATAAAACACTACATTTAAAATAATCAGAAAAATAAATAAATAACCATTTTAAATATTGGAGGAATATGGAAAAGGATTAGATGAAAATAGGTGGAAGTTTTGTGAAAGACTTTGAATGTGAGAGGTTTATGTGATTTTTGGTGGTGGTGTAGAGAATGTGAGAAGCTAGTTTACGGTAGTGGAGTGTGGAAGTGAGAAATAAAGTGGAGAAATTTTAGGTGTAGTGGGTGAGAGAAGGCATGATATAGTTGGGTGTAAACAATTTCTCTTAACCTAAAGAGATTGGTCCAACCTTGAATCTCAGTCAGCCTAAGCACATCTATTCCTCCTTCTAGCAGATTATTGAAATCATAAATTCTACAACTAGAAACCGGTTTAACAGCCCAAAATTCTTGAAATTCCTCTTTGTTTAATGGATGAACAAGAGGAACAAAATTTACCCTAGATTTTGGATGAATGGGCTCTACCTCTTCAAATTGATCTTTCTTTTTTCCTTTTTCCTTCTTCTTTCTTTCTGCTTCAGCACTTTCTTCTTCTGACTCTTCCACAATCTTTTTAGCATTTTCTTTTTCCTTCCTTTGACCTTCTTCCACGAACCTTTCTATGTTAGCAAAGAAGACTCCTTTGGTGGTTTTTGGTTTGGTAGGTTCAGATTTGGAGGTCTCAGTGGGTTTGGTTGGCTCAACAAGTTTAGATATGGATTTGGTTTGGCGAGGAGGTGAGGGAGTAGCTTCTTCATCAGAATCCCTATCCATTATTTCATAGATAGTGTTGTCAATGACTGGCTTTCTTGATGAGAAGCCTCCAGATTCCAGTCTAGCAGATCTTCTAAGTCTTGGGGATTGAGAAATTTTGGCTTTTGATTTTTTCTTGTAGGTCTGGATTGGTGGAGTTGTTGTTTGAGTTTGTGGGATAACTGCTTCTTGGGGGGTTACAAAACTCTCAGATTCAGAGTTAGGCATGGATTTTGAGAGCTCAAACATGACTTCAATAACGATCTCCTCTGTTTCGTTAATGTCAGGGTCGTTAATGGGTTCAGAGATAGCGTTAGTGATGCGCAAGGGTTCAGATTGAGTGGTGGTGATTTCTGGGTTGCTTTGATCAGGAAAGAGGGTGGATAATGGTTCAATGTCAAGGCCTCTTCCTACATGAATTTAGATTGCATTTTAGTATTTTTTTATTAAAAAAAAGAAGTTAAAAGGCCAAAATTATTTTGTTTCAATGATATTTTTTTTAAATAAAGAAAAGAAATAGAGAAAATAATTTGTTTAATACTTAAAATTAAAGATAAAAAATAAACATATGAATGTAATTTAAGAGATTGTTTAAGGATTTCTAATTTAAAAGAGGTAAAATCTAATTTTAATATAAGCGGGGCGAGTTTAGGGTGAATATCAATGTCCTCATTACCCGCCCCAACCTTGTCTTTTGAAATCGGGGAAAACCCAAACTCGAACCCAAACTCAGTCAACTCGGATTTTTCCCGTCAAAGCGGATATGGTTTGGGCGGTACTCGCAGGTATGAGTTTTATTGCCATGCCTAGTGGAGATTTTGTGATTTATGTTACAATTTGTGACCATAGTGATTTTGTTATTGGTTGTTAAGAGTGACATCCAACAGAAGCAAAATAAGGCGAGACTCCTTTTATTTATATCAGTTGTTTTTTTTGTTGTGTTGTCATTGATATAACTATTTTTATGTTGAGCATTGCTTAATTTTAGTTTCAGCTGTGGTTTCGTTTGGTCCCTATATCTTTGAGTATTGTGTTAGCAGGTGACAATTGTATAGGTTAAGCTTGGATTGATCTTAGTTGTAAAGGGGGTATTTGTTTCTTGCTTCATGTACTATGTACTGGTGTATCAGACCTTTGTGTTCTTCCTTGGGCATATCTTATGCCTTATTTAACTTAATCTCTTTTGTCGCCTATGTAGTTGGATAGATTTTGTACAATCGTGTGTTTTGCAGATTTATTGTTCACTATGTTATGTACATGATAAAAGTTAATATGAAATAAGAAGAATTTATAGGCTCTATGCATCATTCTCTACACAACTATTTGACATGACTAGCAATTTCCAAAGTAATCTTATTACAATGTTTTGATTTATTTATTTACTATGATGATAGATACCACTCCTTTGTTTTCTTTCATCTTCTTTAGAGACATACCATTTGGAGTTTAATGTTAACTATGTAAGTTTCTTTTCTTCTCTTTACCACTATGTAAGTTAGAAGAAAAATGACTTCTAAGTAGAGTTGAACTAATTTTATTTGGGTAAAATAACTGATACTCCCCCTGTAAAATAACTTAAATTGTATTTGAATGAATAAAACAAAATTTATTAATATGCAAACGGTGTAATTTATTAATTTTAATTATTAGTAATTTTAAGTAATCCAAAATTTTACTGTTTAAATTATTCAATACTAAAAAAAAAATTATGATGATAAATTTATTCATTTTTAAAAAAAACTTAACCCGATGATACATTCTTTTGTCACGTTTTTAATTAAGATATTCACCTTTCTATTTCCATATTTTTTTATTAATATAGTTAATACAAAATAATTACGGTATTCACCTTTTCATTTTTATATTTTTTAATTCAAATTCAAATTTAAAACTTACATATATGAATAAATTTATCATCATAAAATAATTTTTTAATATTTCTTAATTTTATAAGTCACATTTAATGTATAACATATATCAAAAGTAATTATTTATTAAAAGTAATTTAATTTTTAGTTTCAAATATACAATTCCAAATTTACAAGACACAAATTTCATCTTCACTTCTTTTTTTTCTCTAATATTTAAAAATGATATTTATTATTTTCCCAAAATTAAATACATTGAATATTAGTCAAAAATAAAATAGTGTAGCAAAAAAATAACAAAAGAATACATTTTTTTTTAGATAATGAAAGGATACATTTTTTAATAAGGAAAGAATGTTAAAAAAATAATTATTATTATTTTATGATTGATTCAAATGGCCATGTTGATCTTCCTCTGTGTTTAATTGATTCAAATACATTTTAAGTTGTTTCCTTAACACAAGCGCGAACACAGCTCACTTGGTTGACAGCAGAGTCATGGATAGAGAAGGTCACGAGTTCGAACCTTGTGGACTGCGTTTCCACCATTTTTTGTGGTTTTTTTTAAATTCAGTTTATTAAATATTTTTTTAATTAATAATTAGTTTGACACGTGTCATGACACGTGACATTAAATTTAAATAAAAATTATAATAAATCCACGTGGATTTGCCACGTGGCAAAAGTGCACAGTCAGCTGCCAAGTTTTGTGTATAGGGGGCAAAAGTAAAGAGTCAATATTTTGTAAGGGGCGAGTTGCACGAAAAAAATTTATAGGGGGGAAAAACAAAGCACGCCCATATTACCGGAATGTATCAGTTATTTTACCCATTTTATTTTTACTAATTTTACAATCACAGTTGAACTCCTCTTCCCACACGAATGCAGCTATGCTCCTTTTCTTGGAGCTCCTTTTCTTCCTTTTCTTTTCACAGATTGACGACACGTGGCAAAAACCAATCTAATGGCTGGAAATTAAAGGCTATAATTAAGTAATTAAAAACATATGAAATCAGAAAATAAAGCGCGTTCAGTTTCCATCTTCTTCTTTCTTCTTCATCACCTCTTTGCTGCAACCTCCGCCGCCGCCCCTTTCCGGCCGTCACAAGGCGGCGGTTTTCCTCCCATATTTTCTACTTCGACCTCTTGTTTTCAATTTCAGGTATGAATTTCTGAGAGAGACAAATTTCTATAATTTTTCAAAGTTTTAGGTTTTTGGAAAATTTTGATTTGGGAAATTTTGATTTGTTGCGTCTTTATCTATAACTAACGATTTTATTCTACATATTAATACAAGTGAAGCAATACTTTTTTATGCTCTTTGGATTATGTAGTTCATAAAGGATTAATTTAGTGTTGCAAATTGGTTATAATTTATAAGGAATTATAATGAAATTCTTTGAAGAAATTTTGGTGTAAGGAATTATAATGATTTCTGCAGCTGGTGTTGCTTTATGGTTGCTGGTTTTTTGCAGCATAGTTTTTCGGTTTTTTAGGCTGCTGTTTGTTTCGTTTGTTTGCTTGGCCTAGCCTTCTATTATGCAGCTTGTTTACTTTCTTTGCTGCTGCTCCTTGTAATTATCTAAGTACATCTTGTGCTTATTTTCAATCTCAATAAATTTAGCTTGTTTACTTTGTTTGTTGATGTTGGATGTTTTGTAGGTGGTACCACTGTTTGGGGACTGGTGTGTCTCGGCGGATCTGCTATCCGAGCTTCAGCATGCTTACAATTGGCTACTGATCATAATATGAAGCACATTTCCTTATCCTCCGACGCAGATGTAGTTGTTAACAGTCTCAACATCAAGTGCTGCATAGCTGCTATTGATTCTTTTAGTTTAGATTGTAAAATGTTGATGGAACAATTTGAATTTGTATTTGTTTACTATGTTAGAAGGAGCTCTAATGTTATAGCTCATAAGCTAGTAGGTTTATCTAGGAGAATTGGTTCCAAAGCTGTTCTGCTTCATGTATCTCTTCTTTGTTGCTAATGAAAAGTGTTTACCTTTAAAAATTGTTATGGTTTTCAATATTTTTTATATATAATATCACACTGATGCAGAAAAGCTATTGTTTCTTGAGACAAAATAACAATCCAAAACACATACATCAAAGACTAGCAATCAGCCACTATATGAAAAGAAAAGCACATTGTTGAGACAAAAAGTCAACCTGCTATACTATAAAAGAGTATTTCATTGTACAATGACAACCTGCCACTACAACCACTCTAAGTAAACCATAAATGGTCATATTACAAAAATGACAGAGTAAAACTGAGGCACAATTCCATTACATTAATGTTGCTACATTCTTAACCAAAAGTTTCTGCATAATTGTTGCTACATTCTTAACCAAAAGTAAGCACAATTCCAAAATAGTTGCTGCATAATGGTGAAATCCCTATGTGTCAAATTGTGTCGCTTGGACAGTAGCTTGATGTTGAGTTTCATTGTCAACTTGGCTTGATTGCGTCTCTTGGATTGTAGTTTGCTGTTGCATATATAGTAAAATATAAGAACAGATAAACATATGATATAGTTAAACATAATTTAATACTTTAATAAAAAAAAACTTACCGATACCGATTGTGTCTTTTTCTTTTTTTGTGAGTACCTCTTTGTCTTTCTTGCTAATTTTTCAACCCAAGATAGAGCTCGTTTTTTACCCTTTCGTGAACAATCTCGCGCCTTTATACCTCTTGCCATGCCAACGGTGGCCACATTATCAATTTCATCATTTCCAATTGATATGGATACATGAACCTCTCCATCCACATGCTTTTTGGCCAACATATCATCAATTATTTTGCTGGACTCTTCACAAACTTTGGACATAAATGTGTAAGTTTCATGAGTTTCCGAAGATTTGTTGGTCAATTTAATCATTCGAGGACATAACTCATTGTATCGCATCATGAAATGAGCTTTTATGTCTAATTCAACGTGCCTCCCTTTCCAATCTTGATTACTTCCTAATCTTGCATCTCTTGTCCATCGCTTTAGGATGTAGTGTTCGGGAATTAACTTAATATTCATGACATTTAAAACTTTCAAAGCATGACAACATAAGGTACCATGTGTCTCAAATTTACGACAATATCAAGAGACTTTTTGTTCCATAGGATTTCCGATTACCATCCTCTCCTTTGCATTATCACAATTTGTTACAACATATAAACCTCCTTGCAAATCCCTTATGCAGCAATTTACATATTCTTCATATTCCTCTTGGAATTCCTCAAAAAAATTTGGAGTGTAAACATCTCCGGCTTGAATGAGCATACGGCACATTTTGTTCATGGATATTATTCACCCATTTATCAACACAATTTGGAATTGATGATGAATTCGTATTTTCTGAAAAAAAGTAGAGTGAAGATATTAACTATTGTTAAAAATAATAAGAGAATAACAAGCATACATGACAAAGTGAAACTATTAACCATTTTTTTTTAACTGCAAACAAAAATATTAGTAAGGCACTCATAAGCACAAGAAATGCTTAGAGGCCACAAGGAACAAGTTAATACAAGAGCATTCTGCTAACATGACAAAGTTAATAAAGACACACTAGTGACTAGATAACACTAAACAATCCCCACACATGACCAGAAACAGCACCTGAATAAAACAAACAGTGTACATAAACAACAAACCAGTATCACCACGGCAGAGGTTCAGAAAAAACAGAAAACCAGAGAACTTGAAAAACCAGAAAAATCACATATATTGCCATAGTTATTTATTCCAATTCCTCATTCCTCTATACTAACAATCACATATATTCATATATCTGACACTATATATAACACCAATTCCTTGTTTTTTCTCTTCGTCTTCAATCTTTTAATTTAATAAAATTCATGGTTTCTATCACCATGGTTTTGCAGTCTTATACATTAATATGCAATGATCATATTTCATATTACTTACTCTTCTTGCAATAACAAAGAGGACAAAGAATAAAAAGTGTAGATTTGAAAAGGAACAATACCTTGATCATGAATATTAGAAACAAGATGGTTAGGTTCTGTCATGATGAGGAATCGGCGAAACGGCGAATACGAAAAGACAAGATGTTGAGGTAGTGTCGCAGTCTATTGAGAATATGGGAGAAAAACCGCCGCCCTGTGACGACCGGAAAGAGGTGGCGGCGGCGGCGGTGGCTGTGGTAGCTCCACAGGTGATGAAGAAGAAGATGGAAAGACAGTGTTACTAAGAACGCGCGCTTTCCTTTATTTTCTGATTTCATATGTTTTTAATTACTTAATTATAGCCTTTAATTTCCAGCCATTAGATTGGTTTTTGCCACGTGTCGTCAATCTGTGAAAAGAAAAGGAAGAAAAGGAGCTCCAAGAAAAGGAGCATAGCTGCTTTCCTTCCGACACTTGCTTCTTCCACTACCTTGCCTCATATTCCTCCTTACTGAAACTCTCCAATCTCTTTAATGTAACATGTTCATGGCAACTTCTCAATTGTTTATGAAGAGATGAAAACCAAACTCTAGTCCACATAGTTTTTTTATTTTACTCTTTTTTATTTTTTGGTACAAGATTATACAGTATGTTTTTTTACACTCTATAGGCCACATAGTTGGCTCTTGCTTCCAATCAAAAATCAAATGTGGTTGGGTTTAAAATTTGAACAATATTTTTTTGTAAAAAAAAATAAATTTGAAAAATACTATTTTTTAAGGAAAATGCTAACTAGTGCCCCCGCCAACAAATATAGTAAAGTTTTCTTAAAAATTGTGTAGTCAACCTTTAAAAGATGAAAAAAATGTAGTCAACCTCTAAAAGTTGTGTAGTTTTCTAAAGATGAAAAAGATGACCCTATTTTTAAAACTAAACTTGAGTGTAATAAATAAAGTAATTCATTCACAAAAAAATAAATAAAGTAATTCAATTGCAGGGATATAATCGTCCACGCGTACAAAAATTAAGCGCAATACACCACGCTAACAATATAAACGCGAAGGACGTTTAGCTCTGTTCCCGCCTTTTTGTTTTCACACTTTCGAATCATAGCTAACAAATTACGCACACGCTTTTCATCACTTCATTCAATTAATTTCTCAATCCACTAAGAGCTTCAACATTTCTCTCACACATCACATTTCTCTTAACGGAGCTTCACGAAGATCTGATTCAATCGTAAGTGTTCTTTCATCGCGATTTTTTGTTTTTTTAGTTTTTTTTTTATCATCGTTAACTTCAGATCAAACTTAAGTTGTAGCCTAAAATTCGTTTGGATTTTTTAGATCACGTCAATGTTTGGTTCCAATTCTTCTCTGATGTTTCTAAATTCTTCGTTTCCTCTTTCTCTAGGGTTTTTCTTACCAGGTGATCAATTATTGAAGTACGAATTTGTTTGGATTGCGATTTAGGTTAATTTTGTTTTCGTTTTTTGTGTTCAAGTTGTTATTTCTTCCAATTGATTTGTATGATTTTGCTTCCTTAAGTTGTGAGGTTGTTTATTTGCAAATCACATCCCGATTTGTTGTTGAGAAAAGTTGGGATGCGAAAGAACTTTTGAGATAATGGTTTCTTTCCGACTTGTAAAATCTGTTGCGAGAATCAATCTGGAAATGCCGACTCAAATGGTGGATTTGTTCCTTTGTTTCATGAGCGATTAGTTTTTCTGATTATTTGATTTAAGCTTGATCTGTGGGTTTGTTATGTTTTGTACTGTAATTCTTACTTAATAAAATTTGGTTGTTACATTTTCAGGTCAGTTAATGGTGCCATTGTTTAACTAAACTTGCCAGAACGTGACTAACAATGGGTACTGAAGCACGGAAAGTTCTGCAAGATGTAAGTAGAAACCTTGATTTATCGACTTTTATGAACTGATTTAGTTTGGTCGCTGTGCTTTTGAATATTTTGCTTATTATGATAGTCTGGAAATTGGTAGTTTGTTTGATTAGGTTTGATTGTGGCTGTAAATTTCTCTTGTTAATATTGTTTTGATGATGTTTGGTTTGTTATGTTGCAAATGCACCCTGAGCACTCATAAATAATTGTATGCAAGTGTTAAAAACAAATATTGTATATTATTTTCGAGTTCCCTTTGCCTTGACTTTAAAAGGCTAGGATCAATTATGACTTTAGTTGCAGTATTTCTATTCTTGAGTGAAAAAATATATTAAGATATTCATGGATTTGAATTATATATTTAGGAGCATGCGAATGATTGTCGGAGTATGGGCAGCAATATTCATCCGTCTAGCCAGTCAAGGAAAATTTCTATAGGAGTTATGGCAGATTCCAAAGCTAGCTCAAGATGTGGAATCAAGAAAGGGGATGAAGCTATCATGCCAAATACAGAAAGGGTAACCTCTAAGGTGGGAAATATCACTGGATTAGAAAGCAAGGCTGAAGGGGTTTCCTCTAAAGTAAAGAAAACTGGAGATCCAAAAGCGGTGGAGGGTTCTTGGATGTCTAAATCCTTTTACCAAAAGACACCTACTACTGAGGCAAATCTTCAAGCCAACAAAACCTCTAGTTTACTGGTCTCTCCTGCGGGAAAGAATGAGCCTGATGGAATAGGGTGTGAAGCTGGGGTTCAGTTTTTTCCATATCAAACTCCAAAATTTCCTTCTAATAATTACAAGAAGTTTGATGGGGATACTAGTAGAAGCTCTAGAAAGAAGGGAAGAAAGGATGGGAATGCTGAAGAAAGGGTAGAGGAATTTACCTTTACCACTACACCAAAAGTCTTTGAGTCTGATAAACCCAAGGAAGAAAACAAGATAAATAGAACAGAAAACCAAACTGAAAATTTGAGGACGAAGCTTTGCCAAATATTAGGGACCATTTCTTCCCCTAAGACTCAGGATTCAGGCTCTAACACTTGTAACAAGGACAAGGAAAGTTTCCCGCTCAAGCCGCATTTGAATCTTAAGGAAAATAAATTTGTTAAGAGCAGACAAAACTCGGATACTATAGAAACTGATTCAGAAAGTCCTGACCAAACTCGTAAAAGGCCAGTCACTCGTTCTAGGACCAGAAAGAAAGCGCCTTCCCAAAAGCAACAGGGAAGGGGTAAAAGTGGCATAATTTCCAGAGAGGCAGAGAAGCATCAAGAAAAATGTATGTTGTCATTTGAAGAAAAAGGGATTGGTGGCCAAGATGCTTTTCAAAATGATGGTTCCTCCGTGTCTTTAAAGAAAAAGAGTCAGGGAAATAATTCCAAAAAAGGGCAACATAAGATCTGCTTCACTGAAACTTATACCACAGATAAGCTTCACAAAGACACTTCAAAGACTGATCCACCACTGTATGCAGGGGCTTCATTCTCACTTGGGAATAAAATGGGAGGATTTAGTAGTTTCTTACCTGATTACCATACAAAAAGCCCTGAGATGCAGAAAAAAGACCAAGAAAAAGAATTTTCCCAGCCACAAACACTAAACAATACAGATCAGCATGAAGTATCAGAAAATAGAAACCAGCAGGAGTGCAGAAGTATTCCAGTTACACCCAATGTTGCCAAGTCACAAGATGATTTTCAAAGTCCTACATTTCAATTTAAGACACCTACTTTAAGCTCTCCTAGTCCAACACCAAAGACGGAACAAAAGGCAAATGATGTTAGTAGTCCAGCATCAGCCGAAAGAACAAGATTTTCTATGAGGGCCATGCCTAATTTAAGGACTTTTC
Source organism: Trifolium repens (assembly GCA_030408175.1). NCBI lineage: Eukaryota > Viridiplantae > Streptophyta > Magnoliopsida > Fabales > Fabaceae > Trifolium > Trifolium repens. The sequence goes on along the minus strand of CP125836.1, from coordinate 49,311,384 downwards.
TGTCTTCGGAGCCAGGCTTTACAACAAGGGAACAAGACAAATCTTATGTATCCTTATTGCTTTTGTGTTTCAAGCTGATACTTTTGTGTCTTTTGTCCTTGAATTAGATATTTTGTGTATTTGTATTTTGCTTTACTTAATATACTTCAGCATATGAAGGAAAACAAGTATTCTATTCCTAGAAAAGAAAAATCTCTCGAGAAAGAGACAAAAGAGCAGGATGGATCATCAGAGGAGAGGAACGTCCAAGGGTGTCATCAAGGTTTGACTTTCATTAAATAATATGCAATCTTGTAGACTCACAGAACTTCTTGTACTTACTTTTTATCGAGCGGTTTTAATATATAACTTATTTCATGTTAAAACTAAGCCAAAATGGTTTAAGCACACATTAGCATCAGGAAGTAATGAACATGTATAAGGATGTTTTGTCTCCCGTTTTCTTCTGTTTCCATGCCATGCCAATCTTATATGTTCTTCAAAATTCTGAATTATTAATTTCCCAGAATATGTTTTCACAGGAAAAGTACCAAACAGTAGGCTTTCTACTATGTCTCGCTCATTCTCAAATTGTTCTGATGATATGGATAGGGATTGTTTTTTTTATGCAATGTATGTTTGGAAATAAAATAATTACTTGGTTGGTTAATTATTTTTATTGTTACATGCCACCGAGGTCTTTATTAGATTTAGCATGTATCTTGTCCTTCATAACCTATGATATGAGATTAAGACGTGCTCTGTCATGAGTAGTTACCGAGTCCTTAACAGTGTTAAAGTAACCTTCCATTTCCACTATCTGTTATCTGAGACTAAGGTGTGCTCTGTCATCGCTATTTACTAGTGTTTATAAGGTGTTAAAGTTACCTGCCAGGTCCATCGTTTCTAGGTTCTTGAACCTGTTCAGTTATTATTTTCAAAGGATCATCTTGCAAACTGAAACCCAGGAAGAAAAAAAAATCCAGTGGTATAGAGTATTTGTTGTGCAGCTCCCTCCAGTAGATTGCTGACGGTTGTAAGTCGTGATGAATGAAAAGACACTGATAATTGTTGGAAGACAATTAAAATTCTTCATATATAATGTTTAGCTGAAAATGTGGCACATGCTCTTCTAAAATCTTCAGCTATCTTTTAATGCATTTGCTGGTTTAGCTTTAGTCACAATATCAAGGCTATCAGATATTTTGTCGTGTTCCTCCTTTATATATAATATCTGTTTTTTCATGACAGAACCATCTTCGGTTTTATGTGTAGGTTCAAGAGCAAGGCATACTGCTGAGAGGAAAAGTTTTGCACTTCATCCAATCAAAAGGCTGCGTAGCCATAAAGGCATAAAATTTAATGATACAAGCCCAGCTTCTGTGTCTTCAAAAGGTAAAACTTACACAGTTACACAGTTACACTTTGTACTTGATATTTAATATCTAAATATGCTATCTTGATGTATTTAATCTTCTACTTTAATTTCATTGTACAAATGATTAGACATAGGAGAAAATGATTCGATGGATGAAGCTTCTGAACAGACTCAAGATGGATTTGTAAGGTGTTTTCTCTTTTCCTATGAACTTAGTGATGGTAAGAAAAAGTACAAAATACTACTCCTATTTAAACAATCTTTTTTAATTGTATAATTCTTGCCAATTGTTAGGGCTGTTGAACTGTTCGCCTTGGAATTGGCCAAACTTAAGAACAAACTGAAGTTCATGACTAGTCAGAAATCCTCAGAAATTTTGAAGTCTGTTGCTGAAGACATACATTTCCAACTGCAGGATGTTCATTCCCAGATTGAAACAGACTTGTACGTATATTAGATTAATGAACTCTTAAACTTCCCACATCTTATGTTCTTATGCGTTTCTGAAAAAATGTTTCAGAGGAAAGATTTCAAATCTCAATAAATCAAAGAGAAAACGGATAGAAACAAGATTTGAAGGTAGCAAATTTTCGACTGCAATCTAATATATTTGTGTTTTTATTTAACTAATATAGTTTTTCTGTACATCTTTCTCCTTTTCATATTTCCCTTTTAGATTCTACTTCCAAAATCTTCTGTCTAAGAGAAAATAACAAACTAAACACTGTCCAGCTTCGGCTATAATATTTGTGTGATTGTGCCTTTATGAATGATTGTACACTTAATAATCGTTGGAAAATTCTGAAATCTCTTAACGACTCTGAATAGTCCTCCTTTAACGAAAAATAGTAAATACTTTTTAAGTTCTCAAGATATTATATGCTTTAACAGTTTCATTTAACACTTTGAATTTAAATTCTTAGAATATGTTAGGACTTAGGAGGATGGTTGGCTGACTATTTTGAAGGTTTCATCATTATCCTTCATTTGACCCCTGTTTTGCTTCACTAAAATTGTCTTCGGTTTTATTATAAAATAATACGATAAAAAATTAATAGATGCAAAATTTGTCTTGTTAATATTGAAACTGTACGGTTTGTACTAATTTGCTGATCACAATTGAGAAGTTAATGAAAATACAAGTGCTTGTAAGCTGCAAGTCCAAAACAAATGTTTCATATAAGGTATAACAATCACAGGTCCAAAAGCATAGGGAAGAATCTCTCATATAAGAATACAAGATTGTACTACTGAAAATGTCTCCACATATGATGTCTCATTTTGCATTTCTATAACTTACTATTGTCTCCACACACACACACACACACATATATATATATATATATACTCCTATATTTCTTCTGAATTCCATATCCAATATTTTCCTCGTGTTTTCCTTTCTTAATAGCACTTTCTTGTCGTATGATTATGTTTGTGCATGACTTTCGTAGCTGGTTTTTTCCCATCTTCTCTTTCTTACTTTTCTCACTTTCTATTCCTCTTAACAAAAATGTAGACCAGCAGAAACAGTTGAGATTAATCTACGATAGATTCAAGGAAGAGGTTAATCTACATCTACAGGACTGCAGAAGCACTGTGGAAGATCTTGAGGCAGATCAGATAGAGATAAAAGGAACCCTCGAAAAGCATAGTATGAAAATTTATGTATCTGTATTTATTAGTCTATTTTGTATTTAAAATTAACTTATTCTTAAAATCTTACTAAAAGAAGTTTTATATAGTGTTTTGGATATGGTTACCCCCTTGTTTTAGGTACATATATCTTCAAAATATCAACTCAGATGTTTGGGAGAAAGCTTATACTGAAACTGTTAGAATACTAGTTTTAAAATCTTTTTGAATCCTGTTATGAATTAGTATTTAAGAAGAAACCTGAATGGCCTGTAGAAGTTTGTGTGTTAGCTCCATAGCTGATACTTAATTTTGGCTTAAGTGGTTTTAGGATGTAAGCACACTTTAGGTGGATACCCACAGTCATTTGGTAGCTGCTGTTTATGATTATTGCCTTCTCATCTCGTGCTACAAGTTACAGGATAGAATCAGTCATTAGTATGCCACATGAAACATATTTATTTGCATCAACTAAGAATCAACTGAGTTTTGGAGGGGTTAAATCACTGTCTGCTCTCCGAGTCCCCATTAAGCTGTATTAGTTTATATATGTTTATGACTATCAGAGATGGTATCATATTACTTTATGAAATCTTGCTTTTTTTCCTTCTTTTTATGCATAAATAAAGATTTATACTCTCACATCTCTAGAGTCCATGACACAATTTACTTGCATTTAATCCCTGGTTAAGCGTAACAAAATTACCATTTGCATTATTGGTAAGTATTATCTAGTTTGTGCCAAGTTTTGAATATATTGTATGTATTATAGGAGTAGCACATAAGAAGCTTATATCACAAGTTGAAGAAGCAGTGGAGGTCCAACTCAATGATGCTCAAAAGAAAATCACATCCACACAAGAGGCAAGTATTTGTTATATGCAGTCTATATGCATCAGCACTGTGTTTTCATTGTCTCTTTATATGTGATTCCCTTGCATTGTTTATTGAACTTTGGTTTGATATTACTGGTCCAGCCGACATTAGTCCTTCCTTATCTATTTTTTCCCATTCAAGTGCCTTTTTTTTTCCGACATTCTTAACTATCATTATAAATGGAGATACATAGCATTGTGTGTATAGAGCTGATTTTATCCTCGTTGACTGCAGATGGCAAGGGGAAAGCTAATACAACTGAAGCAGGTTATAACAATGTGCTTACAAGAGGATATCTAAATTGATGTGATTTCTGTTGATTCCTTTTCAAGTTACGAACTTTGCTTATAAGTAAGCGCCCCTTAATTTGACCATATCCATGGCACTGGTACCATTAGAGATTTCCACGTACTTAACATTATCCCCCAACCCTTATAAATGTACCTCTATATTGATTTGACCGAGTTCTAGTCACATGCTTGGGGTTTTCTTCTATAAAATTCCAATTCTGGATTTTTTTATGCGTTATTTGCAGGAAAAGATACAAAACATCTCATTTATTAGAGTGGAAAATTGCTATTTTTTTTTAATTGATGTCATATTCAGAACATCCAATGGTAATGTTTACTGTTATGTTAGAGTTCACATACCCACTGTTACTATGTTTTGCTTTGGCGTTTGTCAAACTCATCCACGTTTAATGTTTTCTCAGGGTAATTTTAAAACTAAGTTTTGAGTATTATTTTGTTGGAATTGATTTTGACAGTAACGATAAGGCAGAATTTTGGTAGTAAATGTGAGTTGGGGAGCGAGGTTCTGATTGTTCAAAGTTTGTATGCTTCACTGCTTTGAAGCACAAATGAAAATAACCATTGGAAATTTCGAAGCATAAGAGTGTCCTTTCTAATTGTCATTCAATATCCATTAATCAAGTTAAATTAAGGTGTATTATTAGGAGATGGAAGCTTTAACAAAAACATAACATCTTAAACTCCTGACAAATGCTTCATTCTCTAGCATACAAAATGATAAACAAGACAAGTTATCAATCACTTTCTGAAGTATGAAATTTGTACATTTACATTTCAATAGAGGAAGAAAAAACTGTCTTATTTTATAATCATGATGGAGCGATGATTAAAAAAGCATAGTTTAGATGCAGTTTCTAATGTACTGCTTTAGATAAATCGCTGAAGCCTGAAGGGATCACTTGTATTGGTGTTTTTTGACAACTTTAACTTTAATCACTAAAAAGAGTAAATTATTAATATCCAACAGTAATTTTCACGGATTTCATTTTTAAGTTAAAATTTGGTCATTAACATGGGAACAAAATCCCAAATTAGCCAGCATATAATCTTCACTTTTCATCACCAAGAATAAGCTATCCAAAGTTTCTTCAATCTTAGTAAGTTCTGGATGAAAGGTACTCGTAGCATGGAAGATGAAAATGTGGTGGCCTATCTGAATCCAGCTACTTCCTGGTTTTTTATCCAACCCTTTATCCTTTATCAAGCTTCTTACTTTTGACATGTCTTCCCATTGTTTCCTAGAGGCATATAAATTTGATAGAAGAACATAGTGGCCCGAATCTTCGGTATTTAATTTGAAAATATGCTCTGCAATGAGCTCAGCTAATTCCACTTTGTTGTGAAGTCGACATGCACTGAGTAAGCCTCCCAAAACATTGGCATCTGGTGTCACAGGCATGCTTGTGATGAACTTGTATGCACCATCAAGATCTCCTGTTCTTCCAATGAGATCCACCATACATGAGTAGTGCTCCATATCTGGCTTAATATCATAATCATTAATCATTGAATTATATAATAGCCAACCTCTGTCAACAAGACCAGCATGACTACACGCCGATAACAGTGAAATAAAAGTGACTTTATTTGGTTTTATTCCTGCTTCCTTCATTTGCTCGTAAAATGCCAAACCCTTTTCCCCTAGACCATGAGCTCCACAAGCAGATATCATAGTGTTATATGTTATCACATTCTTTGCCATCATCTGGTTAAAGACTTTCACTCCGAGTTCTAGAAAACCGCATTTGCTGTACATATCTATTAGAGAATTTTCAACAGAAACATTTAATCCCATACCACTTTTAGTTGCATAACCATGAATCTCCTTTCCCTGTCTAAGTGCTCCTAATTGGGTGCATATAGGAAGAACACTGACTAAAGTTATATAATTTGGCCTATGTTCAGCTACCCAAATTTCTCTAAAGGTAAAAAACGCTGACTGAAAATCACCAACTAGATTATACCCAACAATTAGGGAATTCCAAACCATGATATCCTTATCTGACACGTATTCAAATATCGACTCCGCTTCCTTGATTGATCCACAATTAGCATACATATCGATCAACGCGCTTCCTACAACTACATCTGTTAAAAGTCCTTGTTTGAGAACAAAGTTATGCATCTCCTTCCCTTGTTTCAACAACTTGAGTTTTCCCAAAGCAGGAAGAACACCAGTAACAACAATATCATTTGTTGTTAAACCCATATTCACCATTCTAACATACAATTCAAAGCTTTCTTGGTACTTGCCATTTTGTGAGTAGCCGGCAATCAAGGTACTCCAAGAAACAATATCCCTACAAACCATGATTCTAAATACACAATGAGCCTCAAGCGGATAACCACATTTACAATACATATCAATGATAGCATTGGAAACACACAAATCACCGTCAAAGCCACTCCTTAAAGCACAACCCTGCATTGCCATCCCCAATTTCAAACCCTCCATTAATCTACCACAAACGGGCAACACAGATGCTACAATAACTGAATCAGGCTTTAAACCTTCTAATCTCATCTTTCTAAACAACCAAACCGCTTCAAGCCACTCACCATTCCACACAGTTCCACAAATCAACGCAGTCCAAGAAGCCAAGTCTTTAACCGGCATTTCATCAAACACCTTACGCGCATCTTCCAAGCTTCCACATTTCACAAACATATCAATCAAAGCACAATTAACAAAAAGATTAGTTTTTTCCTCACTATAGAGAATACTATGATAAACCCATCTTCCAATTTCAAGAGCATGTAAAGAAGAACAAGCTTTAAGGACAAGTGGGTATGTATAATTATCAGGGGTAACACCATTTCTGAGCATGGAGTGATAGAACTGAATGGCTATGGTGAAGTGGTTAGAACCAATAAGAGCTCGGAGAATGGCATTCCAAGCAATGTTGGATTTATGGTGGAGTTGAGTGAAGGAGAGAAAAGCATAATTGAGGGAACCAAAGTTGACATAGACATTGATGAGGTTTGAGGAAAGGGAATTGTTGTGTGGAGAAGTTGGGTGAAAGAAACCATGGACGAGAAGAAGAGCATGTAATTTTTTGGCTTGGTGAAGATTGGGTGGAGAAGATTTGAGGTGATGAAACAAGGTGGTGAAGTGTATTGGAAGTGTGTGTTTTTGACGTGTGAGGTGAGTATTGATATTGGCATTGCGAAACACAAAATTCAACAAGGATTGTATCTGCATTTGAAATGGTATTATCCATTCCCTTCTCATTTGCACGTCCCACTTGGACTCCACCATAAGTATATGACAACTCTTAAAAGGTGGGGTGGGGATGTATGTAGGTAGGTGGCATCATATCGAACCAATCCAAAACTCAAACCGTAAATCGAATCAATTCAAATTGAAAATTCAAAAATCGTATTTGGTTTAGATATATTTGAATGACTTTTTTATTGAACCGCAAAATCCGCAAACACCGCGGTTAACCGCTAAAACCGCATTATTATATTCCAATACCGCTAAAATTGCATTAAGTTTCTATTATATTCTAATATACATAGTCCAATTCTCAAGCCAGTCCATCAAATTAACGGAACTTCAAGTTGTTCTTATTTTTTGTACAGTAATATTACTTTGGTGTTGTAATATTATTTTAGATCAACAATTTTTATCAGTATTATGATGTATTTTGAAACTCCAAATATTTTCCTGGAATCACGTTTGGAGTGCTAGATGTGCGTTTAAGGGTTTCTAACGTGAAACCAAACAAGTACAATTTAAGTTCAAAACCAAACCAAATCGCACCGCGAACATCCATGTATGTAGGTGTGACTGTGAGTTTTTTTTTTTGTAAATATTTTGTTTTATAGAAATGAATGTGATGTTTTAGTGTTAGAATAATGCATATTTCTCTAAAAAAAAAAAGAAAAGAATTATGAATTTGGTGTAGCACCTTCCGTGGTTTTACAGGATTTCTAGGTTGCACCTTCCGTGAGACAATTGTCCTCTTGGATTGGTGTAGCTAAATTGTATTGTATGAATTATTAAACACTTGATTTAATGGTTCAGATTGGTCCATTGACCTTCTTCCTGAATGTCTCTAGGGCGAGTTTGTGTCGTGGTCTACCTAAGGCTTTGTTTGGATGACAGAAGAAAGTCGAAGGAAAGAAAGTAAGAGGAAAGATTGTTGAAGGAATGAAAGTGAGAAGAAAGTGAGTGAAAAGTAGAATATTTGTTTAGTTATTTGGTACGAGTGAAAGTGAAAAGAAAGTGAGAGGAAAGAAAAATGTATATTTAGTGAATGACATAATTACCCTTATATAAAAAAATGAGATATTAATATCTAAATATATAGTAAAATATGTATATAAATATATAATATTTTTATTCTAATACAAAGTATCACCAGTGGCGGACCTAGGGGTGGGCTGAGGTGGGCCACGGCCCACCTCCACCTCAAAAAAATAATTTTTTTTTATATATGGAGTATTAATTTAAATGTATTATTAATTATTTTAACTCATTTAGTATACATATTTGTACAAATATTAATCTAAATATTAATTTAGAGTTTATTATTAGTCATTATATGTAACACAGTACACATATTAATTCAAGTATTAGTGTAAATATTAGTTAAAACTAGCAATTGAACTAACATATATAAATATGAAATGACATAAAAAATATGTTTAATTAATATTTAATTTTTTAAGTCCCGTATTTTGACATTTGTTGCAATTTTAGGCTTATCTCAATTTTTTTTTCTTTTTTGCTGTAAAAATAGCGAATTTTAATGCCAAAAAAAAAATTAATTTTGGGTTAAATTTGATATTTGATCTTTATATTCAATGTTTGAGACAATAAATCACCTTAATGGCCAAAAATCATAATTTTTAGAGTAAAAATATAGATTATTTTTACCAAAATTGTAACATATGAAAATAGAAGGACCAAAAAATTCAATTTGAAAATAGATTAACTATTTTTCGGCCCACCCACTATAATTTTTCTGGTTCCGCCACTGATGATGGCTACATGGGATGACTTGGAAGAACTGTCAGAAATAGAGGAAGAAGAAGCAAATGTTTGTCTAATGACAAAATCAGACAATGAAGAGGTAACACTTGAACCTTGCTCATCATGCATTAGAACTGAACATTTTTGTGATAATTTGTTATATGACTGTCAAATTACAACTTAGAAAAATAATGAACTAAGAGAAGAAGTTATAAAGATAACTCAAGAAAGAGACTTGTATAAAAATGAAGTAGAAACCTTAAAGGAAGATCTCAAAAATATGCAAGTCAGTCATAAGAGTTCATCTAAACAAATCATAGATTTTAGCATACAAGAGGAAAATGCTAAATTAAAAAAGGATGTGTCTATCTTATAAAAAGATCTTTCTAGATTCTTAACATCTACAAAAACTTTTGAAAAGATCAATGGATCATGTTTAGACATCATTAGTGCATCTGGTTTAGGTTTTGGACCTCATCAAAAGGAAAAGATATGTAAAAAATATTTTATTCCTCATAAAGAAAAACATGTCCAAAAACTTTTTCTTCCTTCTGTCATAAACATGATCATGTTAAATTTTTCTGTTTCAAAAGAAAAGCTTTGAACAAAAAGAAATATGATTCTCAGAACATTCTCCAAAACAGGTTTCAGAAAAATGTTTCATATAAGAAACCAAATGTTATGAGAAATCAGAACATTCTCCAAAACAGGTTTCAGAAAGTTGTTCCATATAAGAAACCAATTGTTATGAGAAACACTAACTCTCAAGGACCCAAGTCAGTATGGGTACCAAAAGTCATACTAAACTCTCATGCAGGAATGTCTCCTAACAAAGAAGAGCAAGCCATGGTACTTGGACAGTGATTGCTCAAGGCATATGACTGGAGACAGACATAGCTTTCTTTCTTTTGAGAAGAAAGAACGAGGACTTGTTACCTTTGGAAATAATGAAAAAGCTAGTATCAAAGGTAAAGGTATTATTGGTAAGATTAATTCTGCTAAAATTGAAAATGTTCACTATGTTGAGGGTCTTGAACATAACTTAATAAGCATTAGTCAATTATGTGACAATGGCCTTGAAGTTATTTTCAAAACCAACACTTGTGAAGTTAGACAAATATCTTCTGGAAAAATTCTGTTTAATGGATCAATAATGAAAAATGTGTATGTTTTATACTTAGATGAATTGCCTGCTGAATCTTGTTTTGTCTCTCTTGAAAAAGATAAATGGATTTGGCACAAAAGGGCAGGACATGTAAGTATGAGAACAATGGCTAAAATTTCTCAACTTGATCTAGTAAGAGGATTACCTAAGATAAGTTTTGACAAAGACAAACTATGTGAAAGCTGTACAAGAGGAAAACAGGCCAAAAGCAGTTTTAAACCAAAAGATTTTATTTCATCAAAAAGACCTCTTGAATTACTTCACATATATTTATTTGGACCTGTCAAAACTACTAGTCTAGGAGGTAAGAATTATGGTTTTGTCATTGTAGATGATTATTCAAGATTCACTTGGGTCTTATTTCTTAAACACAAAGATGAATCTTTTGAATCATTTAAAAGCTTTTGTAAAAAGGTTCAATATGAAAAAGGTACCAATATCATTTCTGTGAGAAGTGATCATTTTGGAGAATTTGAAAACTTCCACTTTGAATCATTCTTTAATGATAATGGCATCTCTCATAATTTTTCTTGTCCAAGAACTCCACAACAAAATGGAGTTGTTGAAAGGAAAAATAGAACCTTGCAGGAAATGGCTAGAACAATGATTGATGAATCAAATGTTGAAAAATATTTTTGGGCTGAAGCCATTAACACTGCATGTTAATAGCCCTAGTTCTAAGTTCTCAGCAAACGCCCCGTTTACAACTTATAACCTAGGCACTACCAATGACTCTTCAACCTAGGAACTCCTAGATCAGAGATCCCATCTCACTCCCTTACAACCTTGCAGACAACAAGGATTTCAATAACACAAATACAAAAGAGTTTTGGAGACACACTCCTAAAAACTACATACTCGTACCTAAAGGCTTAGAGTGTTACAACCACTAAAAGTCCTTACTCCGTACTTCAAAGCTTAGGAGAGGATCACACACAGTACAACTCAATAAACACAGTCCTAAGCTTGCATCAAGATGACACAAGAAAGGCTCACAGACAAACACACGCAAAACCTAAGTTCTTAGACTCAATCACAATACGACGTGAACAACCACGGAATTAGGTTTAGCTCTTTGCTTAAATACTTCAGACAAAACTTCCTTGATCCAGAAATAACATGGGCTTAATTAGTTTGACCCATATTAATTACAAGAGATTCTCTACACAAATAGTTCTTCAAGAAGATACGCTACAAAAATATTCTTGACAAGGATCTGAAGCATTAAATAATAATACTCATAATTAGCCTGATTAAATGCGCCATGCAAGATCCATGAGAGAGAAACCAACATTCCATAAATAGAAAACGCGCATGCTTAGTGCGCAAGCAACACTTCCAGAACATGATACGATATTGAGGCATCATATCGCACATCCTGCTACAAAGTTTATTTTACCAAAAATGCAGCCAATACCAAAAGACTCAACAATGTACATTACCAAAAGTGCTCTTGTTCCAACACTTTAATTTCTCTTTCACAATCTTCAACTTCTTACTTAGAATGAACATAGCACAACCAAGGATCTCAACATTCCAACAATCCTTGATGAGACTTTCACAATCCGGATGAGAGGACCACATTCTTAGAAACTTGAATTGAGAGGCAAAAGTAAGTAAATTCAAATTAAAGTCAAGCAAATTAGGGAAATGGTCTGACTTGTGTTTGGTCAAAGTTGACACATTCAGCGTAGTACACAAATCCAGCCATGCTTGATTACATATAACTCTGTCAAGTCTTCTCTCAGTGTGCCTAAGACCCCCTCTACCATTATCCCAAGTAAACTCAGCACCATTGGTTGGAAGGTGGATAAGGTTAAAATCATCAGTCCACTTTTGAAAATCTTCCATAGGGAGTCTAGCGGGAGTTGCTCTACCCTATGCTCATGAGCCCCCAAAATAACAATAAAATCACCTATGAAACTCCAAGGCAAGGCATGCTGGGATTGAAGATGATTCAAAGAGTTCCAGAGTTTCCTTCTATTTAAATAAGTGGTTGCAGCATAAATGGCAGATATTGCAAAAGGTTTGTCATTGTTAGTAATAGAGAAAGTTACCTGCTAGTCATCAGAAGCTAAAATCAATGAGTTCAAACTTAAGCTACAAATACACCAAAGGTTAGGCAAAAGATTATTTCTGTTATTACAAGCAAAAGCTTTAAGTTGTAGGTTACTTAACCACCTTCTAGGCAAAGCATCAATGCTCATCCAAGGTTCAGAAACAAAAATGAAATCAGGTTTGTGTTGTAAAATTAACCTCTTTAGGGCTAGTCTTGTTGGGGAGTTAGCCATACCCCTTGTGTTCCAATAGAGACACTTCATTTGAAAGGTTTTTGGAAAACCTTTGATCTAGTTGCATAAGAGTCCTTGCTAGATTGATTCAACCTTTTTTGAGTTTTCTTTTGACCTTTTGACATCTTCAACTGAAAATTATCGACAGGTTGTGCTGGTTCTTGCTCTAAATGAGTCAATAATCTTGCTTCCTCCTCTTCATTCTTAATCATGTTTGCCCATGAATCCTTTAAGAAAGCCATATCATTCTTTACTCTGTCGGATGTAATGTCTAACTTGTCACTTTCACTACTAGAAGTTTTGTCTTGTTTCTCCTGAGTTGCATCAACAAAGGAACCTTGAGAACTAGATTCATCATTTAGCTCAAACTCTAACAGCTGGTCTTGCTCGTTGAACACTGCTGCAAGGTCAAATCTACTAACAATGCCTTTAACATTAACATTTGGGTTTGGATTAGAGGGGGTCAGTTGCTTAGAAATTGAGCCTTCATCTTGGTTACTATCTTGGATAGCAGATATATTATTTTGGGACATAAGCTGGTGGGGTTGAGCAGTTCCAGACTTTGCACTGCCTGAAGCATTAAACAAACTGTTAACATCATTTTTCTTGGAATTTACTTCTCCTGAAATGCCCAAGTTGACAGGTTCAAGAGGTTCAATCTTATCACTTTCCACATTGATCACTTCATTGTCATTTTTCTTTTCTACTCTACCATTATTCTTTGGAACATAAATTCTATTTGTTTCTTTCACAGGTTTTCTTTTGTCCCTAGCTTCAGTGTTATCTTCAACTACAAAGTTTAGCTTCTTACAAACTCCAACATGGTGACCAATTAATTTACAGTTGGAACAGAACTGTGGTAAATTCTCATAGTCAATTTCAACAAAGAATGCAAACCCCTTTCTTTCAACAAGAACTTTGTCCCTTAAGGTTTGAGATAAATCCATATCGACCAACACTCTTACAAATTGGCCAAAAGTTCTATCTATCATGGGTTTAGCAGTGATTGAATCAATAGAAATTGGGGTTCCTATGCTACTAGCAATTGCAAAGATGATGTTAGGACTCCAATACTCTTGAGACAGGCCATAAAACCTTACCCAAACCTGTGCCGACACGTTCTGTTGCACCCTAGGGTTAAAATCTTTCGACCAAGCAAATAATTTTAACATACCTGGGTTCAAATTCCACGAAGCAATGGACCGTACTCTTCTCACATCTTCGAGAGTTGAAAAAACAAATTCGTAATAACCCTTACCATGTGAGCTAACTCCCCATTTAGAAAAATTCTTCCACATGGTAGACAATTTGTTCTTCAAATCAGAGACAATTAAAGGGTTTGCCTCTTTGGGCCAAATAATTCTTCCATGTAAGTTATGCTTACAAGCATCCACTCTTGCGTCATATTCCACCTCCGGAGTTGCAATTGCCAAACGATCACCCTTAAAATAGGCCTGAGGAAACTGCGACAAGGGAATTTCACAAACATTTGAAACAACTTGGGCAAAGGATTTTGGGGTTTTTTGTTGGTTTTTTTATAGTTCAGGTTGTATAGATGAGATATTTACACATGACCAATGTAACAGCCCGGGCCCCACCAACATAGGTGGTCCCGACTGCCACCTCACGATTTTTCTCCAACCCCCTTCACTATTGGATTTACAACCAAGGTATGGTGAAAGATTCCATGAGGATTGGTGGGTGAATTGAAGGAAAACGGTGACAGTAGGTAAAGGCAAGTTCAAGGTCGGTGACGGTGAACAGTTACGTTTTCTCCAAAGCCAAATATTCCATTGTTTGTTAGTAATTATAAGGTAATTTTCTCTACAAAAAGAAAGGTAGTTTTACTTAAAATATTATAAAAATTTAATTATTGTTGCCGGTGGGATTCAAACAACATACCTTAAGCTAAAAACTCTGAATGACACCTAAGCAAGAGAAGCTCTAATTGAATGTCACACAAGCAATCACTATTGAGAATGAACGAGAAAGCTCTGTGGGAATTTCGTAATGTATATAATAGAGATACTAGTTTTGAGACCTGTGCGATCACGGGACTATTGACTTTTATTAATAAAATATTATTAAAATATAAGTTAAGTCATTGTGTTTTTTTTTGTAAAATTTATTAATTTAATAATTTTTTTAATAAAGTAATTGCCCCGTGTATGATTTTTGTGTAATAAATTATAATTATTAATAATAAATATTTATTATTCAATTACTTTTTTTATTAAAGCAACTGTCTCGTGTATGATTACATTTTTATGATTAAAGTAATTGTCCCGTGTATGAATTTTTGATTCAATTCCTTTTATGTATTAGTGATAAATATTTTGTCTTGTGTTTTTTTATATTTATTATTGATGAGAATTTATTCTTCTAGTGTTTAAAAAAAAATTATTTGTGAAAGCTCATGTCTATTGATTTTTTTTATATATTTAAGATTGATATTATACTAAAATATAAAATTAATCTACTTACAATATATTAAAAGAAACTACTATTAAAAATCCAATTTTGTCCTTATTAATTTTAACGGTTTTCCAAGTTTTATGCCCTTAAATGTAATTTTAACTCTAAACTTGTTAGTGTTTTCAACCTGCAAGGTTGTGTTTATTTTAGGGTTGGCTTCATTTGTTAAAATAAGCCTTTGGTCCAGATGTGGTGACTGATGTGCACACATGTGGTACCTGAACTGAATGCCCTAAAAACGCGCTTTCAATATTTGCGTGTGATCTTTGAAAAAGATTTGTTTTGAAACAAACATATTCACGCTAGCTTGCGCGCCAAGGAACGAGCTGAAAGATTGAAAAAGATTCAGAAAAGATTTAAAAGGCCGGTTTGTTACTAGAAGATTCAAAAAGATTTAAAACAAACATATCTTTTGTTAAAAGATTGAGTTTGTTATTTGAAGATACAAAGGCCAGCTTTCAGGATGTCGCTCTATATAAAGAAGACTGAAGACATAGTTTTACTCACTGAATTTAGAATAATATTTTCTAGTCTTTATATTTCAGTCTTTGTCCCTATAGTTTCTTGTTTCCATTGAGACTTGAACTTATGGTTGTATTTAGCTCTTAAAGCTTTTAAGCAACAGAGATGTTCCTTTTCTTGGTTCTAGTTGAAACAAGATTTGGACTTTGAATCACTAAAAGCTTTGAAGCACGAGTTGCTTCTTTAGGTTAGGAGTGCGTCTCCATCATTGAGTGTGTAAAAATCCTTGTGAGGAGCAAGGTCCTTGTGAGGAGCAAGGTAGGATAGCTGGGAAGTGACTGGGGGAAGTCATATCTTGTGAGGAGCAAGGTAGAGTTTGCACAAGGTAGTGTCTAAGCGAGAGGTTGTAAACGGGGGAGTTTAACTTTGAATTAGAGCTATCATAGTGGATTCATTCCTGGATTGGTATCCTCCAGACGTAAGTGCGCTGCATTGAACTGGGTTAACAAACTCATTGTGTTCTTTATCTTCTGCACTTTATTTTCCTTGTTCATCAAGTTATCGTATGTTTATGATGTTGGCACATTAGGCAACACATCGTATACCTAAACCCTAATGTGCACCACATCACGCTGCACATCTGTAACTTGCTACAGGAATTTCAATTGGCAGCAGAGCAGGCACCCTGTTCTATTTAGGGTGAGCTCCAGGGAAGATACTTTCTGGAACCATGGACAAGGACGGAACTTTGGTCAGCAAACCACCTCTTCTGGATGACACAAACTATGATTATTGGAAATCACGCATGACTGCTTTCTTAAAATCCATTGATAGTAGAACTTGGAAAGCAGTGCTAAGAGGTTGGGAACATCCCAAAGTCAAGGATGCTAATGGAGCTAACACAGAAGTACTCAAGCCAGAAGAAGATTGGACTCCAGCAGAAGATACTCTTGCTCTTGGCAACAATAAAGCTTTAAATGCATTATACAATGGAGTTGACAAAAACATGTTCAGACTCATCAAACAATGTACTGTTGCCAAAGATGCTTGGGAGATACTCAAGACAACTCATGAAGGGACCTCCAAGGTGAAAAGCTCAAGACTTCTACTTCTGTACACAAAATTTGAGAATCTCAGAATGAAGGAGGAAGAGACTATTTATGACTTTCACATGAATGTTCTTGATCTAGCAAACTCCTTTGATTCCTTGGGAGAAAGGCTATCTGATGAGAAGATGGTAAGGAAAATCCTTAGATCCTTACCAAAGAGGTTTGACATGAAGGTCACAACTATTGAAGAATCTCAGGACATTGCTAGTATGAAAGTAGAAGAAGTGGTAGGCTCTCTTCAAACCTTTGAGATGAACTTCAATAATAAACCCGAGAAGAAAGGGAAAAGCATAGTCTTCACCTCCAACACTGATAATGAGGAAGCTGATGAAGAGGACCTCTCAGATGATATAGCTCTTCTTGGAAAACAATTTATGAGAATCTTGAAGAATGTGAGAAGAAAACCAAAGAGCAATGTGAAGCACATCCAGTTTGACATCAGAAAACAAGGAAATACTTCAGCAAAAACCAAAACTGATGACAAACCAATTCAAGACAAAGATGTTCAATGACGTGAATGTGAAGGCTATGGTCACTATAGATCTGAATGTCCTACCTACTTAAAGAAACAGAAGAAGGGACTATCTGTGAGTTGGTCTGATGAAGATGACTCTGTGAATGAGTTAGCAAGTAATTCTTCCAATCAAGTGAATGCCATGACTGGTGTGTGTCTCTCTGACAATGAATCATGTGATGAAGATCTCACTTATGAGGAACTAGCCTCAGCATACAAAAAACTATGCATCAGAAGTGAAGAGGTATGCAGAAAAAATGCAGAACTGGAGACTACCATCAATCAACTTAAGTCAGAGAAATCAACAGCTGGAGAACAAAGGGCTATCATTGAGCAACTAAAGATGAAAGAATAGAAGCTACAGGCAAAAGTAACCAGCCTTGAAGATGAAGTCAAGCTAGTAACTTCTAATTTGGAGATCATGACAAAATCTGTTAGAATGCTTGGTACAGGAACAAAGAAGCTTAATGAGATTCTCAGCATCAGAAATCATGCTAATGATCCAACTGGAGTAGGGTATGGGGTAACTTATAATAATGAAACCCTAGAATCAAGCTTTGTTCCTGCTCGAAACATATCTGACTTCAAGATGTTGCCACATCCCGCACCACATCAGAAACCTGTGAACAAAAGAAAGTCCACTTCCTTGAAGTGTCACTATTGTGGTAAGTATGGCCATATCAAATTCTTTTGCTATAAGCTATATGGTTATCCAAGGAAGAAGCCTTAACCTAGAGCATATTATAGAATGGCCAGAAACAGAAAAGAATGGAAGCCAAAAGTCAAATTAGCTGCTCATATAGTTCACACATCCTTCAGAGCCTCATCTAAGGAAGATTGGTACTTTGATAGTGGGTGTTCAAGACACATGACAGGTGAAGAAAGGTTTCTGGAAGACATCAAGGCATACACTTCAAGTTATGTGACCTTTGGTGATGGTGAAAAAGGACAAATCATGGGAGTTGGGAAACTAATCAGCAATAGTTTGCCCAAGCTTGATAATGTCCTGTTTGTCAAAGGACTAAGGGTTAATCTAATCAGCATTAGCCAACTATCTGATCAAGGGCTTAAGGTTGACTTCTCAAAGAATGAGTGTCTAGTCACTAATGACAAAGGTGAATTATTAATGAAGGGAACCAGATCAGAAGACAACTGCTACTTGTGGGTTCCTCAAGAGACCACTAAACCTAACACATGTCCTGTCAATCAAGTAGATGAAGCAAAGTTGTGGCCACCAAAGCTCACTATTGAAGAAGAAGATATATGTGGTGAAAGACAGATTGACAAGCAAATCCAGGAGATTCATCCAATCCTTCAACAACAGGTGACATCCAAAGATCATGATGTGGAACCTTATGTGGTCACATCAGTCTCCAAGCCTGAAGACTCAAGATTGATAGACTATGTTTTGGATGAAAATAAAGATAACTGGAAGAGTACCTCAGGTGTATGTTTCCCTCTACACAACAACCTAATATCAGGGTTTAATGAGAAACATAGTTTTGTAGCTCTATCCACAGCCAAAACTGAGTATGGTACAGATGAAGACAATGGCTCTCAATTGGTTGAGATGAAACAGATGATGAGTGAGTACAATGTGAAGCAAGATGGGCTCACATTCTATTGTGACAATAAGAGTGCTAGTAATATTTCCAAAAATCCTATCCAACATGGTATGACTAAGCACATTGATGTCTGTCAAAATTTTATTAGGGAAGATACTCTTGTGACCTTGAAAAATGTAGCCACAGAAAATCAACTGGCTGACATATGTATAAAGGCTTTGGATGCAAGAAAATATGAAGGATTAAGGGGTAAACTTGGTATTTGCCTTCTTAATGATCAATAGCAACTAATGCTATTCAAGCGTGTAACGGATACCTGCCTTTCCCTCCGTTTATTAGTGTACGCAATACAAAGGCAATCATTACAAGATTTTCGCAACGGTCATCACTTCTTATATCAAGGTTATCCCCTCTTTCACGCAAACACTTCAACATCTCTCTATTATTCGTTTTTCTCTCACAACGATCAAACCCTATTTGCCTTCAACTTTCTCTTTCGCAATTCATCTCACAATTCAATCTTCACCATGTCAAGTGCTACACAAACATCTCAACAAAACACTGCTCTATCATCACCAAACCCTAATCAAGAAATTGATTCTGGTGCGATCATCACCAATGCAGTACCTGTCTCAATGGTTTCTCCAACAAGCATCAAGAAAAAGAGGTCTACGCGATCAAAGAAGATAATCACCAATGTTGCAGAAGAAGAAACTGTAACTCCTCCTCCATCTGCTGAGAAATCAAAGAAGAAGAAGAAGAAGAAGAGCAATAAATCAAAGGCTGAGACTTCCAAGATTGCTCACACCATGGAAAGTCTCTATATTGATCCTATTGGTGATCAACCTGCAGAATCTGAGAAGACAGGTAATGAAGATCAAGGTAATCCTACACAAACCCTGGAGATGTTCAACAAAATTGCTTCAAAGAAGATCACAGAAGATAAACGCCACCCCATGACTCAGAAGATCATCAATGATGTTCTTAGGAAGATCAACAGTGATGATGATGAGCCAGATGTTGACACATCTTTGGCACAAGAAGAACAGGGCACAGGAGAAGATCCTGAAGGTGATCATGATGATGTGGAGAAACAAGTCTCCAAGAATTACACAAATACCAAAGATGATCAAGCTGTAGTGGAGAAGCAAGTCTCCAATGAAGAAAGCCCTAAGGATGACACTCTGGCTGATAAGAGTGAAGAGTCCAATAATTCTGAAGAAGAAGAAGAAGGCTCAAAAGCCTCTGATCAAAATGCTGGTGGAGAAAAGGACATTGTAGATGCTGACAACTATGATCTGGACCTGTCACTGAGGCAAGTTGCTGAAGACAGCATTGCCAGAAGGACAAGAAGTGGAAAAGTCTCTGCTGCTGCTATTGCACCTTCCAAGAAAGACAAAGAAACGAAGAAGAGTGCAGTTAAGCATGTCAAGTATGGTCCCAGCAGAAGCTCAAGCAAAGTGGTAACTCAAGCTGTGAAGAAGAAGAGTCTTAAAAGAAAAGAGCCACCAACTAGTGACTCTGACTTTGATGTGGAGAAGGATGTGCCCCACATCAGTGAATCTGAGGCAGAAGAAGAAGAGGATCAGGATGTTGAGCTCAATGTGGTCCACATTGGAGCTTCTGAGAGGAAGTCTGTCAAGAAGAAGAAGAAGATACCACAAGGGGTTCCTGAGGTTCCCATTGACAACATCTCTTTCCATTCACTAGAGAATGTGTCAAGGTGGAAATTTGTGGTGAATAGAAGGCTGACGCTGGAGAGAGAGCTTAGCAAAGAAGCTCTGCAATGCAAGGAGGTGATGAAGCTGATCAAGCATGCTGGCTTGATGAAAACTGTGCATGGATTAGGTAGCTGCTATGAGAAGTTGGTCAAGGAGTTCCTGGTCAACATCCCAGAAGATTGTGACAACCCATTAAGCAAGGAGTACCAGAAGGTTTTTGTGAGAGGAAAAGAGATCTCTTTCTCACCTGACACCATCAACACCTATCTGGGAAGGAGTGAAGAGCCTTATCCAGATCTGAAGACTACAGATCATGCTATCTGTAAGAGCATTACTAAAGGCAAGGTCAAAGAATGACTTTTTTGATATAGAAGGAGTAGATTATGTGCAGAACAACTCAAAAGCATTTAAGTTTGTAAGCATAGGGAATAATCATAATCATAATCATAGCAATATGGATGATTTATTATGCTTAGTCATGATCATCGAAATATGGATGACTTTTATGCTTAGGATCACAATCATAGAAATATGGGTGATTCACGTCACAGTCATAGCAATATGGGTGACTTAGTTACAATCATAGAAATATGGGTAACTTGTACTTGCTTAACTATGAATGCACATACAGCAACCATGAAGAATGAAGACTACAAGACTATGAATTGCTGGACTATATGGATTCTGTGAAGACAACTACTGAAGAAATTGAAGACTACTGAAGCATCTTTTTTTGAAGACCTTGGTCATGTGTTGGTGCTTAGAACATTTGTCAAAAATCCATCTACTCTGTATATTGCACGTTTAATGGCCCCAGTACTATTTGATTACTCTTTCTGTTCTTAAACTTTTTGTCAACATTATGGCTAAAAAGGGGGAGAAAAGATAAGTAGTATATCCAGGGGGAGTAAGAGGAACTGTAGTGCAATATGTTTACTCTGTTACATGATGTGATACCAGATGTGTGCACATCGTTGAAGACAGAATGTGCTTGTATTCTGCACATTTTTTGAAGACTTTGAAGAACCAGACGAATGAAGACTGATCCTTTGAAGACTGATAAAGATGGTGCTTGAATTTAGGGGGAGTAAAGTATTTTACTGAAGCTGCTAAAGACACTTCCCCTCTTAACTGTGTGCATGATTCATCACCATGCTTGTATGTTGGGAGTTTTATTCTCTCAGAAGATATGAGGCAAGATTTCGCTGCTGCAACGTCTCTGATGTTCTAATGATTCTCTCTAAAGTCTAGTTGGCTGACTCCAAAGGTTATTTTAGCCACAATTTGCCAAAGGGGGAGATTGTTAGTGTTTTCAACCTGCAAGGTTGTGTTTATTTTAGGGTTGGCTTCATTTGTTAAAATAAGCCTTTGGTCCAGACATATCTTTTGTTAAAAGATTGAGTTTGTTATTTGCAGATACAAAGGCCAGCTTTCAGGATCTCGCTTTATATAGAGAAGACTGAAGACATAGTTTTACTCACTGAATTTAGAATAATATTTTCTAGTCTTTAGATTTCAGTCTTTGTCCCTATAGTTTCTTGTTTCCATTGAGACTTGAACTTAGGGTTGTATTTAGCTCTTAAAGCTTTTAAGCAATAGAGTTGTTCCTTTTCTTGGTTCAAGTTTGAAACAAGATTTGGACTTTGAATCACTCAAAGTTTTGAAGTACGAGTTGGTTCTTTAGGTTAGGAGTGCGTCTCCATCATTGAGTGTGTAAAAATCCTCGTGAGGAGCAAGGTCCTTGTGAGGAGTAAGGTAGGATAGCTGGGAAGTGACTGGGGGAAGTCATATCTTGTGAGGAGCAAGGTAGAGTTTGCACAAGGTAGTGTTTAAGCGAGAGGTTGTAAATGGGGGAGTTTAACTTTGAATTAGAGCTATCATAGTGGATTCTTTCCTGGATTGGTATCCTTCAGACGTAAGTGCGCTGCACTGAACTGGGTTAACAAACTCATTGTGTTCTTTATCTTCTGTACTTTATTTTCCTTGTTCATCAAGTTATCGTATGTTTATGATGTTGGCACATTAGGCAACACATCATATACCTGAACCCTAACGTGCACCACATCACGCTGCACACCTGTAACTTGCTACCGGAATTTCAAAACTAATAAAAAAAATAGAAAAAAAATAAGAAAGAAAGATAAGCATAAAAGAATCTTCCCATAAAAATAGCATCAGAAACCACATCTCTAAACAAAAAAAAAAACACAAAACAAAAATAGGTAAAAAAAAAAGATAAGCATCAAATAAAACTTCCCATAAAAAAAATATGAACAAAAATCACTATAAAAGATACGCTTCAAAAATAGTAACTTTTTTTTAATGAAAACATAATAACTCAATCTAACATATAAAAACTTATATATATATATATATATATATATATATATATATAAAATAAAAATAGAATAATCTAATAAAAGAAGATACTTATTTATGAGCTTAAAAATAAAATAAAAAACAGAAAAATAGAAACAAAAATATAATCGACTCGTTTGGATTGACTTACTTATGAGTTTATGAGAAATAACGTATGCAAATAACTAAGTTTTTATATATTATTATATGTTTTTTAAGGTAGTTCATGAAAACAATTTATAAAGATATAATTTTTGTTAGTGAAAACTTATGAATTAACATTTTTTAAAAGAACTTACGAATTAACATAAAAGTTTAATTAAAATTATATATATATATATATATATATATAATCTTTTTTTTAAACCAAAAGAGGGTAGCAAAGTGCTACAGCCCCGAAGACATATATATAAAGATAGATATGGGAGATATACTAAAAAAGGAGGGGGACTAGACCAAAATTATATATATAAACTGTTTTCATAAACATAAAAATAAGCCAAATTCAAACAGTCTCAATATATTAAAAGCTATTACTACTAAAAATTCTAATTTGTCTTCATCAATTCTTAAAAATATTTCAAATCTTCTATTTCATAAAAAAAATTGTATTTTTTAATTTAATATATTATTATATAATAGTTAAATTCTACTATATTTTTATTATAAAATAATCTAATCTATTTTTGTTTACTCTTATATAAAAAATACAGAAGTGCATTATTGATGAGTATATATATTATCTATTACTATATATAAAAAGGATACAAATTTTTGGGATGACTTTTTCATTATACCTATTTTACCCTTAAAAAAAACTACAAAAAAAAAACTAAATATTTGTATATGTTGAAAAATAACTTCCACATAAAAATAAATTTTCAGTTTTTTTTTTAGTAAATAATTTTTTTTTCTCTTAATAACTAAGCACAACTTCCACATAAAAGTATGTTTTCGGTTTTTTTATAGTAATTTTTTTTTTCTTCTTAATAACTAGCCACAACAAAAAAGGATGTTAAGTAGTTATTAATTAACTAAGTCCAATAAAAAAAGGAGATTAAGTAGTTATTTATATTTGCACAATAGAGAATATCGATCATAAAAAAAAATTAATCATACACGGGACAATTTCTTTAATAAATTTTTTTTAATCATACATGGGACAATTTCTTTAATAAAAAAAATTAATCATACATGGGACAAATTCTTTAATAAAAAAAATTAATCATACACGGGACAATTGCTTTTAAAAAAAATTAATTATACAGGGGACAATTGCTTTAATAAAAAAAATTTAATCATACACGGAACACTTGCTTTAATAAAAAAAGAAATTGAATAGTAAATATTTTTTATTATTAATTATAATTTATTACACAAAAATTATACACTGGACAATTACTTTAATAAAAAACAAGACTTAATTTAATATATTTTACAAAAATAATAGAATGACGTCATTCATAATTTAA
Organism: Trifolium repens; assembly: GCA_030408175.1. Classification (NCBI taxonomy): domain Eukaryota; kingdom Viridiplantae; phylum Streptophyta; class Magnoliopsida; order Fabales; family Fabaceae; genus Trifolium; species Trifolium repens. Next base: position 49,287,095 of record CP125836.1, on the reverse strand, counting down.
CAATAATTTATATATAAAAGTCAATAGACCCGTGCATTCTCAAAACTAGTTTAGAATAAAATATTAAGAAAAATATTATAAAATATTATTAAAATATAAGTGACGTCATTGTGTTCATTCTTGTAAAATGTATTAAATTAATATTTCTTGATTAAAGCAATTGTCCCGTGTATGATTTTTGTGTAATAAATTAAAATTAAAATTTATAAATATTTATTATTCAAATCATCTTTTTTATTAAATCAATTGTCCCGTGTATGATTAAAAAAATTTATTAAAGCAATTATCACATGTTAATTCGTAAGCTTTTTTTACGCATGTTAATTCATAAATTTTCACTAACAAAAATTATATCTTTATAAACATTTTCATAAACTACCTTATAAAACTTATAATAAGTCAATCCAAATGGGTTCATTTTGTGTAATAAATTAAATTAAAATTTGTAACATCCCTGAAATTTATTTAATAGAAGAATATTAAATAAAGGTAATTATTGGGGCTTAATTGGGAAATCAAATGGACAATTGTAGAAGGTCATACTATAACATCAGGACGTTAAGTGGCAATTGGTGTTAAATGAGAGGGACAAGATAGTAATGAACCATTTCCTTGGTTATAAGATCAAACCACAACATTTCCAAACTCATTTTTACTCCAACACAATCAAGCACTCTCTCTCCTCTTGCTTTTCTCTCCCACCCGTGGCAACAACAACCACCCTTACAAGTTCCAAATTTGAAAACTTATTAAACTCAGCATGCAATCAGCAACTTAGACTGAAGAAGGGTTAAGAATCATGGGTATTAAGCTTCAATCCATCTTCACTCTCTAATTGGTTTCAAACCACATGATTAAACATTCTTACCCAACACTTATTTTTGGATCCAAGGCTTAGAATGAAGTAATGGAACTTTATTCACTGCATGAGCTAGCTTTCAAGGATTGATCTGGTTTTGTGCAGAATCCTAAGGTAAAGATAATGAAACATTTCTTTTCAATTACTCTTTAACCCTTTTCTCTTAAACAAATACTCATTCTCAATCTCTCACTTGAATCCATGGTTGCATGTGTATTTATTCCATTAAATTGCGAGTTGGGAGACACTAAAAGGGATATGGATGCTGTGGAAAGATGGAAATTTGGGTCAAAACAGCAGAAACGTGTTCTGCATCCTGTCACGCTCGCTGTAGCGAGCAGGGTACTCGCTGTAGTGAGTTATGCAGTTATTGCTGCATGTGTTCCTCTATGTTCGTGCTGAATTCCTAACTAAGGTGAGATAATCGTAACCCTTTCTTAATCCCATTCTGATCATTCCAGTTCCTATTGACCCTTAGACATTGTAAATCTCATTAATTTCATCCTTGGTGTTGTCTCCGAGTTGTTTGGACAGTGGAAGCATAATCAAGTAAACCAAGCAATTTGGAGTTTCAACTCAGATTGGAGTAATGAGCTAGATGACTGTACCAGTGCCAAAGCTTCGTTTTTCCAGGTGGGTTCTTAGGCTAGTGTAGCTAGTGCCCTTTATTTAAACTTTGCATGCTAATATTAGGAAAATTAGGGAAATTATGTGTGAGAGGAATTAACTCCCAAATTCCTCTCCATACTGTCGTATTTTATGTATATTATATGATTGCACTGGTTTTAAATGAGGATTATAGGTGTTTCTTGAAAAATTATGATTATTGGCAAAACAGGGTATTTTCTGCATGAACTCGTTGTTGAGACAAAATCCTATTTTGATGTTTTAAAGATCACAAACTCCATTAATTATATTTCAATTCAATTCTGATCATCTTATAATCTAACAAGTGTGTTTAAGTGTTTTTATAAGAACAGACTCTTTGGCAAAAGTTATACTCCTTACATATCAAAAATTTAATCACTCTCTGGAGACCAACAGAAAACCATAAGCAGAATGGTCTCCCAGCTCTGCGTACATAAGCCTATGACATCTCTTAAGTCAACTTGTTACAAGACAAATTTGAACTTTGCATTGAAGCATATTTATAGTATCACAACAGTTCAAATAAGTCATTTAAGGCAAGAAAAATCTTTTTGGAATAAGTGCTTACTCTTTGAAGAGCTTTTAAGGAATAAAAGGTTCCCATATCATTCCAAAGGCTCCATGTTCTCCCACGACATCATTAAGATAATAATCTGGACTAATAAGAATTAAACAACAAACCTCTACAGCTTGCAAGGAGACATTTGAGGCCGGCCAAGTACAAAGCTAGGACATAGGGTTCATTTTATAATATTACAAGTGTCCTTATCTCTACTATTCATGTGTCCTTCAAAAGTACAATGAACAAGAGCTACTCTACTCCTTCCTCTCCCATTACAGCTGTTCCACAACTTGCTTATGTCCTTTTTTAATCCGTTGGTGTTATCCTTAAGGAAAGCTGGAGAATGTTCTATCTATGGTCTCCCAAACTCTCTAAGTATCACACCTAAAGTGGATTTTGCAATCCAACTGAGTTAATCATTCTCACTCTGCATAAAGGATACTTACAACGGGCATAATATCAGATACAACTGGCCAAAGGAATAATTGTACAGCAAGCTACAGTTCCTCATGTCAGAGAACATCTGGAGAATGATCTCCCAAACTGTTGCAAAATTGAAGATCTGTTACAGCATCAGAATATGACTTGGCAAACGGCTATAATCGTTTGAATTAATCTGAGACTTGTTCCTCAAGACTCTCTACAGCAACTCTCTTCTATAAATAGCAAGCCAAGATCACTTTGAAGAGTAAGAAACTAACTTGAGAAAAAATAGCTTTTCATCTTTGCAAAGTCTAGCTCTTCCTTTGTCACTCATACTCCAAAAGCTCTCTAGAATCCAGGATCTAATTTTATTTGAGTATCTTGAGTGTAATTTATTTTAAGCATATACAACTAGTTTAGGTTGATATAAGCCTGTATGATCCAAACAACCATTTCATATCTTTTGAGAGAACTAACTCAAGTCAATTGGTTGAAAATTGATTGAGTGGAAGAATCAGTTGGTGATTACCTGATTTTGTTGCTTAGCCTTGGTTAAGGTTAAGGGAAGAATTTGTTGTAATCTTGGTCTAAGATTATAGTGGATAATCTCACTTAAAGTGGGGACTGGAAGTAGCCCATTCATTTAAGGGTGAACCAGGATAACTTCTTGTGTTTGTTTTCTTACTCTCTACTCTTTACTTAAAGCAAACACATATCACACTTATCACTTTTATTTCTGCTTATACATCTTATTTAATCAAGTTACAATTGTTTGTGTGATTTCCTTTCAATACTTACCTTTGATTTAAGACTTGCAGCAAATTTTTAAAAGGTCACAATTCAAACCCCCCCTTTCTTGTGACATATCCTGTTACTTCACTCGCCGTAGCGAGTAGCTGGCGAATATTCATGGCTAGCTGGGTTCTGGGCCGATGATACTCGCCATGACGAGCTTCTGCTCGCCACAGCGAGTTGATTTAGGTCAGAACCTATAATCTCGCCATGACGAGCTGGTGACACGCCATAGCGAGTTGTACAAAACTGACCTGCATTTTCCATTTTCTAACAAAGTCGCACACACTCGTTTTATATCCTCCAATTATGCCAGGCATTTTGCAATTATAAAATTAATATAAAATATGTATAGTATGTTAATCACGGTGTAATCCTAGGGTATCACTTAGGAACTTTAGTTTGTATGCTCCCCGGGTTTTGGGATAATTATGGTAGTAAGAACTAAATTAGTATCAGTCAATTATGAGCGATTTGTGATGTCGCACTATGGACTCCCAATGGAATAATCCATTAGGATATGTTATTGTGAGCTGCATGCCGTGACCGAATCGGTTGACGGATATGGCAGGCCTCTGAGACCTGCTCACCTCAGAGTGTCCTTGTGTATAAAATGAATAAGAGATTGTTTATCTGTGTTACACCTATATTATATGCTATTTTGTTATGAATATGTTAGTAAGAAACGACTGATTTTAGGTGCCCCCGGTGTAGTCACCTCTAGGAGGGTAGTAGGACTCACTGAGGCTTAGTAGTCTCACCCCACTCCAAACCAATTTTTTTTGGTAGACAGGTTAACTGGAGCAAGGACCAGGAAGGAGCTGATGATTGAAGCTGAGCTTGGATCATCGGACTTGAAGACTTTAGTCTTCCTCTTTGTTTTAGTTTATTCTGTTTATCTTAGAACCTTATGTATTTCCGCTGTATTCTTTTAAGTCATCAATAGATGTACGAAATTCTTGTATTTTAGTTGTTTAAACTCATTAATTTATTATACTCAGATCCATTTATTTATGTCTTGACTAAATATTCTAGATATTTTAGTTGGGGCGTTATAATTGGTATCAGAGCAGGTCGATCCAGTATCGGACCTTGCCGTGAGTCAATTCAATCCTTTCCTAAGTAATACAGACCCTTTGGATCTAGACTGTTTACGCATAAAGCATCGCGTGCTGAGCCTGATCAACTCAGTATTATGTATGGTAGGCAGGGTATTATGGTTTAGGACTGAAGTGAACTCTGGAATTCCAGCGTTAAAAATCCGTAGTGAAACTTCAATCGAGGAGCATTCGTCGAAGGAGATTCTTATAAGTGGATATTGGGACGGTGGCAAATGGTGCCACAGAAGTAAGCTGTGGATGGCAAGCAGTAAATGCAAGTGTATCCTTATGCTGAGAGGTGTAATGCATAACAGTATTCCACTGACGCTATGTGTCAGATAAACCTCCTGAACCTATAAGTCACCTTATTCTACCTAGAGCCTAAATTCAGCCAAGTTTTGGACCCATCAACACCCAATGACAGTAGGCAGTAAACCAAAACACATCAAAAATTCAAGTTAGTATACGACTGAGAGTTATGGATGTTGTGTAGAGTAGAAAATTGGACAAACCACAGAATTATTCTTTTACACTCTGTCTAACTCGCTTAGCGAGTAAGCCAACGCTGCAGCGAGCCTAGCAGGCTGCTGCTATTGCTTGTTGCAACATGGTTCTCTGTTCAGTCATTCTTAGCTATGGTGAACAGTCTCAATGCCCTCCTTATGTATCTTATCATTCTACTTTTGAGTTTTGGTGTAAGCAATCCTAAGCTGCCTTGTGAGCATAAGAAGTTGTTGAGGAATTACGTTTGGAGATGATATTAGGATTCAAAGGCAATAAGAAATTGGACTGAGTGTACCCTTTCTATTAGAAACCAATAAGTGTAGTGAACTAGTAGGAGCTTAATCGTAATTGATGTAACAATTAGAATCCTTGTAATCCGTATCTGTATCCGAGAAAGCATATTAATTTCAATCACATATAGGATTCTGAATTAGCAACCCATCGTAGTGAACCTTATAGATATCACCGTAATAGAGGTTTAAATCGAACCGTCCGTATTAGAGGAGCCCAATTAGAACAAAAGCACATTCCAATATCTCCTCAAGTTACCTTATTAGGTTATCATTTAGAATGCCCTTAACTAAGTTACTCTTACCTTTCAACTCGTAAGAACATTTCTATCTCACCACTGAGAGTCAATTTACATTTAGTACAACAATTAGGAATTTCCTTTTTAACTATACCAGTCTTTAGCATTAGACCCAACAAACTTTTAGAGACCCAAAAATAAACTAGGTTAACAGTTAGGAGTCTTTATAGCATCATGGGAACTCTTCAGTCAAAATTCCTGGAACATTATCAACGAATAGTTTAACAACCAAACCAATGATAGAACCTATCCAGTCGCGCAATTCGTATCCAATAATCATACCTCATTCTAGGAATCCCAAGTTATTAGTATACCATTTAGAAATCCCATTGTTACAATGCCCGACATTTGAACAGACATATTAAGTATCGTCACTTAGTTCCTATAAGTTGCCAACCCAGCTTCACCAGTCAATTAGCTAACTCTATAAAGATAGTTGAACCAGAACACATAGGTTTAGCATTCTCTTACCGCAAGCCGATTGAGCTAACATTTTAATACTACCCTTAAGAGACAATAAATAGGATCAGCATATCACTCAATGCCGGAAATTTCACCGAACCACCATAGGTTAAGCCTTGATTAAAGACCAGTTGAGGATCACCGTTAACACCACCAGTCGCCAAAATCAATCCGTAGTTGCCTTATCATTAGAGTTTAGAGACCACCAAATCAGATTAAATACCAGTTGATTTTAACCAAACAAAACTCATACATATGCCCACTTAGCTAATAAGTTAGTAGGAGAAATTGACCGTGCACTTGAGAGTTGTCCATCAATTATTCTTAGGTTAGTAAATCAGTATTATAAACCAACTAACTACCCCGTTCAAGGATTAGACTTAACCAGCCACATTTTATCACTGCTTTAGCACTAGACAGTAGAAGGCACGATCGGATGGGAATCATCAAATAAGAAACACTATTGGGTTGACCAATCACCTAGACTAGCTTTTAGTTATATACATGTTAGTCACCCCAACGCCAGTAAACAAGTTTAAGTTTAGCTTCAATTAGCCATCCGACAACCTCACTTATTCCAAAACCTATCAGCTAAGAGATTATCAGAAACAGATAAACCTCCCTGTCAGACCAAGCCAGCAAGAAACTTGAATGAAAACCTAGTTGTACTTACCTGAGAGAACTAGAAGAAGTAGAACTGTGGAACATAAGTCTGAACCCAGTAGGAGATAAACTCCCTATTGCCCTTCACTTATAAGGATCCTTGGTCCGTCGATTCGTCAATCCGAGCGCTGTTCAATCCGAAGTTCACAAGACTTGGAACACCAAGAACATGTGTGCTCTCTGACTTGTCTTGGTATGCCTCAGATGAGTAAATCCTTCCCGTATTTTTAATACTTGTCAGTCAAGTACCTTGCACAAATTCAATTAAGATGCAACTATCCAATTCCTCGACGTCAGTCAGTCACATAGATTGTGTAGAACGTTACTCCTAAGTAACATTATTCAATGCCGTCAGCCTTTTAGTCACGTCGTTATTAACTCCAGCATATTTGTGGAAATCAATCACTCTTGAAAACCCACGGATAGTTCAAATTCAATCTCTCGCTCGTGGGTTGATCTGTTAATCAACATCCTCAGCTGTTCTGATACAAATGACTTAGCTCAGTATCAGCGAATCAGTTAAATTTCGTGTACCCGAATCTAGTAATCAATTCTTCAATATAGTTAGTTATCTACCTTTCGTAGCCTTATCAGCCGAATTCAGAATTAAGTTTGGATCAGTCCCAAATTCAGTGAAATTAAGTTATACAAGTGAAATCAGTATTGAGGATTCAAACCTACTAGCTCCGTGCTCCTAACCATGTAAGAACAGTGTGTTAACCTTGAGTGTCCCTGCCCGAACATTTCAACCTTCCAAAATTCAATTCCTGTAACCTCGTGAGATCAAATGCTGAAACCTGAACGCCTGAACCCAAACGTTCCAATTCCAAGTCTAGTGGCCAGTAATTAGTTAGTGTAAGTGTTAATTACTCGCTTGGAGTAATATACCCTTCTCATTTGGAAACCCTTTCCTATCCTTAGTGATCCGTTAAGGTAATTCAACAAGCCATCCTTAGACAAACAATTCGTTTCAGCCTCAACAATACAAGTTCAAACCCTACGTCTTCAGTCAGCCAAAATTCCATACCTTAGTACCAGTGAAGAATTCAAACAAGTTTAACCATTAAACCTTGAGAAAATCTGAACCTAACTACATCTGCTTGTTGAATGTACAACTCGATCATCGTGTCGTACCAGAATGGATTAAAATTGTAGGTGGGATTTTATCGGACAACTATAGAGCCGTCTGCGAAAGAGTCTGACTCGTTAACAGAGAAATCAGTAGTGTTTAGACAATTTTCCACTCGTTTTATATTTTGATCGATTCTGGAGTAATCGGACAACACGTGGTACAGGGGTACAATCGACACGCCATGCATAATAGTGTTCAGAAAGGAGAACGACTATGGGAAGAAAGAGTTTGAATTTGCCAATAGGAATACTCAAGCTTTTACCGTTCAGTTAATTATTTAACACTGCCACCAGTTTTGTGAGTGCTTAACCAGGCAAGATACCGACCTACTAAAACTGTGAAGCATTACCGGTAGTCACAGAAGAAGTCTAATCGTAGTAAACGAAGTAGGAGTGAATGAGACAAGATTGATACATGAGTTTGCTCAGGAATTATAGACGATAATTGTGGCGACACTGTCAGAAGGTGATAGTAAATATTGGAATCAGAGGGCGCAGCACGAAACCAACTGAGAGTGCGAGGAAAACCTTTAACCAATAACCCCCAAGAGAGGGAAGTTTTATTCCAAAGGATTGAATATAATTGACCGGAGATTATGCGAAGTATAGGAAACGGGATTCGGATATAGACAATATATCCTGTTATGCAATGAAGAAATTTTGAATTTCGAGGACGAAATTCTTTTAAGGAGGGTAGATTGTAACATCCCAAAAATTTATTTAATAGAAGAATATTAAATAAAGGTAATTATTGGGGCTTAATTGGGAAATCAAATGGACAATTGTAGAAGGTCATACTATAACCTCAGGACGTTAAGTGGCAATCGGTGTTAAATGAGAGGGACAAGATAGTAATGAACCATTTCCTTGGTTATAAGACCAAACCACAACATTGCCAAACTCATTTTTACTCCAACACAATCAAGCACTCTCTCTCCTCTTGCTTTTCTCTCCCACTCGTGGCAACAACAACCACCCTTACAAGTTCCAAATTTGAAAACTTATTAAACTCAGCATGCAATCAACAACTTAGACTGAAAAAGGGTTAAGAATCATGGGTATTAAGCTTCAATCCATCTTCACTCTCTAATTGCTTTCAAACCACATGATTAAACATTCTTACCCAACACTTATTTTTGGATCCAAGGCTTAGAATGAAGTAATGGAACTTTATTCACTGCATGAGCTAGCTTTCAAGGATTGATCTGGTTTTGTGCAGAATCCTAAGGTAAAGATAATGAAACATTTCTTTTCAATTACTCTTTAACCCTTTTCTCTTAAACAAATACTCATTCTCAATCTCTCACTTGAATCCATGGTTGCATGTGTATTTATTCCATTAAATTGCGAGTTGGGAGACACTAAAAGGGATATGGATGCTGTGGAAAGATGGAAATTTGGGTCAAAACAGCAGAAACGTGTTCTGCATCCTGTCATGCTCGCTGAGCGAGCAGGGTACTCGCTGTAGCGAGTTATGCAGTTATTGCTGCATGTGTTCCTCTGTGTTCGTGCTGAATTCCTAACTAAGGTGAGATAATCGTAACCCTTTCTTAATCCCATTATGATCATTCCAGTTCCTATTGACCCTTAGACATTGTAAATCTCATTAATTTCATCCTTGGTGTTGTCTCCGAGTTGTTTGGACAGTGGAAGCATAATCAAGTAAACCAAGCAATTTGGAGTTTCAACTCAGATTGGAGTAATGAGCTAGATGACTGTACCAGTGCCAAAGCTTCGTTTTTCCAGGTGGGTTCTTAGGCTAGTGTAGCTAGTGCCCCGTATTTAAACTTTGCATGCTAATATTAGGAAAATTAGGGAAATTATGTGTGAGAGGAATTAACTCCCAAATTCCTCTCCATACTGTCGTATTTTATGTATATTATATGATTGCACTGGTTTTAAATGAGGATTGTAGGTGTTTCTTGAAAAATTATGATTTTTGGCAAAATAGGGTATTTTCTGCATGAACTCGCCGTAGCGAGTAGCTAGCGAATATTCATGGCGAGCTGGGTTCTGGGGTGATGATACTCGCCATGGCGAGCTTCTGCTCGCCACAACGAGTTGATTTAGGTCAGAACCTATAATCTCGCCATGGCGAGCTTGTGACACGCCATAGCGAGTTGTACAGAACTGACCTGCATTTTCCATTTTCTAACAAAGTCGTACACACTCGTTTTATATCCTCCAATTATGCCAGACATTTTGCAATTATAAAATTAATATAAAATATGTATAGTATGTTAATCACGGTGTAATCCTAGGGTATCACTTAGGAACTTTAGTTTGTATATGCTCCCCGGGTTTTGGGATAATTATGGTAGTAAGAACTAAATTAGTATCAGTCAATTATGAGCGATTTGTGATGTCGCGCTATGGACTCCCAATGGGATAATGCATTAGGATATGTTATTGTGAGCTGCATGCCGTGACCGAATCGGTTGACGGATATGACAGGCCTCTGAGACCTGCTCACCTTAGAGTGTCCTTGTGTATAAAATGAATAAGAAATTGTTTATCTGTGTTACACCTATATTATATGCTATTATGTTATGAATATGTTAGTAAGAAACGACTGATTTTAGGTGCCCCCGGTGTAGTCACCTCTAGGAGGGTAGTAGGACTCACTGAGGCTTAGTAGTCTCACCCCACTCCAAACCAATTTTTTTAGGTAGACAGGTTAACTGGAGCAAGGACCAGGAAGGAGCTGATGATTGGAGCTGAGCTTTGATCATCGGACTTGAAGACTTTAGTCTTCCTCTTTGTTTTAGTTTATTCTGTTTATCTTAGAACCTTATGTATTTCCGCTGTATTCTTTTAAGTCATCAATAGATGTACGAAATTCTTGTATTTCAGTTGTTTAAACTCGTTAATTTATTATACTCAGATCCATTTATTTATGTCTTGACTAAATATTCTAGACATTTTAGTTGGGGCGTTATAAAATTAATAAATATTTATTATTCAATTCCTTTTTTTTTATTAAATCAATTTTCCCGTGTATGATTAACAAATTTTTTTAAAGCAATTGTCCCGTGTAAATTCGTAAGTTTTTTTTATGCATGTTAATTCATAAGTTTTCACTAACAAAAATTTTATCTTTATAATCTTTTTTCATAAACTACCTTATAAAACATATAATAAGTCAAATCAAATGAGTTCATTGTGTTTTTATTTGTACTTTTATGTTCTTTTATTTTTAAGTTCCTAAATAAGTAAAAATGTTACTATTTTTTCATTAAATAAAAAAAAATTGCACTATTTTTTATGTGTATCTTTTATATTGATTTTTGTTCCTATTTTTAAGCGTAAATGTTTTTTAATTAATTTTTTTTTGTTAAATATATTTTATTAATATCTTTTTTTAGAGGTGGTTTCCAATGCTATTTTTATGGGAAGATTTATTTATGCTTATCTTTTTTTCTTCCTATTTTGGTTTTGTATTTTTTTTAGTCTACTTCTACTTACAATAAATTAAAAGAAACTACTATTAAAAATACAAGTTTGTCCTTATTACTTTTAACGGTGTTTCAAGTTTTACGCCCTTAAATGTAATTTTAACTCTAAACTAATAAAAAAAATAGGAAAGAAATATAAGCATAAAAGAAAATTTTCCCATAAAAATAGCAACAGATATCACATCTAGGAAAAAAAAGAAGAAAAAAAGAAGATAAGCATCAAATAAATTTTCCCATAAAAATATAATTAAAATAAATTTACACATAAAAAATATGAACAAAAATCACTATAAAAGATACGCTTCAAAAATAGTAACTTTTTTTTCAATGAAGAAATAGTAACTCAATCTAACATATAAAAACTTATATATAAAAAATAAAAATAGAATAACTTAATAAAAGAAGATACTTATTTATGAGCTTAAAAATAAAAGAACAGAAAAATCGAAACAAAAACACAATCAATCTGTTTGGATTGACTTATTTATGAGTTTATGCGAAATGACTTATTCAAATAAATAAGTTTTTATGTATTATTATAAGTTTTTTAAGGTACTTCATGAAAACAATTTATAAAGATATAATTTTTGTTAGTGAAAACTTCTGAATTAACATGCGTAAAAAAAGCTTCTGAATTAACATAAAAGTTTATTGTTAGTGAAAACTTCTGAATTAACATGCGTAAAAAAAGCTTCTGAATTAACATAAAAGTTTATTTATAAATTGTAACCATAAACTATTTTCATAAGCTTAAAAATAAGCGAAATTCAAACAGGCCCAATAAATTAAAAGGTATTACTACTAAAAAGTCTAATTTGTCCTCATCAATTCTTAAAAATATTTCAAATTTTCTATTTCGTAAAAAACATGTTGTGCCGACAGTGAGGACAAGCATGTTGTGCCGTCTAATTTGTCTTAAAATATTTCAAGCATATGATTGAGGACAATTGTGCCGACAGTGAAATCCCTCTTCCAAATGTAACCGGCAAGATTTTGGCGAAAGTTATTGAATATTGTAAAAAACATGTTCAAGGTGCGAGTTCCGAAGAAGGAAAACCTCTTAATGAGGATGATCTTAAGGCTTGGGACCTTGATTTCGTCAAGGTTGATCAGGATACACTCTTCAAACTCATTCTGGCTGCAAATTATTTGAACATCAAGAGTCTGCTGGATCTTACATGTCAGAGTACAGCAGACATGATCAAGGATAAGACACCGGAGGAGGTTCGCAAGCTATTCAACATTGTTAATGACTTTACTCCGGAGGAAGAGGAGGAAGTTCGCCGGGCAAATCAATGGGCTTTTGAGTGATTATATTTTAACATCTTACAATTTCAGTTATGTTGACTTGTTTATTTTTTATTGTTATTTTCTATTTGACATTTAATTAAAATTTTATATGCTTAGTACTTTTACTATTTTCAGTTTATATCTATTTTTATTTCAGTACCTATGCTTGTATCATGGTGATGAATATGTATATCAGCATAAGCAGCACAATCCATCAGTAAAATAGGAATAATAAAAAAAGCCATCTCAAAAATTTGTATCCTCTTTATATATAGTAATAGATATTGTACTCTTCTTTTTATCACACTTTTCTATTTGAAATTTGGTTAATTAGATTTAAATCCTACCAAAATATAAATTTATACAAAGCATAACATATAATGTTATAAGCAAAACATATGACCACCAATTGATATTGACCACCAATCATAAAGAGATCGATTATTATAAACTTTTTTTTTATAAATAATATATCTATACTAATATATAAAGGGGATACAAATTTTTGGGATGACTTTTTCATTATTCCTATCTTACCCTTAAAAAAACTACAAACAAAAAAAGTAACAACTATATATAAAAAAGATACAAATTTTGGGATGACTTTTTCATTATTCTTATTTTGTCCTTAGTAACCACCAATTATAGTTTACTCTTTTTTTAACAAAATTCTTATATAACAAAACCAATTACAACAAATATAGTTTTATATACCTCAGTAGAATAGAAAAGACGAATCACACAAACGGGCATGTTCGTGCCCGTTTGGCGGCTAGTAGATATAAATATAAGCATATAAAATTTTGTTTGATTTGTTTTGATGAGTATTTTCAAAATATCCAATTTTTATAATTTTTATTAATAGAAAATCAAAGATATTAGTGATAAAAATCGTGGATTGACATACATGCAGTAGTCAAACTAATTCTTTTATTTTGGGACGGAATAGTAATAAAGATAAGGAATAATTTGTTTACATCTAAAAACACTTTTATTAAATACATGTTCTTTTTTTTTTAATCAAATTTTAATTTTACAAGTCAGTAGTTTTGTGAGCCAATCAAAATTCTGTAAAATTTCTATGAGTATGTCAAAATTAGGGGTGGCTAAAAATCTGCAAACCGAACGATCCGAACCGAAAAATGGTTAAGCAGGTGGGTTGGTACGGATTGTCGGGTTGTCAGTCACACATTTTCGGTTTTAGATGGGTTGAAATGGGTGCGTTCTGTTTTCTAAAATAATCAAACAGTACCCGAACCCGCCCGAGTTACATAAATCGTAAGCTTTTGTTTTATTTAATATAGAAAACATTATGAAGTGACTAGACATATCTCAAGATACACAAACTCAATACTTGTTATCTTTTGTTTCCTTGGATGGGTGGTATTTTTTGGCCCAAACCCGCCCTACCTAACCCATTATCCACCCCTATTCAAAATCAGTGGTGGACCTAGGGGTGGGCTGAGGTGGGCCACGGCACACCCCCACCTCAAAAAAATAATTTTTTTTATAAAAAAATATTTTTAAATAATATTTAATTTTTTAAGTCCCGTATTTTGACATTTGTTGCAATTTTAGGCTTATCCAATGTTTTTTTTTTCTTTTTTGCTCTAAAAATAGTGAATTTTAATGCCAAAAAAAATTTGAATTTTGGGTTAAATTTAATATTTCATCTTTATATTCAATGTTTGAGACAATAAATCACCTTAATGGCCAAAAATCACAATTTTTAGAGTAAAAATATAGATTGTTGGTACCAAAATTGTAACATATGAAAATAGAAGACCAAAAAATTCAATTTGAAAATAGATTGACTATTTTTCGGCCCACCCACTATAATTTTTCTGGTTCCGCCACTGGTCAAAATACGAGTCTAAACTTTAGTGACTATACGAAAAGTCGAAAATACTTCTAATTAATATCACATCAACAGCCAAAATCCTCTTACATGCTTTCTAGGAGCCCCGATACTCTAAAAATGGTGAAGTATCGTGTCCGATACGTCCTCGATACCGATACTCGTCCGATACGTCCTCGATACCGGTTAAATCTTTATTTTTAAATAAAAAAATAATATCCGATACGCGTCCGATACTTTCCGATACTCGTATCGGAAAAGTATCGGTTAAATCTTTATTTTTAAATAAAAAAATAATATCCGATATATTCCGTGTTTCCTAGTAAATGTCAAACTATTATGTTGTTACACGGGTAACTAACTATGTTTTTTTTATAGTACTAGTGATGTTTTTTGGATAGTACTAATGATGTTCTTTTCGTATAATACTTAACTTAAGATGTATAACTTAAAATGTACTGGTGATCATTATTTTTTAGGATAATATTAATGAGACACAAATACTTAACTTAGTATTAATGATATTAATTTATTATAATTAGTATTTTTTTGTCTTTGTCACTGTTCTGAAGTCACTATGGTGTCCCACTATATAACAGATTGTTAAGTATTTGGGTTTGTCCAAAAATTCTAGTATAAGAATTGATGCTTTATGTTTTTAATGGGTTGAGTTATTATGCATAAGGAATATCGTTATGTATGGTGCATAAATAAATCTCCACCATGCATGTTTTAGTGCATTTGATTGATCAAAAAATCTAATTGATCAAAAAAGTATTGGATGGTGGAGATTTGTTTATGCACCATGCATAAGGATATTCCTTATGCATAATAACTCTAACCGTTTTTAATTGGTCAGCTGCAGGACCTATATAATTGTCTGCTATTGCTACAACATGGACTTGTTAAAGAGGTTTGATGTCATGACTATTATATGTTTTTTGAGCTATTATATGTCTTTAGTTAGGACTGAGGAGCCTCGTATGTTGAGCCTCAAACTGTTTTGCTCTTGTGCAAGCTTATTGTTATTGGCTTGTTTGTACTCCTTGTACAATGAACTATTGACGTTTATAATAATAATAATAATAGTAATAAATTTTTTTGTTTTTCAAAAAACAATTATCATTATTAATATTATTTATTTTAGTCATGTTTATATATTGTGCATTTATATATTTAATTTTAAAATTAATTTTTAAATAACGTATCGCGCCCGTATCGGATATAGATTTTTTAAAATTTTAACGTATCGGCGTATCGGTATTGTATCGTATCCGTATCGTGTCGCGTATCGGGGCTTCATAGCTTCCTAGTATTTGCTAAAGGCAACATCACCAAAAGACCAAATCAGAATTGGTTTCGTGACCGTATAAATGCATACTAAAGCTCTATGTAATTGTAAAAGTGTGTTTGATCTGCTAAAAAATAAGAACTGGAAAGAGCAACTTCAGTTGTATTGTGTTTGATTTCAAAACAGTTCTCGGGACTGGATAAACTGGGTGCCAAAGGACTGGACAAAAACCTATATTTTTATTCCCCACTGAACCACAAGACAACTTTTGGTACCAAAATAACATTTTGTCAACCAAATATTATACAAATACAAAATTTGTTCAATACCTTAAAATTTGTTATGTGCTGTTCTATTTTGTTCTATTCTATATTATTCTGTCCAATACTTATTTTTTGCGGATCAAACAGACTTTAAGCATCATTTTCCATGCTGCGTTGACAAAATTCTTGATTATGATTACGTAAATATGAGACATTATGTCATGACATCATCTTGTGGAAGTAGTTTCCCAACAATTTCTTAAATTCTTCAACTTTTTATGGAAAAACAACGTATATAAAAATCAACAAGTCAATAATCCTAAATAAAAATTGGAAAATGCTAACTAGTGCTTCTGGGGCACCAGTTAAGAAACTAAATAAAGTATGAAAATGTTGAAACTTGTGCAATCTACCTTTTAAAAGTATAAAGAATGCATTTTTTAATGTAAAAATTTTCTCTTTTAATATCTTAACTAATGTGCCAAGGGCACTAGTTAGCATGATCCATAAAAATAACCTTGACATGCACACAAAAGAAAAGTATACACCATATTCAACATCATACCGATACATCTGTTTCTCTAATAAGAATAGGTGATTTAGTTTGACTATGTGCACTATTTACATACTCCATTCGTTCCAAAATATAAATAAAAGTGAGTCAAAGAAACTTGATGTATTTGGTTCAAAATTTGGACCAAATACATTCACTTTTGTTAACCAACTTTTGCTTATATTTTGGGGCGGAGGGAATATCTTGTTTTGATCATATTTTTTAATTGTAAATAAAAACAAATATTAATATATAAAATTTTGTTTGATTTGTTTCGATGAATATTTTTAAAATATATATTTTTTATAATTTTTACTATTATATACTCCCTCTGTTCCTTTTTATAAGAAACCGTTTGAAAAAATTACATATATCTAGGAAACACATTGTAAATAGTTCTTTTCATTTAATACTCTTATAAATTTAAATTTATTCCATCTATACCCCTATTTAATTACTCTAAATTCAATTAACTTACTTATTTTTAATATTCTCTTTCATAATAAATATTCCTTCCGTCCTTAATTATAAGCAAAAGTCAACTTTTCAGATTCATTGAAAAAGTGATGTATCTGGACTATAATGTAGGTCAAATACATCACTTTTTCAATGAATCTAAAAAGTGAACTTTTGCTTATGATTAAGGATAGATCGGAGTAAATGCATAAGTGAAATTCAACATTTAAACCATTTGAAAATTAGTCAAAGTTTCTTATAAAAAGGAACAAAAAATTTTTACTTTTGTTTCTTATAAAAAGGAACGGATGGAGTAATTGAATATCCCCTCTATCCTTAATTATAAGCAAAATTTACTTTTTAGATTCATTGAAAAAGTGATGTATTTAACCTACATTATAGTCCAGATACATCACTTTTTCAATGAATCTAAAAAGTTGACTTTTGCTTATAATTAAGAATGAAGAGAATATATTAATAATTAAAATTATGCATTAATATATGTGAAATAATTGACTGATTCACACTCATTATGAGATGAAGCGAGGAGTATTTAACCAACCTCACACCAAAAATTTAGAAGCAACATCTTCTCCTCTTCCTCTCTCAAACATGGGATATTTGATTATTGCTGTTGCCATGGTGACTTTCACTATTATGATGTCAAAGATTTGGAAAATATGTGTAACTGTCTTTTGGAGGCCATATTCACTGACTAGGCATTTTAGAAAGCAAGGAGTCATGGGGCCACGTTACTCACTTCTTTCTGGTTCTCTTCATGATATCAAAACAATGATGATTGATGCAAGGAGAAGTGTCATGGATAAACACTCACACGATATTACTCAAAGGGTTCTTCCTCACTATCAATTATGGTCCTCCTTATATGGTCATTATTTCTCTTCTATATGTAACTCTGTTTTTCTTTCCTTTTTTTTGACCTCATTTAACTCGTTGTTTAGCTATATATTATTAAGATTTTTTATTTTTGGATATTAGACAATTTATATATACAACTGTGAGGTTATGAGTTTGAACTCGAGTAAAGATGTTAAGTCTAGACGTCTAGCAATATCAAGATTTATTAATTCCATGGTTCGAACCTAATATTAATCTAATTTTTCAGCCTTCATTTTTTTATGGAGAAAGTTTCAGGTGAAGGGATCAGGGCCGACCCAACATAATTAGAGGTTGTGAGACCTTATTAAAAAACACTACATATGACTTTATAAAAAATAAATTAAAAAATCCAAATATTAATAAGGACAAGGGTTGAACTTGTGTTTAATTAGGAGGATTTGAGGTTTTTACCTTTATCAATTCATCTATAAAAAATTCTTGAAATTATAATCAAATGAAATTTTTTGATGTCTTTTCTTAGCCCAAAATTTTGGAGTCTAATTTTGCATGTATTATTGTTGTATACTATATATATGAATTGATATATCATAATTTTGACGATGCAGGGGAGAGATTTCTGTATTGGTACGGTATAGAACCAATGATTGTCATCTCTGATGTAGAACTGGTGAAGGAGGTTTTATCAAATAAATTTGGTTTCTATCCAAAACCTCAAGTAAGGCCTTCTACATTAACAATGATAGGAGAAGGGTTAGCTATTGTGGAGGGAGTGGAATGGGTTAAGCGCAGAAGGATATTTAATCCTGCTTTCTCCATGGATAAACTCAAGGTTTTATTTACTAATTAAGTTCTATAGTACCTAATTATTACCGTGCATATATGTCAAATGAAAGGACAAAGATTTTATGCGATTACTAACTACATGCATGACCGTAAGACCGATAATGCCACACTGGAAGGTTTAGATCTCGAATAGATTTTAATTTTCTTTAACAATAAATTACTGAGTTTGAGATTTGAACTGTCTTATCCCGGGTTTGACGATCACGCATGCATTCAGTGAAAACATGGAATCAAATTTCCAAATGAGAAGGGAAATTTTTTCACATCCTTTAAATTTGGGCTACAACTACACTTTTCATAGGAAAATTCTCTCCCCCCCCCCCCCCCCCCCACCCCCACCTCTTTTTCCCCCCTCGAATTTCCCTTTTTGGCCTTGGTTTTAATTATTTGAATGCGTTTTCCAAATTTTTTTTGCCTTAAATACGAACTTCGAAATGTATTTTCATATTATTGGCCCAAAATGACAAAACAATAGCACATAATTTATTGCGGATGAACTTATAATAAATAATTTTATAACAGATAAACTATTTGATTGAATTTGTAGTGTTTGATAAAATTAGCTGTTAATATAATATAAAATAAAATAAAAAAATTATATTTAATTAATACTTAATTTTTTATCTTCATGTAAGATGAAAGGTAAAATTGAGAGAAAACATGATAAGATGTATGCTAATTGAGTTATCTAATGATGTGTGCATTCTGAATACTATATATTTGACAGATTATGATAAGTAGAATGGCAGCATGTACTATTTCCATGGTAGATGAGTGGAAAAGAAAATCCATTGAAGCAAAGGATAAATCAAAGACAATAGAGATGAGTGAAGAGTTTCAAGAGCTAACATCAAATATAATCGCTCACACTGCCTTTGGTACTAGCTTTGCTCATGGAAGAGATTTCTTTAAAGCACAAACAGAGCTTCAATTGCATTGTGCAGCTTCAAGTTCTGACATTTTCATTCCTGGCACACAGTATATATTTATTATCATCCTTTCAATTTCATTTGGTTAATTAACTATATATATATGCATTGATCAATACTTAGTGTTTTGGAATATTCTTAATGCAGATATTTACCTACTAAGTCAAACTTAGAGATATGGAAGCTTGATAGGAAAATGAAGAAATCACTAAAAAGCATTATTGAAATTAGGTTGAAGTCTCAATCAGATAATTGCTCTTATGGAGATGATTTACTAGGAGTGATGATGGATACAAAGAATGATGGTCCCAATAAGTTGAAGATGAATGAAATTATGGAAGAATGCAAAACCTTTTTCTTTGCTGGTCATGAAACCACTTCAAACTGGCTTGTCTGGACTGTCTTTTTGTTGAGTTTGCATAAGGATTGGCAAGAGAAACTTAGACAAGAGATCTTTGAGATTTGTGGCATGGAAATTCCTAATGCAGATATGCTATCAAAGTTAAAAATGGTAATAATATATCTTGATATGAATTTTATTAAGGCCTTGATATCTTTTCATTTACATTGCAAATTTTGAGATAGAAAAGCTTAGTAATTTAGAGGAGGGGTGTTCAAGGGTCGGGTGAACCGTTCAATCCGGTGACCTAACCCAACCCACACTTTACCCGAATCTATTTAAGCGCAGGTTCAATCCGAACCTTGATATCTATTTATTAAGATTTATTTATATTTTTCACTGTAATTTTACTAAAGTTTTGATATATTTCAATTTCTGATACCTTGAACTTTTTCCCTAGTAATAATTATGATGTATGAATTGCTCCCTTGGAAATGATATTACTGATTAAAAACATGACATTTTTTTAAGGTGAACATGGTGTTGCTGGAATCATTAAGGTTGTACTGTCCTGCAATAGAACTTGAAAGAATGGCTTCAAAAGACATGAAATTAGGAAATTTGATGATACCAAAAGGAACATGTCTCAAACTCCCAATTGCAATGATTCACAGAAGTACAAAATACTGGGGTGAAGATGCAAATGAGTTCAATCCAATGAGATTCGTAAATGGTGTATCTAAGGCTGCAAATCACCCAAATGCTCTACTTGCATTTTCTGTAGGTCCAAGAAATTGCATTGGTCAGAACTTTGCTATGTTGGAAGCTAAAACAGTGATGACTTTAATTTTTCAAAGGTTTTCTTGGTCTCTTTCACCTGACTATCAACATGCACCTGTTAACAACCTCACTTTGCAACCACAACATGGTCTTCCCATCATTATGAAACCATTGCAGTTCTAATTCTTAATGTATTTTTATCATTTCATATCTAGCTAGCTAGCTACTGCCTTTACTTTCTAAATTGGCTATCTAGCCTACAAGATATTGTCTATTGACACTAGCTTTCATCTCTTAAAAAATATTCCAACTTAAAATTATTATTTTATATCAAAATTATCATTGGATATATATGATCAGGGTTGTTTTGGCAGGTGCCGATACCATTACCGTTATTACCGTTTTTTATATTAAAGAATAAATTGTGATTAATTAACACCTCGATGACCGCAATTAGTGTCGCAACACCTGTACCGACCAAAATCGCGAAAATCTTTACATTACCGAGACGCGACCGCGGCCGGTTTTTAAAACCTTGTATATGCTTCTAATATTTTACTTGTAACACCCTAAATTCTCCATTAATAATTTCAAATAAAAATAGTATATATAGTATATTTTTACATAGTGTCACGTAGTTTGTCACACATGCTCAACCTAAACTAATTAATTAGAATCATGCAGTGAAATTAAATTAAAAACAAAAGATGACATTTTCAAAGTCTCAATAAATAATAATAGCTCAAAGGAAAATTAACATAGTTCCAAAAATCTCAATTGAATGCAATTAGTTGAAGCAAATAAAAGCTTCCTCCGATGTTACATTATCTGAGCGACTCCAAATTAAATGACTGGAAACATTTAACAAATATAGCTTCCTAATGTCATCCTCAGTACTCAACAATTCAAGGTTGGTCCTCTATCCACGATTGCTCATACATTGTAGAGCCAAGGGAGAAAGAAACAACAACAAGGGGTGGGATATAAAATTTACACACGATAACTAAATAATAATAACATGAGAAATAGTAAATCATAAGAGTAGTAAGGTAAGATATCGTCATCCTGGACGATACAGAATAAAAGAGCAACTCAACAATGGGTGTATTAGATTGAGATTTTATGAGACAATTTTGGCAAAAAAAATTCTCATGATTTTATGAGATTTTAAAGACTTTTTTACAATCAAGATTTTTAACACATGATTTGATTGGATTTTGAGAGATTTTTTTCAAAAGACTTTTTACAATCAAGATTTTATAATACTTTATATATTAGAAAACATTTGTATATTAGGAAAATTTTAAAAGAATCAATAAATTTTAATAAAAGAAATTATAATTTTTTTGGAATCCAAATATTTTTTTTAAAAAAACATTACAATAGAAAACTTCATGTTCCTTTTTATTACGTATATATTCCTAATCACCAATAAAATGGAAAGGTTATCACCACCACCATTGATGGAAAACAGAAGCAGATGAATGTGAAGAAAAAAAATGGTTTGCTGTAGAAAAAAATCGAAGAAACAAAATTTACCTTGTAAAGAAAAAGAATTGTTCAAAAGTTGTAATGAATTAAAAGTTTGTAATAAAGATGTAGAATTTGTTAAAACAAAATTGCAAAAAAACATACTCCCTCCGTTTCTTTTTAATTGTCTTTTTGAATGATAACACCAAATTAAGGAAGTGTATTTTTGCACGTTATCTTCCTATTATACCCTCGTTTTAATCCCCAATAAATTTCTATTTTTTTGCCCACAGTTTCTCTTTCCAATAAATTTAATATATTATATACAAAAAAAAAAAGAATATTTAATATGTTATGTACCAACAAAAATTTTAAAAAAAATAATAATTTAGTTTTCCAAATATATAGCATTAATTGGTTTTATAGAAAAAGATAAGAGCAATTAACAAAGGGTATAATTGACAAATCATACCCATAAAATACAAAAAGGACAATTAAATAGAAACGATAAATAGGATAATAAAAGACAATTAAAAAGAAACGGAGGGAGTATTTGATAGGTAAAGAAGAAGAATTTTTTTTCCTGGTATAGTGATGATGAAAGTTTGTCTTGGAGAGTTTGAAAATGTCTCAAGGCTTTTGGTGAGATTGTTGAATAAGTGAACAAAGAAAATAAGAAGAAAAAACTCAGATGCAGTGATGATGAACTGCGAAAGTAATAACCTGATACGGTGATGATGAAAGTAAAAAGTCTTGGAGAGTTCAAAAAAGTCTCAAGGCTTTTGGTGAGATTGTTGGAAAATTCAAGTGTATTTTTAACTAAAAAGTCTCACAAAATCCTTTACAAACAAGAATCCACTAAAATCTATGGATTTTTGAATACCAAGAGACATTTTATATGTCTTGACAAATATCAATCGAATAACAACAGATTTCATTGCCTTGAAAAAAAAATCATGATTTTCTTAATTGAATACCACTAGATTTATTTAGATTTTATAAAAGTCTTGATTCAATACCACCTGATTTTTTTATTAGAAATAATTTTTTTAAAATCTTTTGAAATCATTATCCAATACACCCAACAACTCAAAATAAGTAATACCAAAAATGAAACATCCCAGGCATAAAAATTAGGGTTAATAGGTCTTTACCCCCTGCAAAGTAGGTGAGTTTTGCGTTACCCCTGTAATAATTTTTTTTGAGATTACCCCTCTGCAAAATTTATTTTTTTGATTTACCCCCTTGGACCAACATATATACTCTAGTTTAAGTTACGTAGTAAAAACCCTAGAATTTGACTTACACATATACTCCAGTTTAAGAATTTAAATAATTATGCTTTATATTTAATAATTGTATTTAATAAAAAATTTATACACATGACTTTTTTTTTTTTTTGCAATTTTATTATTAAGGGTTGTTATGCTACTTTATTATTTTTTTAAAGTAATGCTACGTTGTTGTTATTATAATAATAATAATAATAATAATAATAATAATAATAATAATAATAAAAATTACTCATAAATTTGATTTTAATAATTGACTTCCTTTGGATGAATTTGATTGGTGCCAAGTCAGCTGAGGGTAGTTGCCCTCAATTTATAAAAGGGTACACAAGTACACCCATGTTAAATTGTTCCTTTTGAATACTTGTAAAACATACAAAAGATCAAATTAATGTTAAAAAAATAAATTTTTATATTTTTAAATACTAAATACATTTCAAGATAAAGTTTTCTTACTAGTGAACTAGGATAATCTAGCTTTTTTTCCATATAAAAATAAACAAGTTTACAATCCTAAATAAAAATGAACACGACATGACCAAAAAAGAAAAGTCTACGTACGTACACGGCAAGACCACAATATTCAACACATTAGTAAGAGTAATATATATAGCTATTAACCTCACACCCAAAATCTAAGAGCAATATCTTTTCTCCCTCTCCCTCTCTTATATACACATACCAAGATACAAAAATATTACACACAAAAATGGGGTATCTGATTATTGCTATTGCCATGGTGACTTTCACTATTATGATGTCAAAGATTTGGACAATATGTTTAATTGTCTTTTGGAGGCCATATGCACTGACTAGGCATTTTAGAAAGCAAGGAGTCATGGGGCCACTTTACTCACTTCTTTCTGGTTCTCTTCATGATATCAAAACAATGATGATTGATGCAAGGAAAAGTGTCATGGATAAACACTCACACGATATTACTCAAAGGGTTCTTCCTCACTACCAATTATGGTCCTCCTTATATGGTCATTCTTTACTCTTTTATATTTTAACTTTTTGTTTTTCTTTTTTGGCCTCATTTAACTCATTGTTTAGTTATATATTATTAATATTTTTATTGTGTATATGAGACGAAATTGTAAACAACACATGAAATTCATATACACAATTGCGAGGTTTTTTTAATAAATAAAAATGAATTATAAGGAGTACAAGAGGCACTCAACCATTCAAGGACAAAACCTTAAAAACATCATAAATATGTCAATGGATTGCTACACCCATCCGAAAAAGCTAAATTAACATTGCTTCATAATCGGCCTACAAACCAAAACCACACAATATATAAATAATTTTGTCCACTATAGAAAGAACACTTACATAATCACCTTTAAACAAAATGTTGTTTCGCATACACCATAGTTTTGCATACACCATAGGCTCCACGTCATTGTCAACCAAATGAGATGCTGAAATTGCTTGCTCTTTTTACCTTTAGCAACTTCACCAATCTTAGAGAGGTTTTGTTGAATCTTTAATGGTGATGTGAAACTATCATTCATCCACCTGTAAATGTGTTGCCAAATTGGAACAGACATGCAACAATTAATAAAAACATGATGTGTGTCCTCTTCCTCTTTGAAACACAAAACGCAGCACCTTTCAATTGCGAGGTTATAAGTTTGAATCCAAGTGAAAATGTTAAACCTAGCAATATCAAGATTAATTAATTCCATGATCCCAACCTAATAATATTAATCTCGCCTTCATTTTTGTCACATGAGTGTGTGGTGGCAAAATAACTCCAGCCCTCCATGGCTCCATTTAGCTACTTAAGTAAAATAATAGCATAAATATGTATCTAGAGGTCTTTAAGTTTTGCATTTATACCAGACAAGTCATTTAAGATTTTTAGATAATACTTATTCAAAAAAAGTTTTTTAGATAATAAATATGTTTTTTAAGTTTCTAAATGGTTGCATTGTTACCTTTCAAATTATATTACAAAAACACTACAATAACTTAGTGAGATGGTAGTGAACACTGCGTTTTGACTTCTCATTAACAAGAAGCAACACTCATTGTCACCTCACTAAGTTATATCAGCGCTTTTGTACAATAAATAAGAAACTTAAAAAATTTATTTATTTCTTAAAAATTTGAAGGACCTATTTGTTATCTAAAACACTTAAATGACATGTCTATTAGAAACCCAAAACTTAAAAAACCTATAATGCATTTGACAAAAAATTTAAAGTAAAAGTGAGTTAAACATAGGTAATGAATTCAAACATAGGAGTGTTATTCACACATTTGTTACACATATCCTACACAAACACTATTTACTTACTTTTTCCTTTTTTTTATAAGAAAAAATAAATAAAAAACTACACAAATGCCCTTGTGAAAGTATTATGTATGAAAAAGTGTGTAGGAATATTATTTCTCATTCAAATATGCATTTAGTAGTACATTGCATGATAAAGGTTTGTATTTGGAGAAATCGTGGTACAACACGTATGTGTATGTATGCATATCTTTTAAAAAACATTGCATGTGCAATGTATACTATCTTAATTAATTTTGACGTAATGCATGCAGGGGAGAGATTTCTATATTGGTACGGTACAGATGCAATGATTTGCATCTCTGATGTAGAACTGGTGAAGGAGATTTTATCAAATAAATTTGGTTTCTATCCAAAACGCAAAGTAAGGCGTCCTTCCGTAGTAACACTAGTAGGAGAAGGATTAGCTCTTATGGAAGGAGAAGAATGGGTTAGGCGCAGAAAGATACTCAATCCTGCTTTTTCCATGGATAAACTCAAGGTCTAATTTACTGAGTTATATATATAGTGCATAATTGTGATTCACGCTTATTAATTTTCATATATTAAATACTATTATAGATTTATTAGAATTGTATACATTAACAATATACCGTACTTGTCCAAATAAAATGTGTACACTGGAATGTTCACCTAAACATTTCCATCATTTGCTAATTACATGCATTCAAAGAAATATCTCCTTCATTTGTTAACTGCGTGACTGTTTAATCAAGATTGGCCGGTTTAGATTTAAATTTTTTTTAAAAAAAACATTTTTTAATTGCCGAGTTTGAGAACTAAACTGTCCGATTTTGGTTTTGAAGGTCACACAAATGTGTGAGAATTCAAATTTCAAATGAGAAAGAAATATTTTTTCACATACCTTGAATTTGGGCTACACTTTCCATTTTGACTTTGATTGTTGATAAAGTACCTTATGCAAATAACTGATAAGTTAATTTATAGCAAATTTCTAGCTGATTAAATTTATAGTGTTTAGTAAAGTTGACATTTTAACTAGTTTATAATGAAATGATATAAAAAAAATTATGTTTAATTAATATTTAATTTGTTTCAAGTTATATGAATATGTAATTGAGACAAAAAATGATAACCAATAACATTTAAACTATAACCTCTAACTTTATAAGCTTGTGAATGTCACTTACCAAAGAGGTATTTTTTAATTATATAAGCTTAATTATAAGTTCATCATTAATGATCTGTGCATTCTAAATTCTAAATACTATGTATGACAGGTTATGATAAGTAGAATGGCAGCATGTACCATTTCCATGGTAGATGAGTGGAAAAGGAAAGCCATTGAAGCAAAGGATAAATCAATGACAATAGAGATGAGTGAAGAATTTCAAGAGCTAACAGCAAATATAATCGCTCACACTGCCTTTGGTACCAGCTTTGCTCATGGTAGAGATGCCTTTAAAGCACAAACAGAGCTTCAATTGCATTGTGCAGCTTCAAGTTCTGATGTTTTCATTCCTGGCACACAGTATATATTATCATCCTTCAATTTCATTTGGTTAATTAACTCAACATTGATCAATACTTAATTTATTTATTTTTGTTTTGGAATATTCTTAATGCAGATATTTACCTACTAAGTCAAACATTAAGATATGGAAGCTTGATAGGAAAATGAAGAAATCACTAAAAAGCATTATTGAGAGTAGGTTGAAGTCTCAATCAGATAATTGCTCTTATGGAGATGATTTACTAGGAGTCATAATGGATACAAAGAATGATGGTCCTAATAAGTTGAAGATGAATGAAATTATTGAAGAATGCAAAACCTTTTTCTTTGCTGGTCATGAAACCACTTCAAACTGGCTTGTTTGGACTGTCTTTTTGTTGAGTATGCATAAGGAATGGCAAGAAAAACTTAGACAAGAGATCTTGGAGATTTGTGGCATGGAAATTCCTGATGCAGATATGCTATCAAAGTTAAAAATGGTAACAATATTTTTAAACTGTTTTTTATATGCGTAGGTGCCCTCTTTGTGTCCCTAAGAGTTTTAACACTACTGCATGTTCCAGCCAGTTCCAGCCAGCCAGGGAACGAGCCACAATATTTTTAAACTTTTTTTCTTATTTTTTGGATTTTGATATGAATTTTATTAAAGCCTTGATTATGGGTGGCAAGCGGGAAAGCCCGTCCCGTTCAGACTCACCCCACTTAAAAAGCGGGACGAGACGCGGGCCAATTTAGGTGGCCGAGTCTAAAATCATATTGCACCTTGTTTATTGGTGGAAAAACGAGTTGGCGGGCTTGCCATTCAAACAAAAGTTTTTTATTTTTATTTTAACACTTGCTTTGTTCATAAATTATTTTTTGATGTTATTTAAAAAAATTGGAAACAAACAAATTTATGAGAAAACCCAACTTATGGACAAATCAAACACCATGGCACCATTAAATCAACAAATATAACTACTTAGTTAACAAATTCAACATAATTAATTAATACTTGAAACAATGTCACCATTATAAATGCAATATTAAACAAATCTCAAAGTAAAAAAAAATTCACCAATATAAAATAAATCCAAAATAAATAGACAAATCATAAATTTACTTATATATGTGTTGTATTTTATTGGGTTGGATATCACCTCATTTTATTAAGACTTTTGTCTGATTTACTAAAATAAAATAGACAAATTTTATTACTTTGTGGCGGAATTTTCGGCCAATAAATGATTTTAAATTGTGTTTATAAATGAAGGTTTTCTTGTAGTGAAACTAGCCACCCCTAGCCCTTGATATCTCTTCATTGGCATTGGAAATTTTGATGAAATCAATTGCTCCCTTGAATATATTAACAAGTTACTGATTTAATACATGACATTTTTCTAAGGTGAACATGGTGTTGCTGGAATCATTAAGGTTGTACAGTCCTGCAATAGAACTAGAAAGAATGGCTTCAAAAGACATGAAATTAGGAAATTTGATGATACCAAAAGGAACATGTCTCAAACTCCCAATTGCAATGATTCACAGAAGTACAAAATACTGGGGTGAAGATGCAAATGAGTTCAATCCAATGAGATTCGTAAATGGTGTATCTAAGGCTGCAAATCACCCAAATGCTCTACTTGCATTTTCTGTAGGTCCAAGAAATTGCATTGGTCAGAACTTTGCTATGTTGGAAGCTAAAACAGTGATGACTTTAATTTTTCAAAGGTTTTCTTGGTCTCTTTCACCTGACTATCAACATGCACCTGTTAACAACCTCACTTTGCAACCACAACATGGTCTTCCCATCATTATAAAACCATTGCAGTTCTAATTCTTAATGGACTTTTCCGAATGTTTTATTTTTTATTTAATAATTTCATATTCATATTTAGCTACTGCAAATACTATCTAAATTGGCTACTTACAAGGTGTTGCTTGCATCCTAGTGCCCTCTGTCCGTTGACACTAGCTATAAGAAACATTCCAACTTAGAATGGTTATTTTATATCAAAATGATAATTGGATATGTGATTCTAATAATTTACTTCCATTATTTAGTTTGATTGCTTATAATATGATTTTTCCTAACTTTTATTAGTTGTGATTTTAATAATTTACTTCCATTATTTCGCTATTACCGCCAATCTTGTTATTATTCTTTTGGGCCAACGTTTGTTCAATACAGGTTTGACGCCCAACTACATTAGTACTTAAGAAAATTGCTATTTAAGCCCCTCCCTTTTGCTCACAGGCCCCCCGTCATGACAAAAATACCCCTAATAAGGCATTTCGTTCTTGAAAAAACGATAGAAACAACTTTCGCTTCGCAGATGACGAAACAATAAATAGTTGACATATGGGCAGGCTAGCCAAGCTTCGTTGCCCTAGGAGCGCAATATTTCGCCTCGTGGTTGACGAACTTTGTTTCGTCACCTACGAAACGAAAGTGCTGGTTTTCGTCATCTACGTGACTAAATCATGTTATATAGCTGACATAATAGGTATATGTCCTATCATAATCACCTTTACCATCAAAACCCGAAAATAGATCTAGGGCGATTTTTGTGTTAAGAAGGCTTGATCTCGACGTTGATGCACTCAAACAAGCTACCCACACTGATTTGAAGTAATATAACAGGTATGGAATGCTTCAATCGATTTATTTTTTGTTGATTTTTTAGTTTGATTTGGAATTTGATTTCGTCATTTGTGTGACGAATTCATGGAGTTCGTTTCGCATGCGACAAATTTAGGTGCTAAGTATATTTGATTTTGCTTGGCATTTCCTTTATTTGTTGCTTTTGGTGCAAAGTATATTTTTTTTTTTTATGTATTCGTGTAGGTGAAGGTATTGCCATGGCCGAACCTCCGGCCCAATTGAATGAAAAAAGTGATGATCCTGACATTGGTCAAGAAGTGGTTGTCGCACCCGTACGTCGTCACACAAGTTGTAGTTGTTGCGCCCGACATTTCCCAAGCGAATGCTGCTGAACCCGGCATTGATGAAGCAGATGCTGCAACCGGTATTTCCGTTAACACCGGTCATCTATTTTTAAATGCCGCATTGTCTAAAGATAGGGATGAACTGATTGAATGGTATAAAAATGTGGCCTTAAATGCTGGATTTAGTATGGTCATAGAGAAATTTGATAAGGGCGATGGAGATAGAAGGAAATTAAAGAGGCGGAGTTTACAAAGAACCAAAAAGGAAATTAAAGAGAGAAGACACAAACAACAAGGAAATGTGAGTGTCCGTTCAGGTTGCAGGGTTACTTTCTTGCAAATAAGCAATGGAAACTAAGTGTCGTGAATGGTGAGCATAACCATGAGATGGCGAAAAATTTGGAAGGTCATATTCTTGCCGGACGGTTAAAACCGGAAGAAATGGAGTGTGTGCACCAGTTTACAAGGAACTTGGTATCTCCGAAAAACATTTTGAACACGTTGAGGGAGAAGAATAAAGAGAGTAAGACAAATATGAAGCAAATCTACAACGAGCGTCAACGATACAAACATGGTCTTAGGGGTGAAATGACTGAAGTTCAACAACTCTTGAAGTGTCTTGAAGCTAACAGATACTTCCACAAGTTTCGAACCGATGGTGAGTCTACGACATTACAGGATATTTTCTGGGCACATCCAGATAGTGTTAAATTGTTTAACACTTTTCTTATCGTATTGCTGATGGATTCGACGTACAAGCGTACAAGACCAACAAGTGTAAAATGCTTTTGTTTGAGATAGTTGGTGTAACTTCGACAGAAGAGAGATTCAATGTTGCCTTTGCATTTCTCACAAATGAAAGAGAAGACAAATGGGCCCTTGAGACGTGTCGGAGTCTCTTGAAGAACAACGATGGAATGCTGAAGGTCATTGTCACTGAGAGGGATAAGTCACTGATGAATGCGGTTGAGACTGTATTTCCAAGGTCAACTGCATTGGTGTGTCGGTATCACATTTCAAAAAACGTCAGGGCTAAGTTGAAGGAAATGTGCAGAGCAAAAGATCAGAAATTGGATGACTTGCTAAAGACTCTCAGATTTCAATGGGAATCTGTTGTTGAGTCGTCTCAGATTTCATGAAAAATGATAAATTTGATAGAAAACTTACTTGAAATTTTGGTTTATTCGTGACAATTTCCTCTTTCTCTTGACTGATATGGAGAAGACGACTCCTAATTGGTACAACACGCTGGTGATTGATTGGGTATGATGCTTGATCAAAATCTCTCCTTGGAACCCTAGAAATCGCACCACAAATTCTTTGATTTTGATTTTGAATCAAACTTGATTTGAAATTGTAAAATCGTCTTCATATTCACTACTTTCGTCATGTAGACGACGAAAACAACCGCGTTCGTCTCGTAGAAGACGAAAACAAAATTTTGTTGCCTAGGTGACGAAACAATGACGAGGGTTAGATCAGACCCAAATCCGGCATAGTAGAGCGTGGTATCAAGGTTTCGTTTTTATAATTCGTAACCTACTTGACGATTTTTTTTCAAAGTGAAATTAAGGGTATTTTGGGATTTTAGAGGGGCCTGAGAGCAACAAGGGGGGGCTAAATAGCAATTTTCAGTACTTAATTTGGGTCCTCTGCATTTATTTTTGATATTTACTTTTTTCACTCCCCAGCACTCTCTGAATCCCACACGCACCCCCGGGATTTCCAATACTACCCATATCGCTACTTAAGTAGCAAACTCAAGGGGTACCAAAGCTGGAAAAAAAATAGTTCGCTACTTGGATAGCGAACTGAGTTCGCTGTCTAGAATGCGAACCTTATAAAATAAGGGTGCAAAGGAATGGGAAAATTCAAAATATCAAATTTTATAAGGTTCGCTACTTAAGTAGTGATCTCAGTTCGCTACTTAAATAGCGAACTATTTTTTTCTAGCATTGGCACCCCCTGAGTTTGCATTCTAGACAGCGAGCTGTTTTTCCACCCCAATTGTTTCTATTTACACACCCGCTTCCTACATAACGAGGGGTAATAATGGAAATCCAGGATGTGCGTGTGACATCCAGGGGCGCGAAAAATAAATCTCTATTTTTTACTTGGTCCTCTTCTCCCACTTGCATTGGTCACATAGTTAAAATACACTACTGAGAAATATAGTTTGATCAAAGTTTATTAACTTTCGGTAAGTTAAGTGAATTCAAAGATGGCTTTCAAGGAAGTAGAATAGAGGAAAAAATGGAGAAATATTTCACAATTTGTTAGAGAATATTTTTTAAAATATCAATAAATGTAATTTTATTATTAGGAGTATTTTGTATTATAAAAAGGATAATTATTCGGTACACGTTTTATTTAGTATATCAGTATATTTGTTGATGCGAATAAGTGTGAAGTGTGATAAATTCATAAATAGTGTTTATTAACTTTTTTATATTAAATATTATTTATATACCTATTAAAATTATATCCTTCAACTGTGTATCATCAATACATATCCAAAAAGATTTATATCGAACTATTCACCTTACAAAAAAATAAAATAAACCCTCATAAGTCCTCGCTCCCAAATATCCTTCACTAATCTCACTTCATCATTCCTTTTTCTTTCAAAGCCGTTTCCTCATATTTCTAAACTCTCTGACGAACACTAAATTTGATATACAGTACTATATAGTTTTTTATATTGTCCATCTATCACAAATCACTCTTTGTATGATTTATAAGTATATAGTTTTTCTTTTTTTTGACAAAAATATAGTTAATTTTTTAATTATCCAATATATATATATATATATATATATATATATATATATATATATACACACACACATAGGATAACTATTGTGTTAACTTAATGGTGAGAGCTTAGCCTTGTAGCCTCAAAGTATTGAGTTTAAGTTTCTTTGAGAAATGATTATAAAATAGTCATCAGTGTAATAAATATCCCCCCCCGGCCCATTCCCATTTTTTAAAAAAAAAAATAGATATATGAAAGGACCTATTAAAATTATACTGATATACTAAATAAAAGATTATTTATATACCTATTAAAATTAATGGTGAGAGCTTAGCCTTGTAGCCTCAAAGTATTGAGTTTAAGTTTCTTTGAGAAATGATTATAAAATAGTCATCAGTGTAATAAATATTACCCCCCCGGCCCATTCCCATTTTAAAAAAAAAAAATAGATATATGAAAGGACTCACGGGCAATGGTGGAATCAGGGGGTGGCTGAGAGTGGCCACGGCCACCCTCGAAAATAAGAAATTACTAGTATATCCTTGGTATTTTTATAAAATTATAAATATGTATTATATATTAGTTTCGGAGTAAAAATATCAGTAATAAATGTTGGCCGAGCAGATACATGTAGCGCCCACTCCGAAGAGGTCTTGTGTTCGATCCTTAACATTGTCTCAAAAGCCATTAGCAATGAAATTTTCCTAAAAAATGTTTATTTTTATATATGTATATATCAATATAAAAAATGCACAATTTTTATTTTATTTTATAAAAAAATACAACTATTTTCTATTAAAAACACGGATTTTCTTTATATATGATTTTCTATTGATCATTTGACACGCATAGAGTATTATTTTAAAGTATGTAATTTGATTTATTGAAAAAAAAAAATTAATAATTGCTTCCGATAAATCGAATCTACAATCAGTTACTTAAAAACTAAAAATTGAATCTCTAACCACTTGCTTAAAAACTATTAAAGTTATTTACCCCTTAAACTAATGAATTATTTTTTATAAAAACTAATGATTTTTATTATTCTTTTTTTTACGGTAATTTTATTATTCTTTTTAAACCCCTTATACTTTATTTTTGTTTTACTCTTGTGTTACAGGGGAAAAATACACTGCGAAAAAAAAAACACATTACAGAGGATAATCTCAAAAAATATAACTATAGAAATAACCAAAACTCGTCTATTTTATAGTAGGTAAAAACCTATTAACCCTTTAAGTTTTGCTCCAACTATTTCAAGTTTCAACCTATGTTACTCCTTCTCATGATGAAACAAAAACCAACACATGTCGCTTCCAATAAGATCAAAAAACGGTTGATCATGCTAATAATCATGATAAAGCATTTTATAACTACACTAGTTTTGTGACCCGTGCATTCGCCCGAGTCTATTGATTTTTACATATAGAATATTGTTAAGATATAAGTGACGTCATTGTGTTCTTTCTTGTACAATTTATTAAATTAATAATTTTTTTGATTAAAACAATTGTCCCGTGTATAATTTTTGTGTACTAAATTTTCATTAATAATAATAAATATTTATTATTCAATATTTTTTTATTAAAACAATTGTCCCGTGTAAGATTAATTTTTTTTATTAAGGCAATTGTCTCGTGCATGAATTTTTTATTCAATTCCTTTTATGTATTAATGATAAATATTTTGTCTTGTATTTTTTTTTTATATTTATTATTGATGAGAATTCATTTTTCTATTGTTTAAAAAAAAATATTTGTGAAAGCTCATTTTCATTGATTTTAATTTATTTTTTATATTTAAGATTGATATTATACTAAAGTATAAAATTTATTTAGCATAAAATATTTAGAAATATGTTATAAAATAATTTTAAAATATAAGTGATGTCATTGTGCTCTTTCTTGTAAAATTTATTAAATTAATATTTTTTATTAAAGCAGTTGTCTCGTGTATGATTTTTGTCTAATAAATTATAATTAATATTAATTATTCAATTCCTTTTTTTTATTAAAGCAATTGTCCCGTGTATGATTAAATTTTTTTTTTATTAAAGCAATTGTCCCGTGTTAATTCGTAAATTTTTTTTACGCATGTTAATTCATAAGTTTTTACTAACAAAAATTATATCTTTATAATATGTTTCATAAACCAACTTATAAAACTTATAGTAAATCAATCTAAACGGGCTCACTTTGTTTTTCTTACTATTTTTTTCTTCTTTTATTTTTAAGCTCATAAATAAGTATATTCTTTTATTAGGTTTCTTCTATTTTTATTTTGGCTTAATTACATATTTTGTCCCTTATGTTTACTTTAGGTTTCAATTTGGTCCCTTAGGTTTAAAAAATTTCAATTTACTCATTTTAATCAAATTTCCGTTTAAATCGTCCATGTAACTAACAAATTTGCATACGTGAGTCACTTGGAAAGACATCACATGGAAGTTTTAGACGAAATTAACTCAAATTTTAACAAAAAGTTGGAAAAAAAATTAACTCAAATTTAATTAAAAGGACGAACATGTGTTGATATCAGTAAAATAAAGGACTAAATTGAAACTTTTAAAATATAGAGAGTCAACTTGAAACCTAAAATAAAAATAAGGGACCAAATATACAATTAAGCCTTTTATTTTTTATATATAAATTGTTATATATTAGATTGAGTTACTATTTCATCATTCAATTTATTCAAAAAAAAAAGAAAGTAAGTACTATTTTTTATGCCGTTTCTTTTATATTTACCTTTGTTCCTATTTTTATACGTCAATTTCTTTTAATTAATTTTTTTAAAATATATTGGATTGATATTTGTTTAGAAGTGGTTTCCGATGCTATTTTTATGGGAAGATTTCTTTCATGCTTATCTTCTTTTTTCTTTCTATTTTTATTTTATATATTTTTTTAGTTTAGAGTTAAAATTACACTTACGGGCATAAATTCTGAAATATTATTAAACTTAATTGGACAAATTTGAGATTTTAATAGTAGTTCTTTTTAATATATTGTAAGTAGACTTGGCTGTAACTGGCAAGAGTACTTTATATGGTCAAACTGCTTAATTTCATTGTAACAGCTGTATTTAAATAAATAGGATTTTGTGTGATTATTTATTTAATTGAGTATTTGTGATTTAATGATTTTATGAATGATTATGTTTTGGATAAGTGAAGAGTATTTTAGTAATATATTAGAATTATTAATTTAGTTGAGAGCCCTTAATTAAGTTAGAAGGAGTTAATGAGATATTGATTATGTGGTTTTTAGCTATTAATGGAAAGAGTAGTAAAAGAATAGAGTTTTATGAAGTATTGTGAGAATTTGGCTTTAGTTAATGGGCCTAGGTTAATTAGTAAGGTTCTTTTGGAGATTTTACATTCTTTTGGCTTTAGTTAATTTGGCTTTAGTTAATAGTGTTTATCTGTTCTGTTGAACTCGCCCCAGCGAGTTCCTGCCCTGTTGAACACGCCACAACGAGTTGGGGCGAGCTGGTCTGATGCCTTCGGGTCTTGCTCGCTCTGAGCTCGCCGGGAGCGCGCTAAGCGAGCTTATTAGTGCTGAAAATTGTCTTTTTGTTGAATAAATGATATATATGCTTATACTATGATTGAATTATGATCTTATGATTATATGATGGTGCATTTGACTATAAAAGAGTCTTGAATGATGAATTGAGTTATGATATTGTATATGTTGATTAACCATGATGATTATGTATGTTGAGATGAGGTTTTGATTCATGATATCATATGTGTGGATGATTTATGATAACATGGTTATTGTTATATGATATGTGTGCTTAAATGTATAACCATAATGATGATGTGATGAGATGAGTTGATGAGAACTTGAGAAAGAATATTAGGTTGAGATATCTTAGTATTCATGAATAGATGTGTAAGAGTATCATCATAAGTGGTAAATGTACATTCATGCATTCATGAGTCAAATTGAATGATATCCCTCATGACTTAAAACTGAACATGATACGAATGGATATAATTCTATCCTAATTTAAGCGGGTACCACATGCATTTAGTTGTGTCTAAGGTGACATGACATTGATGCTGACATTAGATTGCATTAGGAGATGAATGTGGCATCATTATGCGAACTACTTGGTAATTGATACTATTGTTGTGCA
Organism: Trifolium repens; assembly: GCA_030408175.1. NCBI lineage: Eukaryota > Viridiplantae > Streptophyta > Magnoliopsida > Fabales > Fabaceae > Trifolium > Trifolium repens. The sequence continues at coordinate 49,250,070 of CP125836.1, read as the reverse complement.
TTAATTGCTATTTGTGTATCAATTGTGAGTAATTTGATGTTGAAGATACATGATTGCTATTTGTGTATAAATTATGAGTAATTTGATGTTGATGATACGTGATTGCTATTTGTATATCAATTATGAGTAACTTGATGATACGTGGATTATATCATTTACATGATACTTGATTTATGAGTTATAGATGTATCTTAGTTGTATAATCTTGCATCTTTATGGTGCGAATGTTAGTAAAATTCATTATGTTGTTATTAACTGTATAGTATTCGATATACTTACATTTATTTGGGATTCCTTACTAACTCTCTGTTTTGTGTACTTGCTGGACCTTTGGGGTTCTAGGTTCTCAGGTTATGATTATGGTCAAGTTGTCGGTGATGCTCCGCTCTGATTAGGACACGAGAAAGGGTTTACCTTTTATATGTATAGAGTTGTTTATTATATTAATTAAAGGTGTATGTAATTTATAACTTTGTATAGATGTCATCTTACTAATTAAATTATTAGTAGTTTTTTTTTTTTAAGTAGATGTGATATTCGAACCATTGTTTTTATAATTCAAACTTTATTTCCGTTGTGCATTTGAAAAAGATTTTATAAAAGTAGAAATAGTTAAAAAAATGGGTTTGGGTGTTACATCATCAAATTTTATGAGTTAAAGTTTAAGCCAATATGCATAAACCGGATCAATTGGTAATGTTTTTCGGTGCAATAACAAAGCGGATAACTATGTATATATGTGTTCCGGTAGCTATGTCTAAATCGATTGAAACATAAGAAAAATGTTTTTCAGTTAAATAGAGTGCATCGAGCAACATCTTTAAAGTGTTCCGGTAAATTTGATGTAGGGTGAGCTCATTAAAAAATGAGGATAACAAATTAAATAGAAAAAGGTTAAAATTGAAATATTAAATTATTTGTAGGGATAAAGGTATAATTGTAGGGGTAAGAGGAAAAAATTTCCCTCTTTTTTCTTCTCTTTGACACTTATATGTCACGAAAAATCACAATCATATATACATGAACGAGAAAGATTTATATCTAAAAGTAATCAGCAATATTAAACTAATTGTGGTGTCAATCAGCAGAATAAGATATGATGCAATGAATAAGACCTTGAATTCTTAGATATTTTATTACTTAATTAATTAATTGCCAACTTATGGCTTGTAATATAAGCTGACTGCATATATATTTGACATATGCATGTGCTAATGTTGCCTTTAATATTAATGGGCCTTGATTAAGTGTATTACATTAGTGGTCTTCTTGAATTGACCCTTCTAATTGGAATGGTTTAGTAGTAACATGGGGTGCTTCCTGGAATAAAATGTGTGGGCATTACATGTTTATCTTTTTGGACAGGGGCGAAGCCTTTTGTATCAATGGGGTAGCAAGGGCTACCCCAAAAATTATTTATTTATTTATTTAGTAGGTATAATATATATTTAGCTACTCCTAATTATATATATTTGGCCACCCTAAATAAATTTATTGATTTAACAAGAATAACATATATATTAATCTATTATTAGTCCAAATAGATATATGGGTGAATTTGAGTCTTACATGAATTGCCGAGTTTGATTTTTATAAATAGCTACTACCATTTTTCATTTTATTATCTTTAATGTTTTTTTTTTTGTACAACTTATGTTGTTGCTTACTTACAATTTATATATAAGTCAACTTTTTATTTCCTTTGTTGTTTTTTGGTGCAACTTTTGTTGTGTGCAGTACAATTTATATGTAAAAGTTATTTGTTAATTTTTTTTGTTTATTGGGTTAATTTTACTATTATTTTTGAATATTTTTATTTATATTTGGCCACCTCATAGAAATATGGCTAGCTTCGCCACTGGGACCACTTCATCAAACTTTTCAAACATTTACTTGGCAACCGGTTATTAACTTATGAATACATTTAATTTATTTTATTTTAATTTATTGGTAAGAAAAACTGTCATCCTCCACCGCTTCATCGCTTCCAATTCCAAGTGTCCATGAAATTCCAATTCCCCTTCATCACATTTTGGAAAATCCAAAGAACAAATCTCACAAACAACTTCATAAATTACTTAAAGAATCCAATATTCGACAACAAAATGAAATTATGAAGAAAGAATTCTTGGATAAGTCAACAACGATTCCAGAGAAAGAGAAGAAATTTCAGAGAGTGGAAGAAAGGGTTTTCAAAATAGAACGCAAGGGTTGAGCCACTGGTTGCCGGCGCCGTTTGCGGCCAAAGCATCTGCAAATATCGCTCTAAATTGTCATCGCAAACGTGAAAGGCAGCGACCAGATCTCGAGTAACGTCGCTTCAATCCACACAATACCAACCACCGTAGAGCTAAAACCATGTTGTCGCCGTCAGCTATCGTCCGGCCGGCGAGCACCGCTGGTCACACCTACTGCTGCCAAAATAATCATGGTGTGCTTAAATTAATGGTGTTTGCTTTTCTCTTCAAGGTCCTTGACACCAAAAAACAAAGAAATATATTTTCTTCTTTGACAATCTAGTTTTCCGCAAAAACAAACTCTCACCATAAAAAACTAGTTCATTGAAAACCCATACAAAACACAAACAACAACAAAACAAAGCTTCTGAAAAAATTGACAAGATATGGGTCTGCTGGGGAATGGGTATCGGTGGAGAAAGTGACCAATAATTAAAAAAAATAAATAAAATAGAATAACCTATTAAACCGGTAAACAGGTAAAGATTTTAAAAAATTAGATGACTTGGACCAATAGATTGAGGTGTGTTAGAAAGAGTGTGTTTGAGAGTGTGTTGCTAGCATTACTCTTCAATTATATATACTAGACTTATTACCCGTGCTCGCACGGGTTCAATCATTCAATTCAATTATATAATAGAAATGTTCATAATGTGTGATTATTTATAGTAATAAGCATTTAGGGCCCGTTTGGATAAATAACTTATACAAGTGCTTATAACATTAGAGCTTATAGTATGAGACCTTACATCATAAGCTCTTATACTCAATAAGCCTTTTGTGTTTGGATATGTACACAAAAAAGTACTTATATAAATTAAAAAGTACTTATATAGAATGTTAATATGATTTTAATTTAAAAAAACAAAATTAAAAAATCAAACCATGATTAAAAATATAAAGGGGAAACAAATTTTTGGGATGACTTTTTCAATATTCCTATTTTACCCTTAAAAAAACTACAAAAAAAACTAAGCACAACTTCCACATAAAAGTAGGTTTTTAGTATTTTGTATAGTAAAAAATATATATATTTTTTCTTCTTAATAAGTAGCCACAACAAAAAAGGAGGTTAAGTAGTTATCAATTAACTAACTCCAATAAAAAAGGAGATTAAGTAGTTATTTATATTTGCACAATAGAGAATATCGATCACAACAAAAAAAAATATCGATCACACAAACGGGCACGGGCGGCTAGTATATATAAAGTAAAAAAAATTCATTAAGCTATGTTACCAAAAAAACAAAAAATAAAATAACTTAAATGAAAAACAGAAAGTTTCTGTCAAAAAAGAAAAATAGAAGTGTGTAGATAAGATGCATAAACATAAAAAGACAAAAATAAAATAAAAATTAGTTAAAATAAAAGTTTAAAAACCATTATCTTCAGGTGGTGTGTAATAGAGATCATTAAGCATGGATAACACTTCAGTTCCATTGATGAAAGCATAGTTATTAGAATTTCCATTACTTGGAATGAAACTCAAATCAAGCCTTTGATCCTCACCAACGTTAATAACATATTCTTTCAACAAAGTATCAACACCTTCAACATCAGCGTTTAATGAAGCATTAAAATCCTTAAGAAGTGTGAATCCGTTGGAAATAACGGTGAAAGAAGCATCGTGACGGTTAAAACCGTTGGTATAGGTAGAAAAGTAGAAAAAAAGACGGAGGAATTTAGGACCTGTAGCAACGGGAAAAGAGTAATTGAATATTGTGTGTGATAAACGTGGTGATGAATAAAGAATTTTGCATCTATACATAATTTTCCTAACTGATTATTAATTATTTTTGTTTTATTAATGTTTATCCATTTTCTCTTTTTTGACAGATCTCAATTTTTTTTTTAAACACATGACGTGTCACATTCTTTAATTGATGTGGCAACATAATATTGGTTTAAAAATTGATTATTTAAGTTTTTATCATAGCCGTTGATATTTTTTTTTTCCAAATGTCAAAATCTAGACCATTCATATTAGGGTTAGGGTTTAGAGTGCCTCTAGTTACTCTCGTTTTATTATATTAAGATTAAGATGTTAATGGATATATATATATATATAGATGTGAGTTTAATACCATTTGTACTCGCAGATATCCTTACCTGCTGATAAATCACTAAAATTACCTAAATGTCCTTATTTAAATATAAACTATAGTATTTTGTTTCTAATATTAAAATGTTTTCACTTCATATTAAAAAAAAATAAAATTTAATGCTCGTTTTTCATCTATTGAGGTAAAACTTTTCATTATCTTCTTACAATTTTTCATTTACGATAAAAAAAAAATCCTAATTTGCAATTTCATCCATGGATACCTCAAAATCCGCAGACTATACCTGCTTAGCTGATACTCACATTGATATATAGAGTGGACAAAGATATCATATTATCCACTTTCATGAATATCCATTTACATTCATAGGTTTTAATTAAAAGATTTAATCCACAAACTTAAATTTACTAAAGTTTAATTTCTACTTAGAAAATGTGTTTATATTTAGATACAATCGTATTTCAAACATAATTAGCACCGATGGGTGATGTGGGGGGTTAATTTAGAAATTTTTGCTTTTACGGACCATCCTAATAAAAAAAGTGATACTAAAATGATTCGAACTTAAGATCTTTAAATAGATTACACTTTAAAGTCTTAAACTCTCATTGTCAGACTAACTCATGAAATTACAAATTTGTAATATAATAAGTGGATTACAAATTACAAATTTCTTTCCCTTTGAAACTGAAGATTAACACAATCGAAAGTTAATTCAACATTGTAAATATTTTAAAGATAAAATAACAGTAATAACCAATCGAAATTAAATATAGTTGAAGTGCCTTGTTATTAGAATATCGGCAGGTGGAGGTTTTGGATGTGAAATTCCTGGCGCGCTATACACGATGCTCTACCGGATGCTCAAGCAATCTATCCGGTCTCGCACGCAACGAAATAAAACAAGTAAAGAAAACAAATAAAGGAGACAAGTTATTTATTAACCCAGTTCGGCGCAAACAGCAACCTACGTCTGGGGGATACCAATCCAGGAAGGAATATCACTATAATAGTCCTAGTTCTAAGTCTACAGCAAACCATCCGTTTACAACTTAAAACCTAGGCCTTATCAATGACTTTTCTACCTAGGAACTCCTAGATATGAGATCTCATCTCACTCCCTTACAACCTTACAAGTCAGCAAGGATTTCACTACACAAAATACAAAAGATGTTTTGGAGACACACTCCTAAAACTACACACTCGTACCTAAAGGCTTAGAGTGTTAAACACACCAAAAGTCCTAACTCCCTACTTCAAAGCTTAGGAGAAGGATCACACAATTACAACTCAAGAACACGTCCTAAGCTTGCATCAAGGCACAATACACAAGAAAGGCTCACAATACACAATACACACGCAAAACCTAGAATCCTAGTCAAAGCACAATAACGGCGTGAACAACTAACTAATTAGGGTTTTTCAGCTCCTTTAAATACTTCAGACAATTAGACAAACATGGGCTTGGTTAGATTGACCCAAGCATTAACTCCACATTAAATAAAAGAGATTCTTCCAAAATATATTCTTCAAAGAAGATACTCTTCATAAATATTCTTGAACTGAATCTGAAGCATTAAACGCCTTCCTTACATAAAACCTTATAAAACGCGCCAAACAAGATACATGAGAGAGAAACCAACATTCCATAAATAGAACTTGTCATGAGCGCTCCTCCTGAGACGTTTACAATGCTCTACACAATGCCAGAGCATCGGATCGCACATCTTGCACCAAGTTTATTTTTCCAAAAATGCAGCCAATTATCAAAGACTCAACAAACTCCCCCTTTAGCAAATTTTTGGCTAAAACAAATTATGACCATACAGATTTTACTTAAAGAGATACTACAACTACATTTCTTTTTCTCAACATAAGCATACAGTCATAAAGATCAGTAGAGGTTATCCTTTAAAACAGTTACCATACTACTCCTTCATGAATAACAATAGAGAAGAATAAATTGTATCTTTTTAAGAACATCAGAGAGGCATGCAAAAGCGGAACAAAATAACTACTTCGCCTTAAATGGTCAAGAAAATAAACTTGATAGGATGTGGGATATAATGCTTCAGCATTTTCACAAATTTACTCCCCCTGCACACATGCATGGGATGTTGGAGCATTGTATCCAGCATCTCCCCCTGCATAATACAACTCAGCCCCCCTCAACACCTGCATATCAGATCACAGCCACACTAGCTACACACTTCAATCAGGCTACACTACTAGCTACACTACAGGCAAATCATAATGAGAGCATATGCAGATAATACCACCAGAGCAGAGCAGATCATAATTAAAACAAACCAAGTTTTTACTCCCCCTTTTTGCCACAAATTTGACAAAAAGTATCAGTGCAGAGAGTCAATAGGTACATATCCTTAATACAGACTAGCAGCATTAACATAATTTATGCCCAGAAATAGCAACAAAACAGAATCAAAACAAACAGGGCAACAAATTCATTACATCATCTAAAAGGAGCCACTGGAATCAGATACTTCCAGCTCCTCTGTGTCACCTCCATCTGCTTCAACATCATCCCCAGCTGCATCACCATCAGCAGCTGCAACACCAACACCAGCAACATCTCCACCTTCAGCTTCAGCCACTAACCCTGCTTCCTCAGCTTCCTCTTGCTTCAGGGCAAAAATGACCTTCTCAAGCTCAATTTTCTGCTCATCTAATGCCTTAACAGCAGCCTCCATGGATATGATCATAGCTTTCCTGTTCATGGGGGTTGGTACTACATTCTCCTGAGGAACCACTTTCTTTGGAGGCACAATTATGTCAGCAGCATGTTTGCCCTCAAATAGCTTATAGGAGAGAGTCATGGGTGAATCTCTTTTACATGGAGCATCCTCAGGGAGTAGGATGTTGGGGTGTTGATCCAAGATAATACCACATATGATAGTTGGATAAGCAATTACCAATTTCATAGCCCATGATTTTCCATGTTCAACAATTTGATCAAATATCAGGGATCCAAAGTCAGCATCAGCACCAGTTCCAATGGCATAAATAAACTTAGCCAGGCTAGTGGCTATAGTTGAAGAGTGGGTAGTGGGAACCCAATTAATAGCACCTATCCTATTCAGAATTGCATACTTCACAGACAACATGGCAGAGGGAACCTTACCTTTAAGGGGCCACACCTTGACCTGGTTGGCAGTGATAGTCTTGCAAACCTGGTTATTAGTGGGTTCAAATCCAGGATAGCCATCCTCCTTTCTTCCAAGGTAAGCATTGATCACAGCAGGGGAGAATTTGACACATTTACCTCTGACAAAGACTTGATGAAACTCCTTGCTAAGTCGATTGTCACAGTCTTCTCCAATGTTGACAATAAATTCCTTCACCAGCTTCTCATAGCACTTCCCTAGCCCACACACAGTCTTTATCAAACCAGCTTGGTGAATTAGGTCCATTACCTCCTTACACTCTAGGGCTTCTTCAGACAGTTCCCTTTCTAAGGTCAATCTCCTATGGTAGACAAACTTCTTCTGTGTAGACACAATGCTTGGAGCATTCACCTCAGCATCAACAGCAGTGGCACCAACAACAATCTTTCTTTTCTTTGGAGTCTTTTGCTTGGATGCAGTAGAGATTGGTGGAACATCTTCCTCAGCATCAGACTCTGAGTCACTCAGATCAATAGTTTTTCTTTTTGATGTCTGCTTCTTCTGCTTAGAAGGAATCTCTACTCTGCTGGATCTCCTAACAGGGCCATACATCTTCTTCTTTGTGGATGTGGTAGCCTCAGCTGCTACCTTCTTCTTCTTAGGAGATTTTGTTGCTTCATCAGCAACATTCTTCTTCTTCTTCTTTGTTGACTTTGGTGCTTCAACTACAACCTCAGTCAATTGCTCTTTTCTTACTCTGAGCCTACTACCAACACCAGTCTTGCCACCTTTCTTTCTAGAGTCACCAACAATTTTCATGATTGTCACATCATCTTCAGTGCTATCATTTTCATTAGCACCCTCATCTTCATCAGCAGCCACATAATCCAAATTTTATGACATAGCATTGTCAGTATTCGTATCACCACCCTCATCTTCATCAGCAGCCACATAATCCAAATTTTCTGACATAGCATTGTCAGTATTCGTATCACCAGTCACAGCTTCTTCTTGTTGCACAGGTGTATCAGCAACAATTTCATCTGGTTGTATACTAGGATTGCCAGACACATCAACAGCAGCATCCTCATCTTGCTGCACAATTGAATCACCCACCACATAAGCTTGTGGTTGATCTTGCGCCAAGGATGTTGAAGCATCCGGCGCAACCTTAACACCAGACATAGAATTAACTAGCGATTTGAGAGCATCTTCAGCAATTTTGATCTTCTGAGCATCTTCATCATCTCCTTCATCACTAGGAGTATTAGGAACACAACGTTCGCCCATTTCAGCAGTTTCCCCCTTTTTGGGACTTAGGGTTTTAATAGGATCTTCCTTGTTTTCTTGAATCTGAGTACCAGAGCACGGTGTTGTGACATCAGACGCAACATTGGGACTCGCATTGCCAAGATCACTGAGATACAACTGCTGCATGTTGAAGTTCGATGAGTATCGAGACTTAGATTTTTGGGACTTAGGTTTTCTGGTGGTTGAGGATTTGGTTTTCTTCGTGGATTTAGGTTTGGGTGAAGATGAAGGCTTTGATGGTGTGGGGTTCAGAATAGAGTTGAAAGAAGGGTGAATCATGGTGAGAGGAGTGGCGTTGGTGATGACATCAGAAGATTGAGGTAAGGGAACAGAGAGATTGTCAGTGATGTTGGGAATGGTGGTGGTTGTTTTTGACGGTGAGGGTTTTTATGGTGAGGATTTGGTTGGAGAGGTTTGATGAGGAGATTGAGACATTGTAGCAGAGAAAAAGTTTAGAAAGTAGGATTGAGAGGGTGATGAAGTTCTGAGTTTGATGGGAAATTTTAGAGAGGAAGTTGAGAGGTTATGTGAGTAGATGAGTAAATTTGGAAAGAAAATATGTTGAAAAGATTTGAAATTAAAATAACCGGTATTAGTGGATGGCGTGTTTGTAGGTAGTTTTAGCCCATGATTACCTTGATTAACGTGCGCTACTATAGTAGACGGAAACACAATAACTGCTGCACGTCACGCCATTACCAACAGTAATTGCTATAACTCCTCATAGAGGCAAATTCCTAACTTGCCCCTTAATTTTTCAAACTGAACAACATCAAGAGCCTTGGTAAAAATGTCTGCAATTTGTTCCTTTGTACCCACATGCTCCAAAATCACAATTTTGTTTTCAACCAAATCCCTTATATAGTGATGACGAATGTCAATATGCTTTGTCTTGCTATGTTGAACTGGGTTCTTTGAGATGTTTACGGCACTCATGTTGTCACAGTACAATGTTAGAGCATCCTGCTCAACATCGTATTCCTTCAGCATTTGTTTCATCCACACTAACTGAGAGCAGCTACTCCCAGCTGCCACGTATTCAGCCTCAGCTGTAGATAGGGCCACACAGTTCTGCTTTTTACTAAACCAAGATATCAAATTAGTGCCTAAGAAGAAACAACCTCCTGAAGTACTTTTTGTATCATCTGCACTTCCAGCCCAATCAGCATCACAATAACCATATAATGTAGAATTTTCACAATGGGAATACATTATCCCATAATCACTAGTTCCACTCACATACTTCAAGATCCTCTTAACTTGAGTCAAGTGACTTACTTTAGGATCTGCTTGATATCTAGCACACACTCCCACAACATAAGTGATGTCAGGTCTACTAGCAGTCAAGTACAGCAAGCTTCCAATCATACTTCTGTAGAGACTTTGATCCACACTTATTCCATTCTCATCTTTGGTGAGTTTCAAATGAGTAGGTGCTGGTGTTCTCTTGTGTGCAGCATTGTCCATCCCAAATTTCTTGATGATGTTTCTAGCATACTTGCTCTGGGATATAAAGATGGTGTCTTCCATTTGTTTGATTTGAAGACCAAGAAAGTAAGTTAATTCTCCAACAAGACTCATCTCAAACTCTGACTGCATTTGCTGGACGAAATGCTGGACCATTGTGTTCGACATTCCACCAAACACGATGTCATCAACATAGATTTGAGCTATTAAAAACTTTCCTCTTTCTTCTTTCACAAACAGAGTTTTGTCTGATCCTCCCTTTCTGTATCCTTGCTCTTCCAAGAATTGAGTCACCCTTTCATACCATGCCCTAGGTGTCTGTTTTAGACCATACAAGGCTTTCATCAATTTGTAGACATAGTTGGGATGTTCTGGATCCACAAACCCTTTTGGTTGCTCAACATATACCTCTTCCTGTAGGTATCCATTTAAAAATGCACTCTTCACGTCCATTTGGTATAGCTTGAACTTTAGAATGCAAGCCACTCCCAGAAGCAATCTGATGGATTCTAGTCTGGCCACAGGTGCAAAATTTTCATCAAAGTCAAGTCCTGCAATTTGGGTATATCCTTGGGCCACAAGCCTTGCTTTATTTCTGGTAACTGTGTCATTCTCATCTGACTTGTTTCTATACACCCATTTTGTTCCAATAACATTCACATCTTCAGGTCTAGGAACCAAGTCCCATACTTCACTTCTCTCAAATTGGTTTAGCTCTTCCTGCATAGCCTCTATCCAGGCTTCATCAGTCAACGCTTCTTTTACATTCTTTGGTTCAAACAGGGACACAAAACAGGAGTTTGCAACAACATCATTAGTTCTTCTTGTAGTTATCCCTTGTTCAGGATTTCCTATTACCAGATCTAAGGGATGGTTTTTCTGAGCACGAACAGAAGGACCTTTACTTGTAGCTTGAGGTCTTGTATTTTCCTCACCTTCTTCTTCAAGAGTCTCTTCATCAGATTTATCAATATATGCCTGTTCGGATGCTGCAACATCTTGTTCAGCATTCACACTGACAGGAGTACCTTGATTTATCCCTTCATTTTCCTTGACAGGAGAGTCTTTTACAACAACATTTACAGATTCCATCACAACTTGAGTCTTTGTGTTATAGACCCTGTAAGCTCTACTATTTGTGGAACACCCAAGGAAAAATCCCTCATCACTTTTAGGGTCAAGTTTCCTTCTAGGTTCTCTATCAGCTAGAATATAGCACTTACTTCCAAAGATATGAAAGTGCTTGACAGTTGGTTTTCTATATTTCCATAGTTCATATAGAGTGAAGGTTGTACCTTTTCTCAGGGTGACTCTGTTGTGTACATAGCAAGCAGTATTCATTGCTTCAGCCCAAAAATGATAAGGAATGTTTTTGGCATGAAGCATGACTCTAGCTGATTCTTGAATCGTTCTATTCTTTCTTTCTACTATGCCATTCTGTTGAGGGGTTATTGGAGAAGAATATTCATGCTTAATTCCTTCAGTAGAACAGAATTCATTAAACTTGGAGTTCTCAAACTCTCTACCATGATCACTCCTTATTCTCACAACATTGCTACCTTTTTCTCTTTGAATCTGGATGCACAGCTCTTTGAACACATCAAAAGCATCTGATTTTTCTCTAATGAAGTTCACCCAAGTATATCTAGAGTAATCATCTACTACTACAAAAGCATACCTTTTTCCTCCCAAGCTTTCAACCTGCATGGGTCTCATGAGATCCATATGTAATAATTCAAGAACCTTGGAGGTTGTCTGATGCTCCAGCATCGGGTGTGACATTCTAGTTTGCTTTCCAATTTGACATTCACCACACACCTTTCCTTCAACAATCTTGAGTTTGGGTAGACCTCTAATGGCTTCCAGTGATATAGCTTTCTTCATTCCTTTCAAGTTGAGATGTCCCAATTTCTGGTGCCACAGTTGAACTCCATCTTCTGTGGTAACAAGGCAGGTGGATGTGAGGGCTTCTTCCTGAGGCATCCACAAGTAACAATTGTCTTTAGATCTAGTACCTCTTAGCACCACTTCTCCTTCTTCATTGTTCACTAGACATTCTGATTTTGTGAAATTGACTTTCATGCCTTGGTCACACAGCTGGCTAATGCTAATCAGATTTGCTTTGAGGCCTTTAACTAAAAGTACATTCTCTAGGTTGGGAAATTCATGGTTGATCAGATCCCCGATTCCTACTATTTCTCCTTTTGCACCATCTCCAAAAGTTACAAAACTGGCCTTGTAGGATCTTACATTCATGAGATACTTCTCTTCTCCAGTCATATGTCTGGAGCACCCACTATCAAAGTACCAATCTTCTCTAGAAGAAGCTCTTAGGGATGTGTGAGCAATTAGCCCAACATTTTCTTCCTTAGGCAGTCCAGCACTTTCTTCTATAGGCCTCCATTCCTTCTTCATAGGAATCTTCTCCGGTATCACATTTTGTTTAGGCTCCTGGTTGGGGTATCCATGTAGCTTGAAGCAAAAAGGTCTAATGTGCCCCCTTTTTCCACAATGATGACACACCCACCTACGATATCTCCTTTGATTATTTGGCCTTTGATGAACAAACGGTCTTGGTCTTTGATGAACAGAAGGTTTGGGATCAAGAGCAAATTTTGGAACAGGAAAGGTTTTAGAATGTCGAAGCTGATGCTCCAGCATTACTCTTCAAGTGCAGGGATCAATCATATTTCCTCCTGTTGGTACTGATTCAAACTTGAGTAGTTGTATCCAACAGACCTAAGCTTCCCACTTGTCACATTTTCTAGAATCTCTTCAAGGAGATCTGCTCCTGAGTTCAGCTGGCTTACTCGTTTTCTTAGATCATCCATTTGAACATTAGCTTGAATGACCTTCTCTTCTGCTTGAGTAGCCTTTTAAACCTGAATATTAACTTCGGTTTGAAGTTTGTTGATGGTCTTCTTTTTCTTTTCAAGAATCCTACACATCTCTTCATATCTTGTCAGCAAGTCTTTGTAGGTGCTAGCAAGTTCCTCATATGACACATCTTCATCTTCATCAGATTCCTAATCCTCAACATTAACACATGTTCCAGTGAGAGCTGTCACATGTCTTGCTGATTCACCTTCTTCATCAGTATCTTCATCTGACCATGAGACAGTTAGTCAATTCTTTTGTCTTTTCTGATATGTTCCACATTCTGACCTTATGTGCCCATAACCTTCACACTCATGACACTGAACTCCTTTGCCTTGAGTGCTATTTTCTTCAGGTTTAGATTTCTGCAGACTATTCTGTTGCTTGTTGATGTCGAACCGGATGCTTTGCCTATTCTGTCTGTTCCTACAATCAACTCTTTTCAGCACTTTGTTGAATTGTCTGCCCAGCATGGCAATAGCATCAGCTATGTTATCTTCCTCTCCATCTTCAAGGCAGAAATGACCTTTTGAAGCTCAAATTTCTGCTCATCTAAAGCTCTAACAGCTGCTTCCATGGAAATGATCATTGTCTTCCTAGTCATGGAGGTGGAGGCTATATTCTCAACAGGGGTGGTTTTCTTTGGGAGCACAGTAATGTCAGCAGCATGCTTCCCCTCAAAAAGCTTATAAGAGAGGGTCAGTGGTGATTCCCTCTTACAGGGCACATCCTCAGGAAGGAGAATGTTGGGGTGTTGATCCAGTATTATCTCACAGATAAGAGATGGAAAGGAAACAGCAAGTTTAATGGCCCAAGACTTGCCATGTTCAACAACTTGGTCAAAGATTAAAGAACCATAATCTACATTTGCACCAGTCCCTATGGCATAGATAAATTTGGCCAAACCAGTTGCTATGGTGGAGGTGTGAGAGGTTGGAACCCAATTGACTGCACCTATCCTATTTAATATGGCATATTTGATATACAGCATTACAGAAGGTACCTTACCTTTGAGAGGCCACACCTTGACCTGGTTTGCAGTGATAGTCTTGCAGACCTGGTTATTAGTTGGCTCAAAACCAGGATAGCCATACTTCCTCCTTCCAAGATAAGCATTTATCACAGCTGGAGAGAATTGTACACACTTACCTCTAACAAACACCTGGTGATACTCTTTGCTGAGTTTATTATCACAATCCTCACCAATGTTGACAATGAACTCCTTCACCAGCTTCTCATAGCATCTTCCAATCCCACAAACAGTCTTCATCAGTCCAGCTTGAAGGATCAAATCCATCACCTCCTTGCACTCTAAAGCTTCATCTGACAGTTCCCTCTCTAGAGCCAGTCTCCTGTGGTAAACAAACTTCCATTTAGCAGCACTGTTACTGAAATGAAAGGACACATTGTCCATTGGTACATCAGGGATATTTTGTGGAATTGATCTCCCTGCTTTCTTCTTCTGGGTGGACAGAATGCCTGGAGCCTTGACCATGGCATCCTCAGTACTGACAGTGGCAGCCATTTTCCTTTTCTTTGGAGTCTTTTGCTTGGATGCTGTAGAGATTGGTGGAGCATTCTCCTCAGCATCTGATTCTGAATCACTTATATTGATGGTTTTTCTTTTTGATCCTTGCTGCTTCTGCTTAGCAGGTATCTCAACTCTGCTTGATCTCCTCAAAGGGCCATACATCTTCTTCTTCTTTGTAGATGTGGTAGCCTCAGCTGCTACCTTCTTTTTCTTTGGAGAATTTGTTGCTACAGCTGTAACACTTTTCTTTTTCTTTGTGAACTTTGGTTCTTCTGCCACAGTCTCTGTCTCTTTGCCTTTTCTTGCCCTGAGCCTACTACCAACACCAGACTTTCCTTTCTTCCTTCTAGAATCACCAACAATTTTCATAATTGTTACATCATCTTCAGTGCTGTCATCTGCTTTAGCACTTTCCTCTTCATCAGCAGTCACATATTCTTCTTCAAAATTGTTTTCAGCACCTGTCACAGCTTCATCCTGTTGCACACTTGAGTCAGCAACCACATCATCAGCAATCTCATCCTGAGCTTTATCTTGTGCCAAAGATGCTGGGGCATCTGGCATAGCCTTATCACTAGAAATAGAGTCCACAAGTGACTTAAGAGCATCTTCAGCAATCTTGATGTTCTCTGTCTCTTCATCTACTCTGTCACCAACATCAGTGTTGGGAATAGTTGCTTCTTCCACCACAGTAGTTTTCCCCTTTTTAGAATTTAGGGTTTGAGTGGAATCTTCCTTGTCTGTCTCAATCTGAGCATCAGGGTTTGGGGTTGCGACATCTGAATCAGCATTGGGATTCACATTCCCAAGATCACTAAGGTACAGTTCCTGCATGTTAAAGTTCGATGAGTATCGAGATTTGGATTTTGGGTTCTTGGGTTTTCTGGTGATTACAGATTTGGTTCTCTTTGTGGGTTTGGGTTTCTGTGAAGGAAAAGGGTTTGAAGGTGTTGGGTTAAGGATGGAGTTGAAGGATGGGTGAATCATGGTGAGAGGAGAAGCATGAGTGATGACATCAGACGGTTGGGTTAAGTGAACAGAAGGATTTTCTGTGGTGTTGGGAACAGTGGTGGTTGTTTTTGATGATGATGATTTTTGGGGTGAGGATTTGGTTGGAGAGGTTTGAGTTGATGGTGAAGACATTGTGTTGAGATTGAGAGAGATTAGAAAATAGGATTGTGAGAGTGATGAGGTTCTGAGTGTGATAGGAAATATTGAGATGTTATTTGAGTAGATGAACAGATTTGGAAAGAAAATATGTTTGAAAGATTTGAAAATAAAAAAACCGGTATTAGTGGATGGCGTGTTTGTAGGTGGTTTTAGCCCATGATTACCTTGATCAACGTGCACTACTATAGTAGAGAGAA
Source organism: Trifolium repens (assembly GCA_030408175.1). Lineage (NCBI taxonomy): Eukaryota > Viridiplantae > Streptophyta > Magnoliopsida > Fabales > Fabaceae > Trifolium > Trifolium repens. The sequence continues at coordinate 49,234,092 of CP125836.1, read as the reverse complement.
GTGCAATAACTGCTGCACGCCACGCCATTACCAACGGTAATTGCTATAACTCCTCATGGAGGCAAATACCTAACTTGCCCCACAACTTTTCAAACTGTACAGCATCAAGGGCCTTGGTGAAAATATCTGCAATTTGTTCCTTTGTACCCACATGTTCCAGAATCACAATTTTGTTCTCAACTAGATCCCTTATATAATGATGACGAATGTCAATGTGCTTTGTCTTGCTATGTTGAACTGGATTCTTTGAGATGTTTATGGCACTCATGTTGTCACAGTACAATGTTAGAGCATCCTGTTCGACATCGTACTCCTTTAGCATTTGTTTCATCCATACCAACTGAGAACAACTACTACCAGCTGCTACATATTCAGCCTCAGCTGTGGATAGGGCCACGCAGTTCTGTTTTTTACTGAACCAAGATATCAGGTTAGTGCCTAAGAAGAAGCAACCTCCTGAAGTGCTTTTTCTATCATCTGCACTTTCAGCCGAATCAGCATCACAATAACCATATAAGGTAGAGTTTTCACAATGGGAATACATTATCCCATAATCACTGGTTCCATTTACATACTTCAAAATCCTCTTGACTTGTGTTAAGTGACTTACTTTAGGGTCTGCTTGGTATCTAGCACACACTCTCACAACATAAGTGATGTCTGGTCTACTTGCAGTTAAATACAACAAGCTCCCAATCATGCTCCTATAAAGGCTTTGATCTACACTTATCCCCTTCTCATCCTTGGTGAGTTTCAAATGAGTAGGTGCTGGTGTTCTCTTGTGTGCAGCATTGTCCATTCCAAACTTCTTGATGATGTTTCTAGCATACTTGCTCTGTGATATGAAGATGGTGTCTTCCATTTGTTTGATTTGAAGGCCAAGAAAGTAAGTCAATTCTCCAACAAGACTCATCTCAAACTCTGACTGCATTTGCCGAACAAAATGCTGGACCATTGTGTTCGACATTCCACCAAACACAATGTCGTCAACATAGATTTGAGCTATTATAAATTTCCCTTTTTCCTCCTTTACAAACAGTGTCTTGTCTGATCCTCCTTTTCTGTATCCTTGCTCTTCCAAGAATTGAGTCAACCTTTCATACCATGCCCTAGGAGCCTGTTTTAGACCGTACAAGGCTTTCTTTAATTTGTAGACATAGTTGGGGTGTTCTGGGTCCACAAACCCTTTTGGTTGCTCAACATACACCTCTTCCTGTAGGTATCCATTCAAGAATGCACTCTTCACGTCCATTTGGTATAGTTTGAACTTGAGTATGCAAGCCACACCTAGAAGTAATCTGATGGATTCTAGTCTGGCCACAGGTGCAAAAGTTTCATCAAAGTCAAGTCCTTCAATTTGGGTATATCCTTGAGCTACAAGCCTTGCTTTATTTCTGGTAATTGTTCCATTCTCATCTGACTTGTTCTTATACACCTATTTGGTTCCAATAACATTCACATCTTCAGGTCTAGGTACCAAATCCCATACTTCACTTCTTTTAAACTGATTTAGTTCTTCCTGCATAGCCTCTATCCAGGCTTCATCAGTCAAAGCTTCTTTTACATTCTTTAGTTCAAATAGAGACACAAAGCAAGAGTTTGCTACCACATCATTTGTTCTTCTAGTAGTTATTCCCTGTTCAGGATTCCCTATCACCAACTCTAAGGGATGATTTTTCTGAACACGAACAGAGGGACCTTTACTTGTAGTTTGAGGTCTTGCACTTTCACCACCATTTTCTTCAACAGTCCCTTCATCAGACTTGTCCATAGATGCTGGTACGGATGCTTCAACATCGAGTTCAGCATTCTCACTGACAGGAGTACCTTGATCTACTCCTTCATTTTCTTTGTCAGAACTATCCTTTACAACAACATTTACAGATTCCATCACAACTTGAGTCTTTGTGTTATAGACTCTATAAGCTCTGCTGTTTGTTGAGTACCCCAGGAAAAATCCTTTATCACTTTTAGGGTCAAGTTTCCTTCTAGGTTCTATATCAGCTAGGATAAAGCATTCACTTCCAAAGATGTGAAAGTGTTTGACTGTTGGTTTTCTGTCTTTCCACAGTTCATATAGAGTGGAGGTAGTTCCCTTTCTCAAGGTGACTCTGTTGTGAACATAGCAAGCAGTGTTCATGGCTTCAGCCCAAAAATGGTAAGGAATATTTTTGTCATGAAGCATGACTCTAGCTGACTCTTGAATCGTTCTATTCTTCCTTTCTACTATTCCATTCTGTTGAGGAGTTATTGGAGAGGAATACTCATGTTTAATTCCTTCAGCAGCACAGAATTCATCAAACTTAGAGTTCTCAAACTCTCTCCCATGATCACTTCTTATTCTAACCACATTGCTACCTTTTTCCCTTTGAATCTGTATGCAAAGTTCTTTGAAGACTTCAAAGGCGTCTGATTTTTCTCTAATGAAATTCACCCACGTGTATCTCGAGTAATCATCCACCACAACAAGAACATACCTTTTTCCTCCCAAGCTTTCAACCTGCATGAGTCCCATGAGATCCATGTGCAGCAATTCTAGAATCTTGGAGGTTGTCTGATGCTCCAGCATTGGGTGTGACATCATGACTTGCTTTCCAATCTGACATTCACCACACACTTTCCCTTCAACAATTTTGAGCTTTGGAATACCTCTAATTGCTTCAAGAGATATTACCTTTTTCATTCCTTTCAGATTGAGATGTCCCATCTTCTGGTGCCACAGTTGAACTTCATCTTCAGTGGTGACAAGACAAGTAGATGTGAGCGCTTCTTCCTGAGGCATCCATAGGTAGCAATTGTCTTTAGATCTAGTACCTCTTAGCACCAGTTGTCCTTCTTCATTGTTGACCAGGCATTCAGATTTTGTGAGGTTAACCTTCATGCCTTGATCACACAGCTGGCTAATGCTTATCAGATTTGCAGTAAGACCTTTGACTAAAAGTACATTCTCTAGGTTAGGTTGTCCATGATTGATCAGGTCCCCAATTCCTACAATTTCTCCTTTTGCACCATCTCCAAAGGTCACAAAGCTCGCCTTGTATGATCTAACATTCATGAGATATTTTTCTTCACCGGTCATATGTCTAGAGCATCCACTATCAAAATACCAGTCTTCCCTTGAAGAAGCCCTTAGGGATGTGTGAGCAATTAACCCTACATTTTCCTCCTTGGGTAATTCAGCACTCTCTTCTTTAGGCCTCCATTCCTTTTTGACAGTAATCTTCTCATGTATCTCATCTTGCTTAGGTTCCTGATTGGGGTATCCATGTAGCTTGTAGCAGAATGGTCCAATGTGTCCTCTTTTTCCACAGTGATGACAAACCCACCTACGATATCTCCTTTGACTATTTGGCCTTTGGTGAACAAAAGGTCTTGGTCTTTGATTGACAGAGGGTTTGGGATACAGAGCAAACTTGGGAACAGGAAAGGCTTTAGAATGTCGAGGCCGATGCTCCAGCATCACTTTTCCAGTGCAGGGATCAATCATACTTTCTCCTGATGAAAACTTAGTTTCAGGGTCCTGTTGATACTGATTCAAACTAGAGTAGTTGTATCCAACAGACCTAAGCTTCCCACTTGGCACATTTTCTAGTATCTCTTCAAGAAGATCCGCTCCTGAATTCAGCTGACTTACTCTTTTCCTCAAGTCATCCATTTGAGCATTAACTTGAATGACCTTTTCTTCAGCTTGATTAACCTTTTGAACCTGAGTATTAACTTCTGTTTGAAGTTTGTTGATGGTCTTCTTTTGCTTCTCAAGAATCCTGCACATCTCTTCATATCTTGTCAGCAGGTCTTTGTAGGTACTAGCTAGTTCTTCATAGGAAACATCTCCATCTTCATCAGAGTCCCAATCCTCAACCTCAACACATGTTCCAGTAAAGGCAGTCACATGTCTTGCTGACTCACCTTCTTCATCAGTATCTTCATCTGACCATGAGACAGTCAGCCCTTTCTTTTGTCTTTTCTGATAGGTACCACATTCTGACCGTATGTGCCCATATCCTTCACACTCATGACACTGAACTCCTTTGCCTTGATTATTCTTTTCATCAGGTTTGGATTTTTTCAGAATGTTTTGTTGCTTGTTGATGTCGAACCGAATGTCTTGCCCATTCTGTCTGTTCCTACGATCAACTCTTTTCAGCACTTTGTTGAATTGTCTGCCCAGCATGGCAATAGCATCAGCTATGCTATCTTCCTCTCCATCTTCAATCTAATCATTTTCTTCTTCAGTGTTTGAAACAAAAGCTTCAAAAGAGTTTCCAATGGGAAGAGATCTAAGAAGTTTTCTTGATAGTTTTTCATCAGACATCTTTTCACCCAGAGCTTCAAAAGAGTTTCCAATGTCTAACAAACTCAAGTGAAAGTCCTGAATGTTCTCATCATCTTTCATTCTTAGGGCTTCAAATTTTGAGGTAAGATGTTGAATCTTTGACTGTTTCACTTTGGTGGGCCCTCATAGCACTTTTGCAATACCTCTCATGCCTCTTTGGCTGACACACAGTTTTTTATAAGTTTGAAGACACTAGTGTCAACTCCATTGAACAGGGCATAAATAGCCTTATGATTCTGATTGGCTACAGCTTCCTCTTCTGTCGTCCATTCTACTTCAGGTTTCACTATCCCCGTTGAGGTACCTTCCTTGCTTGCATACGTGGGTTGTTCCCATCCGGTCAAAACAACCTTCCAAACCTTGCTATCAATGGATCTCAGAAAGGCCATCATCTTTGATTTCCAAGAGTCATAGTTTGCGGATCCAGTAAGCAAGGGTGGCCTGTTCATGTATCCTCCTTCTTTCTCCATAGTGCCAGACATTTCAGGTCCTGAATCTCACCCAAACAGGCAGGGTGCCTGCTCTGATGCCAATTGAAATTCCTGGCACGCTATGCACGATGCTCTAGCAATCTATCCGGCCTCGAGCGTAACAGAATAAAACAAGCAAATGAACAAATAAAGAACACAGGATATTTGTTAACCCAGTTCGGCGCAAACAGCGACCTACGTCTGGGGGATACCAATCCAGGAAGGAATATCACTATAATAGTCCTAGTCCTAAGTCTCCAGCAAACTACCCGTTTACAACTTAAGACCTAGGCCCTACCAATGACTTTTCTACCTAGGAACTCCTAGATATGAGATCCCATCTCACTCCCTTACAACCTTACCTACAATAAGGATTTCAATAAAACACAAGACAAAAAACAGTTTTGGAGACACACTCCTGAAACTACACACTCGTACCTAAAGGCTTAGAGTGTTACACACACCAAAAATCCTAACTCCGTGCTTCAAAGCTTAGGAGAAGGAACACACAATTACAACACTTAGAACACGTCCTAAGCTTGCATCAAAGTGACACAAGAAAGGCTCACAATTACAAAACACACGCAAAACCTAATTCTGAGAACTAGCACAATAACGGCGTGAACAACTACTAAATTAGGGTTTTGCAACTCCTTTAAATACTTCAGAAAATAGCACATGCATGGGCTTGATTTCTTTGACCCAAACATTTACTCCACATTAATAAAATGAGATTCTTTAGCAATATATTCTTCAAAGAGATACTCCTCAGAAATATTCTTGAACTGAATCTGAAGCATTAACAACCTTCCTTACATAGAAACATATCAAACGCGCCATACAAGATTCATGAAAGAGAAACAAAACATTCCATAAATAGAGCTTGTCATGAGCGCTCCTCCTGAGACATTTACAAGGCTCTACACAATGCCAGAGCATCGGATCGCACATCTGACACCAAGTTTATTTCCAAAAATGCAGCCAATACCAAGGACTCAACACAATGGTTACCTAAGTTAGGCAATAATGGTGCTACTAACCAACTAGGACCCAACATGAGTTGGGGACCTATTTCAAATGTCTAAGTATGTAGGGATTTGTCTTGAAACCATTGACAAAAGACACCGACAACAATGGAGTTCAAGACTTACGAACAAGGAAAGCAATGAGAAAAGTTTCAACTCGACACTTACTATGGTGCGGAAATTGATCACTTCCTCCACCTAACCCTCAAGGGAAGACTCTATTCTCTACCTTTTCCTTTATATTTTTTTTTTTACTTAGCATTTGTACTTTGGTTCATATACATACAATTTTCATCTTAAATATTATAGTTGCTTTGATGGTTGTCTAATCCTCCATTTCCAAGAATTTTGCTCAAAAATATTTATAACTTTTTGAGACTCATACGTCTTAAATGGGGATTTGACGAAAATCATTACAAGTGTAATATTAAGTTCTACTTGGTTGTATATGTTTGTTTGACTCTTATATGCAACTGAAATTCCTGGCACGCTATACACGATGCTCTAGCAATCTATACGGCCTCGTGCGTAACAAAATAAAATAAGTAAATGAACAAATAAAGAGGACAAGATATTTGTTAACCCAGTTCGGCGCAAACAGCAACCTACGTCTGGGGGATACCAATCCAGGAAGGAATATCACTATAATAGTCCTAGTTCTAAGTCTCCAGCAAACTACCCGTTTACAACTTAAACCCTAGGCACTACCAATGACTCTTCTACCTAGGAACTCCTAGATATGAGATCCCATCTCACTCCCTTACAACCTTACAAGTCAGCAAGGATTTCAACACACAAAGACAAAAACAGTTTTGGAGACACACTCCTAAAACTACACACTCGTACCTAAAGGCTTAGAGTGTTACACACACCAAAAATCCTAACTCTGTGCTTCAAAGCTTAGGAGAAGGATCACACAATTACAACTCAAGAAAACGTCCTAAGCTTGCATCAAGGTGACACAAGAAAGGCTCACAATCACAATACACACGCAAAACCTAATTCTGAACTCTAACACAATAACGGCGTGAACAACAACACCAATTAGGGTTTTGCAGCTCCTTTAAATACTTCAGAAAATAACACATGCATGGGCTTGGTTTGTTTGACCCAAGCATTTACTCCACATTAATTAAATGATATTCTCTAAAAATATATTCTTCAAAGAGATACTCCTCAGAAATATTCTTGAACAGGATCTGAAGCATTAAACAACCTTCCTTATATAAAAACATATAAAACGCGCCATGCAAGATTCATGAGAGAGAAACCAACATTCCATAAATAGCATTTGTCATGAGCGCTCCTCCTGAGCAGTTTCAATGCTCTACGCAATGCCTGAGGCATCGGATCGCACATCTTGCACAAAGTATATTTACCAAAAATGCAGCCAATACCAAAGACTCAACAAACTCCCCCTTTGGCAAATTTTTTGCTAAAACAAATTATGACCATACAGATACTACTTAAACAGATACATCAACTACATTTCTTTTTCTCAACATAACCACACAGGCATAAAGAGCTGTAGAGGCTATCTTTCAAAATGTTACCATACTGCTCCTTCATGGCAAACAGTAGAAAAGAATAATTGTATCCTTTAAGATTATCAGAGAGGCATGCAACAACGGAACACAAAATAACTATTTCGCCTTAAATGGTCAGGAAAATAAACTTGATAGGATGTGGGATAGAATGCTTCAGCATTGTCACAATTCTACTCCCCCTGCACATATGCATGGGATGTTGGAGCATTGCGTCCAACATCTCCCCCTACATCATACAAATCCACTCCCCTGCATATCAGATCACACAGCTATACCAGCTACATACTTCAATCAGGCTACACTACTAGCTACACTACACTACAGTCACATCATAACAGAGAGTATGCAGATAACACCAACCAGAGCTAATCATAATTTAACAAACAAAAACAGACCAAGTTTTTACTCCCCCTTTTTGCCACAAATTTGACAAAAAGTACCAGTGCAGAGAATTTATGGCTACATAGCCTTAGTACAAACCAGCAGAATTAAAAAAAACTATGCCCAGTAACAACCTTAACACACTACAAAACAAACAGGGCAACAAATCATTACATTAACTAGAAAGAACCACTGGAATCAGACACTTCCAGCTCCTCTGTGTCACCTCCTTCTTCATCAACATCATTCCTAGCTGCATCACCAACAGCAGCATCAACACCATTACCAGCAGCATTACCACCTGCACCTGCAGCTACTAACCTTTCTTCTTCAGCTTCCTCCTGCTTCATGGCAAAAATGACCTTTTCAAGTTCACTTTTCTGCTCATCCAATGCTTTAACAGCAGCTTACATGGATATGATCATTGTCTTTCTAGTCATGGAAGTAGAGGCCACATTCTCAACAGGAGTTGTTTTCTTTGGGGGCACAGTAATGTCAGCAGCATGTTTTCCTTCAAAAAGCTTATAGGAGAGGGTCATTGGTGATTCCCTCTTGCTAGGCTTATCCTCAGGGAGCAGGATGTTGGGGTGTTGAGACAGAATAATTTCACAGATAAGGGATGGAAAAGAGATGGCAAGTTTGATGGCCCAAGATTTTCCATGCTCAACAATTTGATCAAAGATTAAGGACCCATAATCAACATCAGCACCAGTTCCAATAACATAAATAAATTTAGCTAAGCTAGTGGCTATAGTGGAGGTGTGAGAAGTTGGAACCCAGTTCACTGCACCTATTCTATTTAAGATGGCATACTTAACAGATAGCATTACAGAGGGAACCTTACCTTTAAGGGGCCACACCTTGACCTGGTTGGCAGTGATAGTCTTGCAGACCTGGTTATTAGTTGGTTCAAAACCAGGATAGCCATGCTCCCTTCTTCCAAGGTATGCATTGATCACAGCTGGAGAGAATTGTACACACTTACCCCTTACAAACACTTGATGGAACTCTTTGCTGGTTCTATTGTCACAGTCCTCACCAATGTTAACAATAAACTCCTTCACCAGCTTCTCATAGCATCTTCCAAGCCCACTGACAGTCTTCATTAACCCAGCTTGAAGAATCAAATCCATCATCTCCTTGCACTCGAGGGCTTCATCAGATAGTTCTCTTTCCAAGGCCAATCTCCTATGATAGACAAATTTCCATTTGGCAGCACTTGCACTGAAGTGGAATGACACATTGTCCATTGGCACATCAGGGATATTTTGTGGAATAGATCTCCCTGCTTTTTTCTTCTGAGTAGATATACAATGCCTGGAGCATTCACCTCAGCATCATCAATCTTCCTCTTCTTTGGTGTCTTTTGTTTGGATGCTGTAGAGATTGGTGGAGCATTCTCCTCAGCATCAGATTCTGAGTCACTCAGATTGAGGGTCTTTCTTTTTGATGCCTGTTTCTTCTGCTTGATAGGTATTTCTACTCTGCTGGATCTCCTCACAGGGCCATACATCTTCTTCTTCTTTGTTGATGTGGTAGCCTCAGCTGCTACCTTCTTTTTCTTGGGAGATATTGTTGCTTCAGCTGCAACATTTTTCTTCTTCTTTGTTGACTTTGGTTCTTCAGCCATAACCTCAGTCAATTTCTCTTTTCTTACTCTAAGCCTACTACCAACACCAGTCTTTCCAGCTTTCTTTCTAGAGTCACCAACAATCTTCATGATTGTCACATCATCTTCAGTGCTATCATCTTCATTAGCATCCTCATCTTCATCAGCAGTCACATACTCCAAATTTTCTGACATAGCATTGTCAGTGTTCATTTCACCAGTCATAGCTTCCTTTTGTTGTGTGGATGTATCTGCAACAATTTCATCTGATTGTGTACTAGGATCACTAGTCACATTAGCAGCAGCATCTTCATCTTGCTACACACTTGAATTACCCACCACATCACCTTGTGGTTGACCTTGTGCCAAGGATGTTGCAGCATCCGACACAGCTTTAGCACCAGAAATAGACTCCACTAGTGAGTTGAGAGCCTCTTGAGCGATCTTGATTTTCTGGGCGTCTTCATCATCTCCCTCATCACTAGGAGTATCCGGAACACATCGTTCACCCATATCAGCAGTTTCCCCCTCTTTGGGATTTAGGGTTTGAGTACCTTCTTCTTTGTTTTCTTGAATCTGAGTACCATAACAAGGTGTTGCGACATCAGACGCAGCATTGGGGCTCGCATTACCAAGGTCACTGAGATATAACTGCTGCATGTTGAAGTTCGATGAGTATCGAGACTTAGATTTTTGGGGTTTAGGTTTTCTGGTGGTTGTGGATTTGGTTCTCTTTGTGGTTTTAGGTTTGGGTGAAGATGAAGGGTTTGATGGTGTGGGGTTCAGAATAGCGTTGAATGAAGGATGGATCATGGTGAGAGGAGTGGCGTCGGTGATGATATTTGAAGGTTAGGGTAAGGAAACGGAGGGGTTTTCTGTGATGATGGGAACAATGGTGGTTGATTTTGACGGTGATGATTTTTGTGGTGAGGATTTGGTTGGAGAAGTTTGAGTGGATGGATGAGACATTGTAGTAAAATTGAGAAAATAGGATTCACAGAGATAGAAGAATTTTGGTTTGATGAGAATGTTTGAAGAAGAAGTTGGGAAGTTGTAGGTATAAGGATTTATATTTGGGAAGGAAATATTTGGTAAAGATTTGAAATTAAAATAACCAACAATTGATGGTGGCGTGCAGATATGACGGTTGTGGCCATGATTACCTTGATCAGCGTGTTTAACTTGATTAGGAGAGATAAAAACAACTGCCACACGCCACTCCACAAATAACGGTAATTGCTATGCTTCTTCATGGAGGCAAATTCCTAACTTGCCCCTTAACTTCTCAAATTGCACAGCATCAAGAGCCTTGGTGAAAATATCTGCAATTTGTTCCTTTGTACCCACATGCTCCAGAATCACAATTTTGTTTTCAACCAAATCCCTTATATAGTGATGACGAATGTCAATATGCTTTGTCTTGCTATGTTGAATTGGGTTCTTTGAGATGTTTGTGGCACTCATGTTGTCACAATACAATGTTAGAGCATCCTGTTCAATATCGTACTCCTTCAGCATTTGTTTCATCCATACCAACTGAGAACAACTACTCCCAGCTGCCACGTATTCAGCCTCAGCTGTAGATAGGGCTACACAGTTCTGCTTTTTACTAAACCAAGATATCAAATTAGTGCCTAAGAAGAAACAGCCTCCTGAAGTGCTTTTTCTATCATCTGCACTTCCAGCCCAATCAACATCACAATAACCATATAAGGTAGAATTTTCATAATGGGAATACATTATCCACTAATCACTGGTTCCATTCACATACTTCAAGATCCTCTTGACTTGTGTTAAGTGACTCACTTTAGGATCTGCTTGGTATCTAGCACATACTCCCACAGCATAAGTGATGTCTGGTCTACTTGCAGACAAGTACAACAAGCTCCCAATCATGCTCCTGTAAAGACTTTGATCCACACTTATTCCCTTCTCATCTTTGGTGAGTTTCAAATGAGTAGGTGCTGGTGTTCTCTTGTGTGCAACATTGTCCATTCCAAATTTCTTGATGATGTTTCTAGCATACTTGCTCTGGGAAATAAAAATGGTGTCTTCCATTTGTTTGATTTGAAGACCAAGAAAGTAAGTCAATTCTCCAACAAGACTCATCTCAAACTCTGACTGCATTTGCTGAACAAAATGCTGGACCATTGTGTTCGACATTCCACCAAACACAATGTCATCAACGTAGATTTGAGCTATTATAAATTTTCCTTTCTCCTCCTTTACAAACAGTGTCTTGTCTGATCCTCTTTTTCTGTATCCTTGCTCTTCTACGAATTGAGTCAACCTTTCATACCATGCCCTAGGTGCCTGTTTTAGACCGTACAATGCTTTCTTTAATTTGTAGACATAGTTGGGATGTTCTGGATCCACAAACCCTTTTGGTTGCTCAACATACACCTCTTCCTGTAGGTATCCATTTAAGAATGCACTCTTCACGTCCATTTGATATAGTTTGAACTTGAGTATGCAAGCCACCCCTAGAAGTAATCTGATGGATTCTAGTCTGGCCACAGGTGCAAAAGTTTCATCAAAGTCTAGTCCTTCAATTTGAGTATACCCTTGAGCCACAAGCCTTGCTTTATTTCTGGTGATTGTTCCATTCTCATCTGGCTTGTTCTTATACACCCATTTGGTTCCAATAACATTCACTTCTTCAGGTCTAGGTACCAAATCCCATACTTCACTTCTCTCAAACTGATTTAGTTCTTCCTGCATAGCCTCTATCCAGGCTTCATCAGTCAAGGCTTCTTTTACATTCTTTGGTTCAAATAGAGACACAAAGCAAGAGTTTGCTACCACGTCATTCGTTCTTCTAGTAGTTATTCCCTGCTCAGGATTCCCTATTACCAACTCTAATGGGTGATTTTTCTGAACACGAACAGAAGGACCTTTACTTGTAGTTTGAGGTTTTGCACTTTCCTCACCATCTTCTTCAATAGTCTCTTCATCAGATTTGTCCATAGATGCCGGTTCGGATGCTGCACCATCTTGTTCAGCATTCACACTAACAGGGGTACCTTGATCTACTCCTTCATTTTCTTTATCAGAAGAGTCCTTTACAACAACATTTACAGATTCCATCACAACTTGAGTCTTTGTGTTATAGACCCTGTAAGCTCTACTGTTTGTTGAATACCCAAGAAAGAATCCTTTATCACTTTTAGGGTCAAGTTTCCTTCTAGGTTCTCTATCAGCTAGAATAAAGCATTCACTTCTAAAGATATGAAAGTGTTTGACAGTTGGTTTTCTGTCTTTCCATAGTTCATATAGAGTGGAGGTAGTGCCCTTTCTCAAGTTGACTCTGTTGTGTACATAGCAAGCAGTGTTCATAGCTTCAGCGCAAAAATGATAAGGAATGTTTTTAGCATGAAGCATGACTCTAGCTGATTCTTGAATCGTTCTATTCTTCCTTTCTACTATGCCATTCTGTTGAGGAGTTATTGGAGAGGAATACTCATGTTTAATTCCTTCAGCAGCACAGAATTCATTAAACTTGGAGTTCTCAAACTCTCTACCATGATCACTCCTTATTCTTACCACATTGCTACCCTTTTCTCTTTGAATCTGGATACAAAGTTCTTTGAAGACATCAAAAGCATCTGATTTTTCTCTGATGAAGTTCACCAACGTGTATCTCGAGTAATCATCCACTACAACAAGAGCATACCTTTTTCCTCCCAAGCTTTCAACCTGCATGGGTCCCATGAGATCCATGTGTAGTAATTCAAGAACCTTGGAGGTTGTCTGATGCTCCAGCATTGGGTGTGACATCCTGATTTGCTTTCCAATTTGGCATTCACCACACACTTTTCCTTCAACAATTCTGAGTTTTGGAATACCTCTAATGGCTTCAAGAGATATGACCTTTTTCATTCCTTTCAGATTCAGGTGTCCCAACTTCTGGTGCCACAGTTGAACTTCATCTTCAGTGGTGACAAGGCAATTGGATGTGAGGGCTTCTTCCTGAGACATCCATAGGTAACAATTGTCTTTAGATCTAGTACCTCTTAGCACCAGTTGTCCTTCTTCATTGTTGACCAGACATTCAGATTTTGTGAAATTAACTTTCATGCCTTGATCACACAGCTGGCTAATGCTAATCAAATTTGCAGTAAGACCCTTAACCAAAAGCACATTCTCTAGGTTGGGTAGTCCATGGTTGAGCAGATCCCTAATTCCTACTATTTCTCCTTTTGCACCATCTCCAAAAGTTACAAAGCTGGCCTTGTAGGATCTAACGTTCATGAGATATTTCTCTTCAACAGTCATGTATCTAGAGCACCCACTATCAAAGTACCAATCTTCCCTAGAAGAAGCTCTTAGGGATGTGTGTGCAATTAGCCCAACATTTTCTTCCTTAGGTAATTCAACACTCTCTTCTATGGGTCTCCATTCCTTCTTCATGGGGATCTTCTCATGTGTCACATTTTGCTTAAGCTCCTGGCTGGGGTAGCCATGTAGTTTGTAGCAAAAAGGTCTAATGTGTCCCCTTTTTCCACAGTGATGACACACTCACCTACGATATCTCCTTTGATTATTAGGCCTTTGAAGTACAAACGGTCTTGGTCTTTGATTGACAGAAGGTTTTGGATCAAAAGCAAACTTTGGAACGGGAAAGGCTTTAAAATGTCGAGGCTGATGCTCCAGCATCACTTTTCCAGTATAGGGATCAATCATGCTTCCTCCTGATGTGAACTTGGTTTCAGGGTCCTGTTGGTATTGATTCAAGCTAGAGTAGTTGTATCCAACAGACCTAAGCTTCCCACTTGGCACATTTTCTAGTATCTCTTCAAGGAGATCAGCTCCTGAGTTCAGCTGGCTTACTCTTTTCCTTAGGTCATCCATTTGAACATTAGCTTGAATGACTTTTTCTTCTGCTTGAGCAGCCTTTTGAGTCTGAATATTAACTTCTGTTTGAAGTTTGTTGATGGTTTTCTTCTGTTTTTCAAGAATCCTACACATCTCTTCATATCTTGTTAGCAGGTCTTTGTAGGTACTAGCCAGTTCATCATAGGAAACATCTTCATCTTCATCAGATTCCCAATCCTCAACATCAACACATGTTCCAGTAAGAGCAGTCACATGTCTTGCTGATTCACCTTCTTCATCAGTATCTTCATCTGACCATGAGACAGTTAGTCCCTTCTTTTGTCTTTTCTGATATGTTCCACATTCTGACCTTATGTGCCCATAGCCTTCACACTCATGGCACTGAACTCTTTTGCCTTGAGTACTCTTTTCTTCAGATTTGACTTTCTCCATTCTGTTGCTTGTTGATGTCGAACCGAATGCCTTGCCCATTCTGTCGATTCCTCCGGTCAACTCTTTTTAGTACTTTGTTAAATTGTCTGCCCAGCATGGCAATAGCATCAGCAATGCTTTCTTCTTCTCCATCTTCAATCTAATCATTTTCTTCTTCAGTGTTTGAAACAAAAGCAATGCTCTTGTTCTTCTTGTCGCCACGTTCATCCAACACAGTTTCAAAAGTCTGGAGAGATCCAACAAGTTCATCCATCTTCATAGTGGAAATGTCATGTGCTTCCTCAATGGCCGTTACCTTCATGTCAAACCTTTTGGGAAGAGATCTCAGAAGCATTCTTGACAGTTTTTCATCAGACATCTTTTCACCCAGGGCTTCAAATGAGTTACCAATATCCAACAGACTCAGGTGAAAGTCCTGAATGTTCTCATCATCCTTCATTCTCAGGGCTTCAAACTTGGAAGTAAGATGTTGAATCTTTGACTGTTTCACTTTGGTAGTGCCTTCATAGCACTTTTGTAGTATCTCCCACCCATCTTTGGCCGACACACAATTTTTTATAAGTTTGAAGACACTTGTGTCTACTCCATTGAACAGGGCATAGATAGCCTTGTGGTTCTGGTTGGCTGCAGCTTCCTCTTCTATAGTCCATTCTACTTCTGGTTTCACTATCCCCGTTGAGGTACCTTCCTTGCTAGCATACGTGGGTTGTTCCCATCCAGTCAAAACAACCTTCCAAACTTTGCTATCAATGGATCTCAAGAAAGCTGTCATTTTGGATTTCCAAGAGTCGTAGTTGGCAGATCCAGTGAGCAGAGGTGGCCTGTTCATATATCCTCCTTCTTTCTCCATAACGCCAGACATTTCAGGTCCTGAATCTCACCCAAATAAACAGGCAGGGTGCCTGCTCTGATACCAATTGAAATTCCTGGCACGCTATACACGATGCTCTACTAGATGCTCTAGCAATCTATACGGCCTCGTGCGTAACAAAATAAAATAAGTAAATGAACAAATAAAGAGGACAGGATATTTGTTAACCCAGTTCGGCGCAAACAGCAACCTACGTCTGGGGATACCAATCCAGGAAGGAATATCACTATAATAGTCCTAGTTCTAAGTCTCCAGCAAACTACCCGTTAACAACTTAAACCCTAGGCACTACCAATGACTCTTCTACCTAGGAACTCCTAGATATGAGATCCCATCTCACTCCCTTACAACCTTACAAGTCAGCAAGGATTTCAACACACAAAGACAAAAACAGTTTTGGAGACACACTCCTAAAACTACACACTCGTACCTAAAGGCTTAGAGTGTTACACACACCAAAAATCCTAACTTCGTGCTTCAAAGCTTAGGAGAAGGATCACACAATTACAACTCAAGAACACGTCCTAAGCTTGAATCAAGGTGACACAAGAAAGGCTCACAATCACAATACACACGCAAAACCTAATTCTGAACTCTAACACAATAACGGCGTGAACAACAACACCAATTAGGGTTTTGCAGCTCCTTTAAATACTTCAGAAAATAACACATGCATGGGCTTGGTTTGTTTGACCCAAGCATTTACTCCACATTAATTAAATGAGATTCTCTAAAAATATATTCTTCAAAGAGATACTCCTCAGAAATATTCTTGAACAGGATCTGAAGCATTAAACAACCTTCCTTATATAAAAACATATAAAACGCGCCATGCAAGATTCATGAGAGAGAAACCAACATTCCATAAATAGCATTTGTCATGAGCGCTCCTCCTGAGCAGTTTCAATGCTCTACGCAATGCCTGAGGCATCGGATCGCACATCTTGCACAAAGTTTATTTACCAAAAATGCAGCCAATACCAAAGACTCAACAACAACTTTGTATGCTTTCATAGATATACATTCTCATATGATTGATTTTGGTATTTTGATTCATTTATATGAATGCCTTATCATGCATATATGGTTTGACATGTGTTCTCATGTTATAATGTGCTTTGATATTTTGTTTTGCTCACATATATAAGAATGTACCTTATTGGTTATATGTGCTCCATACTTACATGTCATTTGGACGTCATAAAAATTATCTTTTCAAACCTATAAATTCATGTGTTTTGAGAAAATTTGAAAATAATGCATTTTGGATCGATACAAATAAAAATTGCATGGATACATGTTGGTTATTTTTCAAAATTTCAAAATGAACTGATATGTATCGATACATATATGCTTGTATCGATACATAACTCTTCAGTTTGGACAGACACTGACTCATGTATCGATACATGCTTGCACGCTTCGATACATGCTTCAGTAAAACCAACTTGTATCGATACAAACATGACTGTGTATCGATACAAACGCGTAAAAACGGTTTTAAGTATCAATTTTCATTCATTCATTCATCAAACCATCAAAACTTCTTCTTCTCCACACGCACAAGGCCATAAAACCCTCATCCCCAATTATCAAATCTCCCTCAAAACTCAACCAAATTCCACAAAAATTAACACCAAACCACTTCAAATTCATTACCCACTCATTTTCCCTTATAAATTTCGTGTTCAAAGTTGCATACTCTTCAAATTCAAAGGATTCATCAATTTGGGGTTTGTGAAAATTCTTCAAGTTCTTCGTCAAAAATTCAAGGTAATTCATTCTACTTTTTAATCTCCTATGAATGGCACCAAAGAAATCTAGAAGTGGAAAGGAAATTGGAAGTAGTGGTGGTGAGATTCCTAATTTTGGACTTAGGGAAGATGAATATGTTCATAAAGATTGCATTACTACTTACACTCAATATTGTAGAACTAGGAGTGTGTTACCTCAGAAATCTGTTAGTATTGAAACTCTTAAGAATCTGCATTTGAATGATATTGCGGAGATTTTAGAAAATGAACAACTTGACACATTTTGTGATTTGCAAACCAAATACAATGATACTTTGGTTAGGATTTTCTATGCCGGACTGCAGGAAAGAAATGGTGCTGAGTTTGAATTTCGTTGGGGAAGTAAGACTTATCGGTTTAGTGCTAATATGTGGTTTGACTTATTCGGAATGAGTACCGGTAGTAGGATAATCGGGGAAGATCTCTTGGCATATTCTGAGACGAGTCAGGTTGATTATGACTCAAATGTCTTCACCTCCTCTATTACTAGAAATGGCAATATTCCGGAAACCATGGGAACCGAAAAATTAAATGTAAACGCTATGGTGGTTTACTGGATTGTGAGTCACATATTGCGCCCGAAAAGTGCTAGTTCTAGAATGGATAGAAAAGACATTGATCTGATGTTTTTACTGATGGAGGACCGGAGAGTTGATTGGCCGTTCTATATTGTGAGTAGGATGTTTGACTTAAGGAACTCTAGTAGGGATCAAAGCTTTGGGTACTGTAGCTTGATTGTTAGCATCTTGAAGAAGTTCAAAATTGGCCAAAATCTTCCAATTGAGTACACTACTCTTGGAAGATTTCAAAAATTCAGTGAGACACAAATGGCCAAGATGAACTGGGCATTAAATGTTGACAATGTGTATGTCTTCCATGGTCAAGATGATGAGAATGAAGGTCAAGCTGCTGCTCCAAGAGGTAGGAGACAAAGGAGGAATGCTAGGCAAGGTTAAGGTGAAGGTGAGGGTCAATGTGAAGAGGGTGGTAATTGGAATGAAATGATGGACTTGATGAGAAATATGAGCATGCAACAAACTACCTTCTACAATGAGTACACTCAAAATTATCAAGCTCAAAATGCTAGGATTGAAGAGTTGTACACCACCACCAATGACCTCCGAACCTATGTGACCACCCGATTTGATGAGATGCAGGCTCAGATGCATGGTTACTATAACCCTAACCCTCCTCCTAACCAAGACAATATGGATGAATGATGATAATGATGCGTGATGTTTTTATGCATTTTATTTCTTTCTCCGCATGAACAATTTCTTGTTATTTCTTATGACTTTGCTCATTTCGATTTGGTTGTACGGATTATTTTTAATGTTGTCATTTTTGGACAACTTTCACTTTGGATTACGTATAACTTAACATCTTGGATAATTTCATGTGTATGGATAATTTCTTATGTTTATGCATTTGTTGCATTGTTTTGTTTATTTTCGTCCCATATTTTGATATGTTGATTGATTTAAAATGTCGATATGTTACGATATTCATGCGTTGGTTTTGGTTTGTTGTTCTACATTCCATATTTGTCATGAAATTTGGTATTCGTCATTGATATTTTTTTTTGGCATATCTTTGTATGTATTTATATTGATTAGGAACTTTCATCATATATGTGCATTTCGACAAATGTAAGTGCACAATATGACTTTGGATTGAAATTGTTTGAACATGATACTTCTAATAGACCCTCTTCTTCTTTTTGATATTGTCAAAGGGGGAGAGATTTGGACGCACAAGCTAAGGATGAATAGCTAAAAGAGTCTTGAATATTATCTACTATATGACAATCGCATTATGGCATCAACTCAGGGGGAGCGTGCTTATTGTTAGCCTTGGTGTTTTAATTGCGTCTGTATACATATTGCTATTTTATTGCATATTAGGTATAGGCTTAGTTAGCTTATGCATAGTTTTGACAATTATCAAAAAGGGGGACAATGTAAGTGCACCAGTTCATCCTCATGTTTTAATAATTGTCAAAACACATGAAAATAGAGTAGAACATATTTTGGCAAACATTACAAATGACTTGACAGCGAAAAACTATTTTTAACACTTTGAAAAATTGTTTTTAGGTATTATGTATCGATACATAAACATGTGTATCGATACAAATGTCCTGAAATTACTTCAGACTGATTTTGTGCAATTTGTATCGATACATATATCACTTGTATCGATACAAAAGTGGTTTCTCAGAGGCAGAGAGTTACTTGTGTATCGAATCATGCTTGCATGTATCGATACACACCTATGTCTCTCAGAAATCCAGAAACATCATGATGTATCGAATCATGCTTGCATGATTTGATACATATCAGTCAAGATTTCAAGAAACTGATGTATGTATCGATACATACCCGTGTTTGTATCGATACATAGGTCAAATCTTTCATTTTTAACGCTGGTCAAAGGTTTTGTATCGATACAAATAATCAGTTGTATCGATACATGTCTGTGAAATTTTGCCCAAATTTGCTCAATTTTATTCTCTCTTTAAATAGCAATGTGTTGTGTCTTTGTAATGAAGAGAAAACTAGTGTGAAAGATCAGAAAACGCTTTGGATACAAATTGAGTGAGAATTTGCATCAAAGGTTTGATTCATCACAAATTCATCATCTTCATCAAGGATTGCAATCAAATTGGATTTGAGTATGGGATCAATTCGATAAAGATTGCGTTTTTGTGTGATAACGTTCGATACGGTTCGCGGTGAATCAGAATCGCAGTCGGGTTGAATTGTGTGACGAAGGTTCTAGTGTTTCTCTCAAGTGATTCAAGATCGTGCGTGTCTTAAAGGATTCGACAACAAGGAACGAAGGACTCAGCTGGACGATTGGGTGCGGTTCGGCACAAGGTGAATCGTTGGAATCAGAGGGCGAAGTTCCGTTGGGTGTCGAGGTTATTCGCATTAGTTTACATTTTGTCTTGCTATAGGATTATAGGTTTCAATTGTAAACTGTGCACTTTTTGTTCATCAAGTTTTTGATCTATAAACTCTCAAATAACCCGTTTGGTTATTTGGGGGGAGACGTACTCGGATAAACCCGTGGACGACGCGCAATCCGGGGAACTCCCTAATCACATCGTGTGTCTCTCTTTATCTCTCTCTTTTAATTTCGTTAATTTGTTAATCGATTGATTTTTTGTTGTTCGTATTGGTTCACAAAAATTCAATTGGTTCTTGCTTGATTGTGATTGATTTGAATATTGATTTGTAACTTGCTTGGGACTGAAGTTATATTGTTTACATTCAAATAATTTTGAACTCAAACATTTTCGTAACTTTTCACAAATTCGTTCAAGGCTTAATACTACTTTTCTTTTGGTCAATCAGTGCGTAGACTACCGATTCGGTGGCTCTTCCGCTCGCTTGATTAATTTGAAACACTTTTTTAAAAACCCTATTGTTTAAGGGACCACTTATTCAACCCCCCCTTCTAAGTGATAAGCATAGTAGTCTAACACAAAATACAAAAGATGTTTTGGAGACACACTCCTAAAACTACACACTCGTACCTAAAGGCTTAGAGTGTTAAACACACCAAAAGTCCTAACTCCGTACTTCAAAGCTTAGGAGAAGGATCACACAATTACAACTCAAGAACACGTCCTAAGCTTGCATCAAGGTGACACAAGAAAGGCTCACAATACACAATACACACGCAAAACCTAGAATCCTAGTCAAAGCACAATAACGGCGTGAACAACTAACTAATTAGGGTTTTTCAGCTCCTTTAAATACTTCAGACAATTAGACAAACATGGGCTTGGTTAGATTGACCCAAGCATTAACTCCACATTAAATAAAAGAGATTCTTCCAAAATATATTCTTCAAAGAAGATACTCTTCAAAAATATTCTTGAACTGAATCTGAAGCATTAAACGCCTTCCTTACATAAAACCTTATAAAACGCGCCAAACAAGATACATGAGAGAGAAACCAACATTCCATAAATAGAACTTGTCATGAGCGCTCCTCCTGAGACGTTTACAATGCTCTACACAATGCCAGAGCATCGGATCGCACATCTTGCACCAAGTTTATTTTTCCAAAAATGCAGCCAATTATCAAAGACTCAACAGGATGCTAATGTGTTGGCTGTCAATAAATATCTATGGAGGAGGAATGATGTCCCATCTAAAGTTAATGTTTTTGGTTGGCGATTATTATTAAATAGATTACCAATAAGGTCAGCTCTCAATCGTAGAGGTATTTTGTTTAATTCTCATGATCTGCCCTGCCTTGTGTCTTTTGTTTCTTAAATATTGAGGACAATGTACACCTCTTCTTTTTTTGTCAATTTAGCGAAGGAGTGTGGAACGCTGTTTTTAGTTGGTTAGGAAAGGATTTCCCAACAGGATATTGTTTGGTGATTTGATAAAATTGAAAGGTGATGAGCGTGTCTGCCACTTGATTTGGTTGGCGACTACGTGGAATATATGGACGCTTAGAAACAATGTGATTTTCAATGGTGTTGTTTTGGATGCTTCTTCACTATTGGATGATATCAAAGCTTTTTCTTGGATGTAGCTTACTAGTTGATTTGGTCGTAAATCTTACGTTCCTTTTTCTTGTTGGTGCCTTGACCTCATGGCATGTTTCCGAAGTATATAATAATAAATTGTTTTGAATTGTAAGCTCTCCCAAAAATAGTTAGCCAATTTTTAATTGGCCAAATTCCTTAATTTTATTGATTCTTCTTTTTCTTGTATAAATATTTTTTACTAAATAATATTATTTTTTCGTTGAGATGAAACAAGTCACTTTTAGTTTAACTAATATCTTAAGTTCTCTCCCTAGTATGAACACGAGTTTGTTACCTATTTAAATTCTCCAAAGCTTGAGAATTTAGTCTTTATAATTGCTTGTGAAAACATTCGGTTAAGAAAAAAATTAATAAAATTGATTATTATGGATAAAGATGGATTTGCCGACTATCACTGTATGATGATGATGATTAAGTGATTGATTGATTATGTGGCAAAGAAAAGAATCACGGCAATTTGATTCACTTCATTAACATTATATTTTTTGGGTACAATTTAACATGTAATGTTAAATGCATAAAGCAATACAAATAGTAAAGCACAAATAATTAATCACATCCATCGATTTTGACTTTCATTCTAGTACACATTATTGTCACACATACACATACATACTCCACATGTCCTTTTATATTATCATCACATTTTCTCACCAGGACAAGGTCACTTTAGGAGGGGATCATTGATGATGACAGATTAGTATTGAAAATTATCTGAGACTTTAGTGATGATCATGTCTATAGAAAAATATTTCGATGCCTTTGATTGTATATCTAATCTGTGTAATATATGTAGAAGTAATTACAATCATAAATTAGGAAATTAATAATATATTCTATCAATACTGAGAGAGTGATTTCTATCAATACTTGGGCTGTAATTAGCATATTGAAGTATGAGGATACGAAACAGAGCTACGACTGTCATGTTGAACCAAAGACCCAGATTAGACATGATTATGATTAAACAATATGAATATTTGAAGCATTGCTGGCAATTGCAGATTTGGGCAACTTAGTTTTACTATTGTAGCAGCCTAGAGGAATTTTTGCTTTACTATTATTCATCCAAATATTTTGTGCGAATTGAACCTAGGATGCAAGGCTAAATCCCTAGGTCAATTCAGTTGTCATAGATTGTTCGTCGAGAATATTGAGGTTCAGTTTATGATGTTTGTTACACTTTTATGATTTTATATCTTTTCGTTCAAACCTTATTCTTGCAATTTCGAGTTTATATTGTTGGTTAATTTTTATATGTAATTGGCTGATACTTTCAATTTAGAATTGAGATTATTTGAATTTTTATGTTATTTCAAATAGAGTTCGATAAAATCTTTAATGGATGTTACAGAGTTTAATTGAAGGGTCTTATTAACATGTGTGCTAAAGGTACACCTTAAAATCTAAAAGTGGAAAATTTTCATTATTTAAAGTGATATATTTGACTTGTAATAAATTAGATGCATAACTTTTAAGATAAAATATACTATATAAAACTTCTTAACATGTGCCCTTACATTTTCCTTGATTGAATTTGATTTTTAAATTATTTATGTTTATGAAACCAAAATGATGGATAAATAATAGTAACAAAAATTGTAACGTGATAAATTTTGTGACATGAATGATGAATGAGGATTTGCTGAAGTGCAAAAAGAACACACTAACATGTAATAATCGTTCTCATTCATTGATTTCACATCAAATGACTTACAATATATATACATCAAAATGACTTGGACCGTTCATTAAAATCGAACAATTGATCCTGTAACTATGTTAAACTACGTTATAACAGACAATCTATTTTTCATGAATTTTGGTTATAGTCTTTTTCCGATTGTAGTTGTGGGAATCAAATTGTAGTACTTCCTATCAAATTCAGCGTCAATCATCACTGTACCAACTAATGATTGATTATTTTTCTGGAATGATACCAGTATATAATAGTAGGGTATGGTTGGAATTTGGAAATATACATTTGCATGGTGATCTAGTTATGATGACTTGTACGGTGTAATCCCCAATATTGCATAGCGTCGGTATTTAATTTTCTAGTTACTGATACTCATTAAGAAAGGTCCCATGTGTATGGACATAAGGATCAAATGGCCCCACATTTGAGAGTTTTCTTATGATTATGTGTATTTTATTGAACTGCACGGGTCCTGTGTGACATGTTCCAGTGCCAGTCACTTTCTTCCTTTCCTTTAGACTATCAACAATGGTAAACACCCTTCAACACCCTCAACACCCACTTTTTACACTCCACATCATCTTCTCTCTCTTCCACCTAATCATTCAACACTTCATTCAACTTTTACCTCTCCAATAGTTTTTTCATTCAACACCCTACCCCACCATATTCTCTACCCCACCACTTTTTATTTCATATTCTTATTTAAATTTTTATTTTTATTTTTTATGATTAAATAAAATTATAATTATCGATTAAAAATAAATTAAAATAATAAACACTTAACAAAAATTTTTTTAAATAATTTTTTTATTATATTATTAATTTAAAATGTAATACATCACACAAATAACGTAATTAATACGATACAAATTAACTTAAAATGCAAAACAACACACAAACATAATTAATACGAAACAAATCATCTTCAATTCGGATACATTCCAAACTTTGTCCATATGGGTGGTTGACACAATTATTAAAGCACAACACTGACATATTCGAATTGGATGGTGGACAGCTTGCGGATTTCAAATAAGAATTGTATAAAGTTAATTATCAGATAAGAATTGGACACAATAATCAAAACAAACATGTAGCAAAGACTACACTGATTTATTCAATCACAATAATTCAAGCAAACACTACAAACACTACAAACAAATACTTAAAGCAAATAGTAGACTGACATATTCAACACAATAATTCATTGAAATTAAGGAAACAGTTCTTGGGCCAACGAGTCCAACATGGCTTTCTTCTGGTCATCCAGATTCTCCTTGGAACTTAACTTCACATACAAACTCATTTTCTTAACTCTGATTTTCTCTTCTTGATTGGAAGCTATCCTTGCCAATTGTTCCACCTCTTTTTCCCTCATTATTTGGTATTTATCCCAATCTTTCTCCACCCCCTCCATGACAGATTTCTTTTTACCCTTCTTTTTGGCTGCATCTCTACCTATAGGACGAACACTAGATCCTACAGTGTTTGAGCCATAAGCATCATCGTGAGATCTTTTAGATCCACTACTTCCCGACCCAATAGTTAGTCCTACTTGACTTGAATAACGTGGTTGATCACGGAGAGCGTCCCATTCTGCCATTAAATTAAATTTAACCTTCTTCCCATCCGCGTATATTTCCTGAGCTTTTAACAAAACATCATTGTCCGACCAACCACTTCCTTTCAAACGCATAGCTTTATCATAATCACCAACCCATTTACCAATCATTTTGTTCATATAATTAAAACGGTTTCGGCATGCAGATGCATCACGCGGAGGATCGAATGAGCAATGCTCATTACAATACTCAGCAATTTTACCCCAAAATGTTTCACCTTTCTGGTTGTTACCGACAATACTGTCACTTCCAAATTTAATCCACCCACTAATTAACACCAAATTTTGTTCAGTGTTCCATCCTGGTTGCGGGTTTCTTCGGCTCTTAGGAGTTGATTCCTCTGAACTTGGAGTGACTTCATTAGCAGATGTCATTCCACCAATGGTCATTTGTGTTGAAAACCCAGGAAATTCAGGTGCACCACTACTCTGAAAATTTTCATTAACCATCGGCATATAACCATGAAACGGGGGTGCTTGAGATGAACTTCCCGTCATAGATCCATAATATGGATGAAAGTTTGGAGGATGTTGGTTGGAAAATTGATTTGGATTTTGATAATAGTTGGGATTTTGATAATAGTTGGAATTTTGATAATAATTTGGATTTTGATAATTGTTGGGATTTTGAAAATTGTTGGGATTTTGATAATTGTTTGGAATATTAGAAGAATTTTGGGTGTTGAAATTATTATTTGGATTCATTTTACTAAACAAAAACTAAAACTTCAAAATAAAGACTAATTGAAAGATAATGATAAGATTAAGAGAGTGAAAAATGTGATTTTTTTTTCTGTGTCCAAATCAAATGAACCAAGTCTCTATTTATAGAGAAAAAAAAATCATGAATTTTGGTATAAAAATAAAAAAATTAAAAATTAATTTGCAATGAAATAATTGAGTTTAAAGATAAAATGAGATAAAAATCCGCCCAGCCAATCACGCTTCGCCACGTGTCCGGCTGCATCTTCTCTCTCCGTCTCCTTTTGCGCATCACGCGCCTTGTCTGCGCGTGTAACGCACGCGCCGCATTTCGGCCAAAGTGAAGCTGCCGCGTGTCCCTGTGATCAGTTTTCAACTGTGTTGAGAGCTCTCAACACCTCCCTCCTTTCAACACCCCATTGGACAATCATTTTGTGTTGAATGCTGAAAAATGTCAGTCTCAACACCCCCATTGTGGGTGGTCTTATCTACTATCAAATCCAATAATACAATCAAAATTAATAAAAGAGTACGTTCAAATGCTATATCATAATTTTGTATTTTTGCTTTGTTGTGAGTGGTGTAGATTCTTCCCTTACAACTTAACTTATCATCTTTTGGAAAAATATATGGAAGAAGATATCACATTGCAATATTGCACATGTGTGTGCATGCATCATCTCTCGACCTGAAGATTGTGACATTACCTTTGATTTCCCTGTTTCTGCCATGTCTCTCTCTTCTTTACCATTATACACTTTTTTATGAGAAAATGATATAATAACTGATTCATTCACATATTAATCCTATGGTCGAGTCTCATAGTGATATTTTTGGTCAATCTATCTAATAGTTTGTATAGTTGAAAATTACAATTTTCCTTTTTTGGTGATCTTTCTCTCTTTTTCATCTCAATTCTCATGTCATAGAGAGAGGTTTAGAATTAAAAGTACTAGTATTACTCAACAAAAAATTTCACAATGCAAATGAACAAGTAACCACTTCAATTATCTATACTAATATATAAAGGGGATACAAATTTTCGGGATGGCTTTTTTATTATTCCAATTTTATCCTTAAAAAATAACTTCCACATAAAAATAAATTTTCAGTTTTTTTGAGTAAATAATTTTTTTTCTTAATAACTAAGCACAATTTTCACATAAAAGTAGGTTTTCAGTTTTTTTATTGTAAAAAAAAAAAAAAATTTTCTTCTTAATAACTAACCACAAAAAAAAAAGAGGTTACGTAGTTATCAATTAACAAAGTCCAATAAAAAAAGAGATTAAGTAGTTATTTATATTTGCATAATACAGAATATCGATCACACACGAGAAAAAAAAATATCGATTATACAAACGGGCACGGAACGTGCCCGTTTGGCGGCTAGTATTAATAAAGTGGATTGTTTAAAATATTGATCTTAAATTTTATTTTAGAGCATGTTTGTTGAAAAATAAGGATTCACTTTGTTGATTTTTTTTAAACGGCGAATATATTAATATTATTATTATTATTATAAATAAACATGTCTCTTTACAAAACGAACAAAAATCCGTAAAAGATAAGCTACAAAACAAAAGCACTGTATATTCACTTTGTTAATACCGAAAGGATAATTTCTAATCCCTAAACTTAAGATAAAAATTAATAGGATATGATTAATAAAAGGAATAATTTATCCTATTATATAGGTGCATAAAAAAAAATTAAGATCAATATGATATTTTTATCATATCCTATTTTCTTATTACGGCCATCAAACGAGCCCTATAATTCATCCAAAATTTTAAGATGACATTAAATATAATTTTGTACTAAAACAAAATAAAAAAAAAATTAATTGGACTAAAAAAAATTATATATATATATATTGGACTTTATATTTGTCACCTCCGTTGCAAGTGGAGCCAGAAACAAATTGGTGGAGGGGCTAACTGAATTTTTTTTTGTTGTTGACAAAATAGACGTATAATTAATTGATGTAGGGGCACAATGTGACTTTGTGAGAGAGTGAAACGAAGCGTTGATAAACAGAATCGAAGGTGTAGCTTGAACTTTAAAGGTAATTAACAATGGGATGATGATGAGGTTGTCTCTCTTAAATTGATTTACCAACTGTTTGTTGAATTGACATGCTCTTAGATTCAATATATAGTCCAATTTTACTTTTTTTTTTTGAAAGTAGTCCAATTTTACTTATACATTTTAATCAAAGAGTAGTCCTTCCCTTTTTGGTATAACAAGTACTAAGAAGGTGGAGGGTCATTTTAATCCATTGGTTGTACCTGTACACATATCTACTCCATCTGGCTTTAATTATAAGCAAATTCCATTTTTTAGATTGATTGAATAACCAATGTATTTGGTTTTAATTAAGTCTAGATACATTGATAGTCAAATAAATCTAAAAAGTAAAATTTACTTATAATTAAGGTCGGAGGGAGTACGTAGAATTTCGAATCTTGGATTTTAAGGTGTAAGTTTTCAAAAGTTTATCATAGTGACTTAATCATCTAGGGAAATGAAAAATTGTTTCCACATTATTTTTTTTTAGAGCACAATTTAACATATAATTGTTTCCACATATAACGAACATATAATTCGCAACAGAGTGCAAGTGCAAATATTTAATGATTTTTTGCTTATAAATTATAAATAAATATTTTTTAAAAATATTATATTTATGTTGATATATATGACAAAATTTAGAAAAATTCGGTATTAGTTTTCAAAATACCAACATTAATTTAGTATTTCCATATAAAATATTTCTTTTCAATATATGCAAAAACCATTAAATATTTACATTGCACCCATTGCAGATTTTAGGCGCGGTTATATATGTGGAAACAAATATTTATGTACTAAAATAATAAAATTGATATGATAAAATTTTAAAAACTCGTGAATATTCTTAAAATACGAACATCAATGTAGTACTTTTATAAAATATTTAATTTATATATATAAAAACTCGTTAATATTTTTACCACACTTATACATGCATAAGACAGTTTTTTATGTCCCGATACAATAAAGTAAAGGTGAATACTCTGATACTCTGGAGTTTAGATGTGTAGTGGTAATCTATAGCTAAAATTCAATGTCATCTCATCTTTTATATTAAAAGCAATTTTAAAGGAATTTTTCGTATGTGGTAGATACCCAACCAAACTTCAAGATAACAAAGAATTTAGCTAAAGTAGCTCTGACAAAATTTTGAAAACTAGTGAATATTTTCAAAATACCAGCATTATTTATTTTATATGCAAAAACCCGTAAAATATTAGCACCGCACCAATTGTGGATATTATGGGCACTTATATATGTGGAAACAAATTTTAAAGTTGTTTTGTATAAATTGGTATATAAAGTTGCTATGATAAAATTTTAAAATGTCGTTCATATTTTAAAAATAAAGACAAAAAAACTAATGATAAAATTAATAAGTAGCCAGAGAGATTTAAATTTAATGTCCCGTTGTTCAATAATTGCTATATTAAATTGACAGGATAATTTTTTAAAAACTCAAGAGTATTTTTAAATTATCAACATTAATATAATATATTTTATAACTATTTACTTATTTTATATTTGAAAAACATTAAACTATTTGCACATAAATATATACGGGGACACAATTATATAAATTCAAATAATCTGAATGATAATTAATATATAATTTTTTTTAACAAAACGACAATATATATTATTATAGTAAACTTTGATAAAATGCTAGACATTCTTTAATTAGAGAGAGAATAATAGAAATTATATAATTAGAGATGGAAGAATAACTAATGGAGAAAGATAAAGATGAAGTATTTGATTAGATTATAAAAGAGAGAATTTGAATGGTGAAATCACTATAAGAAATTTGAATTTTAGTGACAACGTGAGAGTGTAGGTAAAAGACTTTTCCGTACCCTATAATTTGCTGTATTTATGGAATTTTGTAGTATATGTTAAAATAGTTATTCCAACGCACTTGTTTCTGTACCTTATAATTTGTTGTACCTACGAAATTTTACTGTCACTATATAGCCTGTAGTTACGGATCTTCAACCATTGGTACAAAATATTTAATTATACCTATAGAATTTTGTCGTCACTATAGTCTATAGTTACGGATTTTCAACCGTTGGTACAAAACATTTAGTTGTACCTACAGTCTTTGTCGTGGGTATATATATACATATAATCTGTCTATACCTACGACTATTGTGCCTATCACTAAAAACTTTCGTTGATAATTGTCAATTTTCTTGTAGTGAATAGAAAGGAGTAAGAAAAAATAGTTGAAAGAGAAAAATATAAATTTAAAAGTCGTAAATAAAAAAAGTAGAAAGAAAAAATGATAAATAATAAAATCAAAGTGAGAGAATGTGTAGGAAGAGAAAAAGTAATGAAAAGTTGAAAAAGCAAGAAAGCGAAAATAATAA
The DNA here is from genome assembly GCA_030408175.1 of Trifolium repens. Lineage (NCBI taxonomy): Eukaryota > Viridiplantae > Streptophyta > Magnoliopsida > Fabales > Fabaceae > Trifolium > Trifolium repens. The sequence continues at coordinate 49,203,749 of CP125836.1, read as the reverse complement.
AAAAATTAAAGTAAAGATTAAAATGATTTAATTGCCCTTAAATTGAGTTGATTTTAATCATTTGAAGGAAGGATAATAATGTAATTTTATTAATAGGTAGTCAAAATTCTTATGTTGAAAGTAGATTCAAACACTAGTCCCCTCTTTATTTAATCTTCAATTTTGATGATTTGACATGTTTTTTAAGTGACAATGCACATGATACATGCTTAAGTTTACCAAGAACACGACTAAAAATAAGGAATACATACTGTCTTTAATTTAATTTCTTAGTTTATGTTTTTAAATTTTTAGAAATTATAAAATATGATTTAAATCATAAATAAAAAAATGAAGTATGACATGACAATCTCATAAATATGTATCATGTGTCATTTTATTTAAAGAATGTATCATGTCATCAAAATTGAAAAATAAATAAAAAAGTACAAATGTCTGAATTTTAAAAAATAAGGAGACCACAATTGTGCAAATGAAAATTAAGAGACAAAAATTGCTCACTTTCCAAAATAGAGGGACCAAAATTGCACAACACAAAATAAGAGAACCAAATTATACATTTTGTATAACAGGAGACCAAAACTACATTTAAACTTATTATTAAAAATATATTCTCTAATAATACATAAGTAATTTTTTCACTCATATTATATACTCCCTCCGTCCCTTTTTATAAGAGTTAATTTGACAAAAAAAATTGTCCCTTTTTATAAGACCCTTTTACAATTATCAATTATATTAATTATTTTTTTCCAAACTTACCTTTATTTACTTTGCATAGTTTTTTTAATAGCATTAAATTCTCTTTTGTTTGATACAAAAAACTACAATTAATGGTAAGGGTAAACATGTAAAATCAATATAATTTGTCAATCAATTTAATATTAAAACTCACTTTCTTAATACTTGTGTTTTATCAAACTAACTCTTATAAATAGGGACAAAGAGAGTATATGGGTATATTTTTTTCTCCATTTTTATTGATATTTAATAAATATGGGTAATTGGAAATGATTATTTGTTTTGGGCAAATGTCGGTGACTTTTATTAGGAAGATGAGAAATTTGTTAGTGATTGAACCTTGAATCATATTCTTAGTATGAAAAATCCTGTGCCGAATAGTAACTAAGTTGATCTATCAATTTTATCACTATCTTTTTCGTGTTTTCTACAAATTTCTACTAAAGAAAAGTTAAGAGTTTGACAACTCGATAAAAGGAAAACATGTACTATCAGTTAGTTATGCAAATGGTTTATGCTCTCAACGGGCACAATTGGATGGTTATAATTGGATGTTTTTTTGTGGATTTGGTGATGCTATAATGGTAATGGTGATGAGCTCAATTTTATGGGACAGAGTGTCTTGGAAAAATATTACTCACTCGTCCCAAAATAAATGACCTGTTTGACCACTGACACATTTATTAATGTACAACTTTAATCGTTAATATATCTAATTATATATTATTAAAAATTATAAAAATGGTATATTTTGAAAGTACTCATCGAGACAAATCAAACAACATCTCATATGATAATATTTGCATGTATATATTAGTAGAAAAATAAAGTCAAAGCAGGTCAAATGAATAGTATACTAAGTCAAAAAAAAGTCATTTAAAATGGGAAAACATGTACTATCAGTTAGTTATGCAAATGGTTTATGCTATCAACGGGCACAATTGGATGGTTATAATTGGATGGTTTTTTGTGGATTTGGTGATGCTATAATGGTAATGGTGATGAGCTCAATTTTATGGGATAGAGTGTCTTGGAAAAATATTAACACTCTAATGTTTAAATTAGTATTTGCTTAGAAAATTATTTTTGATGCCTATCAATTTTGGGACGCGTTCTATGAAATTTTAAAAATACTCTCGTCTGTTACTTAAGTTATGGACACCCCTTAAAACACTCTATTAGATTTTTTTAATAATGGCTGCTATTTAAGTCACTGACGACATTTTTTAAAATTTTCCTTTTTTATAATGTCCACGACTTAAGTAACGGAAGAATAAAATGGTCATTTCGTATGGCGCACAAGTAACCCATAGAATGTCAAAAGTACTTTTCTTTGCTTAAGGTGAAAATGTATGAAATGGGTGTAAAATGCATATATGCTTGCGGATAAGTGCATTATACAACCCGACTCAGCCACATGTGTTGTGATAGTGAGCCTCCTAAAAACAAAGGCCTCAAAATTGTATTTACATAATAGTAATAATAGTAAATTAAAAGGTGCAAAATTTAATATATTACACTAAACTGCAAAAGTTCAATTGTTAGACCCGTAATTTTTTTTACATAGTAGTAGTATTAAAAAATTACTAGGTACAAAATTTAATACATTACTTGATTTATGAATTTTGTTCAAAAAATGTTTGAAGAATTACTCGTCTTAAATAGCTAGAAAATGATTATTTTTTTATGCTATTTGCAATTTAAATTGAGAATAATTTTTTAAAAAAATGTTGCATTTTTTTATTAAGGGGTCCCTTTTATTATTTACACATGAGTCACAGGGGCGGACCTGGACTTGAAATATATATTTATTTTTTTCAAAAAAAATCCCAGGCTAGGCTGGTGTGGCTATAGCCACACCATGCCTTACACGGATCCGTCCCTGATGAGTCATGACCTTCAAAAACTTAGGACCGACTCTTTGTATATATAACAAATGACTTGCATAATCATTTTGGTGTCCAACTATGTGTAAGTGAAATGAGTCACAAATATTTTTTTGATTGGATCATTTATCTTTTGTAGGCATTGTGGATATGATGTTCCTGGAGTTGGGATCATCTCCATTTTCTATTCTTTCCATTTTTTTTTATTACCAAAGTTTTTAAATATTTTGGAGTGTATAAAAGAGATTTGGATTCACATAATGTTACACTTTTGCATTTATATTTTTAAAACTATATAAACTAATAAACTAAATAGAAAATAAAGAGAATCCTAACCTAACTCATGTCTCATTTATACTGTGCGAGTTGCGAGTGAGATTATATGAATACGTTGCACCTTAGTCATGACAGCATAAACGTTGCTAGCCATGTAATGGGCCTATTTCTTCGGTGTCTCAATTCGTACTTCTATAGACTACAAATTTGAGTAGATTTGCAACCAATCCTTTACTAGTAGCAAATGCAAGATGGTGTCAAGATTTGGCATAAGACACTATTTTATAGGACACCATAAATAGCAAGTACTGGACTTATAATTATACACAAGTTGTACTTATCTACCTCAGTGTTATATATGTTATTACTTATATTGTTTAAAATAATTGGATCCAGGTGGGGTTAATTAAACACCAAGTGGGTAAAGGAAAGCTCCATATAAATGCTTTTTAGTATACAATGTAAGCCAGGTTGGCCTGAATTAAAAGGGGACAAATGTCAAGAAACAAATACCAAAATACCAAAACAAGGAATAATAGGACACGGTCATAAAATCACTCGTGTGACATATTTAATTAATTTAAGCAATACATTATTGAAAGCTGGTTACGCAGCCACATCCATATAAGTGTCAATTTTATCAATCTCGTGGTGGTAGGCCATGGATATCTTCCACGGTTGACAACTCTACTTGCAGGCCCTCTTATGGATAAAATGCACTCACCATTACTCCCACTCAAGGACAGGTGCATTAAGTCCTACAAGATTGTGTCTCTAAATTTTTAGGGTTTTAATATTTCGGTTGATTCATAATTCACAGTTTTATTTATTTGTTATTTGTTAGTTGATTTGTTTTCTAAATATGATAGTATAACTATAAGGTCCAATTCATACAATAAAAATACTAGTAAAAAATTGTTGTGAAAATGAAACTAATTAATGTTCATTTAATATGTGAAACTTGAACTATTGTGATTGAAAATTAAAAAAATGAATAAATATATTGATCTTGACTTGGAACTAAAGAGTGTGAATTGAAAAAAGTGTAGTGGAAATTAACAAGTCTCACATTGGATAGATCAAGTGGCTACTTGGGGTGTGCCCCAAAGGGTACCCTATTTTGTAAACGGTAGACCACACACTACCCTTGACCTTCATGCGTGTGGCTACTTGGGGTGTTCCCCAAGTAATATCCCATTTTGTAAACGGTGGGCCACACACTACCATTGACAGTCATGCGCGTGGCTACTTGGGGTGTGCCCCAAGTGGTACCCTATTTTGTAAATGGTGAACCACGCACTATCCTTGACCGTCATACGCGTGCCGCCGTCCGGCTTGAATCGGGTCAGGCTTGGGTTTAGGTGATATGTTATTTTTTAGTCACGGAATTAATTAATTTTTAACAATTCATTTAAAGGAAAATATGGTTTGATCGATGCTGACTCAGCGCCAGCTCTTTCCAATCAGTTAGTTCGGATTCTGAAACAGATCTTCAGCCAGTAATTTTCTTCTGTTCTCTTTTTTCGAAAATAATTTTTTTAACATAAAAAACAACAAAAATAAATAAATGGAACAGGCTGTCTTGGACGATCTACCGACAATCCACTCCACATAATAGAATATGAATACTTTTATGTTAGTTACGAGAATGACTATTTTTTATGTTATTGATGTTATTTAAAATTTAAATTGAAGAGTATCATTATTAAATTCTTTTATAATTTATGTTTTTTTTTACTAAGAGTCCATTTTATTTTAAACATTCAAGCATGATCTCCAAATAGTCAGAATCGGTCTACTCCTATTACTTTTATTTTGCATGATTCATATGCAGAGCATATATTACTTAAGAATATATTCCCTCCGTCCTATATTATAAGAAGAAAAAAAGTTTTCACATTTATTAAGAAAAGTAAAATAGAATAATTTAAAGTATGACTTTTTGTATTTTTCTTAAAATAAGTTTTATGAAAAAATGTAAAAAGAATTTGTATTGGTTTTTGATATTATGGGGAAAAGAAGAGAGTAAATTAAATGCAATTTACATTAAAAGTAAATTGTTTTTGCTTATAATTTGAAATAAAAATGAGTAAAAAATACTTCTTATAAAAAATGACAAAAATGCAATTTAAATTTTTTTCCCCTAAGTGTATGAATGTTGTCTTTCAAAGATTAGCGTTTGCTATACAGAAAGGGTTAGCGGCGCAGCTTGTTGTCTGTCTACCTTCTATTAATGTGTAATTATTTTACTAATACTTTGATTTGATTAAAATTATATAGAAAACAAACATTTTTCTCTCAAAAACTAAAAATAAAAAAATTATATTATGGGACGGAGAGAGTACTTGGTTTTTACCGTAGTATGCATATATGAATTATAATACCTTAAACTTTAATCTTATTTGTTTTTTTTTTATGATTTTAAACTTTTTTTTTAAATAAAAGGAGAGCAGCGAAAATCCTCTGTCAGTCTGCCCTATCCCAAATATATTAAACATATAAAAAAATATAATACAAAGAGAACTGGGGGGCATTAACCAGACTCAGTATACTACACAAAAATATAGCAAACAAATATAACAATTAAATTCAACTACAAGTGGCTTTGAAGCCAACCTTAACAGGTGAGAAAAAAAAAGCAAACACAAATTTGTTACTCACGCTAGAATTCTCCATCTTTATTACTCAAATTTGTTCGCTTTGTGTTCTGCATTTGATCAGTCACTGTTTTTATATTTAATTACTTTTAAGTAATTTAAAGTTTAGATGAATATATATATGTTTTAACTAAAGACAAATTTTGATTTATGGTTATTACTGGTACACAACTTTTTCTTATTAGCAAATTGGTATATAAGAATTTAACTTAATTAATAGGGTCCCCTGCAACTGCAAGACATGTGTGGCGGAGTAAAATATTTCAGAGACATATATTAGCCTCTGTTTTCATATAGTTTGGTCTAAAGTGGATTTTCTCTTTATCACTCTTTGTTAGTTAAATTTTATTTAATTTTATTTTGACAGCCAGTTTTATTTTATTTTATTTTATTTTAGGTCAGTGCTAGTATTAATTTTTATTCCAGTTATATATTTAAAAAGTTATATATAATGGATATAAAAAAAAGTTATATATTTACAACTAGTATTCGTTTCTTGAATACGATGGATATAAATACATTCAATCATTTATTTGAGCTCTTGAAAAGATTTATTATATATGTAAGTGATGTCTTAGACTATTCAGATTTGGGTTCTGTGCTGTCAAAACAGCATGTAGTTTGGTGCTGTTTCGAATCCTAGCCATTGATTAGAAATCGGACGATTTAGATTAAAAACTATGTTTTTTTTATTAAATCAATCTCAACCGTTAAAATTAAATCGGACGGTTCAGATAATAAATAGCACGGAACTGCATGCTGTTTTGACAGCAGCAAATCCAATCTCAGATTATTCCTAGGAAGGAAATGTCAAATGCAAATATAGCTCGATGATATTCAAAATACGTAAATGATAGTTGACTATATATGGGAAATACAATCATGTGCATGAATATGCTAAGCGCTGGCCAGAGAGACTACACAAAAATCTTGAGAATTGAGTCATTGACTGAAGTTATCAATTTAAAATGTATATCAACTCTGGTCTCTAGTAAAAAAAGAAGAAAAAAAAATCTATTGCTAATTCAATGATTAGTCTCATATAGAGTCATAGTAGATTTAAAAAATTAAATTTGTCGGATATTTTTTTATATTTATCAATGAAATTTATATTTCATGTTTGTTTTTTTTTTTAAGCAAATTCCATGTTTCTTTATGTATATGTAGAATGGCGGATTTAGAATTTTTTTTTTTGGGTGCTAAGAAATTGTGTAGTTTTTGACTAAAATGATATTACTCACTTTATTATAGACAAAATATACTCAAAATACATAAAAAAAAATTTATAAATTACGATTGTCCATTATTCCATATTATGAAAATGTTCAATAATTTATTTATCGTCAATATTATTAAATACTAATATGTGACTGTATATTAACCAAGATGGGGGAGAATGACATCTATTTGATGGAGGGATTTAAGGATGGTTAGAGAAGGGGTAGGTTGAGTGTAGAAAGGTGGTTTGATCATAATATTAAGAGGGGAGTGGGTAATGGGGAAAACACATTTTTTTGGAAGGATAGTTGGATGGAGGAGGGTCCTTTGTGTGAAAGATTTGGAAGGTTTTTTTAATTGTCTTTAAATAAAAATATTTCAGTAGCAAAGATGAATAGATTGGGGTGGAGGTTGGAGGTGGCGTATAGTCTTCATGCTTGGGAGGAGGAACTAGTTAGTTGTCGAATGTTGTGCTGTTTTGGTTAATTTCTTTTTATAGATAAATATCAATGGTTTTTGGAAATGACAGATGGATCCATTTGAAATCTATTATGTAAAAGATATTTATCACTTATTATCAAAAGAAGGACCGGGTGGTTATGTGGGAGATTCATGAGGTCATTTGGAATGATTCAATTCCTTTAAAGGCGTTTACGTGGAGATTAATTCAAAATTACCTCTCAACAAAGGATAATCTTGTGAGATGACATATAAATCAGATGGACTAGATACTGATTGAAAATAGTGATTAAAAAACAGCGGAATATAAAATTGTTTTTAAATGATCCTTACGAATGAGCATGAATCTGTGCTTAAGATTTTACCTCTTGTAAAATTCTTTTCTATCACGAACGGTGGATGATCAACACTTAAATCACGAACCGGGAATGATCAATACTTGAATCACGAACGGAAGATGATCACGAGCATTGATGACGAAGAACAACGCCTCTAGCCAGTCCACACGAACAGTAACCTTCAAAGGAGTGCTAGCTCCAAGAGATGAAGGCCTCAAGTGAGAGGAGGCAAGAAATAAGGATTAGAGTTTGCATCAAGTGATTTTTCTTTACCACAAAGGTTCTATTTATAGAACAACTTGTCTTGTGCACCAAGACAAACTCTTGTCTTTGGGCTACAATTACCCTAAAGCCTGTTTCATTAAACAAGCTAAAGGGGGGCGTGTGCCCCATGTGCCATGTACACATGAGTGCTCCCTCATCATTTTTTATGGTGTACTGCTTATTTAATTATCGTGATACCCTTATCATATTTCCATATTCATCTGAGGTACACCGTACCTTACGGTGTTCCAATCTCACACTAGACTGTCCTTATGTGTGTGACCCTTGTAGGTTTCCGTAACGTTTGACAATTATATTAAATCATATATTTATTATAATAGAAAGTGAGCGATATCTAGCAACACATCACTGCTACTCAAGTTACGAGAAATTATCATGTGATCTAAACATAACCTTTGTGATAATACTAGTGTGTATAATTACCCCTTTGCCCTTATGTCTATATTGAACACAAGGCATACATGGTGTCATCCTTGTCCAGTTCAATATTGGGCCAATGACATTTATCCTGTTATGCAGGATTGACAAATTCTATCTAGATCACTAATGTCCCTCAGCATGTTTCGTGAAGTACTTATCAACTGTCTTTATAGTTATCCTGTTACGAACAACGTTAGATCAGAAACAAAGTCATTTATTCAAAATTACCTCTCAACAAAGGATAATCTTGTGAGATGATATATGAATCAGATGGACTAGATACTTTGCTTAGGAGGATGCAATATTAATGAAATAAAAAATCATTTATTTTTTGAGTGTGATGATTTTTGTAATATTTGGATTGAGAGGTATGGTTCGGTGGTTGGGTGTAGTCACTGCATTTTCATTTTATTTTTTTGACTAAACCACACTGCATTCTTAGTTGATGCGTATTTTTGTGTTATTTAATTTGGTAGTAATTTTGTTTGCTGTGTAAGTGTTTATTGGCAATTTGAATGGCGCTTGTGTGTGTAAAATTTAAATATGTGATAGTTTAATTTGTTATTTTGTTTAGGGATTTGTGCCACGTGACATTATCAATTATGACATGTAGTTTTTTTTAGGGGGGCGGGTGTATTTTTATTTTTATCTAGGACTTGTGTATTTTTCAAATTTTTTAGGTGTCATTAGAGCTGTAAAAATGGGCCGGGCTATCGGGCCGGCCCAGTAGCCCTATAGTTTTATACGGGCCGGGCCGGGCTGGGCTTCCCAAAAAATGTTATTGGGCCTTATTGGGCTGGGCTGTCGGGCCTATGGGTCATCATGGGCTGGGCCAGCGGGCTTTTGGGCCGGCCCAATAAAGAATTAAAAAAAAATTCTAAAAAAAAAATTTACCTAAAAATAAGGAATTTTAGTTAGTATAAAATCTTTAGATAAAGTAAGTAACAAAAGATGAGATTTGTTTTTTTTTTAAGGAAAAAGATGAGATTTTGTTAGTTAGGAGATAATTATTAAACCAAATTTGTTATGATTATCTTTATTTAAAAAAAAATAACAACTTAATCATTCATTATAAATAGAGAAGTATAAGAAGGAAATTATAAGTTTTATCTTATCTAAAGCACAAAGATATAGATTATAGTGCTACTATTCTCAACAAGGTATATGTCTTCTACTACTTTTCATCTAACTAGTTTCTTGCTCAATAATGGTATTTGTATGTCTATATGTCAATTTATATGTCTCGAATATTTTATAACTGTATGTTTTATTTTTAACTTTGTTTTAGTAGGTTTCTTAGAAGACATATTCAATATATACCGCAATATTGAAAATCTCGCAAGTATAATCAGCCAAATAATTGGCTTCAAACTTGGTTAACAAGGGAGAGAATCATTAGAGCTCTAGAGGTAAGGTAATGTATTAATACTTAGTGGTTCGGTTCATTCAGGGACGAACCCAAAAATTTTGAGAAGTGGGGGCAATATGTATATTATACTATAGTCTATAATATAAGTAAAAATTAGTCAATTTTTTAAAGAGGGGCACATGTTAGTGAACTCAATATAGAAAAATCATCTTAAGAGATGTGTATTTAATTTTTTAAAAGTCTTTTTTTTTTTCAATGTCAAATTTCTACTTTTGTGTTCTTAACACGTGAAAACCTTTTTTAAGGGTCATATGCTAACTAGTATCCTATTTGATACTTAAAAAACTTAAGAGACCTATCTGATGCTTAAAAAATTTAAAGGACATATCTGATACTTATAAAATTTAAAGGATCTATTTGATACAAACGTAAAATTTAAGGATACCAAAAGAAGGAATTTTTGTATTAAAAAAAACATTATTTATATTTTCAAAAAGTAGATTACACATTCTAATCCTTTCATACTTTATTATAAGAGTTTTAAGTCTGTGTTGATTGCTTCGTTATGTGAACAGTATGAGCTACATAAAATTTGACCATCTTATCTTATATACATAATGTTATAATTATATGTCCAATGTAAATTGACCATGATTTATATATGTTTGATATAGTGATATTGTCATGTTCGGTTGAGTGTATTATAAGCCAACAAGATAGAAAGAAACAAACATGACACTTGATTTATATATGTTAGATATTGTCATCTTATATAGTTATATACCTCCTTAACATTTGATTGCCTCTTGTTTCTTTCTTGTGTATAACTTATAAGTACTTCTTGTGCTTATCTTTTATAATATAATTTAAATGCTCAATTTAATTTTAATGTGTTTGTACTTTGTAATGTAGTCATGGAAGATGTTGATCCAATTTTGCAAACTATTAATGAAGATGGTGATTTGGTAATGTCACAATCTCCTCCGGCTGCTAATACGAAAAATGTTATTGAGGGAGACACTGTTGAAAAAAATACTAATAACAAAAGGGTAAGGAGATCTAATGTTTGGAAACATTTTACAAAGATTGGTAAAGTTGATGGGGGGCAAAAATGTACATGTAATGGTTGTAGGGGTATGTTTTCATGTGGTGGAAGCACTTCTCACTTAAAGCGTCATATAAAGCTGTGTCATAAAATTCCAAACAGTGATGATGAGGAACTCATGTTGGATGATGAAGAAACATTATTGAAGAAGTGGCAATTTGATGATAAGGCTTACAGAGATTCACTTGCTAGAAGCATTATACGACATGATCTTCCATTTAGCTACGCCGAGTATGATGCAGTTTTGGCTACAAACAAGATATTGAATCCTGATTTTGTTCCCATTTGTAGAAACACTGCAAAAACCGATTGCATGCTTGTGTTTTCAAGTGAAAAGGAAAGGCTAAAGAGTGTGTTAGCATCCATTCCAGGTAGAGTTTGTCTAACTTCTGATGTATGGACAGCTGTAACAACACAAGGTTATATGACTGTCACTGCTCATTATGTTGATCAAGATTGGAAGTTAAATAGTAAATTGCTTTCATTTTGTCACTTGGATAATGCACATACAGGGGTCGAATTATCTGGAAAATTGTTTGGTGCTCTTAAGGATTGGGGAATAGATCGTAAAATATTTTCACTCACATTGGACAATGCCTCTTCAAATGATAACATGATAAAAAATTGAAACAGAGGCTTAATTTGCAAGATGCGTTGTTATGTAAAGGTAAATATTTTCATGTCCGTTGTTGCGCCCACATCTTGAATCTCATTGTTCAAGATGGTTTGAAGGCGGCGGGTGATGCTTTGCATAAAATTCGAGAGAGTGTCAAATATGTGAAGGCCTCGGAGGGGAGATTGAGGGAGTTTAGAAAATGCACATCCAAGAAGTGCATCTAGATAATGTAGAAGGTGGATTCTTAAGGTTAGATGTTTGCACTAGATGGAATGCCACATATATGATGCTTGAAAGTGCTATTAGGTATCGACCTGCATTCATTAGCTTGAGCGATAATGATAAGAACTACACGATTTGTCCAAGCACTGAGGAGTGGGAAAGAGCACAAACTATTTGTAATATCTTGGCTCCATTTTATAATATTACATGCTTAATTTCTGGGTCATCTTACACAACTTCAAACTTATACTTCATGCAAGTTGCATTTATAGAGATGGCTTTGAATAAAAATTTGAATAGTGAAGATGAAGTGATCAAAGATATGACCAAGAGGATGAAGGATAAGTTTGACAAGTATTGGAGTGAATATTCGGTTACTCTTTCACTTGGAAATGTTCTTGATCCAACATCAAAGTTAGAATTTTTGAAGTTTTGCTTTAAGAAACTTTACCCAAATAATTATGAAGACAAGATAAAAAAAGTGAAGGATGGTTTGCATGATCTCTTTGATGAATATAAAAAAGACATGGTTCCAACAAGCTCATCTTTAGATAGTTCATCAAGAAACACTCAATCTCACTCAGTTGGTCAATCATTGAAGAATACATCGTTTTTTAAGGTAAGATTTATAAATTGTTTCAAATTTTTATGAAAGTACTTATAGTTATTTCTATTGATGTAAGTCAAATAATAAAAGTTTAAATAATAGTGCATGTGCTAATTCTTTAATTAAAGTCTAAGTAGTAGTAAATGTGTCAAATAATTATTGTGTTGCTGTCATTAATATGTTAATATGGTCCCCTTAGAAAAGTTAAAATAAGGTAATATAAGTTAATTCCACTGTTATACTTATTTCTATTGTTGTTGTCAAATAATTGTTGTGTTTCCCTCTTAGTACTGCTTGCATTTATTTGTTTGCATGAATGGGGCTGATTATATTCTATTCAAGCTTAATTTAAATAGTTTTTGTTTGTCGAATTCTAGGAATACCGTCAAGAAATGATACAAAAAATGTCAAATGATGGTAAGTCTGAACTTGAAATATACTTGGATGAAAAATGTCTTCCGAATGATGATGTGGATATTCTTCAATATTGGAAGTTAAATAGTGTTCGATTTCCTCAACTTGCAATAATGGCGTGTGACATTTTAAGCATTCTAATCACAACAGTGGCTTCTGAATCTTCTTTTAGTATCGGAGGTCGTATCTTAAATAAGTATAGGAATTGCTTACTCCCAGAAACTGTGCAAGCTCTTATTTGTACACGTAATTGGTTGCATGATTTTAAAGAAATCGGACCTTCTGGTAAGTTTAATTAATAATCCTTTTGTTTTATTTGCAATTTGAATTTGCTTTTTAGTTGATGACTTATCAAATTATCGTGTATTATGAATTGCAGATATACCTGAAGTAGAGGAGATACAATTGTATGAAAAATCAAGTGGTCAAGATCAAGAAGAGACTTAGGCCGAGAAGTTACCTAATTTATAATTTACTTTTTTTTATAATTTATAATTTAATTTATGTATTTTGAATGATTATGTTAAAAGTTTAGTGTCTGATGTAAGCTTGAAATTTATTAACTTTGAGGATGCACTTTATGAATCATCATCCACAGATCTCTCGACTTTTGCGTGGATATTTTGAAGTATTTATTATTTCATGAAATCATGACACTCACTTTTTTATGGATATTAATTTTTGTGCGATGCATATGTAGTTTTATTGTCCATTGATTTTTTTTTTTATAAAAAATTTGTCAATATTTTATAAAAAAAAAATATTAAAAAATTTGTCGGGTCTGGGCCGGCCCATCGGCCCATACATATTGGGCTGGGCTAAGCGGGTCGGGCCTTGGGCCTTAATGGGCCGGGCCACTTGAGCCCAATAGATGTCTTGGCCCTATGGGCCCGGGCCGGGCCGGGCTGGGCTGGCCCATTTGACAGCTCTAGGTGTCATGTCATGATTTTTTTAGAGATCGAGTCATCCGATTCAACCAGTTTAATACCTATATAATTGTATTATAGACACCGGTTCGTTCTACCGGTTTATCCGGTTATACTCGGTTTAGTCATGCGATTTGACCAGTGACCCGGTAGTTCGATCAATGAACCAGTGACCCAGTACCCTCTCCGGTTTGATGTCTGGTCCGGTTTTAAAACATTGATTTCTCTCGATTAGGTACATTAGATTTTAGTTAATATATTTTTTAGTTTCTTAAAAAAAAAAGACGGGGAAAGAAATGGAAAGAGAAAATAATAAATAATAAAAAATCAGAGAAAAAATAATTATTAAAATGAAAAAGTAAGAAAGAGAAAAAAAATAAAGAATGAAAAACTAAAATATTAAAATGACTAATTTTATTTTAAATATTTGAAGAAATATAATGATAGGAGATATGTCAGCTTCATGACTCATGTTTCTCCTCCAGAAGACGTCTGTGATCTTCTCAAAAATGATGCAATGGGAACTTTCTTCCTAAGTGAATAGTTTTTTCCTTTTATTTTAGTTTTTTTTCAACTTTTCTTTTTAGCCTTCTTACCAAAAAAAAATATTACATGAGTTGGTCTCGTGGCTTGAAATTTTAGAGTTTGTTTCTCTCTAAATATAATATTTGAATTTTTTTAGTGTCATTTTTGTGTTGCATCAGTGCATAGAAAAATGTACTTTAGCATCAATTGAACTCTTATTTATGAAGGATATAATTCATTTTTCGTTTTAGTCGATTTTTGCATAAAATATTGAGTTTAAAAAAATCAAAATAAGTCAGGTTAAACAAAATTATAATCAATTAAGATGATTTTAAATTTGTAAGTGCAAAATATATCTAACTTTTGTTTTTACGCAAATCAGATGCAAAAGGAAAACCAGCGCACCCAAAATAGAAAAATGTACTTTAGCATCAATTGAACTCTTATTTATGAATGATATAATCATTTTCATTTTAGTCGATTTTGCATAAAATATTGAGTTAAAAAAAAACAAAATAAGTCAGGTTAAACAAAATTATAATCAATTAAGATGATTTTAAATTTGTAAGTGCAAAATATATCTAACTTTTTTTTTACGCAAATGGGATGCAAAAGGAAAACCAGCACACCCAAAATAGATTAAAATAAAAAGGCGAATACAAAATATTGAAGGACATAAACCTAATTCAGTAAAATCACAACAAAAAATAGTAAACAACTCAAATGGGTATAACAAGCATTCTATCCTACTACAACAAGTAGTCTATAAACTAAAGCAAGTACACATCATCATATACACTATTTAGCAAACCCATCAACACGTGTTGTGTGAGCCTTCGCGATCTTGATATTCAACGAATGGATCGACCACCAACACAGATTGATTCATGTATCGAAGAAGTCATGAACAGACCTTACAAGTTTCAAAACTGAATAAATGCGTTGAGGCAGACCTAGACAAATTTAGAAAAGCTAAACCTGAACGGGTTAAACAAGCAAGGCATGACGGCGGCAAAGCTCCTCCCACCTACTTGACCCTCCCCTTTGGCAGATCTGAGAAACGGAATCACCTAGAACTAAATTAGAAACCATTAACAAACCTCACAAGCTTCTATAAACCAGCGGCATCAAAAGGTAGAGAACAACAAAAGGCCAAGAACAACCACAATGGCTACTAGACAAGAAAGCGTTGGAGAAGATGGTTAAGACAAACCCAAAGGGTGCGACAGTGGTGTGGAAAAAGATCTCATCGCACCACCCCTCTATATAGCTACATTACGGGTGGCAGAGTTTGGATTGAGGTGTGATAGGAGCAGCGATTGTTTTAGGGTTAGAGAGCGATCAGAGAAAAAGGTTTAAACTCTAATCCCTACATATAATATGATGTTATTACCAACTGATCTAAATTGACACAGATGAATCATGTACACCAATTCAAAGTATAAATATTATACATAAAATAAAATAGTTACAAAATCAGATAAAGTAGCCATATTTTAATATTCGAATCCCACCATCTACATAACATATCCTTAATTGTTGGGACTTTCTCTGCGTGTCTCTTTATAGTATGTCCTGTTGAAGTGGGACTGTGGCCAGCTAATGATATGCAATGATTCATAGAACCCCTCTTCCCCTCTGTCTTCTATGTACGTGTGTAGTAATTAGGTTCATCAATTTTCATTTCTTGATTAGTAACGTTTTTCCCTTGTCTAATAGAGGGCCAAAGCCCAAATACTGTCCTAATTCTATGTAGACCTACAGATGATACTGACCAATATGGTATTTATATATACTAACATTGGATAATAATTAATTAACCATTAATTAATCATGTCTAAATTAGATTAAAAAGACTATTATACATTGTACCAAAGAAAAATACTATTACGTTTCAGCCAGATGCTCTGCACAGCAACATGCCAAAAACACACCAACTATTTTTATTTTTAGATGATGCTAAAGTGTATTTTAAAGTCATGTGATATATGTTAAGAATCTCAAAATATAATTATTTGTATAAAAAAATTATACATTTAACTTTTTCAAAAGTCAAAATATTGTTAGCAAAACTTTTATTTTTTATTTATTTGTTAGGAGTCTCATATCGACTATATCAAAGTGTTCGATGTGGTACTTAAAACATAAGATTCTCCTATTTATTGGACTAATTTTTTAGATTGAGCTCTCTTAATTGATTATGTCATAATTAACAATCAATGCTTTATTGAGAGTTGGGCTACAGAAATAAATACTTATAGACCGAATATATCAAAGTGGTCGATATAATCTTTAAACCATGAGACTCTTCCATCTATTTTAAACTATAGTCTTTTTATGTTGGACTCTCCTTATTACTTTTTAAGTTAAGTTGTGACAAAATTCATCTAACTAAGCCACAATGCTGTAGATAATGATGAGTAGAAAGCTATGAAGCAAATACTTTGACACGAACACCGCGACACGATACGATACGGACACATCGACAACGATAATATAAAAACATAGGACTCTGACACTGCTTTATATATATATATGATAAAATTTGATTTTATTTATCAATTTATTATTAAAAAAATTAAAAAAATTAAAATTAAAATTAATATCTTTAATTCTTCATTAATAACATTATTTCAATATACATATTTAACTTTTTTAGAGTGTCAAAGCAAAGAAAAAAATTATTTTTTTGGTGAAATATGTTTGACTATTCTGATAGGTGTCGTATGAGTGTCATACAAGTGTCGGACACCAACGCGTGTCGGACAAAGCAACACGCCACTTCCTAGAGGTGTTCTTACTTGATAGGTAGAAAGAAAATAAAAATTGTCATTTGCAAGACTCCACAATTTGTGAAGTTTTTCTTGCAAGACTCCACAATTGAAGTGCAAGCATTAGAAATTAGAATTACTTTAATTTATTTTTTTACACAAGCACGTCGTTTCTTGTAGAAAATCACAGTATGTAATTAAAATAATCAATGGAATATTTCCAACCTATAGGCTAATCGCAAATCCCATATAGATGCTTAATTATATTGGATTAACAAGACTTGAGCCAATATATAATAAAAAATTATTATGCTGCTTTTGTAACCGACAAATACAGCCACTCGATGATATCATACTTATTATAATATGGTTTATATATAATTTTTGTTATTGTATGTTCGCGAATTTTTAATTTTAGTCATTGTATGTTTTTATGTTGTAAATATATTTTTGAATGTGCAAGTTTTATTGGTTTTAGTCCTTCCCAACTGCGTTTGTCGTTAATCGGTAGTATTAGCTACCAATTAACTATAAACACAGTCGTTTTATAATGGAAAAGACTAAAACAAATAAAATTTACATATTTAAAAATGTATTTACAACAAAAAATATACAAGATTAAAATAAAAAATTCACAAACATACAAGAATAAAAATAATATTTAAATCTTATAATATAATCAATAAAAAGAGTGTATATTTTACAGTTAAAACAAATTTAATTTAAAGAAAACATTAAAGCAGAGAAGATTAATTTTATTTGTGCAAAGAACTATTGCACATGTGGATGACCACACGGGCCGGTGGGATGGTTGTGGAGTAAATGAAATTTTAATAAAATAACATCTAATCTAAATTAGTATTAAGTGAATATCAACTAATGCACCTAATAGTTAGTTGTCGATCGATTATAAAAAAATAGTTATAGTTGTCCATAATTTTATTATGGGAAAAAAAGTTAGTTTGTCTATAATAAAAATTTAGCTTAAAAGAGGTATATTAATTATTGAGAAAATGATGTTTTGTAATATGCAGTTATAACCTATAGTATTTTAAACACGGTTAGTGCATTGGTACTAATAGAATATTTTCCAAATTTCGTTCCTACATGACCAAATATAGCTAAATAAAACTTTATTTTATTTATGCATTTAGGTATATCAATTTTTTAGGAAAGATAACTGATAGAATTAATTCCATCGTTGAAAATGGAAAAACTGATTAAAAAAGTAAGTCTTAGTACTAACTAAGTTTTTCTTTATTTTTTTTTTGTTTATACAATCATTTAATTTGATTCGAGGGTTAGTTTAGTTCTAATTTTCAACTATAAAAGATAACGTGTATTATTTTTTACTAGCGGCCAAATGGGCACGTTCCGTGCCCGTTTGTGTGATTCGCGTTTTCTATTCTACCGAGGTATATAAATTGTGAATCGTGGTTTATTAAAAATTTGATTTTTATTTAAATTAATGTGTGTATCTTTAGTTTTCCTATTTTTTAAGTCCTTCATGTGGGCTCAATTAATAATCCAAATCATAATTTAATTTAGCAAACTTATGATAAGTAAAAGTTTTTGTTCTGTTTAGTTTACTTCTATTAGCAAACTTACATAATTCATGTTGTTATCATAGAATCGTTCTTTTGGCCTAAACTAGTTCATGTTGCTATCATTCATAATTCTAATTTGGGTTTTACTATATTTTAATGATATTCAACTTAAAATGTTATCTATAATAGAAGATTATTAATGTATATATAATAGTATTATGGTATAGAAAAGTATTAAAAGTTCCATAATTTATTTTGTATAAAATATATATTGTGAATATTTTCGTTTTTTAGGTAAATCAAGCTTCTACTATTGTTTTGTCACTAACGCTCTGGTTGTGCATGTGATGTTTTTTTCGATGTGATAAAATCTTCATAAGGTTGTGGGGCCACCCAACAACGGTGTGTGACATGCCTATTATTATTTTCAAAAAACTCGATAAAGTCTCATCTTCTTTTTCTCTCGGATGTTTTCTTTTATCATTTGCAACAATAGTGAAATTAACATCACATGGATGTGTGACAACGCTGTTTTTTCCTTCCTTATAATAAGGAAACCTCTCTATTGGTGATGACACAACCTCTCCGCCGCCTCTCTCACGATCTCCTCCATATGAAAATAGATAAAATGAGAGTAAAACTATCTTTGTTGTAACTGATTTATATATAGTTGGTTACTTTTTTTGTTGGTAGTTTTTTTTAAGGGTAAAATAAGAATAATGAAAAATAAGAATAATGAGAGTAAAATTTGTATCCTTTTTATATATCTACTAGCCGCCGTTCCGTGCCCGTTTGTGTGATCGATATTTTTTTTTTTTTTGTGATCGATATTTTCTATTGTTCAAATATAAATAACTACTTAATCTTTTTTTTATTGGACTTAGTTAATTGATAATTACGTAACCTTCCGTTTTTTGTTGTGGCTAGTTATTAAGAAGAAAAAAAAAATATTTTTTTACTATAAAAAAACTGAAAATCTACTTTTATGTGGAAGTTGTGCTTAATTATTAAGAAGAATAAAAAACTATTTGCTAAAAAAAACTGAAACTGTATTTTTATTTGGAAGTTATTTTTTAAGGGTAAAATAGGAATAATGAAAAAGCCATCCCAAATATTTGTATCCTTTTTACATATTTTTTTTTTCTTCTTAATAACTAAGCACAACTTCCACATAAAAGTATGTAGTTTTTTTAGATAAAATAAGAATAATTAAAAAGTCATCTTAAAAATTTGTATCATTTTTATATATAGTTGGTTACTTTTTTTTGTTGTAGTTTTTTTTAAGGGTAAAATAAAAATAATGAAAAATTCATCCCATTTTTTTTTTATATCCTTTTTATATATAGTTATAGATGAAAGAAATAAAAAATAAAAAACATTGTTCTTTCCACGTAACAATGGAACTTTTCAAAGAAATCATGAGATGGAAGAATGGAACATAAAGCTCAAAGAGTAAAGAACGGATAGAATTCTATTTTATACATTTTTTCAGACACAAGTTTTCCATCGCTAGTGAGAGGGGTATGCTATGTTGCATTTCACTTTTCATAGACATAATAGCCAGAAACTTTAGTGTGTGACGACGAAATTTCTCTTACTTCTTTTAATTCTATATTTTATAATAATTAATTTATATTACTATATCCTAAAATAATACTCCCTCTGTTCCTTTTTATAAGGAATAATTTGGAAAAAAAATTTGTTCCTTTTTATAAGAAACAATCATTAAATTCATGTTTTATTCATTAAACAATTACATTCATACCCTTTATCTATTCCAATGTTCTGCATTAATTACAGTAACATATTCCCTATGCATTAATTATACCAAGGTTAGTTTTGGAATAGACTATAAAATTTTAGAATTTTTAATAAAAAAAATATGATTCCTTGATTTGTGTGTTTTTTCCAAATTGTTCCTTATAAAAAGGAACGGAGGGAGTACTATATTAGGATTAGGATTTTTTATCACTCCAGTGATCAATAGGACAGTTAATTTAGTTATTTTGAAGTTAGTGCGACAACTTTTTTATCAAAAGTAAAAAAATACATGTTCAAACCTGCGCTTCAATATATTAAATGTCTCTGCAATTTTTAATATTATTTTTTTTATTTTAAATACTTGAGTTACAAGCATTGTTTATATTATTTGATTTTTGTTTGCATATAATAATGTGTTCACTTGATTGATTATAAATTTATGATATGAGTTAAAAGTGACCCACCATTTGATGAATGCTCACACCTTAGAAAAGACATGTTATACTGCTTTATGTAATCCATTTTCTCACCTTCCCTCTTTTTCAACTCAAACACTTTATACAACAAATAAATCATATTTCACATTGTCCAATCTCTATCATATATAGATCAACCTTACATACTATACATGATTTGCTGCTGTCAAAACAGCACGCAGTTCCGTACTATTTTTAATCTGAATCGTTCAATCTCTGATCAATGGCCAGGATTTGAAACAGCACCGAACTGCATGCTGTTTTGACAGCACAGAAACCAGATCCCTATATCATATGTATATTTTTATTATTATTTTATTATTAAATTAAAAAAAATATTATTAGAATAAAGAAAATAATAAGAACCTTATTGACTATGACTAGGCCTCACTCTCCTATATTAACTCAACTCCTTTTCTTAGTTGCCACTTATTTTCCTTCCTTCAATTCTCTCTATCCTTTGTGACATTTCTTCTCATAGGAACCAATTAACATTAAGAAAACTTTGGTTAATTGGAAAATTCACAAATGGGAAGACACTCATGCTGCTACAAGCAAAAGCTTAGGAAGGGACTATGGTCACCAGAGGAAGATGAAAAACTTCTAAGTCATATAACAAAGTATGGACATGGATGTTGGAGTTCAGTACCTAAGCAAGCAGGTAAATTATATTATATTATTCAATTATGTATCTATATATCTTTAGCATATAGTATTATAATAAATAAATAAATAAATAAAATTGTTAGTTCATCTATTATTTTTCAATGTTTTTTATAGGTTTGCAAAGATGTGGTAAGAGTTGCAGACTTAGATGGATCAATTACTTAAGACCTGATTTAAAAAGAGGAACATTTTCACAAGATGAAGAAAATCTCATTGTTGAACTTCATGCAGTATTAGGCAATAGGTAAATTTCATTCACAAATTCAATCCCCTTTTTTTTTTTTTTTACTATTGGACGCAGTGATAAAGAGGTCAGAAGTTCGATTCTCACTTTCAGTATAATACGAACAATACTAATATCGTCCGTTTCATAATTTTCTTCTAATGATGAATATGTTGTGTGATATGTCTCAGATGGTCTCAAATTGCGGCGCAGTTGCCGGGGAGGACCGACAATGAAATAAAGAATCTATGGAATTCTTGTTTGAAGAAGAAACTGAGACAAAAAGGTATAGATCCTGTAACTCATAAACCATTGTCTCATATTGAGAATAATGGAGAAGAAAATTCCAATGTAAAGAGTCAAGAAAAATCAGCAGAGTTATTATTATCATCCAATGAATTGAACCTTTTGAAATCAGAAAGTTCAAAATCAGATGCAGCTTCTAATTATGAGCAGAGAACATCACCATTACAAATGGAAGGTTCTTGCAACAAAGATTTTTTCATTGACAGGTTCATTAGTACTACTCATTCTCAAGATTTGGTGGGAAATTTTCCAATTCAGATGAGTTATTCAAACACTGAAAATCATTGTTTACCAAATGATTCAAACACTAGTAATCATAATCATAATCATAATTGGTTTAACCAAACTGGAAGAACATTTGATATGAATTCTGATGAGTTTATGTTTCTTCCAAATTCTTTTTGCTGCAACAATTCACTTGATATTCCTTCTGACAATGTTTCAACTGAGATGAGAAGTAACATCAATATGCATAGCAATAATTTTTCTTCTTGGGGAGGAATAGGAATGATGGAAAATCATACAGAAGAAGCTAAATGGGAAAATAATAATAATAGTAATTATTTTCATAATCCAATATTAATGTTGGCTTCTGAATCATTATGCAATGAGATAAAGCCTTCAATGAATTTAGCAGCTGATAATACTTATGAAGCTATTTTGCCAAATGCAAAACAAGAACAAGAACAGTTACAAAGTAGTTCTAATATATTTTCTAAGGATATTCAGAAACTAAGAGAAGCATTTGGAGATATGTAACTGGATATGAAGAACAAGGAAACAGTGTGATGAAGATTTTTTTAGAGGTGTGTGAAACCACTGATTTTTGTCTTGTAAATAGGTCTGAATTTCATCCAAAAAAAATTTATTGTTTTTCATTTTTACCTTTTTTGCTTTGTTGATATTTGTGAGGCTAACCATTTGTTTTTATTTTTTATTATTTTTACATTTTTTTCTTCTAAGGGTGTGGGGTAGAATTGGTGAATAAGGATTTGTTTGTTGTTTACTTTCTATATACTCTTTCTTTTCTACACTGTAACAGCATTGCTGCATTTTTCTATATACAATCATCATATATATATTTATTGATTTATAAGGAGTTTCACTTTCCTTAATTAGTGTGTTTGGTTATGCGGTTAATTTTAGTTAAAAATGTGTTGAGTATGAAGTGATAGAGAAAATAAAATTAATTTGGGAATTTCTTTTGCCACCCTTTCTATTTTTTTTTTCGCCCAATAAATTCACCAAATTATCCTTGTCCGTTATTTAGATAACGGTTACACCCAAAAACACATTATCATAACTATTTTTTATAACGTTCACTATTTAAGTAGCGGACGACATTTAAAAAAAAATTCATTCTTATAATGTATGTTACTTAAGTAGCGGAAGCATAAAAATGAAAATACGTAAGACGTGCGAAAAGAAGGTAGGATGACAAAAAAAACCGATCAATTTTACTTAAAGATCAATTTTACTTAAAGATAACTAAAACATGTGAAAATCAAGGATTTGCTCTATCCAAAATTGAAACCAAACATTTTAGTTACTTTAACTATAAAAAAAAATAATAGTAATTTGGAGAATATGTTTTACTTGGTATATTATTTTCTCTTGTCGCTCACTTTGATGGCAATGAAAATGACACAAAAACTTGTCCATCATTTTCTAGGCAGTAGAGTAATAGTAGTAGTTTTGATACTTTCCTAACTATGCAAGTTAGTTTCACTTTTCACTTGCTCAAATGAAATGAAATCGTTAGTCTTGATCTTGATGTAATGTCAACAAAATCATGTGAATTATTTATCTTTTCTCACAAAGAAAAAGGACAGCATCAATGTAATGATTAATCTAAAGAATACAAGAAAGAGGTGTCGTTTTCCTCTCAATAGTCTTATTTGGATGCCTCTGGATGTACTTTGACATTTTGGAACACTTTGTGTACTTCATTTCCTTTACATTGTTTTTAATAATAAATGATAGTATTACTTTAAGTAAATGTGGTACAACCAATCGTAAATTGGGATTGACATTGAAATTGGTAGTGAGGATAACAGTTCAATTCCTCGCAATTGTAATAGGAGAGGATTAAAACCACTTGATACCATAATTGATCCTCGAATTCGAACCAGATTAAGAAAGACCGATTAGCATTTTAGCGGCTCCCTACACAAACTGCAACAAGCATTAATGGGACTTTTGCGCCAATAGTCCAAGCCAGAGACAATGATAAAACGCAATAGCGGCCATGAACCCGTACAAATGTAAATAGAACTGTTAAAAGGTCCCACATCGGATATGAGATGGTCTTGACAAGTGTTTATAAGCAAGTGGTAGTCCTCACCTTACAAGCCGGTTTTGTGAGGATGAGTTGTAGGCCTAAACTTATTTCTAAGGCTTAAATATTGTTTTAGTCCTTGCAATTGTCACTCAATTTGAAAAGAGTCCCTGTTAAAAAAAAAATTATTAAAAGTTTTGAAAATAGTCCCTCAACAGGAATCATTGATGTCATGTCACCATTTTAATGACTTTTGCAAGGACTAAAATAAATAAAAAATTAACATGGGCTCTTTTCAAAATGAGGGACAATTGTAGGGACTAAAACACTATTTTTTTTTGACATGTGTACTACTCACAATCAGCAACTGCCACGTCAATAAAATGGTGACATGGCATCAAGGATTCCTGTTCAGGGGGCTCTTTTCAAAACTTTTAAATTTTGCAGGGACTAAAATAAAAAAAAAATTAGCAGGGGTTCTTTTCAAAACGAGGGACAATTGCAGGGACTAAAACACTATTTAAGCTTTTTTCTAATTATTTCCAACAAGAGAAAATATGAACTGATTAAAAGAACAACTCCATCCCTCTGACGCGGAGGTGGAAAGTCGGAATCCAGCGAGACATAGAACCTCCACAAACCACCCAGCAAATTGGATGCACCACCACTACACGAAGAAAGGCTGGAAAATGCCTGGAAGCTTGGAGAAGCGAAAGAAAAAGGTAATCACCGCAAACAAACTAGTAATGCGAGGAAGGTGGTGTCAGTTGAACCAGAACCACACACAGAGAGGTAGCTATAACAGTGTTGGGAAAGTAATAAAAAAAATTCTCCACACAATAAATAAAATCTCTGCACAATAAATAAAAGTAAACAAAATTTACTCACAATAATAATTTATTACTCTCTCATACAATTGCAACCTATCAAACTCGTGTACAATTGCAATTTTTTTTACAAGGACCAAAATTGTAAACTCTCTAAACTACAATTTTTATATGGAAAAGTTGCATTCCTCTCAGGACTCACAACTACTCTTCATATTTATAATAACATTCTACCTCTTTTTCTTTCAACTACTCGATGTGGAACTTTCTTAGCTGAATACCCACTTCGACACAAGATAAAAGGACCACCACCACATAACAAAACAACAAACCCACCATAGAATCTCTGGCGCCAATCTTAACAAGGGTGACGCATGGGACCGTCGCTGCTCATTGCACCACTGGACACTGTATTGTAAGATCAAGGTTTGGATGTGAGGCGAAAGGAAGTGTGTTGAAGCTCTCTTAGAGAATGGAAAAGTTGAGAAAAGTTGGAGAGAAGGCAGCAGAGGAAGGGTGGTTGTTGGTGGTGAGGTTAGAGAGAGAGTCGTTCCTAAAACATTATTAGATTGTGCAAGGTGAAATTATATTGGAGATTAATTTATTACAAATGATTTATACGATATAAACATGCAATTGAACGTTTTCTCTCTATTAGAAAAACATATAATTGAAGGGTCAAATTTAAAAAATAATGTATCGAGTAAATTAATATTTGAGCAATATAACATTATATCGGTGTAATTTGAGCTTCCATTTATAAAATTTTTATCAAAAGATGTAAAAAAAAAAAAAAGTTACCAAAAAATGTTTAAAGGACCTGCAATGTAATTTTATCTTAATATATTATTATACATAGTTCTAATATATTTTTTATTCTAATATATTTTAGGCTTAATCATCATTTTCGTCCCTGTAAGTTCTCGATTTTTTGGTTTTAGTCCCTGTATCTTTTTTTGTTGCAAAATTAGTCCTTGTATGTTCAAATCTTTTGGTTTTAGTCCTTTAAAACTAAAATTCGCAGGAAAATCCGCAGGAAACCAGCAAATTTTCCTGCGAATTTTAGCTTTAGGGACTAAAATAAACAAGATTTGCACATGCAGAGACTAATTTGCAACAAAAAAATATACAAGGACTAAAACCAAAAAATAATGAACTTACAGGGATTAAAATGATGTTTAAGCCTATATTTTAATATGTTATACATAATTCTTTGTGAAATTCTGTTCTTTGGCAGGACAGATGTCGTACACAATGTCTAGGACAATGTGTCTATAGTCCAGATGTCTTAAACAACTGGTTCGACAACCGGTTATGAGGATCACGAATTATTGCAGTACTGAAATAAATAAAAGCAATAAAGAACACTAGTGATTTGTTAACCCAGTTCGGCGCTAATGAGCCCTACTCTGGAGGATACCAATCCAGGAAGTGAACACTACTAATCTGAATCAATACTTAGTCTTACAACCACACCAAACACCTTTTGGCATGTATGCATTTTCTTAATCTTAGTAATCTTCTACTCAAGGGCTAACTCCCCCTGAATATGAGAACCTACCCAACTCCCTCTAATCACTAATCTCAAGTGACGACAACTTTAAACTTCACAGTTTAAAAGACTTAGTTGAATGAAAACATTCAACGACACAAAGCTACAAAATATTAAGAACAATACTAAGAGCCACTAATGCTTTGCACAGTAGGTACAAAACTTTGAACTCACAATCTCCAATTCTTGTGAGTTGAGTTTTAAGCTCTATGTTGAGTTCTTTATATAGGCGTGCAAATCTTCAGATCATCTTCGGTCTTTCAGATGCACTACAATTAAGAATTAGTTTTAAAACAAACTTGTTTTAAAACAAACTCCATAAGATAAAGAAATTAATCTTTATCCACAAATTAAATACGAATCCAATCGTATCTAACACTTAGAA
Organism: Trifolium repens; assembly: GCA_030408175.1. Lineage (NCBI taxonomy): Eukaryota > Viridiplantae > Streptophyta > Magnoliopsida > Fabales > Fabaceae > Trifolium > Trifolium repens. The sequence continues at coordinate 49,176,893 of CP125836.1, read as the reverse complement.
TTAATAACAAACTTTATCATTAATCCTAATCTCAGCTTGTTACTTAATGATTCGCGCCTTATTCAAATTTGAACAAACACGCGTGCTTAATGGATAAGATTTATCTTTTAAGCTGAACTGGGTCAAGATGTCCTACCCACATGTCTTAGGACACCCATTGACAAGATGTCTAGGACATCTTGTTCAACATGTTGCATCTGCACATCTTCAATATGCACATGTGGTTTAGACTTAACTACTTTAGCATTGGTGCTTCAGTTAAGTCATTCTGACCAAGTTGTTTTAGCCTTATGATGCAGCCAATCTCAAAAGAACTACAATCTCCCCCTTTGGCAAAATATGGCTAAAACAACCACAAACCACTTTGTTGAATGTGCACTCTTCAGTCTTCAATCTTTAAATTCTTCAATCTTCAAATTGATCTCTGTTGATGCAATCTTCTGTTCTAAGATCTTCAGGTCTTCAAGGTCTATGATCTTCAGAATCTTGTGAGTCTTCAATTTTCAAGACTTCTTTAATCTTGACTGTGTGATGAACCTATTCTAGTATGAGACAGTCTTGTCTTCATATGATCCATTACAATGAATTTTCTATGTCCAGGGATGAGGTACCTAGTGACTTAGTGAACCAAAGTCTTGAGTTGCAGCGGAAAGTACTTAATCAGAGTGATCAAGACTTACTAGACTCTTTAGAGGTTCAATTTTAGCATTTTAATTATGCTCTGGACACACTTATCAAGCATAGCTTTTAGTTTTTAATTTTTTCTAAAGCTTGTCATATTCATCCGTAAAGCAAGAGAAGATTCTACTTGCCAAAAAGCTGTTCTTATCATCAATTATTTCTCTCCCTTTTTACCATAATTTGACAAAGGTTTAAAGGAAAATATTCATTGATTAAAGAGAACGAAACAGCTTACAAAAGTGCACTAATCATAAGTGCCGGATGTCAAAGCCTCCAATGTCTAGGACATTTGGTAGGCCACAATTCTTACAAGAAGTAGAACAGAACTAAAATGAAAAATACAAAAGTACTTATTTTTCTATATTACCCAGTTGCTGTTCTTCAAACTTCTTCTTCTTCTTGCTCAACCTCTGCTTGAGCATCTCCAACTTCATTCTCAGCAAGATTCTTTGTCAGTTGTATTATCAAGTGATCTACACAGGTTTTTCTGATAGTACTTGATTTGATAGTTTCCTCCAGCTCTTTAGATACTTGAATAAGCTCAGCAAGTACCTTTTTCTGTGAGCTTTTGTCTAGTGGAGCAGAGGTTTCAGCTGCTTCTTTGTCCTTGAACACAATGTATGGGACATGTGGTTCAGCAAACAACTTGCGATTGAAGGATATTGGTGGAGGTCTTTTGCTCTCAAATTCCTCAGGAAGTAGAATGCTTGGGTACTAACTAAGAATTATCTCAGTAATCAAGCTTGGAAAGGCTATTGGAAGCTTTGTTGCATTGTTTTCCACATGCTTCATTGTTTGCTCGAAAACATGTTTCCCAAAGTCCAATTTATTTCCTGTTCCAATGAGGTATATGAGTTTTGCCAGATTTGGAGTTATACCTGAGCTGTGATTTCTTGGGGCCTGATGACAGGAACTTCTACGGTATTTTTAGTATTATTATTAGTAGTAAAATGACCAAGACAGGCCCAAATACGAAGGAAAACCTACAAAAGCAAGAAAAAACATCAAGACAGAGTCCAAGATGCAAAAAGACAAGAAAAAGCCCAAAAAGTGAAGAAAATCAGCATTCCATCGCAGCACGATGACTCCCATCGTGCCACGATGGGAGTTGCTTGTTCGCCAAGAAATCAAGAGCAATAAATCTGAAGAAAATCTTCTCATCGCAGCACGATGCATCATATCGCAGCACGATGACATAACTTGGCGCCGAAGCTGATGAAATGCACAGGATCGGTTATAAAATTGAATTGAATCTTCACATCGCACTGCGATGAGCTTATCGCAGTACAATGCCTTGCTGAGGCCCATTACGAAAACTATAAATAGAGCCTCCCTTTCATTGTTTAAATCATTCAGAAATACTAGAACACTCTCTACTATAAGGAGAGGTTCAGATGAGCTCTATTGGGCATAGTTTTCTCCCCATACGGGAAAACTAACTCAGCAAGATATGATTTCTTTAGGCTTTTGTATTTAGGTTATAATTTCTTTATTGTAATTTAAATATGTAGTCTTTATTATTTATGCCTTAGGTTGTGGTGGAGAAGATGAACTCCCCAATGAATATTTGGAGTCTGTGATTGAGTCTAAGTTATAATAAATGATATTTAGTATTTGTGTTTGTTATTTACTTTCGCGCACTTTAATAACGTATCTCGTAATCTGGTCGGATAAGCGGGAGCGCCCATAGAATTGATATCAGGTTTTGACTTGATATGGTCCGGAACTCGTAGTAAATAATGCTAGGTGAATAGAGACGGTAACATCCTGAACTAGTCGTGAACTGAGCGGTTAGAGGAGGAATCATGCACTATGTGTGATCCGAGCACTTAGAAGATGAACAGCCCGATACTAGGACCTAGAGGTTAATTGGTGAAGGTTATAATGCATGTTTATAAACAACTCACTTAGTAATTAGGGTATGTGACACATCGAGGTTAGGCTCTCGTAGGTACCTTAGTTAATAATGTAGGGAAACTTTAATAAACATAGTGTAATAGTAAGGTATTACTACAACAGGGATAATTCACCGCCGAACATAATTTAAGTAACTATGTTATACACCGGTCATGCCAAATATGAAGAAGGGAGGGAGTCCAACCACCATACCTAGCCTCTATATTTCTTGAATCTATTATATTTATACATTCCGCATTTATATTTCTGCAAAGCATTACGCTATTTTTATAAAACCTTTTCCAAAAACCAAAGCGAATGCAAACTATCACAAACTTAAATAACGCTAGTGAAGCTTCGGCACGATCCCTGTGGATACGAACTCATTCTATACACTAGAGTGTGAATTATTACTCGACGACAGACTGGTGCACTTGCGAGACCCTAGTTAAGTTTTTGGCGCCGTTGCCGGGGATTGTGTTTACAAAGCCTTACTAGATTTATTTAAGTTTGTCAAAAAATTTCAAAAATACAAAAAAATTAAAAAATCAAAAAATCTTTTTGATGGTTGTGGATTTTAATCTGTGAAAATTTTGGCTAAGGATAAGTCTTTGTATTTAAGCGATCCGTTGTGATCCACCTCACTTACCTGGGAATTTTTCATAGTGACAAAGACACATGAGACAAACCAAAAATAGTTTCATAATTTAATTTTCCAGTTCTACTGAAGGTATTCATTTGTTGTGCTTGATAACAGGTATTCTGGAGTTAAAGTACGACCCTGAACCCGAAAGAACGCTCCGGAAAAGAAGAGCAGCACAAAAGCTTGCAACATCCAGTAATCTCAACACAGAAGGAGAACCTACCACCGAAGCCATGGGAAACGAACCATACGGAAGGGATTACTGCGGGAAGGTCAGCATTAAGCAGGAACCAGAATGGACACCACCTCACGACAACAACGGTTCTGAAGGAATATTTTGGGACGACCTGGCAGATATAGAAGTTGAATCTCAAGGGGACAATTTCTCTGAGGTCTCAAAACCATCCAAGGAAGACAGTTGGAAACCCGTGATACCTTTAGATGTAAGGTGGAAAGAGCATTCAAAATGGATGAAGAGATGGATGAAGGTAGCACCAACATCCAGGCACTATGTGAAAAGACCATTCTCAGGCAAAAGGATTCGGAAGATTGAGTATCAGAAACATGTGGTCCGTGAATGGCAGCTCAGTACTTATCGCATTTTTTATGAAGACTACGCTAACGCCGGGTGCAGCGATGAAGAAGTCAATGCAATGATGGACGAACTAGTAGGCAACCAAAATCTAAAGTGCATGGCGCTTAAAGAAAAGAAGCGCAAAGGAGAGACTGAAGGCGAGTTCCAAGAAAGAGTAGCAAAAAGATCACAATTGCCACCCAAGAAGGAGGATCCTGGAAGCGTCACCATCATCTGTCAGATTGGGAAAGCAGGAGACAATGCACTATGTGATGTAGGCTCAAGTGTGAACGTAATACCATTATCTTTGGCAGATAAGTTCAAGCTCGCATTACCTATTGCAGGCACAGCTCGAGAACTCGTACTAGCTAATCAGTCATCCATCCACTCAGTAGGCACAATCAGAGACGTCTTGGTGAAAGTCAAAGACCTAGAATTTCTAGTAGACTTCATGATCCTAGACATTGGAGAAGACGAAAAGCATCCCATCATTCTTGGAAAGTCATTCCTAGCTACCTGCAAGGCACTCATTGATATGAACCTTGGAGAGATAACACTAAGGAGTGAAGGTAAGTCAACAACCGTAAAAACTTTCAATGCAGGAAAAGAGAAATGCTTCATGCTCGAGTGAAAAGACAGAGAAGCTACACCACCGACTCCAGATCATGAAGTACATGTAAAAATAGAGATAGCAGAACTGGAGAATCAAATGGCGCAGCTAGAGATAGAGACAGCTCAGGAAGAGGAGGTACCCGAAGAACTCACTGAAAAATTAAAGAGGCTAACCATTGAAGTGGACATCCGAGCAACATGGGTCAAAGCGTGGGGTAGAAACCGAAAGGTGGCCAATTAATCTAAGTTTGGGGTTAATACGCCACCTCTAAAGAAGCCTGCTGCTGAGAGAAAAGAGGAAAGAGAAAAGAAAAGCTGGGTTAATTCACCAAAAGAACAAAAGAAGGAACATCCACCAAAAGGCAAAGGGAAGTCCATCATAAAAACAGTACCTTCAGAAGATGATGGACAACTCTGTTTTGCCACCTTCAAAGAAAAACAGAACCCAGAGAAGTATGAAAGAAACAACAAGAAAGAGGGAGGAGCTAAGGCGAAAGCTCCTACAGAAGAGAGAGACATGCGAACCTATCCTCTGTAATGGAGGAAATACCTCAAGCTAATGAGAGGCTAAACAAGCGCTGCTTGGGAGGCAACCCAATGATAAGTATTTAAGTATTTCAATTCAGTATTTTAATTCAGTATTTTCAATTCAGTATTTTCAATTCAGTATTTTCAATTCAATAATGTATGCCAAGAATTCTGCACGTCATCTTCATCTGTCAACAACCCTTATTCAAACTTACAAAAAATTAAATAACTGTTTTGCTGTTTATTATCTAGTGCATGACTAACTGTTATAGGTAAGATTGCGGCGAAATAAGTTATAAATCTTGATGAGACGAATTTCACATATTCATACAGAAAAACCAAAGGTGATTGCTTCGAAGTGCGAAGTTTGGGAGACAGAGAGACGAGTGATGAAGCTGGTATCCGTGAGACAAGTGTTCAACTTCAGTTATACCTAAGCCATGTGAGGATTTGAGCCAAATATTTCCAAACGGTACTACCACTTTCTTTCGATCTACTATGAGAGTACCGTGCACTTGTTTATTTTCTAGAACTTGCTCTAATTCTCTGCTGACTGATTAGTTTGATATTATATGCATTGAGGCAATTGTTTGTTATAACCCAGAGCCTTTTCAAGCCACCCTTATTATTATTATTATATCCTTTGCTAGCCAATTTTGAGCAGTAAAATAAAATAAAATATAGTATCCCTTTTGTTTCGGTGACAAACCACGATACAAGCCTATAGACCAGAAAAACAATGATTTACCCTCCTTGGAATTAGGTAATAGTTCTCAAAGTCTTGGCAACAAAATAAGTTTGGGGTTGCTCATGGAACTAGCAACGTTTAAGTTTGGGGTGGGTATACGGAGAACTATCACTACAAAAAGAAAAAATAAAAAAGAGATGGGAAAACATCAAAAATTCCCTAAAAAAATAGTCTCTTCAAAAAAATAAATGAAAAAGAAAGAGCCAAAGGGCAAATGAAAAGAGCTAAAGGGCACAAAAAGTGACAGAAAAGAACCACACAAAGACACATCCGGTGCTTATTTTCCGATACCAACACAAAAAGGCACCCTAAGGAACACATGTTGCACACACAAAAAGGAACAACAAAGTAGAACTTAACTCCAATGTTTAGCCTACTATTCCCAAAAATGTCCTTCCTTTTCTTTGACATGATGTCTGGGACATCGTCTTCGACATCAGGTTCAAACTCACTTGAGGACTCTTGTTTCCTCTTTCTTTTCTGAGACTTTTCTTTTAAGTAGGACTTGGGAAGCTCCACCTTATTGCCCCTATTCCTCTTCACTCTATCAGCCACTGATTGAGTTCTTCTGGAGCAATTTCTTCGCTTTCTGTTTCTTCATCATTCTCTATGACTTCTAGAGATTGTGAGCCTTCTTCTTCATCTTCTGGGGTGGATTTCTCCTGAGCATCCTTTAGATCTTCTTCCATTGGTTGTTCTTTGGATGTCGTGTCTTTTGATGTTGAGACATTTGTTTCGACATCCTTGATGTTGGAGTTGGTTGTCGTGACATCTTCTCCACCATTCTTCTCATTATTTGTCTGAGGCTCAATATTTGTTTTATGAGTGGAGTTCTTCAGAGTTTCATCAAGATTTTGCTCTTCAGCCCTTTTTGGCGATGATTGGGCTTTTAGCGGAGATGCTTCTTTGGATTGTTCACTATGTGTTGGATTAGTGAAGGGCCAGACCAATTTGCTGCTTCTCCTCTTCCTTGCTTTAGTTCTTCTTCCTCTAGGAATAATCAATTTGTCAAGATCAACCTCTTGTTGATTGAGGGTTGAGTCTGAAACCCTAGTTGGATTTCTAGGTCCTTCACTAGTGTTGGCTTCTTGATTTTTGGAGCTCATTGTGATTTCTTGACTCATGTTGTTTAGAGTTTTTTGTAGAAGATTTCTTTTGAGAGGGTTTGAGAGATGTTGTACCAGATGTTTTGAAGCGTGTGTGATAGCACAAGTGATGATCTTGGTGGGTTTTTATAGACGGAACTTTAGGTAGTATGTTACCTTGTTTATTGTGCAGAAGTAATGATGATTAACGTTATAATCCTTCTGCACGCCACCCCGTCACTTAATGTTTTACACGCTTTTGGACGTGTGGAACTCTAGAGTTCCTTTTCCACGTTCAGGTTGAAGTGATTCAACTTCCTTTTCCACTCTAGAGTGTACAGATGTTGGGACATCTGGTAAAACATCTGGTCATTTTCTTTCTTGACTGTCAAGCAAGCTATTTTTGGACCATTGTTGGGAGGAGTCCATTTATAGCACTTGTCCATTGCCTTGACACCTTTCATCACTACCTTTTGATTATCAGCAATTATGAACTCAGAATTGTTGAAGTATACATCTAGTCCTTGTTCACATAGTTGACTAATGCTTATCAAGTTTGTAATGAGTCCTTCAACTAGTAGAACCTTGTCTAGGTATGGTAAGTTGGGATCTCTTAGCTTGCCTATACCTTTGATTCTACCTTTAGCACCATCACCAAAAGTAACACATCCTTTGGAGCAAGACCTTAATTCCTTAAGGTATTTTCTATCTCCAGTCATGTGTTTGGAGCATCCACTGTCAAAGTATGAGCCTTTAGTTTTGAATCTTCTTTTGGCCTCCATACTTTCTTGACTTGAGTCTCTTGGCACTTTACTTGTTGAGCAAGAATCCTCTTTTCATCCTTCCTTGGTGATCTTGATCTTTGAGGATAACCATGAATTTTGAAGCATTCTTTCATTACATGCCCAAACCTACCACAGTGATCACATCTATTGAAAGCTCTTCTATTTTGGGAGTATAGCTTCTTAAGATGTGGTCTAGGTATGTGCTTCTTCTGCTGCTTGTGGAGCTGACCTATGTTCCCATTCCTTTTGTGTTGAACAGGATGTTGAGACATGTGGCTTGACATCTTCCTTTTTGTTTGGACAGATTGTTGAGACCTGTAGTCTATGATCCTGTCTTTGTGCTTAACAGAATGTTGAGACATTTGGCTTGACATCTCTTTCTTGGTCTGAACATAGTGCTGAGATGTGTGGTCTATGATCCTGTCTGTGTGTTGAACATGATGTTGAGACATTTGGCTTGACATCTCTTTCTTGGTCTGATCATAGTGCTGAGATGTGTGGTCTATGATCCTGTCTGTGTGTTGAACAGGATGTTGAGACATTTGGCTTGTCATCTCTTTCTTGGTATGATCATAGTGCTGAGATATGTGGTCTATGTCTTCAGCTATTTTCTCAGTTTCAAGGAAATCATCCTCTGAGTCGGATTCATAGTCTAGGCACCTCAAAGATTCAGTCATGCTTATGAGTTTATACTTTAAGAAGTTATATTCGTTTCTCAGAGATGTTTGCTCCTTATGCTCCCTGATCAGCCTCTCTATGATCTCGTCTTGTTCTCTTATTTTAGCGTTGTAGAGAGGTTCTTCATTATCATCACTGTCTTCAGTGTCTGTGAAGCTTTTGAAGCTATCATTGTTGCTTGTTTCAACCATACCTGAGAATGCATTGTTTATGTCTTCATCCTCACCTTCATCCTCGGAGTCAGAGAGAATTGCAGCTAGTCCCTTTTTCTGTTTTCTGAGAAAGTTGGGACATTGTATTATGATATTCCCAAAACCTTTACATTCGCAGCACTGTACCTCTGTTTCTTCTTCAGAGTTAGTTTCTTCTTTTGACATTCCTTGTGCCTTGTTGTTGGACATCTTGTTTGGGACATTTGTCCTCCATTTAGCTCGGACCCTGTTCACAGATTCGTTGAACTTCTTGGTCAACAGAGCTATTGCTTTTGATAGACAATCTTCAGTTTGGCTTTCCTCAGACTTGAAGGCCAAATTCTTCATCTTCTTTTCAGGTCTATCTTCAAAGGTCATCTCAAAAGTTTGTAATGAGCCAATGAGTTCATCAACCTTCATCGTGATCAAGTCTTGTGATTCTTCAATAGCGGTTACCTTCATAGAGAATCTCTTAGGAAGTGATCTAAGGATCTTTCTGGCTAGTTTCTCCTCAGGTATCTTCTCTCCTTGAGCAAAGCATGAATTTGCTATGTCTCGAACTCTAGTGCTGAATTCTGAGATGGTCTCATCATCCTCCATTCTTAGATTTTCGAATTTTGAGGTGAGAAGTTGTAGCTTTGACATTCTAACCTTGGAAGTTCCTTCATGTGCAGTTTGCAGAATTTCCCAGGCTTGCTTGGCTTCTGTACATGTGTTGATCAGTTTGAATATGTTTTCATCAACACCATTGAAGATAGCATTGAGTGCTTTAGAGTTGTTATTGGACTCAGTCTCCTCTTCTGGGGTCCAATCTCCTTCACCTTTTAATATTGAAGAACCATCTTCTGCTGAAACTATTGGGTGATTCCAACCTGTAATAATTGCCTTCCATGCTTTTTGATCCATGGATTTGATGAAGGCAATCATTCTTGCTTTCCAATAGTCATAGTTTGATCCATCCAGAACTGGTGGTCTGTTTATTGATCCTCCATTCCTGTCCATCTTGAACAAGACTTTGTCTCCCTGGAGCTCACCCAGCAGGTTAGGGTGTCTGCTCTGATGCCAATTGAAATTCTGTTCTTTGGCAGGACAGATGTCATACACAATGTCTAGGACAATGTGTCTATAGTCCAGATGTCTTAGACAACTGGTTCAACAACTGGTTATGAGGATCACGAATTATTGCAGTACTGAAGTAAATAAAACCAATAAAGAACACCAATGATTTGTTAACCCAGTTCGGCGCTAATCAGCCCTACTCTGGAGAATACCAATCCAGGAAGTGAACACTACTAATCCGAATCAATACTTAGTCTTACAACCACACCAAACACCTTTTGGCATGTATGCCTTTTCTTAATCCTAGTAATCTTCTACTCAAGGGCTAACTCCCCCTGAATATGAGAACCTACCCAACTCCCTCTAATCACTAATCCCAAGTGACGACAACTTTAAACTTCACAGTTTAAAAGACTTAGTTGAATGACAACATTCAACGACACAAAGCTACAAAGTATTAAGAACAATACTAAGAGCCACTAATGCTTTGCACAGTAGGTACAAAGCTTTGAACTCACAATCTTCAGTTCTTGTGGGTTGAGTTTTAAGCTCTATGTTGAGTTCTTTATATAGGCGTGCAAATCTTCAGATCATCTTCAGTCTTTCAGATGCACTACAATTAAGAATTAGTTTTAAAACAAACTTGTTTTAAAACAAACTCCATAAGATAAAGAAATTAATCTTTATCCACAAATTAAATATGAATCTAATCGTATCTAACACTTAGAATTAATAACAAACTTTATCATTAATCCTAATCTCAGCTTGTTACTTAAAGATTCGCGCCTTATTCAAATTTGAACAAGCATGCGTGCTTAATGGATAAGCTTTATCTTTTAAGCTGAACTGGGTCAAGATGTCCTACCCACATGTCTTAGGACATATTGTTCAACATGTTGCATCTGCACATCTTCAATATGCACAAGTGGTTTAGACTTAATTACTTTAGCATTGGTATTTCAGTTAAGTCACTCTGACCAAGTTGTTTTAGCCTTATGATGCAGCCAATCTCAGAAGAACTACACTTTGACTTTTGAGTTGTAACAATATTTTGAAATCAGATTTGATGCTGTAAAATTTACTATTGTTTTCGCGCAGTTTTATGTTAGAGCCGTCGGATCTCAGATGTGTGGTTCAGATTGGTTTGAATCACTTTTTTACTTTATTATTCTGAGCCGCCCGATGAATAATGGACTGTTAAAATTAAAAACTGTGTCAAACTTTATACTTTTTAACGACATGGAATCTCAATCCCACTATTTTCCATGTTGGTGAATTGAAAGAAGTTTATTTAAGTTTTAATTCAATATTTGATCTCTTATATTTATTTTAGGTTTTAACTTTGTCCCTTATGTTTTAAAATTTTTAATTTGATCCCTTTATGTTTTCAGTGTTTGCACCGTTTCAATTTTAATGTTTTTACTGTTTCAATTAGACACGTGTCCACGTGTCTATCCACGTAAGCAAACTGTTTGCCACATGTGATGAAACTGACAGAAATGACTAAATTGAAACCTAAAATAAACATGAGGGACCAAATTGAAACCTAAAATAAATATAAGGGATCAAATTAAAACTTTTAAAACATAAGGAACCAAGTTGAAACATAAGGACCAAATGTTGAATTAAACTTTTATTTAATGCATGTGCAATATATACGACAATGACTTCAAAGCATAAAAGGGCCATATGAGCATACCAATGTCTAATGAAACCTCTACTTTCAAGAGGCTAATGAAATAAACTTTGGATTGGTTGCTCTAATTAATATTTATGAGAATGAAAATACAAGAAACGAGAGAACAAACTACACCTATGGACGAGCAATGCCTAACACATCATTAATTAAACTATGACTAATTAAGCTGAGAAGGATAACTATGCTAATTCTTGAGGGAGTCATCTGAGGAGATGGTCACTCCAGTCTGTTTTGTTGAAAAGAGACATTTCAGATGATGGGAGCGTAAGAATGAAGAGAAGTCCCATGCTAAGCAAATTCAAGTATATATACAATCACTATTGCGCATAATGCCACCAAAACCAGATCAGCCAAAATCAAATTTTAAAACCCTTATAGTTTTAAAAATAGTATTCCAAACACAAAAGGCTCCTTGTGACTTTATGACTTGAAGCATGTGACCATGATTTAAAAGCCTAATTGAGAGAGTATTGTAACCAAAAGCATATACAGTATAAAACAAAAATCAAGAGCATAGAAAATATTGACTCATCCAAGTTCGGGTCTTTTTTTATTGGATTTGGGCCTGCTAACCCTAAGCCCAGAAGATTTCTTTCCCCACCCTCGTGTCTCTTTTTCACCCCCAAAAATCCAATTTTATCCCCCAAAAATTCAGAGGGTATAAACATGTGTTTTCAACCGTTTAAAACTTCGGTACGCATTTACCGAAGTTTTTTTTTCAGAGGTAAAAAGGGAAGCCCAGGGGGTGAAAAAGAGACACGGGAGGTGGGGAAAGAAATCTTCCTAAGCCCAATGCCACTATGTGGCCTAATTAGTAATTTGGTCTGGCATAATGCCAATGCTCATATCAAATTTTCAATTATCTTTTTCTCAATTCTGAATAAAGTCAAAAGATAAATACTTTTCTTTTAATATATAAACTATTTTTATAACAAAAGATATAATAAAGTCCACTTTCATATAAGTTTAAGTTGTTTTTATAAGCTATCCAGAGAGTGTATAGAAATAAGTTGTTTCGGTAAACTCTCTCAAACGGCCTCTCAAAAAATCTTAGTGTTATATCAGTAGATAAATTTAAAGACATAACATAGTACAAGTACTCCTACATTACAAATAAAGCATGCCCTAAACTGCATTTCAATATTGAGTACTAATCCAGTACTAAAGCTGTAAAGATAACAATAATAATCATACAATCCACCACCAAGGTTGCATTGCAGCATCTACAATGATAGCCACTAACAAAATCATAGAAAGAAGAGCATAGCAATCTAAAGCCTCTATGCTTTCAAAATTAGTATTCACTTTGCACAATTAGTACTCCATAGTTGTCCAACACCATCCTCAAATTGTTCCTCTCTACTACTTCGATCCTCATCAGCAGCAGCAGCAGAGTTTCAATCCAGCAAACTAGGATCATAAGAATAAAAAAAGACTACTTAAAGAATCATTAACATAAAAATTAATCCTTTCAAAGAAAGCAAGAGTGTAGAATGTAAAACGATCAACGACTGCAACATCTAAATCATAATCGAAATGATGTGAATATGATTCCTCTCCTTGTACGCTACGTCCAATTGTTAAAACACCAGGTAAAGAAAGATCTGTGAAAAGAGTAGCAGCTTGACATGTATCCACCATTATTAACAACTCCTTAAACCTTTTTTTCTCTTTCATTTCATTCACGGCATCTGCAAAATTGTCGCTGTAAACATTCCATCAGCTCCATGACCTGACATAAACAAAAGAATGTGACTTCCTTCATTGGTAAGAAGACATTTGGACCTCGGAGTGTTTGGTTGGTGGCGACCTGTTAGAAGACGGAGAAAGTTTTCTAAATTAGCTTCATAGCCACAATAATTGAGAAGACGGAGAAGTTGAGTTTGTGATTTTTGTTATTGAAAAATTGAGAAGGGTAATCGTTTCTTGGATTACAAGGCATGTCATCGGGTAGCATGAGTATGATTCTTTCGTCAGGTATTCCTAGTCGCTTAAACATTCGATATATTGATAAAATGTTGGCTATGTGTTGATAATTGTGCTAGAAACGAGAGATGAGGTGGTGCTCACTGTCTTGCTGCACTAGGGTCTCTTGGCAGAGATGAGACAAGAAATAAAGAGAAAAACTAAGGACGCAAGAAACTGGCTTCCACTTTTATTGGCATGATTTTGTGAAAATATTTATTTTGCATGTCATATTATTATTAGTTTTATATTCTGATAGAAAGATATCACAGAAAATCTTGATAAAAAAAAAAAGGAATCACAGCAAATCAATGGAAGAAAGGATACGACAGATGCAAGCTCTCAGTAAAAGGGATGACAATGAGAAGGGTATTCGGTACTAAAGTACTCATGTTCATACTTGAAAAATTACACTTACCCAAATTTGTACCCGCATGGGTAACAACTTTAATGCTCGTACCCTATGGGTACCTAAATCCTCATACCCATTACCCACATTTTAACGGTAGAATAAATCCGCTTGTGATCCTTTATCTAATTTTCGGTAGCAATTTAGTCATTTTGTTTCAGCTTAAGTTATTTATCTTATAAAATGTGCATAATGTTTTTCTTTTTCCAATTTCTGTTCAAAAAACATTGATGTGTCCGTACATACCAAAATATTGTGCGTGGTGATTTTTGGTAGGAATATGAGTCGGTATAATTTGATAAGTTTCTTTTAACTTGCATCCTAAATTTTCACCACAAAAAAAAAAAAAAGAGAAATTGAACGCAAGAGTATAATGCAGAAAGAAACTGACTGGGTTTGGTTTAGAAGCGAGGGATTTGGGTAATATGCTAGCTAGGTCGTAGGTTTGACCCTCGGGTCCATTGTAAACCAAAAGAAGAAAAAAGCAACAAATAGGATTAGAAAAAATTCACTACAACGTTCATGGAAACATTAGAAACTAGATAATTAGAAATTACTTTTACGTTTTTATTTGGCCACATGCTAAAATATCATTAGATGATAGTGTAAAAAATGCAATGCTCCCTACATATATAATACAATGTTCCTACCAACTGAACTAATTCAATTACCGAATCATCAATTATGTCTACAACAAAGTGTCATGTCATTGTTCTAAATTCATATAATTCATCATGTTTTCAATGTCAAAAAGGTGGTAACTGGTACATTAATTCAATTTTGGTTTTTGGTTATTCTAACCAAAGGTAGATCAATTACTACTAACTACTAATGAGTTATGAATCTTATTGACAGGACTTCTTATCAGTAAAATTGATGATAATCAATTGCTTCATCAAATAAGAATGTTCAAATCTTAACATAATTAATGAAATGTTAAATACAATAAAACAAATACAATGATGAAGAGATTACATATTTTACTCTCATTTAAACACCAGATTATGGCAGCTGTTGTCACAAGGGTAAGGACAGTCAATAGCTTTGACAACTTCTCGATCGAAAAACCAGTCTCCAACTGCAACTGCAATTGGCTGCATAACAAAGGATGATTATTTTCTGATAACAATAAACAGAAAAAGGAAAATGTATGAAGCTTAACTATTGATTATTTCATTCAAGGCATTAAAGTCATAAGTGGAAAACATTCTAAATTGAGCATACCTTGTCATCGATAAGAGGAGAGTTATCGGCGAACCATAACTCATGTCTCTCAGACTGGCAATGAGAAAAACAAGAATTTATGAATAGTCCAGTTTGAGACGACTTTGAGAAGTCTTTCACGTCGTCAAGCATTTGATTTCTGAAGTCTGTTTCAAAGGGGAGATATATAACATGTTACAAGGAAATCATGTAATAACATTAACATCAATTGCTGTAATACAGTGTATGATTCGTATTAGTTGATGAATTATTGCAACAAAATTAGTAAATTTCATATATGTGCACAAATATTTTAGCATCATTCACAACATTAGAGATTGAAAAACACCTTGGAGGAACTGAATTTGAGACGAGTTACACTCTGCATGGTTTGATTTGCAGTCATTCCAAGTGCCAAGGGGATCAGCCGTGGCCGGGGCTAAACTCGATCGGACCTGATGGAAATGTAGTTCATGTCATAAAAAAAAAGTTTTAATCCATATAATTAGTGTAATACAGGATAAAGTAATAAACGGCGTATTATTTATTATCAATCGATATTATGTTACCTGCCACACATCATAAGCCGCGTTGAGTAGAAACAGTGGTGTCTCCACATGTTCTACCAAATTTTGAGGAAAGAAGCACTGAAGAAATGAAAGTCCAAATATTCAAAATTTGGCTGTCTAAAGTAATTTTGAAATTTATGAATATAGCATGACATCTAGAATAAGAATTACCGAAGTAGGGTCCAGTCGGCTTATACAATTTTTCGGCAAATTTTTGTGAACTTCCTACAATTTCAAAACAATAGCGATATTAAATATTATTCAGGCTTTCTTAACCTTACATCAATTGCTGTGACATCAATTGCAATGTGCCTTCACATGTGAACTATTTTCATTTTCTGTGATCAATGTGGTTAAAGGTTTGAATCATGCTAATCTACTAATGAAAAGCATAACAATATAAATCTATTAATTCCGTATTCGACTAAATAGTTCACTATATTACTATGAAGCTACATTAAATGTTACCTGTAACTGAACAACGCCTCCAAACAGATCCCTCAGTGACCGTCCTCCAGATACATCAATTCTACATGATTGAACGGATAATCATCGACTATATATAAGTTTCTAGTTGACAGAACATGCTAGGAGAAGTAATGTAAATTGAACTTACGCATCGAGAAAAAATCCTGCATCACTAATACACTTCACTTTGGAAGGTTTTGGTAACAAGCTCTGGAACTCATCACAATGTATTATGGATGCTAGACCACCCGCGGAGCATCCGGAGAGAAGGGCCTGATATACATTGATTAGAATCCATGCATATTAAGATCGAATAACAACATAAAGAAAAATGAGAAACCTGTTCTGCATTCTGCATTCCTTGAGACATTAATTCCTCCATTGCAGCTAGCCATATTCTTTGTCCACGGAATTGAAGCCTCGCAGCCTGAAGAAAGAACCAGATTCAAATACATGTCACTCAATCATAAATTCCAAATTATCAATCTTTCAATAAAAATTTACTCGTCGCATTAAAGGCTATGTAAGAGAAACTTGTTTATTATCAGCAATTTCACTGACCTCGTTTTCACTATCTCCACTAAAAGATGCTCCATCGCAGTACCTTAATTTGACTCTATTCCAGTTAAAGAAATCTGTGAAATGGAATGAAAGATTATGTCCAGAAATCAGGGCAGAGTTTAATTGAACTACAAGTAACATATGCCAAAAAAAATGTGTAGGATAAAGGGAAATACTGACCAGGGTTTTCTTCAGGTTTATTGCTCAATATTCCTGTGAATGGTATTCGATTTTCCATGTATATTGAGGAACCACGAGGAGTCTTTTTTCTGTAGACACAGTTTCTGAGAGTGTTACACCATCCTCCTCCCTGCAGGTATTCATAAAGTGTCATGAAAGAAAGTTAGCCATAGCATAATTAAAGAAAGAGTTGAATCAAATATTATTTTTTTTCTCTATAGCCTTTCTTCTTAATATAGTAGGCAAATTTTAAGAAACGATTAAACCGTGAAAGTATTGTTATTAAACCTCCGGATGAATAGTTTTACATACCTCCAGGTGAATAAGCCAACTAGTTGAACCAGATCCAAATCCACGATCCAAATGGTAACCAGGCAATGTTCCATCCAAACAGACTGTGGTTATGAGACAAAAATAAAAAATTGACAGATTTGAGTTGAGATCAAGTAAATAAATGTATGCATTTGAGACGATCTTGACTCATTTTAACTCGATTGATTCTCCTATGAAACAAGCATACACATAATGTTGTCTATCCTTCGGCGTTCTATTATATTAATTAAAAAGCATACATAATCGACGCAACACTCCACATCTAAATGAGGCTTATTCAAGCTAACAACCAAACTCTGATATCATATTACTATATTTTACGGAAAATGCTAAAGACTGCCCTTAGGGCACTAGTTAAGCAAGGAAATATAGAAATTTTAACTTGAAAAGTGGTGTATTCAACCTTTTTGAAGTTTAAAAATTGTCATTTCCAAATCAAAATTTCGACCCTAATTTTATATAGGATATAACTCATCATGGACAGATGTTTCTCTTTATAAACTCATTTCAGGTCTTATGGGACTTGGATTTTTCCCAATACAGACAATAATCAATCAAAACAATATCCACTATTACAAATAAAAACGAGAGAGATACACATGTGATGTTTGATGTACATTAAGCTATAATAATAAGGAGAATTTGAGATGAAGAAGTAACAGGTTACTCATGTCAAACTCACCCACTAAAGTATTCCATCTCATAAACTACAAGAAGAAAAACAAAGCAATTCCAACAAAATAATAGAGAAAATTTAAAGCATATATTACCAAATTCCCCAATTTTGTGCTTATAGTTGTAAATGAAAGATACAAAAAATGGGTTATCTTCAAAATGTGGCATTTCATACAATAGCTCAAAGGGTATAATTCTATGGCATTTCATCACACAAAAAAACCACTTTTCAAAAAAAAAGAAAATTGAACTGAAAAAGAGAGATAGAGATAGAAATAGATACCAGCTCCTTTGGAATCAGCTCCTTGAATGAGAGTGAGGTTAACCATAAGAGGTTCCAATTGATTAGCTGAAACAACATCATTTTGTGAGAAAGAAAATAGTGTCTCAGATTCAAAGGAGATAAACCCAGAAACTAAGAATGCAAATTGAGCTGCAAACAAAATCAGCAACTTCATTTTCATGTTTGTTTTAGCTACTGATAGTGATGATAGATAGTACTATACTAAGCTTCAATTCATTACACACTCTCTTGGCTTAAATAAGGAACACTTTATGTTTATGTTCTCTTTTGGAGGAAACAAAAGGGTTATCTAACTAGAAACATAGTAGACTCTTGGCGTGTGTTGTCTTTTTTAATGATGTTTTTCTCATACAATCACCACATTATACTTTAATCAATCATGTCGTATAAACTACGCAAGATCTTTTTAATCAACTCATTTATCCATTCATTCCTAGTGCTCTCTTTTGTCATTTCTTATTATCAACTAACGGTTACCACTGACGCCGACAATGAGCCAAGTCAACTCGTGAATAGTTTGAAATTTGATTCGATAATTGACTCGTGAACTTGATTCATGAATCAACTTAGCTAAATTTGTGTCAAAAATTAAGTTCGTTAAATAAAAGAGCTGATCATAAACTATATATAGTTCGACTCGTTTGACTCATGAACTAGCTCGATTATATATATAAATTTTCCAAATCTTTTTAACTTGACACATCAATCAACTTTTTAGTTCTCCAAACACGGATAATACTCACTCTGCCTTTATTAATTTTGTTTTACTCTTTTAAACTCTCTTTCTTAATAGACTTTTCATTTTCCATTATCTTTTCTCTCCTTTATTTTAATTTAATATCTGCTTTTTTAATTTTACAAAAATAGTTTAAAAAGTTAAAGATCAAATTTTGAAATTTTGACAAAAAAAAATGACTTTAAGAGTGTGTTTGGATGAGTCATTTTAAAATTTAAGGGATTTTGAAATTTCATGGAATTCAAATGCTTTCATTTGAATTCCCTTCATTTGAAATTTTTTTGTTTGGATGACACATTTGAATTCCCTTCATTTCAAAATTCTTTGTTTGGAAAAAGTAATGAATTACAGAAGTAATTCATTTTCAAAATTGTCATTTTTATTTCGATTTTTATAAAAATGTACTCGATTTTTTTTCAATTTCGAGAATAAAAGATAAAAAATTCTTCCGATTTCAAATAATGAATTTCGCTAACATTGTCCGAAAACACAAAAAATCGGTAGAAAAACCTAAAATTGGCCAAAAACCCTTAAATCGCCCGAAAACGCAAAAAATCGGCCAAAAAACCTAAAATTGGCCAAAAACCCTAAAATCGGCCGAAAAACCTAAAATCGGCCGAAAATCCAAAAAAACGGCTGAAAAACCTAAAATCGGCCAAAAACCCTAAAATCGACTATAAACCCTAAATCGTCTGATTTTAGGGTTTTTGGCCGATTTTAGATTTTTCTGCCGATTTTTTGGGTTTTCGACCGATTTTAGGTTTTATGGCCGAATGTATGTTTTTCAGCCGTTTTTTTGGATTTTCCGCCGATTTTTTGTGTTTTCGGCCGAATTTAGGGTTTTTGGCCGATGTTAGATTTTCAGCTGATTTTAGGCTGGTTGGCCGATTTTAGGTTTTTTGCCGTGTTTAGATTTTTCAGCCCATTTTAGTTTTTCGACCAAATTTTTGGGTTTTCAGCCGATTTTTTTGGGTTTATAGTTGATTTTAGGGTTTTTGGCCTATTTTAGGATTTTCGGTCGATTTTAGGTTTCTTAGTCGATTTTTTGGGTTTTCGGCCGATTTGAGGGTTTTTGGCCGATTTTAGTTTTTCAGCCGAATTTTTGGGTTTACAGCTGATTTGTTGGGTTTATAGTTGATTTTAGGGTTTTTGCCCGATTTTAGGATCTTCGGCTGATTTTAGGTTTCTTGGTCGATTTTTGGGGTTTTCGGCCGATTTGAGGGTTTTGCCCGATTTTAGTTTTTCGGCTGATTTTTTGGGTTTACAGCCGATTTTTTGGGTTTATAGTTGATTTTAGGGTTTTTTGGCCGATTTTAGGGTTTTTCGGCTGATTTTAGTTTTTCGGCTATTTTTTGGGTTTATTGTCGATTTTAGTTTTTTTTGGCTAATTTTAGGTTTTTTGATCAATTAGTAATTTTTATAAGTTGATAGAGAAGAAGGAATTTCAAATTTTTAGCTTTTAGGTGTCATTTGAAATTCCTTAAATTTAGTTTAGACAAAATACTCCACAAATTCCCTTCATTTTTAAAATTCTCCAAATTAATTATCCTAACAAGAAATTTGGATCAAAACATTTGAATTCCCTCAAAAAATTATATTACCTCAAAACATTCCCTTATCCAAACACACTCTAAAATTATGTGATTTGATTTAACGAGTTGAACATAATGAGCCGAATTGAATTGTCGTGAACTTTAAACGAGCCTAACTTGAGCTGAAAAAAGAGTTCGTGTCGAACTCGAGCCGAGTTTTGAGCTGAACCAATTTCTATCGAGTCGAGTCGAGCTCAGACGAGTTCGACTCAGCTCGACTCATTTTCAGCCCTAGCTACCACATTAATGGTGCGTTTGGATCACAGAAGAAAGTGAGAGGAAAGAAAGTGAAAGGAAAGAAACTTGAAAAGTAGGAGAAAAGAAAAATGTATCAAATTGAATAAATAAGAAACTTGAATTTCCTTAACTAGTGAACTTAGGACATCGGTTAAAAAAGTAAAAAGATAAATAAATAATAAATGGTAAATGCTAACAAGTACCGCGAATTTTAATATGTGACACTCAATATACTATATATTTTTTAAATTTAAACTTTTACCAAATGTTCATGAAATACTATTTAACATTAGTCTTAACAAGTGTCCATAAAATTTAAGTGATTAATAAACTTTCTTTAAAATAAATTGTTCGAGAAAATTCAAATTCAATTTCTGATGAAAATAATTCTATTAGATTTTATTTGCCCCGCAGATGGTACAAATCTTATTCAATTACTAGTCCTTCTTTTTAAAGAGCTAACTGAAGACACTAACGGAGCCAATCACGTTTAACAGTAGCTTTCAAGGGAATCAAATATCGCTATCATAACATCCATAAATTATTGCCGGAATTGATTCTTCTTAAAGTGTCATTGCTTATGACTTATCGACGAAGATTAATACCCTTTTTGTTTTTGGAGTTGGCTTAGCTTTTTGTTTAATTGAAGATTCCAAACAGTTACTATGAAGAACAATAGCCCAAAGCAGCTAAGTATGCAAACAAGTGTCACAATGACTGATTATACTTATTAGCATGACTCTTGATTAATACAAACTTTAAATTGGTCAATATCTATGTGTGAAAGTAGTTTTCCCATTTAGTTGGCTCGGAATGAGTGCCAAATGTCAATGAAGATAAAATATGGATCCAGAATTGCAGTTTTAAAGTGTAGCAAAGTTACTACACTCAATCAATCAACTAGTAATAATCTAAAGAAATAATAAAAACCTCGATTGCCCCTCTATCTTTTTCTTCTCGTTTTTTTTTATTTCATAAAGTCAGGGACATGATATTGTTATATTTGTTTCTAACCTTACACTATTGTTTGCTGGCATTGGTCCTCTAAATGTGTTTTACATGCGGTTCTTCTCAGATATGTGGTTGCCGCGGTTCTGCCGTTTGATTTACCGAATGGCAACGCCACGGTTTACATTTCCAGCAAGTTGCTTCTTGTTGATGTTGTAATAGTTTCTTATGGCTAGAAATGGCCTTGTTACTTGCTGTTTGTGTGTCGTAGTAAGTTGTCGATCCGTGAAACTGTCACTATATTGGCGATCAGTTTCATTGGTCGTTCCTCAGAAGATGAGTTCTCTCTTGTCTTCCGTTATGCTTGAAGATTTTGGCACGTCTCTTTCTCTTTGCAACCTTGTTTCGTTCCCCTCGTTGGGTTCATGGGTTGTGTTTTTGATGTGTATTTGTTTGAGAGGCTTTATATTTCATTCATTGTATTTTTGTCCAATTGAGTTTTTATACCACTTTTGTTGTTTATTCACGTTGTAATACCCTTTACGGCTGATTTTGTGGTTCCGTTTATGTCCCCCTAACTTTTTGTACTTCTTATTTTTATATATATTCTTTTGCTTAAAAAATGTACATATTTTTTATAAAAAAATCCATTCATTTTTATTAATAAATTTATGATATTTGTTACAAACGTCTTCCCAAAAAAATACTACATTTTTTTTTATTATTTATAAAAGGATGTTATAACTTCATTTCATTTTCAATCAAATACTAGTAAATTAATAATTAATACATGTTGGTACATCAATAAAAATATTGGAGCCAGCAAGAAATGTGGATACCCTTGTCAAAGGATGAACTAACTTCTTTATTTGTATAATAGAAAACTGTTTTGGACTGGGCCTAGAGCTGGCCCAATCCATGCTCTGTTCGTAGCTCCTGCTCGGAGTATTGACCCCAGACTTGTGCTCGACGTCTGAAGCTCACTAGCCTTACCCAGAATATTGAGCTCATAGCTCTCCTCGACATAGGGGCTCGTAGCCCCTCTTCCGCAAATAGCGAGCTCTCTGCTCGCTATCAATCTGCTTCCACATCTTACATGTGCTCCTATTTATTAGGACACGATATGCTCAAGGGAACAACCTTCCCGCACGATGAGGACACCTCATCACCAGGATAAGGGCTAAAGGCCGGTTCCTTGATCCAACAACGGATAAGTCCTGGCAGTCTCCCCTATTGGGCCGGAAAGCACAGCCCATTAGGGGGACCTTGGCTCAGCGCTGGGGGATCTATAAATACCCTCATTCACTGGAGGGTCAGGTATTCAATTCACACTTTCTACTCTCACTTTGTACTTGTGCACTTTCTGACTTAAGCATCGGAGCGCCTGCAGGTACAACCCCCCCCCCCCTCCGTTGGTGATCTACTGCTTCCTCAACCGTTCAACTCAATCAAGGATTCGTCAAGTGAAGGATTTGCTGGCCCTCAACCTTTTCTGATCAACAGGTTAGATCAGTGGCGCCGTCTGTGGGAATCTGGTTTCCCCTTCTTTCAATTTGAAAAGTTCAAAACCGAATTCTTCTTCCTCTACAAATTCCTTTCAATGGCCAGTGCATCCAACACTCACCACAACAACGACGAGATCAATGAACATGAGGATTTCGTTCCAACCACTACCTCCCCTCAGAGGTATAACACTGTCCTCAGCCCTGTGAGGCAACCAATCCCTGAATCTGATCCCAGAGATGGGCAATTCACCCCGGTATCGTCGGGAGAAGACGACGACATGCAGGTGATCACGGAGCGTCAATCAGGGAAGCGTCCGTTAAACACGCAGGAAATTCCGGTAGTCAGCGCACAACCCGCTAGCCAACCAACTGATTTTCAGAGAATCCTCGCCCTCCTCGAGGAAAATAACAAACTAATAGCGCAACAAAATCTGAGGATTGAGGCGCTCGAAAAACAACGCCCCCAGCGGGCAGCCAACTCTCCCCCGCGGAGACAGCACCTACTTGAATCCCCTCCTCGACAGGAAACAGCCAAACAACGGCGTCCTGCCCTCGAGAGAATTCAACCCCCAAGCAACAAAAGGGGACGAACTCCACCTCCTCGCGAGGATAGAATCTCCCCTGTCACTAAGAAGGGGAAGGGAGTCGAGCAGCCTCGCCACTCTCCCCAAGGGCTTCGAAACATGGACAAACAGGGAGGCAACTCTGGTCGCCCTGCCCGCAACAACTACGAATACCGAAGTCCCACGCCGGTTCGTCGGTATGATGACGACTACGCCCTCGAAATCTCCCCCACTGGAAGCGAGGAGGAGCATAGTGTCTGCGCTCTCTCAAGGGATATCATGAGAGCGCCTATTCCCGCTGCTCTGGAGAGGCTCCCCAATCTCCCCTCTTATGATGGATTGACGGACCCAGATGATCACGTCAACAACTTCAACACCATTCTGAATTTCCGCAACACTAGCGGAGCCATCAGGTGCAGGCTCTTCCCCACTACACTAAGGAAGGGAGCCCTAACCTGGTACACAAGTCTTCCTCCTCGGTCCGTGTTCTCCTGGCAGGATTTCATGGACCAATTCAAGCATAACTTTACTGCGTCTCGGAAGCAATCCAAGACAGTTGCGACCTTAGAGGCCATACTCCAGGGCCCAAAAGAAACTCTCCGCGCGTACATTGAGAGGTTCAACAGGGAAGCTGTTCAGGTCGAAGAAACCGACGACATGAAGAAATACTTGCTGGTGTGTGGCCTCCGTCCCCGGACTGACTTCGCCAAGGCAGTAGGGATCGGAAAACCTAAAACCTTGGCCCAGGTCCTCGCAAAAGCAGAATCGTATATACAATACGAGGAGCAGGAGATAGCCGACGCTACCCGACAAGGACGGACCGAAGAGGCTCCCCCCAAACAAGATTCGAACAAAGCCTCATGTGAATCCGGACATAAAGACGGACACAGAGACGGGCACAGGGACGGAAACAGGGACGGATGTAGAAGAAGAGGCGACAAACCCCGGGGACCACCCAGTTTGTACACAGTCTACCATCGCCTTACCGCGTCACGCGAGCACATCCTACTGGAGTGTTATGACACCGACTTCAAAGAGGGGCAAATCAAGTTCCCCAAACCAGGATTAGCCAAGCCCGGGCAGGACAAATCAAAGTGGTGCAGGTACCACAGGTCCCACGGGCACGTCACTGAAGACTGCATCCATCTGAAGGATGCCATAGAAACATTCATTCGCCAGGGACGGCTTGGAAGGTTTAAAGCCGAAGATAGTCCCAAGAAAGCTGCTCGACAAACCGCAAATGTCGAGGAAGAATACCATCTCGCCTCTTCAAGCGGGCAAGAGAAAAAGGTCGCCCTCTCCATCTCGCGACCAGAAGATTTCCACGTCCCCGACGATTTCGAGGACAATAACTCTCATCCCACTTTTTCTAAGTGGGAAAATTTTGCTGAAACTATGGTGATATCTGCTGGTGACTATAGCCAAAAACCATCGGATCGGTCAAGAGGAAGTTCGAGGAGCTCATCGACTCCTCCTCCAACCAGCCTGTCACTCTCGACAGGCCCAAAAAAGGCTCAGTTCCCCTCGCATTCTACATGGAGGAGCTTCCTGGTGGGACGGCCAACGCCCACATTCCCCTACTGATTCGAGCAGACATGGCCAACTATGACGTCCGTCGGATCCTCGTCGACACAGGGAGCTCTGCCGACATCATGTTCTCCCAGTGCTTCACGGCCTTACGGCTCGACGAGACCTACTTAGCTCCTTACGTAGGCTCCGACCTTCAAGGATTCAACGGGGCAACGACCAAACCATGGGGCTTCGTCGACCTCGTGGTGACATTCGGAGAAGGCGAGACAGCCAGATCCGTCAAGATTCAGTTCCTGGCCGTGGATTGCCCGTCGCTCTATCAGTGCATACTGGGCCGCGAGGCAATGGCCAATCTGCTCGCTGTCCCCTCAACTGCCCACTTGAAATTGAAGTACTATTCGACCAAGGGCACGTCGCCACTCTCCACGGGGACATAGAAGCTGCAAGGAGATGCTTTGATGCAGCAACCAAGGGCCTCAGCTATATCGGCCAGCTCCCCAGCCCGTCAAAAAAGCCAAAGTTGTCCACCCTGCTCCCAGCACCAAGCGTAAGCAACGTCGAGCTCGACAGCAGGCACTACAAGAAGGAGCACAGAGAAGAGAAAAAGCTCCGGAAAGAAAAGAAAGAAGAGGACGAGGCGAGCAAAGAGAATTTTCGCCCCATCCCCGATGGCGAGTTCGAGCTCGTCCCCTTTGGAGAAGATCCTGCTCGAGGAGTCAAGATCGGAGCTGGATTACCAGAGTTGGCGAGGAAGCAGCTCAAAGCCTGCTTAAGGGAGAATGCAGATCTTTTTGCCTGGAGCGCCGCGGAGATGCCCGAACTAGACCCCGAGGTCGCATGCCACCAGCTTACTGTCGACCCCAACGCCAAATATGTAGTACAACGTAGGAGAAAGCAGTCTCCCGAAAAAGAGGAGGCTGCTCAAAAAGCTGTAAATGACCTCTTAGAGGCAAATTTTATTTCTGAGGCCAGATATACAACCTGGCTCTCCAATGTTGTACTCGTTAAAAAATCTAATGGAAAATGGCGTATGTGTGTTGACTATACCGATCTCAACAGGGCTTGCCCTAAAGATTCTTATCCTTTACCATGCATAGATAGTCTAGTAGATAATTCATCCGGTTTTAAATTACTGTCTTTTATGGATGCGTACTCAGGATATAATCAAATACCGATGACGGTCGCCGACAGGTACAAAACTGCCTTCATGACCCCAACGGGAAATTATTATTATAACGTTGTGCCCTTCGGTTTAAAAAATGCTGGTGCCACATACCAGAGAATGATGAACAAAGTGTTCCGATCACAAATTGGGGACATGCTCGAAGTATACATGGACGACATGATCGTCAAATCTCACGACGAGATCGACCACACTGCCCACCTACGAAAGGTATTCGAGCAGGCCAGAAAATATAAAATGCGCTTTAATCCAGAAAAATGCACATTCGGGGTACGAGCAGGAAAATTCCTCGGTTTCTACTTAACAGAACGAGGAATCGAAGCCAACCCCGACAAGTGCAGAGCATTCACCGAACTGCATGTCCCCCACGACAAAAAATCAATACAAACACTTAACGGAATGCTAACTTCATTATCTCGTTTTATCGCAAAATCTGCTCAGCACACGCTCCCCCTCTTGAAACTTTTGAGGAAAGAATCCACGTTCGAATGGACTGAGGAGTGTGACCAGGCCCTACAACACCTTAAAAGGGCCCTCTTCGAACCATCAGTCCTATCGCGGCCAAACGACGAGGAGATCCTTTACCTCTACATCGCCATTGCTTCCGAGGCCGTCAGCGCCGTCCTCATCCGTGAAACAACAGAAGGGCAGAAGCCCATCTACTTCACGAGCAAGGCCCTACAAGGTCCTGAACTCCGCTACTTACTAATCGAAAAAGTAGCCCTCGCACTCATAAACGCCGCGAGGAGGCTACGACACTATTTCCTCGCACATACTATCGTAGTCCGAACAGACCAACCAATCAAATCTCTGCTCAGCCGACCTGATATGGCGGGCAGAATGCTCAAATGGTCCTTAGAGCTATCTGAATTCGACATCCGCTATGAAAGCAGGAAAGCTCTAAAAGCACAAGTTCTCGCCGACTTCGTCGCCGAAATGACAGTGCCCGCTCCCTCACCCGAGGAAACAGAGAAGTGGATCATCTTCGTCGACGGAGCTTCCAGCTCAACAGGAGCGGAAGCAGGAATCATACTCGAAAATGGGAAGGGCGTAGTTATCGAGGTCTCCCTGACCCTCTCATTTCCGACGTCAAATAATCAGGCCGAGTATGAGGCCTTCCTCGCAGGACTACGTTTAGCCGAGGACGTGGGCGCAAAAAACATCAAGATATGCACGGACTCCCAGCTCGTCGTATCGCAGGTGCTCAGAGAATATCAAGCTAAGAACGATAACCTCTCCGAATACTTGGCTCTCGTAAAAGACAGGATAGCAAAATTCGACTCCGCTGAGGTACGCCATGTCCCCCGAGGAGACAATACTCGAGCAGACATCCTATCCAAACTGGCGAGCACAAAGAAAAAAGGGGGGAACAAATCCGTAATTCAGGAAATCCTCCCAAGACCTAGCATAGAAAAACCTCCCGCTACCCTCGACATCAACGCAATCGGGGACATCAATTGTTGGATGACCCCTGTGTACAACTACCTCGCAAATGACATCCTGCCCTCGGACGAGAAAGAGGCAGCAGCAGTCAAACGACGAGCCTACTCGTATGTTCTCCTCGACGACACATTATACAGAAGAGGATTCTCTATCCCTCTTTTGAAATGTATCGAAGAGGATAAAGTTGACTATATCCTACGGGAAATACACGAGGGCATCAATTCCCAACATTTGGGGGGAAGATCGCTCGCCAGAAAAGCCCTCCGAGCTGGATACTACTGGCCCACTATGCAACAAGATTCCAAGGAACATGTCAAGAAGTGCGACAAATGTCAAAGGCACGCCGACATGCACTTAGCTCCTCCAAACGGGCTGAAGTCCCTATCCTCCCCTTGGCCCTTCGCATGGTGGGGCATGGACATCCTCGGGCCCTTCACCACGGGTACTGCTCAAAACAAATACCTCATCGTGGCCGTCGACTACTTCACAAAATGGGTAGAAGCAGAGCCACTTGCGAAGATAACCGCGTTCAACATACTCCGGTTCTTCAAAAGAATGTCCTCGCTCGTTTCGGGATCCCACAAGTTGTAGTCACCGACAACGGAACACAATTTACGGACAAAAAATTCCGCGAGTTCCTCATCGCGATCAACACAAAGCAACGCTTCACCTCCGTCGAGCACCCCCAAACCAACGGGCAGGCCGAGGCCGCGAACAGAGTAATCCTGCGCGGGCTTCGACGAAGACTCGACGACAACAAGAAAAGATGGGTCGAGGAGTTACACAGCGTACTCTGGGCCTATCGCACCACTCCGCACTCTACAACCGGGGAAACCCCTTTCCGCCTCGTCTACGGAACGGAAGCAGTTATCCCCGTGGAAATCGGGGAACCATCCCGGCGGACACAACAACCTCTCGATGAGGAGATGAACGATGAAGCTCTACGAGAAGAGTTAGACCTCGTCGAAGAAATTCGAACAGGAGCATCCCTAAAAGAGGCCACCCTAAAACAAAAAGTGGCTGCCCGACACGACACCAAGGTAATCCCGAGGGAGTTCGACGTCGGTAGCCTCGTCTTGCGACGAAACGCCAAAGATTCTCACGAGGGCAAGTTAGCACCAAACTGGGAAGGACCGTACAGAGTCCGAGGAAAAACCGAGAACGGCGCCTACTACCTCGAAGACCTCCAAGGGAAAGAGCTTCCCCGACCCTGGAACGCTCAAAAATTAAAACAATATTATAGCTAAGTTATTGCGGAACAGGGCATGCAAAGCCAAGGTAGTGTCCCCCCAGAAAACGGGCAGACACACCTGGACAACAGAGGATGCTTTGGCACAAACATCCATCTTAAACCCAATCCAAGCACAGACCCTGTCCCCGGAGGGGAGATGGGGATGAGCTTTTGACGATGATAACTCTGTCGACGAGCTCATCGTCCTCGTGTCAGGCTTAACACCCAGCTCGCGATGGGAGGTTCAAGTCGCGAGGATAGGTATCTCCGACGATCCCGTCCCCGCTCGTTCGAGTTTGATAAACGCCTCGAATACAACGCTTCTGGTCGAAAAAACGCCTGAAAAAATACTTAGAAAATTTTTCACATCAAATTATAAAGTAACAATGATAAAGCGGGCAGAATATTATAAATGCATACAAACAAACAGAGATAAAGGCAAGACTTAGCAAAATAACAAAAAATGGCATAAAACGGGGACAAAGCCCACTTGTTCGAATGTTACATTCGGACACAAAGGCCCCCGACAGGAATTCAAATGTTACAAAATTAAAACGGGCACGCAGGCCCCCAATTATCCGAAAAAGAAAATTACAAAATAACGGCACGCAGGCCTATGATCAAGCATCATCCTCGGGAGTAATGGTCTTCTTGCTAGTACCATCATTCTCTTCCTCTTCCTCGGCGACTTCTTCCATGTCGTCATCCTCCTCGAGATCGGCTGCCTCAGCGTGCTTGTATTTGTCGGAGAGAACAATCTGTCCGTCAACAACTTCACGAAAGACCCCCATGCCTTCAAAGTTAAGCTCGACACCAGGGTTGGCAACTTTGACCTGCGCAAGGGCATTCTGCCAGCTATGTTTCATCCCCGCAAGCACAGAGTCACCAAGCTTCCTGATACGAGCAACAAAATCTGCTCGAGTTGCCAGTTCCCTCGTGTTCTCGGTCTCATCCGCTGCAGGAGCCAAAGCCGACTTCAGCATCCTGATCTCCTCCTCGAACTTTTCCTCTCCTCCTCAAACTTGGCGACCTTGTCCTTTAACTCTCTGTTTTCTTTAGCCGCCGCCACGAAGTTCTCCTTCTTTCCCCGGAGATCAATGACCTCGTTTTCCAGCTTCATATTCTCTGCCTCCAACGCCTCGTAGTCACCCTTCCGCTTCTCAATATCCTTCCGACGACTGCTCTTGTCCTCCTGAAGGACCAGCACCCTCTCTAGCATCCTCAACAGAGCAGCTGAGTCATCGATGATCTGATCGTGCGCAGACTCATCGCCCATCTCCAGAATAGCAGCCTTCTCCACGGCTGCCACTTGCAGAGAATTTTTCTCCAAAAAATCTTTGTTGGTAACAACTCTGGGGAGGAGGAAAGGACGTCCCACGTCCACGTCAAGGTCGATGAAGGCAGCTTCCTCCTTAACCAGGTTGCTCTTTGGCAGTACAGTCGGGGAGGTCACTTTCGTCCCCATCGACGAACTGCACCCACCAGGAGAAGATGAGCCGCTCGTGAAAACAACACTACCTCTGTTCGCCAATTTCCTCTTCTTCGGAATTTTCCCTGCTCCCCCAGTAAGTTTCTTCTCGGAAACAATCTTACTCAAATCAGCTGCGAAGTCCGCCATCGTATCTGAAAATAAAACAAAATAAAACACAAGTTAAAACTGAGGAGAGAAAAATTACAAATACGCTACATAAGCTTATAAAAACGAATAAAGCGGAGAAAAGGTCAAACTGTCTACCCAATACTTCGTGAACTTCAGCTCGAGTTCTGCACTCGAGCAACCTCTTCGTGTTAATAAGACGAGGGATGAACTGCTCGTTCCCCTCCTCATCGAGGACGGGCTCCCCTGCCCTCGTCACCAGCCTGGCGGGCTCAAGGCTCGCAACATACTCCTGGAGCACCTTGAGTCCACGTCTCTCCTCAACGCTCAAGGACGAGTCCGACGTCAAATAAACATCAGTGCCCGTTTTAAAATGCTCCTCCGTCCAGCTCATCGGGAACTTTTCCTTCTCCTTCAGCTTATCCGAACCATCCTCGTTCTTTTTTACAGTTCCATCCTCGGCCTTGTCGACCACCCAATCATACAGGGTACGCTTCCCGGTTGAAGTCACGGGACGAACACAATAAAACCGCGACTTAAAGCCACGGATTGATTCTGAGTACATGTCGAACAGAGAAACCCTGTTCTTCAAAGACACCCAGCTTCGGCGACCAAATTCCTTCGTCGTACGCTGGAGCTGGAAGACACGGAAGAAAAGGGCACGGGTCGGAACCACACCTTTGTACTCGCAAAGATGTTGGAACGCGAGCACAAACGCCATCGCGTTGGGGTGAAGCTGCGATGGGGCTAGCTTAAGGAATTTGAAGATGTCTATGGCCAACGGGGAGAAAGGAAGCCTCAGCCCAAGGTCTTTGAAAACGAACTCATACATGTTGAACCCATCACCATGGAAAGTCGAGCATATCTTTTAATGAGGCCCAACATTATAAACCCCGAAATTTTTGGGTGCGTGATCCTCCTCGACAATCGTGAACGCGTTTAAAGAGGTAGACGTGATCTCCGACGCCATCCTGCGAGGCTCACGCGCGATCCATTTCCATTCCGGATGCGCGATAAGATGATCATCCTCAGGCTGAGTTCCTCCCCCTTCCTCGACATTCACCACCTCCTCGCGTTCGTCAGCCATTTTACCTGAAAAGCAGCGAAGAGAAGTGAATTCGACAATCAAATCAAATCCACCCTTCCACCGCAATTCAAGTGAAAGGGCGTGGATAGGCGCGGGCACACTGCCCTCAGCCAAAGCCCTTAACAAATGGCATAAAACAAACGAACGAAATACGAGGACAACTCTCTTCGAAAATCGTGCTTCTTAAAGCCCAAGTTTTAAGCGAGGAGAAGGTCCCCATCAAAATCTATACGCATCTCCTCGAAACTTTTCTTCTTAAAGTAAGTTTCAGACGGGGAGAAGGTCCCCGCGAGCAAGTATCCTCAAACGAGGAGAGAGTCGCGCTCGATTGGGCACAACCTAAAATCTACGGGGAAACTATCCTAGGATTTTCTTCCAAACCTCCGACCTAAAATGAAGGGGAGAAAGTCCCCGACAAATACATAACGAAAATCTAAGCATACAAAATTCCTACGAGGACAAAAATGAGGACGATTGTCCCCGTCACATCGTTCATCATCTTCTTGGTGTTCTTGGGATTTTTCCAGAAACACATGGACGTTCATAGAAACGTATGAACATTCACAGGCGCAACGCCAACTGACGGCGGCACCGGAGCACCAAAAATACGCATACAACATGTTTAAAATCAAAACAACCTAAAGCCGCCACTAGCAGCGGAACCAAATCAAATAAATTTACTCCTGTGATGGATTCACCACCATGAACCACCAACACTTCACTGGAACAAATAAAAAACACGAAATTCCAAACTAAATCAATGGTGCGAAATTAGAGGTGAAAACGTACCAGGAAATGTGAGGAAAGTAACGGATCCAAATCTTGAACTTCAAAACGAGCTTGGCACTTTTGGTTTCTTGCTCATGGTACGAGTGGAAGCTTGGAATTTTGGGTGAGAAATGAAATAAAAGTTTGAAACTTTCACTCTCCCCTTATATTTATAGGCAACCTCACAACGATCGCCTCTAGTTACCAACGGATACGCCCTTTCGATCCGGAGCATTGGATTAACCCAACGAATATATTCCGAAAGATCCGACGTTCCAGATTTGATCCTGTGAAAAAGCGAAACGACGCTTTGAATCTAACGAACGCACACCGTCCTCGTGAAACGAAGCCATAATACCCCTATTGATAGCCATCATTGCACCTGTTCATAGGCCTGACACGTGGCAGCGCAAAACGAAGCGTCTGTCACTTCAAAGGTCACGTCTCGGCTCGCAAACACGCTTCCCAAAGTGAACTACTGAAGGGTTTGGCGAGCACAATTTCGTTTCCCTTTCACGAGCACAAAATCCCTTTCGAGAAGTTACGGGTGCAGCTTCGCGAGCGCAGCAAACACCCTTTCCCCAAAGTTCCTGCGGGGACAACTTACTAACACAAAGTATTCTCTGAAAATTCTGCTCCACGAGGGCAAAAACGTCACGAGCACGCTTTGTGTTCTCACGGGCACAAGCCCGTGTTCGAGTCAAGACGCATCGAGAATCTCCTCGACGAATCAATAGACTCTTAAGTCATTACTCCTATAACTAGGAGCAAAGACTTGGGGGGCTCCTGTTCTGGACTGGGCCTAGAGCTGGCCCAATCCATGCTCTGCTCGTAGCTCCTGCTCGGAGTATTGACCCCAGACTTGTGCTCGACGTCTGAAGCTCACTAGCCTTACCCAGAATATTGAGCTCATAGCTCTCCTCGACATAGGGGCTCGTAGCCCCTCTTCCGCAAATAGCGAGCTCTCTGCTCGCTATTATTCTGCTTCCACATCTTACACGTGCTCCTATTTATTAGGACACGATATGCTCAAGGGAACAACCTTCCCGCACGATGAGGACACCTCATCACCAGGATAAGGGCTAAAGGTCGGTTCCTTGATCCAACAACGGATAAGTCCTGGCAGTCTCCCCTATTGGGCCGGAAAGCACAACCCATTAGGGGGACCTTGGCTCAGCGTTGGGGGATCTATAAATACCCTCCTTCACTGGAGGGTCAGGTATTCAATTCACACTTTCTACTCTCACTTTGTACTTGTGCACTTTCTGACTTAAGCATCGGAGCGCCTGCAGGTACAACCCCCCCCTCTCCGTTGGTGATCTACTGCTTCCTCAACCGTGCAACTCAATCAAGGATTCGTCAAGTGAAGGATTTGCTGGCCCTCAACCTTTTCTGATCAACAGGTTAGATCAAAAACCTTAAACAATTTACCAATTAAAGATATTAACAATATACTCCCTCAGTTCCTTTTCTCGTCATATTAAGAAGAAGAAAAAAGTTATTGAAAAGAAAAAGTTACTTTTGAACATATACAAATATTTGAATATGTGTCAAAAAAAATTTGAAGAAAGTGAAGGGCAAAAATAGCAATAAAAAAATTTCACACCAAAAGGATATTCTCTTTATATAATGGGTATAGAATAGGAAGATAAGGTGCAAAAATACACTTTATTAAGTTTGTGTTATTATTCTAAACGGACACTTAAAAAAAGGAACGGAGGTAATAACATATTAAATTTTGTTTTTTTTTTATATAATATATTAAATTTATTGGGAAGAGAAAGTGTATGAAAAAAATAGGAATTTATTGGTGGATTAAAATTAGAGTATAATAGGAAGATGATGTATATAAATATATTTTTTTAATTTAGTTTTATTATTCTAAAATGACAAGTAAAAAGAACCGAGGGAGTATGTGAGTAGTTAAAGACTATGAAGCACGGACACTGACACGAATACCGAACACGACACGGACACTGACACGGCAACACCGGTAATAATTTGAAAAAATGATATAATTCAGTGTAATCATAAGTGTCGTGTCGGTGTCGGACACTGACACGGACACGTGTCGGACACTGACACGGACACGTGTCGGACACGCCTAACCTGAGAAGTGTTTGTGCTTCATAGGTTAAAGATGTAAATTGATTGTGAAAACAAAAATATTGTTGAGATAGATAAATATTTTTGACCAAAAAAAAAAGAAATTTGTTGAGATGTATATGCTAAGTAGATCTGAAAAATAGGTAATTGTGTTAACACCCAACTTTATTCGACAACATATATATGTATATATTCTTATATATTTAAATAAATAAAAATAGTAACATAAAAAATAATATGTTTTGTGTCAAAAAAAATAAAAATAATATGTTGGTTATACTTTTAATCCAAAGAAATTATTTCTTTATTTGAAAAAAATATAATAAAATTAAAATTGAATAACAAACTTAAATAACTTATAATAATAAATAAATTTTTATGAATAATATATAGGGTCCATTTGGCCTGGTTTTTTTAGGTCTTAGAAGCAATCTAAAAGTGAAGAGCTTTTCAGAAAAAAGAAAAGATAAAGTTGTATAAGTTAGTTAAATATGTAAATTGATTGCGAAAACAAAAATATTGTTGAGATAGATAAATATTCTTGACCCAAAAAAAAAAAGAAAT
Organism: Trifolium repens; assembly: GCA_030408175.1. Classification (NCBI taxonomy): domain Eukaryota; kingdom Viridiplantae; phylum Streptophyta; class Magnoliopsida; order Fabales; family Fabaceae; genus Trifolium; species Trifolium repens. The sequence continues at coordinate 49,141,957 of CP125836.1, read as the reverse complement.
TTGCTGAGATGTATATGCTAAGTAGATCTGAAAAATAGGTAATTGTGTTACACCCAACTTTATTCGACAACATATGTATATATTCTTATATATTTAAATAAATAAAAATAGTAACATAAAAAATAATATGTTGGTTATACTTTTAATCCAAAGAAATTATTTCTTTATTTGAAAAAAAATATAATAATAAAATTAAAATTGAATATAATCTACTTACAATATATTAAAAGAAACTTAGGTTAAAAAACCAAATTTGTCCTTGGCACTTTTAACGGTGTTCCAAGTTTTATGCATTTAAATGTAATTTTAACTTTAATAAGATAAGTAATAGCATTGAAAACTACATCTCTAAACTAATAAAAAGATTCCAAAATAAAAATAGGAAATATATTAAAAGAAACTTAGGTTAAAAAACCAAATTTGTCCTTGGCACTTTTAACGGTGTTCCAAGTTTTATGCATTTAAATGTAATTTTAACTTTAATAAGATAAGTAATAGCATTGAAAACTACATCTCTAAACTAATAAAAAGATTCCAAAATAAAAATAGGAAAAAAATAGATAAGTATGAAATAAATCAAATTTAACAAAAAAAAGGCATAAACATAAAAATAAAATACGTACAAAAAAAAAATAGATAAGCAGGATATAAATAAAATTGAACAAAAAACGGCATAAACATAAAATATGTAAAATAAAATAAAATTAAATAAGCATGAAATAATCTATTTACAATATATTAAAAGAAACTACTAGTTAACTCTAAACTAATACAAAAAAAAATTGGAAATAAAGATAAGTATAAAAGAAATCTTCTCATAAAAATAGCATCAGAAACCAAATCTCTAAAAAAATAAAAATAAGATAAGCATTAAATAAATCTTCCCATAAAAATTTAATTAAAATAAATTTACACATAAAAATATGAACAAAAATCACTATAAAACATACGCTTCAAAAATAGTAACTTTTTTTTAATTAAAAAATAGTAACTGAATCTAACATATAAAAACGTATATACAAAAAATAAAATAGAATAACCTAATAAAAGAATATACTTATTTATGTTAAAAAAAAAGCTACTTATTTATGAGCTTAAAAATAAAAGAACAGTAATTCAAAAAAAAATTAAAAATAAAAGAACAGAAAAATAGAAACAAAAAAACAATAGACCTGTTTGATTTGACTTATTTATGAGTTTATGCGAAATAATTTATCTAAATAAATAAGTTTTTATGTATTATTATAAGTTTTTTAATGTAGTTCATGAAAACAATTTATAAAGATATTACTTTTGTCTTGTTCAAAAAAGATATAATTTTTTATAGTGAAAACTTATGAATTAACATGCGTAAAAAAAACTTATGAATTAACATAAAAGTTTATTTATAAATTATAACCATAAACTATTTTCATAAGTTTAAAAATAAGCCAAATTCAAACAGGTCCAATATAATAAAATGTATTACTACTAAAAATTTTAATTTGTCCTCATCAATTCTTAAAAAAATTTCAAATCTTCTACTTCATATTAAAAATTATACTTTTCAGTTTAATATATTTTTATATTAAATTCTACTCTATTTTTATTATAAAAAAACTACTTTATTTTTGTTTACTCTTATATAAAAAATACAGAAGAAGTGCATTATTGATGAATATATATTATAATAATTACGAGGTAAATATTTGTCATTATACTTAAAACATCACGGGACAATTATTGATCAATAATTTTGTCAAAAATAAAAGTGTTGATCACTAATATATATAAACTCATACACGGGACAATTGTTCTAATAATTTTTTTTTTAATCATACACGACACAATTACTTTAATAAAAAAAATTGAATCATACACGGGATAATTGCTTCAATAAATTTTTTTTATCATACACAAGACAATTGTTTTAATAATAATAATTAATCATACATGGGACAATTGCTTTAATAAAAAAATTAATCATACACGGGACAACTGCTTTAATAAAAAAAAATTAATCATACACGGGACAATAATTTAATAAAAAAAAATTTAATCATACATGAGACAATTTCTTTAATAAAAAAAAAATAATCATACACGAGACAATTGCTTTGATAATTTTTTTTATCATATACGGGACAATTGCTTTAATAAATAAAAGAAATTGAATAGGAAATAGTTTTTATTATTAATTATAATTTATTACACAAAAATCATACACGAGACAATTATTTTAATAAAAAAATGACTTAATTTAATATATTTAACAAAAAATAACAGAATGACATCACTTATATTTTAACAATAATTTATAAATAAAAGTTAATAGACCCGTGGAATGCACGGGTCTCAAAACTAGTAATAAATAAATTTTTATGAATCTATACTAATATATAAAGAGGATACAAATTTTTGGGATGACTTTTTTATTATTTCAATTTTACCCTTAAAAAATAATTTCCACATAAAATTAGGTTTTAAATTTTTTATAGTAAAAAACAAATTTTTTTTCTTCTTAATAACTAACCACAACAAAAAAAGGAGGTTACGTAGTTATCAATTAACAAAATCCAATAAAAAAGAAGATTAAGTAATTATTTATATTTGCACAATACAGAATATCAATTACACACGGAAAAAAAAGAATATCGATTACACAAACGGGCACGGAACGCGGCTAGTAATATATAGGGTCCATTTGTCCTGACTTTTTCTTAGAAGCAATTTAAAAGTGAAGATAATAGCTTTTCAGGAAAAAAAATAAAGTTGTTTGGTAATTGTTTTTTTTAACTTCAAAGTTATTTGGTAAAATTGGTAAAATATATATTTTTTAAATAAAAAAGATAATAACAAACTAAAGATTAATATTTCGAAAAAATGTTTGACCTAGAGAGAGAAACTCTGGCGATCACGTAAGCACTGCGTTCACCTTCTTCCCTTCCCTTCAACCGCCGCCCCTCTTTTTCAATCGCTTCCAATCATGGCACAATTCAGCATCCCTTGGAAATGCTTAGACCTTGATCCTGAACCACAAAAAGCCACCATCACCCCACAACAAGCCGTCAACGCACCAACCAAGCCGCACAAAACTTTCGCACAAGCCCTAGCCCCAGCCAACCTTTGCGATATCCCTCTATCACAATTCCAACAACTCGTTGTCAAAGGCGATCGTCTTGCCATTGAAATACCAGAGGCAGCGTATGAGGCTGGATTAGAAGCATGCAAACACAATTTACATGGAAGAATTATTTGGCCTAAGGGATCGACTCCGTTATCGGTGGTTGCCTTGAAAGCTAAGTTATCTTTGATTTGGAAAGACCTATCCAAATGGGGTATCATCTCTCTTGGTAAAGGATACTTTGAATTCACTTTTTCATCCCAAGAAGATGTTCGTAGAGTAAGGTCCATTCCATCATGGAACCTTAATCCGAGTCTACTCAAGTTTTTTGCTTGGTCTAAAGATTTTAATCCAAAAATGCAACACAACACTTCTGCCCAGGTGTGGGTTAAGATCTTTGGATTGTCTCAGGAGTACTGGCACCAGAATATTTTGTTTACAATTGCGGGAAGTTTAGGTACACCCATTTGCATTGATTCAGTTACAGCGAAACCAATGCACGAACGTACCTTTGGCCAATTTGCTCGAGTTTTGGTTGATATTGATCTGCTACAGCCCCTCAGATATAAATTGCTTGTGGAAAGAAAAGGTTTCGCGTTTTTCGTTGATTTGGAGTATGAACATATTCCTGCCTTTTGCACTGAATGCAAAATGATTGGACACAGTCTTGATAATTGTAAAAGGTGGAATATGGAGGAATTGAGAGTCACCAAGGAGAAAATTAATAAACATAAAGCAGCTGAGAAAAAGAAGATTTTTGTTCCAATACATGATGGTAGAACTCAGCAAACTAACTCAAATGCAATGATCAATGTCGAAGTCATTAATGTGGAGGATAACAAACCTGTCCTTAACAATATTGATGGAAACAACATTGAGGTATCAGCTGGCAGTAGCACACGAGATGAAGGACCAATTCATGTTAATGAAGGCCCTATTTTGAGTCCGGTTGATCCTAAGGAGCTGTTGCGGTTGCAGGATAAACAATTGGAGGGAGAGTTAAATGATGATTCAGAGGATAGTTGGAGTACTGCTTCGCGCGATTCTTTTGTTAATAACACCCAACTAGTTGTTAACGATGGGCAGGAGGTTGCTAGGAAGGATTCGGTGCACAACAGTAATGCAGAAGGGGAACATCAGTTATCCACACCATTGCATCCTATTGATGGCGACGCTAGCAAACTTGATGAGCCTAACCGGTTACATGATAGGGTGGTTCGTGATATGGCCTTTCTCAAGGAATCATGGGCAAACATGACTGAGGCGGATGATGATGCGCAACAGAATGTGGCAATTACTAGCCCCATTGAGGATTCTAATGACACGGGTTTTCAACTTCATTTATCTAAAAATCAGAAAAAAGCTCAAAAAAAGTTGAAACAGTCTAGCAGGGATTCATATGCGACCAGATCAAAGGTTCCCCCAAAACCTTTCAGATGAAGTGCATTTTCTGGAATACAAGGGGTTTAGCTAATTCCCCTACAAGATTAGCTTTGAAGAATATTATTACTCATCATAAACCGGACATTATACTACTTTCTGAGCCTTGGATGGATTTAGTCGATCTTCCGAGGAGATGGTTAGTTAATTTAAATCTCAAATGTTTCGCTTCTAATACCAGACCCAATAATTTGCCTAATCTTTGGTGCCTCTGTAATATTTCTCTTAATCTCACCATTTTAGCCTCTGCTGAACAACATGTTACTTTTACCGTGTCTGATAATAATTAAACTTTAGCTTTTTCTGCGGTGTATGCTTATACTAATTACTTGTCTAGAAGGAATCTTTGGAACGAGCTGAATTCTTTACAAGCCCAATATGATCTCCCTTGGTGTTTCTTAGGTGATTTTAACGTGATTATGGGTGCTCATGAGCATCGTGGTCGTTCTTTCCCTGCTAGACTGCCCATTGAAGAATTTCAGTCATGGACTAACTCTTTCAATCTTATCCATCTTCCTACTAGAGGTGCTGCATTTACTTGGAATAATGGGAGAGGTGGGACTCGACACACAGAAAGACGGTTAGATAGAGTTATTTGTAATCAGGCTTGGATTGATTTGTGTTGTGTTTCGAACGTGTCCACGCTTACCAAGATACGTTCTGATCACTTCCCTTTATTACTTGATTATAAACTAACCAACACTTCTTTTGCCTCGCAATTCAAGTTTATGAGAATGTGGTCCTTGCATCCTTCTTGTAGAGATGTCATTGCGGAAAGTTGGAATTCAGTGGTTGTAGGTTGCCCCATGTTCGTGCTAAGTCAAAAATTGAAGTCTCTCAAGACTAAACTTAAGACATGGAACAAGGAATGTTTTTGGAATGTGAATGAGTCTGTGGTTTCGGCTGAGCTTCATCTTCACCAAATTCAAATGCAAATTCAGCAAAATGGCCATAATGATACTCTTTTGAATGAAGAAAAATTAGCTAGCTCGTTGTTAGAGGATGCTTTATCTAGACAAGAAGCTTTTTGGCAAGAAAAAGCTAGACTAAATTGGCACCTTGAGGGGGATAGGAACACCAAATATTTCCATAGACTAGCCAAAATGAAAGCCTCAACCAAGCCCATAACCTCTTTACATGTTGGTGAAACTGTGCTTACTGATCATAACCAAATCTCTGAACATGTGGTTAATTTTTACAAAAATTTATTTTCTACTAACATTGTTTTGCAAGAGTCTTTGCTTGCTGAGGAGGTAATCCTGTCGCTTGTTACTGAGGATATTAACACTATCTTGACTGTGCTTCCTTCTCATCCTGAGATTAAAGCTGCGGTTTTTGCTCTCAATAAGGATAGTGCACCAGGCCCAGAAGGTTTTGGGGCATTCTTTTACCAACATTATTGGGACATTGTTAAAGATGATGTTATCAATGCTGTGTTGGAATTTTTCACTACAGGTTGGATTCTCCCAGGTTTCAATTCTAATATCATTACCTTGCTGCCCAAGTTTCCCGAGGCGTCCTCCATTGATCAATATAGGCCGATTGCAATGGCCAACTTCAAATCTAAAATCATCTCTAAGATTCTGGCTAACAGGTTAGCTTCTATTATGCCTAGCATCATCTCTGTTGAACAGAAGGGTTTCATTCATGGTAGGGATATTAAGGACTGTCTTTGTATCGCCTCTGAAGCTACCAATTTTTTACACAATAAATCTTTTGGTGGTAACCTTGCTCTTAAAATTGACATTGCTAAAGCTTTCGATACTCTTGATTGGAATTTTTTGTTAAAGGTTCTCAATTCCTTTGGTTTTAATGAGGTCTTTTGCAACTGGATTCAGGCTATTTTGAAGTCTGCGTTTCTATCTATTTCTGTTAATGGGAAATCTCATGGTTACTTTAATTGTACTAGAGGAGTTCGGCAAGGTGATCCTCTTTCACCTCTCCTTTTTTGTCTGGCTGAAGATGTTTTGAGTAGATCTATCTCAAAGCTTGTTTCTCAGGGCACTCTCCATCTGATTAAGGGTACCAGAAATGTTTGCATTCCCTCTCACTCTTTTTATGCGGACGATCTCATGATTTATTGCAAGGGCAACTTAGCTGGTTTAAAAGCTCTCAGGGAGTTATTTACTACATATGCCGCGGAATCTGGACAATGTATCAGTCACTCAAAATCTACCATTTATTTTGGCTCTATCACTCCGCGGAGACTGGAGCTCATTGTTGATTTGTTGAACTTCAAAATAGGTACCCTGCCTTTTAATTATTTGGATGTTCCTATCTTTAAAGGGAAACCGAAATCTTGCCATCTTCAACCCATTGCTGACAAGGTTAAGTTGAAGTTATCAGCTTGGAAGGCATCTCTCCTTTCCATTGCGGGTAGGGTTCAGTTGGTTAAGTCTGTCATCCAAAGCATGTTGACTTACAGCATATCTATATATTCCTGGCCTTCTTCTATTCTCAAGGATTTGGAGAAATGTATCCGGAATTTCATATGGAGTGGTGATCTAGATAAACGGAAACTTGTCACGGTGTCCTGGAAGAAATTATGTAGGCCTTTAGCTCAAGGTGGTCTCAACGTCCGATCTTTAACTCATCTGAACAAAGCCTCAAATCTTAAGCTTTGTTGGTCCATGACAAGTTCTCAAGCTTCTTGGGCAGTCTTTCTTAGAGATAGAGTTTTCAGGAAGGGAAGGGCTATTTGGTATCACATTTTTTCATCATTATGGTCTAGCATCAAGGAGGAATTTGGGGTAATCGAGGACAACTCCATTTGGTTGCTTGGTAATGGCGCGAATATCAATTTTTGGCTTGACAATTGGTGCGGCGATCCGTTAGTAGAACAACTTCAAATTCCGGTTCCAGTTCGTCATTCTTTATCTTCTACGGTTAGTGATTTTATTCGTAATGGGCAGTGGAGCATTCCAGCGCAACTTTCAGCCATGTTCAGCAATTTGCATGCTATTGTTTCTAAGGTTTTGATCCCCATGGAAGCTTGTAATGATAGGTTCTTATGGAAACATACTGATAATGGTGATTTAGAGTTGAAGCAAGCTTATATCTTCAAGTGTCAGCAGGTGCAAGATTTACATTGGGCAAAACAAATTTGGAATATTGCTATTCCTCCTTCAAAATCTCTCATGGTGTGGAGGCTAATGCATGATAAAATGCCTACTGATGAGAAATTAATGGAAAGAGGTTGTGCAATTCCTTCTATGTGTAACCTTTGTAGCAATCATGTGGAATCTTCATTTCATTTATTTTTCGAGTGTCCCTATGCAATCCGGCTTTGGTCGTGGTTGGCGGGCTGCTTGAATGTTACGCTTCAGTTTCAATCAAAGGACGACATATGGAAGTTGTGTGATTTGAATTGGTCACCTCAGAGCAAAGTTACCATCACCGCCGCTATTATCAACTTGTTGAACACCCTTTGGCTCGTTCGAAATAAGGCTCGGTTTGACAACCATTGTTTATCTTGGCAATCGGCGATTTCTTTGATCACTAGCAACACGGCTTTGTCTGGCAACAACACGGTCAACACATCCTCCAACTCTCTGCGCGATTTTACTTTCTTGAAAATGTTTAACATTTCTATTCATCCACCTCGGCCTACTGTTTTGAAAGAGGTTCTTTGGATACCTCCCATGTTAGGCTGGTACAAATGCAACATTGATGGCGCTTTCTGTGGGAGCTCTGGTAATGCATCTTGTGGTGGTATTTTCAGAAATCATGCAGCCGAGTTTGTGTATGGTTTTGCGGAGCCCTTAACGGTTACTAATGCTTTTGGTGCGGAATTATGTGGTTTCATGCGAGCTGTTGAAATTGCTTATCACAAGCATTGGAATCATCTTTGGATCGAAAGTGACTCTTTATCGGTGGTGTCAGCTTTTACTCATCCTGAAAAACGAGTTGCTTGGAGCCTCAGTAACAGATGGAAGAATGCAATTTTCATGGCCAGTCAAATGAATGTTATTGTCACTCATATCTATAGAGAAGGGAATCAGGTTGCGGATCTTTTAGCCAACCATGGACTCACTATTGATTCTATTGTTTTTTGGGACGCTGCTCCCTTGTTTGTTAGGGATTGTGTTGTTAAGAACATGCAAGGTTTTCCTTGTTTTAGACTTTGCGTTTCTTAGGTGAGGTATTGGCCTAGTCCCCCTCATCTTGTTATCACTTTCTCTTCAGTTCAATAAATTTTATGGTGGTTTGCTCTTTGCTTACCACCTTTTGGTTTTAAAAAAAAAAAAAATGAAATTTAAGAAAAGATGATAACAAACTAGATTAAACTAAATTTACTAAAGATAATAACAAAAAAGCTCAGAATTTTTTTCCAAAAGTAAGGTTTCAACCTATTCTCTTAGAAGCTCTTTTGATTCAATTCTACACATTAAACAATCTCCTTTTTTATTGGACTTAGGGTGCGTTTGTTTGAGATTTTTTTAAGAAAAAATCTATTTTTTTCTTAAAAAAATCCATTTTGTAATGTTGATAGTGTTTGTTATAGATTTTTTTAAAAATCATTTTCTTAAAAAAATCATTTTTAGCCCCAAAATGAAAAGCTATTTCTAATAGCTTTTCAAGAATCTATTTTTTTTAAACTAAGGAATCTAAGTGTATGAACTTCTTTTTTTAAAAAAATAGATTTTTATGATTGTAAACAAACACAAAATAGCTTTAGATTTTCTTCAAAATCTCTACAAAAAAATCTCTAAATTTTTTTGAAAAAAATCATTTTTTTTAAAGCTTAAACAAACGCACCCTTAGTCAATTGATAACTGCGTAACCTTTTTTTTTTTTGGCTAGTTATTAAGAAGAAACAAAATATTATTTTTTTTTTACTATAAAAAAACTAAAAATCTATTTTTATTTGGAAGTTATGTTTTAAGGGTAAAATAGTAATAATGAAAAAGTCATGTATCCTTTTTATGTATAGCAATAGATAAATAAAGTCAATCTATTATCCAAAAAAAAGGCAATCTAAATGGGCCAAATTAACTTGATTATCGACATTAATGACAAAAACCTAATACCCAATATAAATACGATAAGATAGTATAAATAAGAGTTTATATATTTAGAAAAGAAGAGAGAAAAAAATAGGCAGAGAAATATACCGGTACACTCTTCCTTTCCTTTTTTGTTTCACTTTCTTTTATTGGCACCTTCCCACCTGGTTTGGTGTTTGGTGTTTGGTGTTATGAACTTTTATTGTTGAAGTTCTTTTTAGTGTGTTCTTGATCGATTGTATTTGTTGTATCATGAATTGCTAGATTTCTTTTTCTTTGCTTGTTTCCGGTACATCATCTGATCCTTTTCCGGTGTTAATAAAATTTTGCCGTTAAAGAAATAAACTAAATAATATCAATCGTTAGTTGGTTCGGTGGTAATTGACGCTGAACTTGGTAGGAAGAACCACAGTTCGATGCCCTGCAACTGTGATCGAGAGGGTGCTGAAACTACAGAACTGATCCCGAACCAAATTAAATTTGTGGTGAAAGAGGGAAAAAAAACTAACTAATTAAAGTATTGGTTGATGCATGTTTACTGTTCACGTTGTGAGAAGAGAAGAAAACAATAACAATGGGTCATTAGTAAAAAAAACAACAATGGGACATATGTTTGATTTATGTGTGTAATATTATTATTATTATTATTATTATTATTATTATTATTATTATTATTATTATTATATTGTATTATGAACACAGTATTAGTTAAAATAAGTGTACATTTTCACATGCCTTAAATTTACTAAAATAGTTTTAGGACTTCAACTATGTATTTAACTATTGAGAATGTACTCACTACTAGAAATCTGCCTATTTCCTGCGGATTTTCCTGCGAATTTGGGCAAAAAATCCGCAGGAAATTTCCTGCGGATTTGGGTTCCCAGCTAAAACCTTCGTAGGTAATTGTTTCCTGCGGTTGTCAAATCCGCAGGAAAGTTCGCAGGAAATTCCTTGGGCATACCTGCGGATTTTCCTGAAAACTTCACATCCGCAGGAAAATATTTTTGGTGGTGAAAACCGCAGGAAACTCCTTAGGAATACCTGCGGATTTTCCTGAAAATTAAAAATCCGCAAGTAATGGGTCCTTAATGCAAAATCTGCAGGAAATTCCTTAGGCATACCTGCGGATTATTTTTCGCAGGAAAATCCGCAGGTAAAAAGCAGATTTCTAGTAGTGACTCTCTCTTCTAATAGTATTCTGATCCTAGGGTTTCTAATCGTCGTGTTTTCTTTTATTTTGCATTGATTTGAAGTTTTGCTAGACTTTAACCTCTGTTTTATTTTTTTCTTAGGTTAATTAGTTTGTTAACTCAATCTTTGAAATTAGCGATATGGCAAGGCAATCCGTGAAACAAGTTACTCATCAATATGTTAAGCTGGTAATTAATTTATTTATATCTCGTTAAGGTGTATTGGATTATTAAGGATTTTGAGAAAAATGTATTATATATTTGTATTGATGGGAAAATTGATCAGATGGATAGGATATTTGAGATATTACATGTAGTTTGGGATTATGGGCCGGATTGATTTATTTTAAGTTTATGTAAATTTATATACTGATATAAGTCATTGTACTAGTGTTTGGGTAAATTAATAAAATAAAAAAATGGTTCATTACAATTTTATAGGCTATTTAGGATTCGTTTGAATTGACTTATTTTTGAATTTATGTAAAATAACTTTTTTACAATAACTTTTTTACCTTATTACAGGTGCATAATCTCATAGAACGATGCATACAATTGCATATGACCCGAAAAGAAATAGTGACCACACTACAAAATCAAGCAAAAATAGGGCCTGAATTCACTGAACCAAGTAATGAATATTTTTTTTCTTTTATTTTGTCCCACATTCACTTAGCCTTAGACTTTTGTTGTATTATGTTGCAGTATCTAACTCAATTAAAATTTAAATTGATATATTTTGTAATATTTCTCATTTGATTTAATTCTTAACATTTTGTTCTTAATAAAGCATAAATTAATATTCCTCATCTTTTCAGTTTGGCAAAGGCTTGAAGAACAAAATCATGAGTTCTTCAAAGCTTATTATACAAGATTGGCATTGAAGCAACAAATAGAGGAATTCAACAAATTGCTAGAGAAACAAAAACAATTAATGGACTTAGAACAAACTAAAGTTGCATCACTACCTACCTCTAATGGATTTCAATATCATGTTGTTTCATCACTGCCCTATTCTAATGGAACAAATATTCCCACCAGTAAGTTTCTACCTCCATGAATGTTGAAAGGATTAAAGAAAGTTCAATTCCAATCTTTTATGCATTCTGACCCTGAATGTCATTTTATTTTACAGTATCTGATAATCCGGCATGCTATTATGTCTCGGCACAAACCGCAGAAGGTTGGAACCGAAACAATATGCAACATGATGTGGGATTTGGATTACCTAATGTATTTAATAACGACACATCATCATTTGGTATGGTTGATATGTCTGCGCAAGAAAATATTCCAACCGTGCCTTATGGTCGGAACTCAAATGGCAGATCATCATTTAGTAAGGTTGATATGTCTGTTCACGAAAATATTCCAACCATGCCTTATAGACAATACTCAAAAGGCGAATCATCGTCTAGTATGGTTGATGTGTCTGCTCGTGGAGATATTCCAATTACGTTTTATAGTCAGAACTCAAACTTTGGTTTACAACAAGGAAGTAATGGGGGGATGACCATATCAGAACCTGCATATTCAATTCCTCCTCGCATGTTTGGTGTTGATGGAAATGCTAGGGAGGCCGGCCCAAATGTCGGCAATGCTTCATCCATGCAAATCACTGGTGCTGAGTCTAACTCACGTTTGGCGAATGAAGCAGTTCCAAATCTTCCAAATACTTCTTCTAATGGATCACTTTCAAGAATATTTAGCCTTTCAAATATGGCTAATCTTGATGATTTGTTTTTTGGTATGTCCTCTAACTTTTGTTTCTATGGGTCAATGTCTTCATTGGAGTAAAATGTTTTTCTACCAATTTTTTAGTTATTATATATACAATTGTAACTAATTGTAATAGTTCATCTCAATTTTTCACAGATATACAAGATAACTATTGTAAGGATCCTATCTTAGATTTTAATATTGATGATTTTGATCTTCAAGACTTACCTGAAATAGAAGAAAAAGGGTAAGAAACTATTTGGCTCCCCCCTTAAAATTTTGCTTTGCGTCACAATATTTCTAACACTATTATTTTATTGGCCTTACAGATTTTTTAATGGACTATAATCTCATTCTTTGATCGTCATTAACTTAGGTATGTTCTTTACTATATTGTAAGGGTTAAATTAGGAAGAGACTTGCATGATATGTTATATGCATTGTTATGATTCTACTACATAGGTCTTTAATTTTTACTACATGCACGAATAATTTTTAAAAATAATAACTAATTTTGATTGTTTATCTTGCCTGCATGTTGAACAAATGCTTAGAACAGTGTTGTACATAAAGGCATAGAGTGTTAATGAGCTTTCATATTTTGAAAGTTTCTTAAATGTAAACTGGAATTTTTCAGTTGGAACTATGCAGATAATTAAGGCATTTTATTTACTAATTTTCTTTTTCTTATTAAATAGTTTAGTGGTTAAAAATTCACCTCTTAAGATGAATAAATGAGAATTCCCAAGTTCGAACGTCCTTACATATAAAATGTGATATTACTACCAACTGAACTATACTTAAGAAGATATTTTGAACTCTAAAAAAAAAAAGAAAATATTTTGTGTACAATATATTTAGTATTTCGGTACTTTACTTTGTAGGATAATTTTAATTTATTTATGTCCAATATTCCATAATTTTATTAGGGTTATTAGTCAAGATTTAATCAATTGATGTCACTTTACTTTTTTGTATTTGTAGGATAATTTTAATTTATTTATGTCCAATATTCCATAATTTTATCAAGGTTATTAGTCAAGATTTAATCAATTGATGTCACTTTACTTTTTTGTATTTATAGATATTGAATGTTAAAAACCGTGTATCCTATAAAATCTGGAAGAAAAAAATATTATAGTTTTGTCAGAATTTTTAAATAAATCACATTCTAATTTTTAAAAATTGTCATTATAATCGCATTAATTTTCAATTATCATGATAGCCAATATGTACATATTTTAAAACAAAATTAAAATCCATTCATTTTTATTAATAAAATTTATGATATTTGTTACAAAGTTCTTCCGAAAAAAATATTACATTTTTATTTATTTATAAAAGGATGTTATAACATTTCTTTTTCAATCAAATAATTAATACATGTTGGTACATCAATAAAAGTATTGGAGCTAGCAAGAGATATGGATACCCTTATCAAAGGATGAACTACCTTCTGTATTTGTATAATAGAAAACCTTAAACAATTTACCAAATCTAATTCCCCAATTTAAAATATAAGCCATCACTTTCAGGTGTCTTGTTATTTGTTCTTCCAATAAACGACCCTGACATGTGCACCTTTAGTCCTCCTAACCTCACCCTCGGCTTCACTATTCGTCAACCCAATCAAAGTAATCATCCACTCAACATTGGTGGCCTTGTTGGAGATCCTTGAATGATCTAACAGGCGTCCCTGAATAGGGAGATGTAGTAGGCAGCGCACGTCATCCAACGTCACTCTCATCTCCCCACAAGGCATGTGGAAGTTGCCAGTGTCCCCATATCATCTCTCAACAAAAGTAGACAACAGACCGGGATCAAGAAAAGTGTATCTCGTTTGTGCCAACCCCACAACCTTGTAGCCTTCAGTGCTGGTTACCACCATGGTGCGTTCCATTCCTCATGGTTGAAGTTGTATAATATGTTGTCGTTGCTGACAGGGGTAATCAACTCACGCTCCTGCAAAATTAGCAAAACCTAACACAATTAACTGACTAGTAAATAAATCATGCAGCTGCAACATTACGATCATCGTATATAGTTTCATAATCAGTCATGACATAAAAAAAATTATACAACATTAAAGATTAAAAAGAAATAAAACATATCGACATCGTCACAAAATAATATTAAGATAAAAAAATATAAAAGAATTTATTTACATGGGTATCATATATATATATCGGGCCCATGGCGTGAATAACTGCGTGTCTGAAGGTCCGCCAGGAAACACGGTCGGCACAGGAACCAATTCATAAGTATTCACCCAAACAAGCCGATGAATCTGACCACCACCTTCACCATCCTCCCCTAAATCTTCTTCCAACTTCATCTCCTGCAGAACATCATCTGCCTCCTTCGTAGCGTCAGGCTCACGAGCAGACTGAGCAGGGTCAGCATCACCAACAGCCTTACGCTGACTCTCATACTGAGGCTCAGGGAGAGTAGTAAATGCAGTAGCATCATGCTGACTCTCAGGCTGAGGCTGAGGCTCAGGTACAATAGTAGATGCAGCAGCATCAAGCCGACTCTCAGGCTGAGCCTGAGGCTCAGGTACAGTAGTAGATGCAACAGCATCGGGCTGACTCTCGGCCGCTCTCTTCCGTGTCCGCTTTTTCGAAGGATTGTCTTCCGCATTTTTCCTCCTAGCCGATTCCCTTTATCTCCTTTATTTGATGTAGCAAAAACAAACAAATTTCATCAATCATACAATATCAAACTAAAAACAGAAAATTCAATTCTGCATCCATAACTTTCGCTTTCTACAAAAAGAAATACTACAGCATGATCGCCTCCTAGAAAGCGAGCAACCCCAGTCACAAAAAAAAAATCTGAAAAATGTAGAAAACGTTGAAACGGTGGTTTACCTTGTATTAATCTTCACTTGTATGTTGATTGCGGTCTCAAACAAGCAATAAACTTCAACTTTGGTACATTTTTGGCATATCAAGGGTTTGAGAGGTTTTTATCTCTTTTTTTACGTTTTTTGTAACTGATCAAAGGGAGGGAAGAAGAAACGGATCTGCCTTATATAGGAGTACCGTTCGTTGTATACGTGAACAGGTAAGTTAATATTCACTTTCTAGTAAGCGAGTGTTTTGTTTTTAAATTTCTTCTCGGGGGGGTGGGGGGTGGATGCATTCAAATGGTGGACAAACGGTCAAAAAAAATTCACACTCGCTGTCTAGTACATGAAATGTGCTCGCCAGCTATAAAGTAAGGGAGGTATTTTGGTAATTTCAGAGAGTGTTTGAGGAAATGTAGGCGGTGCAAAAAGTACATCTCATAATTTATAATGTACCAAAATACTCACGATAACATAAAGAGAAATGATGTTTGTCCATCAAATCGTCTTTGTTTTTATGACACGTTAACCGCTTATTGTTGACGATGAGTGACAAACAAAACAGTTATATTCGATGGTTGATCAAGTTAAACAAAAATATTATTTTGGTTCATTTTCGGATAACCCAATGGCACATGCATCATGCATGCCAGTATGACTAATAATGAATATTCATAATTCACCTATAAAAGAATCAATCCGGGGAAAATTCTAATTACAATTAAAGTTACAAATGGGGAGAAGGGAAATTGTCCCCATAAAGGACTCCCTTACTCAAACAAGCATCCTGCAGTTTATTATAATTGGCAAAAAATTAATTGGATAAAAAATAAATAACCTACGTAGACACGGAGCCGCTGGATAATAACTCATCATTTACTTCACCAAACTTATGACGCTTGTACACATCAAGCAATAGTTCTCTACAAGGGACAACAGCACCAATCTTGATGCATGCCAAAAAAGCACCGGAAAGCTTTCTGTGCAGACTGTAGGCTTCATCGGGTGGAGGAGTGAGCCTATGCTTAAGCATTGTCGCCCCAAGGTGACTAATGCTTTGAGTAATGTTGGTTGATCTGAAGTCATATGGACCAGGTTTTGAGAATGGTAACCCCACAATAAAACCAGCTTGTACGTGGGCATCTAGCATCACGTCGGATTCCATACCAGTGAGGAACCCAAGTCTCCTGGACATCTCAATGACACTATCACTATCAGCATTTGCACATGCTAGAACCTAATCAGTTATGCATCAAAAAGATTAACAATAAGAATTCGTATGAATTTACAGGTCATCTTAAGAAAAGGGTGAAATGCAAAGCAACATTAAAACTCTTGTCGTGTTACGGTGAAAGTATACTCAATCAAGTGCAAATAAGTCATATTACAATAACATACAGGACCAATCTGAATAAGTCATATGTAACTAAACAGATCCTTAATTCACATTACTATATTCTTTAAAATTTAGAAAATGTCATACAGAACCACATCAACATAATCTTTAACCATGTATTCTATATAAATACCAACTTCAGTAAAAGTAAAATCAATAATTTTACCTTACATAACAATATTCAAATGAGAATATGGCTACTTTCAGTCAAAATAGAGTCGGCATAAGGTGATTCTTTTAGTTCAATGTCGGAAGAAAAAGATTTAACATAGAAGATATTAAAAATTAAAAAAAGCAATCAAGAATGACATATTTTACTAGCTAGCATGAATGCACAAATCTCAGCAAACGTAAGAATTAAAAAGAGAACAATAAACCATATTAAAATTTAAAATCTTTAGTTTCAGATATGAAAAAGATAATGTAGAAAGGAAAGGAACCAACCATCCTTAAATAATCATCAACAAAACTTTTGGGGAAATCCCGTGCTGCTCCAAAATCAATAAGATTGATTGTATTTGTAGCTTCGTTGTATAAGAAATTACCCCAATTAGGATCAGTCTGCATTAAAAGAACAGCTCCGAGGTTAGAAAATACCACAAACCTACTCCTTTGCCACATTCACTGGAGTCTTTCAAAACTAAACTATGTATTAAACAATTCCTGAACTACATATTTAATTCAAAATTTATCATATAAGATACCAGCAGCTACACTTCAGAATTTCTATACTTGGACTTGAATTCTCTTATTACTGATGTTACAGTCAGTGTATCACTATCAACAATGACATTTAATAGTTTTACGCATATAGACATATTGAAAAAGAGGATGGAATGGCATGCCTGCATAAATCTGAAAACAAATAACTCCATCAATGTGAGTTCTAACAACTTCTTCCCAATATAATTACGAGTTTCCTGATCCAGCAATGCCACTTTGTCAATTGGAATTCCTGTAGCAAGAGTAAACCGTCCCATGTTCAAAGACGAGCTATAAATAACTTGAATAAAATGGAATAATTTAATATAATATCTCCTAATTATAAATATTTTTAATTGAATTTAAAATCCATAGAGTTATTTTCTAGATATTCTCCCCCCACCAACAAAACGATAAAAATTGTAATGGAAAGAATAGCATCACTTGTCTAATGAAGAGATCAAATTCACCATTTTCACGGAAAGCTCAGAAATGCTTGAGCATGGAATGAATCAAAACATTATGCACAATTTTTGGTTTCTTCATAAAATTTTCTCATTAGAGATAACATTTCTCAAAGCATGTCACTGACAATTTGACATTAATATATACTAAAACTAGTTTTTCTATTCAACAATCTTAAGGAAGTGCTAGTTTATAATCAGAAAATAAATATTTAGAAAAAGAAATCTTCCTCGATGGTTGATACAACTTGAAGAAAAGAGGGCTTCTTTTAAGATTTAGCAGCCTATCACATGTATATTGTTTTATTATCCATCAGAACCCACTCCAAATAGCCAACTTTGACGTTTTTGCATAAAAGAAAAAAGGGGGCACTGACAATTTATCATTTATGTATTGATGACGATCATTAAACTATCCATATCCATATCCATAATTATAAACATCAAATATGCATAAATAAAATACATTTGGTAATGTTGCTCATTGTTAGCGTGTATGTTTTTTCATCTTGGATTTTTAAGAATTGAAAACATGCAAGATGAAATATCTGAGTAAATAATTCACAAATGAGATTTATTTATATAACGTAAAGCTGGAACATTTGCAGGAAAAATCTTTTATTGAATCCGGAGAACTATCTTTTACAAAAGCTGGAACATTTGCAGGAAAAATCTTTTACAAAATCTCAAATGCAGTTGTAGCAGCAGCGAACACCACAAACCTTTTTATTTTTCAAAATTATACAAGTGAAATATGTTACACAAGCTGTCGCTGTGATCCCAGAAAGCATTTTTTATTTTGAAAACATGATCCTAGAAAGCTTTCATGTAAGAAAAGATGTATGAAGAGATTGTATCACAGAAACTGATTAAATTTATTATAATTACCATGAATAAGTTCTGTAGTTAATACTCTTTTGCTTAAAATATCATCCCGAACTATTGGAACATAAAATCCTTCTGTTCCAGCAAGAAGATCTCGAAATCGCTTCTGATTTTCTGCCTCCAACTTGTAATCACACTCACGAGATAATTCTTCCTTGGCAACCTAGAAAAAATACATGATAAATTAACAACAAAAGTTGAGATATGAACAGGATATATTTGTGAAATTATGGAAAAAATGTCTTTTTATATGACTAGTAAGTCATTCTGGATCAATGTCAACTATAGATAGATATCATCCTGCAGTCCAATTTAGAACAGAGAACATGGAATATGGCTTTAGAATTTAACTTAGAACTTTAAAGGCAAATCTCTCAGTAAAAATAAGCAAAGGGAGGCAAGAGAAATAAAATTTTCCAGGTTTAAAGCCGTTCAAATGACCATATTGAAATACACAAACTGAACTCAAAAATGAAAATTAATTCTATTGATAAACATGCACCTTAATTGCTCTGTCGAGATAAAGTCCTTCCGGAATTAGATTTGTGTAGTTTAAAAGAAGTTTCACATTCTCAATGTCACTCTCGATGCTATCTGCAACACCAGGGTATTGAATTTTCATTGCAACTTGCAAGCCATCCTTCATGACAGCTCGGTGCACCTGAATTTCATGAGGGAATTGTTAGGCAATACGACTATACAACACATTAGTGTCAGAATATAATGCTGCCGGATATTACTTTTAAGATTAATAAGACAACGCAAAATGCCTTCATTGGAATTTTATATGGAACATAAGATCGCATATACAAGTAAAAGAACAATAGCAAAGTTTGGCATTCTTATAAAAAGAACTTATATGCTAAAATGAATTCAAAATAAATTAGTTACTTCAAACTTCAAAGTCACCTCAGTCTGGCTATGAAAATAGTGTAGAAAGCAATACTTTGAGTTTTCAAAGCTCGCCACATGAAAATATCTTTAAATGTGATTGATGGAAACATGATTACTAGATATTTATTTTATTCAAGATAGAAAATCAATTGCAGTATCAAGGACCAAGTCTTTTAAAAGCTTAAGTCAGGTACAGTCTCAAATGGTTTTTTATATACCTATAGCACACCTCCTCGTGCAAAATTTTAGATGCAAAGTATAGGCAGTTCCTAAAACTCACCTACAAATATTCAACTTTTTTTCAAGAAAATTGGTATAGTAATGATCAAATTTATAGGTATCTTGATCATGGAGGCTCTAATACCATACCATATCAAGGACAAATTCCACTAAAAGTTTGACTGTTTGAAATTTAGGAGGAAGACTCATGAATGGTTTTTATACATAATTACATATCCTAACAAGTAAAATGCATATCAATTTGTCTGATGAGAAACATTTAATGATCTTTCAGAAAGAAAAAAATATGCTCCAAAAGCACAAAGGTTTTGTTAAAAAGAATGAAATGATGGAAAATGGTGACAGCTAAAAAATTCTAGAGTTCAATACCGGGATACATACCTGGCCAATACTTGCAGCAGCTAAAGGTTCATAATCAAAACTATGCAATTTTGATGACCAGTCAGGACCTAACTCAGCATTTAAAACTTGATTAAGCTGGCTCTTTGGCATCACATCTGCCCCCTGACGAACAACTTCTAATGCAGCCAGGATCTACAAATAAAAGATTGGGAGTTTACTTTTCAAGTCACTTAAATATAAACAAAAGTCATTCATGGTTCCTTCGTGGAACTGATGACTCTTCTATTAGAGCAAAGGAATATCTGATTGTGTAAATTATCGCAGTAATTCAGTTTCCTGGCATTTGTAGCAATACAAAAAATGGCAGCAGTAAATATTACAATCATTACTACCTTTGTTCAAGAGACTCCCCAAACAATATAAAGGGATGTAGAAAGAGTAATAGAGTTGGACCCTAATTAGCAAGCCAGTAAAAGATTGACAACCATTACTGACATGTTATGCATGCTGAAAGGATCGCTATCCATCAAGTATTCTTAGTTATTTGTTTTCAAAATCTTCACTTTTACACTCTGTCCAACCTCTTCCATTAAAAATGTGCATTAAATAAAATTTCACTGTATTGAAACAGAGACTTGGAACCTATTAAAAATTTCAATCGAGTGCCGAAAATTATGCAATGGTTTCCTAACAAAAATAATATTCGGCTGAAGCAACTCTTTCCTAACTTATATTAATTGAAAGAAAATACTACCATCTCTACTGTACTTGAAAGAAAATAACACCCTCTAGAGTACACTTCACTATATATAATCAGTAATAGTTTCCTTTTAAAGCATTTTTAGCATTTAAAATTTAGTGCTTTCCGTAAACATCCAACATTTAATCCTTCATCCAGCTTCCATCAAAATTGCACAGCATCAGCTAACAATCTTACTTGCTGCCACGCCTCTTATTGAACAATATAAATATTCAGTACATCATACCAGTTGGATAAGACACCATTAAAGTGAGCTTCTCTTAGAACTGGGGAAGTAATAGTGAATCCATCTTTATTTAATTTAAAATCCAGTGTGGTTTTCATAAAATTCAAGTGTGTATAAAAGAAACATTATTCTCACTTCAGATGAAGTTTTCCCATACCAATCAAATTACAAGCATAAAAGTTAAAAGATAGATCACAGTACCGGAGGAGGAACAAGAGACTCATCCTGTATGCTCAACATCTGGCCAATTTTGAGTGCGGCTCCACGCATTCTGCAAAGTGCAAGAGCTAAACGTTCGGCATTTTTTTCAGACAAGAACGGAGAAATTGCAGTTTGATTGCCTTGTGAAGTAGGTGTACCATAAGCAAGCCTCTTGACAGATTCCTGAACTGTTCCCCATGCAAGACCAGCTCCTAGCCCAGCAAACCTGCAATTTGGCAGTCACAACATTCCCTTCTGTTAGAGATAGCAATAAGCAAATGCTAACACATCACAAGTCAAAGCAACGAGAATGACTCGATAATCAAATTAATTAAGCACTTATCATATAAAAGCTTATCTATAAGTTTTTTCTACGAATGAAAAAAAAATTTAATAAAATTCACATATACTCGGCATGAGCTGTTTCATTAATTATCTTGAGGACCTAATGAAAATAAGCTAAAAACAACTAATGGACATATCTAAACTTGTTTGGATAAACAGCTTAATAAAACGCTTACGCATAACCACTTATCATATAAGTGCTTATCTATAGGTTGTATCTACAAATTAAAAGAAAATAATAATGAAATTCACATGTACTCGGCCTAAGCTATTTCATTAATTATCTTGAGGAACTAATGAAAATAAGCTAAAAACAACTAATGGACATATCTACACTTGTTTGGATAAACAGCTTAATAAAGCGCTCAAGCATGACCACTTATCATATAAGTGCTTATGTATAAGCTATTTCTATAACAAAAAAAAAAACAAAGTCAAACCTATTTTCATATAAACTATAAGCTATTTCACAAGCTATCAATGGAAATAAGCCGAAAACAGTCTGACGAGAGCTTATATTAGTAGATAAGCTCAAATAAGTTAATCCAAACAGAACCTAAAGCTATTTTTATAACTCTTTTCAGACTATGGCATGGACATGGAATTGGAAATGAATTGGAAAATATTGAATTAAACAAAACTAACCCAAGAGCCCTAGAAAATGGAGTAG
Organism: Trifolium repens; assembly: GCA_030408175.1. Taxonomy (NCBI): domain Eukaryota; kingdom Viridiplantae; phylum Streptophyta; class Magnoliopsida; order Fabales; family Fabaceae; genus Trifolium; species Trifolium repens. Next base: position 49,119,523 of record CP125836.1, on the reverse strand, counting down.
CAGGAACCTTCCTCTCCCTCGGTTTTCGTTTCCTCAACGGAACTTCCACACTCGTAGTTGCACTTACACCTTGCTTAACCGTTTCACTAGAACTCACAACCTCACTTTCATTCGCCACCGCGGCACAAACAGTTGCATCTGAACGTTTCGCATCAGAAGAAACGTCATTATTTGTTACTACTATATTTGTTGCTGTTGGCGGCGGTGGTGACGGCGGCGATGGTGTTGAATCCGGTGAAGAAGAAATTTGATCGGAGAAAACAACAACGGAAGGAGAATCAGAAGAAGCGTGTGTGATATTAGAGGATACGGAGGGTTGAGGATCGGAGAATTGATGAGGCGTTCCTTTAGTAATGCCGGAGATGTTGGTGGCGGAGAGAAGAGCGGTTTTAATTAGGGTTTGGAAATCTGAAGTTGTGGCGGGTAATGAACGTTTAGCGAATTCGTTAGCGATTAAGGTGAGGCCATTGAAGATCCTTGTAAGGTCCTTCGTTGATGACATTGTTTATGAATTCGATTTGATTTGAATAGTAATAATGTGGAAATTTTGAGAGATTGATCTCTGGTTTAGCATAGATTTTGATTAATCTTGTTTCTTTGATTCGTGATTATTATTACCGGTAGCGCGGTGGAAAATTTGGTGGTTGGTTTTGAATTCATGTGTCCGAAACCAAAACCAATTGAGTGATTATTCTTCACAACGTGGCCTTTGTTCTTTCCATTAAACTTGCTAGGGACGAAACAAAAATTTAATTAATTTTAAGTTTAAACATCATTTTCGTCGCGGTAAGTTCATAAATTTTTGGTTTTAGTCTCTGTATATTTTTTTGTTGCAAATTAGTTACCACATATGCAAATCTTTTTTATTTTAGTCCATAAAGTTAAAATCCGTAGGAAAATCTGCAGGATACGAATTTTAGTTTTGAAGGGACTAAAGCCAAAAGATTTGAATAAACAGAGACTAATTTACAACAAAAAAACATACAGGAACTAAAACCAAAAAATCGCAAGCTTACAAAGACGAAAATAATGATTAAGCTTTAATTTTAAGCTTAATTAGTACTTTAATCCTTTAAATATATTTTTTGTTTCACATCTACGTAAAGAAAGAAAAAAAAATCAATTGGCTCCATTATTTATATAACTCTTATAGCATCTCCAATAAGAGTGTAAAAAATAAGGAGTTCAAAATTTGATTTTTAGGTGAAAATATTCATTACATTTATCTTGATATATTTTGATTTAGAAACTTCATATTTAATTCATCTCATTTTGAAAAAATAGTAAAATTTTGCAAATGAACATTTTATATTATTCTATATATGCTTGATTGTCGAAATTTAAATTCATAAGTTATTGTTTATCCAATTAGATGATGTTAAGATTTGACTGAGAAAATTTGAATTCCTTAACCAAACTAAGTATAATTAGAAATATAGTATATTTGAAGAAAATCAAAGTTGAAAGATGTTGTTAATTTTTGTTTAGAATATTTCAAAAGAAAATCAGAGTTGAAAAGTGTTGATTTTTGCTTAGAATGGTAGTATTTCTAAAGAAAATTAAAGTTAGAAGATGTTGATTTTTGTTTACCATGCATCACAAGCGGAATGCCGTAAAAAAAAAGTAGCTTTATTTTTTTAACAATATAAAACAAAATAATGATTATTTGTCTCATTGGTATGAATGTTTCATTAATGTATGGTCATGGGTTCTAATCCCTCGTGGGACAATATTTATTTTACTTTTTTTTAATAAATTTTTATCCTTTACAAAATTATGATATTTTAATAAGGGCTTGTTTGGATTGATTTTTTTATAATGGATTAACTTATTTTTTAGCTTAAAAAAATTAACTTATAAAAATCAATAATAATTAAATCTCAACTAACTGAACTAATAGTTACTTAAGAATTTCTCATGGACCAAATTTTATTTTGTTTTTACTCTTTAGCTTATAAAAATATTTTATACTAATAAATAAACTTTTATATTAGTTTATAAGTTTTACGTAATAAAAATTGTTAAGTCACAACCAACTAGACTGAAAGAGACTAAGGAGATCAAATATTCTCATGCTGACTATTCAACTTGACCATATTGAAACGAGAAACACTTAAAATTCAAATTTTGACAATCAAATAGTTAAACCTCATCTAGTTAGATTAACTATGATCACTTAAGTAATTTAGTTCATATGAAATGAATGTTAAGTCTCAACTACTAATCTCAATTGTGATTAAAGAAATCAAAATTTCTAAATGAAACCCTTCAACTTTAATTTGAAACATAGTTCATATCTAAATCTAGCTTAATATACTTACTTTCAATAAGGAATTCAAATTTTCTCAATCAAGTCCTTCAATATCGCCTAATTAGACTAATAACAACTTATGAATTTAAATTTCGACAATCAAGCATGTATAGAACAACATAAAAATCATTTGCAAAAGTTTACTATATTTCAAAATGGAATGAATTAAATATGAACTTTCAAAATCAAAATATCAATATAAAAGTAATATATTTTAGCCTAAAAATCAAATTTTGAGTTTCTTAATTGGGACAAACTTTTTATAATGCTCTATACATATTTGCCAAATATCATAATTGCACACTAAAATTGCATGCATACAAATTTAGTAGGGATAAAAACATGACATTTTTTTATGAAGACCAAAAAATTAAATTTAGTAATTTTGCAAAGACAGCAAAAACTTATTTAACCCTATAAAATATTACGAATCACTATAAATTAACAGTGTTAGAATAAAATATATACACTTATTAAATATTATAAGGTTTTTTGTACCCAAAAAAAATTATAAAGTTTTTTTTGTACAAAAAAGTAAATGTATTTCAAAAAATTATATGTATTAATGGTTAAACATGAAATAAATATTAAACTTTATAAACTAATAATATAAAAAAAATTGAAGGATACATAATAAAGATACACATTTTAATAACTTATGAATTAAAATATTTGAAGGATACATAAAGATACACATTTTAATCAAACGATAAAAAAATTGTAGGATACACATTTTAGTAACTTATGAATTAAAGTATTTGAATTTTGTTAAAAGAAAACATGAAAATCTAGGTTGAAAGATTTGATGCATGTTTTGATTTTTTGTGGAACATGATTGATAATTATATTTATGTGAAGGTTACATTTGTAGATATTAAAAAAAAGTGTTGAAAATAGACAATTTAATAAAGAAACAAAATCTGCATTAAATGTTTGGCACTTGTTAACCACATCCGGTACACGTCCATATAATATGTGTACCGAAGAATTCCCCGACTTGTAAATGAAAAAAAATGAATAATTAAAACAAATAAAATCAAGGCTGTAAAAACAAATAATTAAACATAAAAAAATCTTAAGTAATTCAAATCAAGGCTGTAAAAATCTCGTTTATTTTCACCTATCGAGTTTTTACGATTTACCTCCCAATAAAATCAGTATCAATAAAAGTTCAATTTTATTATTAGTAATCAATACACTTTCATTTTTAGAGAGACAATTAATTTTTATAATAATTACAAGAGTAACAATTATTTACACTTAATTTTACAATTATTTTTCATAATAATAAAATCTATTTTATAAGCAAAAGTTCATGGTTGAATAAATGATTATCTGGTCTATATTATAGACAACATATATTAATTATTCAATAATCTTAAAAAGTGAACTTTTGCTTATAAAAAATGACGGAGGAACGGAGGAGATACATTAAGAATTAGACAGATAATAATTTTTAGTATTATGTATCCCCAATAATGTCTCTTATTTTTATGCACGTGTGCAAAAAAACAATAGTAGATAAAAACAAGTGAGAAATAAAATTAAATAAATAAGTAATTACCACTACAAGAAATATGGCCGTTAGCAGCGGTTTTGGAAGGGTATAGCGACGGTTTTGAACCGCCGCAAACCCATATTGCGACGGTTCTTGAAAGGTTGATGATCCTGGCGTCGGCAGTACATATAACGACAGTTTTAAGAACTGCCGCACAAACCGTCGTAACTGATTTGGCGTCTGTTTTAAATCGTCGCAAAATGAGTGAACCGTCGGGAAATGAAAAATGAAAGGGAACTTATTTTCAGCCTTTTACGACGGTTTGGAACCGTCGCTATCTCATCTAAATATTTGTTTTACCGGAAGTTTCAAACAGCCGCAATCTCTATTTTTTAAAATAAAAAAAATTCTGTGCTTTTTTTTTTGCTGCAATTTGTTGTCCTTTTGTTTTTGTTTTTTTGTCTTCTTCTTAATTACTAAGTATTTTTGTGCTTTTTTGTTGCAATTAATTGTATGAAACAAGGTCTCATTCATTATTAAAATTCATAAAAAAAATCTCTTAAACATAGTAAAATTATTCAACTAAAGTCGTCACATATACATTCAAGCACACCTTGTCTAATTAACCAATAAGCGTTGCCACTTCAACAAATATTGAAACTAGCGGCGAAGGTTGATGGGAACAGTTGCTAACAATCTGTGACAAATCAAAGTTTTTTTTTTAGTATACATTTTGTATGAGATTATTTAAATATAATAAGTTTTTTTTAGTAGGTAGACAAAATGACATCAGACTTAATAATTTTGATATTTTTGTCAGTTGAGATAAAATTTATGGACATTTAAAATAGATTCATGGACATTTAAATATATTTGCGGGCATTTAAATATAAATAATAGATACATAAATATTGTAAACAAAAAAATAAATAATATAATTGAGGTTTTGCAAAAATAAAACAAAACAAGAGGGGTTAAAATATATAATCACTTTGTATTTCAATCATATATAATATATAATATTCAATTTCACATGACATGTATGATTCATAGAGTCATGTTTAATACGTGGAAAAAAATGAGAGGGATATTATTTCTTTACAAGATATTTTGATGGGCATATAGTTGTTTTGTTATGTATTTAAATCATTTAAAATATTCAATTTCACATGACTTTCATGATTCAAATAGTCATATTTAATAATTGAAATAAAAAAATTGAGAGGGATATTATTTATTTACATGATATTTTGATTGGCATATAGTTGTTGTGTTATTTGTAACAAAATATTTACAAGATATATTCATTTACTGTAATAAATTTTACGTGAAAATACACAATAGTTTTACTTATATTTTACAAATATTTTATAACAAATTATAAATAGTTTATTCTAAATAAATTTTATACTTTAGTATAATATCGATATTAAATATCAAGAAAAAATCAATGAGCATGCGCATTCACAAATAACTTTTATAAACACCAGAAGAATTAGGTCTCATCAATGATTAGATCTTAATAGATTAGCTGCAACCTAATCTTGGCTTAATAGATTAGATCTTAGAATTTTTGCAGTCAATTCTAGAGACCAGCTGCAACCTAATCTTTGGTGCTTGTGTTCTTCTTCTTTAAACCCGGTTGTTTTGAATTTTGATGATCAACAAGTCTCTTTCAAAATTGAGCTTGATGGGAGGTTTTTTGGTTTGACGGCTGTTTATGCCTCCACTAATTTTGTCAAAAGAAGAGAATTATGGCACAAATTATCTTTGCTTCAATCTTCATCTTCGATACCATGGTGTTTTATTGGTGATTTCAACTCGATTTTGGGAGCTCATGAACATCGTGGAAGACATTCTCCTGTTGGTACTCCTATGGCAGATTTTCTTCATTGGAGTGACTCTAATAATTATGTGCACCTTCCAACTAGAGGTATGAGTTACACTTGGTCTAATGGTAGAAAAGGTATTAATCACACAGAGAAAAGGCTTGACAGAGCTGTTTTCACCCTTGACTTTATAGATACTTGCACTTCAATATCTTGCTCAACTCTTACTAAGACAAGATCGGATCACTTCCCCTTGCTGCTTGATTTTCGTTGTTCTGATGTTAGACATGCTTCAACTTTTAAATTTATGAGCATGTGGCTGCTTCACCCTAGTTGTAGAGATGTGATTCTTAATTGTTGGAACACTAACATCTCAGGTTGTCCAATGTTTATTCTTTGTGAGAAGCTCAAATTGTTGAAAGATAAACTTAAAATTTGGAACAAGGATACCTTTGGAAATGTCCATGATCATCTCAAGAAGGCAGAAGCAAAAGTCAACGAAATCCAAGAAGTTATTAATAGTAGTGGCCATAGTGATGAATTGATGGATCAAGAGAAGCATGCTCAGTTAGAGCTGGACATTGCCCTTCAAATAGAAAATTCTTTTTGGCAAGAAAAAGCTAGACTGAACTGGTGTTTAAAAGGGGACAGAAACACTAAATACTTTCATAGAATTTCCAAAATAAAGTCCACCACAAGGATGATCTCTGCCCTTAAAAATGGAGAAACCTTGTTAACTGACCCAAATGATATTGCTAATCATGTTGTTGATCATTTCACTAACCTTTTTTATTCTACTTCTATTATGCAGGATAATGGTCTCATTGAGGAGTGTGTTCCTAATCTGCTCAATGATGACTTAAATAGGCTTCTTACTTTATTGCCTTCTCATCTTGAAATTAAGAATGCAGTCTTTGCTTTAAATCGAAATAGTGCCCCATGGTCCTGATGGTTTCGGCGCCTTATTTTTTCAAAGTTTTTGGGACATTATTCACTCTGATGTTATCAAGGCGGTGATTCAGTTCTTTCAATCTGGCTGGATGCTTCCTAATTTCAATGCAAACACTATGATTCTCATTCCTAAAATCTCAAATGCTGATGTTGTTAATCAGTTCAGGCCTATTGCAATGGCAAACTTCAAATTTAAAAGGGTAAATTGGTGTTTACCCCCTGCAAAGTAGGCGACTTCTGGATTACCCCCCTAGCAAAATTTTTGTTTAGATTCCCCCCTTACAAAATATGGTTTTCTGGATTTCCCCCTCAAAATCAATATGTGGCAGCTGACTGGCCCAGAATCTCCACGTGGCAGAAGGAATCTCCACGTGGCAGCTGCCACGTAGGAAAATCCAAATTAAAAAAAATAAAAATTGCCACATCATTTACTCAAAATAAATTTTTACTGAAATTATTTTAATTAAGATTTTTTTTATTGTTTCTATTTATTTTTTACTGAAATTTAAATAAAACAAAAAGAAAGCAAAAATAATAAAATAGAATAGTAAAGGGGTTTATCGTGTTCTGTTACCAGAGTATATTCAACCCCATTTTCATTACTATATTTTCTAACATAAATTAGATTAATTAGCTTATTATTTTCCTATTAATCTTCTTCTTAGTTAGCGTTTTACTTTAAGATTAACTAAACCGCCATGGGAACTCAAGTTTTATACCCTCCGGACTATTTCATCAGACCAACTCCAGCTCCTTTTTCCAACCGGGGCAACCACTACGGCTACCAAACCCGTGCCGTGACCTCAAAATCTTTCCGGAAACCGGTTACTCCGCCAGAATCTAAGAAACCGGTCGTTGCGAGTTCATACCAATCGGATACTGCTTTGGTCTTGAAAAGATCTAGCACCTATGACTCTGTGACGGTGAAGAACGGTGGTTCTGCTGTTGAGAACGTGACGGTGATTCTTCGTAGGGGTAAATCGCTGGATTCGTCGTTGGTAGCGGTGAAGAACGACAAGTACGCTGGATCTGCTTTTGCGGTGTCTCCGTCTCTTCCATCTTTTCTAACAAAGAAGAAGTCGTTAGCGACGTTTGATGACTCTGCTACACAAGATCTAAGGCGTTTGCTTCGAATTGTTTGACGCTAGAGAAAATGGGTTGCGGTTCCAGGTTTTGGATCGGACCGACCCCGATAAATTATCCATCTGTTGATCCATTTTATCACTTCTCTCTCACTGGTCTCCGTTACTGTAACTCTATGCTCTCAGTTTCAAGTTATAATCCGATCGTGATTTTTTGGAACGAAAGGGTAGATCTGAAATTGGGGTGATTTGTTGTCTGAATGGCAATTTCAATTTCAGTAAAAAATAAATAGAAACAATTAAAAAAACTTAATTAAATCAATTTCAGTAAAAAAAAAAATTTGAGTAAATGACGTGGCAATTTTAATTTTTTTTAATTTGGATTTTCCTACGTGGCAGCTGCCACGTGGAGATTCCTTCTACCACGTGGAGATTCTGGGCCAGTCAGCTGCCACATATTGATTTTGAGGGGGAAATCTAGAAAACCATATTTTGTAAGGGGGGAATCTAAACAAAAATATTTTGTAAGGGGGGAATCTAAACAAAAATTTTGCTAGGGGGGTAATCCAGAAGTCGCCTACTTTGCAGGGGGGTAAACACCAATTTACCCAATTTAAAATCATTTCAAAGATTCTTGCGGACATGTTAGCTTTGGTGATGCCTTCCATTATTTCTCCTGAACAAAGAGGTTTCATCCAGGGTAGATTTATCAGAGACTCTATTTGCTTAGCTTCAGAAGCAATCAACCTTCTGCATAACAAGACTTTTGGTGGTAACTTAGCCCTCAAAATTGATATTTCAAAGGCCTTCGACACTCTTAATTGGGATTTTTTGTTGAAGGTGCTGAATGCTTTCGGTTTTTGCGAAAAATTTTGTTCCTGGATTGACACTATTATGAAATCAGCAAAATTATCCATTTCCATCAATGGCAAGCTCAATGGTTTCTTTTCTTGTAAAAGGGGTGTTAGGCAAGGTGATCCTCTCTCCCCTTTGCTTTTCTGCATTGCCGAGGATGTGCTTAGTAGGGGGATATCTAAGCTTGTAGAGTCAGGAAAGTTAGAGTTGATCAAGGGTACAAGGCATATGAATTTTCCTTCTCACACTCTCTATGCTGATGATATTATGATCTTTTGCAAAGGTAAAAATTCTAACATTGATGCTCTCTTAAATCTGTTTGGTAGATATGCTGCTATGTCTGGTCAAATTATTAGTCCTGCTAAATCTACCATCTATGCTGGGTCCATATCTCATTCTAGACTGCTTAGTATAGCTGGCAAGCTTGGGTTCAATATTGGCTCTCTTCCTTTTATTTATCTCGGCGTTCCCATTTTTAAAGGCAAACCCAAAGCTATTCATCTTAAGCCCATTGCTGACAAGGTAAAGGTTAAATTAGCCGCTTGGAAAGCTTCTCTTCTCTCTATTGCGGGCAGAGTTCAATTAGTCAAATCAATTATCTATGGAATGCTTATGCATTGTCTTCTTATCTATTCTTGGCCTTTAAGTCTCATTAAAGATCTTGAGATGTGTATTAGAAATTTTATTTGGAGTGGTGATATCACTAAAAGAAAGCTTGTGACTGTCTCTTGGGCTAATGTTTGCAAGCCGGTGGCTGAAGGTGGCCTTGGAATTAGAAGCTTGGTGAAACTAAATGAAGCTTCCAATTTAAAGCTTTGTTGGGATTTTCTTCACTCCACTGATCAGTGGGCTGTTTTATTGAGAAGTAGAGTGCAAAGAAATCTTAAGATCATCAATCATCATATTTACTCTTCTATTTGGAGTGGCATTAAAGGTAACTATTCTGATATTTTGAATAACTCTTCTTGGGTGTTAGGCAAGGGTGATTGTATCAATTTCTGGCTTGATAGTTGGTGTGGTGATCCTATTGCTCATTCTCTGGGGATTCCTACTCATCTTTATCCTCATCTAACTTCCACTGTGAATCATTTTTTGGTTGATAACCATTGGCTTATTCCTCTTATCTTACTGCGCCATTACCCGCAGCTTTCAAATATTCTCAGCAATGTTTCGATTCCAATTGATTCAAAACCTGACGAGCTATTGTGGAACAAATCTTCTTCTGGATCTCTATCTTTAAAAGATGCTTATTTATTCCAAGATCCTGTTGGTCAGAAGCTTCATTGGTCAAAAATTATTTGGAACATCTCCATTCCCCCTTCAAGATCGCTGCTGGTCTGGAGATTAATTCACCATAAACTTCTCACTGATGATAATTTATTGGTTAGAGGTTGTCACTTGCCCTCTGTTTGTAGTATTTGTTTTGCTGACAATGAAACCTCTCCTCACTTATTTTTTCAATGCTCATTTGCAATTTATCTTTGGAGATGGTTTCTTTCTTTGATTAACATTCAATGCTTTATCTCTTGTATTGATGATCTCTGGAGCATTTGTAATAGAGGTTGGGGGCCTCAATGTAAAATTGTAATCATTGCAGCCATCATTAATATTTTGAACACTATTTGGCTTTTTAGAAACCAATGCAGGTTTAATGGTACCAAGCCTCTCTTGAACTCGGCTAAGGCTTTAATTATTGCTAACACTTCCTTCTCTGGTAATGCAACTAAATCAACCGCCAATTCCTCCATGGTTGATTTTAGAATTCTAAAAGCCTTTAATGTATCTCTTCACCCTCCTAACGCTCCTTCAATTAAGGAAGTTGTTTGGTCGCCTCCTATTGTTTCTTGGGTCAAGTGTAACACGGATGGTGCTGCAGCGGATAATCCTGGGCCGGCTTCTTGTGCCGGTGTTTTCAGAGATCACAATGCTCAATTCTTAGGTGGCTTCACTGTCAATTTGGGTATATCTTCTTCTTTCCATGCAGAGCTTTTAGGAGTAATTAATGCTATTGATATTGCTTTTGACAAAGGTTGGTGGAACCTTTGGTTAGAGACCGACTCCTTGATGGTTACTCTAGCTCACAAATCTCCTTCTTTGATTCCTTGGAGGCTAAGGAACAGATGGTACAATTGTCTTCACAAGCTCAAGAACATGAATTTCATTTTATCTCACATCTATAGAGAGGGTAATGCTTTAGCCGATAAGTTTGCTTCTTTAGGCCTAAACTCTACTGGTTTTACTTGGTTTGATGTAATCCCGGCTGTAGCTATGCCGGCTTACAATCATAATAGATTGGGTCTCCCATTGTTTCGTTTTTCTTTGGTTTGAAGGGTTTGGTTTTGCCCCCCCTTCTTTTTTTGTATCTCTTTCTTTTTATATATATTGGTGGCTGTGTCACCTTTGCCTAAAAAAAAAAAAAAAGGTCTCATCAATGATAAATTAAAAAAAATACATGACGAATTTTAATCACCGACATATAAAAGAAATTGGATAAATATTTGCCATTGATAATTATAATTTATTATAAAAAATCATACACGAGGCATATGTTTATCATAAATCGATAAGCTAAATTTATTAACTTTTTAACATTTTATAAATAAAAATTTGAATAATTAGAACATATTAATTATAATTTATTTAAAAAATATCACAGGACAATAACTTTAATAAAACAAATTTATATAGTAAAAAAACATATTTAGTAAATTTTACAAGAAATAGTACAATAGTTTAACTTATATTTTAACAAAATTTTATAAAAAAAATTAAATATTTCATTCTAAATAAATTTTTATGTTATGTATTTTACAAGAAAGAGGGGTTGAATTGTGACCCTTTTAATTTTTATCAAGTGATCTGTTAAGTCAAATACTCGTTAGCAAGACACATATATAAAAATTTCAAAAACAAGTTATTCACAAAGTTCATATATTTACATTTGTATTTTACAAATTTATCAAAGCTTGCCAGTCCATCATACTCATTCCAAGTGTTCCTAGAACACAAACAAAATCTATCATACTCTTTGAAATTTGCTCAAATCTATCCGTTGAGGTAGATTTATTGTTTGTAAAAGTCTTTTTGAGTGAAGAAAGCCAATAAGTCCTTTTGAGTGAAGAAAGGCAGAAGAAGTCTCTTTGAGTTAAGAATAGCATTTTGTATTTGATCTAGTTGTGATCAAAGGTTTTTGGTGCCAATCAGAAGGTTCTGAATTGAGCATTTTAGTGGATAATCTCACAAGTGTGTGAGGACTGCACTAGTCTAAGTTTGGGTGAATCAAGATAACTCTTTGTGTGTTCCTTATTTAAATGCTTAATCACTAAACACACTCACACACAATCAATCAGTAAATCAAGTAAACAAAATAAATATTTCTAATACTGATTATATAACCCTTTATAAGAAATATTGTCTTGACTTATTTGACTTAACAGATCACTAGATAAAAATTAAAATGGTCACAATTCAACCCCCCTTTCTTGTAACATTGTTGCTACTTCAAAATCAACTAAGATTATCACGTAAACACTACCCCCAACTTGCTAGTCCAATAGTACCATGAAACCTTGCATCAATAATACATTTAATCCTTTCAAGCTACAGGTTAGCCACTGCGCGACTTGCTGAAATGTCGTAGGCTGATGTTCCGCGTGTTTTGTTACGTGAACCGTCGCCCACTCATTCCACATATGAGTTGTTTGTAGTGGGAATGAATTAAGCATGTATTTATGGTACATGGTTCGGTTCTCACGGAAGACAAACACTCCACTAGTGAATGGGGGTGGAGATGATCGTGAGGTAACAGTGCCGAGATCGCCGAAGGCTCGGGCTGTTACACTCCCAACTGTCTAGAGTTAATCTTATTATCATTTTTTTTAGAGTATCTTATTATTCTAATAAGAATAAGAATAAATCTTATTATCATTTTAGACATAATTTTTCAGATTATCCCATATACAACATTAAAGTTATTTTAACTAGAAAGACGGTTTGAGACTTGAAACTTGGAAGAAAGATTTGGATCATCTCCTTCCATGATTTCTCTCTCACTCTCTCCTTCACTAATTTATATATATATATATATATATATATATATATATATCCTCCATTATCTCTCTTCTTCTTTTTATTATTGATTTTCTCTCTCCTATTACACTTGTTTATTTTGAAAGAGGGAAAAAGATGGAAGGAGAGGATTGAAGTCCAATATAAAAGGATGTCAATTATGTTGGTAAGTGGAAATCCCTGTGGGATTGGTCTCATTTGGAGATTCAAATGTGGGAAATTTTTCTCTGTGCGGGATTGACAAGTACATATTTTAAAGTGCAACACATGTTAAATCAAGAAATTGGGTTGATGCTGTCACATTCCCTAATTTTGCATTTTCATTGCTTCATCTTAAATTAACGGTAGGAATAGTTTATATTATATTATAATTTATGTTATTTGATATGAAAGTAATGATTGAGGTCAATTACACCAAAAAGTATTTTAATTAAAAGCTTAATTTTTATTTATTTTAACCGGTAGTCACGAGTTTAAATATAGTTTGAATGTATATAATTTGACAAGATTGATCTATGTAATTATGCAAATGATACTAAATCTATAAAAATAAAAAGACATGTTAAAAAGTAAGAACATCTTCAGCAAGTTAGGGGTATCATTACTATTTACAATATGAGTTGAAAATTAGGGCAAAGTGATACCCTAAATATTGTAAAATATGCGGTGATCATTGCATTTATTTTTCCGCTCTACGTGACAACATAAAAGACATAAACGGATCCTCTCATGTCACATGAGATTGAGAGTCCATTAAAATCCTCATATTTCATCATGGAGGAAACCGGGAAGAGAGAAAATTTACAAAAAAAATGTGATTTAAGGGAAGAAATATGAACAATTAAAAATCAACGAGAGAAAATAAATTGAGGGGGTCCATTTCCATAAAAAATAACCTCCTTATGAATGGTTTGGCATACAAGAAATGAAAGCATCTAGCACACCCAAAAATGATCCAATACTAGAAAGCTAAGCATTTAGCACCCTAAAACCTCCTTAATTCCCTCTTCTTTTTTTTCTTTTTTTTTTTTTTTTACTTTTCTCTCTCTAAACAATACCTAAAGTCACCAAAAGATACGAGAGGGAAAGGTGGAGAATTCAATTCCTTAGTTATGAGTTGGGATTCTCTAACTTTAAGCAGGGAAGCGGTCGTGATAGATAATTCAATGTTTATTTTCATCTTATGCATTGGAAATGGATGAAGGAGATATTATATTTTGTTTGGCAAGCATAATAAGTTATCTTATAGCTTATGACAGTCCATTTGGGTTGGTTTAGTGGTGTTGGCTTATATCTTTGGAGTTTGCCCTTCTCAAGGTCTCAGGTTTGATTCTCTCTGGTATCAATTTTGGTGGACTAGTCCATACAGAGTAAAAAAGACTCTGACTTTAAACAGGACCCCGCAAGTAGACGGTGGGATTGGTCCCCTCAGGTTAGTCGGTCCTTGGGCCGGATACCGAGTTTTTTTAAAAAAAAAACTTATAGCTTATGTCTTATAACTTATACGCAAAAAAAATTGTTTGATAACAGTCTTTTCAACACGAGTTATAACTTATTTTGCTAGCTTATAACTTATTTTTCAGACGTTATTTCAATTGGTTTATTAGTTTATATAGCTTATCATTGTTTTTCTTTCACTTTTACCCTTATTATTTTAACAAAAACTCACATTTACCCTTGACGAATTTATTTTAATTTAAAATAAAAGAATTATGTTTTTTTTTGACAAAAAAAGAATTATGTTTAAAATGCTTAGAATATAAAACATCTCATTCTATCTAAAAAAAAGTATTGTATCACTATGAACAATGCGACCTTCCTCTTTTCGCCGTCATTTTCATGGTCGACCTCCCTCTTTCCTGCTCTATTTTCATCGTTGCTTTGTTTCACTTATTATTATGTTTAATTTTAACTGTCTTAAATATTAATTTGACATAAATTTTATTATAAATTAATAATGCATTTTTATATTATTTTATATTTGCAATTTCGTGCATCACTAGAGTATGAAGTCAATTTTCAAGTATAACTAACAAGTTGGCTAGTGAAAATGTACATTTTGACGTGAAAGATATATTATTATAAAATAAATGTAAATTTAAAATAAAATCAAATTTCAGCATATATTTTCTTTTTGTTAAAAAATTAATTTAATAATAATAATAAATATAAATGATAGATTATATTAATAAATTTAAATTACTATCTTAAATATAAATTTTATTATTAATTAATAATATTCTTTTATGTCAATTTACATTTATCAGCTAGTTGAACTGCTAATTTTACCAAACACTACAATTAGTTTATCAACTATAATCTATAAGCTATAAATTACTATCTTAAACATAAATTTTATTATTAATTAATAATATTCTTTTATGTCAATTTACATGTATCAGCTAATTGAACCGCTAATTTTACCAAACACTACAATTAGCTTATCAGCTATAATCTATAGCCATCATTCATCAATCATAAGATACTAGCTATGGCTATCTTATCAATCATTCACTATTTTTATCAAATAGAGCCACAATTTTTTGAAGAAAAAAAATATTAATTTTTTTATTGTTTTTTATACTTTTAGTTTCCATTATTTTTTTTGGTTTTAGAAGAAGTGGCAATCCACTGAAATTAAACTCACACACAACTGTGAGGTCCCGGGTTCGAACCCGGGTCATGACGTCCGGCCTAGCAATTTCGGCATTTGCCAGTTGAGCTAGGACTTCCATTATTTTATACATATATTTCATTTTATTTTCTCCCCGCCACTTTTATTCATCTAATCTATTAACTATACTAAAAGTAAGACATACTTTTCAAATTCCAACCCTAACTCCAACCCTAAAACGCCCCCAACCCTAATTCCAACCCTAGAACTATAGTTATTCCAACCCTAGATCCAACCCTAGAGTGACTCCAACCCTAATTCCAACCCTAGCTCAAACCCTAGGTGCCACATGGAATCCACATGTGCCCTATTTTCCCTTTGGCCAATAATCTATTAACATGTTATTTTTTTACTACAAATAAAAGATAAAGGAAAATAAAAGAAGGAAAAGACAAGTGTCTTCATGCATGTATATCAATGATATGTTATGAAAGGCAAGAGACAAGTGTATATGAAATGAAAGGCATAAGTGTCATCATGCATGTATCTCTATAAACAAGTGTCTTCCACAAATCATTCTACCAATTCTATATAAACCAACTCTTTCTAAAACTACATCACTCACACACTTCATTTTCACTTTCTTTCCTTCAACTCACAGCTCCGTCTTTTTCTTTTTTCCTTTTTTTTTTTTTTAAAATCCTTATTTTATTCTCACTTTCAACAATCTATTTTTTTGCATTTTATGTGTTTATTCTCCTCTCTCTCTCACACGCGCACACACATATCAATTTTTTTCTCCTCAATTTGTTTTTATTTCACATTGTAATATAATATTACTAACAATTTTTTTTTTGCAGTTGAGGATGATCGAAGAAAAAAAAGAAGAATTGAATTTGGAGTTATTACTATTTAGTTTGATTTCCTTTTTTGGCTTAGGTTCCATTTGTATAAAAAAAAATGTATAGAATAATAGATCTAGATAGAAGAAAAATAAGATCTGAAACATTGCTATTTAGTCTTTTTTTTTTTGGCTTAAGCCCCATTTGTAAAAAAAAATGTATAAAAATTGGTAGATTTTTTTTTTTTGAACATCAAAAATTTATTCAAAAAATCAACCAAATATTGGTACACAAGAAATAGCAACAAACATAAGCCATGTATGGAAAGTAATATTGGTACAAAAGAAACCTTAAAAGAAGGATACAAAATAGCAACAAACATAGTCCCACTTCTGCTAGCAAGACAGAGGCCACTAAAACAAAAGGAAACAAAAACAAAGCATTGCCACAACAAAAACCGGCGCATAAAAATTGGAAGACCTAATTTATTTGTTTTTTAAAATTGCAAATAAATATTATAAGGCACACAGATAACACAATAAATGGTATAAGGCCACAAAAAAACTTTCAAAAATACAAAAAACATACAGTAGATGAGTCATTAAAAATAGAGCAAAAAGTTTCATTAAAAAGAATAGTGCAAGACTTAATTTTATAGTAATGAAACTATTTTAATATAATAACATATACATATAATAATATATAAACAATACCCAAAAAAACTAAAGCCCTGAATCTAAAAAAAATATCAGCCTCTAGCATTCATCAAAACCTGAAAAAAAGAAAGAAGAATAAGAACAGAAGATAAAAAAAACGAAAATAAATAGAAAAGAAAAAAAAAACTTACAGTTTATTTGGAATTTTTATTGCTGCAGTTGTATATTTTATTATGATTTTTAGGTTGGATTGGTGTTAAAAAAGGTAAAAATAGAACCGATCTAAGGTTTTTTGGTTTAATTTTTTTTTTGGAGTTTGATTTTGTGTTTTTGAGGCTTAATCGGTGTATAAAAGGGATAAATAAGGGTTTTTGAATTAAGGCCACATATATAAATTGTGTTTACAATTATACAATTTAAAAAGAGATAAAAGTCCATATTACAAAACGATAAAAATTTAGTTCTATATTTAAATAATAAAATTCATGAAATTATTTTGTTCTACATGATTTGATTTAACATTTTCTGTAAAAAGAGAGAAAGTTACACAGAGAAAAGAAAATATTTTATATATTAATTTATTTAGATCTAACAAAAAAAAAAACAGAAACATATCTAAAAAAGGAAAATAAAAAAGATCTTTTCCATTTATAAAAAAGGTAAATATCCAAAAAAAAATCGAATTAACTCAACCAAAAAAAATTGTCTAGACAAAAAAAATCTTTATTTTCTACAATCCTTGCCTCCATAGTAACCTAGCAAGATGAGAAAGAAGAAGAAGCAGTAAGAGAAAGGAAAATAGAAGAACAAAAAAAAAATAAGAAAAGAAAACAAAAAGAGAATTAAACTTACCCTTCTTTTTGCATGTATTATTGTTGATTATCTATTGCATGATTATGTGAAGATCTAGGTTTTTTTTGGGAACTTTTGAATTCAAGGTTCGTTTGATATTTCTATTGTTTTATTCATGATTAAAACTGAAAAAAATAAGGATTTTGGGTTAATTTTTGATAATTTTGAGATTTTGGTGGTGGTAGGCGGCGGCCGACCCGGTGGCGCCGCCACCGAAGTCTCGCCGGTCAATGGTCGCCGCCGGAAATTGGCTTGGGTTTGATAAAAGTTTATACAAGATGATGAACACAGTGGGAGAGAAGAGAGAGCAGAAAGACAGAACGCAAGTGAAGAGAGAGAAGGAAAATTAAGAAATGAGGATTCTGTGAAGAATTTAGGTATTTATGCCCTTTGGTTCCAATACGCGCACGCTTATCATGCACCTCCTATCACATCCATTTGATCAAATCTGATGGCCCAGATGCTTTATAACTTGATCAAATCAGGGACGTTTGATCAATCAGACGACCCTGGTCGTTCCCCTCATTTTTGTTTGGAGCTTAGCTCAGCTGGGTCTGTTGGGCTGGACCTTGGATTTTCTTTTTTGTGTAGACTAATGCTTTTTTGCACCCCAATGTCCTTTCAATCTTCACCCCTTTTTGTTTGTATTTTTTTTTGTGTTATTTATTTATTTTATATTACTTTATTCGACTATTTTTTTCCTCATTTTATCTAAATCCAATGAAATAATAAAAATACAAAAATATTAAGTTATTAGTTTTCTTTTCTTTTTTAAAAAACCAAATAAACGAAAACCCTTTAATGAAATAAAGCATAAAAATGTCAATCTTAATATTAGTTTTCTATTTACAATGAGTTGATATTAATTTGTGATGTTCATAACTAAGTCATGTTTGATTAAAAAATAATGTCATGTTTATGTTTCACTAATTTTCTTCTTAACTTAACTTATGAGTTTGTTTTTTTTTTTTTTTTTGCAGCAAAAAAATTTAGACAAAGAACACATCTCATATTTGAAACAAGAAAGCTTGGAATTGTGTGGGAGCATTTTGTTAAGAAGCAATGCTAATTTCATTCATATTTTATCATGTCTCCTTTCTTGAAATGTGTAGAATCCACTTGATTTATTTTTTGCTTCAATGACTAAAATGGTGAAGTATTGTTGACTTGGTGCATTTTGGTTATAATATATTTTTGTAAGAGATCAAAATTAATGCAAATTATTTTTATAAGATAGAATTTAGTGTATAGTGTTTCTTACACTTTATTTATTATATACAACAAATATATAAATCACAAACTATAACATATAATATCCACTAGAAATAAAAACCACATTATAATTTTTGCAACCGTATATAAAGATTTGAATTAATTGTTAAATCAATGGCTTGGATTATTCCTTTCCAAATCATCTAATTTGCCTCTTCCTCGATCAAAATCATTTATTCATTCTTTGATCAAAGAATTGACAATATAGGATATCATCAATCGAATAACCAAGGCCTTATAAATTATTAATAAAAATTTATAATTCACAGACGAATGACAATTTTTATCGCTGATAAAAAATTTAAAATCACTATGATAAACTATTATTGTTACAAAATTTTAACTCACAGGAAGATGACAATTTATATCTCTAATAAATTTTTTTAAATTAATATTATAAGTTAGTATTACTAATAAAAATTTATCGTTCCTTATCCCTTGCAAGTTAAGAAAACCCTTCTTTTTAGTTTGCATCTATAATTATTAATTTTTGAATGAGGCTTAGCATTGGTTCCGTCTTTTTAGTTTGACATTCTCACAAAAAAAAAAAAAAAAACTAAAATCAACTACACAACTAATGTATTGCCATTCTCACAAAAGCATTTTCATACCTTATGTAGAATTGGAAAATGTTGATTTTTTTTTTATAATGAGTGTTTGATATAAAATTTATCCTCTTCATTGATATGTCATAAAGCTTATTTTTGTTGTTACTACACTCGCAGTTTTGCTTAAAATATGTTTTTCCATTGATTTTGCCTTGCATAGGGCTTGATTTGAAGCCAAGGCTAAGAATAAGCCATGATTAAACATGAAACTTAGATGACGAAAGCACCATTGTCCTTAATTATTTAAGATATGTATTTGAGTTTAAAATGATTAACTTTTTGTTATTTTTTATCGCCAGCAAAATTTTTGAAATAACTATTATAAGTTTTTATTAATTTTTAAAAAAATTCACGGGGAAATGACAATTTTTATTGCTGATAAAAAATTTAAAATCACTATTACAAACTATTATTGATACAAAATTCTAATTTACATTTTTAATCTCTGGTAAAAAACTTAAAATAACTATTATAAGTTATTACTAATAAAATTTTAATTCACGGGCAAATGACTATTTTTTTATCGCCAATAAAAGTTTTAAAATCACTATCATAAGTTTTTTTTTTACAAAGAATCACTATTATAAGTTATTACTAAATTTTTTTAAAATTCGTGTGAAAATAATAAATACATGAAAATAATACAACTTGAATATTACAAAACCTAAATCCACAAAAAAAAATATCTTATAGCTTGATTTATATGACTTGACGATCCGTCAAACCGTGCGTAACACGGGCAGCACACTAGTTTTATTCTCAAATTATGACAAAGCAGTAGTGGTGATGATTCGGCTTCTACTAGTAAGCACCTGCCTAACATAACAAGATGGTGGCATCTGATTTGGACAAAAATGACATCAACTAGCTAGCAAGTAGCAAGCATTTCAACAAATCATATGCTTTATGATGATAACAATTATGCTATATAGTTATATTCCATCACATTTAAAGAATAAACCTCATCTTCATAACCCAAACTCTAGAATATGCCTCTCTTTTCTTTGGTACAAAGGTCCCAAATCAGCATAAATTGCTCCCATCCTTTGACCCAATGTAAATTTGGTGTGAGATATTGGGATGGTGCACCTAGTAGAACATGCCATGGTGCATAAAGCTATAGTATATAGTTACATACAAATATACTAGATCATGAAAAATATGTCAATGCAGCATAAAGTTATAGTTAAATGTACCCAATTAGTGACTTACCTAATATCACATGAAAAATAATAGATCAATTATGGAAAGAAAATGATAGAAAATATTTAAATATTAGATGATGAATTTATTATAAGAATAGAAAAATAAGAATGCATTACACCTTAGAAATTGAGTCAGCTAGCACATTCAACTTAGTGGTGGGTCCTCCCTAAAATTCATACACACGTATAAATAGAATTTGTTAGCCACAAGCAATTCATTCTTCAGAGGCATTACAATCAAACACCATATAGTTTAAAGTCCAGGTATTAATTGTTTCATTATAGTTTTTTATTCCACCATTAAGGTCTTGATATTATTATTAACTAAACATGCATAAAGTCTTTAATATATGGTCCATATTGATGGACAACGTTCCTTTGCATTAAATTAACTAATCATAAAGCCATGAAATGATTGATACTTACATTGAATTATTAGATCACCAGGTATATGTCTTTCTTTCTTATGGTCAAATTTGGTGTGTTGATGGCTTAGATTTTGGTAATCTTGCTTTGAAACTATTTTGTTAGGTGTGTCTTAGTAGCTTTTTTATTTCAAACTTTTTGGTTATGTTCATGAAACTTCAAATATGGTGCCTAGCTATATAACTAACTATCATTAAGCTACTGCAAGTACTCTTGAACTTAAGAACTTATGATTTCAAGATTTGCCTTGGAGAAAAAACAAGAGAAAATTTAAATTTTGTTTACTGAAATTTTTATGCAGATTCAAAGCTCTTTCAAGATGGATAGTCACAGAATTGCTGGAGTCAAATATGAGTGCTTACTTTTTGGTATGATGAATACTCTTGCATGAATATGTTAATGATCATGCATTTTCTCCTTAAATTTTCATATAGAAGGAACTTAAAAGTAATATTGATTATGTTTCCACATGTTGGTAACAGATATGGATGACACTCTCTATCCCTTGAGCTTAGGGATCAATTTGGCGTGTCGCAGAAACATACAAGGTACAAATGTAGCTAAGTTACTTTAGAAATATGTTCAGATCATTTCACATGTATATATCTAAATTGTAATAGAAGTACTATAATTGATCAATCTTGTTTACAGAATATATGTTGGAATACTTGCATATTGAAGAAAGTAATGTACCAAAAATGTGCCTGGATTTGTATGTGGAACATGGAACAACTATGGCAGGATTGAAGGTATATATGCATAATTGGCATTAACATCAGTTTTCTTTTGAAATACTAATTCAATATCAATGATATGATATAAACTAGTTTTTCTAAGTTTTAGTCTTAATTTCTTATCAGGCACTTGGTTATGAGTTTGACAATGATGAGTTTCATGCTTATGTGCATGGAAGATTACCGTACGAGAAACTGAAGCAAGATTTAGTGTTAAGGAACCTTCTGCTTTCCATGCCTCAGTGTAAAATAGTATGTCAGATAGAATCCGATCTTCCATACTTAGTTTGTTCATTGAAGAGCATTCAATAATAGCGTATTATTCAAATACTCAAAATATTCTATGCAGATATTCACCAACGCAGATCACGCACATGCGGTTGAAGTTCTCAGCAGACTGGGTTTGGAAGATTGCTTTGAGGGTATCATATGCTTCGAAACGCTTAATCCTCTCAGCTCCTACCGACAAATCCTCTGCAAACCATCTGTGGAAGCCTTTGAGGCTGCTATTAGAATTGCAAACGTGGATCCGAAGAAAACAGTAAGATTGATTAATCACTTAACTAAAAAGTGACATGGGGAGATTACTTATTTTATGTGATTATTTGAAACTCTTGGAATCAATGCATGATAATTCTCTTATATCTTCTACAGATTTTCTTCGATGACAGTGTTAGAAATATTGCAAGTGGAAAAGTAGCTGGACTTAACACTGTTATTGTAAGATATACTCCATAATTTATTATCTATACTCTATGTATCATATGTGGAGATCTCTGATCAATTTATAACTCCATAATTTGTGATCATAAGTAATAAACGCTAACAAGTACGTAACAACATACCGATGGCAGGTGGGTCGTTCAGATTTAGTACCCGGTGCTGACCATGCTCTTAACAGCATTCACAATATCAGAGAAGCGTTGCCTGAAATATGGGAGGTTGAAGAAGGCAACCAACAGCAAATGATTCAATCTCTTGCCGTTGAAGCCACGGTCCATGCTTAGGTTTTGCTTCTCTTATCATGCAAATCAAAAGTTTCTATCTCGGCAGAGTTTTGTCTATCTAAATCTACAATAATTGTGCAATTGTCTCCACAGTATAGTGGTGCTTAAATGTATGAATCTTGCAAATGGCATCACAAAACGGATGCGAGACTATTAAATGCAAAGTTCAGAAGCATAAATTTATAATAGAAAAATACAATTATAGTATAAGGATTTTGATACAAGTCTTGTAATTCAAAATGTAGATATTGTATCTCTCCTTACAAAATAAGTAATCCGCGAAATGGCCTTTCGGTGCATTTAATTTTATTTGAATAGAGCAATGACAATACAAACACACGAATTGAACAAAACCCTTCCTCCTGAAACACCCTCCGTAACTAAATTGCACTTGACAGTAAGAAGAATACGCAGCACTTCAGAGTAAAGATCAACCATCTATAGGCAGTTCTCCAGAATCAGCGATTTTGCATGGTTTCTCGGGATAATTGTTGTAGCTGCTTACCTCCTGTGATTCAAGCTTCTTTACAACATCCAGTCCTTCAAGAACATGTCCAAACACAACATGTTTATTGTCTAACCATGGAGTCTACATCATGAAAGTCACAGCATTTAATTAGTATCAAAGCCTAAATCTAAACAAGAGATAGTGTTTTGTTGATGTTAATTTGCAAAGGCTTAGTTGCATCAATTTGAAAAATACCAAGATATTGTAGCAATTGAAATAAGAGAGTATGATTGCATTTGTGAGATTGAAAAACAAAAATTAAAAGCATCATCAAAAAATTATTTTATCAGTATGTCAAGCCATTATTTCAATAAATTCCATATAACACCTTATGTATAGGCACTTAATTAAGTGCTTAATTTAGAATAGTTTATTGAATAAGCAGTTCACTAATCTGTTTAACCAAACACTTCCCTTATCTGATTCTTAAAGTGGTAGAAGGCACAAGGCAGGAAAATGCATCTCACCGGTACAGTGCAAATAAAAAATTGACTGCCATTGGAATTAGCACCAGCATTCGCCATACTCAAAACTCCGGGACCAACATGCTTCACTGCAAAGAAAGTTTTGTTTTCAACGTGTATTCTAGATATTAGTTATCCATTGAAAGTCCAATCTGAAGGAGATTAACATAACAAATTTAAATTTGAATAATGGTCAAATCAAAACTTTCATCTTCAAATTAAGTTCAATATAACTGATTAAGCACCAAAAGAAACATACAGTCAAAACTCTCATCTTCAAATTTACCACCATAGATACTGACTCCACCGGTTCCCTGCATCCATGTAAAACATATTTGAACTGAAACAAACCTTATCGCCATAAACATCATGCATATACGTGGAAATATGTGACTGCATATATGAACATGCAATGCAAGCACACTAACAAAATATAACAACACTCACATTTCCTTCAGTGAAGTCGCCTCCCTGAATCATGAATTTTGGGATTATACGATGGAAGAAGGATCCTTTGTAGCCATATCCTTTCTCTCCTGCAGAGATTATTCAACATGATAAATAAATAACATGATGTGTCATACAACCCATTTCACCACGATACTTATACAAATACAACAACAAAAATACTGAAGAAAATTTTGATTGCTTACCAGTGGACAAAGCTCGGAAATTTTCAGCTGTTTTGGGAACAACATCTCCAAATAAGCCAATAACGATTCTTCCAGCAGGTTGTTTCCCAATTTCTATATCAAAGAAAACCTTGTGTGTTACTTTGGCTTGCAGCTCTTCAACCTAGAAGTAACATACAGAACCATGTAAGATAATGAACCAATGTTGCGAATCGCTGAAATTAACAATCCAAATTTGCCAATTATTTTTCTAACCAAAGCAACTACTAGTAATATTTCTGCAAACGAAATTCCAAATCGCGGATTTTTATGATACACTTACACTTTCTGCAGCACTACTAGTACATGTTATTCTCCGAGAAGTGATTGATTTTGCTTTAGATTGTTGTGACACAGAAAGCCTCGCTGCGTAATGATAGCTTGATGACAATTTACTGCATCCAACCTGTGATTTGACACTGCTACACACTACATGTGGCTTCCCCTAAAAAGAAGGAAAAAAAAGAAAAAACAAAAATTCCCCATTAATAATGTGACTAGTCATACACATCCTGAGTTGCGACACATGAAACACATCGTGCAAATTCGACAGAAACGGTGGTAAAGCAATTTTATTTGCCACAACCCCAAGTCTCCAACCTTTTCCAATACTTCATAACTACCTACTTAGTAACACATTATCTTGAGATATTGAGGCTATGTTTGGCAAAAAAATAGTGGACAGCTGATAAGTTAGCTTATAGCTTATAGCAGATAAGCTAGTTGATTGAATTTGCAGTGTTTGTTAAAATTGGAAGAATAAATGATAGGTTGTAAGCTTTAAGCTATAAGCTAATTGTATAAGCTAACTGAATTAGCTTATGCTTATCCAGAAAAGCTATAAACTAGTAAAAGTAAGTTATAAGCTCGTGAGAAAAAACTGTTACTAGACTGATCTATTTTTCAATATGAGCTTAGAAGCATAAGTAATAAGCTCAAAAGTTGGCATTGCCAACAGAGGCTGAAGATAAAATGTTATTATGCATACAAGTTAAGTTAGTAATTTACATTTAAAGAGTAAGAGTGTGAGCATATGATTAATAAGAATTAAATAGTAACCTGTACAGCATGAAAACGAGGAAGTATGTTCTGACTCTGAACCAACTGTGTTGAGAAGGAAGATGCCATGATTGATTAACAAGTTAATGGAAAGAAGGAAAAAAAAGAGTCTTTCTTTCTGGGTTTATCACTCAATGCTGTTTTTGTAACTCAAGTTTTTAAGTTATCACTTTAGCTAAAAGCTAAAGGCACACAACCACAAGTGGTATTATCTAAAAGGATAAACTGCTTTTTATTTTATTTTTTCTTTCAGATAAACAATTGTTTTATTATCAAACAAACATTCACCATATTGATTATGTGATATTTTTCTTGTAACCAATTTATTTTTAAAAAATATATATATAACAAAAAGAAGATAAGAGGTTTAGTAAAAAAAAAAAAAATGAAGAGATGTAAAGGGAACAAAAGTTGAGGGGAAAAAACCTTCTAACTAATGCATTTTGGTCTTTTTTAGAAGAAAAAGCTTGTCTTTTTTTTTTTATAGGTGTGAATATCCATTAAATCTGCAATAATAATAGTAATAATAATGTCAACTTCTAACTAACAAGATTGAGTTTGATACAAGATAGAATCAGAGTTCTTGAACTTTTCTTCCTTAATTAAAGGATCTTCAAAGTGAGCTCATTTTACTTCGATCATGCATAGGTATTGCTAAATATATTTTTTTTGTTTAAGGACATGTCGGCCGATTTATATGGAGGAGACAGCCATTTTGTTTGATACAGAGTTGCGTGGGGCAGTTGAAAACATTGTGGTTGGTGGTGGTCCTTTCTTTGGAGCCCTTCAATGGAGGTTAACTTTCTTACCTATTAAGGTTGGAGGATTGAGTTTGTACTCTGTAGTAGAGGCTGCCTCATATGCTTATGTGGCTTCAAGGAGCAATCTTGGATGTTACAAGATCATATTTTGAGGGATAGTGGCGTATGTGGTATGGACTCAGATTTTGATAGTGCTTTGGATGGTCTTCATGAAACGATTCCTAATTTCGATTTGAGCTGTTTTATTAGGAAGGACAATGTCCCCCTTAAAGCCCAACATGTTTTGGCGCGTGTTTTGTTTGGTAAAATTGTTAAGGAAATGGAAGATAAGTTTAATATGACCACAAGACAAAAAGTGGTATTTGGGTGTTTGCAAGCAGCACATGCACAAGATTTTCTTCTTGCTATTCCTATTGATGGATTAGGCCAGCATATGTCTCCAGTTGAGTATCGTACTATCCTTAAATATTGCCTCATGATTCCTTTATTTCCCATGGATGAGGCTTGCCCTGTTTGCCATAAGGCATGCCTGATAACTTTGGGAGCATGTTGTGCATTGTAGAGAGCTGCCAGGTTTCAAATACAGGCGTGCAAGAATATCTGCGAAAAAAGAGGCACATGTGAACATTTTGACCGACCCACAAGAAGGACGGTCGACTCTCAGACTGGCGGATGTTATGGTGTATGGGTGGATAGACGGAAAGCATGCATGTGTGGATTTGACTAGAGTTTCGCGACTTGTTGGATTGAGGGTTGAGACTTTTATTGCGGGACAGACAACCCTCAAAGTTGTTTCAAGTAAAGTGGCCAAACATGAGAAAGCATGTTCTGACAATCAACATGCTTTCATACCATTTGCATTTGACACTTTTGGCTTCCTAGCACCAGAGGTTGTGAGTCTTCTGCAAAGAGTTCAAAAGGTTATGAATAGCAATGTTGTGTCCCCTAGAGCTACGAATGTTATTTTTAAGAGAATTGATTTTTCTATTCAAAAAGGGTTAGCATCGCAGCTTGTTGCGCGTTTGCCTTTTATTCATATGTAATTATCCTATATATTTATTTCTTTTGACACAATTATCCTATATTTATTAATACCGAGAGAAATGTTTGTTTTATCATATAATTTTTTTTTATCAAATTTTATATCTCAATTCTTAACTAAATTTTCTTCCTTTTATTCAAATACAAATATTATTCCCTCTTTATATTTTAGTAGTCTGAATTTCACATGATTTTCCCTAAAAAAATTCTTCACTTGAGAGAATTTTAATCCACCCGCATGTCTTGAATAAAATTGAGAGAAAAAAGAGCAACTTTTGAAAATTTTGTTGTTATATCCCATGTTTATATAGTGAAATAAAATTGATAAAAAAGACCAATAAGGTGAATTTTTTTTTTTTTTGTCTAGTTGCTTAATGGCTTGAAATTTCACCCTTAAGGTGAATAAGTGGGATGACCGGGGTTCGAACCCCGATCCCCTGCATAATAATGCAAATGTTCACCAATTGAGCTAAGCTCATGAGACGGTGAAAATATTTTTTATAAAATAAAATAAAAATCATTGAAGTGAATGCAAGAGGTGCTCAAATTCAAAATATAACACTTTCAAGTCAAATGCATTATAACACCCCACGTCTATATCTAGAATAAAATGTAGAATATTATTACTGGTACTGAGTCATTATTATTACAATTCAGAAATTAAGCACACGCAGGTGCTAAGTACAAAACGAAATACAAAGTTCAACGGAAGCGAGCAGATAATACAACAGAAACATTAATTGAAAAGACACACAACAAAACAAGGAAACTAGAAAGCATGGAATAAATGTGATCCTTAAGCACAGCCATCAACACACCAACCAGCATACCTTTAGCCAACCTACTTATCTGAAAAAAAATTGTTTGGAGTGGGGTGAGACTACTAAGCCTCAGTGAGTCATACTACCCTCTTAGAGGTGACTACACCGGGGAAACCTAAACAGTCATATCATACTAACATATTCATAATCATATCATAAAGCATAAAAATAAGGTGTATCACAGAAAATTAACTCTTATTCATTTTAACCGCAAGGATTCTCCGAGGTGAGCATATCTCGGAGGCCCGCCTTGTCCGTCGATCGATCCGATCACGGCATACAGCTCACAATGCATAACCTGAAGAATAATCCCATTGGGAAATCCATATGCGATAATTCAGAATCGCTCCTAAGTGACTGTTGCTAGTTGGAAGCATTCTACCATAATTAACCCAAACCCGGGGAACATGCAACTTAATTAATTCTAAGTTATACCCTAAGATTATCTGCGATTAACATTCTATTCAACATTATATCAGTTATATTTCTACAAATTATCTACCTCAGATGAGGAAATCAAACGAGTGTTGAAGACAGTTTTTAAAATAAAAGTTGCAGGCTGTACTGTGTAAACTCGTTGTGGCGAGTTACCTGCTCGCCATGGTAGGTTTACAGGTCATTTCTGCACAATCTCGCTACGGCGAAATACCGGTCCGCCATGGCGAAATCCAGGTTCTGACCTAAACAACTCGTCTGGCGGGCAGAAGCCCGCCATGACGAAGTTCATCAGCCTAGAACCCTCTTTTCGCCATGAATGCTCGCCAGCAATCCGCCATGGCGAGTTCATGCAGAATTGCCCCTGTTTTGCGAAAATCATCAAATTCTAATGGTTTCACCTACATTCCTCATTTAAGATAGTGCAGAAACATAAATCATATAATATAAGATATAATGGAGGGAAATTTGGGATTTAATTCCCCTCACACAACATTATTCTTAAATCCTAAGTTAACATGCAAATTTTCATAAATTGGGAATCTAACTACACTAACCTAAGAACCCACCTGGATTGAAGCTTTAAACTCTTGCTTCTGGGCTCTCTAAACAGCTACTGCAACCCCAGCTACACCCACGAACTGACTTGGGCAGAATATGGAAAATTTGAAGAAAATGTTGAACTTATGAAACCTCTACTTTGCTCTAGGATTTGGAGTTGGTTTGATGATTAGTTTCTGAGTCTAGGGAGGGTATTTATAGTGCTTAGAGTCTAAATGGATGTAGAATTGGTTTTGTCTTTGATACCCATGCACGCGTTTTGATTGGAAGAGGGTTTTGGTGGAAATTTGAAATGTTGGATGCTTGTGATTTGCAGAGCTCGTGAATGATAATTGAAATTGTATAATCAGATTCCTTGTCTCTGATTAATGCATGTGAGTGTTTGGTTTATGGGAGATTGAAGAGTTTGTAAGTTTCTTGCATGTGATGGGTTACAATTTTCAAGGTTCTTGGCTTGGTATTGTTGTTGTTGGGCGTGGGAGAGGAAGAGAGAATGGGAGATTAATTGAGCTGATCAGTTTACTGAGGTAGACAGAATTGAATGGGTTGCATGTGATTTGAGAGGAGTAGTAGCTAGTGAGGTGTTGGTTCCATGAGGGAGTGAGTCATAGTGGTGAGTCAGTAACAAAAGAAATTGAGGGAGAGAGACACGTGAGAGAGGGAAAAGGAGGAGTGGAGTTTTAAATTTCAATTTTCCTCGCTTAACTTAGTAAAATACTAGTTTAGTCCTAACTTCATTTGCTAATTGAAATTAATCTCCCTTAATCCTAACAATACCACTTAATTAAATTAACAAAATTTTAATTAATTTTTATGGAATGTTACATGCATGGAAAGAAGAAAGTGAATTATTACCGCCAATTAGCAAAAGACATTCTTTTTTCTACTTCTTTACAAATAAACCAAGATCAAATTAAGGGGAATGATGTAATTTAATCTCTTCTCGTCGACACGATCCTCCGAATTTAGTAATTTAATTTCTCATATTAAATCCTTGTTGTTATTAGTTCCCAACTTCGAGGTAAAGTTTGTTAAGCGTCGAGCGAATATGGTTTTTCATTCTTTAGCAAGGGCGACATATTCTAGAACTAAATGTTGTATTTTTGAGTCGATTTCTCATTATATTAACAACTATTTGATTAATAATACAAATTGAGTTTGTTTCTTTTCAAAAAAAAAAACCTAAGGGGCAGATGCAAGTGTCGGCGATTGGGGGCTCGCCCCCACCAATTTTTTTCCCCTTTTATATCAACATTATTATTTTATTTTGTCAAATAGCTTAGGGGCTATAAATTTCACTTTTAAGGTGGATAACTGAGATGCTCAAGATTCAAACTCTAACCCTTTGCATATATAATGCAATGTCTCTACCAACTAAGCTACATTCACATGACAATATTATTATTTTTTAAGCTCCATAATTCAGTTCACATAAATTTATCTTCTTATTTTCAGACTTTCTATCTTAACTTTACTCTTCACTGTTAATTCATTGAAGTGTCAACTTCTTCTCTTCCAACACTTTTTTTTTGTCTCTTTCTCTTGCTTTTCATTCTTTTGAACAATAGTCTAGTTACATATATAAAGAGTGAAAAATTTTATAATGTTTATAGTGAAAATGTTATTGAACATTTTCAGAATATAAAACCTCGTAAAAAACAATTATAATTTATATAAACTTTTATAAATTTTGTGTTTTGTTTTTGTCACTAACTATGTATTTTATAAAAATGGTAATATATTTATTTAATCAAAATATATACTATTTTTTAGCCCCCATCAAATAAAAATTATAGTTGTTTATCTATTACTATGTATAAAAAGGATACAAATTTTTGTGATGACTTTTTCATTATTCCTATTTTACCCTTAAAAAAATAACTTCCACATAAAAATAGATTTTCAGTTTTTTTAGTAAATAATATTTTTTTTCTTCTTAATAACTAAGAACAACTTCCACATAAAAATAGGTTTTCAGTTTTTTATAGTAAAAAAACATTATTTTTTTTCTTCTTAATAACTAGCCACAACAAAAAAGAATACTACGTAGTTATCAATTAACTAAGTCCAATAAAAAAGAAAATTAAGTAAAAAATAAAATATATAAATCACAAAAACGGGCACGTGGCAGCTAGTATATTATAATGTTATGTTAGTTTTTCTCCTGACTTGAACTTCTGTTGTAGAATTGATCTACAAAACATAATAATAAACAATATATATAAGAATATAAACATCAAATAAATATGACAATAATATACGAGTATAGAGATATCGTATAAACTTATCTTTCTCAATTTAGTCTTCAAGATTGTCCCAGAATTGAGACCTTTGATGAAAGCTTAAATTCATGAACTGCGGATATCCTGCAAAATAGATCATAACCTGAGGCGTGACAAAGTCACTGTCCTTAAGGATTTATCCGCGGTATATTTGCGCAAATCCTCCAGGATTCAACAGGTCCTTCCCGAGTATGAATCATACTCGAGGTGACAGAACAACTTGAATTCACTAAGTGCGGGCAATGTTACTCAGGAAAAACTCTAAAACATAGAAGGGAGAATGAAGAAAAACTCTAAACTCTTAAATCACGTATTAAAATCTCTCTTAAAAACTTTAAACGGTTTCTCTCTTTGATCAACCATAAATCCTATTAACTAGGAAATATTTAGTATGATAGTAACAAAAAATAACGTGTTGTTTACCATAAAACTCATTTAACAAATAATTAATAATAACATAAATTCTATTAAAAATAAAATAACTTTAAAATAAATTATTTTTATATAATATACAACA
The DNA here is from genome assembly GCA_030408175.1 of Trifolium repens. Classification (NCBI taxonomy): domain Eukaryota; kingdom Viridiplantae; phylum Streptophyta; class Magnoliopsida; order Fabales; family Fabaceae; genus Trifolium; species Trifolium repens. The sequence continues at coordinate 49,087,593 of CP125836.1, read as the reverse complement.
ATCCCCCACAATTTATTTTAAAGTTTAAAAGAATACTCAAAACCTTTTCCTGAGTAAACATCGTAGATGTAATGCATCGGAACCGTGTAGCAAGCTATGGAACCCGTCCTAGAAAGATAAGACTTAACACACAGTGAATTGGTTTTGCAAGCAATGGAACCCAAGACACTTGATGTGTGTTAGCGGTCTTACAATCACATTACACCCCCACAATTCTTGTTGTTACGCGGTTGTGCGCTAATAGGCCGTGTGCGTGCCTGGTATTCATGAGTGCTCTAGAGACTTTGCCAAGGTCTCATGCAAGCGGCCCCACTCGACACTCATATAGGTGATTTCATCAAGTGTATGTTGCAAATCATACACTACCCATAAGGGATATGAAAATCATTAAAAGCTTTATAGCTTACCCTCTCAATAATGCAGTTTCTAACACTTTCACAATTTCGTACACCATAGAAAAGGGACAGATTAAATTAAATTTAGTGTTAGCAGAATTAACTCGTGACTTGTTCTTAACACATTGAACCTTATTCATGGGGTCTCCAATCACAAAGGTCGGGTTCCCATCACTTGTTAATTTCAAATGGCTCAAGTCCCAATTCCCTCGATGTTTACATATTTATTTCTTCCCAGGGGATTTGTCAGTACGTACTTTACACAAATGATGAAGAAAATATTTTGTCATCAAGTAATATTGACTAAGATGTCTCTAAGTCAATTAATCTCATGTTTGTCAAGTTTGTAATAAACTTATTCTTCGCAATAAAACTATACAGGTCTGCTTGGTTAACTAAGCGACAACATCTTCATTTGGAATAAATAAATCCATTTGTAGATTTATTCCCATCGGCTCTTATATAATTAGCATTGTATGTTTTTAATACAATGTCACATCACTATAAATAATATCTCTCGTATATTATCAAATTGACTTTTATAATATACTTCATCAGGTCTACTTAGATCAATTCTAAGTGACAACATTTCTACCAATAAAAAATAAATAAATTCAATGATTCGATTTATTATATAGGTCTACTTGAAAAAGACTTTCAAGCGACAACACCCCCACATTTCATAACATAGGTAAATTTTTATTCAGCTCTACTTGAATAATTTCAAGCGACATTGTCCTCACAATGAGGACAATTTATAAATCTTCGTATAAATGTATTTTCTCCTAAACAAATTTCATTAAACATCATTGTATTATTTCAATACAATGGATACTCACTCCATACAATGTTATACATTCCAAAATTTAATTTTAAGTGTCATAGAACCACTTTCATCATGAGATACTAATCATATACAAACAGGTCTACTTAAATTATTTTAAGTGACATGTAAACAAAATAAATTTGTTCTCATAAACATCAAATTTATGTAGGATCACTATAATAGTCTCTACTCTTCATTTTCAAAAACAACATCTAATATAATTAAACTCTAGTTGATAAACATTAGAGCATATGTAAAATATTATCACATTGGCCTCTTCAAGAATCCAATCATAGAATTCGATTCTACTTATTGTCTCAAATAGAAATTATATTTCACAAGGTAAACACAAGTTTCATCTATAACTCACAAAAAGTAGCATTCTAACAAATCAAGACACAAGCTCACAATAGACAACAAATTCATTATTTATAGAAAGTACTCATACTAAAACTTCATCTAAGGATAGATGATCAAAGTAAAATAATTGATCGTTAATTAATGCTGTATCATTTTCTTTTAATGCACAAGCTGGATAAATAATAGTATGCATATATACACAAACATTGTAGAATATATCACAAACAGAAAGATATTAATTCACTTAATATATTATTGGCCTTCAACTTTAATCATACGTCAGGATTTTATAATTCACAGCATGTGATTTACAAACCGAAAAATTATAAAATCTTCAATTCCAACAAAACATTAGTAGAGGCAAAATGGTTGCTTATAATTTCCAAAATATATATTGGTATATGTTAACCTAGGAATTCTATATATTCAGGTTATTCAAATAAGTCAATATCTCAAACCGCACATGAAAAAATATATGATCAAATCACTCTGAGCAATGAGACAAACACTTGCACAAAAACTAAGAATTGCATGATATAATTATACTATGTAAGTATGTATAAGTGATAGATATATGTAACCTGAATTATTCTTGGGCTTAAATTGGGACGGGTCAAATTATTCCTCAAGTGAACCGCCGCACTTGTAATTAGGATAGAAAACTTTCTAGGCACAGCCGACAGTCAAACTCACACCATACTTTAACCAAAACCATTCGCGAGACGAATTCAAAATCAAGACAAATAAATCCTTAAGATTGTTGTAGAATTGATCTACAAAACATAATAATAAACAATATATATAAGAATATAAACATCAAATAAATATGACAATAATATACGAGTATAGAGATATCGTATAAACTTATCTTTCTCAATTTAGTCTTCAAGATTGTCCCATAATTGAGACCTTTGATGAAAGCTTAAATTCATGAACTGCGGATATCCTGCAAAATAGATCATAACCTGAGGCATGACAAAGTCACTGTCCTTAAGGATTTATCCACGGTATATTTGCGCAAATCCTCCAGGATTCAATAGGTCCTTCCCGAGTATGAATCATACTCGAGGTGACAGAACAACTTGAATTCACTAAGTGCTGGCAATGTTACTCAGGAAAAACTCTAAAACATAGAAGGGAGAATGAAGAAGAAAAGATTTTTTCTTACAGATACTTTACTGATAAGCATATGTATATATAGTCATGAGAGTTCCTTTTTGTTTTAAGAAATAATGATACAATTCAATTGCACTTAAACCACGTATTAAAACCTCTCTTAAAAACTTGTTTGTCAAAAAAAAAAAAACCTCTCTTAAAAACTAGAAACGGTTTCTCTTTTTGATCAACCATAAATCCTATTAACTAGGAAATATTTAGTATGATAGTAACAAAAAATAACGTGTTGTTTACCATAAAACTCATTTAACAAATAATTAATAATAACATAAATTCTATTAAAAATAAAATAACTTTAAAATAAATTATTTTTATATACTCATATACAACAACTTCAACCTCCAACTTTTTAACCATTAACTTAACTAACGTAACAAATTTCTCTCCTAACTGCCAACTAAATTCTTTTGATATACTACTCCAATTTTGAATAATGTTTTTTTATACTGATTGTTATGAAACTATTTGTAAAGAAAAGGAATAATAAGGAAGAAAAGATAAAGGAGAAAAGAGAGAAAGAATAGAGATTGTATTATTCTCATCAAAGTGTATATTACATATAAATGATAGTCCTATTTATAAGAAAATAAATGAGCCAATAATATGGGTCAAGACTATTGGAAATCCACCTAAAATTATTCATAACACTGATCATATAATATATATTATTATATTATACTGTTTCACATGTTTTGTACGAAAGTATACTGCGTAAATTATAATGGTTTTGCCACCAAAAAAATAAAATTTATAATGGTTTTGTTTTCGATCAGATATTTCAAAATAATTTAATAAAAAAACCAATTGTAGTTTAGTTTGATTGGTAGAAATATTGCATTGTAAGAGTTAGAGTTTGAATTTTGGATACTCCACTTATTTATAAGATAAATTTTTTTACATATATAAATTGGCTAAAAGCATAAATAAAAAATAGTGACATAGTCCCCTTAGTTCAGTTGGCAGGATATATCATTTTATATGCATGGGTTGAAGTTAAAACGACCAAAAATTTCTTTTTTCGGAGAATTTTTGAAGCATACAAGGTAGATGGACCAAAACTCTTATCACTTAAACACTATGAAGCACGAACACTTCTCAGATTAGGCGTGTTCGTGTCGGTGTCGGACACCGACATGACACTTATGATTACACTGAATTATGTCATTTTTCTAAATTATTATCGGTGTTGTTGTGTCAGTGTCCGTGTCGTGTCTGGTGTCTGTGTCGGTGTCCATGCTTCATAGCTTAAACATGTATTGAAACAAGGGTCATGCTAACTAGGGACACTAGTTAAGGAAGCAAAAGAGGAAAAAGAGGAAAAATTTGTATTGAAAACAACTTTTTTTATATTTTAAGAATATTGACCGCACAAATACCAAGATAAATTTTCTATATTTAATCTCCTTAACTAGTGCCGGGACAGTTAACATTTTCCTTGAAACAATGTTATCAATAAAAACTTAAATATATTAATTTTGATTAGAATATTTTTTATTTTTTTTAATAATAAATCGATAAATAAAATCGAATTTTATCATATATATATATATATACATATATATATAACGGTGTCAGTGTCCTATATTTTTCGCATTATCAACATTGAGTATCCATTTCATGTCGTATTGCGGTGTCTGTGTGAGAGTGTGTCGTGCTACTATTTTCCAAAAACTTTACCACATTGATGAATTCATTATTGGTGAGAGGATGAAAGTCAATAATTACAAGTTATGGTTTTGCAGAGAAAAAACGCAGTTAAATAAGAGAATATACCGCTGCGCTGTGCTGTGCTGTGCTGTGCTGAATGCATACAAGAAAGAAAACAGAGAAGAGAACAATGCGTGCTATTCCATTCTCCACAGAACCTTTTCTATTCCTTCTTCAACCATCACACACTTCCATTTCCACAACTACCACCTCATCATCCCTTTTCTTCTCCCCTCACCCTTTTCATTCAATTATCCTTTCTCCCAAACCATCTTCCTTTAATTCCACTCCTTTCTTCTCTCGCGCTTCCAATTCCAACTCAATCACTTTAAACCCCGACGACGATGATGATGATGATGACATCGATTTTGATGATGGGAATTTGTTGGTGACAGAGGATGATCAACTTGAACAAGACTCAGACTCGTTGGTTGAAGATGGTGTCTACATAGAGGTGATGAAGCTTGAGAAGAATTCACGCAGAATTGAGTCTAGGATTTCCATTGATGCTTCACTTCATTCCATTTGGAATATCTTGACTGATTATGAAAGATTGGCTGATTTCATTCCTGGTCTTGCTCTTAGCAAATTGATCCAAAAGGGTCCCAATTTTGCTCGTCTTTTGCAGGTAAATTAATTAGGGATCTTAAAGTTTGTTTTTTTTAATCATTTTTGTTGCATGTTTTTTGAATTATGTCTCACAATATTTTTTGTTAATTTCATAACTTTTAAATCATATATTAGTATTGTGTTGGGCTTATTAATCCCACCTTTGGTTTTTTTGTAAACTATAGTTAGAGAATTAGAAAAGTGATTCCTAGGTTGTACTGTTGTCCAGTATCTGTATTAGGGATTTTCTGCATTCGACGCAACACAGCTCTCACGAGGATTCGTGCTATTAGGTATAGAAGTTTAGTTGCATGTTTGGATTGAACATTATATTTGGCAGAATCATTGTGTGTGTGTGGCGCCGTGATTTTGTTAAATTCACTGTGATTCTGCCAACAGCTACACTTTGTAGCTTTAGCAAAATATGGTGTCACCGCGATGATTCCAAACATAAAGGTAGTAGGGAAGGGATGACACTGAACGACCAATCCTGAAAGGACACTCTTTCGTCTAAGGATGCCTAACCGCCGCACCGAAAATTTTAGGGGACGCTGCGAGGTGGGTAGTTTGTCTAAGGCGGCTGCCTCCTAAAGAGTAACGGAGGTGTGCGAAGGTAAGCTAAGATTCTGCTCGTGAGTGTAATGGTATAAGCCTGCCTGACTGTGAGACCGACTAGTCGAACTGAGAAGAATATGTTGCCTAGGTACGGGTACGGGTACGGTACCGGTACTGGTACAGGGTACGGCATTTTAAAAAAAATTAAGGTACGGGTACGTCTATAAATATTATTTTTAATATAATTATATAAATAAAATAATAGAACTATATTGTTAAAACAAATAATTAAACATAGAAAATACCATATAAGTAATTCAAATTATTCAAAAACATCAATACATCAAGATTTGTATGAATAAAATTAGATTGAGCCTATTTCTTTTCAATGAATGAGTGAATAAATTCAGCTACTACTTTGTTATTGCTTATTAGTAAAGTTGCTACTTTTATATTAAACAAATAAAAAACATAAATCTTCTTATAAATAAAAAAATAATAAAAGAAAAAGAAAAAATATTGGATTTTTTTGGATTCGTGTGCCACAGGAGTACCACGCGCGTACCACAGGAGTACCACGCGTGTACCCGTTGCAAAATAAAAAATAATAAAATAGGTACGTCATCGGTGCGTATCCAAGGAGTACCGTACGCGTACCGGTACCCGGTACCGGTACTCTTCCTAAAATGGAGTACCCATGCTTCATAAGAAAGTCGGCCATAGTGATCCGGGAGTCCCGTGTGGAAGGGATCTCCTTTCTCCTTCATTAGCAGAGTCAATTTCTGTGATGAAACTACAAGTTACCGGAAAACTGATTAACCCACCTTTGGTTTTTTTTTTCTTTTTATTAAGTTAGAGAATTAGAAAACTGATTCATATGTTGTACTATTGTCCCGTATATGTATTAGGGATTATTTATATTCAAAGAAACACAGCTCTCGCGAGGATTTGTGCTGTTAGGTATAGAAGTTTAGTTGCATGTGTGGCGTTGTGATTTCCTTAAATTCACTGTGATTCTGCCAAAAGCTACACTTTGAAGCTTTAGCAAAGTATGGAGGGAGGGGCCTTTGTCCATTAGCAGATTTTCTGTGGACACCTTGAATTGATCAAACTAGATGTTACCAGAAAAACCGGTATAGTTCTATATAAGGAGCTACCAAATACACCTGCCACATCTAACATGTGAAATGAATACATTAGAATGTTATACTTATACTCATTATGAAATGCTTTACTTTATAGTTTGGTTTTGTTTCTCTGTATTGGACCTTTTGAGCCCTTGCTACTGAAATTTGCAATGTATTAACGAAAGGGTTATTGATTGTGGGGCTTTTTAAGCTCACTAGTTTTCGATAGAATATAGTTTGGTATATGTCATGAACTTTCTTCTTCCTTCAATTGTTATTTCCATCTAATAGGGTGAGTCCTTTGGACCGGTTTTAAATGCTCAAATATAGCTTTCATTACCCTCACAAACACCCACAACCACATAGAGTTGGTATGAAAAAACACAGGTCAACAGGATTATGTTTGAAAGCATTAGCTATCTTGGAGTGTGTTAAAGCACAAGGTGATGATGCATATTTAACTACGCCTTTAAAATGTGGTTGTACATACTGATGTTGGTGAATTATGAGTCTACGCAATACACATTAGTTGGTGCGTCATTTTGCTTTCAAACTGAGTCAGAGGGATGTTATGCTTAGTTTCTTGTGACAGATAGACAATATACAATTTTGAATATTACGTTAAAATCGAATTGTATCATGGCCAAGTATGCTTTTGCCTAATTTAGTTTCTCCAAGTTACAACCTTTAGAAATTCAATGGCACAGCGTGATTTTATTTCCCCCTGGCCTGAACTGCATACTGATATATTTTCTATGTTTTTTCCTTGTTCATGAATTTTGTTTGAATTATATTTATTTCTGTTCAATTATCTTAACAGATCGGAGAGCAGAACTTGGCATTTGGGATAAAATTTGATGCTAGAGGAGTTATAGATTGTTATGAGAAAGAATTGGAGACTCTTCCATCTGGTATGAAGCGTGACATAGACTTCAAGATGATTGAAGGGGATTTTCAGCTCTTTGAAGGAAAATGGTCTATTTTGCAGGTAGGATTTTTGTTTCTTCCCCTCTTGATAGAATCGTTTTATATCCAGCGTAAGAATCATACAAAATTACAGGAATAGCTGCTCTACTTCCCAAGTATTTTTCAAATGTTGAATTTTTAGGACTGAACTGGTTTTGAGAATTTTTTTCTGTTTTCCATTTAAAATTATACCTTACTTTTATTTTGTTTTCTGTTTTCAAACAGTTGTATAAAAAATCAGTTTTTCATTATTTTAACCATTTCCTACGTCGGTCTTGGAAAACATGAAACAATGAAAAAAATGTGTTTGTAGAAAATTTGGAAAATGGTTTCTTAAATCAAACATTTTGAAAATTGACGTAAACTTCTGAATGGATCTTGGCTAGTGTTTTATTGTGACCAACTAGAAATGAAGTGTAACATTAACATATCTTGATTTATGTGAAACTTAACAGCGATATTATTAACAAAGAGGGGTCTTGTTTGCTTTTTGTCTTCACTTTTTCCTCATAGACAACCTTCCTCAATTTTCAATATGTTCAATGGCTTTGTCTTGAACGATGCTAAGTTTATGAGATTTTGAAACCATGTATTCAACGAGGTTGACACTTGACACACAAATGCAATGCTAACAACCTAGACAATGATGGTTTTGCAGACATTCAGCAATGGAAGTTGCGAGGAGTCTCCATTTCGAGAAACCAACACAACACTTTCATACATTGTTGATGTTAAGCCGAAGATGTGGTTGCCCATTCGGCTCATAGAGGGTAGACTTTGCAGCGAGATAAAAAAGAATCTTACATCCATAAGGGGAGAAGCTCAGAAAGCTACTGACAGAACTGTAAATGCATATCAATTTGAATGAGTAATGTAAATATCATAGAAAAATGAATACAAGTAAAGTTCATTCTGTGTCAATTCTCACTTGGTAAGGCTACAAGCTTGGCCATATTCTTCTATATCTTCATGTTCTGGACTGGATCACACTGATCTTTACTTTGAACCAATGCCCTTTTCGACACATTTGAGTATAAGATTAATTTCTTTCTGGGAAATGCTAACAATGACTTGAGAAAATATAATTTTGAAAATTGTGCATTCATTGTCTTCAAATGTTAAAAATTATTCTTTTTCACATAAAACTTTTGCTTTATTTTCTCTTCTCTCCTTAACAAGTGTCCTAAGTTAGCATGGTCCTTTCTTTTTTCATTAAGGATTCGTTAATTTGTTGGGCATACAACTATAAGACTTTCTAAGTTGAAATAGTGTTGTGTGTGCCTTAAAATCTCATTTGAAAGTCATAAAATTGAAGTTTGGATACTGGAAAAACGCATGACGCTTGGAATGGCACATAGGCAGTTTAAACTGTCAAATTTGGATCGTTTGCCTCTGGTCCATATGTGAGGCATCTGAAGGCTTCTTGAGGTGTCTAGCGCCGCATTATTTAGGTGATCAAAGGGAGATTAATGGTTTTCTTGGGAAACACTTAGAGAGACAAAGGGAAGGAAGAATATTTGGGTGATCAAAATCCTTTGGTCGAGTTTTCTTTGGATAGATCTAAGGTGAGATTAATGGTCCATGAGAATCTTCCCTCCTGAATATCCGCTTTTGCTCTTGAAAAAAATCTTTGGAATGCGTTTTCCGAAGTTTTTCTAGTTCAAATACATAAAATATGTTCCGAAGTTTTTATTCAAAACCAAAAAAGTCAGAAAAAATATTCCGAAATTTTTATTCAAGAGCAAAAATGGAAATTGGGGGAGGAGAAAAATTCGGTCCATCATTTTTTTTTCTGGTACATAGATGAAATGGCAAAGCCATTATAAACTCACACACAAGTGAGAGAGTCGGGGTTTGAACCCCGATCATAACGTCCGGCGTAGCAATTTCGACATATTTTTGTCAATTGAGCTAAGACTTATAGACAAATTCGGTCCATCATTGTTGTTGAGGTTTGAAGAAATGGTTAGTGAATGGAATGGAGAGTCGCTCTTTCGGTTAAATGCAGGTCATTTTTAAATTGAACTAAGTAACAAATCTTTGAGTTCTTTGTTCTTTCTTGTTATTTGTTTGGTTGATTTGTGCTTTGCACTTAGATTGTTAGAATCATTAATTATTGCTTTATTTGTTTAATATTGAATGTTTGCTCTACTTTATGTTATTGCTGATTTGACAGAGGTTCGAATTCACAGCACAAAGATTAAATAATTATCACACCAATGCATCATATATTCAATGCATGCCTTAATAGTTAATACCACAAGGAAAAAACTTCTTTCTTAGATGTTGTCATTTGATCTGCAAGTCATTGGATGGGACAAACTAATGAGTAGTAGTATATGACAAAGGGAAGACTTTATAAATTATTAGAGTTAATATAGTCATTAAAAAAACATCAACTAGGCCACTTATTGTCATAACCTACGACTCTTTAGCAAGTAATCCATTGATTAACCGACACAAAGTGGACTTCTACCTTCCTCGTCCCATTCAACTTCAACATATACTAATATAAAATGGAAAGTCCATTACCTTAATAATAGGAAAGGAAAAAAAAAAAAAAAAAAAAGCAAGTTGCAATCTTCAAAATTGAGTACTAGAGATAAACTCAAAAAAGTACTCATTCTATTTTATAAGTGTCTTGTTTAGGATTTGGATTTTGACACCGCGGTTACTCTTCTAAACTATACAATTAATTTTATTAAAGTATAATTTGAATCTTCTTTCTTTTGTTTAGATAAGTTTTCGATTAATGTAAATTTTTTTTTGTCACATAATTTAGTGGCTATAAATTATATTCTTAAAAGAAATAAGTGTGTCCGAAATTCAACCATCGGCTCTACATATATATGCCATCTCACGAATTATAAATGATGTTGTCCAATAACTAAACACAATGAATGATGAATCGTAACTAATACATATTTTCTTTGGACAATTTTCTTCCTTTACGTTTCACGGGTTCTCAATAGTACTAAGCTACAATTATAAAACCATGATACTGTTTTAGTAGTTTTATTCTGCAAATTGGTTTAAACAAACATGGATACTACTTACTACCAAGAATAAAAAACCTTACCTAAAAAAAACACTAAAATTTGAACTTTGATGTCATTTAAACACATGATGCAACTTTCCCATTTCTTATATTTTACTTTCACCTACTACTATACGGCTATATCTATAGCCCATGAATTGTTGTTTTACACTCTTTTTGTCACCATATAACCTTATTTGTGACGAGAGGACAAACATATGCTGTTAGTTAAATGTTAATTATAATTAATTACTAGTAAGTGGTTTTGGAAAATATATATATAGATATCATCATCAAATATATTCTTTTTAGCTGCTCCATTTTTGTTACAAATTTTATTCTTTATTTTATTTTACTTTTATAATAACTATAATTATCCATAGTGGCCATTTTCAAAGCCTACGGTGTTGTTTGATTTCACGTGGAGGGTTGTATTGCATAATTGTCGTATTGCATCTTATCCTTGCATAATTTAAGAATTTTCTTAGCGAAGACTTTCTTTTATGTAAATTAAATTTATTAATTGTTAGTTGATTCAATGGTAATTGGCGTTGGATTTAGTAAGAATAATCACAGTTCGACCTCTCACAACTGCAATTGGGAGAAGACTGAAACTACTTGATGTTAGAACTGATTCTTGAACCAGATTAAACTGGTGGTGAAAAAAAAAAAATCTATTAATTAATGAATGGAGTATTTTATTAATATTTCCTACTCCACATATCTCTACTTTATAAATATGTATTACCATGCATGAACATGAAGTCATGGCTTTGTTTTTGTTTCACTTTATTCATCATATATAACGTTGAAAAGAGAACAAAAGGGACCACATAATTTGCCTCATCGTCATAATTTAGTTGGTTTGGTTGGTCAACATTTGTAGAGGAGTTGGTGCTCATTATGGAATCAGTGATCATGTTTCTTCACCACTTTTTATTCATATTTTTATTTATTTAATTATCTATTCATTTTCACTAGTACTTTTTTTTTAATAGTAAAACTCATTTTCACTCTAATCACTAACATCCATTTCCAATGACCATGCAGCGTCTGTTTAATTGAGTACGTGGTGGGAAATCCTTACGTAATTAATTTCTATTTATGTGTTCTCTACTATTTGGCCGTTGTACTCCAATACTACAATTTTCTTCTTAATTGTAACATTTTTTTTTGTCAAATCTTGATTGTAACATCTTAACTATTAAAAATGACCTAAAAGAGTATTAAGCTATCTACTTCAAATTTACTTCAGTACTATTTAATATCCCTTATCTTTTTTACAAAATAGAGTGTCATGCAAGTAACTCTAAAAAAAATAGAATAATAAGAAGAAAAAGTCATTCAAACAGAAAAATACTAAGAAGAAAATTATTAATTAATTAACTAATTTTTAAGTGTCTTTTGGATGAATCGATAAAATAGTGTCTCAAATCTCGATATAATTTGAATGTGTCTATCTTTGCATTTTTCATTACAAAATTAAAATAAAATTTCTATACGTAAAGTTCTTAAGAAAAAAACTTTATAATCGAACCAGTGGCGGAGCTAGAAGAAAACGTTAGGGGGGGCCGTAATGGTGCTAATTTTTTTTTAAGGGAGTTAAAAATGTAAAAATCGTCTTTTCAAAAAAAAAATATTTATATAAATCATATTAAGTTTAAGGAAAATTAAATTAATAAATAATCATATAAAATTTAAGAAAAACTAAAATAATTTAACATTATTCAGATTCATTAAAAATGCAATAATAAAAATTTTACTACAACTAATACACTTTTTCTATGAAAAAATTCAATAAAAAGGGAAACATTGCAGCCAGGAGGACTTGATCCCAGGACAGTTAAGCTGCTGGGCAGAAAACTCAACCACTCGGCCATGCATAAACATGCGATAACCATTGCGGTTATTGATATATGTAACATAATAGGTATAAAAAATGAAAAAAAAAAAGCTGGGGCGGGCCATGGCCCTGTTCAGCCCATTAAGGGCTCCGCCCCTGAATCGAACTAAAGTATGATTATTCGATCTATCTTTTTTTTTTGTAGTAGTGATTTTAATAAGAACCGGCTCAACATATTTAAAAGTTGAAAGCAAATTTAAAAAATTAACAGAAGACTTATAAAAGAACAAGGGAATACAGAATATCATGGGCCGGATTGGGTTGGGTTTGGCCAAAACCAAAACCCGAACCACATAAGGTACTATGGGTTGAGTCTAGTAAAATAACCACCCGTTATAACATCGGGTCAGGTTGGTAAACCCACTAATTTTCGGGTTGGATTGGGTTGGTGTTGGGTCGTATTTTTGATTAAATAAACTTAATGGAAAATGTTGGTCCAACAAAATTATGAATTAATATTTAAATGACAGGTGTTGTTATTTAATTGCCGAAAGCGTCATCGAAAGTGTTATTTCGATTAAGCAGATTCGACAGTTGAAATTTGAGATAATCGTCATCGAAGGTCAAAGTGAGACTCGAAGCAAAGGAGTTTGAAGTTTGGATCAAAAGATCAAAGCCCAAAAAAGAGTCCAAAGCAAAGCCCAACAAGCGAAAGCGCCAAGAGGAAGTTTCGAAGCAAGAGATCGTGGGTTCGAAGGCTAAATCTAGACCGTCAAGATGATCTGAAGCAGTTGAATTTTCGTCGAAGTATAAATAGAAATTCCTTAGAAGGAATTGAGGTCGCAAAACTGTTTTACATACTTTCTCTAAAAAATTCTAAGTACTCAGCGTAGAAAGAAAGGAATTTCAAAGAGGAAAATGTACGGTTTGTGAACCATCTTTTACTGTATTTGTTTTACAATTAATGCAAGTTTATTTCCTAGCAATTTACTGCATTTTATTTTCATTTGTGTTCGAAGTTTATTGATCTCGAGGCGATTCGAATCAATTCACTTTCTTTTTACTTCGTTAAGCAAATTAAGAAACTTAAATGTTTGTTAAATCCTGATGAACATTGAAACCATTTTCTCATAAAAAACAAGCATAAAATTGTCTTGAGATTTCTAGTCAATCTCGTAAGTTTAAATACTTAGACTAGCGCTTGTTTACGAAATTTAACTGTAAACAAATTGGCACGCCCAGTGGGACTGGTTTTATGCTTTGTTTCTTTAGAAATAAGATTTTTCTGTATTAGTAACTGCCATTAACGGTTATGGCTAGAACTCATCAAATGCATGGGTCTACTACCAGTCAATCTGTAAGTTCTTCGAGTAGTGAGGGTAGTCCTTCTCCCCCTCCAGATTCGAACGTGGTGAGTGTTACATCTACTTCACCAATTCCTAGTATAAGTGGTTCTGGATATATTCCAGGAACTACAATACCATTAACAACTATGGCGTTTCATTCTGTTTCGTCTAGTTTTAGACCACCTCATATGGTCACAAATCCTTTATATGGTCCTATACCAACACCTACGATGGGTTTTCATTCAATACCCACATCTGAACCTGAAAGGTATACTACCCCTAGGGTCACTCCAACGCCTTTAACCACTGCATCTGTGTTGTCTTTAAGACAACAAATGGATGAAAGTAATCATGATATGGTTAATCTCTTAACACAACAAATTGGAACTATCTTTAACCCCTTAATTCAAAATACCAATGACAGTTACCAAATGTTAGCCTATCAAATGGGTCGAATTGCTGACTTTTTTGGCACTCCTGCCCCTCAAAATTAGCCTAGGATTAATCATGTGGCGCCACAAATGATTTTATCTGCTATGTCTGCCACTCCTTTTAACCCAAGGCCACCATATGTAATTCCCCAAGTTACACCACAACAAGAGCCTGTACCAATGACTCAAGAGGAGTACCAATATCAAAATGAGGTTAACCAACCTCCTCCAGTAGTTATGGTTCGAAGGAACCAAGACCCTGATGATGTAGTTCGAAATGTTCAGAATAATAACAATTTTGCGGCACCCAATAACTTAGCAACTTTAGTCGAAACTATTTTGAACCAAAATGGCCTTAATACTAGTACTCGAAGGCCAAACTTTGTTTCTGCACTGTCTGAATATGTGTTACAAACAGAGTTACCTAGAGGTTGGAAAGTCTCTAAATATACCAAGTTTGCAGGGGATACCAATGAGTCAACTGTTGAACACATTGCTAGATACTTAGCAGAATCTGGGAATTTGGCAAATAATGAAAACTTGAGAATGAAATATTTCCCTAATTCATTAACCAAAAATGCTTTTACTTGGTTTACAACTTTGCCTCCCAATTCGATTCACAATTGGACTCAATTAGAAAGGTTATTTCATGAGCAGTTCTACATGGGCCAAACTAAAATAAGTCTTAAGGAGTTGGCTAGTGTCAAAAGAAAAACACAGGAAACTGTTGATGATTATTTGAATAGGTTCAGATTACTAAAGGCTCGATGCTTTACATCAGTGCCTGAACATGAACTAGTCGAAATGGCTGCAGGTGGCCTAGACTATTCAATTAGGAAAAAGCTAGATACTCAGTATCTTCGAGACATGTCTCAATTGGTTGATAGAGTTAGGCAAATCGAAAGATTGAAAGTTGAAAAAGCCAGAAATTCTAAGTTTCATAAAAAGAGAGATGTCGCTTTTCTAGATTCTTATGATAATGATTTTGGGTATGAAACTGAAGATGAGTATGTAGATATTGATGATAGTGATATCAATGTGGCAGAATTAAAACCAGGGCCTCCTTATACTTGTAAATTGTTGAGGCCTTCGAATGGAAAAAATCCAGTCGAACCAAAGAATGAAAAATATGCTACTAAAACTTACTCTTTTGATATTACTAAATGTGATGAAATTTTTGATTTGTTGGTATCTGATGGTCAAATAGTTGTTCAAAAAGATTTGAAAATACCTCCAATTGAACAAAGAAAGAAAAGAGGTTATTGTAAATATCACAATTATTTGGGCCATAAAACTCACCAATGTGTTCTTTTCAGGGATCTAGTTCAACGAGCATTGAACGAAGGAAGGCTTAAGTTTGCTGAAAAAACTAAGCCACCAATGAAAGTGGATACTCATCCACTGTCAACTGCTGATGCAAGTCTTGTCGAAATCCTGGACTGCAACATGGTAGAAATCAACGAAGCTGATGTTGCTGCTGCTGTCAAAGCCATACCTGAAGGAGAATACGACAAGAAAGTGCAAGAGGCTTACCCTGCTGCTGAAGAGGAATTGGTAGATTTCCTCAACAGGTGTAAGTTAAATAATGCTGAAGTCATGTTATGCCCTAGATGTAGTGCTGTGTGTGACAAGGAGGCGGTGACAAACCTAAAGAAGGTGCTGCCTTATGCTGATCATAAAAGAAAATGGCCAAGTTCCAAGTCAAATAAGAAAAGCTGGCCATATCAGAAAATTGATTGGGGCAAGTCCCATAATCAAGGACTTTCTGTTCATCATAGGCTAGGCCCTCAAAAAACATTTAAGTCATCCAACAAAGCACCTACAAATCAGTGGGTCAGTGGCCAATATGTGGCCTTCGACAAAAAATGGATGGAGAAGGGAAGCTCTAGCAATGTTAATGTGAAGTTCACTGCTGGAACTTCAAAAATGGTTGTTGAGTCCAAGATTGTTGCTGGATCGAAACCACAGGTTGGTTCGAAAGTGGTTACTCAACCACAAAATTCACAAGTTGCAACAGAGGCTAATAAATATAGCTACCGGAACAACTATAAGGGTAAGAATCCTATGACTCGAACCCAATGGCGCAGATTTCAGCGCCGAAAGAAGCTTGCTGCTCAACAAGCTAAGGCTGGGGGCAATGCTAATGATAAGGAGAAAGCGGAAATGGTTAAAAGACCAATGAAAGAGAGGCTTGCTCCTATAAAGGAATCAGATGCTGAAAACAATAAAGATGCTGAGAATGAAGAAGATTTCATGGATGATGATGATCTTCTTGATGATGAGTCTGATTTCGATGTGCTGGTCAATGTAGTGTCAGTTCTACCTTTGGAATATGATGTTCCAACAGAAACTGAAGAGGTGGAAGAAGAGTTCGAGGCTCTTGAACTGGCTAATCATAAGCCAGTTTGTTACTATGTAATGGAAAATGGCTGTGTCGAAGCACAAGATGCTATCTTCGAGAGGCCAGATGGAGGGATGAGAAACCATCTA
Source organism: Trifolium repens (assembly GCA_030408175.1). Lineage (NCBI taxonomy): Eukaryota > Viridiplantae > Streptophyta > Magnoliopsida > Fabales > Fabaceae > Trifolium > Trifolium repens. The sequence goes on along the minus strand of CP125836.1, from coordinate 49,070,725 downwards.
AAAGCCTTATTTATCAAGGCTAAAGTGAATGATGTGGGGGTTAACAAAATTCTAGTTGATGGTGGTGCGGTAGTCAACATCATGCCCCATTTCATGCTAAAGAAGTTGGGTCTTTTTGACACTGACTTGCATTCTCACAATGTGGTCTTAGCCAATTATGAAGGCAAGACTGGCCACTCACTTGGTGCCATACAGTTAGAAGTTTGTGTGGGCAGTACAGTTAGGAAAACCTTGTTCATGGTGATTGCTGCTAGGCCAAATTATAACTTGCTATTAGGCAGGGAATGGATTCATGGAGTTGGTGCTGTACCTTCTTCCCTTCATCAAAGGCTAATTCTGTGGAGAGATGATGGCCTTGTCGAAAATATTGAGGCTGATCAGAGTGCTTATTTAGCTGATTCGAGCACTGTGACTCTTCAAAACTTCGACAAAAACCTGGCAAATATTGCTCCTTGTGGAGAGCAAGATGCTGCCTTCAATCCAAATATGGTAAGTCCTGACAGTGTTTACCACTCTGTTAAGTTACATCCTACCCATGGTTTTTGTTGGGAGAGGGAGCCTGTTGATGGAGCCCATGTTAGGAATGTTAATCCACCAGCTTCTGGGTGGGAAGACTTTGATAATTGTGATGATGTTTAAGTCCCCAGAATGGAGCAGGATTACGGCTTATGCTGCCGAGAATAGAATAAAAATGGCTATCGAGGCTATTGAGCTCAACTGAAAATATGGCTGTTGAAGCCAATGAGAATGTAAGAAATGAATTGGCAACAGGTGCCAATGCTTCGATTACTGGCAATAACCAAAGATTGGATTGCATTTATGACGAAGAACCTTTGGGTTTCAAAAAAGATCCCATTAGTTCAAGTCAAAAAATGCAAGCCCAAGATCCTTTGCAAGAGATAGATATTGGAAATGGCTCTGTTAAAAGGCCAACTTATATCAGTGCCAATATTGATCCAAACTTAAAAGTAAAGGTAATCGAATTACTTAAAGAGTACAAGGACTGCTTTGCTTGGGATTACAACGAAATGCCAGGATTGAGCAGGGAATTGGTTGAACACATATTACCTCTTCGACCAGATAAAAAGCATGTGAAGCAGCTTCCAAGGTGGTTTGCTCCAGAAATCATGACAAAGATCAAGACAGAAATCGAAAGGTTGCTCAAGTGCAAATTCATTAGAACAGCCAGGTATGTTGAATGGTTAGCTAATATAGTTCTAGTCATTAAAAAGAATGGATCACTTAGAGTTTGCATAGACTTTAGGGATTTAAATAATGCTACACCTAAAGAAGAATATTCAATGCCTGTAGCAGAAATGCTAATTGATTCAGCAGCAGGCCATGAATATTTGAGCATGTTAGATGGCTATTCTGACTATAATCAAATTTTTATAGCTGAAGATGATGTTGCTAAAATTGCCTTTCGTTGCCCTGGTGCCTTAAGCACTTATGAATGGGTAGTAATGCCCTTTGGATTAAAAAATGCAGGGGCAACGTATCAAAGAGCAATGAATTCGATTTTTCATGATTTCATTGAAATCTTTATGCAAATTTATACTGATGACATTGTTGTCAAATCTTCATCTTCTGATGATCATCTAAGTCATCTTAGAAAATCATTCGAAAGAATGAGAAAATGTGGATTAAAGATGAATCCACTAAAGTGTGCTTTTTGTGTACATGCAGGAGATTTCCTTGGTTTTGTTGTGCATAAAAAAGGCATAGAGATCAATCAGAATAAGACAAAGGCTATCATGGAGACAAAATCTCCAGCAACGAAGAAACAGCTTCAATCTTTACTTGGAAAAATTAATTTCTTGAGAAGGTTCATTTCGAATCTAAGTGGAAAAGCTCACCCATTTTCTCCACTGTTAAAGCTTAAGAAAGATGAGGTATTTCATTGGGGAATTGACCAACAGAAAGCATTTGATGATATCAAAGATTATTTGTCAAATCCCCCTACTCTGATGCCTCCAATTCGAAACAAAGAGATGAAGTTGTACATTTCAGCATCAGATACAACCATTGGAAGCATGCTTGCTCAAGAAAATGAAAATGGTGTAGAAAAAGCTATTTATTATTTAAGTAGAGTTTTAAATGATGCTGAAACTAGATATTCTGTAATAGAAAAGCTTTGCCTTTGTTTATATTTTTCTTGTACCAAACTTAAGCATTATATAAAGCCAGTTGATGTTTATGTTTATTCCCATTTCGATATTATTAAGCATATGTTGTTGAAACCAATTTTGCATAGTAGGATTGGAAAATGGGCATTGGCTTTAACAGAATATTCATTAACTTATAAACCATTGCGAGCTGTTAAAGGTCAAATAGTGGCTGATTTTCTTGCTGAGCATTCAATAAGTGAAGCCCCCATAGAGTCTATTGATATCGAACCTTGGAATTTGTATTTCGATGGATCTAAACATAGACATGGTACAGGAATTGGGATTTTTATACTTTCACCATATAAAATTCCCACAAAATTTAAATACAAAATTAATGGGTCTTGTTTGAATAATGAAGCAGAATATGAGGCTGTAATTACAGGTTTAGAAATTCTTCTAGACTTGGGAAGCCAGAAATTCAGAGTCTTCTAGCATTGGGAAGTGTGAAAGGTCAATTCAGAGTCTTTTCAAAAACGCCATTTTCTCTTTCGAAATCTCACTCGAAATTGGCATTTTTGAGGGGGCAATTTGTTGGGTCGTATTTTTGATTAAATAAACTTAATGGAAAATGCTGGTCCAACAAAATTATGAATTAATATTTAAATGACAGGTGTTGTTATTTCATTGCCGAAAGCGTCATCGAAAGTGTTATTTCGATTAAGCAGATTCGACAGTTGAAATTTGAGATAATCGTCATCGAAGGTCAAAGTGAGACTCGAAGCAAAGGAGTTTGAAGTTTGGATCAAAAGATCAAAGCCCAAAAAAGAGTCCAAAGCAAAGCCCAACAAGCGAAAGCGCCAAGAGGAAGTTTCGAAGCAAGAGATCGTGGGTTCGAAGGCTAAATTTAGACCGTCAAGATGATCTGAAGCAGTTGAATTTCCGTCGAAGTATAAATAGAAATTCCTTAGAAGGAATTGAGGTCGCAAAACTGTTTTACATACTTTCTCTAAAAAATTCTAAGTACTCAGCGTAGAAAGAAAGGAATTTCAAAGAGGAAAATGTACGGTTTGTGAACCATCTTTTACTGTATTTGTTTTACAATTAATGCAAGTTTATTTCCTAGCAATTTACTGCATTTTATTTTCATTTGTGTTCGAAATTTATTGATCTCGAGGCGATTCGAATCAATTCACTTTCTTTTTACTTCGTTAAGCAAATTAAGAAACTTAAATGTTTGTTAAATCCTGATGAACATTGAAACCATTTTCTCATAAAAAACAAGCATAAAATTGTCCTGAGATTTCTAGTCAATCTCGTAAGTTTAAATACTTAGACTAGCGCTTGTTTACGAAATTTCACTGTAAACAGTTGGGTAATGGGTTACCCGAACTATTTTTCTATTTTTTATATTAAAAATATAAATATCGAGTCATCATATTTTTTTCATAAAAATAACTCAACCATTGTATTTTTTTGAAAAATAGTGTTACTTTTTTTAACTATAAAAAATAACCACCTATTTTTTATGTATACCCACTAATTTATGGGTTGGTTGTGTTATCCACATGATATTTTTTCCTTCTTCATAATATCAAATGACTAAACGAAGAATCATCATATTTGTTTATGAAAATTATTCAATATTTTTATTTTTAAAATAGTGCGATGAATTATCATATTTGTTTATAAAAATTATTCGATCCTTTTATTTTCACAAAAAATAGTATAACTTATTTTCAATATAAAAGTATTTATTGATCAAATGGCAAAATCTTTAGTATTTTCATAAGAATATTTCAAAAAACATAACACTAGTGGGTTGGTGGGTTTTTTGGGTTGAGTTCGATTTTACCCGAAACCCAATTTTTTTTATGGGTTTTTCATTTTTGAAATCCATATCCACTCATTTGTCCGACCCAACCCACTTTTTTGGGTTGGATTTGGTGGATTTGACCGGATCGAGCGGGTTTGCCCAATCCATGTACACCCCTAGAATAAACATTATGTTTCATTCCATTACCATATTTAATACGTATTTACTTCGGTCCTTAGGGGTGTAATTGGACCGGTTTGGATCGGTTTTGAGTGAATCCAATGTCCGAACCAATGAATCCTCGATTGGTTCGGTTTGGTTCGGTTTTTAGTATTTTTAAAAAATGAATCCGAACCAAACTCATCGGTTTGGTTCGGATACTTTAATCGGTTTTTTTCGATGTATTCCATGCTATTATATTTTTTCCGATAAATTTTTTTTCACATAAGCTCATCAAATAAAAATTACAATTTTGTTTACATAAGTTCATCAAATACATATACATAATACAACCATATTGAAAACAAATATAAAACATAATTCTTTTCGCTTAAGTTCATCAAATACATAATACAATTATATTGAAATTAAGTTCATCAAATACAAAATAAAACCATATTGAAATTATTCAAGTCTGTTCCCACTTAAATCGGAAAAATAATCAAAACAACGCTTGAGAAGTTACTGTTTTGAGGGTTTGAGATGAGAGCAGCAACATGACGTGAGAATGTTGTTTGTGTAGTGTTGAGAGCAAGTTGAGGATGATGTGATGTAAGATGTGAGCAGCTTAAGGATGAAGGTGAAGTGAGATGAGAGCAGCGTTTCTGAGTTTGTCTTTGCGGCTGTGAGTGTTTCTAAGTTTGTGTTTTTAAATTAGAGTTTTTAAGTGAGACATATTTTATTTTATTTTTTTAGAAGTAGTTGGGTCAGTTGTAGTTTTTGATAGATATGAGCTACCTAAAAAAATAATTTAGCATATATACTATATATTGGTTTGGTTCGGTTTGTCCATTGGATTTGAAAATTGGAACCGAGAACCGAACCAAACCACTTCGGTTTTCAATTGGTTCGATTCGGTTTTTGATCCGAACCATAAAAATCGGTTTTTTTTCGGTTTGGATTGGTTTGGATTATCGGTTCAATTGGATTTGTTCGATCCGCTTACACCCCTATCGGTTTTTATGTGTGTATATATATATATATATATAGGGAATGTTTCAAATGAGAGGAGTTATTAAGATGAGAGATGAGAGCATCATATAATAACCATTGGATTTAATCCAACTGTTGAGTCAAAAGAATTCATTAATATGCGCGTCCCATTTTATTTATCTCCTCCCACGCGCTGCTTAACTTTCTCTTTGAAACATAGAGAAAATAAAATAAAAACTTTCTGTCTTCTGTTTCACCATTCTCGATCAACAAGCTTGTTTGGAACCCTCAACTAAAAAAACAAAGGTTCTGGAAATAAAAAAACTCTAAGTCTTACAATGGTTTTCTTAATATAATGACAACCACATGCATATCTGAATCTAAACTCTAAAGCCACCAAATGCATTTGTACCTTTCTACACTTGGACATGGGAGACGAAGAAAAAATTGGAACAGGGAGAAACACAAAATTGGTAGAATTTGTGATATGAAACTAATTGCCTATCGGTTCCTTTATTTAGTTGAGAAGAGGGCTAAAAAATTTAGAAGGTTTATCTGCCATTTTTTTGGTAAAATCCTTCTTATTAGTTTCCAGAAAGTGGTATTGCAAGACATAGTGAAGTTTATACAAAATCTGTAGTTTTTTTTATTTTATTTTACTAAGAATTGGAGTTTATACAATAAAAAGTCTTGGCCAAGATCTGAAAGTGTCAGATTTGAAAAGAGAGAAGAAAACGAACAGTTACGAGGTTGAGAGAGAAGAGGGAATGAAAAGATTATCTACAGTTTAAAAAATGAAATATTACCATAAAGATCAATCTAATGGCTTAGATTTAACCCTCTCACCCTCTCATTTTAAAACTCCTCTCACTTGAAACATCCCCTATATATAAGGGGGGGAATGATCAAATTATACCGGTGTAATATTTGAGTAATGTTACACCGCTTAATAACACTTTAACGAATACAAATTTTACAAAATCCACCGTTGGATTGAAAGTTTATATCATATAGATCATCTATGTTGAGTTTTACAAAAATTTAAAATTGTTTGACATGTTTTTGAGGCGCAATAAGATTAACGGTATTCAATAAAAACGCAGAAATCGTTAATCTTATTTCGCCTTAAAAACATGTCAAACAATTTTAGATTTTTGTAAAACTCAACATAAATGATCTATGTGATATAAACTTTCAATCCAACGGTGGAGATTTTGTAAAATTTATATTCGTTAAAGTGTTATTAAGCGGTGTAACATTGCTCAAATGTTACACCGGTGTAATTTGATCTCTCCCCTATATATATAGTCATGATCAAATGACACCAAAGTGTTAAAAAAAAATTGACATCAAATCCATGTATTTCATTTAATCCAAAAATTTAAAAATATCACCAAAATAATTAATGTACACCCAATACTTTCTATATAACTTAATTAAGAAAAATCTTTATCATCATTAATGTGAACATTCCCAATTTGTTTTTTCTATTTTTTTTTTACTAAATAAAAGATATTCATTAATTCAAATTGAGAATAGTACATTGATTCAATACAAATTCAAAATCGCTGAAAACTAAAAGGAATATTTGATTATAAATATTTGTAGAGTTGATCTACTCAATGGGATCTTTGAATTCAACGGTTGGATTGAAGAAATATAATGCCGATATCGAGTTATTAAGAGTAAGTCAATAGAGACTTACTCCTGGAGTCAACGGATCCCTCCTAATATATATATATATATGGAGGGATCAAATTACACCGGTGTAACATTTGAGTAATGTTACACCGCTCAATAACGCCTCAACGAATTCAAATTTTACAAAATTCACCGTTGGATTGAAAATTTATATCGTATAGATCATCTATGTTGAGTTTTACAAAAATCTAAAATCGTTTGATATGTTATTGAGACACATCAATACCAACCATATTTTCCGCCACGTCACCCCACTACACCCCACCTTCTTAACATGACATGGCAAAATGACGGTTTTTTATTGGCTGATTGTGTAAAACTATTTTACACCGTCAGTGCGTCTCCATTAAACTCTTAGTGGAAAATGTTAAACAATATATCAGGTGAATTAGTCAAGCATATTAATATATAATTTTATTTTTTAGAATTTGTGCATTTAATATGTTAAAGATGCAAAAAATTATCTTTCTAGCATTAATTTTGCCTTTTTTTTATATGCTTAACTAATGTATCAGGTGCACTCTTTAACATGACATTATATTAATTTACTAATAAATTAATTTGACTCAAGCCAGTGATTAGTAAATTATTAAAGACATATAATTGTTAAAGAAAAATTGACTTCAAATTTTAAATGAAATAATTTTTTGCTAAACGGGTAAATTAGTCCATTTCATTAGCAATAATATAAATATATATGATAATACAAGAGGGTGTATCAATGAAAAGTTGAACACTAATTAGAGATATGATCGTCCTTGCTAATTGTTAAAACAATGAGAGGACAAATATCTATATTTACAAATAATTGCACCAAACTCCAAGATATTTTCCATACCACTCATTTAGAGTCAACATCAAAAATTCATTTTGTCAAGTTGCAAGTCATATACTCAATTTATAGCGAGTAGTGATATGGTAACACATTTTTATTACACAAAATGAAACACATACTATACTAAAATAATATAGAAATAGATGTATAAAGAAATTATTATATTATGTGTGTTAACATAAAATTACTCATTTATAGTAGAGAGAATTGATAAAAAAAAAATTTATAGCAGAGAGAAAGAAAGTGCTAATAGTAATACTATCCAATTTTGATTAAATGCAAAAGACGCATATTAATGAAATAACTATATATACCTTTTTTTTTTGTCCACACATGCTTATATATTTTAACCGGACTCTAAAATTATATTATCTTTAAATTTTGAGGGTAAAATAAAATATTTGTTTACTTGGTCTATTAATAGAAGTAACCAAACTCACTCACTATAAATATGAAGAAATAAAGAATCTAAAATTTAAACTCTAATATTTTCAATAATATCTATAATTAATAACTTTAAACTGAGCTATTTTTACAAAAGAAATATTACTTTAAAGAAAATGTGTGGGGTTATGCCCCCACCCCACACCATCCCAAACTTTCAATCACATTGACAAGAATGATAATAGGATAGGGCTTATTTATTGATTTCAACAGCACCAAAACAAACACACACAACTCTACAACGTACAACCAGTTGTTTGTATTTAGCAAGGGAAAATCACAATAAAAAAAATAAAATGATTAATCTTTCATTCACGAATCTTTGACTTTCAACATGGTTCGTCCTTACAATACTAGTACTATTGGTTGTTTTTAATTTTCTTATTATGGCAACCTCTAAGAAAATACCATGATTGTTAAGAAAATGTTATCTACTACTATATATAAAAAAAAATATACCAACCGTTAGTTGGTTCAGTGGTGATTGGCGCTGAACTTGGTAGGGAGGACCACGGTTCGATCCCCCGCAACTGTGATCGGAAGGGGGCTGGAACCACTTGATGCCAGAACTGACCCCCGAACTAGATTAAACTGGTGGTATAAACCAAAAAAAAAAAATATATAAATTTTTGAGATGACTTTTTCATTATTCATATTTTACCCTTAAAAAAAACTACCAACAAAAAAGGTAATCAACTATATATAAAAAAGATACAAATTTTTGGGAGGACTGTTTCATTATTCTTATTTTACCCTTAAAAAAAACTACCAACAAAAAAAGTAACATCCAATTATGGTTTACTCTTTTTTTAACAAGTACTTATATAACAAAACCAGTTACAACAAAGATAGTTTTACAATTTGTATACTTCAATATAATAGAAAACACGAATCACACAAACGTTTGGCAGTTAGTAGTAATAAATTTATTTAAAATATGTGTGATTATTATTTTATTTAAAATATGTGTGACTATTATTAAATTATTATTTATTTATATTAAATATATTTAATGTTGAGTTTTTACATTCTAGTTTAAATTATAGTGGTATTAATACGAAGGTAACTATGTGATTATTATTTTATTTAAAGAAATTTACATCTGTAGTGATATATATATATATATATATATATATATATATATATATATATATATATATATATATATATATAGTAAATCATATTTGATCCAAACCAATAGCCACCAATCATATTTAAATAGGTGAGATAAAAAAAATTAATTAAGTCGAAGTCGATTCATCGTTGTATTGAAATACTTTTGATTAATGAAATTAATTAAGTTTGTTATTGTATGATGTCAAAATCTCTAAAATGTTACTTTAAATTTCAAAATATATAACTTAATCTCGTAGACCCTATGATATTAGTTTCTTTAAAAATAGACCATACTAATTATTTAATGATAATGCTAATAAGTGTCCCAAAAGTGTTGATAGTATTAAACATCTTTCTTAAACATACTTTCGTAGAAATTAATGTCTTTAATGCACTTGTTAGCAAAACCTTTACAGGTTAATATGAAATTGTATGTATTCAAATAAGCTAGGAGACCATACTAAACTTTCAAAAAGGTTATACTTCAACTAAAACATAACATACTAGACTTGAGTTTTCAATTTTCCTATTAAACATAATTCATCTCATCATATTTCTACGAAAGTATGTTTATGGGGATCCGTTTAGTCGGGACAAAAAGATCTTTTGGTTAATGTTGGACCAATGATATTGACCTGCCATCACAGGTTGCTTCCGGCCAAAAGATTCCAGTAAACTTTATGTGTGGCTACATAATATTATACTCTTTTTTTTTATAAAAAAGTTGGTGGTTTATAAGTACCACCAACTTGTTTACAAAGAAAATACTATATTTGCTGCTGCCAAAGATTGAACCCCTGACCAACAGCATACACCCGCTCAGTCAGTAAGTGCCAACTGAGCTACCCCACCCACCCAACATAATATTATACTCCTATCCAATGAAAATTTAAAAAAAGAAAAGAAAAAAGAAGGTTGTATTCTATAAGTGTTGACAGGTTCTTTAGGAAGCTTAACCATTAATATTTTTTTCTCCTTTATACTGGAATGAGGAATCCTTTAATTTGTTCTCCTTTTCAAACATTCATATACGCATTCAGCGATTCAACTATTTGTTTTCTCCTTTTCAAAATCCTAGATGCACTCAACGTTTTGTGATACAAAACCCAGCAACTTAGTCGATCTTTCTAGTTGCTTCAGAGATCTTGCGATGGCAATGATGTTAGTAGGTTTTGTTCCTTCCCTAATTTCATTGTGGTTAATGGTTGGTTAACTCTGATTATTGCCATGTTGTTGAACAATTCTTGCAAGTTTGGAGATTTATTTCTCTAAAAATAGGAAAAGAAAGATCAACTGCATAAAAAACTAAGGGATACATGTTTCGGTTAATCATAATTTAATGGTTGCTTAAGATGATAGTGTTGGATATTTGGTTGTTGGCATCATTTTTGCAAAAACAAATATACAAGAAAGATGTTAGATACAATGTTTCAACATTGTATACGTGTTCAGTATGCCATGATTGTGCGCCTTTTCTATTTATGGAATCCGCGCCTTTTTCTTGAACCATACTATTTTTGGTATCTTCAGATATTTTTTTGAGCACCAAGACATTGGTTTCTCTCTCTATTTACTAAATATTCCATGAAGATTATTTATTTCCTTAAGATGTGATATATTTAAGGAAAGATCATATATGGTTCAAATATATTTTTGAGTTGGATCTTACACCTTTTTCCAGCTGTGTTTGAAGCCCGATTTGTTCAGAAAGCCCATGCTAACTCGTGGCTATTTAAAGGAAGGAGCTAAACCTAGTTTCTTCACTGAAACCAATATATCAAAATGTAGACTTTTAGGGTTTCGTGTCTTTGTAAGCCTTGTGCTTTAGATTTGTGTGCCTTTCTTGTATCGTTTGATGCAAGCTTAAGACATAGGTTATTGTAATCTGCTTCCAAACCTTTAGGTAAGAAGCTAGAGTAGTTTGCACGCCAAAATCTTTAGGTACAGAGTATAGAAGCTTTTGGTATACTCACATGAGTATAGTATTCTTGAAGAGTGTCTTCACACATGTTTTATAAACACCAACCTATGGGATTAAGGTTGGTCAGAACCCTTGTTGGGATTACAAGGAAGAGGAACTGAGATGGTACGTCTCAGATCTAGGCTAAGACCCTTGGTTGTAAACAATAGGGGAATTGCTAGATGGGAAGGGCATAAACTTGGAGGGTTTTGTCATTAGTCTAGGGCTATTGCTTATTGGTTACATTCCTGGATTGGTATCCCCCAGATGTAGGTTGTGTTACGCACCGAACTGGGTTAATAAACCTCATGTGTTATTTACCTTCTGCTATTTATTGTTTATATTGTCCATTGTGTTCTGTTGTAGCCAGATATTGGATCATCGTGTAGCACATCTGTCTACAGTGCGCTGGAATTTCAATTGGTATCAGAGCAGGCACCCTAACATATTTGGGTGAGCTCTAGGGAAGATACTTTCTGGCTTTATGGACAAGGAAGAAGGTAATGAGTAAGTTGTAGCCTGTTTGCATAGAAGCATGCTTATGGTGTGATGGTATGTGTGGCAGGAGGATGCGTGTTTGCATATGGCTTGTCTGGCCGATGTGCATTGATAGGTGTGGTGTGTCTACATATAGCTTGTCTGGCCTATGTGCATGAGATTGAGCAGTGAGGGAGAGTACTATTGTATGCTCTTTGGTATGACGTTGCTTTGAGGGGGAGTAGTACTTGTCTGGACTATTATGCCTATAAAAGGGGAGTAGAATTCTGAGCTCTCTATGTTTTCTGATCTGCCATGAAATGTTTAAGCATGTTCTGATATGATTATCGTAGTAGTGATCTGCATGCATATGTTCAGGGGTAGAAGTACTCCCATACTATATTGAGGGGGAGTAGTATGTTTTTTTTTTGTGATAGCCCCATGATACGTTGAGGGGGAGTAATGCTATATACTGTGTGCTTGTGTTGAGATGAAGAAAAATCTGTGTGATGTATCTCTCTGCAGGTATCTATATGGTCTCAAATTGTTTTAGCCAAAAATTTCGCCAAAGGGGGAGATTGTTGGATATTTTGTTGTTAGCATCATTTTTGCAAAAACAAATATACAAGAAAGATGTTGGATACAATGTTTCAACATTGTATACGTGTTCAGTATGCCATGATTGTGCGCCTTTTCTATTTATGGAATCCGCACCTTTTTCTTGAACCATACTATTTTTGGTATCTTCAGATATTTTTTTGAGCACCAAGACATTGGTTTCTATCTCTATTTACTAAATATTCCATGAAGATTGTTTATTTCCTTAAGATGTGATATATTTAAGGAAAGATCATATTTGGTTCAAATATATTTTTGAGTTGGATCTTACACCTTTTTCCAGCTGTGTTTGAAGCCCGATTTGTTCAGGAAGCCCATGCTAACTCGTGGCTATTTAAAGGAAGGAGCTAAACCTAGTTTCTTCACTGAAACCAATATATCAAAATGTAGACTTTTAGGGTTTCGTGTCTTTGTAAGCCTTGTGCTTTAGATTTGTGTGCCTTTCTTATATCGTTTGATGCAAGCTTAAGACATAGGTTATTGTAATCTGCTTCCAAAGCTTTAGGTAAGAAGCTAGAGTAGTTTGCACGCCAAAATCTTTAGGTACAGAGTATTGAAGCTTTTGGTATACTCACATGAGTATAGTATTCTTGAAGAGTGTCTTCACACATGTTGTATAAACCCCAACCTTTGGGATTAAGGTTGGTCAGAACCCTTGTTGGGATTACAAGGAAGAGGAAGTGAGATGGTACGTCTCAGATCTAGGCTAAGACCCTTGGTTGTAAACAATAGGGGAATTGCTAGATGGGAAGGGCATAAACTTGGAGGGTTTTGTCATTAGTCTAGGGCTATTGCTTATTGGTTACATTCCTGGATTGGTATCCCCCAGATGTAGGTTGTGTTACGCACCGAACTGGGTTAACAAACCTCATGTGTTATTTACCTTATGCTATTTATTGTTTATATTGTCCATTGTGTTCTGCTGTAGCCAGATATTGGATCATCGTGTAGCACATCTGTCTGCAGTGTGCTGGAATTTCAATTAGTATCAGAGCAGGCACCCTAACATATTTGGGTGAGCTCTAGGGAAGATACTTTCTGGCTTTATGGACAAGGAAGAAGGTAATGAGTAAGTTGTAGCCTGTTTGCATAGAAGCATGCTTATGGTGTGATAGTATGTATGGCAGGAGGAAGTGTGTTTGCATATGGCTTGTCTGGCCGATGTGCATTGATAGGTGTGGTGTGTCTACATATAGCTTGTCTGGCCTATGTGCATGAGATTGAGCAGTGAGGGGGAGTACTATTGTATGCTCTCTGGTATGACGTTGCTTTGAGGGGGAGTAGTACTTGTCTGGACTATTCTGCCTACAAAAGGGGAGTAGAATTCTGAGCTCTCTATGTTTTCTGATCTGCCATGAAATGTTTAAGCATGTTCTGATATGATTATCGTAGTAGTGATCTGCATGCATATGTTCAGGGGTAGAAGTACTCCCATACTATATTGAGGGGGAGTAGTATTTTTTTTTTTTGTGATAGCCCCATGATACGTTGAGGGGGAGTAATGCTATATACTGTGTGCTTGTGTTGAGATTAAGAAAAATCTGTGTGATGTATCTCTCTGCAAGTATCTATATGGTCTCAGATTGTTTTAGCCAAAAATTTCGCCTAAGGGGGAGATTGTTGGATATTTGGTTGTTAGCATCATTTTTTCAAAAACAAATATACAAGAAAGATGTTGGATACAATGTTTCAACATTGTATACGTGTTCAGTATGCCATGATTGTGCGCCTTTTCTATTTATGGAATCCGCGCCTTTTTCTTGAACCATACTATTTTTGGTATCTTCAGATATTTTCTTGAGCACGAAGACATTGGTTTCTCTGTCTATTTACTAAATATTCCATGAAGATTATTTATTTCCTCAAGATGTGATATATTTAAGGAAAGATCATATTTGGTTCAAATATATTTTTGAGTTGGATCTTACACCTTTTTCCAGCTGTGTTTGAAGCCCAATTTGTTCAGGAAGCCCATGCTAACTCGTGGCTATTTAAAGGAAGGAGCTAAACCTAGTTTCTTCACTGAAACCAATATATCAAAATGTAGACTTTTAGGGTTTCGTGTCTTTGTAAGCCTTGTGCTTTAGATTTGTGTGCCTTTCTTGTATCGTTTGATGCAAGCTTAAGACATAGGTTATTGTAATCTGTTTCCAAACCTTTAGGTAAGAAGCTAGAGTAGTTTGCACGCCAAAATCTTTAGGTACAGAGTATAGAAGCTTTTGGTATACTCACATGAGTATAGTATTCTTGAAGAGTGTCTTCACACATGTTTTTTAAACCCCAACCTTTGGGATTAAGGTTGGTCAGAACCCTTGTTGGGATTACAAGGAAGAGGAAGTGAGATGGTACGTCTCAGATCTAGGCTAAGACCCTTGGTTGTAAACAATAGGGGAGTTGCTAGATGGGAAGGGCATAAACTTGGAGGGTTTTGTCATTAGTCTAGGGCTATTGCTTATTGGTTACATTCCTGGATTGGTATCCCCCAGATGTATGTTGTGTTACGCACCGAACTGGGTTAACAAACCTCATGTGTTATTTACCTTCTGCTATTTATTGTTTATATTGTCCATTGTGTTCTGCTGTAGCCATATGTTGGATCATCGTGTAGCACATCTGTCTGCAGTGCGCTGGAATTTCAATTGGTATCAGAGCAGGCACCCTAACATATTTGGGTGAGCTCTAGGGAAGATACTTTCTGGCTTTATGGACAAGGAAGAAGGTAATGAGTAAGTTGTAGCCTGTTTGCATAGAAGCATGCTTATGGTGTGATGGTATGTGTGGCTGGAGGATGCGTGTTTGCATATGGCTTGTCTGGCCGATGTGCATTGATAGGTGTGGTGTGTCTACATATAGCTTGTCTGGCCTATGTGCATGAGATTGAGCAGTGAGGGGGAGTACTATTGTATGTTCTCTGGTATGACGTTGCTTTGAGGGGGAGTAGTACTTGTCTGGACTATTATGCCTACAAAAGGGGAGTAGAATTCTGAGCTCTCTATGTTTTTTGATCTGCCATGAAATGTTTAAGCATGTTCTGATATGATTATCGTAGTAGTGATCTGCATGCATATGTTCAGGGGTAGAAGTACTCCCATACTATATTGAGGGGGAGTAGTATGTTTTTTTTTTGTGATAGCCCCATGATACGTTGAGGGGGAGTAATGCTATATACTGTGTGCTTGTGTTAAGATTAAGAAAAATGTTGACTATTTGATGTTGGCAGCATTTTGGTAAAACTATGCGTAAGCAAGATGTGGTAAGAAATGTTACAACATCATTACCTGACGTGAGCGCGCCAGCTGGCGGCAGCATTTAATGCGCGCGGGTTTTATTTTTTGAGAAGATCTTTTCTCTTATATATCTGTTCTTTGCTTGTGCATCAAGGAAGTTTTATTTCCTAAACAGATCTTTTGCTCAGAGATTGTTTATGGAATTATTGTGAAGACTTATTTTATATACATATCAAATCTTTAAAGATATGGTTTTATTTTATGTGTGAGCTGAATATTTCTCTCTTGGGTCAGATCTGATGAAGCCCATTTAACCAGCTATATATTGAAGAACGAAAACCTAATTAAGGCAGTTGTTCAAGCGTTATTGTTGAGTCTAGCCGTATTAGGATTCGTGTGTGTGCTTGTGTTTTGTTAGCCTTTCTTGTATCTCTTTGATGCAAGCTTAGGACTGTGTGTTTATTGAGTTGTAAACTATAATTGTCTCTGAAGCTTTTAAGCAAGGAGATAGTTATTGTGTGTGTATCCTCTCCAAAGCTTTTAAGCAAGGAGTTTGGATCTTAGTGCTTGTGTATTGCTCGAAGCCTTTAGGTAAGAGTAATCTAGTGTCTAGTAGAGTGTCTCCATCATAGTGGTTGAATTAACAATAGTGCTGTCTGTACTATTGAACTTAAGGAGTGAGTTGGGAACTCATACCTAGGAGTTCCTAGGTAGAAGGACATAAGGATAGTTGCTAGGTGATAAGTTGTAAACGAGGAGCTTGCTGTAAGACTTTGAACTAGGACTATTAGTGGAATTCCTCCTGGATTGGTATCCCCCAGATGTAGGTTGCAGTTTGCACCGAACTGGGTTAACAAATCACTGTGTGTTTGTTTATTTCTGCACTATTTACTGTTTTCATTATTTGTCTATTAAAGCGGGTAAAAGTGTTGTAACGTCGTGTACAACATCGTGTACTGGTGTGCCAGAATTTTCAATTGGCATCAGAGCGGGCACCCTAACATATTTGGGTGAGCTCCAGGGAAGTTATTTTCTGGTACTATGGACATGGAAGGAGGATCTGTCGGCAGACCACCGCTTTTGGATGGCACCAACTATGATTGCTGGAAGTCGCGTATGATGGCTTTTCTAAAATCTATGGATAGCCAAACTTGGAAAGCAGTTATCAAAGGTTGGGAACACCCTGTGATGAGGGGTACAACCAATTTAAAGCCAGAAGAGAACTGGTCTAAGAAAGAAGATGAGTTGGCTCTTGCAAACAACAAAGCCTTGAATGCTTTATTTAGTGGAGTGGACAAATACATTTTCAGGCTGATCAAGCAATGCACTGTGGCAAAAGATGCTTGGGAAATTCTCAAGACCACTCATGAAGGGACACCCAAGGTAAAGATGTCAAGGCTCCAACTTTTAACCACTAAGTTTGAGAACCTCAGAATGAAGGAAGATGAAAGTGTACATGATTTTCATATGAACATGATTGATTTTGCCAACTCATTTGATTCACTTGGTGAAAAGATCTCCGAAGAAAAGCTTGTGAGAAAAATTCTCAGGTCTCTACCTAAGAAATTCGACATGAAAGTTACAGCCATTGAAGAAGCTCAAGATATCTCAAGCATGAAAGTGGATGAGCTTATTGGATCACTTCAAACCTTTGAATTATCTATAAATGAAAGATCTGAAATAAAGGACAAAAGCATAACGGCTATCTCCAACACTGATGATGATAATGAGATTCGATGTGACATGGAGACGAATAAAGGAATTTCTAATGCTATTATAGATCTTGGGAAGCAATTTAATAAGGTGCTGCAAAAGATGGATAGGAAACCAAGACCAAATGTTGAGAACATGTCATTCAACATCAGTAAAAACAGTAATGTTCAAAGAAAAGGTGAACCTGATGATGAAACTGTTGAGCATATTGCAGCATTCACTGGTAGATATGAATCTGATGAAGATTCTTGTGATGAAGATATAACTTTTGATGAACTTGCTAGCACCTACAAAGAGTTACTCACTAGGTATGAAGAAATGTGTAGAATTCTTGAGAAGCAGAAAAAGACCATTAACAGACTCCAAGCTGAAGTGAACATACAGGCTGAAAAGGCGTCAAAAGCTCAGGATGAAGTCACCCAACTAAAATATCCAATTGGATGACTTAAGGAAACGTGTGAGCCAGCTGAACCCAGGAACCAATTTTCTTGAACAAATCCTGGAGAGTGTACCAAGTGGTAAGGCAAGGTCAGTTGGGTACAACTACACAAGTCTTAACCAGCATCAACTGAATCCGGAAACCAAGTTTATGCCCGCTGAAAAAGTTTTTGATCCTTGCACTGGAAACGTGATGTTGAAACATCATACTCAACATCCTAGAACCTACCCTGTTCCTAACTTTGAGTCTGATTCAAAACCCCATGTGCACCAAAGACCTAAAAGTCAGAAGAGATATCGAAGGTGGGTATGTCACCATTGTGGTAAGAATGGACATATAAGGCCTTTCTGTTTCAAGCTGTACGGGTATCCCGAGCGGTATCAGCAAGCAAAGCCTGCACCTGAAGTGATAAATGTCAAGAAGGAATGGAAACCTAAAGATGGCTCCTTTACTTTAATCACCAAGGAAACTCCCATTACTACTGTTCCAGTCATTACCGCAAATAAGAATAAAACTTCTACTGTGGAGAAAGGAACATTTATGCCTGTAAGTGAGTCTCCCTCTACGTCGATTTATGTCCCTTTTGGTACTGAAACCAGGCCACTAGTAAAGCCTAAATCTGATGAAACTCTAGGACAACCTAGTTTGAATGTTGCTATTGAATGTGCCAGTATGTCACCTACCAAGGTGGAGGGAAAATCTAATTCTGGTGTTGAAACCCTAGAAACTCAAAAAGGGGCAACTCATGAAATTCCTACTGTGTCTGAGGTTGTTGCTGATAAAGTTGTTCCTGATTCACCTGTTGCTGAAGAATCATTGAACAATAAAGGTGTGGAGGATGTACTGAACTCCTTTAAGGATACCATTCATATCCCAAATGTTGTGCCGGATGTTGGAACATCCTTGGCACAAGACAAACCAACTTCTAGTGTAGTTGGTAGTGCTACTGATGTTGATACTGTTATTGATTCGCTCAAGGAAACTCTACATGAGTCGAATGTTGTGCCAGATGTCCCAGCATTTGTGGCCTTGCCTTGGCTGACATCCGATTTGTTGTTACTATTCTGATTCTTTTGGGCCATGCCCTGGATATTTTAAGCACTCCCTAGTGCATTTGGATGTAATTGTTCTTGGTACTCTGTGATCTACTCTGCTGCACTATGTTGGATCCTTAAAAGCATCTTTGTCAAATTTGTGGTAAAAAGGGGGAGTAGATGTTATCTGGCATGGTAGTAGTAAATTTTTTTTTCTCTGGTAAATGTTCTGTGCTGAAATGATCTGCTATATGCCTATGTGTTAGTGATTGATATGCATGCCCTGCTAGTATGTTAGTATGCTAAGCATCATTTCAGGGGGAGTAGAGTACTATGTATGTGATGCAGGGGGAGATGTTGTATGTGATGTTGGAACATTCTGGTTGTGTCATCCTTGCTAATGTTTGTGATCACTTAAGGCGAAGTAGTTTTCTGTGTTTCCGCTGTTGTATGCCTCTGATGTGCTCTAAAGATATGACTGAATTCTGATCTAATGTTTCCCATGGAGGAGTAAGGTTGGAAATTATTTTTGAAGATGTGCTACGCTTCTCTTCTTTTGTGTGTTTATGTTGATATGAAGAAGTGTTAGTGATGTATGTATCTTTGTAGCATGTCTGTGTGATCCCAAGTTGTTTTAGCCAAAAATTTGCCAAAGGGGGAGTTTGTTGACTATTTGATGTTGGCTGCATTTTGGTAAAACTATGCGTAAGCAGGATGTGGTAAGAAATGTTACAACATCATTACCTGACGTGAGCGCGCCAGCTGGCGGCAACATTTAATGCGCGCGGGTTTTATTTTTTGAGAAGATCTTTTCTCTTATATATCTGTTCTTTGCTTGTGCATCAAGGAAGTTTTATTTCCTAAACAGATCTTTTGCTCAGAGATTGTTTATGGAATTATTGTGAAGACTTATTTTATAAACATATCAAATCTTTAAAGATATGGTTTTATTTTATGTGTGAGCTGAATGTTTCTCTCTTGGGTCAGATCTGATGAAGCCCATTTAACCAGCTGTATATTGAAGAATGAAAACCTAATTAAGGCAGTTGTTCAAGCGTTATTATTGAGTCTAGCCGTAATAGGATTCGTGTGTGTGCTTGTGTTTTGTGAGCCTTTCTTGTATCTCTTTGATGCAAGCTTAGGACTGTGTGTTTATTGAGTTGTAAACTGTAATTGTCTCTGAAGCTTTTAAGCAAGGAGATAGTTATTGTGTGTGTATCCTCTCCAAAGCTTTTAAGCAAGGAGTTTGGATCTTAGTGCTTGTGTATTGCTCGAAGCCTTTAGGTAAGAGTAATCTAGTGTCTAGGAGAGTGTCTCCATCATAGTGGTTGAATTAACAATAGTGCTGTCTGTACTATTGAACTTAAGGAGTGAGTTGGGAACTCATACCTAGGAGTTCCTAGGTAGAAGGACATAAGGATAGTTGCTAGGTGATAAGTTGTAAACGAGGAGTTTGCTGTAAGACTTTGAACTAGGACTATTAGTGGAATTCCTCCTGGATTGGTATCCCCTAGATGTAGGTTGCAGTTTGCACCGAACTGGGTTAACAAATCACTGTGTGTTTGTTTATTTCTGCACTATTTACTGTTTTCATTATTTGTCTATTAAAGCGGGTAAAAGTGTTGTAACGTCGTGTACAACATCGTGTACTGGTGTGCCAGAATTTTCAAAAAATCTGTGTGATGTATCTCTCTGCAAGTATCTATATGGTCTCAAATTGTTTTAGCCAAAAATTTCGCCAAAGGGGGAGATTGTTGGATATTTGGTTGTTAGCATCATTTTTGCAAAAACAAATATACAAGAAAGATGTTGGATACAATGTTTCAACATTGTATACGTGTTCAGTATGCCATGATTGTGCGCCTTTTCTATTTATGGAATACGCGCCTTTTTCTTGAACCATACTATTTTTGGTATCTTCAGATATTTTCTTGAGCACCAAGACATTGGTTTCTCTCTCTATTTACTAAATATTCCATGAAGATTATTTATTTCCTTAAGATGTGATATATTTAAGGAAAGATCATATTTGGTTCAAATTTATTTTTGAGTTGGATCTTACACCTTTTTCCAGCTGTGTTTGAAGCCCGATTTGTTCAGGAAGTCCATGCTAACTCGTGGCTATTTAAAGGAAGGAGCTAAACCTAATTTCTTCACTGAAACCAAAATATCAAAATGTAGACTTTTAGGGTTTCGTGTCTTTGTAAGCCTTGTGCTTTAGATTTGTGTGCCTTTCTTGTATCGTTTGATGCAAGCTTAAGACATAGGTTATTGTAATCTGCTTCCAAACCTTTAGGTAAGAAGCTAGAGTAGTTTGCACGCCAAAATCTTTAGGTACAGAGTATAGAAGCTTTTGGTATAATCACATGAGTATAGTATTCTTGAAGAGTGTCTTCACACATGTTTTTTAAACCCCAACCTTTGGGATTAAGGTTGGTCAGAACCCTTGTTGGGATTACAAGGAAGAGGAAGTGAGATGGTACGTCTCAGATCTAGGCTAAGACCCTTGGTTGTAAACAATAGGGGAGTTGCTAGATGGTAAGGGCATAAACTTGGAGGGTTTTGTCATTAGTCTAGGGCTATTGCTTATTGGTTACATTCCTGGATTGGTATCTCCCAGATGTAGGTTGTGTTACGCACCGAACTGGGTTAACAAACCTCATGTGTTATTTACCTTCTGCTATTTATTGTTTATATTGTCCATTGTGTTCTGCTGTAGCCAGATGTTGGATCATCGTGTAGCACATCTGTCTGCAGTGCGCTGGAATTTCAATTGGTATCAGAGCAGGCACCCTAACATATTTGGGTGAGCTCTAGGGAAGATACTTTCTGGCTTTATGGACAAGGAAGAAGGTAATGAGTAAGTTGTAGCCTGTTTGCATAGAAGCATGCTTATAGTGTGATGGTATGTGTGGCAGGAGGATGCTTGTTTGCATATGGCTTGTTTGGCCGATGTGCATTGATAGGTGTGGTGTGTCTACATATAGCTTGTCTGGCCTATGTGCATGAGATTGAGCAGTGAGGGGGAGTACTATTGTATGCTCTCTGGTATGAGGTTGCTTTGAGGGGGAGTAGTACTTGTCTGGGCTATTATGCCTACAAAAGGGGAGTAGAATTCTGAGCTCCCTATGTTTTCTGATCTGCCATGAAATGTTTAAGCATGTTCTGATATGATTATCGTAGTAGTGATCTGCATGCATATGTTCAGGGGTAGAAGTACTCCCATACTATATTGAGGGGGAGTAGTATGTTTTTTTTTTGTGATATCCCCATGATACGTTGAGGGGGAGTAATGCTATATATTGTGTGCTTGTGTTGAGATGAAGAAAAATCTGTGTGATGTATCTCTCTGCTTGGTCTCAGATTGTTTTAGCCAAAAATTTCGCCAAAGGGGGAGATTGTTGGATATTTGGTTGTTAGCATCATTTTTGCAAAAACAAATATACAAGAAAGATGTTGGATACAATGTTTCAACATTGTATACGTGTTCAGTATGCCATGATTGTGCGCCTTTTCTATTTATGGAATCCGCGCCTTTTTCTTGAACCATACTATTTTTGGTATCTTCAGATATTTTCTTGAGCACCAAGACATTGGTTTCTCTCTCTATTTACTAAATATTCCATGAAGATTATTTATTTCCTTAAGATGTGATATATTTAAGGAAAGATCATATTTGGTTCAAATATATTTTTGAGTTGGATCTTACACCTTTTTCCAGCTGTGTTTGAAGCCCGATTTGTTCAGGAAGCCCATGCAAACTCGTGGCTATTTAAAGGAAGGAGCTAAACATAGTTTCTTCACTGAAACCAGTATATCAAAATGTAGACTTTTAGGGTTTCGTGTATTTGTAAGCCTTGTGCTTTAGATTTGTGTGCCTTTCTTGTATCGTTTGATGCAAGCTTAATGCATAGGTTATTGTAATCTGCTTCCAAACCTTTAGGTAAGAAGCTAGAGTAGTTTGCACGCCAAAATCTTTAGGTACAGAGTATTGAAGCTTTTGGTATACTCACATGAGTATAGTATTCTTGAAGAGTGTCTTCACACATGTTTTATAAACCCCAACCTTTGGGATTAAGGTTGGTCAGAACCCTTGTTGGGATTACAAGGAAGAGGAAGTGAGATGGTTCGTCTCAGATCTAGGCTAAGACCCTTGGTTGTAAACAATAGGGGAGTTGCTAGATGGGAAGGGCATAAACTTGGAGGGTTTTGTCATTAGTCTAGGGCTATTGCTTATTGGTTACATTCCTGGATTGGTATCCCCCAGATGTATGTTGTGTTACGAACCGAACTAGGTTAACAAACCTCATGTGTTATTTACCTTCTGCTATTTATTGTTTATATTGTCCATTGTGTTCTGCTGTAGCCAGATGTTGGATCATCGTGTAGCACATCTGTCTGCAGTGCGCTGGAATTTCAATTGGTATCAGAGCAGGCACCCTAGCATATTTGGGTGAGCTCTAGGGAAGATACTTTCTGGCTTTATGGACAAGGAAGAAGGTAATGAGTAAGTTGTAGCCTGTTTGCATAGAAGAATGCTTATAGTTTGATGGTATGTGTGGCAGGAGGATGCTTGTTTGCATATGGCTTGTCTGGCCGTTGTGCATTGATAGGTGTGGTGTGTCTACATATAGCTTGTCTGGCCTATGTGCATGAGATTGAGCAGTGAGGGGGAGTACTATTGTATGCTCTCTGGTATGACGTTGCTTTGAGGGGGAGTAGTACTTGTCTGGGCTATTATGCCTACAAAAGGGGAGTAGAATTCTGAGCTCCCTATGTTTTCTGATCTGCCATGAAATGTTTAAGCATGTTCTGATATGATTATCGTAGTAGTGATCTGCATGCATATGTTCAGGGGTAGAAGTACTCCCATACTATATTGAGGGGGAGTAGTATGTTTTTTTTTTGTGATAGCCCCATGATACGTTGAGGGGGGAGTAATGCTATATATTGTGTGCTTGTGTTGAGATGAAGAAAAATCTGTGTGATGTATCTCTCTGCAAGTATCTATATGGTCTCAGATTGTTTTAGCCAAAAATTTCGCCAAAGGGGGAGATTGTTGGATATTTGGTTGTTAGCATCATTTTTGCAAAAACAAATATACAAGAAAGATGTTGGATACAATGTTTCAACATAGTATACGTGTTCAGTATGCCATGATTGTGCGCCTTTTCTATTTATGGAATCCGCGCCTTTTTCTTGAACCATACTATTTTTGGTATCTTCAGATATTTTCTTGAGCACCAAGACATTGGTTTCTCTCTCTATTTACTAAATATTCCATGAAGATTATTTATTTCCTTAAGATGTGATATATTTAAGGAAAGATCATATTTGGTTCAAATATATTTTTGAGTTGGATCTTACACCTTTTTCCAGCTGTGTTTGAAGCCCGATTTGTTCAGGAAGCCCATGCTAACTCGTGGCTATTTAAAGGAAGGAGCTAAACCTAGTTTCTTCACTGAAACCAATATATCAAAATGTAGACTTTTAGGGTTTCGTGTCTTTGTAAGCCTTGTGCTTTAGATTTGTGTGCCTTTCTTGTATCGTTTGTTGCAAGCTTAATGCATAGGTTATTGTAATCTCCTTCCAAACCTTTAGGTAAGAAGCTAGAGTAGTATGCACGCCAAAATCTTTAGGTACAGAGTATAGAAGCTTTTGGTATACTCACATGAGTATAGTATTCTTGAAGAGTGTCTTCACACATGTTTTATAAACCCCAACCTTTGGGATTAAGGTTGGTCAGAACCCTTGTTGGGATTACAAGGAAGAGGAAGTGAGATGGTTCGTCTCAGATCTAGGCTAAGACCCTTGGTTGTAAACAATAGGGGAGTTGCTAGATGGGAAGGGCATAAACTTGGAGGGTTTTGTCATTAGTCTAGGGCTATTGCTTATTGGTTACATTCCTGGATTGGTATCCCCCAGATGTATGTTGTGTTACGAACCGAACTGGGTTAACAAACCTCATGTGTTATTTACCTTCTGTTATTTATTGTTTATATTGTCCATTGTGTTCTGCTGTAGCCAGATGTTGGATCATCGTGTAGCACATCTGTCTGCAGTGCGCTGGAATTTCAATTGGTATCAGAGCAGGCACCCTAACATATTTGGGTGAGCTCTAGGGAAGATACTTTCTGGCTTTATGGACAAGGAAGAAGGTAATGAGTAAGTTGTAGCCTGTTTGCATAGAAGCATGCTTATGGTGTGATGGTATGTGTGGCAGGAGGATGCTTGTTTACATAAGGCTTGTCTGGCCGATGTGCATTGATAGGTGTGGTGTGTCTACATATAACTTGTCTGGCCTATGTGCATGAGATTGAGCAGTGAGGGGGAGTACTATTGTATGCTCTCTGGTATGACGTTGCTTTGAGGGGGAGTAGTACTTGTTTGGGCTATTATGCCTACAAAAGGGGAGTAGAATTCTGAGCACCCTATGTTTTCTGATCTGCCATGAAATGTTTAAGCATGTTCTGATATGATTATCGTAGTAGTGATCTACATGCATATGTTCAGGGGTAGAAGTACTCCCATACTATATTGAGGGGGGGTAGTATGTTTTTTTTTTGTGATAGCCCCATGATACGTTGAGGGGGAGTAATGCTATATATTGTGTGCTTGTGTTGAGATGAAGAAAAATCTGTGTGATGTATCTCTCTGCAAGTATCTATATGGTCTCAGATTGTTTTAGCCAAAAATTTCGCCAAAGGGGGAGATTGTTGGATATTTGGTTGTTAGCATCATTTTTGCAAAAACAAATATACAAGAAAGATGTTGGATACAATGTTTCAACGTTGTATACGTGTTCAGTATGCCATGATTGTGCGCCTTTTCTATTTATGGAATCCGCGCCTTTTTCTTGAACCATACTATTTTTGGTATCTTCAGATATTTTCTTAAGCACCAAGACATTGGTTTCTCTCTCTATTTACTAAATATTCCATGAAGATTATTTATTTCCTTAAGATGTGATATATTTAAGGAAAGATCATATTTGGTTCAAATATATTTTTGAGTTGGATCTTACACCTTTTTCCAGCTGTGTTTGAAGCCCGATTTGTTCAGGAAGCTCATGCTAACTCGTGGCTATTTAAAGGAAGGAGCTAAACCTAGTTTCTTCACTGAAACCAATATATCAAAATGTAGACTTTTAGGGTTTCGTGTCTTTACAAACCTTGTGCTTTAGATTTGTGTGTCTTTCTTGTATCATTTAATCCAAGCTTAGGACATAGGTTATTGTAATCTGCTTCCAAACCTTTAGGTAAGAAGCTAGAGTAGTTGGCACTCCAGAATATTTAGGTACGGAGTATAGAAGCTTTTGGTATACTCGCACGAGTATAGTTTTCTTGAAGAGTGTCTTCACACATGTTTTATAAACCGCAACCTTTGGGATTAAGGTTGGTCAGAAACCTTGTTGGGATTACAAAGAAAAGGAAGTGAGATGGTACGTCTCAGATATAGGCTAAGACCCTAGGTTTTAAACAATAGGGGAGTTGCTAGATAGGAAGGGCATAAATTTGGAGGGTTTTGTCATTAGTCTAGGGCTATTGCTTATTGGTTACATTCCTGGATTGGTATCCCCCAAATTTAGGTTGTGTTACGCACCGAACTGGGTTAACAAACCTCATGTGTTATTTACCTTCTGCTATTTATTGTTTATATTGTCCATTGTGTTCTACTGTAGCCAGATGTTGGATCATCGTGTAGCACATCTGTCTGCAGTGCGCTGGAATTTCAGATAGATTTAGTTAATAGGAGTGAAAAAAATTGGAGAACTATTTTTTACCGACAAAAAATAATAATATTGGATTATAATTTTTTTTAGGAATTTGTACAAAACTAAAAAATTAGTCTAGCAAATTTTCGGTCTTTAAACTTTAATTGAGGAATTTTTTTAACAAAAAATATAATAATATCGGATTTTAATTTTTTTTTAAGTGATGGTAAAAAAATCTTATCTTATTATAAGAAGATACGATCATGTACCATCCATTTTACATATACCTCTGTCCTTGCAAAATTGTCCTAGAAGGTAACAATCATTCAATCCCAACCGTCAGATTAAATTTATATTATATCTTTGGTAATCAAATGCATTGGTCCAAGATGGACTAATGAAGTTGTTGGTCCAAATTATACTAACCTGTTTATGGATCTTTCTTAAAAAGATGTTTATCATGTGAACATTTTATTTTAAGAAGTCAAATGAATATATAAATAATAAATAAGTACAAGAGGTGCATAACTAGAAAAGTTTACAAGATTAAGCAAAAATAAACGTCAATATGTGATGCATTATCCGTCTCTAAATCTTAGACAAATTAAAGGATTATATAGCCATTTATTTAGCTCAAACCATAAACCTTTCTTACGCATCTTTAACTACCACTAAGATAAAATTTTCATCTTGTCGACAACACCTCATCAGTTGTACTTCTTTGTGCAAATAACATGATATTTTTTTCTCTCTTTTCAAAGAGAAAAACAGCACACTACTTTCAGATCACCAAAACGAATCTCTTTACTAAAAGAGTAAACATTACAAAATTGTACGCGTGAATAGAAACCACATTTATAACACTCAAACCCAATATTTAAATAATTCTAACTATAGACTATGTGGAGACAATATTATCATATATGACTCTATTATAAACAAAAAAAAATAGTATCATATAAATGGGGTCGCATTACATAAATATATAAGTATTAGCTAAAAATAAAATTGGCAAGTGGAGTCGGCTGACCCCACTGCCCCCACACTCTATCAGTGATTGACTCCACTTATGACATGCTTAAAACAACTTAAATCATCAAAACATAATCACTTATTTCATTGATTTATGACCCATTTTTAGAAAACTCATAATCTACTAAAAAATCACCATTTATCATCAATGACACATTTTGCATGAACCAATATACTCTTTCATCATCAAACAACACATAGGTTCATAACTTTTCATATAAAGCTTCAAGAAAATCATATAACAAGTAATCATTTTTATTATAGGGTTTTCATTCAATAATCACAATGAAAACATAATTCCACATAAGCATCATTAAAACTTCAAATTTAACACATTCCCTTGAACTCTAATCCCAAAATCAAAAAGAGTGAAGAGAGTTTGAGATTGGAGTCTTAGACAAACTCACCTCTCTTTTCTCACTCAAACTATATTATCTATAACCCTCTTACCTTAGAATAGATGAATTCTTTAGTCCACCACTCTCAAGCTTTGATTCTATCTATGACTTTTCTCTATTTGATATTTTTTTACTTTCTTTCTCTTCTTTCTTCTTTTGAGAGCTTATCTCTCTTCCCCCACCAAAACCACAAAGAAATGAAAACCTCTCTCTAACTTTCCCTTTTTATATCTAGGTTTACCCATCTCTATAAATTACCAAAATACCCTTACTTAATGGATCCCTACTGTTTACTGTGAAATTTGGTAAACAACGCTAGTTTGATTATTACAAGAGAGATCAACTAGTAAATCTCGGGACATAGTGCTTTTGTTTATATTTTCAAAGTAAATGATGTTCATTATTGTTCTTATGTTGATAAAGTGTTGCTTTTTATATTTTTATAACTTGAAATGCAAGAAAGAATGTTTATTCAATTGAATAAACAGAATGGGAGAAAAGAGTCGGAATAAAGATTAAACAAGATAAAGATGAAGATACTGTAAATTTGCATTCAAATGTAAATGTTTACAGAGAAATAAATGGTACACATTACATACATTTTTCCTTTCGAACTCGTTTCTCTCGTTAGCATGGGTACTTTGAGTTTTATCAGGATTTCTGTATAATGATTGTGACCTCTTTTTCGATCACATAACTAGGGTATTTATAGACACTAATTTCTAACTGCTACTAACGCCTAAATAACTACAGAAAGGACGCGTGTCTTGACACGTATTTTGAATTTGAATCCTTTCTTATCTTCTGAGTTAACCGTTGTTTCCATCGAAGTCGAAGTAACCATGCTTTCATTTTGAATATTTCGCTAAGTCCATAAATTACTTTTGCCCACTGGATACTTCGACCCTACTGACACTTTGACCAAATCGAAAGGATCCTGAAAGAAAGAGAATACGCATTTAAATGCAACGTTCCATAACAGAACATTTATTACATGTTCGTGCATGATTAATCATTAAATTCATTGCTTCTCAAAACCAAACATATTTAATGATTATTAAAAATAATTACATAATTAAACATAATTATTTTATTTATGCATTTAGAACATATTTTTACTTAGTAAAAATATGGGCTAACAAATTGCCCCCAAATGCCTGTTTCGATTGAGTGGTCGAATGAAAAAGGAAAAGGCATTTTACAACCACGTGCTTGACACAATTACCAATGACGGCGCTTATGTCACGTTCAGAAGTAACTGTCAACTTGATACCCACAATCCATCATTGTTCCTAGGTTTTAGCATAGTGGATGACGTGGCATACGCAGAAGTTGAAGAGAAATTTTTTTTTTTTGAATTTCTTTTTGATTTATTTTCCGGAGACAAACACGTTCCCCTATAAATAGTAGCAAACGAACAAAGGAACACTTTTTACCAACTTCCAAGTTTCAAAGCTTTCTTACGAACCCACTGTTCATCTTCTTCTCTTCTACAAATTACACTCTGATCTTCAATCATCTTGCAATTCTAAACTGTACAAGTGATTCATCTTCAAATTCCGCATCGATTCATCTTTGTTTCAACTTAAACAAAACAGTTTCCACAATTTTCTTCACGAAACCCTTTCAGTTCTTGATTTTCTGTGTACTGTTCATCAATGGCGTCCAACTTGGATTTCGATGTACCCACTGCTGGCAAATGGAAGGATCTTCGCGTCCTTGAAGATGGAGAAGAAGTAGTTCCAGAACCTTCTGGAACTGAGGCTGAAAGGAAGATCTGGAACACTCAGCTTATGATTCCATTTTCTATCAAGAAGGAAGATTACGCTTTCTGTGGACCTTATCCCACACGTGCTGAGGTTATATCAAAAGAGGTAAGTGATATCTTCCCTTTGCATGTAACATGTGGCCCTAGAATCTTTAGCTCTACTCCTTACAACTTTGGGTATATGAAGAATGCCCTTAAGATTTTTAGAGCTGCCCCCTATACCGCGCACAAGGATTACATTCCCTGGTTAGATAGGGTCGAAAAGGACTTTAAGGATTCTTGGAAAAGCTACGGTATTTATGAGCTTATCCAATTTAGTCGAACCGGTCCTAAGTACAAACCAGAACTGCTAGTGGCTGCCTTACACTTCTATGAAAAGTCCACCAACACTTTTCAGTTTAAGTGTGGCATGTTAACCCCTACCTTATTAGATGTAGCTGCTATCACAGGCCTTAGGCCTATTGGTGATCACTTCGATCCAACCAAAACTGGAGATAAGGTCGAAGTTAATTTTCAAGAAGCTACATTCTCTAAGTACATAGCAGAGCAAATGGGTAAAGAAGGAGAGGAAGTGTCAACTGAGGAGCATGTGGCCTTCTTAACATTATGGTTATCCCACTTTGTGTTTTGCTCGAAATCCCTTCAGGTAGCGCGTATGTACATTCCCATAGCGCAACAGATTAATGAAGGTAGACTTTTTAGCTTAGGGCGCTTATTATTAGCCTGTCTGTATGAAGCAATGGGGAATGCTAGTGATGCAATTAAGGCTTCCAAGGATGGATCAAAGGTTTCGATTGCTGGACCTATGTGGCTGTTACAACTTTGGCTGAATGCCACATTTGAGACGGAATTGGGGTTGATAGT
Source organism: Trifolium repens (assembly GCA_030408175.1). Taxonomy (NCBI): domain Eukaryota; kingdom Viridiplantae; phylum Streptophyta; class Magnoliopsida; order Fabales; family Fabaceae; genus Trifolium; species Trifolium repens. The sequence continues at coordinate 49,040,312 of CP125836.1, read as the reverse complement.
GCCTTCTGACTATCAACAAGAGGTAGATGACAAGGAGATCGAAGGGCAGAGGTTGGTTCGATTAGCCCCTAGATCTTTGGACCAAGATACTGGCAGACTCTTCATGAAACATATGAAGATGTTTTTGAATTTTGACAAGTTTCTACCACGTCATGCTCCCTTTGTGGAGCGTAAGCATGGTGCTGCGTGGTTCATTGAAGATTTCTCTGCGTTCAACCCAGATAACGAAGATGAAGTAAACGAGGTTTGGAGAGCCTATTTAGAGCAAACTGTACTCTCCTGTAGGATTGGTTCGAACGCAAACCAGTATGGGCTTGTAGGATATCTGCCCAACTGTGTGGCTAGGCAATTTGGTATGTCCCAAATTAGGCCAAAGTCCCTTTTTGAAAATCTGGATAGAATGCTGTTGGGCACTGGAGTGACTGAAAAGACTTATAAGAAATATATGAGAATGCTGGAGAATTATGAATTTAATTTCAAACCCTTCGAGTACAAGCCTTCTTTCTACTGCACTGATGGCTTTAGCAAATGGTGGAGTGACCATTACACCAAGCATTCAATAGGCAATGTTGATCAATTGCTAGGGATGGTGGAGAGTGGCTTCATAGTGCCATCTCTTGGAAAGAAAATAAACGTCTCAGGTCGAGGTAAACATCTAAACTCTTATAGTTTTATTTATCTTACAAGATTTATTCCCTCAAACCTTTTTATATTTAGTAATACAACATTTTGCAGGCAAAGGCATAAAGAAAGATGGTGGGTCTTCAAAGACTTCGACTGAAGTGAAGAAACCCACTGGGGTGAAGATTAAATCAGAGGTCGAAACCTCTAAGGCAAAGGTAACTTAGCCTTAAGAATTTTTTATTTATTTTCTCTCCTCCTGTTTAAACATGTGTTCTAACTTCGACCATTTATGTCCTTAGAAGGGAAAAGGTAAGAGCAGCACAGAGACAGTGTCTGCTAGCTCGAAGAAAGCTAAGAACACAGTGGTATTAGATGAGGAGGTAAAAATCAAACTTTCCATCAAATACTTTAACTTTTGTCATAGTAATATATTTTGAAACAAAATCCTGACATTTTTTACTTCCATCATTTCAGGATGAAGAAGAACAGGAGGTCCCTTTGATTAGGAAGAGAAAACAATCATCAACTTCGACTTCACAACCTAGTGAAGGGAAAGCAACAACTGTACCAGAAGTCGAAGAAAATAAAGCTGCACAAGCCAAGAAGCAGAAAAAGGTTGAAGAACCTAAACCTCAACAAGCCCCAACAAAGGACCAAAGGGGTGAGAAGAAAAAGAAGAAAGAAATTGCTATGAAGGTCAAGTGAGCAATCAAGAAGCCTAAAGTGCATAGGGCATTAAAAATCCGCACCTCGAGTGAAAGCGGTGGAGATCCAACCCCTCAGACAAATGCTTCAGAGAAAAATGTGGTCGAACAAGACCAACTTACCAAGACATCAAAAGAACAGGTTGACGGACCACAAGGTAACCCTGCATCTCATTCAGAGACCTTGGTCAATGATGAACCAATTACTGATGGGGGAAAGAAAGATAATGCACAACCAGGCAACAATGCCCCCAATGTTGAGAAGGGTGGTAATCCTCAAACTAACCCTGAGGTCAAAGAAAAAGAGGTATAACTCAACTTACTCTCAACCTTAGATTTTCATAGTTACACTTGATCTTTACTAATTTTTCTTTTGAGTTTGCAGGATCAGTCGAAGAAAAGTCCTGTTAAGGAAGATAAACAACCAAACCTTGAGGAGGTGCCAACAGAGAACAAGGCAAGTGATGACAATCAAGATTCCTTGAAGGCCAGCATGGGGGGAATTGACAATCAAGCACCAACCAATACTTCGAGCATCAAATATTCAATGCCTAGTATGTCTACAAACTCAGGCCAGGCAAGCTCGAACCAAGAATCTCAACATGACTCTGATGCAATTCCTGAAGCTGAGGTTGGAGGTTCAGGGATCATATCTGTCTCTTCGACCTCGAGACTTTCTGCAAGCTTGGGCGTACAAGAAGAAGAATTTACCAATATACAGAAGTCTGATCCTGCCGATACCCTTAAACTTCTACTCTCGAGAAAAGAAAATCAAGGAAACGCCTCTAGTGAACACACGACCACTGACTCAGCGCCTTCCAACTCTGAAATCGACTCGATGGTGCGCCAAGACTCTCTGTTGCTGAAACTTACAACTACCTTCGTCCAAAGGGATGTGCTGAAGCAAATTGAAGAACAACCAGCATGTGCTTATAGCCACTTGGCTTTCCTGAAGAAGCTTCACAATCCTAGGACTGATGAGGAAACCCTTGGCAAAGTCATACAACTTAGTTCAATTGTGGACCAATATGCCAAGGCAGTGCAGAAGAGGATTGATAATAACACAAGACTTGCCACACAACAACAAGCTCAAACCATGTTCTTTGAGAAGGCCCAGCAAGCTCAAGCTGAAGTGGAAAGATTGTCCTCTCAACTGGTCGAAGGAAATTCAGAGCTAAAAGAATGTGATGACAAGGTTGCCCATTACAAGGAACAAATCAAACTCTTAGAGGAGCAGATTGTTAGTTACAGGCGCAAGATCATTGAAGAAGAAACTAAGAGAGCTCAAATTGAGAAGGAGGCCAAAGCTTCGACCCAAGAGCAGATTGATGCACATGGCAGGGAAGGGCTTCAAGCTTTTGGCTCAGCAGAGGTGGTTGGTGAAGAGATTAAATCCTTGGAGAGTTCGAATTTGGTAGTCGAAAAGGAAATGGCAACCCTCAAGAAGATTTATGCTGACTGCACCAAGAATCTATAATTCCCTTAGTTTATTTTCTTTATTGTCCTTTCGAACAATATTTTGGATCCTGTAACTTTTAAACAAAGTCCATGTTTTATGGCAATTTACAATTTACCATTTTGTTTTACATGCTTAAGTATTATTCTGCGCTTATTTTTACTTCGAGTAAAGTAGGCTTATATTTCTTCAAATACTTTCCATTTATACCCAAAGTACGTTTGTCAGGAGTTAACTCCTCAATTTCATATGCACCATTAGAATAAACTTGAACAATTTTGAATGGTCCTTCCCAATTTAGGGACCATTTGCCTAAGATTCTATCTTTTTTATCCATAGGCAAAATAACTTTCCAAACTAATTCTCCTATGTTAAAGGACTTAGACTTAACCTTTTTGTTATATGCTTTAGCAACTCTTTCTTTTTGTTTTGTTAAAACTTCTAAAGCACTAAGCCTTTCTTCATCTAAATCAACTAACTCATCTGACATCATTTGATAATAATGGTCTAGAGGTATTTCCATTTGTCTTTGTACCCTTGCTACTTGCAAATGTATTTTGACTGGTAATACTGCATCATGACCATAAGTTAGTCGGAATGGAGTAGTGTTAGTTGATTCTTTAGGAGAATTTCTACAAGCCCATAACACTTGGTCTAAGGTTTTGTGCCAATTTCTTGGCTTTTGGGCTATATGTTTCTTTATCAGATTTATAATAATTTTATTTGCTGCTTCGACTTGACCATTTGCTTATGCATAATATGGTGTTGAAGTTAACAGTCTAAAACCAGTTTCTTGGGCAAATTCCTGCATCTTTCGACCAGTGAAAACTGAACCTTGATCAGTAGTTATTGATTCAGGAATTTCAAACCTATATATTATGTAATTTTGTATGAAATTAATTACTGCCTCTTGATCAACATTTGGTAAAGGAATGACTTCTATCCATTTTGTGAAATAATCTATTCCAACTAAAATATAACGTTGATTTTTTGATGAAGCAGGTTTAATCTCACCAATAAGGTCTAGAGCCCAACCCCTAAAGGGCCATGGTTTTACTATTGAATGTAGTTCACTTGCAGGCACATGTTGAATTCCTGAGTGTCTTTGGCATTCTTGGCATCCTTTCGCAAACTCTATACAATCCTTCAACATAGAGGGCCAATACAAACCTTGTCGAAACAAGAGTCATTTCATCTTATGTCCTGCTTGATGAGAGCCACAAGTACCACTATGAACATCAGAGATTGCTATATATGCTTCTGCTTCATTAAGGCATTTTAACAAGATTCCTTCAGAAGTCTTTTTGAAAAGATCATTTTCAAAAATTATATAGCTTAAAGCCCTATATTTTACCTTTCGATCCACATTTCCTGTTGGATTCTTAAGGTAATCTACTATAGGTTTTCTCCAATCATTATCTGACAAATTGTCAATGGCAAAAATTTGAAAATTTTCTAGGGGATTTTTTATTTCACCATTTATTTGTGGTATAGTATCTGCCCCCACAAGTTTTGGTATTGACAATTGTGTAGATATTGGTTCTTGTAAAACCATTTTTTTCTTTTATTTCGATTAATTGTGTCAACTTTTCTTTTGACATTTTATATCCTGAAGCAATTTGAGCCAAGTCATTTGCTTCTTATTTTTTAACCGAGGTACATGTTCAATGTCTACATGATCGAAACAATCTAACAAAGAACTAGCTATAGAAAAGTATTTCGCCAAATGCTCTTTCACACATTTATATTCTTGTGTTAATTGTTTCAATACTAATTCAGAATCACCTCTTATTTTAATGTTCTTTGCCCCCAAGTCTTTTAATATTTCTAACCCTGTAATTAAAGCTTCATACTCAGCTTCATTATTAGAGCAAAGTCCATTTATTTTGTACTTGAACTTGGTTGGAACTTGAGTCGGAGATAAGATCAATATTCCAATTCCTGTTCCATACTTATGTTTGGACCCATCAAAATAAAGAATCCATGGTTGAATATCCACATAATCTTGTGGTATTTCGACCAACGAATGATCTACTATAAAATCAGCCACAATTTGGCCTTTGACAGCCTTTAAAGGTTTATAAGTCAGTGAATATTCAGTTAATGCTAATGCCCATTTCCCAATTCTACTATGTAATATAGGTTTAGTTAGCATATGTTTAATAACATCAAAGTGGGAATAGACATAAACATCAACAGGTTTTATATAATGCTTAAGTTTTGTACAAGAGAAATACAAACAAAGATAAAGTTTTTCTATGGCAGTATATCTAGTTTCTGCATCATTTAAAACTCTACTAAGGTAATAAACTGCATTTTCTATGCCATTATCGTCCTCTTGAGCTAACATGCTTCCTATCGTCTTATCAGACGTAACAATATACAACTTCATAGCTTTATTCCTACTAGGAGGCATTAGAACTGGAGGCTTTATTAAGTATTCTTTGATGTCATCAAAAGCCTTTTGATGCTCTTGGTTCCATTTGAATGGATCATCCTTCTTGAGTCGAAGTAGTGGTGAGAAAGCTTGAGCCTTTCCACTTAGATTCGAAATGAATCTTCTCAAGAAGTTGATTTTTCCTAGCAGAGATTGAAGTTGTTCTTTGGTCGAAGGAGGCTTGGTCTCTAAGATAGCCTTTGTCTTGTTTTGGTTTATTTCAATGCCTTTTTTATGCACCACAAAACCAAGGAAATCTCCTGCATGCACACAGAAAGCACATTTTAATGGATTCATTTTTAATCCATGTTCCCTCATTCTTTTAAAAGATTGCCTAAGATATACCAAATGGCTATCTTCAGAAGAGGATTTAATGATGATATCATCAATGTAAACTTGCATGAATGTATCTATAAAATCATGAAACATGGAATTCATTGCCCTTTGATAAGTGGCACCAGCATTTTTTAAGCCAAAAGGCATAACAACCCACTCATAAGTGCCTAAAGCACCAGGGCATCTAAATGCTGTTTTAGATACATCTTCCTCAGCAATGAATATTTGGTTATAACCAGAATAACCATCTAACATGCTCAAAAACTCGAAGCCTGCTGCTGAGTCTACTAGCATTTCTGCCACAGGCATGGCATACTCATCTTTAGGTGTAGCATTATTTAAGTCCCTAAAATCTATACATACCCTAAGTGTACCATTCTTCTTAATAACATGAACTATATTTGCTAACCATTCTACATACCTGGCAGCTCTGATGAATTTACTCTTCAGCAGTCTTTCGATCTCTTCTTTGATTTTGGACATGATATCTGGTGCAAACCTTCTTGGCAATTGTTTCACTGGTTTCTTACCTGCCTTGATTGGTAGTTTTAATTCGACCATTTCTCTACTGAGTCCAGGCATTTCATTATAATCCCAAGCGAAACAATCACTAAATTCTTTGAGAAGTAGTACCAATTTTCTTTTTAAGACAGGACTAATATTGGCACTAATGTAAGTTGGCCTTTTTGCTGAGCCATCTCCAATGTCAATTTCCTCCAAAGGGTCTTGAGCCTGCATCTTAGGAGTTTCATTAAGTGGATCCCTTTCGAACCCTAAAGGTTCCTCATCATAGATGCAGTCGAGCCTTTGTGCTTGTGGCATAGAAATGCCATCGCTTTCGACCTTGGCTTCTGTAGCCATATTTTGATGAACATCAGCTTCCAAAGCCGTATTTAACTTAGTTTCGGCCATATAAGCCGTAATCCTGGCCCATGCGCTGGACTCAGTCATCATAATCTTCGTAAACATTCCACCCAGATGGTGGTATAACTCCATCTTCTGAGGACACAACATCTATTTCCTCTCTTTCCCATATGAAGCCCTGGGTTGGGTGGAGTTTGACAGAATGTATCACATTATCAGAAGGTGTGAAAGCATTCTCTCTATCATAACATGGCGCTATGTTCGCCAAATTTTTGTCAAAGGTTTGTTGATTTATGGTATCAACCTCTGACATATAGAAACTCTGATCAGCCTCTATATTTTCTACGCAGCCATCCTCCCTCCAAAGCATCAACTTCTGGTGAAGGGTTGAAGGAACAGCTCATACTCCATGAATCCACTCTCGCCCCAATAGTAAGTTGAAGTTTGCCTTGGATTCGACCACTAGGAATAAAGTTGGTCGAACTATGCTGCCCACAGCAACATCCACTTGAATTGCCCCCCTTGAATGTCCTGTTTTGCCTTCGTAATTTGACAAAACAATGTTATGGGCTGACAAATCACAGTCATATTTGCCAATCTTGGGTAACATAGATAGAGGCATTAGATTAACAGCAGCTCCTCCATCTATCAGCACCTTGTTAACTCCAACTCCTTCATCCTTTGCTCTGATGAAGAGGGGTTTAAGATGGTTTTTCATGCCTAAGTCTGGCCTTTCGAATGTAGCCTGTTGCTCCTCGTTGCAGCCATTGTTCATGACATAGTAGCAAATTGGCTTAGGATCAGCCATTTCTAACTGGTCGAAATCAGTTTCGAGCTCAGTTATCTTTGTTTGCACATCATATTCTGATGGTAATATGGAAACCACGCATATTACGTCGAAATTTGGCTCAGAGTCCAGCAGATCATCATCTTCCATCTTGCTTTCTTCTATAGGAGGAAGGATCCTTTCTTTTGCTGGCCTTCTAGCCACTTCTTTAGATTGGCCTGTTTGAAGATTAGTTGCAGCCAATTTCTTTTGGCGTTGGAACCTACGCCACTGAGTCCTTGTCATTGGATGTTTACCCTTGTAATTGTTCCTATAAGAGTATTTGTTGACATCCTCTGAATAGCTTAATTTGGTGCCACTTGCGCCACCAACTTCCATTGCACCCTTGTTGAACTTTATGGTTCCTTGGTGCATCCAGCGTTCTATAGGAATCGAACCAGAAGGAAGGAAAGTGGGCCTTCGATCTGTTTGGACCATATTATTTGGTCGAGTTATAATGCCCTTTCCTTTACCACGAGACGGTTTTGGGTTTGCCCCCTGCCTATTTGCAACTGGTTGGAACTTCATGAGGCCTGCAGTAGCCTCCTTATCACAAACAGCACTGCAACGAGCACAAAGCATCACCCCTTTGTTCTCTAACTTGCATCTGTTTAGAAAGTCAATCAAATCCTCTTCAGCACGAGGATATACTACTTTCATTTTTTCAAAGTACTCCTTTTCAGGGATTTTTTCCACTTGCACTTCTGAAACCTCCATGGCTTCGACCATCATAATAGCTTGTGGTTCAGCATAGAGGGTATCAGCATTCTGTGAAGATTCTGGATCTGCTTTTGCAGCTTTGGGTTTTTCACCAAACTTAAGTCTTCCTTCGTTCAAAGCCTTTTGAACCAAGTCCCTGAAAAACACACATTGTGAGGTTCTATGTCCAAGAAAATTATGATACTTACAATAACCTCTTTTCTTTCTCATATCTAATGGTGGTATTTTAACACCTTTTGGAACCACTATTTGGCCATCAGTAACCAACAAATCAAAGATTTCATCACATTTTGTTATATCAAAAGTATAAGTCTTTGAAACATATTTATCATTTTTTGGTTCAACAGGGTTTTTTCCATTTGAAGGTTTTAAAAGCTTGCAAGTGTAAGGGGGACTAGGTTTTAATTCTGCTAGGTCTATTTCCCCTTGTTCAACATCTTCATAAGAGACATCATATTCTTGGTCGCTATCATGTGTTTCTACATAAGCAACTTTTTCTTTTTTATGATACTTTGAATTTCTAGCCTTTTCTGCTTTCAAGCGTTCGACCTGTCGAACCCTATCAGCCAATTGGGCCATATCTCTTAGATGCTGAGTGTCTAATTTCTTTCTGATCGAATAGTCTAGGCCACCAGCAGCCATTTCGACCAATTCATGTTCAGGCACTTGAGTAAAACACCTAGCCTTAAGTAAACGAAATCTATTCAAATAATCATCTATAGACTCAGGAGTTTTGCGCCTAACACTTGCTAATTCTTTGAGACTTATCTTAGACTGTCCCATGTAGAATTGCTCATGGAAGACTCTCTCTAATTGATTCCAATTAAAAATTGAATGTGGAGGGAGAGTAGTAAACCATGTAAAGGCATTTTTTGTTAGAGAATTTGGAAAATACTTCATTCTCAAATTCTCATTATTTGCTAGATCTCTTGCCTCAGTTAGATATCTTGCTATGTGTTCAACAGTAGATTCGCTGGTATCACCAGCAAATTTAGTAAATTTTGGGATTTTCCAACCCCTTGGCAATTCTGTTTGAAGCACATATTCTGATAAGGCAGAAACAAAATGAGGCCTATGCATGCCTATGTTTAAACCATTTTGTGCTAGGATAGTTTCGACCAAATTGGCTATGTTATTTTGCCCAGCAAAATTATTATTCTGGACATTTCTAACTACATCATCAGCATTTTGGTTCCTATTTACCAACACAATTCCAGGATTTTGTTCGACCTGGGGCAAAGCCTGTTGCTGTGCCTGAATTTGCACATGTGGTTCGACCACTGGCACTGGTTGTTGGACTTGGTTTATGGGGTTTGCAACATTATTTGGGGCAAGCATAATGGCATTATTTGGTGCTTGTGCAATTTGTAAAGGCACCACATTCTGAATTTGGGGAACTTGTTGATTATGGGCTTGAGGAGCCCCGAAGAAATCAGCAATTCTTCCCATTTGATTTGCCAACAATTGATAACTTTGGTTTGTATTTTGAATTAATGGGTTAAATACTGTACCAATTTGTTGTGTTAACATATTTACCATGTCATGATTACTCTCATCCATTTGTTGCCTTAAAGCATTCAAGGCATTGTTGGTTAATGAGGGATTGCCATTTCGAGTAGCAGAACCAGAAACTATCTGATTATTAGGCACAAATACGCCTGGTGCTGACTCTGTGAACAATGATGCACTTGTTTGCAAACCTTGCATCATACTGGTAGGCATACCATATGGGTAGTTCCTACTTGTGCCCTGACCTACATATTGGGAAAAGGGTAATGAGAAAGTAGAAGAACTAGCGCCACCCCCATTAACATTTGTCCTATTTGGAGAGAAATTCCCCTCCATAGCATGGGAAAGGGTCAAGATAGGTTCTGTAGTGGTCGAAGGTACCACTGTAGATGTTGGCATTGTCATTGTGGCACTTACCACAGAAGATATTGGGGCGGAAACTGTTGCCCCACTAGCGTTGGGCACAATCTCACTGATTACAGGAGAGATTATGGCCTCAGAAACGCTCGAAGCGGTTGATACATTCTAACTGTTATTATTATTGTTTCCGTTCGGATTTTCCATGTTTTGTCTTGGGTTACTTCTGGGTGGTGGTCTAACCATTTCAGGGAGTAATTTCCCGTTCCTCAAAAGCATACACTACACAAGAATCTTTGGAAACAACACACAAAAATGCAGAACAAATTAACTACACAAACTTTGAAGAAATTTAAACGTAAAGCACACAGTCCCACCGGGCGTGCCAATTTGTTTACTGTGAAATTTGGTAAACAACGCTAGTTTGATTATTACAAGAGAGATCAACTAGTAAATCTCGGGACATAGTGCTTTTGTTTATATTTTCAAAGTAAATGATGTTCATTATTGTTCTTATGTTGATAAAGTGTTGCTTTTTATATTTTTATAACTTGAAATGCAAGAAAGAATGTTTATTCAATTGAATAAACAGAATGGGAGAAAAGAGTCGGAATAAAGATTAAACAAGATAAAGATGAAGATACTGTAAATTTGCATTCAAATGTAAATGTTTACAGAGAAATAAATGGTACACATTACATACATTTTTCCTTTCGAACTCGTTTCTCTCGTTAGCATGGGTACTTTGAGTTTTATCAGGATTTCTGTATAATGATTGTGACCTCTTTTTCGATCACATAACTAGGCTATTTATAGACACTAATTTCTAACTGCTACTAACGCCTAAATAACTACAGAAAGGACGCGTGTCTTGACACGTATTTTGAATTTGAATCCTTTCTTATCTTCTGAGTTAACCGTTGTTTCCATCGAAGTCGAAGTAACCATGCTTTCATTTTGAATATTTCGCTAAGTCCATAAATTACTTTTGCCCACTGGATACTTCGACCCTACTGACACTTCGACCAAATCGAAAGGATCCTGAAAGAAAGAGAATACGCATTTAAATGCAACGTTCCATAACAGAACATTTATTACATGTTCGTGCATGATTAATCATTAAATTCATTGCTTCTCAAAACCAAACATATTTAATGATTATTAAAAATAATTACATAATTAAACATAATTATTTTATTTATGCATTTAGAACATATTTTTACTTAGTAAAAATATGGGCTAACACGTACACTTTCCATTCATAAAAGTCTAATCCTTAATTATCCATTTGGCCCAATTCTCATAATCCTAATAGTTCACTCTTACCAATTAATATTTATGCTAATTATTCACACTAGCCGCCAAACGGACACCCGTGCCCGTTTGTGTGATCGATATTTTTTTTTTGTGATCGATATTCTCTATATTGCAAATATAAATAACTACTTAATCTCATTTTTTATTTGACTTAGTTAATTGATAACTACGTAACATCCTTTTTTATTGTGGCTAATTATTAAGAAGAAAAAAAAAATTTACTATAAAAAAACTGAAAACCTACTTTCATGTGGAAATTGTGCTTAATTATTAAGAAGAAAAAAAATATTATTTATTAAAAAAAACTGAAAATCTATTTTTATATGGAAGTTATTTTTTAAGGGTAAAATAGGAATAATGAAAAAGTCATCCAAAAAATTTGTATCTTTTTTATATATAGTAATAGATACCACATATAAAATAAACATAATTCACAAATAAACATACAATTAATAGAATAATTAAAACAGGGTGTTACAACATTTGGTAAAGGATTACACACACCTAAGCAATTTAAAATTTTACACCACAAAACCTTAGCGACAATAAAAAAAACACAACCAACCACCATGTGATCGATATTTTCATCAACTCTACAATGCCATTGAATCTTGTTGACCCATATCGTGCAAAGTCAAATTATCTTTTCGTTGATAACCTGTTATTTAGCATTCGGCAAGCAAAAAGGGACACCTTTAACGGAGCTATTTTGTTCCTAATAATTTTTTTTACGAATAAATTTGTTTTATTAAGTTTTTTTTACGCATTGTTTTATTATAGTTATTGTCTTGTGTATATTTTAATAATAAATTATTATTATCACCGACAAATATTTATCCAATTTTTTATATATATGAGTGAAAAAAATTTCCCCCTTTTTATATTTATCAATAAGAACTAATTGTCTCGTTGTTTTAAAAAGAACTATTTGTTATATAATTTTTTATGCATTAGTGATCAATACTTGTCCCGTGACGTTTTAAGTAACAATGTCAAACATTTATTCTGTAATTATTTTAATATATCGTTCAAACATTTCACATGTATTTTTCATATAAGAGTAAACAAAAATAGAGTATAAAATTGAACTAATATATAAAAAAAAGAGTAAATTAAGAAATATAAAAATGTTTTTTTATGGAATAAAAAAATGTTGTTGTGTGTTAGAAAATTTGGAGAAATTTAAATAAGGATAAAGTTTTAAATCCACCTCAATATATATACGGTTACATATTCACATAACATGTGTACCGAAGAATTCACTTTTATTATATTAAGTTTTTGTTTCTATTTTCCAGTTCTTAATATTTTATAGTAGACATAATCTTATTTTATATAAGTTTTCCTAATATTTTATTTTTTCCCACATATATTTTTTTATTAGGTTCTTCTATTGATTTTTTTTTAAAGTTGTTACAGTATTACTTTATTTTATTTTATTTATAAAAGTTGTTATATGCTTATAAAAAAAATAAAAAAATAAAAGTTGTTATATGTTAGATTGAGTTACTATTTTTTATGAGTATCATTTATTGTAACTTATGTTCCTACTTTTATGCGTACATTTCTTTTAACTAATTTTTTTTTTCTATTTTTATGTTTTGTATCGCGTTTTTGTTCTTATTTTTATATTTTTTCCTATCTTTAGAGATAAAATTATACTATTTAATAATAGAAGATTAGAAATATTATTAAAATTGATTAGAACAAAAATATGATTTTTAGTAATAATTCTTTTCATATAATGTTAGTAGTTTTTTTTCTCTTAATCAAAACATTACCCTCTCTATCCTTAATTAGAAGCAAAAATTAATTTTTTTATTCATTGCATAATTAATGTATCTAGACTATAATATAAATCAAATACATCATTTATTCAATGAATTTAAAAAGTGACACTTGACAAAAAAAACACCATGGGCATACATGTTAAGTAGGGGTGTGCATGGTCGGTTATTTTGCCAAACCAAATTATATCCAAACCAAAACCAGATATATGGATTTGGATACATGACCATAACTATTATTTTTTATAAACCGGTTATATAACCAGTTATAAATTTGGATACGGATACATAACCGGATATTTTTATAAAACCGGTTTAAAAGTGGTTAATTTTTAAATCCAGTTTTAAACTGGTTATTTTTAAAACTGGAATAATAAACGGTTAATTTGGTCTGATTTTTTTATACGCAGACGAAAAACATATTAAAAACCGTAAAAAAATACACTTTTCTTTTTTTACTCTTTGCAGTAATAATCAGCTTCAAGCCAAATTGCTTCTGATATGTGTTTGAAAGAGATGGAAAAAACATGTGAAGAATAAAGAGGAGAAAAATTACAGAGTTTCTTTTTGCAACTTCACATTACTGAAATAAGAATAAAGAGGAGAAAGACGTTGAATTAACTAATTGTGAAGAATAGAGAATGGAAGAATATCTGATTAGAGCGGTTGGAAGCAGTTGGAGAGAATGAGTGTGGTTCGATTGAAAGAGAATATTGCCGATTAGGGTTCAATTGGAGAGATTATTGTAGATTTGGGATGTAGGGTTCATCGCAAATCATAATTGCTGAGATCACACACACATGGTGATGGTTTGTGCGTCAATTAATTTTAATAAAAGTTAAAAGGATATTTGTTTATTGTACCAAAAAAAAGGATATTTGTTTGTTTTGTCAAAAAAAGAAGATATTTGTTTTTTTTTTTTGTTTTGACAAAAACAAATTTGAAAAGGATATAATAACCAATTTAAACCAAATCCGAAAATTTAATTTGGATGGATAACCGACCAGATGAAAATGGTTTGGTTATTAACCATATACCAAAATCCGGATTTTTAAAAACGGATTTGGATCCGGTTATGAGTTTGGGCCTTCTAACCGGATATTTTGCACACCCTTAATGTTAAGAAGTTTTATATAGTAAGTTTTTTTAAAAATCGTGCATCCAATTTATTTCAAGTTAAAATATCACTTTATTGTTAATAAAAATTTTCTACTCTTTCCTATTTTAAATTTTTAAAGTAGAAAATTTTCATTAACAAACACTTCCCTATTTTAAATATTTAAAGCTTAAATGGTGTAGATCAAAGCATTAAAAAAATTCTATTTTGTAAAAAAACTTTGATCTAACATCATGGATAAACAGAGCTAGATCGAGCAAAGTGATGAACTGAATAGATCTAACAACAATATAATTTAAAAACACCCTTTCCTAATTTAAATTTTCATTAACATTGTTAACAATACCCTTTCCTATTTTAAATAAATTTTTTTTTTTGGTATTTTAAATATCGCAGCCAAAAACCCCAACAATCTTTTCTCCCCTTTGTCTCTCTCAACCTTTGTTCTCCCCCTTTTTTTCAACCGAAACACAACACACACACTCTTACAAACAATACTCCATTCTCAATTTTATACCCTGTCACCCTCGACCTACTTCTTCTTATGTCTCAATGATTCATTATTTTTATCGAATCAACCTCGTCACGGTTCTTTCTTGCGTTTTTTTCTCAGATTCCACCAAGAACCATTTTTTTAATATTTATAAATGAACCTCGATATGGGTTTTCTTGTTTGTTTAAGTTGCTGTTAGATCTGTTCATCACTTTGCTCGATCTAGCTCTGTTTACCCATGAGGTTAGATCAAAGCTTTTTTACAAAATTGAATTTTTTTTGTGCTTTGATCTACACCCTTTGAGGTAAAGAGTGTTTTTTTGGGTTATTTTATGTTACTGTTGTTGAAAAATTCATATGGGTTGTATCCATTTGTGGTTAGGAGTTTGATGATGATGCATGGTGAAGTTATTAATAATGGGTTGGTTGTGGGGTTTGATGGGTTTTTAGGTACTTGGGTTTCTCGTTTGTATTTATATTTGTTGAGGGTTTTGAGGTTTAGGAATTTAGTGGGGTTGTTTTGTTTTGTGCAATAATGGGTAACGGCAGTTCTCGTGTTGTTGGGTGTTTAGTGCCATTCAATGGCAAAAATGGTGTTGATTTGGAGTTTTTAGAGCCATTAGATGAAGGTTTAGGCCATTCTTTTTGTTATGTGAGACCAACTATGTTTGAATCTCCTGCTATTAGCCCGTCGAATTCTGAGAGGTTTACGGTTGATTCAAGTACTCTTGATTCTGAAACTTTGAGTGGTTCCTTTAGGCATGATAGCATGGAGCATTCTAATTCTTCTGGTTTGCATAAGCAGAGTAAGAATTTCCCTGAAACTACTTTCAAAACGATTTCGGGGGCTTCTGTTAGTGCTAATGTTTCCACAGCAAGGACTGGTGGTAACCAGAGTGCATTGTTTGCTGGTGATTTCTTGGAACCTGCTGCATCGTTTGAGGGAACTGCTTCATTTGCTGCGATTCCTTTGCAGCCGGTTCCTCGTGGTTCTGGACCTTTAAATGGTTTTATGTCTGGACCTTTGGAGAGAGGTTTTGCCTCGGGTCCATTGGATAGAAGTGGTGGTTTCATGTCTGGGCCAATAGAGAAAGGAGTTATGTCAGGTCCTCTTGATGATACTGATAAATCGAACTTTTCAGCTCCGCTTGCGCGTGGTCGCCGGAGACCACGTTTACAAAATCTCATGAGAAGTGTTAGTGGACCGATGAAGAACACTTTTTCTCGAACGTTCTCTAAGCATTCCATGGGTGGGAGTTGGATGCAGAGGTTGTTCATTCAACCGGTTACTCAATTGGCATGGCATTCCAAAGACGCAAAGTGTAGACCGGAAGTCTCTAGGAACTGTGGCATTGATGTTGGACCATACGAAACTGAGTATAAACACACACATAATTTGCAGTGGGCTCAGGGAAAGGCTGGTGAGGATAGGGTTCATGTAGTGCTTTCTGAAGAACAAGGGTGGTTGTTTATTGGGATATATGATGGTTTTAGTGGGCCAGATGCACCTGATTTTTTGATGAGCCATCTTTATAGATTTCTAGACAAAGAATTGGAAGGTTTACTTTGGGATTATGAAGATAATCCTGTAGATCCACTTAAACCTGAAATCCCTGAAACTGTAAAAGCCACCGCTGCTCCAGAATGCAGCGCGCAAGAAATATCTGATACTTGTACTAATTCTAATCAAGAATGTTTTGAAGCTTCTTCTGGTCCTGAGTTAATCAAGGATCAATCATATAACAGTGAGATAGTTGAGATGAATGCTGAAGTTAATGTAAATGTTGAACACCAGTTATCTAATTGCGTAAGTAACTCGTCAACTGTTTCCAATTCGGTTCAACAAGGACAGTTGACCGGAAAAGGTAGAAAAAGTTTGAGGCTTTATGAGTTACTTCAGATGGAATCATGGGATGAACAAGGTTTTTTGTCAGACTCTGCTCAATGTAAAGATTCTTCAGTTCCGAAGGAGTCGAAACTAGATGGGCATACAAGACCTTTGTCGTTTAGTTTAAGAGAAGATGGTTCTAGACATCTGGATGAAGTCCCGTCTACATCAGGTGAAAATGGAGGCACTAGGTTTGATTCAACCAACCAGGAGCATGAGGCTGTTTTTTCTGTTTCTGAATCAAGGCAGAATTCAAAGAAGTCGTTTATCAGTGCAAAAATTAAAAAAATGTACAGGAAGCCAAAATCCTTGTGTAAGAAACTCTTTCCTTGGAGTTATGATTGGCATAGGGAGGAAAGTAGTGTTGACGAGAAAATAATAGAAGCATCGGGACCTATTAGAAAATGCAGGTCTGGAGTAGATCATAACGCAGTTTTAACAGCAATGGCTCGGGCTCTTGAAAGAACAGAAGAGGCATACATGGAAATGGCAGAGCATAATCTGGTAAAAAATCCAGAACAAGCTATTATGGGATCATGTGTTCTAGTGATGTTGATGAAGGATCAAGATGTTTATGTCATGAATCTGGGAGATAGTCGTGTGATTTTGGCTCAAGAAAGATCAAACGATCGTCATCCTAATTCAAGTTCTGTCAAGGATGACATGAGGCATAGAAATAGATCTAGAGAGTCATTAGTGCGCATGGAGCTCGATAGGATTTCAGAGGAGTCCCCAATTCACAACCATAACAATCATGTTATCAAGATGAACAAAAACCGCGAGATATCCTTTTGCAAATTAAAAATGAGGGCTCTGCAGCTTTCTACAGATCACAGCACCAGTATTGAAGAGGTATGTTCCCCCTCCTCCCTGATTATTGGTGAATCAAATAGTTTGCAATGATTATTTGGACACCTGAAAAAATTATGATTATTTGGACACCTGAAAACTTTAAGTGTGTCATAATTTTTTTTCTTTAATTTCTGTTTCCTGCAGGAAGTTTTCAGAATAAGAGCAGAACACCCCGATGATAGTCAAGCCATATTAAATGATCGAGTGAAAGGACATTTAAAAGTTACCAGAGCATTTGGTGCTGGGTTCTTGAAAAGGGTCAGTTGAATCAGTCCTTTGTCTATAGTTTATAAGTAGCGAATCTACTTGCATATATATATATATATATATATATATATATATATATATATATATATATATATTTCTATAACATACAGAAAACATATGAAGAAAAGGTTTATACACTATAACAGTGCCTTCATTAAATTATTCGATAAAATGGTAGAACGTGCACCTTGGATCATACAAATCACTGGGTTGGGAAACATTGACATATTATTGCATTGCATGATTTGCATCAGACACATTTTTTAATTGATCATTACTTGTAGTTTGGGAAGATTCATTTGGCTGATGATTTTATATAGGCTAAACTACACATTTGGTCCCTTACGTTTAAAAAATTTCAATTTGGTCCCTTACGTTATCAACATTTGCATTAGTTGGCCCCTTCCGCCAGTTTTGATGATTCCACTGTTTCAATTTGACACGTGTCAATCCACGTATGCAAACCGCATGTGCAAAAATTGACGGAAAGGACCAAATTGAAACCTAAAATAAACGTAAGGGACCAAATTGAAAGTTTTTAAATGTAAGGGACCAGATTGAAACCTAAAATAAACGTAAGGGACCAAATTGAAAGTTTTTAAATGTAAGGGACCAGATTGAAACCTAAAATAAACGTAAGGGACCAAATGTGTAGTTTAGCCTTTTATATATGATTCCTTGGGTTTGAAGTAGGTATTAAATGCGGAAAGAATCTATATGTATATATGTTTACATTGTGATTTAAATGGCCTCAATCTACCCAAATATCGTTGGAGTTCAGGCTTAGTTAGGAGAATGACAGATAGGATCACTGTATACTTTGACTAAACTTGTGCTGTGGCCTAATATGGGATCATTCAGTCCCTTTTCTAACCTTATTGTGTTTTTTATATATAGCCGTCTTTTAATGACGCTCTACTCGAGGTGTTCCAAATTAATTATGTTGGCTCTGCTCCCTACCTAAGTTGCACTCCTTCTGTCCTTCACCACCGACTTTCCTCGAGTGATCGATTCTTGGTACTCTCGTCAGATGGGCTTTACCAGTATTTTAGCAATGAAGAGGTAGTTGCTCATGTCACATGGTTCATGGAAAATGTCCCAGAAGGTGATCCCGCACAGTACCTTATTGCAGAGCTTCTCTTCTGTGCTGCTAAAAAGAATGGTCAGTATCTTCGCCTTCCTACTCCCCTTAGATATTATTATTGTAACAGCTAAGATTCATCAAATTTTTCACTCTCAACTTGCTTCCATTTCAAGTTTTTATAATATCTTGTGTTTGGTTAAATTTATTCTATTTGAGTTTAGACTTTAGAGGTAAGTGATTTTACCAAGTCTGATGTGAAACATTAGTGTACATTTTTCAACCTAAGATTATTTTTCTATTACTTTTAGTTAAACTGAGGTTTGGAACCAAAATAGTGCATCTTCGGGTTCAATTTTAGGAGAGGCAAAATTGATCTAGAAGCATAGAATAAAATTGGAGTAAACCACCAAATTAGTCTCTAACTCTGTGAAACATTCTCAAATAGATCCCTGACTTTATAACTATTTCAAAAAGGTCCCTGACTTTATTAAACTGTCAAATTGGTCCCTATGTTTAACCAATTATACTATCAATTAAGTCCTTATATTTTACAACTTACTATCAGTTTGATCCTTAAGATAATCCATTTATTCTCAATTTAGTCCCTACCATATTTTTGAAGGACTAATATGAGTAATAGTTAATAGAGTCAAGGACCTTTTTGAAATATTCATAAAGTCAGGGACCTATTTGAGAGTGTCTTGCAGAGTCAGGGATTGATTTTGACGCAGTACGGAAGCTCAGACAGGAAAAGCAAGCGCTAATCCTTGTATATATGTTTCCTGGAATCCACCAGGAAGAGTATAGCAAGCGCTAAACTCTAAAATAAAACTCTGGAATCCACAAGAAAGAGTAAATAATTTGGAATCCACCAAATTTGAGAAAAATCTCTATAATTTTTATTGAATGAAAAACTTTTTTTTTTTTTTTTTTTGAGAAAATTCTCTATAATTTTATTGAATCAAAAATTGTCCCTCAAGGCTACAATGATTTAGTTTAAATAGTAGGGAAAATAAAAATATAATAAATCTTCCTAAAAGATAGTAAAAGAAAATAACACATCTAGGTAAAATAAAACTATAACAAATCTTCCTAAAAGATAGTAAAAGAAAATAACCAACCTAGCTAAATAAAAATAATAAATCTAGCTAAAATTATAAAATACTAAACTATAGTAAAATCAAATCTATAATAAAATAAAATCAAGCGCAGTTGCGTTGAATTACTCAATAAAATTGATACAAGACAGTTAATTTTATAACACTTCTCATCTAGAATCCAAACACAAGGGCTCGTACACACCGTCATTCTAGTCCAAACATCTTTATTAGTTCCATTTCTCTGGGGTGGCCTTACTTGACCAAACATCTTTATTATCTAAGCCTTCTACTGTCTGCAGAATACAATAGAATTTTTGTCTATATTCTGAATTTGATTCACAACATCGGGTGTTAAACATATAGTTTGTTTTCGACCGTGTGACGGTTTAATATTTTTCTCTTGCTTCATTAGCAAGATCTGCCCAATCAATCAATCATTACAGATTTATTTGACAAATATCTCAATCCTAGCAAATGATATTTCGTGTCTACGTCAACTCAACCTCTTTAAATAAACATACTACTTTATGTATTAATGGATGGTAAATTATATATTTGAGATTCATATTAATATCTTATAAGTTATTTTCTTTCTGATTCGCAGGAATGGATTTCCATGAATTGCTTGATATTCCTCATGGAGATCGACGGAAATATCATGATGATGTATATGTCATGGTTGTTTCTTTGGAGGGAAAGTTTTGGAGATCATCAAGTGATAAATCCTATTTTTTCCCTTCCTTTTAAGTGATTCTCATTTTAATTTTTGGCTAGGTGCCCCCATATTTGCATATTTGTCTTGATATTGAAACAATTTTGGGCAAGTAAAGTGCTTTTAGAAATCAAAATTAGTTTCTTAATATTTCTTTCTTATTCTGATCACCGTAATTTGAATCTTTGATTTCGACGAGGGGATCTCAAGATATACTAAGCAGACATTAAGTTGATTTGAACTGTGTTAGAACACATTCAACTGGATTGAAATGATATCTAGTAAATAATACAATTAGTGTCCTCGTGAATTTAACTTAGTTGGTAGGGACATCTTATTTTCATTGCAAGAGCGGGGATCGAACTATGTACATCCCACCTATTTATTTTAAGGATAAAATTCTAGCCACTAGGCTATTTGACCAAAAAAATAAAATAAAGAATACAATCAAAGCGACGCTAAACCTTTGATTCTACTTTGGGTTTTATTTATCTTCCATTGCATTTTGATCCTTGAACACATCTTTAATTAGTTTCTTAACACTAAGCTTATTATAGCAGCAGCTGCATCCATCTCCTGGATTAAACCAGGATAACCTTCACATCCATATCAATAACACAATAACCTTTATAAAACACCGGTTTGTCAACTCTCTCATTTTCATTTTGACATTCAATTTCTAGTGCAAGATGAAATTCAGATAGTCAGAAAATGATTCTTTTCCATTGAGAGATGGAAAGAACATGCACAACTACATGAAATTAAAGTAGAACAAAATCTAGGGAATTTCTTTTCGCACCCTACCTGCGTTTCCATTTTTATTTTCCCCACATCTTAAGTAGCGAGTGTTGTAAAAATACAAAATTTGAAAAAACATAGTTCGTTACTTAAAGTGGGAATTTAGTTTGCAATTTAACTAGCGAGGCTTATAAAATCTAATTATTTGGTCCCTCTTCACCCCATGAAAATAGTTTGAATGAAACATCATATGTGAGTGAGTTATTAAGACTTTTCAATTTATAGAATTATAGGATGTGCGTGATTAGTCGATGCTATGTCACACGACATTTTCTCATCCCACCCCCCAACACTCTTTTTAACCTCCCGGAAATCCAATTTTGCCCCTGAAAAGTCAACTTCGGAACGTAGAATCCGAAAAGGTTTTAAAGAAATTTTCGTTCGGAACGTATTCTTCGAACCATTATTTTGGGGAATAGAATCCGAAATTATTGAATATAGTAACAGAATCGCGCTAACTTCTGTCAGTTTGTAATTTTAAGTTTGAAAATAGGGTTGGGTGGGAAAAGGGAAGAAAACTTAAACTTGCGATTTTGATCAACATTTCAACAAATTCAACCACTCTAATTTAACAAGTAAGTAACTTCTATGCATCTTAGATCATTGATTCCTCTTTTATTCATTGTTTTTTAAATTTTAGCATTTTTTGTTGGAATTTTTCAATTTCTGAGTTGTTGTAAATGTTGTTGATGTTGTTTATTATGTTGATTCTGGGTTGTTTGTGGCATTGGGTTGATGTATGCATCAATGCATGTTGGTTAGAAACTGAATTTGGTCTTTGATATAGTTTGTATCATTTTAGCACTCCAAGTGTTTGTAAAAATGTTTGAATGACATAATTTGTATTTGAATTTTGTTGTAGACATGGAAGAGGATGTTGGAAGAACAAGGCTAGGCAGGGAGACACGCGCACATGCTTCTGCGCGTGAAGCTGTTGCCCCTCGCTCGAAAAGAGGACGGAGCCGTAGGCAATCACCGGTGCCGTTTCAAGGAAGAAGTGATTATGAAGCGGGAGGTTCCTCAGCGGGTGGTTCAATGCCTTCACAAGCGCCTGAGGGCGAAGTTGATCAGGCTGCTGAAGGTCTAGAGG
Organism: Trifolium repens; assembly: GCA_030408175.1. NCBI lineage: Eukaryota > Viridiplantae > Streptophyta > Magnoliopsida > Fabales > Fabaceae > Trifolium > Trifolium repens. Next base: position 49,017,974 of record CP125836.1, on the reverse strand, counting down.
ATGTAAATCCTCCGGTTGACAGAGACGAGGATAATGACGAGGATAATGATGATGATGGACAGCCACCGGTGGTTCCTGAACAGGGTTATGAAGGCGGTCCGAGCGATTTGTCTCTATTGCATGATTACCATAAGCATAGGGCAAATCAAATATGGGAAACTACCAACTGTGAAGCGCCGATAAATATTGTCTTCAAATTTGTTAATGAATATGTTTGTGCGAGGTAATAAATTTGGTAATAAATTTTATATATTGCTAACTGTTGATGTATTCTATTTGCAATTTTTTAGATTTTGAAGAAAGTGATGCGGTCTGTAGCAAATAGGAAGAAGGTGATTAATCTTCCGAAGCTTCCGCGTACTAGAGAGTACGACTGGTTTTGGAAGGCTATTGAGGCAACGAGTTTAGAGCCCTTGACGAGGACGAGTTACAGCAGAATCGACCACGGGCTGATGACGGCATTTGCGGAAAGATGGCATCCAGAGACAAACATTTTCCACCTTCCAATTGGTAAAGTGGCCATCACATTGGACGATATCCAATGTCTGCTGCATCTTCCGATTACGGGGCGTTTCTTGCACCACTCGCGGATGAGGAAAGACGAATGGATGGATCTGTTGAAGAGGCATTTGGGCCTTGCGGAGGATATTATTCAGCTCAATTTTGATAAAATAAATGGATGTCATATCAAGTACAATCAGTTGCAGGCTATGTACGTGCAGAATAAGGAAGCGGCTGTGGCGGCGGAGAAAGAGGGAAAGCCTATGGAGGAGATTGTGGTTTATAGGGAAAGGTGTATCAAGGCCTTTTTGTTGTATTTGGTGTGCTGTACCATTTTCAGCAACAAGAGCCAGAATTATTGTGATGTTGTGTATCTGCAGTATTTCGAGGACCTGACGGAGGTGAGTCACTGGAACTGGGGTGCAGCTGCCCTCGTGTATCTTCAGGCGTATTTGGCAAAATCTTGTAAGAAGTTGTCTGGGAAGCGTATAGGTCTAATGGCAGGATACATGTCATTACTTCAGGTATGGTTACTAATTTATTTGCCTAACAAAAATTTAGTTATTAATTACAAAAATTTAGTTGTCTGTGCTTATTCAATGTCGTTTAATTGTTTGTTTCAAGGATGGGTCATATCTCACATGCCGAGAATGAGTCTGTGGAAATTGGCTACCAATTGGAAGGAAACCCTCCCATATAATGCGAGGTATGAGCCTGGGCAAGGACATAGGGATCAGGCAGCTTATAGGGAGCATCTGGATAACATGCAGATGTCAGACTTCGTGTACACTCCCGATACTGCACACCGCCAAGTGAGGCCGTTGATTGATGAATGTTGGTTTTCTGGGTGGTTAAGGTGCGGAGGTGACACAAGCACACATTTGCCTGAACGTGTGCTGAGGCAATTTGGATATGTTCAGACCATTCCAAGACCTCCTGCTGCAGCTGCTCCTTCCGGCCTGACGGTAGACAAGATTGACCAGGTGTTTATGGAAGAGATGGAGGAAAGATTGATTGATGAGGAAATGCGGGGTGCAGCAGTGGATAACCCGTGGGACCATCAGCCTGGGTACATAGCATGGTTTTACAAAGTCTCACATATGAAGATGCTCCGATTAGAGGCACATTCTTAGCCTCCTGAACTACCGCATTTGGAGGTGTTGATTGAGCGGCAAGCAAGAGAAGGTGTGAGGGATCATTTTACAATCTGTCAGAACGTAAGGCTTGAGCGGGCGGTTAGAGATGGTGAGGCGTTGCCCGGGACTCCGATATACGACACTGTGCAGCGTCTTCTTTCGATGGTTGCCCAGCTGTTGTTTATTCAAGAAGGCGCAGAGCTCCGGGTGCACCTCAATGCCCTTACCGCCGTCCCCCTGGTCCATCAGCTACGTAGTAGATGTTTGCAATGATTGTGAACTTTTTTAATTGTAATGACAATTATGGTTTTTAGGTTTTGTACTTTGTTGAATGTAATGACAATTATGGTTGTTTTTGGTTAATGTAATGGTTGTGTACTTTGTTTGGTTATATGTTTCGCATTAACGTATGTTAAAGTTATAAAAATTTGCATAATGAATATCGTATGTTTAGTTATAAATAAGCGCGCAATTTTAGTATTGGCAGGTATTTGAGAACATATATGGTTCTGGCTTTCTGATTTGCAATTGCAGTACTTCTGTAAATTGAAATATTTCGGAAACTACCTTCCGAAATATATTACGGATTGTATTTTCCGAACTAAATTACGGATTGTATTTTCCGAAGTACATTTTGGTTTCTATTTTCCGAAATACTGGAATCATCAATGATCATTACGTTTTTACGTTTCAAAATAATATTGCAACAGTCGGATAAAAAATATTTATTACGTATGCATTACTCTTTATTATGTGTGCAAGAATATTAATAATTACTGGGATAAAGATTGCACTAAAAACTAACATGAATGCACAGACTGCGGAACACAAGTTAAAAACATTACGTTGCAATACAATTAAAAATACAACGAATACGTGTGCATGACGTTACACCATAAAAAGAAATACATAGAATAAAAATTAAAGACGTTACACAAAAAATAAAAGACGAAAATAAGAACAACAACAACAACAACAAGGTTTACAAGAAGAAAATCATTCTAAAGAGCATCTCAAACGGTATGGAGATGGATCACCTTCGATGGTGTTAAACATGAAACACACACCGTCGTCATTTTCTAAAATTACCCAATGGTATTTCTTGATATGATCGTCAAACCCACCAGCATTATCCTCTGTAATATCAACGTAAGATTCGTAAAATGCAATTTTGTGGATCCTTAGCTCTTTCGCATATTTAAATACAAGAATTCAATTATATCTTTTAGGTCTTGTAGAGTTGTAAGCGTACTCTTCAGCTCGACGTTCAGTGGTCTTTCTATACCTTGAAACTTGATACTGAAATCATAACGTTTAGCTAAATATTCTGCAACATAACGATCGGAATCACTCATATTATTGTTATTCATCTTTATAAATTTCTCAAATACATGAATTTATGGTTGTGGAAACAAACCCGTATTTATAGGCATTCAAAGTTTCAATTAAATCTGAGTCGTTCAAAGTGTCGGTGCGATCTGAGTCGTTCAAAGTGTCGGTACAATTGTAACCATGCAAACTGTCGGTGCATTTGCAGCCATGCAAAGTTTCAGTTCCATCCTACCCGTTCAAAGTGTCGGTGCGATCTGAGTCGTTCAAAGTGTCGGTACAATTGTAACCATGCAAAATGTCGGTGCATTTGTAGCCATGCAAAGTTTCGGTTCGATCCTAGCCGTTCAAAGTGTCGGTGCGATCTAAAAAAAAACGTTACACGAAATATAAAAACGATTACATTAAAAAAAAATGTTACACGAATATAAAAACAATTTCATTTAAAAAAAAAACGTTACACGAAATATAAATACGATTACATTAAAAAAAACCTTACACGAAATATAAAAACGATGACATGAAAAATAAAAACATTACACAGTAAATAAAGACGAGTTAATGAAAAAATAAAACAGATCTGGCCGGTAAATAACACTATGGATCCGCTAAACTAAATGAGCATTCTCCATCTTCTGGCCGTTTCAACCTTGCAAGTATGGCATCAACAGATCTGGTCAGCTTGGCATCTAACTCGATAGGTCCCTTTGTGCTGTATTGGGAGTAAACTGAAAACATAGTACGGATATCCTCGTTTTTTTCAAGCTTCATGTTGGTGAAGGTAAGACTTCCATCAGACCCCATTGATGGCTTTCGATACTCGACGTTCGTGACTGTTCTGTCATCGTTCGGATTAATGCAACCGCGATTAATTTCATCAAGTTGTTGTTTAAGATCAACCAAAGTTGCATCGACGAATATCCGAAACATGTTTGGTTTTCCACCGTCGAAGTAAACTGTAGCAAGGTGAGTGTCTTTCCGGTAAGTTAGTGAGATATCTATTTTACAATTATTGTGGTATGAAACTAAATTGAAGCATGTCTATTTATAGAGGTTTGATAGTGCCATCGTAACCGTTGAAATTTTCGGAAAACGTTTAATAATAATAATACAATTAATAATAACTTATAATAATAATACAATTAATAATAAGTTATAATAACAAAATAAATAATAAGTTATAACAAATAATAATAATAACTTATAACAATAATAAAAAAAGTTAAAGCTGAACGTTTTAATTTTATTTTTGACTATTTCGGAACGCGTTTTCCGAAATCCATATTTCGGGCTATAGACTCCGAAATATCCGTCAACTTAGCTGCAATTAAAGTTGAAATATAGACAGCAGTATACTGATTAAAGCACAAGATTCTTGCATGCCTCTGCAACCCCATATGCCTCTGCACTATATTCTCATGCCTCTGCAATCCATGTGTTAAAGCACAAGATTCCCATGCTTAGACTTAACACATTTGTCCCTATTCATTTGGCAATATTCCCAAACATTTGTCCATTTATTTGGCTCTACTTTGTATAATTGCATCTCCTTCAACTTAGCACAAACACTCAACTTAGCAGAAACACACCAACAAGTATGGCATCCTCTTCCACAACACTCAAGGAGCAACCAAAAATTGAAACTTTTTCAATTGTTCGTCTATCGCATCAAGTAAGTTTTATTATCACATTATTATTATTGGGAGATTGAAACAACTTTTTCATATAGTTATTAGTGTTCCTAACAATTATTTTGGAAATTTTTATAGGGTCATGCTGAGATTGAAACTCAATTTGCGACAAGCCATAGGAGGTATCTTGGCAAGACTTGGAAAGTGATTAAAAATGACAAAGAGCACCACAAACTCAAGTTCAACAAAAAGTATGACAATCCTCTTCTATTGAACGAAGGATGGGAGAGTTTCAAAAAATTCCACAATTTACCGGATGATGTTGAAGTTGTTTTACAATACTTTGGTCATGATCTCTTTGGAGTCAAATCCCTCAAAAAATTGTGCGGTGCCGCTACAATTCCACCGTTTCATAGCCGGAGTTTGGTACCAAAGAAAACCAACTTTTTTGAGTTCGAACTCACTAACATGCGAGTTGATATGCCTAAGATAGTCAGTCATTTCACTTTGTTCATGTTCTAACCCTTGTAGTTTTACCATACTATCTTGTCTAATATTTTGTTTTTGTTCCTCTAGGTACTACATTCTGATTTTGCGGAGTTTCTTCGAACCTACAATTTGGAATACATTAACCTCTGTGGTGATAATGGGGTGACAATGACTCTCTGTGTTTTGAACTTGGGTGACATGCTTCGCACGAAACTAGCCTACAATTGGGGTGAATTTTCAAAGAGCCAACAATTCAAAGAAGGAGACTTAGTTTGTTTCAAATTTGAGTTGATTGATGAATTTACAGCTAGCCCTCGTTGTCATGTCTTCAAACCATATTTAGTGATAAGTTTGTTTCAAATTTGGAATATAATGTTTTAAATGTTTGTTTTTGTTGTTTTTAATGAATTCCGGTGAACAATCGTAGCCATTGTGTTATGTACATGGCTAACGTATGTCTGTAATCCTTTGACCCTCTTAATTAAACTATGCATGTGTTTAGTTTGTTTCCATTGAAATAAGTCTGTAATTTTGCTACCTGTTATTTCGGAAGCTATAGCCCGAACCATGTAATTTATTAAATTTTGGGCTCTGCGTTCCGAAATTTGTTCATGGTACGTGTTATTTCGGAAGATATAGTACGAACCCTATAATATATTATATTTCGGGCTCTACATTCCGAAATAACAAATACCAGAAATTGTGCAAAGCACAAAACACAGACAGCACCTGTAACATTGTTACAGTTTCAACTGTACTTATAATAACAAACCAGGCAGACATTCCATTCAAATAAAATACTTAAAATTCGATAACATACATACAAAATACGTCAATTCGATTACATGATATAATTCGATTACATAACTTTCATTACATTAAATATTACAAAATTACATGCCGCTTTGCAATTACATCATAGTTCACAACTATATTGCCAAAAAAATTATAGGTCATGAATACAAAAAAAGCAAACATGTTGCAACAACCAAACAATCACTCACTGTCAGAGCATGTCAGTGGATTGTCCTTGCTAGAACCAATGCCAACAATTTTTTTAACTTTAATTTTCCTTTTTTTTTATTAAATCCTGTCTTTCAACATCAATCAAACCTTCGAACACCGAAATTCTATCCATGAAAGGATACTCCCAGGCCATAGCTTCATCATTACAATATCGCCTCCATTCCGACGACGCCTTAGGTAAAATAGCACCGGGCTTCAACTTAACTTGGACAAAGTGACCCGGAATCAAACCTAAGCACAAAATCCGTGATTCCGGATTACTTGGTGGTTTTGATCGAAGCGGGAAAAAAGTCTCACTAACTCCATTAATGGGTGATGTCAACTCCACTACAATCCTGTTATAGTAACTCGCAATCACATGACCCATATCCGGAAATGATAGCCACTTTTCCTTAGGAGCTACAGGACGGCGTGTACTTTTTAGACTCGAGTGCAAAGCTTCTATAATGACCTCAACACGAGCCTTGCCACCAAACACGTTCTCATACAATTTCCTATGGTTTTTAATCTCCCTTATCATGTTAAGCTTAACCAGCTCATAATCATCCTCATTTCCATTTTCATGCAATGAAACCACACGATAACCGCAATAGCCGTCACCCACAACATTGACAAAATCTTCAATATATGGTTGCATGAACTGAGGCATATGCTTGAAAAATGGACTACTAACTTGTGAGCTTTGGCTTGGAGTCCAATTACCAATTCTCGCTCCCTTCCGAGAAGAACTTGCAGCAGTGGTTTGTGACACTTGACAATCGGGAAATTGCGCATCAACGTGCTCCCAATATGACTTCTCCCGTGCCGTCGAATTTTCAACCCCACTTGATCTTCTTGTAACGACACTTGCTTTTTTAACAACGGTAGGACTTGTCAACATCGTTGTTTCCGGAAAAGCAAGTTGTCGAAGCTTGTTTCTTATCTCCGCTTTCATGCTCACATCAACAACCTTCAAGCGTTCCTAAAGAATAAAAAAAAACACAAATTATTAGTATTCAACGAAATTCAACGAGAAAATCAACGACAAATTAAAATATTAAACAACATTGCATAGAAACCCTCAACGATGAAAGTTTTATAAAATATTAAAAAACAAACCTTAATTGCTTCAAACTCAGCAGTGCACGCATAATCATCTTCAACTTCTTCTTCAACATCATCTTCAAATTGACCAAACTCGATCGTCAACTTCTTCCAATGCGAATTGACCTCATCAAGTCTAATCGGAAGCCTGTTGCTAATCTTCTTGGCAATTACACAAGCACAAGGCAAACCATATGATTTCCTAATAATGCACCCACACTTTTTCGGATCCGAACCACATTCCACTACTCTTTTTGCCTCATGGAAAATATAGTTCAAAGCTTTGCGAGATATTTTAAACAAGATCAAGGGGTACATAAAAGAATTTTGCCCGTCATACCTATGTTCTTTAACCGACAAGCTTTAACCAAAACTTGTTTTTATGTCACTGAACTTAATCACCAACATTTGTTCACACGCCTCCCAAACCTTCACAAAATCACCATTACCGTCCGGCAAATACTTTTTTAACAAACCGTGCGCCGACTCAGCCCTGTTGGTTGTAGTATTCCCAAAATGCATAATCTCATTTGTCCACGCATTCGCCACTTTTGTTTTGTCGGTGTCAAGAATGGTTTTTTGAACATAGGTAACGAATATTGGCCATTTCGCACAAACTTTCCTAAATTCCACAACAGCCTCAACATAATCGTCCTGGGTTTGCGCGTCCAATATAGCGATAAAGCTATTTGTTGCCATGTTAACGACTTGTGTGTGGCTCATTTCATCTCCATCTCTAACTTTACACATTGTCTTTGCTTTTGCGTTGACATTTTTTATAACATGATAGCGACAAACCAACGGTGTTGCATCTGGAAAGACCTTACCAACCGCATTCATAAGACCGGGATCCCTATCCGTCACCGTTACCTTCGGTCCAACGGCCTCACTCCTCAATAGGCTCCGACAGTGTTGTAGTGCCCATGTAAAATTCTCCTCTTTCTCATTAGTAAGAAAGGCAAATGCAACATTGAAAGTCAACCCGGTCGACGTCGATCCCACCATCTCAAACAACGGCCTACCATACCAGTTTGTCTTGTACGTCGAGTCCATCAATAAAACACTAGGGAAAGTGTTGAACAACGCCACAGAGGTAGGATGTGCAAAGAATATGTCCTTCACAACAGTAGATTTTTCATCAAGATCATCCGGCCTAAATTTGAAGACATATTGCTTTTGCTCCAAACAATGAAAAAAATGTTGAATTTCATTCCTCGGCCCCCTTTCTTTCTATCTCATTCTATGGCGTGCATTGTAAATCATTTTCTTGTGGGTGACATTTTTCGGATCTCTATCCTTCATTGTAGACATTATATTCCTAGGCGGAACCAAGTTCCTAGTCATTTCGGCAACCAACTCCTTCTCTTCCGGTTTCAACCTTCCCTGAACTAGATGACCATCTAATTCTTTATCAAACTCATGGTTGTGTCAGCCGTTCACAACACTTAGATGTCAATCCTTGGTTGTATTATGAATATAACCACGGAGCTTAAACGGGCATCCACACTTCCTCGTTCCCGTTTCTTCGAACTTTATCTTCTTGCTAGTTCATTTGTAGGTACCTCCCCTTTCACAACCCAAAACCAACTTTTGCTTCCTCTTTCCATCACCATAATCAGAGTTTACAATCACAACTGCAAACATTAAACCAGCAGCTACCTCGCGAACCCACTTCAGTAAATCATCGCGAGTCTTGAATGCTTGGTCCGTCAAAAAACTTGAACTAGAATCAAAATGTATTGTCGGAGGACCAATTGCAGGAGGAGCAGGAGGAGGAGCGGGAAGAGGAGGAGCAGGAAGAGCAAGAGGAGCTTCTTTCGGTTGATGAAAATTGACAGGCTTAACATCGCCCACAACTTCATAGACACATAAACCAAGCACTACTTGCCTAGATTTATGATCCACCATAACTACAAAAAAAAAAACCATATCAACTACAATTCATATCAAATAACATATGGAAATTAAATTCAAATATCTAAGCTATAATCATTAAACAAATTATTAATAATAACCATTAAGCAAATCAAAACATTTAATCTTCCTAAATTTGGAAAAAATAAAAAATTAGGCAGTAGCAGACAGTAACAGTGCAGCAGGAAAACATTGAATTTTTTCTAAGTATTATTTCGGGCCGTACTTTCCGAAGCAGTTTTCACCCTTATTTCGGAAAACATTCCCCGAACGATAGCATGTCAGAGATTTCGGAAACCTAGGTGCATCAGTCAATTCCAAGCTAAAATAAACAAAATCTAATCGGTTAGAAACACAATTTACCTTATGTTGATGTATCAATGAGTGTTGATTCCGTTAGATAGCCTCCAAAACTTGAGATTGAGCCAACAATGGTGAAAAACGGTTTAGGTTCCAAAGAGAACTTGAGATTGAGTGTGTGACATGAATGAGGAGGAAGTGAGCTGGTTTCTGGTCTATAACGTATAGGTTCGGAAGATAAAGCCCGAAATACCACTTCAGAAAAGGTTTCCCGAACATAATTAAATGTTTCAAATATTTCGGAACGTAGTCCCCGAAGTTGACTTTTATAAGGGTAAAAACGGAAATCCGGGGGGGGGGGGGGGGGGGAAATCATGGGGGGTGGGATGAGAAATTTCATGTCACACAACACCTCCGGAGCCCAATCAAAAGATGGTCTTTGAATTTTGATTGGCCACCGAAGCATGATTGGTCGATAAATTTGTAAAAACAATATTCACTATCAATAAATTTATTACTGCTATGAACTTTTTTATTTCTTATGATTTAGTCAACGAAGTCTTATATTTAAGACATGCGTAGTTCTAAATAAATAGAACTTGCAGTTAGCTGCGCTCAAAATCTATCTATGGAGAAGGATAACATTGAAAGCTACAAAGAAACTGAAGTGGCGGGTGTTGCATCCAAAGGGCCTAATCCATTCCTTGTCAAGGTTGCTGATCAGATTAGGTATTTGGTGCCAATCTTCCAACTCAATTTCTTGTATTACAGGCTCCCTGAATATGCATATGCATGTCAATAATGTCATATGAATAAATTAGCTTAAATATACTAATATTAGTCATAATGAATATTAATATGACTTAGTCATCGAGCCTTGCGGTGAAGAGTTAAGAAGTCGAGTGATATGAAAGTCGAGTGTTTGATCCTCACTCACAGCAAAAAAACTAACAATACTAAAAAAACTAATATATCGTAACTAAGTCAAATATCATAAATAATTGAAGTGTTGGGTGGATCCCTCCTCAAGTGGGAACCACACACAAAAAAAAAAAGAAAAAAAAAAAGGAAAAGAAAAAAAAAAAAAAAAAGGGGTGTGTGTGATGTGGGCTTGGCCCAAGTGAACACACGCGATGTCATGTGTGTGTTGTGATATATAAAGGGATTGAATCCCTAGTTGCAAGGCGGAAACAAAAACAACGAATTGCAAAAGTGTGCAATTGGAAAAGTGTGAGCGCGCAGCACTGTATGTGAGAAAACAGAGAGCTCGACGGGAGAAGAATAATTGGTACCGGTGACGAAAGTGTGTTCAGCAAACGTTCTCCGTTTTGGCTGAAATTTGAGTATGTTATTTTTGTCACTTTGTTAGTTACTTAGATAATTTTTCTGAGTAATTTTGGCTTCTCTTTGTGTCAGTTTGTGATACCCACTAGTTTGTGAGGTTGTTAGCTCTCTTGTCATTAGTTTCACCATAGGTGGTGATTATTGTTGCTTTGTCAGTTCCTAGAGAAATTAGGAAGACATTGATTGTACTCATTATTTGATAATAGTGGAGTTTTTGATTGGTCTGCACGACCCGTGGTTTTTTACTCTCACATTGAGGGTTTTCCACGTTAAAATTGTCGTTGCCTTATTTACAGTTTTTTACTCCTTTAATTGTTATTGTTGTTGGTGTTGGCTGTACTGGATAATTTGGTTGTTCAGGTTCCACTAAAAGAGACTATTTAAACGCTTCCGTATATTCTGTTGTGCACTCTGGTCCCAACAACTGGCATCAGAGCTTCGGTTCTTTTGTGGAATTAATTTGTGGTGAACAATGGAAATCAACACAACTCGTATGGTGACCTTGAATGGGTCGAATTATGCCCTTTGGAAAAGTAAGATGGAGGATATGCTTTATGTGAAGAATTTTCATGAACCTGTGTTCGCTACAGAGAAGCCAGATAACAAGACTGATGATCAGTGGACTTTACTACACAGACAGGTGTGTGGTTACATTCGTCAGTGAGTTGATGACAACGTTTTGAACCACATTAGTGGGGAGAAACATGCAAAATCATTATGGGATAAACTTGAGCAATTGTATGCGAATAAAACAGGTAATAACAAGATGTATCTTATAAAGAAGATGCTGAGTTTGAAGCTCCAAGAAGGGACTTCGTGTGCAGATCACTTAAATACTTTCCAAGGAATTATGAATCAGCTGTCTGCTATGGGTATTAAATTTGATGATGAAATTCAGGGGTTATTTCTCCTTGGTTCCTTGCCTGACTCGTGGGAAACGTTTAGAATGTCGTTGTCCAATTCTGCTGTTGATGGTGTGTTGTCAATGGACCTTGTTAAAAGCAGTATTTTGAATGAAGAGATGAGAAGAATGTCTCAAGACTCTCCTTCACAGTCAGAGGTAATTGTTGCTGAATCAAGGGGGGAGAAACAAGAACCGGTATCCAGGTAATAAAGGTAAAGGCAGAAGCTATTCGAAGAACAGGTACACAAATGTTGACTGTTACAACTGTGGTAAAAAGGGGCAATTTCAGAAAGATTGTCGATCTTTGAAAAAGGAGGATAAGGACAAAGATAAAAATGATGGTTCAAATGGGGAGAGTACACATCTGCTATTAGATGATTTGCTTCTTGTTGAAGAGCATGATATTGTTAATGTTATTGATAGTGCATCCAGTTGGGTGATTGATAGTGGTACTTCAGTACATGTCACTTCCAGAAGAGATATTTTCAGCTCATATACTTCAGGTGAATTTGGTGATGTGAAATTAGCACATGAAGGCGTGCTAAAGTGTGTTGGCCTTGGAGATGTTAATTTAGAGATGGCTAACGGTAGCAAGTTAACTCTCAAGGATGTGAAGCATGTTCCAGACATTCGGTTGAATTTACTTTCCGTGGCTAAACTATGTGATGAAGGTTATAACAACTTGTTCTCACGGGACACTTGGAAACTGACCAAAGGTTCTATGGTTGTTGCTAGAGGTATGAAGTGTTCTACCCTTTACATTGCACATGCAAAAATAATTAAAGATGTGCATGTTGTTGAATCAACTGAGAAAGTTGAGTTATGGCATAAGAGGTTATGTCACATGAGTGAGAAAGACATGGTTGAGCTAAGCAAGCGGAGTGTATTGTCTGACATGAGAAATCCACATTTGAAGAAATGTGATAGTTGCTTTGTTGAAAAGAAGAATAAAGCTTCTTTTAATATTCACTCACCTAGAAGACCAGAAATTCTTGATTTGGTGCATACTCATTTATGTGGCCCTATGAAAACAAGAACAGTTGGGGGCAGTGCATACTTTTTGATGTTTGTTGATGACCATTCAAGAAAGACTTGGGTTTATACCTTGAAGAGTAAAAGTGGTGTTTTGAGCGTGTTCAAGAAATTTAAAGCCTCGGTTGAAAGTGAAACTGGGAAGAAGTTGAAGTGCATACGCACAGACAATGGCGGTGACTATCTGAGAAAGCTTGAAGCTTATTGTAGAGAGAACTGGATTAGATATCAAAGGTCTCTACGTCAGAATGGTGTTGCTGAGAGGATTAGTAGAGCATTGGTGGAAAGATTTGAATGTTTGTTGTCACAGATAGAGCTTCCAGAATCGTTTTGGGGTGAAGCATTGAGCACAGTTCTGTGCATGTCCTGAACCTTTCACCATGTGTGTCCTTGCAACATGAAGTACCAGAGATGATTTGGTCAGGTAAGAACGTTTCTTATGACCACTTACGTGTTTTCGGATGTAAAGCGTCCGTAGAGAATCAACAGTGTGTGTTTATTGGCTATGGCCTAGATGGAGTTGGTTACAGGTTCTATGATCCTGTTATGAAGAAACTTATCAGATGTTGTGATGCTGAGTTTAGTGAAGACCAGCGGTTGAAAGACATTGATAGAGTTAAAGGTGATGATCCAACTCATGATGAAGACCATGAAAGTTGTCACGAAGTAGAGATGCAGTCAGATGTTGATGCTGATGCACATATAAAAACCACCCAAGAAAGAAAGCCTTTGAAGAGGTGCACTGTTGAAGAACTTGTTGTTACAAGTGATGTTGAAGCTCCTGCATTGGTTGAAGATGCAGATGACATGATGATTGAGACTTGCGGCATAGTTGTTGGGATGACAACTGATTGCTCCACTTGAGTCATGAGGGGGAGAATGTTGGGTGGATCCCTCCTCAAGTGGGAACCACACACAAAATAAAAAAAGAAAAAAAAATAGAAAAAGAAAAAAAGAAAAAAAAAAGGGGTGTGTGTGATGTGGGCTTGGCCTAAGTGAACACACGTGATGTCATGTGTGTGTGTTGTGATATATAAAGGGATTGAATCCCTAGTTGCAAGGCGGCAACAAAAACAACGAATTGCAAAAGTGTGCAATTGGAAAAGTGTGAGCGTGCAGCACTGTATGTGAGAAAACAGAGAGCTCGACTGGAGAAGAATAATTGGTACCGGTGACGAAAGTGTGTTCAGCAAACGTTCTCCGTTTTGGCTGAAATTTGAGTATGTTATTTTTGTCACTTTGTTAGTTACTTAGATAATTTTTCTGAGTAATTTTGGCTTCTCTTTGTGTCAGTTTGTGATACCCACTAGTTTGTGAGGTTGTTAGCTCTCTTGTCATTAGTTTCACCATAGGTGGTGATTATTGTTGCTTTGTCAGTTCCTAGAGAAATTAGGAAGACATTGATTGTACTCATTATTTGATAATAGTGGAGTTTTTGATTGGTCTGCACGACCCGTGGTTTTTTACTCTCACATTGAGGGTTTTCCACGTTAAAATTGTCGTTGCCTTATTTACAGTTTTTTACTCCTTTAATTGTTATTGTTGTTGGTGTTGGCTGTGCTGGATAATTTGGTTGTTCAGGTTCCACTAAAAGAGACTATTTAAACGCTTCCGTATATTCTGCTGTGCACTCTGGTCCCAACATGAAGTACTAACATTAATCATAATTAAGTAAAATATCAATAAATATGATTTTAAAATGATAATAAAAAGTGTTTAGCATTATATATGCAGGGGGTCGGGGTTCGAACCCTGGTCATCCCACTTATCCACTATAAGGGTGGAATTTCTAGCCACTAGGCTACTTGACAAAAAAAAAGTGTTTAGCAGAAGAAAAAAAAAGGAAAAAAAACTAATAAAAGTTGGACAGTTCTAGAGTTAATTAGTACTAGGATTTTGCATGATGATGGATGAAGTTTAGATCTGCTTAATTATCACCTCACATTACATCTATCACCAAACCTCTCTCTTTTCATTGGACTGTCAGTCAATGTTCACATTTTGCCAGCAACCAACAAACAAACTAACCTCTATGTTGATTTCTATTCACAATAATTTCACACTTATAGTTATCTTTCTATTAAAGACTTTTTTCTCATTAATTGCTTTGAATTTAAGTTGAAGTACTTTATACTAATGTTGTATCATCACATCAGCTGGTCCATCTACTCTACCAATAATAACCATTTTCTGTGACATATATAAAGAGAACCTTATTGCCATATTTCTCATCATCCAACTCAAAACTTTCTTAACTTCTAGCCATATTAATTAATTAATAACCATGTCACCAACAAATTGGTCAGTATTGGTCATTTTGTTCTGTGCTATTTCATTTACCTTTGCTTCTGATCCTGATACACTTCAAGACCTCTGTGTAGCTCTTCCCTCTTCAGGTAATGTATAATAATTTATATATTATTACAATTTACTACTGATAAAAAAAAAGGAAAATTATGTATTTGGATTTATCTACTGACACAACACTTCTGCGACTATTTTGAAGGACTGTGAAAACAACTTATGACATGTTCATCAGAAAACATGCAACTTATATGAAAATAATTTGACTTCATTTAATCTTTTGGTATACAAAAAAAAATCTCATGCATAAGCACTTAATTAAGCTGTTTATCAAAAATGACTCTAAAAGCACCAAAACTATGCAAAACTATGTACAGGTGTTAAGGTGAATGGATTTGCATGCAAGGCAGAGTCAAATGTAACAGAAGCAGATTTCTTTTTTGATGGTTTAGCAAATCCTAAAGTTATCAACAACACAGTAGGATCATTGGTAACCGCAGCAAATGTTGAAAAAATTTCAGGCCTTAACACATTAGGAGTATCTTTATCAAGAATAGACTACAAACCTAAAGGTCTTAATCCACCACACACACACCCTCGCGCGACTGAGATTGTTTTTGTTTTAGAAGGTGAATTAGATGTAGGTTTTATCACTACATCAAACAAACTCATTTCTAAGTCCATAAAAAAGGGTGAAATCTTTGTTTTTCCAAAAGGGTTGGTGCATTATCAGAAGAATAATGGGGATATAGCTGCTTCTGTGATTTCTGCTTTTAACAGTCAACTTCCTGGTACTTTGTCAATAGCTTCTGCTTTGTTTGGTTCAACACCAACTGTTCCTGATGATGTTCTTGCTCAAGCTTTTCAGATTGATACTAAACTTGTTGATGAAGTAAAGACCAAACTTGCTCCTAAGAAGAGTACTTAATTTATTTGATTATGATATTCAAGAGAGGAAAAGTGTTCAGTGTTTTCAACTAAATTTTGCTATTATATTTTGCAATTTAAATAATAATTGTTGAAGGGTTTTGAATATTATTATTGTATGTGTTGATGATAATAATGCAAACTTTATGAATTAATTAAGCTAGAATGTGTCACATTTTATGTGGGATATATGGTTTCATTCTTCTGTCTGTGGTTAGATGCTTTCTCTTTCATATTAGTTGGATGTTAAATCAGTATGGTAAGATGCATACATCTTAAAATTAATTAAATTGATTAATTTTATTCTTCAAGGCCCTTTAGAAAGAAGAAAAAAAGGTTTTATTAATTTATGCAATATTTAAATTTCAATTTGTTTTTCTCTAAGATATAAAGAAAAAAAAGGTTATATTAATCTATGTAATATTTGATGTTTCAATTTGTTTTTCTCTAAAAAAAATTTGTTGGTTGAAATTTTTTGAACTATTTAATTTATTTAAAAAAAAACAAGTCTCTAGATTGAAAAAGTTTGTCATTGTTGTTTATGAACTTGTCAATAATTTGTGAAGAAGTCTGGCATAGTCAAAACTAGGTAGAAAGAAAAATGAATTGAATACTTAATATTTTTAAAATAATTAAATGATATGTATTTTTGTGAGTCTGCTCTACTGATATATCTAAATGGTTGTGATTGTGACCATATAAATATTTTCGACCATAATTTGTAATTAGAGAACCAATCACAAATTATTTAAAAATTCAGGAACCTGATTAAAAATAATTAATTAACTAAATGAATAATTGTTAATCATAACACTGATTTAGTAATTCAAAATATGTATCGCTTTTAATATCTCATTCCATAAATTGTAGCCAGTAAGATCAAAATATCAGCATAACATTAGAAATCCATGAAATTGGGCATTCTATATACATGGTGTTTCTGATTGGTGCTGCAGTTGAGCTCATATGAAGAGTATTTTCTTGCCTTAAGATTTTGACAAAAATATCTAAAATCACCGATAAAATCTTGCTTCAGTGCTGAATCCTCGAATCTATCTTTCACCTTTCAAGTAACCACAAAGAAAGACTCAACTCTTTCCAGAGTCCCAAATCTGCATGCAAAATATTAGCATTAGCCATTAATAATTGAGGGTGGGAACAATGTAGATATTAGCATTAGCCATTAGATATAATACCATAAACTACCAGGTCCTTGTTACTATAGAGCTAAAAAAAGCTAGCTGTTGTAAATTAGACACATCTAAAGAGAACTGAAACAGAAAAATGGATGGGGAAGTGGAAGTGGAAACCAGAGGAACCATTCCATCAAGGTTAACAAATTTGAGTCACATATGGGACAATAAACTATGTCAACAAAACCAAATCTTCAAAAAGATAATTTAGAACTAAGTCGTCTTTAAAGGACCACTCACAACATTATATGCTATCAAAAGACATACAAGGACTCCTTTAAGAAAACAACTACTTATTTAATCTCCGTACGCGCGCTTTGATGCATCAAATCTGAATTTAGCATACAAGTGTGGACATAAAATGGATAAGCATTGATCTAATTATAATCATATATAAACAAGTTAATATATATATTAACAGGTAGACAAGTACTAACTAAATAATTTAAAGATGAGTTTTCTTTAACTTGTGCTGCAAGACAAAGTCAAAACCTTCATAACAGCTTATATTTCAAAGTTCAAACTACCAAATCAAGCAACGGTAAGCAGTGTAGAGAAACTACTACTTACATAGTCTATATGTTATATCATTCAATATAAACTGAAAGTTGACATGTTGTTGAGGCTTTCGGGCACTCGGACAAATCTTTTTCTAACTTCAGCATTTTCCTATAGCACCTGATTGTCATAGTCTGTAAATTCTGGGCATTTCTCAAAATATATTCTGCCAACAGAAACTCGTGTTTTCGGCCTAAAAAGTCCTCAATAGTGCAAGTTCTAAAGTACGATAAAAGGCATTGTGGAACAAATTCTGGTTCCGCAAAACTTTCATGATCATCTTCTCCATCCCAGTTTGCCACATTATACTTCTATTAAAAGTAAACATAAAACAAAACAAAACATAAAGGTGTGCAACGAAAATTTAAATCGAATATGATTCTTACTTCTATTAATAGTAAACCTACAATAAAACATAAAGGTGTGCAAAGAAAAGTTAAACTGAATATGATTTTAAAATGTAACAAACCTGACCAAGTTTGAGATTTTGAAGCTTAGGGCAAAGGTGGAGCAGTCGCAATACCGTATCCCAATTATTTTGGATCTCCAAATGGGTCAAATTATGAAAGATATAAATGTCATCATAAGGGAGCTTCAGCTGATTCAGCTAAATTATGAAGAAAGACACACACTATCAAATCACGGCAAAATTCTCAAAAGAAAATGCATATGAATAACATTGTTTTTCTCAAAAGAATATGGTATCCCATTCCATTCCATGATTCCATCAATGTATTGTATTCAATTTGTAGTATATGAAACCCAAGAACACCTATCACTACACTAACATTCATGGTAATAATTTGAATGGAAAAAAATATTTATTGAATCTAAAGTCTAAACACATGTGTCAGTGTTGCATTCGATATGAGGTGTCGATTTACATAGATTGAGTAGCATGTATGCATCATATTCATATTAAAACGCACCTTGTCATGTGTATACATTATTGTATTTGTATCTATGCTGAGAAACTCCGAATTAGTAAATGCTTTTGCTGGAAAATCACACAATGCTTCACTTATATGTGCTCTAATCAATCTCGGAAAGCGTAAGTTTTTATACTCTTGAATGGTAAGAGAATCGAACCCATGGCAGCATATATCATACACTTGAAGATTCTCAAGAATTGGACATCCGGCTATAAGCCACACAAAATTTCTAACTTCTATGAACACAATGGCTTCCAAATGAAGGGTTTTGAGTGAGGGAAGTTGAAATTCATTTGAAGAAAAGCCGATATAGGACTCAGAGAGATAAAGACTTACAAGGGTTTTGCAGATGAAGATGCTAGTAGGCAATTTGGAGTAAATACTACTGGTATCGACATGGAGATGAAGATGTTCAAGGTTGCGTTGAACAATGAGGTCGATCCATTTCCTGACATGAGGAAAACCGTGGTCATAGGCATGACTACCGTTACTGTATTGAATGTGGAGGTGGAATTGGTTGATGGAATTGGAACCGGCGGTTTCTCGAGAGACGAAAACGGAGTATACAGATTGGTTAAAATCAAGAATTGATTGAACGGTGTTGAGTTTGATGTCGGTGAAGCGGAGATTGGGAACACGGTGGCAGAGATGAGTCCACCTCTTTGATAGAACGCTTGAGGAAATAGCTTCTTTGGTGGTGACGAAAGAGAGAATACGGCAAAGAATCTCGTCCGGTAAAGTGCTGATCTTATCAACCACCGATGCTGCTGCTGCTGATCTTGAATTTCTCCGTCGCGGCGGCATTTTTCGTCTTTGAAGAAAGGAGAACCGTTGGAACTTGGAAGGTACAGGGGAAGTAATCACAGTGAAGAGGTTCAAAAGATGCTAAAAGGAGAGAGTTAGGGTCAGTTTGACCTAACTTTTTCGTAGAAGCTAAAAGTAAACAGTAAAAATAAAAGCTTTCAGAAAAAAATAAATGATGGAAGCTGCGTTGGTGCGGTGACTTTTGCGGAAGCCATGGGTTTACAAGAGGCCATCGAGTTGATTCAGCAATGGAATCTTCAAAACACCATTATTGAGATGGATGCTAAAGCAATGGTTGATGCTTTTCACAGGAGTGCTCAACCTAGAACCATTTGGGGAAACATCGTCAAAAATTGCGCTAGGAAGGTCAAAGAGCGAAACGATGTTGTTGTCGTTTGGACTCGCAGATCAGGAAATTCTGCTGCTCAAGACTTAGCAAAGTGGGCCGAAACAGAGCCCAATAGGGATTGGAAATCAAATTTTCCTCCTTGTATAACTTCCCTTATCCAAAAATATATGGATTTAGCCTCTCATTCTTTTTTTGAATAAGAATTAGCCTCTCATTCTTGATATAAGTTTTTCTTTCCTTAAAAATAATAAAAATTAAAGTTATTTGGTAATTGTTTTTTTCTTTATAGCTTCAAAGTTATTTTTAAACTAAAAATTATTTAGTAAAATATATATATATATTTTTTTAAAAAAATCTAAAAATATATCAATCCTGATTAAACTAGATTAATAACTAACTTAAAAAAAATAGTAGCAAATTAAAGATTAATAACAAACTTTAAAAAAATGATAACAAACTAGATTAAACTAAATTTACTAAAGATAATAACAAACAAAAAAACTACGAATTTTTTCTCAAAAGTAATTTCAATCATTTTTTTTTGAACAACAAATTTATTTAATAATCAGATCCCTGCTCAAGACGAGCAGAGATTGATAATTTAGAGAATACAAACTAAAGGCGCCGTATATAGGCAGAACACCCGAATATAAACATAAAAAAGGCACCTACTACACTCAACACCTAGCCATAAATAACCATCACCATCTAAAACAGACCGCTTCACGAAAACGACTACTGAAATTGAATCCATCCATCGTCGCTACTCACCCCAAACGAACACTCATCTAAATGCAATTCCGAGACCTCCTCACTAAAGCTGAGCCACATCCGAAATGCTCTAATTCGAAAGATCATTCAGCTTCCACCATCTCTCAACCTCCGATCCACCGAAAGAACTCCAAAGAAAGCCCCAAAACCTGAGCCAAAGAACTAACTCCCGATCTCAAATCAAAAGCGATCGGCCCACCAGACTCCAAGGCCAAATCATAAGGGCACCCCTCACTTCGGTCAACCAGAGAAACACCATAGCCAGCCAAACAAGATTGCAGCTAGACACCAACTCTGATCTCGAAGCAAAATTAACAGGCCCATCGAAATCCAGCGCACAAAAAGTAAGACAAACGAAAAACGGTGGTACAAACAACAATCAAATTTTTTCTCAGAAGTAATTTCAATATTTTTTTTTGAACAACAAATTTATTTAATAATCAAATCCCTGCTCAAGACGAGCAGAGACTGATAATTTAGAGAATACAAACTAAAGGCGCCGTATATAGGCAGAACACCCGAATATAAACATAAAAAAGACACCTACTACACTCAACACCTAGCCATAAATAACCATCACCATCTAAAACAGACCGCTTCACGAAAATGACTACTGAAATTGAATCCATCCATCGTCGCTACTCACCCCAAACGAACACTCATCTAAATGCAATTTCGAGACCTCCTCACTAAAGCTGAGCCACATCCGAAATGCTCCAATTCGAAAGATCATTCAGCTTCCACCATCTCTCAACCTCCGATCCACCGAAAGAACTCCAAAGAAAGCCCCAAAACCTGAGCCAAAGAATTAACTCCCGATCTCAAATCAAAAGCGATCGGCCCACCAGACTCCAAGGCCAAATCATAAGGGCACCCCTCACTCTGGTCAACCAGAGAAACACCATAGCCAGCCAAACAAGATTGCAGCTAGACACCAACTCTGATCTCGAAGCAAAATTAACAGGCCCATCGAAATCCAGCGCACAAAAAGTAAGACAAACGAAAAACGGTGGTACAAACAACAATCAAATCTAAAAGGAAAAGGCTCAACTCGAAAGGACACACACCCTAAACACCTTATCAACCCCAAAACAAAAAAAAATAAAAAGAGCTAGTGACGACGAAAATGGACCCGAGTAACAGCGGTGGCCTCGAAAAGAAATCACCCACAACAAGCACCACAAAATCACTCACCTCCACACCTAATCAACACCAACCACCATGACGGCAATCCAAACGCCACCACATCTCCATAGCAAAATCACTTCACCACCGAGTCAAAACCACCACTTGAGCCAAAATAATCCGGCAGCTCCGCCAACACCAACCCCACCAGCAGCAAACAACAAGCCAAAAACCACCACCCAACACCTCAGCACCTCCACTCACCACCACTCCAGATCTGGCACCTGAGTAACACAAAGCACGAAGAACAGAAACCACCACCCATCACCTCCACCCACCACCACACCAGCAACCAAAACAGAACCGGAACCACCACCTCAACACCAAAACCCATCACCAGATCCGACCAAATCAAAACCCCAAGAAGCGGCGGCGGTGGCGCCATCACCCTCACCACGTAGATCCGCCGCAACCCAAGACGAAAAATGACGGCAACACATTGAGCGGCACAAATACAGTCACTACCAGAAAAAAACGAAAACAGAAGGACACAAGAAATGAAGTAACAGAAGCTTCAAAAGGAACCGCCGAAAACCACGCCGGAAAGGGAAACGGCGGCGACCATTGGCAGTGACGCGACACCTTAAGGCTCGTTCGCACCACCAAGCTGCGTTGCTACATCTTGAAGAAGACAAGTTTGGATAAAGAGGGAGGAGGGCGGCTGATCTAAACTAGAGAGAAGGCGGAGCAAGGGTTTTCTGTCTCTCTCTCTTACTTTTAACAAAATAATTTATAGTTTTGGAAATATAAATGCAGAAAAATAAAAGTAAGTTTCAATCTCTTCTATGAAAAGCTCTTTTTATTCAATTTTGGACATTGTAAAAAAGTTGCTTTTTTTGGCTAAGAGCTTTATTAAAAATGTGTAGTTTTTTTAAAAAATTTATTAAAAAAGTTGCTCAGTAAGGAGTAGTTTTTTTATTTATAAAAAAATAATAAAATTAAAATTAAAGGTTAAAAATAGAAAAAACTGTAAAAAAAACTATAAACTCAGATGCTATTTGAAATAGCATCTTAAAAAAATGTAAAAGTTAATGAGAAGAGTTTTTTTACCATTATTTTATTAAACAAACTTATAAGCTAATATAATAAACTATAAACTAGCTTATTTTATTTACCAAACAGATACTTAGGGCCCGTTTGGAATAGTTTTTTTATACAAAAGGGGCCTATACCCGGAATAGCTTATTTATGAACTCATACAAAACAATTTATGCAAATAAATAAGTTTTTACGTATCATTATAAGTTTGTCAAAGTAGTTTATGCAAAAATAACTTATAAAAATACAGTATTTGCTAGTGAGAACTTATAAATTAACATAAAACCTTATTTATTTGCATAAGTTGTTTTGCATAAACTCAAAAATAAGCTATTCCAAACGGGGCCAACATTTGGAATAACTTATTTTTTGAGCTTATGCAAAACACACATTAATAAGTGTTTATGTAGTATTATCCGTTTGGATTGGCTCATTTTTGAGTTTATGCGAAACAACTTACACAAATAAATAAGTTTTTATGTATTATTATAAGTTTGTCAAGATAGTTTATGTGAAAATAGCTTATAAAGGAAGATACAATTTTTGTCAATGAAAACTTAGTAATTAACACAAGTTTATTTATTTGCATAAATTATTTTCATAAGCTAACAAATAAGCTAAATCCAAAGGGGCCCTATGTTAAGGTAGTTTTTGAAAAATTAGCTTATAAAAATACAATTTTCGTTATTAAGAATTTATAAATTAACATAAAATCTCATTTATTTGTATAAGCTTAAATTGTATGAACCTAAATTTTTTTATTTTTTTTATAATAAGAATCAGAGAGTACTCGATAGTAAAAGGTTTTAAACATGTTTTTCAATAATTAATTAATTCATAATATATATATAAAGTAAATTTCACCAACAAAAAAATATAGTTTTCACCATAAAAAAATCTCTTATTTTTATAGCTACAATTACAATATATACAGACCGATAAAGGTAGAGTCTATTGGTAATTTTATCTCAATTGATAAAAATTCCTCAATCCCTCATTTCCTCAACTTTATGTGTATGAGTTTCTAATAATTTGTTACTAGTCCGTATCCCGTGCGTTGCACGGGTTTGGGGGCCAATCATGGTTGTTGCATTGGATTGGGGATATGATGGTATAAGAAAAACATAACATGCTATGTCGATAAAATATATTGCAATGATTGTAGTTACAGTATAAGGAAATTATAAGTAATTAATACTTGCCCGTGAATTAAAAAAGTGATTAAAAATGTCATCTATGCGTATTTTTTTTTTTATCAACATTATAAATTATCATATCCCCATGAATTTTAGAAAATTTAACACATCATGAGAAAAGAAAATGAATAATTAAACTAAAATATTTGGTTACCATATTTTGTTGATGATGGGTTAAATAAAAAATAATCAAGCAAGACTTGTTTGTGAGGGTTTGGATAGAAATTAAAGATGAGTATGGTGGTGGCGATGATGATATTTTGCGATAGCAAAACAGAGAGAGAGAGAAGCAACGTGAGTGCATGCAAGGAATAATGTGGAAGGCTTGCATGTCACAAAATAAAGCAAAAATAAAATGCAAGAATGATGTGTCCATTTAATTGAGGTGGAAGCTTGACATTGGAAGAACAAAATTAGGGTTGAATGCTATTGGACCAACTAATAAAGAAGATGAAATGGAGTGCAGCGATTGGGACATGTCAAATTAGGGTTACAAAAGGGAGCACATGACATAAGCAATGATGCAAGCAAGGTAGGGTTTTGGTTGGAAAGTGGGCAAAACACCTTGAGAGATAGAAAGAGAAGCAGTGTGAGAGATAGAGAGAAAAAAACAGTAGGGAGTATAAGAAAGAAGATGAAATGGGATGCATCTATTGAGCTATGATCAAATTAGGGTTATAAAGAGAGCACATGACAGAAGCTATTTTGTAAAAAGTGGGCAAAACATGATCAACTTAATTTGTAACTTATATTAAAATTCACTGATAGGTAGAACCTTTGCTTTTTAAGTTTAGTCTATATTAAAGCATGATTATAAATAGAAAAGTTTAGTGTATTCACCCGATATCATAAAGAAATCTCTATTTTTCTTGGATACTTTAACGGTTCAATTTTTAAAATTATCAGTTCTGTTATATACAAAATTATATCTGGTTTAAAAAATAAACTGTGTTTAAGAAATTCACAAAGCTAATAGGCATAACCCAAATACATTTAATTAGAAAGTAACATTGCAAATTACTTGCTATGTGAGGTCAAGATGTACAATCCCTAGCACCATCCATAATAAGATCTATAGTATACATATAGATCATCAAGCAGTGGCTTCATGAGGGCAATTGAAATCGCTTTTCACAAGCAGTGGAATCATCTCTGGATTGAATCAGACTCGTCAACTGTGGTTTCAGCTTTTATTAATCCAGATCATCAGGTTGCTTGGAGCTTAAGGACTAGGTGGCATAATGCTCTTTTTATGGCCAGGCATATGCATGTGATTGTTACTCATATTTACAGAGAGGGTAATCAGGTGGCTGACCTCTTAGCTAATCATGGTTTAACCCTCCCTTCTATTGTTTATTTGGAGGATATCCCCTTGTTTGCTAAGGATTGTTATGATAGGAATAAGAACGGCTTACCGAGCTTTAGAATATGTGTCTCTTAGTTGGGGTTTTGGCCTAGTCCCCCCCTTCTTGTATGTCTCTCTTTTGTTTTGAATAAAATTTTTGGTGGATGGCACTTTGCTTTCCACCTCTTTGATTGAAAAAAAAAAAAAATTCCTTATTTGATAAAAATGAGCAAATTAAAATAACTATTTTTAGACATAGCAAATTAAACACAATTATTCAAGTAATTTAGAGATAGCATCAAGTTAAGATAACAAAGTAACAAAGTATAAATTCATACAAATCAAAGATATCATAGAAGAAGAAATAAAGCAATAAAGTTTATGTTAAATTGTGTGTTGAACGGGTTTTGCAGAATGTCCTATATATTTGCCACGAACTTTTATCAGCGATAAAATTATCATCTCTCGGTGATTTTAAAACTTTTATTGGCGATAAAAAATAGTCATCTGCCCGTGAATTAAAATTTTATTAGTAATAACTTATAATACTTATTTTAAAAATGTCATCTCTCGATAAATTAAAATTTTGTATCAATAATAGTTTGTAATAGTGATTTTAAATTTTTTATCAGCAATAACAATTGTCATCTCCCCGTGAATTTAGTAATAACTTATAACGGGGATTTAAAAAAATTTATTGGCGATAAAAAATAGTCATCTGACAGTGAATTAAAATTTTATTAGTAATAACTTATAATAGTTATTTTAAATTTTTTTACCAAGGATTAAAAATGCCATATCTCCGTAAATTAAAATATTGTATCAATAACAGTTTATAATAGTGATTTCAAATTTTGTATCAGCACTAAAAATTGTCATCTCCCCGTGAATTTTAAAAAAAATTAGTAATAACTTATAATATTTTTTTAATAATGGTGAAAAAAATGATCAACTCCCCGTGAATTATAAATTTTTGTCAATAATAACTTGTAATAATATATATTAAAATTCACTGATAGGTAGAACCTTTGCTTTTTAAGTTTAATCTATATTAAAGCATGATTATAAATAGAAAAGTTTAGTGTATTCACCCGATATCATAAAGAAATCTCCGTTTTTCTTGGATACTTTAAAGGTTCAATTTTTAAAATTATCAGTCCTGTTATATACAAAGTTATATCTGGTTAAAAAAATAAACTATGTTCCAAAAATTCACAAAGCTAATAAGCATAACCCAACTACATTTAATTAGAAAGTATCATTGCAAATTACTTACTATGTGAGGTCAAGATGTACAATCCCTAGCACCATCCATAATAAGATCTATAGTATACATATATTCCTTATTTGATAAAAATGAGCAAATTAAAAATACTATTTTTAGACATAGCAAATTAAACACAATTATTCAAGTAATTTAGAGATAGCACCAAGT
The DNA here is from genome assembly GCA_030408175.1 of Trifolium repens. NCBI lineage: Eukaryota > Viridiplantae > Streptophyta > Magnoliopsida > Fabales > Fabaceae > Trifolium > Trifolium repens. Next base: position 48,991,248 of record CP125836.1, on the reverse strand, counting down.
TAAGATAACAAAGTAACAAAGTTTAAATTCATACAAATCATAGATATCATAGAAGAAGAAATAAAGCAATAAAATTTATGTTAAAATGTGTGTTGAACGGGTTTTGCAGAATGTCCTATATATTTGCCACGAACTTTTATCAGCGAAAAAATTATCATCTCTCAGTGATTTTAAAACTTTTATTGGCGAGGAAGGCATCCGACCAATGAAAGAGTGCAAGAAGGAATTTAAAACTTTTATTAGCGATAGAAATTGTTATCTTCCCGTGAATTATAAATTTTTATCAGTAATAACTTGCAATAGTGATTTTAAAACTTTTATTAGCAATAAAAAATGTCCTCTCCATGTAAATTATAAATTTTTATCAATAATAACCACGGGTTCGGAAAACCGTGATATGTGTGCCAATCATGGTTGTTGCCAATCATAGTTGTCGCTAATCATGAAAGTTTATACAAAATTGCAATTTATAAGATGTAGAGATTAATCAAAATTGAAATTTTTTCTGCATTGCACGGGTTTGACGGAACGCCATATATATTAAAACAATAATTAAATTCAAATGAATTGAATGAAGTAAGATTGGGATTGTGGTCGTCCATGTCATGTTTGTCGACCAATAAGATATCCGTTATATATATCAACCATCTAAATTAAACCATAGCTTTAGCGATTATCTTAAAATTAGAATATGCGTTAACTATAAAATTTAGATGAATGCATTCAATCATTATTAGCCAAAGATATGCACTAACTATAAAATTTAGATGAATTCTTAGTGGCCAAAGATCTAAGTAAGTAGTATTGGTCTACACGTGGCGATGCAAGAATTCCACATTGCTCAACATGGCACTACCTCATTAGAAACACATGTCCCACTTAGGAAGAAATTACATTGATGGTGGTGAAGTAGAGAACATTAGATGAGAGAATATGTCAATAGTGTATTTTTGCTTCAAGAAGTTTATTGGAAAACAAATGAACCAATGCATGCAAGGCAAGAAGAATGTTTTCCAATGAAACTTATGTTAAATGCTTGCAGAGCAATTAAAGTAAATTATTTATGAGATGGATGTTATAAGAGATTTAGGATGAGAATGGTATATGCAACCAATGATACATTTCCACATTGCTCAACATGACACTATCTCATTAGAAACACATGTCTCACTTAGGAAGAATCATAAGTGATACACATGTCTCATGAAGCAAGGATGATATATCTCATGTGTGAGCTTTTCGTTGGTCAAGTGAATTAGGGAATTATTCTCGAATGTTTGGTTAGATTGTCAAGAAAATATAAGCAACCTTTTTTGTTATTACAATGTATTGCATGATTAATTGAGAGAATGAGACAAATTCTTAGTATGACAATTTTTCTCATCAAGATTTAAAATTGAAACAATTCTCTTCTATCTTGCTTAGTTCATTTAAATTCAATCTCATAGTATCAAAGACCATAATCACACTATAATTAACAAAAAAGAAATTGCAAATATGTGTTTATGGGATAAAATTATTGTTATTGTTATTACAAAATATTGCATTATATGGGTATTAATCTCATATTCATAATAATTCTACAATTTTCCATTTATTCTCTCATTAAATTTTAAAATTCTAGACAAATATTCACATTACTCAATAGTTCGCTAGTCCCATAAAGAAAAATAGAAACTAAGGTTAAAATGCAAAGAATGATTATATGGATCCATTATCTTTTAATTTCGACTATAATAATGAACTATTAGATTGCTTTGATGATTAGAGAATTAATCTCAAAGAGAGAATATCAAATTTTTGGCTCCTTATATGTATTTATTTAGTCTTTTGAAAAAGTTTGTTGAATTAAGATCACCTTTTTTTATGCTCAAGAGAGTGCTATATAGAATATCATTCATGAAAAGTTCAAAAAAAAAAAAAAAAAATTATAGTGTAGCTCAATAAACCAAAGTTGGTTTTCGGCACTTTGACATATTCTTTACTTCAAGTCATTGGACCAATGGATGTCTCACATTTATCACATATGATCCTTCATACATGGGACATGTGTTTCCAATTAGAATGTGGCATGTTGAGCAAATATGAAGATGAATCACCCACCTCTAGATTGGTTCCCTTTCAATTGGTTTGCATGCATTGACATTTATCAATTATAATCCTTGCATCATGAGACATGTGTTACAATGAGAAAGTGGCATCTTGATGGCATGTTTGGGCAAATTGTGCCAAAATTAGAGACTCTCTTTTTCACACTTTATTTCACTATTATCATAAATTTTCAAAATAATAGACTCCAACACACAAACTTTATTCAAGAATTGTTTGCTTGCATTTTGTTGCATGCATTCTAATTGGACATAAGAGAGAGAATAATTTGGAAAGGAATAATCAAAGTCATTGATTTAACAATTAATTCAAATCTTTCTATATGGTTGCAAAAATTATAATGTGGTTTTTGTTTCTAACTATTTTATAAAAAGATGAAGTTTAAGTATGGTAAATAAAGTGTAAGAAACACTATACAATAAATCATATCTTATAAAAATAATTTACATTAATTTGATCTCTTATAAAAATATTAGAAGCACAATTTGATATTAAAAACATACTATAACCAAAATGCACTAAATCTACACTACTTTAATTATTGAAGCAAAACATAAATTAAGTGGATGCTTTACAATTCAAGAAAGGAGACAACATAGGAATGAAATTAACATTGCTTCTTAACAAAAAGCTCTCACACATTTCCAAATTTTCTAGTTCCAAATTTGAGATGTGTTCCTTTTCTAAATTTTTGGCTGAAAAAAAAAACAAACTCATTAGCTAAGAAAAAAATTAGCGAAAATTGCAAGTATTAACATCAAAGAAATACAAAATATAACTAAAAAGCTGAAATTTTGAGATGAAATATTGAGAGAAGAAAAGGAAGATTCAAACTAAAATTTTTGCTTATCATGTACTTACCTTGACTTTCCAACACCCAAAGACATGAAACTAAGCATAATCTAACACATCCAACCATGAGAATGAAGATTATTGAAATTGGTCATGAGAGAAGAAAAAGAATAATCAAACTAAAATTTTTGCTCACCATACACTACAAGAAATTAAGCACTTTGCAACGGTCAAAATCGCAATTTGCAACGGTTAAAACTATCGCAATTGTACATCTGCGATGGTTGGCAAACCGTGGCAAATTTAGGTGTCGCAAGAGAACTTTGCAACAGTTTTGTAAACCGTTGCAACAACCGTCGCAATTGTAGTTGCAACAGTTTCAAACCGTGGCTGTATTTTTTCCTGAAAAACACTCACCAGAAGTTGCAACGGTTCAAAACCGTCGCAAACATTTTTTTTAATATTAATTTTAAATATGTTTTATTTACTATCATGGCTTATAAATTAAATGTTGCGTTACAATATTCATACAAAAGTAAGAAAATTAAAATGCACAAAATATATAAATATAAATTACTTAATCTCAGTCATATAATTCATACATCAAAAGACTCGAAAAGCAAAAAACTAGTTTAAACATAAATATTAGTTGAGTCGCTAAACATATATATATATAGAGCATCACATCAAAATAACAAGTTCACAAAATATCTAAATATTTTCTATACTATGTGATGTTGAATCATGGTCTTTAATTAGTGTTTTTTCCTACTATGTGATGTTGCTTCAAAATGTCTACCATCTCTTGACTTGTTTATTTAGTCACCTGAAAAAACATAAGTATATATTAGGTTTCTTCAATAATGAATAAACAAAAAGGCCCTATAATCTTTGCCTAACAATAATGATACCATTTGAAATTATAGTGCCAAACAAATACAACCCATATATAAAAGCTACCGAAATTAAATGCCTCCAAAAAAAATCTATCAATTATTGGTTTAGAGTAAATCCAAGTCCATAGAATTTTGAAATTTTGACTAAAATGTCAAATAACTTAATATGTTTCAAGACTGAGATAATGTACGAAATAAGCAGCACGAAATTTTATTAGAGACACAACAACGTACGAGGCGTACATTGAGGCCAAGCAGCACGAAATAAGCAATACAAAGGTCAAAAGGGACCAATACAGAAGCCAACACTACTAGAAAACACCCTTTTAGCAACCGATTTAGAGACCGAAATATTTCGGTCGCTTTAGCGACCGATTTAGAGACTGATATTTTGATCGTTAAACTAAAAAAAAATCGGTCGCTATATCAGTTGCTACCGTATTATAGAGACCGAAATAGAGACCAATAATTAGCAACCAATATTCCGGTCACTATAGAGACCGAATTAGAGACTGATATTTTGAGGTCAAATCCAAAAACATTTTGGTCACTAAATCGGTCACTGTAGAGACCGAATTGGAGACCGATAAATAGCGATAAAAAAATCCGACGCAAATATTTTTAGTTTTTTTTGTCACAGTTCCCAATAACATTTCAATAAAGAAGAGATATATCAAACTCAAGCATAATGTAAAAATGCGACAACTACATTATTTTATCTTCCAATCCATCTCCATTCCAATCATCATTAAAACCCACACCTATGACAAGTTTTCTTTTTAAAATATATGGATATGGATAATGGAAAATAGAAAGAAGAGGGTTAACTTCCTCAAATTATATTCTTTTTAAAATAGTTTATGAAATAAAAAAAAGGAGGTTTTTGAATGTAAAAAAAAAAACCAAAAAAGAGGTTGTTGAATTAAATTAATATTAATAATTATCTTAAAATAAAAGGTGAAAATAAAAACCCAATTCTCTCTTGTCATACTCAGCGTAAAACCCTATTCACTTTCAGACTCACAAACGCGAAAATCTTTCTCTCTTCTAGCTTCTAAGCCGCCGCAGATGTTAAAGACGGAACCAAATGGATTGGGTCAGATTCTCCGGTATGATGTGCGCCACTTGTTCCAACTCCGTTGAAGCCGCTCCCAAGTCCGTTGACGGCATAATTGAAGCCTTAGTCGCTGTACTTCAGAATAAAAACCTCGTCAAGTTTTTTTTTTTTTGAAATTTTTTCGCTTTGTTCATGATTTTTCTTTGATTCGTGGATTTGTGAAAGTGTTTAGTTACTGATTTTAGAATTTTTTTATATTTGTGAACCCTAGGACGATGATATTAAGAATGCAATTGATTGAAGATGCAGGTTTTGAAGGTGAGATCTTACATGAACTAGGTTCAGTTGGACCGGTTGGTGATAGTACAGTGGTTGGACAGTTTACGATTGGTGGTATGACGTGTGCGGCATGTGTGAATTCCGTTGAAGGAATCTGAAGAATATCACCGGAGAGAAAAAAGCGGTGGTAGCTTTAGCCATATTTCTTAGTGAGACGTGAGTATCTCTTTAATATATATAGCCATATTTGTTGTTGTTGTTCCTTTGGTTTCATTGAACTTGTATCTGTTTTAATTTTTTGTTTTGCATATGTACTAAGTTGTCACTGCTTCTTATTTTATTGTAGGTATTGTTATAGTGTTGTTATAGTGTGATTTATCATGTGATTTTGGGGTTTCTACATGCGGTTGTTTTACTGAGTTTGATTTCTGGTTTTTTGTTGTTCATGTAATGAGTTTTTTTTATCAGTTTTTTTATTGATTAGGCTACTTTGACATGCCAATATCCTCATGTTTTTGAAAACCTTTGTTAATTGAACTTGTTGATACAAAAACTATGGAGCCAAATGACACTTTTTGAAAACCTGTGTTAATTGAAGCTTATGTAATCTGTTAGTTCACCTCTTGTTTACTTATATATTTTATTTGGATTTACTACAAGTTGTTGTATATCTTTACTTTGTTACAATGTTGATGTTGCACTAATAGTAAATGGAGGTGCTCCATTCTTTCAATGTCTAGAACTGGAGAATGTATGTTTGTATATTGTTCCTACAGGTTGATGTGGAAAGATAGCGGTGTTTTGTTCTTGTGGACGAGTGCATTCATGTAATTGAAAATGGCAACCTGGTTTGTCTCAATTTCTCACACACTAATTATATTTTTATGATATAGAATGTGGAATGATTCAAAAATAGTCTCTTGATGTCTAATTATCAAATTATAATCACAACACAACAGCATTATTGAGTAAGAAAACAAAGCTTGAAGGATTCAGAGAAATATTATTGCAAGAGAATATTTCTTTCACCCTAACCCTTTGCCAATTATAACATTTCTAATGATTAAGAATTTGAATTGATAAAGTGTTTATTCTGTGTGTTTGTGTTTGATGGATGGGACTTACCTAGGAAGAGTAATTGTGTGGGTATGAATAATATTTATACTATATCATATACATGCATTGTCTCACCTCTAAGAATTTCTATGATAAGTAAACCACTTTGATGATTTGTTAATGCATGATTTTGTTTTTGCTACATTGTCATTGCATGATTTAGTGAGTGTTGAATAAAAAGTTTTACCGGGACTTTATCAATACTAATATTACACATCTTGTTAGTTTAGTTTTCTCTTGTTGTAACTGTCCTTAGCAGTGGCAGTTAGTAGGCATATCTATAAAACCACCATATATATAATATGTACGAAGTAAAAATATTCAAATTAACTTACAGTTCATATATAATAATGCAGAGTTGTAAGCATGGATCTATTCGCTTGTACAACATAATTGATGTTCCTATTTTGTTTACAAATTATTGAATGTAGAGAATAAGTGCTTTTACAAGTAATTGTATGCTTGAGATATTAGTCATTTTCACAATTTTTACTGCTGAAAGTTCTAGTTGAAGGTTACTTGCAATAAGAGGCTCTTTTTACTTTGTGCACAACAGGTTTTTTTAAGTTTGTAGCTTGCATAGTCCTGCTCTTGATCAAACACCATTTGAAGGTCTTTGCTTTTTATTGTATGCTTTCGTCAACTTTTTGAAGTTCATTATTGTTGCTCTTGATCCATTTGAATTGAAATATTAGAACATTTGGTGTGTGTTTAGATTAGTTTATCTTGGGTCTAAAATAAGATTAGGAACTTGGGCTCACATATGCAGGGATTTTAATAAATTGGGTTGAAGGACTGATTATGAGGTTCTGTTCACATATTCCATCATTCCATGCCTAGTTAATTTCTTAGCACTGCTGGATTTTGTGTAGGGCTTATTTCTTCGGATTATATTTGTTTGCAGGAATTTTATTAATGTGTATAGATGTTTTTATCTGATAAATTTCTTCTAATTTGCAGATTTTACAAGTTGAACGAAGGAATGTTCTTCTTTGATGTAATTTGACCTGCTCAAAATTATTCTTTTAATAGAAATGGACACAGGATAGAGTGAGTGTAATATTAGTTTTTGTTATATCTCTTAGTATTGTAACATCTTAGTATTTTAGAGGCATGCATCTTGGCTGGAGTCTCTTATAGAGTTACAATGTGTATTAGAATGAAAAAAACTAAGCTTTATATAGATATAATTTATGTCTGTATGTGTTATTTCTATGTTACCAATTATGTAATTCCTGATTTGCACTGTTTCTATTGTAATTTTTCTGTATAATCTTTGATTAAGCAGAGCTTTATAAGAATTTAATTTACTAATGTGTTTTGTTATGTTTATAGGTGTGTGTGTGTGTATATATATATATATATATATATATATATATATATATATATATATATACTATCGGGGCTATATTTTTTAAAAAAAAAATTGAAATTGGTGACCGAATAAGCGACTAATTTGTTTAAACATTAAATAAATTTAGTCGCTAATTTGGTTTCTAAAACTGGTCACTAAATCAGTTGCTAAAATTAGTCACTAAATCAGTTGCTAATAGCGTCACACAATGTGTCGCAAACTCTGTCTCTAAACTGTTCTTTGATTTCGGTATCTAAATTGGTTGCTGCTATTGGTTGCTAATTAAGTCTCAAAATTCAGTTGCTAATCAGTTGCTACAAATCGGTTGCTAATTTGGTCACTACAGATCAGCGACCAAGGTTTTTGCTACTGATTTTAATTGGTTGCTAAATCGGTCGTTAATTGAATTAGCAACCGATTTTGATGAAAATCGGTCGCTAAATTGGTTGCTAAACACATGTTTTCTAGTAGTGCAAGTCCTAAAAGGCTAGAATGCTAAAACGCGGTAAAGAAATATTACACAACCCAGCCAAACAAAAGTGCTAGGCAATACAAACAAACATAAAAGTTGCAGCAGCAGTCGACAACAATTTCATAAAAGTTGCAGGAGCAGTCGACAAACAAACATAAAAGTTGCAGCGGCAGTCGACAACAATTTCATAAAAGTTGCAGGAGCAGTCGACAAACAAACATAAAAGTTGCAGCAGCAGTCGACAAACATAAAAGTGCTAGGCAATACAAACATACTTCAGTCAACAATAGTCGAAAACAATTTACCTGATTTTCCTTAGAATTATGCGTTTGCAATAAGAATGCAACCTGCTCCTTCAAGATATCAACTTGTGAAGCCTTGTCCTTAAGTGAATCAATTTCAGCTTGCATTTGCTTCATCTTCTCATTAATTAGACTCGGAGGAAGATGTCAAACTTGCAGATCGAGTAGTAGTGAGTTGAGACGGTGTTACCCCAAGTCCCATACTACGAGCAAATCCTCCATGTTCTTTTCCAAATACTTTCACAAATGCTTCATTCTCTAAATTCGTCTTTGCAATTTCAGCTTGCAATTGGTCCTGATTATGAAAATAAAAAAGAAGCAAAATCAATTTGTCGAAACCTGCCCAGCCAGTAATACAACATGCCCAGCAGCAAAATACAGCAACAACAATCCTAAAACAATCCTACAAACATGCCCCCTACAAAGGACTACTAAGAAAGGTACTCGGCAACATTCAGATTAGTACTATCATAAACAATCTATCAATTAAAGGAAACTTCACTACTAAAATGTGTTCAGCAACATTCAGATTAGTACTATTAAAATTGTATTCAAGTGAGATATGAAATAAGAAAGTTTCAATATTGTACTTACATTTTTTTCCTTAGCCTCGTCACTGACAAATGACCCATCCGACATTTTATAAGTAACTCCGAACATTTCTCCCCTACTATATTTTCTACCATCTCTTTTTTCCTACAAGTAAATACATATAATAAGCACTTATGCAATTAAGTATACGATCAATAATAGATTGAATGAATCATACCAAATCATGTTGTGTCCTTGCAATTGATTTCGTTCCTAGTGAATGATTCATCTTTAGCTTTGCTCGATTTGCTGCATTTTTTCTTGACATCTCCTGCATTGATAATAATATGTGTTAATATCACAGAAATGCTATTTAACAACACTGAAAATGAATAATATCACAGAAATGTACATAACAGAAAAACAATAATACATGATAGAACACAAATTTTACTCAATGTGAAGTTTCACACAACTTAAAAATTGTTAACTATCAAAATATTTAATCACAATTAGGTTGCAATAAACAACACATAAAGCAGCTAAGAACAAAAGTTTCTTAGACAGAAATTAAAAATGATTAATCAAATGAATAGTTTAGCTTCAATCAAAAACTACAACGCTAGCTTCAATCATACTCATTCTTATTCATAGTCATCCATAGTATAAACTGCCCCGTGTACTAAAAACAATTTGATCTAAAAAATGCTAATTATTTTCATAGTTCTTTAAACATATAAGAATGATTACCATTGTCTTTGGCTTCCGCTTATATTGGACAAAAGCAGCCCAATCATCTGGGTCAATAGAACGGGGATAATTGCGAAGATTTTCCTCCAACGTGAGATCCCATTTGTAAAATTTTCTAAATAATCGAGATTTGGCAGTCCTCCATTTCGCTGCAATACTAGCGAGGATATAATTTTTGTGGCCTTCATCGTTAACAACAAATTTTGTCTTGCAAAATAACCATAACAAAATAGTTAGATAACAAAATAAACATTAGAATCACATCTTCATCTTCATCTCGGTCAATCTCTACATTTGATGTGTAACACCCCGTTTTTCAGAAGCCAGAAAAGGCATTATAATTTTTTTTTTTTTTTATACACATCAGAGTTTACACATAAAAGATTTTAAATGAGCCGGCATTCAAATATACAAAGAACTCATTACCAAAAGGTGCTTCGACAAGCAAAGTGTATTCAGGAATAATTACAATCCAAGTCAAGTATTCAAATACTTACAACAAAACTAGCTAGAATCCTATGCCTAACCCAAAAAGCACAGTGTACAACCCACACCGGCGCATAGTCTAACTAAGCTAAACTCCAACATCTCACTGGGACCCGGAACAGCCACCGTCGTCACCACGACCTAGCCCAACATCTAGGTGGGATGAGCCCGCAAATGAAAGAAAGGGGTCACCACAAAATACAAGTATGCATATATATAAACGGTGCGAAAGATGTACACATAGCAAATTTCCACATACACAAGAGAAAGCTCTTAAACTCAAAAGTAGTTCCCACCAACGGGTATATATAAATAAATCACCAATCCTAATGCAGACTTCTACAATGGGTGTGACAACCGTCACTGGTTCGCCACATGCATGATTTTCCGGAAAATTAACCTCTCCTCGAAGAGTCGTGGGGTAGGCAAAGCCACACAGTCATATATGTACCTGCACTAAAAAGCCACACAAGGCGGGTGAAGTCACACAGACAAACACCAGGTGAAGTCGCACAGACAACCACCAACTCAATAAAATCCAGTCGGATTTGGCGAAGCCACACAGTCAAACGCCCGGTACGTAGGCAAAGTCACACAGACATATACCTAGGCACACAACTATGAAATGCATGACATATATTCTCTTTGGCATATACAGGATAGTCACACAGACAAAATCCCCGCGTAGTCCTATCCGACGCACGCATTAATATATGCTCATGCAACCAATCACATAGCCTAAAGCCTATGCACAAACCATCACAACCTACATACATTTTCCTAATCATATGTAAATTGCACAAGTAATTATAACCACGTTCTCATCAACGAGAATACATAAGTACAAACATGTCAAAGCACACAACAAATGCATAACAGCAAAACCAAACATATCGTAATCGTTTTAAAAGACGGAAATAAAGTGGAGCCCCTACCTCGGCAAGCTTCCGTTTACTAAAACTCGTCCAAACAACACAACGCGCTTCCTAAAACAAGTAGCGTATTATCAACACATTGTTTTCCAACCAATCGTATTGAAACTAAACCAAAAACCCCAAAAACCTAAAGGTTCCTAAGGAAAATCCACTCTTTCAGACATCATACCAAAAACTACCGTATTGATCAACCACTATGAGTTATTTGTACTATTTTTAGGACCCAAAACAATAGTCAAAAGTCTTAAATAAATTGAAATGAGAAATGACCGTTTTCTTGTGTTACAAGCTACGTACTTTCCGAGTACCCGAAAAACCCGTTTCCAATCCCCGCCACTTCCATAAATTAATAAAAAGGGATTAGAAAGTTAAAAACCAAGTTTAGAAATCAGAATCCAAAATTTCAACTCTTAGAGCTCGCCCTGGCGAGTTGGCAGCGAGTGAAGTCAGTGAGCACAGGTCTTACTCGCTCTAGAGCTCGCCCTGGCGTGTTCAGGACCTGTGACACTCGCCCTGGCTAGTTGCACCTGTCATGACAGCAAAAACAGCAACTCATACCACTCTTTTTCCAACCAAGCCTAGTTTGATTCTATTAGTTCCCAACACCTTTTCAAGGCACAAAAACAAACCATTTTCCTAAGCAAGCAATACATTCCCGAAAGTATGTTGGTTGCTTTGAGTGCAAGTTATTTGGTTTTCATTTCCAAAATCAAAACCAAACTCAAGCACACGTTTTATTACGGGCCTCAACCGACCGGTAATCATTTTTTTTAAACATGTCTTCTTAGGCAAAAGCAACGCCACATAACACAAGAGTTTTAAACCACTTGGACCCCAAAAACACCACACAAAACACTTAGGAAATATTTTCATAAACCCCAAAATATTTTTCATCGGATTTTCTAAAACCAAACCATGCAACACCAATCCCTTTCGCCTAAAGGTTCAAAAACAACGTTTCTTTTCAAAACCTTACAACTTAACCACATGTTATTGATCAATACATAACCAACCTAAAACCCTAACTTTTCTCATGAGATTTTCACCAACTCATGGAAAATTGAAATAACAAAGCCTAGCATGCTTACTAAACTCTTATGAACAACTTTCATGAAACAAGAATCAATTCCTAACAATTTCATCTCATGAACATAAACCCAAAAATCTCTAAACTCTAAAAATCTACCAACCTAGGAGATGAGAAGAGAGGGTTACCTTAAGAAAGTGATTCTCTACAAAAACCCTTTGATCCTACAAGCTTGAAATTGAGTGAAATGGTGAAGAATTGAAAATTTGTGATGAAGGTTAGGAAGTAATGGAGTTCCACGTGAAAGAGAGAAAGAAAAGAGAGAATTGTGATAATTTTCCTAAGTCCACAAGTGATAAACCTCCTTACTATGCAAAAGCTCTTGGTCACTTATCCATCCTTGGATCAAAAACAAAAGTCCAAGCTTAAACCCTAGCCATTGGATCAAATTGCTTTATGGATCAACACAAGATTAAATCCAATCTTCCAAAACAAGACACGTACTCAGCTCTCGCGCGTCGCGACGAACGTAAATCACATAAACATAAAAACTACGGAAAGAACGTCCAACGTTAAACATTTCCAAAACTTATCGCCGAATCTTTTTCCGCGACTGTAATTTTCTTCCATACCTTAGAAAATTATTCTCAGAACATAACCTCACTCACGCAGATATATAAAACTCCCATCCGAAACCTCACTTAAAACAGACGCAGTAAGATTTTACATCCGCGGGTAAAAATCCTACTCGTTTTTCCAAAAACAAGAATAATCCAAAACTCGTCATTCTAAATCCATATCACCCTTCGTATTCACAAAAGAGGATTACAAGACAAAAGCCTGTGCCTTTACAGCGCACGAGCCCAAAACAGATTCAATTACAGCAAAACTTAATAGTTACACGATGTTTCACAACATGAACACATCGGAACCCTAATATTCCTTAAACCAACTATACAATGAAATCTTGGGTCTTACAATACTACCCCCCTAAAAGAATTTTCGTCCTCGAAACTTAGACGTCGTCAAACAAACTGGGGTACAACTCTTTCATCTTACTCTCGAGCTCCCAGGTGGTATCTCCTGTAGCTTCGTTCCATATTACCTTCACCAAAGGTATCTCTTTCGTTCTCAGACGCTTCATCTTCCTATCCGCAATCTTGATCGGCGGAACTTCAAATGACAAGTTATCCCTCAACTGGATGTCATCTGGTGTGATCACATGTGACGGCTCCGGTGTGTATTTCCGCAATTGCGACACATGGAATACGTCATGAATCAAAGATAGTGCCGGTGGCAACGCGGTCCGGTATGCTACCTTCCCAATCCGTTCAAATATCTGATAAGGCCCTATAAACTTTGGAGTCAACTTCTTCGCTTTCAAAGCCCTTCCAACGCCAGTCGTTGGTGTAACTCGGAGAAATACATGATCTCCCTCTTCAAACTCTAGAGGCCTCCGTCGCCTATCCGCATAACTCTTCTGGCGATCTTGAGCAACCTTCATCATTGCCCTTATCTTTCGGACCTTGTCCGTCGTCTGTTGTACCATTTTCGGTCCTACTATCATACTCTCCCCATCTTGGTACCAACACAAAGGAGTCTGACATCTCCTCCCATACAAAGCCTCGTATGGTGCCATTCCAATACTCGCGTGGAAACTGTTGTTGTAGGTGAATTCTATCAATGGTAACACGTCATCCCAACTTCCACGATCATCCAATACACATGCTCTCAACAAATCTTCCAATGATTGATTTGTTCTCTCAGTCTGCCCATCTGTCTGAGGATGATAGGCGGAACTCAATCTCAGTTTCGTCCCCAACGCCTCATGCAAAGTCTTCCAAAAGTGTGAAGTAAACTTTGGGTCTCGATCCGACACTATACTTGACGGGATCCCATGTAACCTCACAATCTCAGCAATGTAAATATCGGTCAACTTTACTGCTGTATCCGTAATCCTTACCGGTAGAAAATGAGCGGACTTTGTCAAACGATCCACTATCACCCAAATGGAATCATGCTTCCTCCTGGTCTTAGGTAAACCAGTAATGAAATTCATAGAAATGCTATCCCACTTCCACTCGGGGACATCTAATGACTGCAGCATCCCTGCTGGTCTCTAATGCTCAATCTTCGCCTTCTGACAAGTCAGACACGACGCCACATACTCAGCCACATCCTTCTTCATACCCGGCCACCAGAAATCATGCCTCAGGTCTTGATACATCTTTGTTGCTCCGGGATGCATACTAAGTTTACTCTTGTGTGCCTCCCCTAGAATGGTGTTTCTCAAGTCCATAGCTTCGGGCACATACACTCTACCTTGACACCTCAAAATGTTGTCCGATCCCACCTTGAAATCTCGGTTGGTTTCTCGAACAATCAAAGCTTTTTTCTCCATGAGGAACCTGTCATCTTGACAATTTGCAATGTCCTCCAATAATCCGCTTGAGATGGTAATCATACCCAGCCTCATATTCCCTAAAGCAAACTCTACCTCTAGGTGCAAGTCACGAAACTCTCTCAATAACTCCTGTTGACTAGCCATTTGTGCCGAACAAACCGACACACTCTTCCTACTCAAAGCATCGGCTACCACATTAGCCTTCCCCGGATGGTATTCCAACGTAAAGTCGAAGTCTTTCAAAGTTTCCATCCACCTCCGCTGCCTCATATTAAGCTCTTTCTGATCAAACAAGTACTTGAGACTTTTATGGTCACTAAACACGACAAAAGTTTAACCATAAAGATGATGTCTCCAAATCTTCAATGCAAAAACAATGGCCGCAAGCTCTAAATCGTGCGTAGGATAATTCATTTCATGCACTTTCAGCTGTCTTGACGCATAAGCTACTGCTCTCTTGTGTTGCATCAACACACAACCCAACCCTTGATGAGAAGCATCACAGTAAACCTCATACGGTTCATCCGACTGTGGTACCACCAAGACTGGTGACGTCGTCCACCGTTCTTTCAACAACTGGAAACTCGACTCACACTTCTCAGTCCAAGCAAAAGGTTGATCTTTTCGCGTAAGTTGCGTCATTGGCGCCACAATCTTAGCGAAACCTTCAATGAATCTCCGGTAATAACCGGCCAAACCCACAAAACTCCTCACATCAGTCACTGTTTGAGGCTGCTTCCATGAAAGTACCGTATCAATCTTGGCTGGATCCACGGCTATTCCCTCTCTTGATATGACATGGCCAAGGAAATTCACTTCTTCCAACCAAAATTCACACTTTGACGGGTTTGCATACAGCTTACTTTCCCGCAAAACTTGCAATACTAGACGAAGATGCTCTACATGTTCCTCTTCATTCTTTGAATACACTAGGATGTCATCAATAAATACCACTACAAACTTGTCCAAGAATGAGTGGAATATCTGATTCATGTAGGCCATAAAGATAGCAGGTGCATTCGTCACTCTGAACGGCATCACTAAGAATTCATAATGCCCATACCGCGTCCTAAACGCCGTTTTCTGAATATCCTCGTCTCGTACCCTTATCTGGTGATAACCAGATTTCAAGTCAATCTTTGAAAACACTGAGGCTCCCCTCAACTGATCCATCAAATCATCAATTCGTGGCAATTGATATCGGTTCTTGATAGTCACCTTATTAAGCTTCCGATAATCCACACACAGACGAGATTTCCCATCCTTCTTCTTAACCAATAAGACCGGTGCTCCCCAAGGCGACACACTAGGCCTTATGAAACCCTTCTCTAACAAGTCCTCAATCTGACTTTTCAACTCTACCAATTCTGATTAGATTCCTTATCCAAACATTTCTGAGTCTCTACAGAAAATCTCATTCAACGGTTACTAACTCACAACCGACACCGCACAGGCACTAGAACTGACACTAGAACTGACACTACTCTAGCTAAGTTCTAACCGACTCTGGACTAACGACTCAAGTATACACTTTCCTTTTGAAGATTTAAAGTCGTGCTCTGATACCAAATTGTAACACCCCGTTTTTCAGAAGCCAGAAAAGGCATTATAATTTTTTTTTTATACACATCAGAGTTTACACATAAAAGATTTTAAATGAGCCGGCATTCAAATATACAAAGAACTCATTACCAAAAGGTGCTTCGACAAGCAAAGTGTATTCAAGAATAATTACAATCCAAGTCAAGTATTCAAATACTTACAACAAAACTAGCTAGAATCCTATGTCTAACCCAAAAAGCACAGTGTACAACCCACACCGGCGCATAGTCTAACTAAGCTAAACTCCAACATCTCACTGGGACCCGGAACAGCCACCGTCGTCTCCACGACCTAGCCCAACATCTGGGTGGGATGAGCCCGCAAATGAAAGAAAGGGGTCACCACAAAATACAAGTATGCATATATATAAACGGTGCGAAAGATGTACACATAGCAAATTTCCACATACACAAGAGAAAGCTCTTAAACTCAAAAGTAGTTCCCACCAACGGGTATATATAAATAAATCACCAATCCTAATGCAGACTTCTACAATGGGTGTGACAACCGTCACTGGTTCGCCACATGCATGATTTTCCGGAAAATTAACCTCTCCTCGAAGAGTCGTGGGGTAGGCAAAGCCACACAGTCATATACGTACCCGCACTAAAAAGCCACACAAGGCGGGTGAAGTCACACAGACAAACACCAGGTGAAGTCGCACAGACAACCACCAACTCAATAAAATCTAGTCGGATTTGGCGAAGCCACACAGTCAAACGCCCGGTACGTAGGCAAAGTCACACAGACATATACCTAGGCACGCAACTATGAAATGCATGACATATATTCTCTTTGGCATATACAGGATAGTCACACAGACAAAATCCCCGCGTAGTCCTATCCGACGCAAGCATTAATATATGCTCATGCAACCAATCACATAGCCTAAAGCCTATGCACAAACCATCACAACCTACATACATTTTCCTAATCATATGTAAATTGCACAAGTAATTATAACCACGTTCTCATCAACGAGAATACATAAGTACAAACATGTCAAAGCACACAGCAAATGCATAACAGCAAAACCAAACATATCGTAATCGTTTTAAAAGACGGAAATAAAGTGGAGCCCCTACCTCGGCAAGCTTCCGTTTACTAAAACTCGTCCAAACAACACAACGCGCTTCCTAAAACAAGTAGCGTATTATCAACACATTGTTTTCCAACCAATCGTATTGAAACTAAACCAAAAACCCCAAAAACCTAAAGGTTCCTAAGGAAAATCCACTCTTTCGGACATCATACCAAAACTACCGTATTGATCAACCACTATGAGTTATTTGTACTATTTTTAGGACCCAAAACAAAAGTCAAAAGTCTTAAATAAATTGAAATGCGAAATGACCGTTTTCTTGTGTTACAAGCTACGTACTTTCCGAGTACCCGAAAAACCCGTTTCCAATCCCCGCCACTTCCATAAATTAATAAAAAGGGATTAGAAAGTTAAAAACCAAGTTTAGAAATCAGAATCCAAAATTTCAACTCTCAGAGCTCGCCCTGGCGAGTTGGCAGCGAGTGAAGTCAGTGAGCACAGGTCTTACTCGCTCTGGAGCTCGCCCTGGCGTGTTCAGGACCTGTGACACTCGCCCTGGCGAGTTATCACTCGCCCGGCGAGTTGCACCTGTCATGACAGCAAAAACAGCAACTCATACCACTCTTTTTCCAACCAAGCCTAGTTTGATTCTATTAGTTCCCAACACCTTTTCAAGGCACAAAAACAAACCATTTTCCTAAGCAAGCAATACATTCCCGAAAGTATGTTGGTTGCTTCGAGTGCAAGTTATTTGGTTTTCATTTCCAAAATCAAAACCAAACTCAAGCACACGTTTTATTACGGGCCTCAACTGACCGGTAATCATTTTTTTTAAACATGTTTTCTTAGGCAAAAGCAACGCCACATAACACAAGAGTTTTAAACCACTTGGACCCCAAAAACACCACACAAAACACTTAGGAACTATTTTCATAAACCCCAAAATATTTTTCATCGGATTTTCTAAAACCAAACCATGCAACACCAATCCCTTTCGCCTAAAGGTTCAAAAACAACGTTTCTTTTCAAAACCTTACAACTTAACCACATGTTATTGATCAATACATAACCAACCTAAAACCCTAACTTTTCTCATGAGATTTTCACCAACTCATGGAAAATTGAAATAACAAAGCCTAGCATGCTTACTAAACTCTTATGAACAACTTTCATGAAACAAGAATCAATTCCTAACAATTTCATCTCATGAACATAAACCCAAAAATCTCTAAACTCTAAAAATCTACCAACCTAGGAGATGAGAAGAGAGGGTTACCTTAAGAAAGTGATTCTCTACAAAAACCCTTTGATCCTACAAGCTTGAAATTGAGTGAAATGGTGAAGAATTGAAAATTTGTGATGAAGGTTAGGAAGTAATGGAGTTCCACGTGAAAGAGAGAAAGAAAAGAGAGAATTGTGATAATTTTCCTAAGTCCACAAGTGATAAACCTCCTTACTATGCAAAAGCTCTTGGTCACTTATCCACCCTTGGATCAAAAACAAAAGTCCAAGCTTAAACCCTAGCCATTGGATCAAATTGCTTTATGGATCAACACAAGATTAAATCCAATCTTCCAAAACAAGACACGTACTCAGCTCTCGCGCGTCGCGACGAACGTAAATCACATAAACATAAAAACTACGGAAAGAACGTCCAACGTTAAACATTTCCAAAACTTATCGCCGAATCTTTTTCCGCGACTGTAATTTTCTTCCATACCTTAGAAAATTATTCTCAGAACATAACCTCACTCACGCAGATATATAAAACTCCCATCCGAAACCTCACTTAAAACAGACGCAGTAAGATTTTACATCCACGGGTAAAAATCCTACTCGTTTTTCCAAAAACAAGAATAATCCAAAACTCGTCATTCTAAATCCACATCACCCTTCGTATTCACAAAAGAGGATTACAAGACAAAAGCCTGTGCCTTTACAGCGCACGAACCCAAAACAGATTCAATTACAGCAAAACTTAATAGTTACACGATGTTTCACAACATGAACACATCGGAACCCTAATATTCCTTAAACCAACTATACAATGAAATCTTGGGTCTTACATGATGCAACAGGTACTTCATTTATCTTATCCCCATCTACTCCAAATGCATCATTGATCATGTTCTGAATAGAATCTTCAACAACTACAACGTCTTGGCCTATATTTGAAATACTACTAGTTTTTCCTACGGTTTCCCCATGATACAGCCAATTGGTGTATCCCTTTGGAAATTGTGACCATGTTAAGTGGTCGAACATTATACTCCTAGTTTGCGGTTTTTTGAAACCACAATGTTTACAAGGGCATCTTATTTCATGATTTTCCGGTTTATCTTTAAAGGCAAATTTAATAAAATCCATTACACCTTGCTCATATGCATCCGATCCTAGCGGCTTCATAATCCATGACTTATCCATTGCTATAAAATATATGTATTTAAACATAGACATGTCAAACAAATATAATAAATGCATTTTTAATCAATCAAGGTTCAAATGATAAAGGTTTTAGACATATAAATAGTTTGTTACAGCTCTGTTAGATAGTTAGCAACTCATAATCCTTGTGTAGACTAATATATAAGAGCTTAAGCCTAGTTATAACAGTATTGTGAAAGTTCATTCTTTACACATTTAATAAGAACGAGTTTATTCTTTACACATTTAATAAACAACAACACGGGTCTTGAAGCAAAATACAAAACAGAAAGAACAAAAATGAAACAACACCTCATGCTAAAAAAACATAAACGCATTAGCAATAAAGAGATACAAAATGTGCAAAAGGAAAATAAACAACAACAGGGCAGTCAAATCAATTACAAACAACAAATAACCAGCTCCACTGGAACCAAACCCCCAAACTAAAAGCAACAGAAAATAAAGAAAAGAGACAAAGGACTTACGAAAATAAGCAGCAGAGTTACGAAATCAACAACGGAGTTGCAAAAACGGAAGCAAACTTAAGAATCGGTAGTGCAGAATCAGAAATGATTTTTTCTTTAGTTGAATCCAATCACTATCACAATCTGTATGAGTAAACAAATAGAGAAACATATGAATGACCAAACCAAACAAACAAGAGACAACAATAAAGTTAAGTAATTAGAACTTGGTAATTCAAGTTAAAGTAAATTCAAGTTGATATTCTAGAAATTTAGAAAATTGTATGTTATTTGCTTCCTATGCGTATATATTATATATAACTTCCTATGCTTCCTATGCAAACAAAAGACTTTCAACTCATAATAATTAAAAATCTCAATGTTAAGAATGAATTTCGCTCTGTTATCATGTTTTCATTTTTAGAAAGTACCCACTTTTGTTACTATCTTGTTATATAATTACACTTTATTTAGTTATCACTTAAAGAAACAATAAAGGTAAACAGGAGTTAAATGTCAAAAGTAAAATCAAAACAAATAGATAACTAGTGACTAAAATTTTTGAGTAAATAGTACCCTGTTTTTCTTTTAGAAATTTTGGACATAAGACTTTATATGGGGTAAAGAAAAATAATCCATATAAGACATGCATCAGTATGTATTAGCTAGTAGTAAGTTAATTCCTTTTTAATATATTTTCTTAAAATAAATTGAAACAGAGTACAGTGGATGGAAGAAAACTTACACTACTAGAAATCAGCTTTTTAGAGTCGGAATTTAGCGTTGGATCCCGACACCGACGCTACTAGCATCGGTTTAGCGTCGGCTAAGCCCACGCTAATGCGTTTATTTTATTTTTGATTAATTTTGACATTTGCCTAATTGAAAAACTATTCTTTCTTTCAGAATGATCCAATTAGCTTCCGCTCATCCGATGCTGTATTTTTAAAACAAAAAATAAAAAACAAATCTAATTCCTCATTTGACCAAAACTCCCTCTTTCTTTACATTCATTCATCAAAAACCTTTTCCCACTTATTTTTCATTACTGAATCATATTTCCCCCCTTTTCCCTCACTCTCCAAAATCCTCAATTAACCAAAAAATCACACTCTAAAATATGAAATTGTTCAAACCCTAAGTTGTTCATTTTCATTCTCTTGCTTCAAACCCTAAATTAGTGATTCAAATCCTAAATTGTTGATTCTCGTTCTTATGCTTCAAACCCTAAATTGGTGTTTCTCATTCTCATTCTTCAAACCTCACTTTGAAATTGGTGATTCTCGATTGTTTACGTTCTCCTACTCGGCCCTTTGTTATCCAGCGAAGTACTTTTCGTTCTCCTGCGATTCGTGGTTCTCGTTCTACAATGATTGGTGAGTGAAACGAAACTGTAAAGTGTTCTCTGGATTTGAGAGATTCTCAAACCCTCTTTCGTTCATCAAACCCTTTCTCGTTCTCCTGCTCTCATGAATTAGAGAGATTCGCTGGCTCTTAATTTAAGTGCTTCAACACTTATTTGGTTATAGCTGACAGTGATATTTGTTTTGTTCTGTGAAGGTGATTCTGGTGGTATCTGGTGAGGTAATTCTTCTATTGTTATTCTTACTTATATTGTTGCTACAGTTTTGTGAACATTATTGTCTTGTCAATATTCATTTATTTAAATTTAAATGTCTGTTTTTTATTTTTATTAGACTGACTTCAACAATATTGCTCTGAGGTAATTAGAGAGGTTTTGAAACGGTGATTCTTGATTCTGAAAAGTCACCAGCCATTCTTGATTCTCAAACATCACTTGTTCCCTTACCGACAATCTCAAAGGTTAGTTCTCTTCTTATTGCTACATTGCTACAATGTTTGTATGGATTTTTATTTACAATGATACAATTGTTGTTCATTTGATGAAGAATCAAGAGAAGGTGAATCAATTCTTCGTTATTCATTCATTTATATCTTTCTCATGGCTAAAATCAAAATTATTATTTGCTTTTACATCTTTTGACAAAGGATTATAACATTGATAAAAAAACTCACCGTCTCCTATGATAGAACCATTTTGCATTATTAGAATTATATGTGTAACAAAAGAGTAGAGTGTATGAGGGAGTGGAATGTTTTGACTCATTGTGAGAAGGTAAAGAAGGGGAGTGGAATGAAGTCACTTAGTTTATGATTTGTCATGCTTTATTTGTACTCAATAAAAATCAGTTTCATTTGCCTCTACACATGGACTTGAAATATTCTTTACACACAAATATGAAACATTGTCTTTTGTATGAGTGGTCGGTGGAACCGGTGTCGTGTTTGCAAATGTGATTGGTGTGTGGCTCTAGAGCTGTGTTCTTATGCTTCTTCGCCTTCAGGTCTGTTGCTGTGCACATATTTTCTTCACTCCCTGCATTTTTGTGTTGCTATGCTATTGTCTTTCTTCAGGGGATGGTTTCTGCTTTTTCAGGGGTGGTGCTTGTAGTAATTTTGGTTCTTTTTCCTTTGGGTCTGGGTGCTTTGTTTCGTTGTTACTGGCTGCTTTGGTAAATCTTGTACTAATTCTCTCCCTTTTGTTTAAATATAAAAGATAGCCTATTTAAAAAAAACACACACACAAATATGAAACACATCCTTTATTTGGAGCTTATTTTGACGCTATAGTGCCATACTTATTAAATTTAATAGCCAATTTTGATGCTATTTTATCATAGTTCTTGAAGCTCAAAGTCATAATAATAACACTGGCTTTGCTATATGATTAGAGTTGTAGTGGTTTTTCTGCACACCCTATTATTGAGTTTTATTACATACTAGATTAAGATTATTACTATAATCGAAAGTATTAGCAGCATTAGTCACAACTTTAGAGTTGTAGTCTTTGGTTTTCTTTTTCTTTTCATTTTTGTAAAGATCCATGCATATAGCTTCTTTTTGTTTTGTTTTGAGGCCTTGGTTGGTTGCTAAAACTTTTTGTTTTCCTTGTCTTTGATTTTTATCATGCTATTTTTCGTGCCACTAATTTTTTCATGGATCTTGGCATCTAGCATCACATGTAGAAAAACTTTGGCTTGCAGTGAGCTCATATTCTTGTTTTGCAGGCTGCCCATGATGCTTTTGTTGAAACTAGTGCAGCCCTCAGCACAATTGTGTCTTCTTTAATGAAATTCCTAATGATATAGGTAGAATGCTTAAAATCGGACTTACAAATTCCTTTTATGTTTTTGTATCTTAGAGTTGTCAGAGTTGTGGCACCCTAAAATTATGAAATCTGTTTACCATAACAGGGCAGATTTGTTCCACATTTGTTGCACCGAGCGACTTGGGTGATTTTGTTCTAATTAACATGTCTTGTCTTTAATAGAAGAGGACACTCCATTTACATTTCAAATCTGCCCTGTTATGAATAATTCAAATTACTATTTATGTTGATTCTTCATTCATATTGAAGTTTTTCTTTTTTGGAAACTATTTGTGTTTGTCATTGCAATAGCAGAAATACTTTTTGGCTTTGTTGAATTCCCATCACTAAATTTAGTGAATAATTCAATTCAGGTATGGTCTTCATTAGTGGTTACTTTAGATTCATATAATTTAAGCAATATAAGTTTGAGAGTAATTTCATGTTGGATGTGGTTGTATATGCTTTCTTCTATGTTCTTGCAGCTGAAGCATTTCACAAGTGTCAAACCGTTTTATTGACTACTATGTAACATCCAAGATAACATTTCATATCACCGTGTGATTGTGCTTATGTTTTTGTTTTGTGGTTTGAAGTACGATTTCAGTTTGAATTTTGATTTTCTTAATTAAACCCAATTCCATATGTGTTATTGATTGGCTCTTGCAAGATTTTGGAGTTGAAATTTGTATATTATTTTGCACAGGAGCTTTTGAATGGCCAGTCGTAACTGATATTGATATCTTTATCCTTGAAGTATAAAATTAAAAACTGACCATAACCCTCAGAATAGCAAGGGCTGGAAAATATGGTGCTAAATACAAGGAAGCAGAGGTTAAAACTCCTACCCTTAACTTAATCACATTTTTTGGCATGAATTATAATTCTACTATATCTTGCTATTTTGTTGGGTTTTTTTCTATGCTAAAAGAATGATATATGGATGTTAAACATGAGACTTTAGGTATTCTTGACATCAGATAAGAAATAAATGACAAGACATGGTGTGGTGCAAGCAATACTCAAAGAACTTGAGGTATTTCTAACATTACTTGAGGTATCCATCATTTTGAAACAGGAACACATTCATTTCTTGAATTACAAGGATGCATGAAGAAGTCATGCATGTTACTGAGTACTGACAGATCAAACTAAACATCTCTAGCTTGTAAACTTAATAACCTTTTGGTAATTCTATAAGCATCTAGATAGATAGATCTTTTTCTTTTCTTAGTATTGAGGGAAGAGTGTATTCTTTTTTGTTATGATTGTACGAAATTTTTACCGCCGTTATGATTGTTATGAAAGTTGCAGCTTACTATACTACATTGATCTTATCCTCTATAAGCTTAATAATGTGTCTTGTTTTCTTGCTGCAGAAGAACTTCTATCAAAAAGCAAGAAGGCCTGCTTGGGCTTTTGATTTGCAGCCCCGGTAATAATGTTTGTGTACTGTCCTTGGTAAAAATTTTCAATTTTTCTTCATTTCCTCATATTTTATTGATTTCTATTCTTAATAATGTTTGTGCTACTCTACTATGTTGGAATTCTTGGTCATAGAAACAAAGTATCACTCACTAATGTATACTTTTTGTTTTGCTTTTAGTAAATTTAGATAAGGCTAGTATAATGTAACCATCTTTGATGTTTGTTAACAGTGAGTTTGTCGTATATATTTGGCTCATTCTAATCGTTGACAAGTTTATCTGTTCTTAGTTTATGTCTTGTTTTTTCTCTAGCTCTTCTCCTATGTATTTGGTTCTGGTTTTCTGGTTTTTTAGGTGCAGGCTTGTGGCTCTTTTCCTTTTAATTTATAGGGCCTTAGTGTTTTCATCTGATTGGGATTGTTGCTACTATTGGGGCTAGTTTTTTTTTTCTTTGACACTTTATTGGTTTTTTGTTGTAGCTAGCTGGTTGTTTTTAAGTTCTATCTTCCAGTGTTTTTGTAGTCCTTTGAGTGTAATGTTTCTTTGGTTGGGCTTTGGTTGGGCTTTGGTCTTTTTACTTGTATTCTTCGGTTTTTTGTGTCCCTATAAACTAACTTGGTTATGTATGTAGTATGTGTAACTTTATAGCCATCAATAAACCATGGCGGGGCAAAGTAATCTCTAGCGTCATGTTACAAAGGAATCAAGGTAAAAATTCTCGCGGTCAAGACTTCTAAAAATCTTGTTTACAAATGTTTCTTGTTTCTCGATTATTTCATTGTGGTTACTATCTTTGCGATGTCATGCATGGGATGATATCCTATAATCTTAACGAATGTATTAATTAATTTATGTGGAGTATGATTTTGTAGTTGTATTATCATTTTTTGTGGAAGATTTGTTGCTTAATATTGTTTCTTAGTATCAGGTGCAGCACAAACGAAACAGGGTGATGCGTAATTTTTTTTATAAAAAAATCACAATGTAGCGTCGGATAGGCCGACTCTAAATAAAATGTTGACTTTTCATAAGTTGACTTTAGAGTCGGATATGCCGAAGCTATATGATTTTGTTGACTTTTCTAGGATGGACAAAATTAGAGTCGGATGCAGAATAGAGTCGGTAATTGACTCGGCTAAGCCGACTCTAATATAGCGGACGCTACGGTTTAGCTTCGAACGTTTTAGCCTCAACCCCGACCCCGACGCTAATCCGACTCTAAATAGGTTTTAGCGTCCGTTTTTGCCCCTTTAGCGTCCGTTTTTGACCGACTCTAAATGCTGTTTTTCTAGTAGTGTTATTTAAAATAAGCTTACTATGGTTCTGTGATCATATAGTAAAAAGGAATTAACTTACTACTAGCTAATACATACTGATGCATGTCTTATATGGATTATTTTTCTTTACCCCATATAAAGTCTTATGTCCAAAATTTCTAAAAGAAAAACAGGGTACTATTTACTCAAAAATTTTAGTCACTAGTTATCTATTTGTTTTGATTTTACTTTTGACATTTAACTCCTGTTTACCTTTATTGTTTCTTTAAGTGATAACTAAATAAAGTGTAATTATATAACAAGATAGTAACAAAAGTGGGTACTTTCTAAAAATGAAAACATGATAACAGAGCGAAATTCATTCTTAACATTGAGATTTTTAATTATGATGAGTTGAAAGTCTTTTGTTTGCATAGGAAGCATAGGAAGTTATATATAATATATACGCATAGGAAGCAAATAACATACAATTTTCTAAATTTCTAGAATATCAACTTGAATTTACTTTAACTTGAATTACCAAGTTCTAATTACTTAACTTTATTGTTGTCTCTTGTTTGTTTGGTTTGGTCATTCATATGTTTCTCTATTTGTTTACTCATACAGATTGTGATAGTGATTGGATTCAACTAAAGAAAAAATCATTTCTGATTCTGCACTACCGATTCTTAAGTTTGCTTCCGTTTTTGCAACTCCGTTGTTGATTTCGTAACTCTGCTGTTGATTTCTTAAGATTGCTCTCAAAATTCATATAAACTAGAAAAGTGGATATATGATCTTTTTGACTTGGTCAAATCTATGTTAACTTAAAATAATGATTGGAGGGAGTACAACTCTTTAGTGAGTTTGTGATAATGGTTAATATTCCAATATTGCAGACCAAGCTCAAGAAAATCAGTTTCTAATAAGGCCATAACAAACCAAGCTCTTCTCCAAAAAAATTAGTTTCTAATAAGGCCATAAACTAGGTTATATAATTTGATCTACTGCTACATCTACCGGAATATTTTGATCTCAACTTAATTATGACTGCATATGCATCAAAGGCTAAATGGACACAAAAGTATTCTATTTCAGAAAATAAATACAATCAACAGCAGTAACTAGAAATGAGTCAATAGTTATATTTCCTAATCTCGACAAAGAGAATGAGAGCAACATTATAAGTTTCATAAAATTATACACAACTTGTATTTAAATAAAAGTGGTTTTTTTTTTTTTGAACTGCTAAAATATTATTAAAGCACTATACTGCACAAAGAGTGCAACATAGGCAAAAGAAGATACAAATTACAAATAGAACCAGTCAGGCAACATCACCATAAAGCTCCAATAAAAGCAACAAAAGGCCACAACAGAGAAATAGCAAGCAAGGAAAAAATTCAGCAAGCAACACAAATACCCACTGCAGGCACAATCCACCATCCAGCAGAGCAAAACAAAAGCAGAATAACCAACGGCCTAAGCGAGAAAAAAAACACGGCACCAGAAAGCTGCAACCACACAGACTGTCAACACACGGAGAAAACCAACAGTTTCTCTAATTCAAAAATGGTTCCCAACAGTTTCTTCCCTTCCCAAATACAACAATTGAATTAACATAAATTCATATAAGCTAATTTCTAAGATAAAACTTCACTAAATATATACACACGTCACCAACATGAGTAAACAACAAAAACTATTTCACCATTTGGGGAAAAAAATAGAAAACAATGAGCTCTACTCAAGGAAAGAACAACAAACTCAAAGAAGAGATATAAAAGAAATAAAATTGAACCTGAACCTGAGATAAACAACAGAATCTTCTCGGCAAGAGAAATGAGAGCAACGAGTTTTCAGGGAAAAAATAAATCGTTTTAGGGATTAGGGTTCACGAGGAAAACGATTTACAGTTTTAGGGATTGTGATAGGTTAATGCGATGAACAAAAGATTTAGGGTCATGGTTGATTGTGATTGGAAGCGGCGGCGAGTGTCGATGGAAGCGGTGGTGAAGTGTGGATTGGAAGCGGTGGTGAAGAAAAGGATATGTTTCAGTCTTTCTAAAAACGTGTTTGGATATATGTTTTAATTTATGATTTTTTTTTTGTTTGCAAAGAAAAGTAATATTTCATCTACTACAAGGCGCTAAAATTTTAGTTTTTCCGGTCATTCCAACAAAAACATTGCAACGGTTATAAAACCGTCGTATAAACCGTTGCAAATGTCTTAAAAAATTCATATTTGAACAAAATACTGCGACGGTTGTAGAAATCGTGGTATAAACCGTTGCAAATGTCTTAAAAAATTCACATTGCAACGGTTATTTTCAAATGGTCGCAACAGAAGTGTCGCACAGTGTTTAATTTCTTGTAGTGATATTCTTACATTGACTTTCCAACAACCAAATACATGAAACCAAGCATAATCTAACAAAGGAAAAATCAAACAAATTTGAAGATGAAAGATTAAGAGAAGAAAATGAAGAATCAAACTAAAATCTTTGATTATTATGTTTCTTATCTTGAATTTCCAACACCCAAAGACATGACACTAAGCATAATCTAACACATGCAACTATGAGAATAGAGATTAGTGAAATTGATCATGAGAAAAGAAAAAGAAGAATTAAACTAAAACAAATTCTCACCTTGTCCTTAACTTGACTTTCCCACAACCAAAGCCATGAAACCAAACATAATTTAACAAATGCAACCATGAGAATGGAGATTAGTGAAATTGGTCATGAGATAAGAAAATGAAGAATCAAACTAAAATCTTTCCTCACCATGTTCTTACCTTGAATTTCCAACACCCAAAGACATGAAACTAAGCATAACCTAACACATGTAACAATGAAAATGAAGATTAATGAAATTGTTCATGATAGAAGAAAATGAAGAATAATTAATCAAACTAAAATATTTGCTTACCATGTTCTTACATTGACTTTCCAACAACCAAAAACATGAAACTAAACATAATCTAACACATGCAACCATGAAAATGGAGATTAGTGAAATTGTTCAAAAGAGAAGAAAATGAAGAATCAAACTTAAAAAATTTCTCACCTTGTTCTTAACATGACTTTCCAACAACCAAAGACATGAAACCAAACATAATTTAACACATGTAACCATGAGAATGGAGATTAGTAAAATTGGTCATGAGATAAGAAAATGAAGAATCAAACTAAAATCTTTCTTTACCATGTTCTTACATTGACTTTCCAACAACCAAAGACATGTATTTTTCTTGTTCCAAATTTGAGATGTGTTCATTTTCTAAATTTTTGGCTGGAAAAAAAACTCATTAGCTAAGAAAAAAATTAGCGAAAATTGCAAGTATTAACATCAAAGAAATACAACATATAACTAAAAAGCTAAAATTTTGAGATGAAATATTGAGAGAAGAAAAGGAAGATTCAAACTAAAATTTTTGCTTATCATGTACTTACCTTGACTTTCCAACACCCAAAGACATGAAACTAAGCATAATCTAACACATGCAACCATGAAAATGAAGATTATTGAAATTGGTCATGAGAGAAGAAAAAGAATAATCAAACTAAAATTTTTGCTCACCATATTCTTACATTGACTTTCCAACAACCAAATACATGAAATCAAGCACAATCTAACAAAGGAAAAATCAAACAAATTTGAAGATGAAAGATTGAGAGAAGAAAATGAAGAATCAAACTAAAAATTTTGCTTATTATGTTTCTTATCTTGACTTTCCAACACCTAAAGACATGACACTAAGCATAATCTAACACATGCAACTATGAGAATAGAGATTAGTGAAATTGATCATGAGAGAAGAAAAAGAAGAATTTAACTAAAAAAAATTCTCACCTTATCCTTAACTTGACTTTCCAACAACCAAAGACATGAAACCAAACATAATTTAACACATGCAACCATGAGAATGAAGATTAGTGAAATTGGTCATGAGATAAGAAAATGAAGAATCAAACTAAAATCTTTCCTCACCTTGTTCTTACCTTGAATTTCCAACACCCAAAGACATGAAACTAAGCATAACCTAACACATGCAACAATGAAAATGAAGATTAATGAAATTGTTCATGATAGAAGAAAATGAAGAATAATTAATCAAATTAAAATATTTGCTTACCATGTTCTTACATTGACTTTCCAACAACCAAAAACACGAAACTAAACATAATCTAACACATGCAACCATGAAAATGGAGATTAGTGAAATTGTTCATGAGAGAAGAAAATGAAGAATCAAACATAAAAAATTTCTCACCTTGTTCTTAACTTGACTTTCCAACAACCAAAGACATGACCAAACATAATTTAACACATGCAACCATGAGAATGGAGATTAGTGAAATTGGTCATGAGATAAGAAAATGAAGAATCAAACTAAAAACTTTCTTTACCATGTTCTTACATTGACTTTCCAACAACCAAAGACATGTATTTTTCTTGTTCCAAATTTGAGATGTGTTCATTTTCTAAATTTTTGGCTGGAAAAAAAACTCATTAGCTAAGAAAAAATTTAGCGAAAATTGCAAGTATTAACATCAAAGAAATACAACATATAACTAAAAAGCTAAAATTTTGAGATGAAATATTGAGAGAAGAAAAGGAAGATTCAAACTAAAATTTTTGGTAATCATGTATTTACCTTGACTTTCCAACATCCAAAGACATGAAACTAAGCATAATCTAACACATGCAACCATGAGAATGAAGATTATTGAAATTGGTCATGAGAGAAGAAAAAGAATAATCAAACTAAAATTTTTGCTCACCATATTCTTACATTGACTTTCCAACAACCAAATACATGAAATCAAGCATAATCTAACAAAGGAAAAATCAAACAAATTTGAAGATGAAAGATTGAGAGAAGAAAAAGAAGAATCAAACTAAAATCTTTGCTTATTATGTTTCTTATCTTGACTTTCCAACAGCCAAAGACATGACACTAAGCATAATCTAACACATGCAACTATGAGAATAGAGATTAGTAAAATTGATCATGAGAGAAGAAAAAGAAGAATTAAACTAAAAAAAATTCTCACCTTGTCCTTAACTTGACTTTCCAACAACCAAAGACATGAAACCAAACATAATTTAACACATGCAACCATGAGAATGAAGATTAGTGAAATTGGTCATGAGATAAGAAAATGAAATTGATTGTGATTGGAAGCGGCAGCGAGTGTCGATGGAAGCGGTGGTGAAGTGTGGATTGGAAGCGGTGGTGAAGAAAAGGATATGTTTCAGTCTTTCTAAAAACGTGTTTGGATATATGTTTTAATTTATGATTTTTTTTTTTGTTTGCAAAGAAAAGTAATATTTCATCTACTACAAGGCGCTAAAATTTTAGTTTTTCCGGTCATTCCAACAAAAACATTGCAACGGTTATAAAACCGTCGTATAAACCGTTGCAAATGTCTTAAAAAATTCATATTTGAACAAAATACTGCGACGGTTGTAGAAATCGTGGTATAAACCGTTGCAAATGTCTTAAAAAATTCACATTGCAACGGTTATTTTCAAATGGTCGCAACAGAAGTGTCGCACAGTGTTTAATTTCTTGTAGTGATATTCTTACATTGACTTTCCAACAACCAAATACATGAAACCAAGCATAATCTAACAAAGGAAAAATCAAACAAATTTGAAGATGAAAGATTAAGAGAAGAAAATGAAGAATCAAACTAAAATCTTTGCTTATTATGTTTCTTATCTTGAATTTCCAACACCCAAAGACATGACACTAAGCATAATCTAACACATGCAACTATGAGAATAGAGATTAGTGAAATTGATCATGAGAAAAGAAAAAGAAGAATTAAACTAAAAAAAATTCTCACCTTGTCCTTAACTTGACTTTCCCACAACCAAAGCCATGAAACCAAACATAATTTAACAAATGCAACCATGAGAATGGAGATTAGTGAAATTGGTCATGAGATAAGAAAATGAAGAATCAAACTAAAATCTTTCCTCACCATGTTCTTACCTTGAATTTCCAACACCCAAAGACATGAAACTAAGCATAACCTAACACATGTAACAATGAAAATGAAGATTAATGAAATTGTTCATGATAGAAGAAAATGAAGAATAATTAATCAAACTAAAATATTTGCTTACCATGTTCTTACATTGACTTTCCAACAACCAAAAACATGAAACTAAACATAATCTAACACATGCAACCATGAAAATGGAGATTAGTGAAATTGTTCAAAAGAGAAGAAAATGAAGAATCAAACTTAAAAAATTTCTCACCTTGTTCTTAACTTGACTTTCCAACAACCAAAGACATGAAACCAAACATAATTTAACACATGTAACCATGAGAATGGAGATTAGTGAAATTGGGCATGAGATAAGAAAATGAAGAATCAAACTAAAATCTTTCTTTACCATGTTCTTACATTGACTTTCCAACAACCAAAGACATGTATTTTTCTTGTTCCAAATTTGAGATGTGTTCATTTTCTAAATTTTTGGCTGGAAAAAAAACTCATTAGCTAAGAAAAAAATTAGCGAAAATTGCAAGTATTAACATCAACGAAATACAACATATAACTAAAAAGCTAAAATTTTGAGATGAAATATTGAGAGAAGAAAAGGAAGATTCAAACTAAAATTTTTGCTTATCATGTAATTACCTTGACTTTCCAACACCCAAAGATATGAAACTAAGCATAATCTAACACATGCAACCATGAGAATGAAGATTATTGAAATTGGTCATGAGAGAAGAAAAAGAATAATAAAACTAAAATTTTTGCTCACCATATTCTTACATTGACTTTCCAACAACCAAATACATGAAATCAAGCACAATCTAACAAAGGAAAAATCAAACAAATTTGAAGATGAAAGATTGAGAGAAGAAAATGAAGAATCAAACTAAAATCTTTGCTTATTATGTTTCTTATCTTGACTTTCCAACACCCAAAGACATGACACTAAGCATAATCTAACACATGCAACTATGAGAATAGAGATTAGTGAAATTGATCATGAGAGAAGAAAAAGAAGAATTAAACTAAAAAAAATTCTCACCTTATCCTTAACTTGACTTTCCAACAACCAAAGACATGAAACCAAACATAATTTAACACATGCAACCATGAGAATGAAGATTAGTGAAATTGGTCATGAGATAAGAAAATGAAGAATCAAACTAAAATCTTTCCTCACCTTGTTCTTACCTTGAATTTCCAACACCCAAAGACACGAAACTAAGCATAACCTAACACATGCAACAATGAAAATGAAGATTAATGAAATTGTTCATGATAGAAGAAAATGAAGAATAATTAATCAAATTAAAATATTTGCTTACCATGTTCTTACATTGACTTTCCAACAACCAAAAACACGAAACTAAACATAATCTAACACATGCAACCATGAAAATGGAGATTAGTGAAATTGTTCATGAGAGAAGAAAATGAAGAATCAAACATAAAAAATTTCTCACCTTGTTCTTAACTTGACTTTCCAACAACCAAAGACATGAAACCAAACATAATTTAACACATGCAACCATGAGAATGGAGATTAGTGAAATTGGTCATGAGATAAGAAAATGAAGAATCAAACTAAAAACTTTCTTTACCATGTTCTTACATTGACTTTCCAACAACCAAAGACATGTATTTTTCTTGTTCCAAATTTGAGATGTGTTCATTTTCTAAATTTTTGGCTGGAAAAAAAACTCATTAGCTAAGAAAAAATTTAGCAAAAATTGCAAGTATTAACATCAAAGAAATACAACATATAACTAAAAAGCTAAAATTTTGAGATGAAATATTGAGAGAAGAAAAGGAAGATTCAAACTAAAATTTTTGGTAATCATGTACTTACCTTGACTTTCCAACATCCAAAGACATGAAACTAAGCATAATCTAACACATGCAACCATGAGAATGAAGATTATTGAAATTGGTCATGAGAGAAGAAAAAGAATAATCAAACTAAAATTTTTGCTCACCATATTCTTACATTGACTTTCCAACAACCAAATACATGAAATCAAGCATAATCTAACAAAGGAAAAATCAAACAAATTTGAAGATGAAAGATTGAGAGAAGAAAAAGAAGAATCAAACTAAAATCTTTGCTTATTATGTTTCTTATCTTGACTTTACAACAGCCAAAGACATGACACTAAGCATAATCTAACACATGCAACTATGAGAATAGAGATTAGTAAAATTGATCATGAGAGAAGAAAAAGAAGAATTAAACTAAAAAAAATTCTCACCTTGTCCTTAACTTGACTTTCCAACAACCAAAGACATGAAACCAAACATAATTTAACACATGCAACCATGAGAATGAAGATTAGTGAAATTGGTCATGAGATAAGAAAATGAAGAATCAAACTAAAATCTTTCCTCACCATGTTCTTACCTTGAATTTCCAACACCCAAAGACATGAAACTAAGCATAACCTAACACATGCAACAATGAAAATGAAGATTAATGAAATTGTTCATGATAGAAGAAAATGAAGAATAATTAATCAAACTAAAATATTTGCTTACCATGTTCTTACATTGACTTTCCAACAACCAAAAACACGAAACTAAACATAATCTAACACATGCAACCATGAAAATGAAGATTAGTGAAATTGTTCATGAGAGAAGAAAATGAAGAATCAAACTTAAAAAATTTCTCACCTTGTTCTTAACTTGACTTTCTAACAACCAAAGACATGAAACCAAACATAATTTAACACATGCAACCATGAGAATGAAGATTAGTGAAATTGGTCATGAGATAAGAAAATGAAGAATCAAACTAAAATCTTTCTTTACCATGTTCTTACATTGACTTTCCAACAACCAAAGACATGTATTTTTCTTGTTCCAAATTTGAGATGTGTTCATTTTCTAAATTTTTGGCTTGAAAAAAAACTCATTAGCTAAGAAAAAATTTAGCGAAAATTGCAAGTATTAACATCAAAGAAATACAACATATAACTAAAAAGCTAAAATTTTGAGATGAAATATTGAGAGAAGAAAAGGAAGATTCAAACTAAAATTTTTGGTAATCATGTACTTACCTTTACTTTCCAACACCCAAAGACATGAAACTAAGCATAATATAACACATGCAACCATGAGAATGAAGATTATTGAAATTGGTCATGAGAGAAGAAAAAGAATAATCAAACTAAAATTTTTGCTCACCATATTCTTACATTGACTTTCCAACAACCAAATACATGAAATCAAGCATAATCTAACAAAGGAAAAATCAAACAAATTTGAAGATGAAAGATTGAGAGAAGAAAAGGAAGAATCAAACTAAAATCTTTGCTTATTATGTTTCTTATCTTGACTTTCCAACACCCAAAGACATGACACTAAGCATAATCTAACACACGCAACTATGAGAATAGAGATTAGTGAAATTGATCATGAGAGAAGAAAAAGAAGAATTAAACTAAAAAAAATTCTCACATTGTCCTTAACTTGACTTTCCAACAACCAAATACATGAAATCAAGCATAATCTAACAAAGGAAAAATCAAACAAATTTGAAGATGAAAGATTGAGAGAAGAAAATGAAGAATCAAACTAAAATATTTGCTTACCATGTTCTTACATTGACTTTCCAACAATCAAAAACATGAAACTAAACATAATCTAACACATACAATCATGAAAATGGAGATTAGTGAAATTGTTCATGAGAGAAGAAAATGAAGAATCAAACTTAAAAAATTTCTCACCTTATTCTTAACTTGACTTTCCAACAACCAAAGACATGAAACCAAACATAATTTAACACATGCAACCATGAGAATGGAGATTAGTGAAATTGGTCATGAGATAAGAAAATGAAGAATCAAACTAAAATCTTTCCTTACCATGTTCTTACCTTGAATTTCCAACATCCAAAGACATGAAACTAAGCATAACCTAACACATGGAACAATGAAAATAAAGATTAATGAAATTGTTCATGATAGAAAAAAATGAAGAATAATTAATCAAACTAAAATATTTGCTTACCATGTTCTTACATTGACTTTCCAACAACCAAAGACATGAAACTAAACATAATCTAACACATGCAACCATGAAAATGGAGATTAGTGAAATTGTTCATGAGAGAAGAAAATGAAGAATCAAACTAAAATATTTGCTTACCATATTTTGTTGATGATAGGTTAAAGAAATTGGACATGAGAACTAAAACTCAAAACAAAACAAATAAACTAAAAATAAAAACTATATTCCATCAAAACCATCAAATTCAAATCTTAAAAGAACTAAAACTCATTACTACTAATATATAAAATTATTCAATAAATATGAATTAGAAATGGAAAATCTCTATAGCCCCAAAACAAACAAATAAAAAAAATATGATTTTTTTTTTTTTTGCAAAGATGAAGAGAAAAAAAAAAACAGAAAGGAAGAGAAGAGAGGAGCAGAGAGAGAGGGGAAGGGAGATGAGGGATGAGAGCAGAGCAACAAATTACACCCAACTTCAAGGAGGATTTCAAACATGCAAAAGGAAAGAAAGAGAAAATGAGTTTAATTCTTCTTACCTTGATTCAACTTGAGAAGTCAAATACACATGCAACCATGAATTTGGAAGATTAAACCATCCAAAGGTCCAATTTCATAAAAGATTCAAACATCCAAAGACTCAATTTCATGTAGGATTTCAAACATGCAAGATTAAAATTTGAGAATTTGGGTTAATCGGAATTGATTTGGGGTTCATTGCAAAAAGAAAGAAAGAGAAAATGAGTTTAATTCTTCTTACCTTGATTGAACTTGAGAAGTCAAATACACATGCAACCATGAATTTGGAGGATAAAACCATTCAAAGGTCCAATTTCATAGAAGCTTCAAGCATCCAAAGACTCAATTTCATGGAGGATTTCAAACATGCAAGATTAAAATTTGAGGATTTTGGTTAATCGGATTTGATTTGGGGTTTTTTGGGTTAAACCGGGTTTGATTTAAGGGTGGTTCTAAATTTTTGGGATTTTCCGACGGCGGTGGCTCGCCGGAAACTGGGATTCACGGTGGCCAACCGCCGAAATCTGGGGATGGGGATGAACACCGGTGGTGTTCTTGCTGTTCTTCATGAACAACATGAAGATGATGAGAGAAGAGAGAAAGAGCGTATGAGAGAAAAAGAGAAGAGAGAGACAGAAACTTGACAAATGAAGAAAATTTGGGAAAAAATATATATACCCCATGGAGAAGTTAACACAAATGAGATGGAAGATGGGGATTGGGAGGCACAATTAGGGTTGGTTGTGATTGGCCAAGTAATTAGGGTAATGAAGTGGAAGCAATTGATTGGGCCACTTCAAATAGGGCTTACATGGAGGAGTCATGTGACATCAAGGATGATGTCATCATGGTAGGGTTTTGGGGCAAAACATGATCAACTTTTAGAAAGTATATAGATTTCGTCTATATACTTGAGTGACTATTATCAAACAGAAAAGAAAAATTAATGAAATGAGTTTAACATTTGTACCTACATAATTGAGAGTATAACTTATATTTTATTCTCTTTAATCTCCTAGTATTTTTTTTTTTTGACAAATTTAATCTCCTAGAATTTAATTTTGGAAAATATCGAAGAGTGTCCTAGAGCACTAGTTAACCATATTAATTAGAAAATTATATTTTGGAATTTACGCATTCAATACTTTAAGCGTATAAAATATTATCTTTCCAATATTACTTTTATCTTTTATTTCATTTTTTGGCATGTTTAACGAGTGTTTTTAGGGCATCGTTTAACATGACCCTCTAATTATTATATAAGGTCATTTTTGTCTTTGTACAAATATAAAAAATAGTATTTCACTTTTCACTTTATCGTAAATTCTAATATGGATTTCTTTTTCAAGTGGTCCATGGTGGACCAATCATGAATACCATTATAATGAATGTGAATTTTACAAAATCCACCATTGGATTGAAAGTTTATATCATATAGATCATCCATAAATTTTGTTGAAAAATTGAAAATTATTTGACATATTATAGAGACCCATTAAGATTAACGATTTATGAAATTTAATTAAATACCATTATTCTTGATACAAATTCAAATTAAAACAACACCAAAGAAATTCAACCAAGTCAAAAGAGAGGTGAAATAGTTGCAACAACTTTCTATTATTGAAGAGACCAACATCATACTCTCACCACACACAAAATTTAGTTATGTTGAGCTGAGTGACCAACATAAGAATCTTAACAAAATCCAATCCAAATTACAAAACCTCAAGCCAACATTTTGTTTTTTTATCCTTATCCTTAGGCACTACAGAAACTTTATATATCATTCATGTTGCCAAGGTTAAAATATGACTGCCCACTTTTGCCAATAGCGAAAGGAGACTATAGGCTCTCAAGCCAACATCTAAATAATCATAAATAAATTATAAATTATTTAACAAAGGCAAAAATGGTGAATAGTTGAGCTCATGACAAATGACTAATTACTTAGCCTTCAAATCAAAGTATACCTCTAGATGAATTGGCCATAGGATCTTCTCAGAACCACGCCCCATCAATTTTAATTTGTTTCTCGAGTACCCATCCATCCTATGTATGGTACTAATAATGACCAAAAGAATGAGAGGGAGCAAATTAAGAAAACATATCCATTTTAAGTGAGTTAGTAGTCACAAAAACCTTGAGTGTTTTCATTGTGATCAATTCAGACGAATCTATCTTGCATGCGTTGATAAACGTTGCAATTTTTCCCAAACCTATTGGCTGCAAGAGAAGATATAAAACAATTTTGAATATAATAATACACATGACTAATAGATTGAGGAATAAAGGAGAAGAGTACTATTCCTGTGTGGAATATGGAGGTGTATATTTGCTAATGGTCTTTGAGTTAGTGTTGTGTTAAGTCTAATTTTTTCTCCCCCTAAAAATGCTTTCGGGGGTTATATTTATAGAATCATAGTAAAGTTTAGTTAATTGAATAATTTCTCCATAATCCTATGATCGCCACAATGTTATAACATCCACAACATATTGAAACCAACCAAGCCTAAAATTTCAACTTTGAAATGTATCATCATCACATTGATGGAATACTCCTCTATCAGCACATGAATTGATTCTCTAATCCAACTAAGAAAAGAACCTTTCAAACTAGGGGCCGAAATCTTATGATAGCGACCCCAAATCGGATTAAACCGATGGTAAAAATAAAAAAAATAAAAAATTAAGACCCAAATAAAAAGCGGCATAACATATACATGATGGGTGAGTTGCATACAGTAAAATTAAGAAGAAGAAGAAGAAGAAGAAGAAGAAGAAAGGAATGGAAAATTCGAAAAAAGAGCAGCCGCGAAGAAAAAACTACCGAAAGAGAAGTATTCCAACAGAAGAAGAAAACAACCAACTACCTCAATCTCAACAAAACAACAACGATTCCGATGACGAACGAGAAAGAAGGTTCTCTCTCTCTCTTTCCACTTCATAATTTTCATATTAGGGTTTTTCGTCTCACAATTCATCAATCAAATTGACCTAATAGATTGGCATTGGAAGAAATCAAGCTTCTCCAGAAGCAAAGAGAAAGAAAATCAGGAATTCCTGCAAACCTAACTTTGCAGCAATCACAATCCGGAGTTTCTAGCGGTTTAGCTGCTAAACCGGTTGATAAGAATGATGGTGGTGGCGGCGATGGCGGTGACAAGGATGACCTTGTTCTTCAAGATACTTTTGCTCAAGAGACTGCTGTTATGGATGAAGATCCCAATATGTATGTTTTTATTTTTTGCTTAGGTTATTGAATTTCAGTTTTTTTGAAGTTGTTGTTGATGGTGAATATTGATATATGAATGAATGAACAGGGTTAAGTATATTGAGCAGGAATTAGCGAAGAAAAGGGGTAGAAATATTGATGCTGAAGATCAAGTTGAGAATGAGTTAAAACGCGCCGAAGATGAACTCTATACAATCCCTGACCATCTTAAAGTCAGTATATTTTACCTTTTCTTTGTTTACTTTTAGTTATTAGCAGCTGGTCATACTATTGGTCTGTTTGGATTGACTTTTTGAGCTTAATTACTGACATAAGTACTTGTGAGACTGTTTGGAAGAGCATATGGAAACATATTATTGACATGTTCATAAGCTGGTTTCAGCTGATTTCCATATGCTCTCCATGATAGCTTATGAAAATAACTTATAGTTTGTATGAAAACAGTTGGTCTTTATTTTATTTTTTGTTATAGAAAGAGCTTATACATAAGCACTATGATACATGTTTAATGTTTATGCTACATTGCTACAAGCACTTAATTAAATTGTTTATCCAAATGTCCCGTGAGCTTAGCTCATTTGGTAGGACAATTGCATTATATATGCAGGGGATCGGGGTTCGAACCCCGGTCATCCCACTTATCCATCTTAAAAGGTGGAATTTCTAATCCACTAGGTTACTTGACCCAAAAAAATAAATAAATTGTTTATCCAAACAGGCTCTGTGTGCAGTTTAGATTAACTTCTGGTTTATAGCAGTTTCTCACTTAAAAAAGTTAATGGTTGTGAAATAATAGTCTTTATAAGCTTATAGATGTCTATGTAGAAGTTAAATGACAGAGCTTTTGAAAAAATTGATACGTAAAACCTAATTTAGTTTTGTTAAGAAGCTATTGTTAAAAAACTTATAGCTACAATTTATTACAAGATTCTTATAGTTTTAAAAATCTTCTATCCTGTCAGGTAAAAAAGCGAAATTCAGAAGAAAGCTCTACACAATGGACCACTGGTATTGCTGAGATTCAGCTTCCAATAGAGTATGCTTTCTCATATTTATTGTCATTTAACAAATAAATACAGGCCCTGTTCAGGTGAAAAATCCTTTTCCCAGCGATGTAATCCAGATGATACATATTGTCATTGGTTTCTTGCTTTTTTAAGTGTAGTGGTTTCTCTTTTCTAATATGTTACTGGTACTCGTGTTAAAAAAAAATATGTTACTGGTACTTTGTTTAATGTTTCTTTACAAATGAGTTTATTCAGCAAAAAAAATAGGTGGTGTGTCTTAATGGGTTTCTTTTTTTTTTGCAGATATAAATTGAAAAATATTGAAGAAACCGAGGCTGCCAAAAAGCTTCTGCAGGAAAAGAGGCTTATGGTTGGTCGGACAAAGTCAGATTTCAGCATTCCATCTAGTTATAGTGCTGATTATTTCCAGCGTGGCAGGGATTATGCTGAAAAACTTAGAAGAGGTAACATTTTCCTTGATTCTTTCATTATAGATTACATATGTATATTTTACTTGTACACCATTGCTATACTTTGTGAAATATTAACCCACAAAATGCAAGAATTAGGACATGGTTTGCCTTCATTTTTTCTAACAAATATGAATTTATATAATTAGGATAACTCAAATGTTTTTTGATGGAATATACACAGCTTCGCAGT
Source organism: Trifolium repens (assembly GCA_030408175.1). Taxonomy (NCBI): domain Eukaryota; kingdom Viridiplantae; phylum Streptophyta; class Magnoliopsida; order Fabales; family Fabaceae; genus Trifolium; species Trifolium repens. The sequence continues at coordinate 48,949,887 of CP125836.1, read as the reverse complement.
GTTTTGACAAAATGATTTTTGTACTAACCAGCATTTTTCTTGCGTGTATGCTGTTAGATTACTATGTCAAATTCAGCCTTGATAAACGGTGCCCCCGGGGCAATGGTTAAACATACCAAAAAAGGAAATAAAATAAAAATTTAATATTGAGAAAATAACTTTTTACATTTCCAATGTGTTGAATGCACACATTTCGAGACAAATTTTCTATTTTAATATGCTTAACCATTGCCCCGGGGGCACTGTTTAGCATTTTCCTTAATTTATTAATGAATGAATTAATCTTGCTGTCTTTGGCTCTCTTAAATAGAAAACTTTTGATTTCTCTTGCTCTTGTTTCAAACACTTCCGATTACTGACCAGAAAAGCAACTAATTTGCAGAACATCCTGAGTTGTACAAAGATAAAAGTCAACAGGATGATAGTTCTGCATCCAAACAAAACGATTCCAACAGTGATGCTGCTGGAGCAGTACAGAGGCAGGCAGCCACTGATCAATTCATGTTAGAGCGTTTCAAGAAACGAGAACGTCACCGTGTTCGGCGATAACAGAAGCGTGATATTAGTGGCATAAGTTACATCAGTCTATGCAAGTTCTTGTTTAAAGAAGAGCAGCAGAATGTGCAGCTCCTTGTACTTTATTTTTTATTGATTCTCTCTCAAGAAAACTGCAAAGAAGTACCAAGAAAGCATCAATTCAGCCAAAGCATAGCCGAGCCGTGTCTGATTTACTTTGGGCCTATACTGAGGCAACAACAGAATTGTGATAATTAGGCTATCTTTGTTTGATCACCCCATAACTTGCTGTTAGTCTGTAAGATAATATTGTATGAACTTCTGTTAAGGGCTAAATAGGATGGGTGCTTTGTTAGGTGATCTTCAAGTATTATACTGTAATGATGATATTCAGAATATTTTTGTATTGAAAAGGTGATTGTTTAGGACTGACTCTGTTACTTACACTTCTGAATGGCCAATTCATTGGATTATTTACTGTTTTCTTCCACAATAGCTGCTATTTTCTTTGCCTTGTGACTCAAGACACTGATACCAAAAGATTATAGTTTATCAGATAAAGTTATAGCTTACATTATATTCTATTTTTTCTTCACATTCCTTTGACAAAATAAATCGTTTATCTGTAACACTTTTCCATTCTAAATAGGACTTAATAAAACAAAAACTTCTTCAAAACTCATACTACAATAATTTACAATCCAAAATGCTTATCAGGATAAAACCATGGTACTAAAAATATATTTTAGTAGAGACTAAATTAGCCGCCGACACTCTTAAAATTAAGGGACTAAATTTCTTTGTTGTAAATTTTATGATTAAATTGTTTGATCCTTACAATTTAGAAGATCACAAATAGAGATTCAATAATAATGTATCTTTGTTTCTTCTATAAACAAAACAGTAAAATTTACATGAATATATTTATAAATGGATGTAGTGAAGACTAATGTATACTGGATGCTAATACTTGTGAGTATATTTTTTTTTCCATTCAGAACTGAACCTTACTGGTGAAAGACTGACCAAATCTCCAACTAGAGGGTACCACATTAATAGTTGTACGAGTCTTTCCATTACTGAGTTGGACTCTGAAGGACAGGCTCTGACCATTTAGATAGGTTAAGCTTTGCCAGTTAACACCCCAATTCCTTGACATGGATTCCCATTTATTCATTTTAGACCCTTTGATCCAAACTTTAGAAATATCCCCTGCTCCTCCTACATTGCTTATAAGCACTAGTTCAAAATAGTCTCTTCCATTTATTGTAAATCTTATGCCTCCACTTTTTTTGCACCCAACTCTGCATTGATGCAACACAACATTGAGCAGTAAGTTAGCTAGCTTCATCACTATGACAAAATTTCCAAAATTGACAGACAATAAAGGTGTAAAATTGCATCATGTGTTGTTAATAGACAGAAAAAAAAACAGTGAGCACAAAAGCATACTTTCTGTAAAGGATTGGAACAATTCCAGCCTTATATTTGGCGATCGTTTGAAAAGCTGGTTGGGACATGTCAAAATGTGGTCTAGGAGGATTACACCAACCACCATTGTCACTAAGGAGATCAAAGTTTGGGGGACAGAAATTAGTGGCAGTAATTGTTATGGAAGTTCCTCTAAGACACCATTGGGCAACTTGACTTGCATCACAAACAATCTGATAGCAACCACCACATGATTTGCCATCATTAAACAAAGCAGTACTCAAAGCAGCTGTTTTTATTCCATAACCATCTGTGTATAGATTTCCATATCCACATGCACCCCCTACAAGTCGAAACAAATTAAACAAGTTAATTACTCACTTCTATATGGTTCTGAATTGCGGTCTGTAATCGCAATTATAGCTATAATGTAGTGGTCCTGAGATCTCGTGTGTATTAGCATCGCAACCATAATTGTGAAGCATTTGACTGCAATATAAAGTTTTGCAGCGTAACCACGACCAAAGCCGCAATTTGAAACTATCATATCATAATTGGAAATTAAAAAATACTATATATATTGTTTTGTATTTGTTATCCGAATGAATTTTTGAAATGATGATAAAAACACACACAAGACAAAGTGTAGTTGCATTTTACCCATAGTTCCTGAGGCATCACTTCCACCATAGAAAGTTGCATGAGCTTGCTGCCAAATTGCTGAGGTCACCCTTAGTTCTGAGGTGAACAACCCCAAAACAAGCACTACTACACAAATGAAAATTGTCTTTTCCATTCCTTTGGTGTTAAACTTTCTTAAGTTTGTGCTTAAAAGATGATACACTCATGTGGTTATTTATAACTCTAGTTGAGGATATTTAGTCCATAGGAACAGCTAATTCATATTCAAATTGTCGGATAAAGAATTTGATGTTGACTGAAAACTTATTCTTTTCTTATTACAGAAAGAATTATTGTGATATACATGCATTAAATAAACACAGGCATGGGAATGTGAATAAGAGTCGACCTACTCAAATTATACTACGATGGATGCTAATTTGATTCTACTATCTCTCTCCCTAAATATAATATTTTATTGAGCTTTTTCTGTCATTAATTACTTTTTTACTAATATATTCTTAATTATGTTTATGTTATATCTTTTTTTTTTTTTTTGCAATTTGTGATAAATAATTTATCATAAACAGTACTAATTCTCTCTTATAAATTAAACTTAAGATATCAATCATCAATAAACTTAATATGATAGTCAACTTTTTTTTAAAATTTCATGATTTAGTAAAGGGTGACAAAGGTAGTATAGTGTTTAATTCTCTATGTTATATTATATCTTAATTTCATAGGGTTCAATAAGTCTCATTGTGCAGTGAAAGACAATACTATAATATGAATCATTAAATCCGTGGTACGTAAGTGGTACAATCAAATGTAGTTGCAACAGTTTGTAATGCACGATAAAGTGTATAATTAAATTATTGTTTTGTAATGATATTCTCTTAATGACAGAAGATTGTTCTCTTAATCGTCAAAGATCAATATTAAATGATTTTCAAAACCACTGAAAAAAAAAACCAATTGACCTATGTGAACTAGCCATGTTTTTTTGTTGAATCTTATATGCTTCAATCATGATTTAACTGTTTGTATTGATCGAAAGTTTAACTGGTTTAATCTGATTCAGTTTTAAAAAATTACGTTAATTTTTAAAATTCAAAGCTAAATTAAGTTTTTCTTGCAAAAACTCCGTTTGAGATGAAACTCGCGTTGAAGGATGAAGCCGTGTTTTATTACTCGTTGTGTATATTAAAAAAAAACTTAAGTCATACACGCAAGTGAATTGAAGAAAATGTGCACAGATGTTTGCTTTATTAGTGTAGCAGTAACATGCAATAGCCAAATATGTGCAATGGCCTTATCTTATTTATCTTAGTCAACAAGAAAGGAAAGCTTTTATATTAGCAAATATCCAAGAAGAGTATTGACATTATTTTTAATATTAACCCTCTATGTCGGAGGGAGGGAAGACTACGAGATAAGTAAAATCTGACCAAAAATTATTTTTATTAGGAATTGAATTCGGATTATTCCAAACGATTCGTCTTAGAAAAGTATTGAGCGTAATTTCTTAGACCGATGGTTAGAAGAGTATTGACATTTTATATTATATATATAAAAACAAACAAAAACCGTACTATTGAAAAACATGGACAAGTGAGCTATAAAATGATTATTAATAAATGCCATATCTTATTGAACTTCCACCCATATAGGCACATGGCAGATAACATCCTGCTGCCATGTGCAACCAACCACTGCTTCACAGTTCACACATGAGGACCATATTGGCCATATTTGAATATTGAATTACATAGATCCCCTATATAAATTTTTCAAATACTATCTTTTTTCCCAATTTTAAAGATACTGAAACTAGTGAATTAGGTGAACCTTGTTAAAATTACAACAAAATGATAATGAAATGGTAGAAATTTTAAAGGGCTCAAATTAACTGGGTCTGTTGATTGCATATTCTTCCCTTTCATAGTTGTACAATAAGTTACTAATAACTTAAGAGTTTAGTTTTGATTGAGTAAAAATAAAAAAAGAGATGTCAGTGGAAAGAGTCTTGCACTATATATCATGTTAAATCACTAGTGTGATTCTAGAAATATTAGAAGTATATATGATTAAAGTCTAAATGTTTTTGATGATTTAACGACTATGATTGAGTGGTAGTGTAAAAAATCTTTACATGGATTATAAAAAGCTTCTATAGTGTCCTGAAAAATTAAAAGGCTAGAGTACAATTGATTCCGAAAGGCGCACAAATGGGTTCCTTCCAGCCTCCCAAGTAAAGGTTAAGACATTATAAAGATCATAAATTTTCACTTCTATCAGTAGACGTTAGAAAACCAGCTAGTAAACATCTCAATTCTGAATCAACCTTTCAAATTTCAATAATGCTATGCTTTAGCAGAGCTCAAATCATCACCAACAAATTGGTCAATGCAAGTTAAATTAGAACAAAGGCAAGTTCAAAACAAAAATACACAGTGCAAGTATTTTCCATGCAGCACTTGGAAAATTCAAGAAACATTGGTCCTGTACTCCTGTTTTTGAAATGACATCCTTCAAACTAAGATGCGACAGATTTATCTGTCACTACTATTAAAATATCTTCTATACCGCCAACAAGATTAACCAAATATGGTGACTCGCAAGTATATATTTCGAATAGAAGTTTAATCTAACGATAAACAGCCAAACACAGTCAAACAGAAATGAATTGGATCCTAATGATCCAAACCTGCCCAAGTATTCCCAGCCCCAGGGTTAGCAGATTCTCACATCTTCTATCAAAGTATACTTTTTACCTGATTAATGTTTGGGATCAACCAACTACCTTGACTAATCATTACGACTGAGCTGAAGTACATATCGAGCATTTTGCAGAAGACCATTGGCTTCCTCATTTGAGGCATCGAGTGCACGCAATTCTTTGATTTCTTCCTGCCATTTTTCAACCTGCTCTTTGTGAATCCTGCATATTAGAAAATTAAAAGGATCATACCATACATTGTCAAAAACTAACATTACTAAAAGTGAAAGATAGTTTCCATTGAGCGTTCAAAAGAAATTTCATAGCTCACATAATCAGTTTCTCTTCAAATTCACTGCACAGGTCCTTAAACATTGTTTTCCCTGATTCTAGGAGCTCAGATACCTACATGAAATCCACCATTAAACATGTCAAAGAGTTGCCATTTATCTAGAGTATGATTATTAGCTTCAAACAGTGTATAACTATATATGGATACCCTCTGAGTAAAATTCTCAATCTTCTCAAGAACAAGAGAAATATTGAGTTCCATTTCTTCAGACCCAATTTGGTTAGTCTCAAATCCTTCCTCCTGTACAAGTACAATCCGCGACTCAGCTTCATCTCCTATCTTTTCTTGAACCTGTTTATTGTGAAAAAAAAAAAACACAAATGAAATATCAAAGGATGCTAGAAATGTGGTATAATATTCATAACAGCGAAAAGGTTCAAAGACGAAAACAATCACCTCAGGTTTCATACGTTTCCTTGTAGATCCACTGCTCATGCTTCCCTTTTGAGTTGACATTGGTTAAACCTACAGATACAAAACAGCTTTGAATTACAGTTTCTAGGTTATATAAATTTCTCAGCTACAATTATTTTATTATGATCACTTATCGAAAATTTCTCACAGGTTTTCTTATTGTTGACAAAGAAGTTAAATCAAAGAATTAAAAAAAATAATTGAGATGCTAAAATTAATTTCAAACTTATACTAGCAATTTATATTCAAACAATATATAATTATACACGAAATTCTTTTAATATTTCTTATGACATGAATGTATTTGAAAATTAATCCATGAATTGAAAATGAAAACAAATGAATAACACAATTCAACTGAAGATCCATGAATTGCACAGTGAACTTGTACGATACCCTAGCATAGCATTGTCAAGTAAAATATGAAGATCCATGAATCTGAAGGTAAAATTACTCATGATACAAATACAATTGTAACGATTAACAAACGAAACAACGAATAACACAATATCGAACAGATTGAGAACACAATCGAGATGCATAAACCAAATCGAAAGGAAACAGTATGTTCAAATCATACATATGTTTAATTAAAGAAACTAGACACGATTAATTAACAAAACGTTAATTGAAAAAAATGTAGATCGAGGAATTAGATATTCTGATGAATTCACATTATGCTTGTAAGAACGAAGAAGATGAAGAACTGGTTGAGATGATTTTACCGGTTAGGATTTCTGATCGGTTTTTGTTTGAATGTTTGAATCTGAAACTTGATAGAGAAGAGAAGAATTGAAGCACAGTGAAAGAGCGATCTCGCGAAATCTTCCAGATCAGGATTTGAATGCGCGCGTTATTATTTCACTTTTAAAATCGAAGCATTCTTTTCGTTCCAAGTTTTCAAATGGGCGCGTTTTCGTCTAACAGACTGGATATATAGTGGGCTCAAGGTAGGGCCTAGATGAAGGGCCCATATGACCTTACATGCAAAGATTTCTCTTCCCACCCCAACGTCTCTTTTTCACCCCCAGGTTTCTGTTTATACCCCTGGAAAAAAACTTCGGTAAACACAAACCGAAGTTTTAAAAGGTTGAAAACATATGTTTTTCTATATTGAATTTTGGGGGGTAAAATTAGGGGTAAAATTGGATTTTTGGGGGGGTGAAAAAGAGACGTGGGGGGTAGAAAGAGAAATCTTTCTTACATGCCGATAATCTTTTTTTTGGAACCCATAAACTTTCTCGTGCGCCATGTTAAATTCTGAAAATACTACCTTACACTAGTTAGCTAGCAAATAAATTTTGCTACATAAATAGCAAATCGATAGAAATATTCTGGTTTAACAACAGATTAAGATTTCACGCCATAGAAATCCTAGATTTTTTTTTGAATTTTTGTCATCCGCTACTTAAGTAGAGAATGGGGTAAAAACCTTCGCTACTTAAGTAGCGGACAATATCAACGTATAAGGAACCCACCATCTTCGCTCTCATTCTATCAGTTTTAAAAAATCTCCCAACTTCTCCAAAATAATTCTTAAACCCAAAAACTGAAAACAACTTCAAATCTGTCGTTAGAAGCTCTGTTTGTTGTCGAATTTTTTTAAGAAATGAAGATATTTGAAATATTGATATTTGACATAAATAAATTGATAAACAAATAAAGAGAAATTAAATATATTTCTTACTGTTTGGAGTTTATATTCTTTAGGGTTAATTTTGTAATAAATTTAAAGCTTAATAATAAGCTTTACCGTGAGGAGTAGTGTTTGGATTTATAATTTTTAGGGTTAATTTTGTAACAAGTTTAAAGCTTAATAAGCTTTACTTTGAGGAGTAGTGTTTGAAATTTATATATTTTTTGAGTTTATATATTTGATATGTTTTTCGTATTTTTGGAGTTTATATTTCAGATTATTATCATTAATCTAACAATTGATACCCTAAAAACTCCAAAATGCAGGGCATAAAAAAAAATTAGGGTATCAATTGTTAGATTAATGATAATAATCTATCTATAATATAAACTCCAAACACTTACATTCAAACAACCATAACCTAAAGCCAACAATAGACAAGTTGCACATTAAAACAGAAAATATTGTATGTGATACGATTTTGCTCTTTTGACTCATTTTTCCTTTTTGTGGACTCTATATTTTGGCAAGTGAGTCTTCAAAAAGAATGTTTCCTAAAATTGATAGTATTTTGTTTATCTTTCTAATTCTAATTTCAACTACTATTTAATAATAAAAACAACTTACTATATACTATTGTTTATGTATGGTGAAAGAGTTTAATCAATTACTTAATTTGTAGGTATTATTGTATTAAATAGTACAAATTAACTTTCACATTTTTGTTCAAAGATTTATATATAAATAAATGAGACTCTAAGAGTGAGAGCAACATATACATTTTGGTTATTGTGATTAGACATGGGGTACCAAATTTTAGTATTGACATATTTCCTAGTGTCTTTGGTTATTGTTCAACATGGGAATTGCCAAAGACAAAGAGTTAACGTTGGTACCGGTTTTGTTCAAAGAAATGGTACCCATTTTATTTTGAACGGAAAGCAACATTATGTGAACGGATTCAATGCCTATTGGTTAATGATGTTGGCATCTGATCCATCTACAAAGTTTAAGGTTACTTCCACTTTTCAACAAGCTTCTCAACATGGTTTAAACGTAGGAAGAACATGGGCTTACAACGATGGAGGTGATAATGCTCTTCAAATCTCTCCTGGTTCTTATGACGAAAATGTCTTCAGGGTAACGTTTAATTTCTTAATTGGTAGTACTATAGGTTAATTATTAAAAAAAAAGCTCTCTATTATTTCTATTTTTATTAATTTTATATATTTGAAAATCTTAATATGTGCAATACCAATTTAAAATCTTTTTTGCTAATTCTGATAAATAATCGTAGTTAGGTCAACTGACAATGTCGACAATCGACATTACTTGAGTACTGAATGCATAATTTGGAGACTTTGTTGTGTGTGAGAGTTAGGTACTATTTGGTCTAGTTTATTTTAAATTTTTTTACCCAATAAAAAAAGAAATTAGGCCAAACTGATTTTTAGGAAGCTCTTCTTAGAAAAAAAATTGCTTAATTTTTATGAGTAAAATACATAGATAAGAGACTTTTGTATGAAGCTAAAATACATAGCTTTTTTTAAAAAGTTTTTATTTTTAGTTTTTAAATAGCTTTTAAGAGCTAAAAAAATTTGGTCAAACGATATGTTAATTTTTTTTTATATAAGCAAATATTATTATGAGGGAGCACAATGGGTACCCAATCCCTTACAAAGCAAAACACATTATTATAGGCTTTGGAAACAATCTAGAGGAGCTAAACACCAATTAAAAAAAGAACAAGAGAAATTGCGACCAAAACGGCCACCAAACCAAATCCAAGAAATTGGTTTAATATCATCCACAAGCTTAGAAGGATTAGGAGTGACTCCATTAAAGATCACATTATTACGCAATTTTCAAAAGCTCCATGTAGTGGCCAACCAAGGGTGCGTTTGTATTAGCTTTAAAAAAATGGATTTTTTCTTTGTATTTTTTAAAATAAATTTTGTAAAATCGTTTTTTAAAATATTACAAGTTTTTTTATATTCTTTTTTTCTAAATTGAAACACTAATTTCGACATCATATAACACAAATATACATTGTTGAAGATCAAAATATAGTCAAAATCGCAATTTTTTCAAAAGTTGTATTTCAAAAATGATTTTTAAGAAAATCTATTTGAAATAGCTTCAAATTAAATGATTTTTTTTGAAATTTTGATATCCAAAAAAAATTTCAATAAAATGATCAAAAGCATAAAATGACATTTTAAGAATAACTATTCAAACCAAATTTTCATTCGACAGTTTTATAAAAAAATTCTTTGTAAATATTTTTTACACAAAATTAAATCTATAACTATATATAAAAAGGATACAAATTTTTGGGATGACTTTTTCATTATTCCTATTTTACCCTTAAAAAAAGACCAACAAAAAAAGTAACCAACTACATATTAAAATAATACAAATTTTTTGGATGGCTTTCTCATTATTCCTATTTTACCCTTAAAAAAAACGACTAACAAAAAAAGTGACCAACTACATATTAAAAAGATACAAATTTTTGGGATGAATTTTTCATTATTCTTATTTTATCTATAACTACTAGCCGCCAAACGGGCACGTTCTGTGCTCGTTTGTGTGATCGATGTTCTCTATTGTGCAAGTTATTTTTCAACATATATAAATATTTAAATAGAGTGAAGGGAAAAAATGGCAATAAGAAAAGTCCATGCGAAATGGGGTATTATCTTTATATATTGGTATATATAATAGTAATAGATAATAAATAACAAATCATCCCTATTAATTTGGTGATTTTATTCATTAATTGTGCTAATAATTTGGAATTGTGGTTACTTTTTTTTTAAGGGTAAAATAGGAATAATGAAGAAGTCATCCCAAAAATTTGTATCCCCTTTATATATTAGTATAGATACTTCCAATTTTACCCTTAAAAAATAACTTCCACATAAAAATAGATTTTCAGTTTTTTTTATAGTAAAAAATATATATATATATTTTTCTTCTTAATAAACTAACCACAACAAAAAAAGGAGGTTACGTAGTTATCAATTAACAAAGTCCAATAAAAAAGGAGATTAAGTAGTTATTTATATTTGCACAATACAGAATATCGATCACAAAAAAAAAAGAATATCGATTATACAAACGTAGATATGTAAAAAGGATACAAATTTTTGGGATGACTTTTTCATTATTCCTATTTTATCCTTAAAAGAGAGTAGCAACAAAAAAAAGTAACCAACTACATATAAAAAAGATACAAATTTTTGGGATGAATTTTTCATTATTTTTTATTTTACCCTTAAAAAAACTACCAACAAAAAACGTAACCACCAATTATGGTTTACTCTTTTTTTAATAAGTAACCACAAATTAAATCATGGAACTTTTAATACATTTCTATACCATAATACTATTATGTATACATTAATAATCTTCTATTATACATAACATTTAAAGTTGAATATTATTATAATATAGTAAAACCCAAATTGGAATTATGAATAATAGCAACATGAATTAGTTTAGGCCAAAATAACGATTCTATGATAACAATTTGAATTATATAAGTTTGCTAATAGAAGTAAACTAAACAGAACAAAAAGTTGAGCCCACATGAAAGACTTAAAAAATAGGAAAACTAAAGATACACACATTAATTTAAATAAAAATCAAATTTATAATAAATTACAATTTATAATTTATATACCTCATTAGAATAGAAACACGAATCACACAAACGAGCACAAACGTGCCCGTTTGGCCGCTAAAAACCATTTTATAAAAAAGCCAAAACAAACGCGCCCCAAAATCAAATATCTCACCCGATTACCTTTACTTGATTTAGTCAAATCTCCAAAGCATAGAAAATGATTCCAACCATCCGATCCTAATGGACAACACCGACCTATCCAATTGAAAATAGCATCCCACACACCTTTAGCGAATCGACAATGAAAGAAGAGGTGGGAGATATCTTCTCCACGGAAACAAAAAAACACACGGAGTATCATGCAAAGAAGAGTGTTTACCTATGAAGCCCCGATACGGGACACGATACGGATACGATACGATACCGATACGCCGATACGTGAATTTTTTTAAAATTTCCAATCCGATACTGCCGCGATACGTTATTTAAAAATTAAAATTAAATATATAAATACACAATATGTAAATATACATAAAATCAATAATATTAATAATTAAAATCAGAAAACATCTATTCTTATACTAAAATTTTGGGACAAGTTCAAACGTTTAACTATCTATTACAGTATATAGTAGGATACCATAGTTTTTTTTTTTTGAAAAGTAAAAAATTATATTGACAAAGGAAAAACACAAGAAGTGCTAAAGATACAAACAAGCATGTCTGATACAGGAGCATTATAATAACTCAAAGTCAATCAATACTGGAAACTCCCAAGGTCTGATACATGAGAACATCTTAAGTTAGTCCCCAGAACATAATGATTACTGATACATCTTAAGCTATAAGTCTTATTGTAGTGTATTATACAAAAAGAACACCATTAAAACTATCCAAACAAAATCACAAATACTATCCAAAAAATAATCTTTGTATCGGACACATATCATATATTATTTGTTTATTTAAAAATAATGATATAAGCGATACTTTTCTGATACGTGTATCGGGACGTATCGGACACGTGTATCGGGTATTATTTTTTATTTAAAAATAATGATTTAATCGATACTCTTCTGATACGAGTATCGGGACGTATCGAAAGAGTATCGGTATCGAGGACGTATCGGACACGATTCGTCACCATTTTTTGAGTATCGGGGCTTCATAGGTGTTTACCAATTAATCTATAAACAAAAAAAAAAACAAAAAAATTGTGATGGTTACTATTGTAACCGGAGTTAAAAAACCTTTAAAATAATTTCAGCCACTAAAGAGATTACTGAGTTGAGTCACGGGTCAATACGTTTTCTTTAAGACGTTTTGCGGCACTGTCCAAAATTGTGCAAGGCAGACGATCAACCACAAAGTCTCCAGGATAAAACAGCTCAGTTTCACTGATACCGATAGCTATTGCACTGTAGATATCGGACAAAAATTACAACCTCAAATATGACACAAAAAACCAGTGTGTTATGGTTTTAAGTCCATTCTAATATGGTGTTATGACCACTCTAATATGGTACTTTGACCAATCAAATATAGCACTAAGACCACTCTTAAACAAAGGGATTATGGTACTATTACCATTCTTAATTTGAAGGAACTAGTGATACTTTAATCACTCTTAAAAACAAATTAATACTAATAATAATATTAGTATCACAAAATACATAGAATGAACATTATTTCTTCTCTCAACAATCAGGAACAAAACAAAATGCAAATATTTCTAATTTGCATATAATCAAGTAAAGAAACCCAATTAACATGCCTAATTCTTTATTTCAACAATTACATAACAACAGGTTTTAAGCACAGTTAGAAAATTATCATCATTCAGTGATGCAACAACATTGTACTGAACAAAATTATATATCCATTCAAAAGGCTCTACCTAACAATTTGACATATACTTAAAAATAAGCCAGGTAGTGTCATGCTACTCATAGATCAATATATGTATTAATCAACACACCCAATATTAGCATGCAAGCAAGTTGGAACATGTGCTCTGACTTTTTCTACTATTTTTCCTATTAATTACTAACCCAAAGTAAGTTTTCATAATATGATAAATGTGCTTACAAAATGTTGAGCCTATCTTTAAAATTTATATTTAAAAAATATAAATCTAGTATGATCCACTATCCGATGTGAGACTCATTAATTTTATTTTCAATTCACACATAAATGTGCTCTATATTCCAAGAGTTACTTTTTCCCACAGTTGCATCAATATGATTCGCTTAATAAACAAATAAAATTGAATAAAAAATTATAACTTTCCTGCCACAAAAAATTAGTGTTTTACAAATTTATAAAAGTTATTAACTATCCATATATTATTAGGTTCGGAGATGCGACCAATATGTACTTGAGAAATAACTAAAGTGTTTGGCATATAGTACAATCAAATAAGTTTCTTCTTCCTCCTCCTCCTCCTCTAGCTTTCTCTTATTTATGATTTCGAGTCTTTAATTTTTACCGGAATTATCAATGTTCATTTTTTTTGGTCTTGCTAACATGTACCTTCAAGGCATATAGTAAGAATCCAAAAATAGAAATATTTTTATAAATTTTTTGTATAATTAATGTGTTAAAAGTTTGAAAAGTGAATAAGATATATGGATTTGATAAATTTTTTTTTTAATCACTAACATGTGCCCTTTTCCCTTTTTTTATTTATTTTACTTACTAGTTGATTTTTTCGTATGGTTTGTGTACACAGGCATTGGATTTTGTGATATCAGAGGCAAGAAAATATGGAGTTAAACTTATACTTGGCTTCGTAAATAATTGGTCAGATTTAGGTGGCAAACCGAAATATGTCGAGTGGGCAAGAGAACGCGGTCATAATGTCAAAAGTGAGGATGACTTCTTTACACACCCCGTTGTTAAGCAATACTACAAAAATCATGTTAAGGTATCATTCTTATATAATTATAATATATACTTGAATTAACTCTATATAAATATGTATTTACTATTCTGTCAAAAAAAATGTATCTACTATAAAAAAAAGCTCTCTATACAAATATGTATTTACTATAAAAGGAAATTTTAAAGAAAATACAATAAAATTAAACCATCTGTAAGAGTTAAATACACTTTATATTCTTTAATCTTTATAATTTAATATTTTCTTATGAAGAAAACAAAAATAAACCATTTGTAGTTTTTTACACTAAGCCGGTGTGTGTAAACAACCAATAGTAATTTTTTTTTTTTGGTACAATACACCAATAGTAGTTTAGTAAGGATATATGCTAACAAGTGTCATTAGAATATATTTGAAATGTGAGGATAGGGGTGTACGTGGGCCGGATTGGGTTGGGTTTGACCAAAACCAAAACCCAAACCACATAAGGTATTATGGGTTGGGTCTAGTAAAATAACCACCCGTTATAACATTGGGCCGGGTTGGATAAACCCATTAATTTCCGGGTTGGATTGGGTTGAGTAGTGGGTTACCCGAACTATTTTTCTATTTTTTATAAATTAAAAATATAAATATCGAATCATCATATTTTTCATAAAATAACTCAACCATTGTATTTTTTTTGAAAAATAGTGTTACTTTTTTCACTATAAAAATAATCATCTATTTTTTATGTATACCCACTAATTTTTTATGTTATCCAAATAATTTTTTTTCTTTTTTTATAATATCAAATTACTAAACGAAGAATCATCGTATTTGTTTATGAAAATTTTTCAATATTTTTATTTTTAAAATAGTGCAATGAATTATCATATTTGTTTATAAAAATTATTCAATCTTTTTATTTTCTTAAAAAATAGTATAACTTATTTTAAATATAAAAATATTTATTCATCAAATAACAAAATCTTTAGTATTTTCATAAAAATATTTCAAAAAACATGACACTAGTGGGTCGGTGGGTTTTTTGGGTTGGGTCCGGTTTTACCCGAAATCCAATTTTTTTTATGGGTTTTTCATTTTTGAAATCCATATCCACCCACTTGCCCGACCCAACCCACTTTTTTGGGTTGGATTGGGTGGATTTGACCGGATCGAGTGGGTTTGTCCAATCCATGTACACTCCTATGTGAGGATAGTTTATTTATTAGCATTGATTTTGTTTGAAGATAAGGAATTAATCTTCTTTCATAGAAAGTAACTCTACGGTTCTCATTGATATGGTGTATGGGAGAAATACTCGAAATCGTTACTTCTCTACTTTAATTCGTCGTATTTGTGAGCTTATATAAGCCTTTATTAGCATATTTTGACCAACCACACTTGTCGTCGGACTAAGTTAAGCTCACCAAGACGTTGACATGCCTTCTTTAATAGGGATGAATGGAGTATAAATGTATAATTAAGGAGGATTATTAACACATGTATAAATTAATGGTATGTTCATCTATTTAACCAAGAAAGTTTGGTAACATTTTTTTGTATGATTATTGACTGCAGGTTGTGTTGACAAGAAAGAACACCATAAATGGAATGTTATACAAGGATGACCCAACTATTTTTGCTTGGGAACTTATGAATGAACCTCGTTATGAAAACGACACCTCCGGAAAATTAATTCAGGTCCTTTAATTTCTTTTTTATTTGCTATATTCGTGGTTTATTTTTTTGGTATGATCGTTGTTTTTTTTAATCTTTTAGTTTTTAGAGGAAAAATGTCTTGATATTTAAGATTTCGGTTGTGATATAAGTAAAATCTGATTAAAAAATATATTTGTTGAATTTATTATGAATTTGACACATACTTTGCATTAATTATTATTGTAGAATTGGGTTGGTGAGATGGCAGCCTATGTCAAATCCATTGATAACAATCATTTGTTGGAAATAGGTCTTGAAGGATACTATGGTGAAACAATGCCACAAAAAAAGCAATTCAATCCCAATACTTATCAAACCGGAACTGATTTTATCTCCAACAATCAAATTCCTCAAATTGATTTTGCCACCATTCATTTATACCCTGATCAATGGTAAATCCTATATAAATTCATTAATATTTTTTATTAATCTTAAATCCTTTAAATTTTTTTGTCAAATTGTTAACTCCTGTAATTGTTTTTTTTTTTTCTTTCGATAAACAAATATCAATAAAGTTACTATTATGTTAGATTATGAGATCGAAATATGAAACATTACAAATCATATTAACTAAAAAAATATTTTAATATGAATAGTTTTCGATTTGAATGTTTTTTCAACTAGCTAGGTTTATACTTTTTTTAAAAAAAATTTAAAAGAATATTTTTTAAAAATTTAAAAGAATATTTTTTAAATTATTTATAAAAATAATTATTTTTAAAAGTTATAAAACAAACTGTTCATAATATCAATTGGGATTATGAATGATGCAGGTTAATTAACTCATCAACCAAGTCAGTCAAAAATGCATTTGTTGACAAATGGATAGAATCTCATATTCAAGACTCAAATACTATTTTAGGAAAGCCTATTATAATAGCAGAGTTTGGAAAATCTTCAAACTCATCTGGATATAGCATAGCTAAAAGGAATAGTTACTTTAGTAAAATATACAAAGCTATATCTAAAAGTGCTAATAGTGGAGGCTCATGTGCTGGTGGAATTTTTTGGCAACTTCTTTCTCAAGGAATGGATAACTATGGAGATGGCTTTCAAGTCATTTTAGAGGATAGTCCTTCAACTGCTAGGGTCATTAAACATCAGTCTATGAAAATGTTACACATCAAAAAGTAGAATTGTAGAAAATAATTCTCACTCCCCCGAGGGGCGGACCTGGACACGAATAATTGGTGGGGCTAAATTTTTTAGGTTAGACAACAAACAATGAAAATTACCTTTGCCGTCCTACCTGTTACTTGCGCCCTATGCGTTTCTCATTTTACCCTTCCACTATTTAAGTAGCAGATGTTATAAAAATGAGAAATTTTGAAAAATGTCAGCCGTTATTTAAGTAGCGGATCTTATAATGGTAGAATGTTTATGGATATATCCACTGGCTAATTAGCAGACATAGATATTTTGATAAAATTATACGGCGCGCAAGAAAAAGGTAGGGTGGCAAAATGAGTATTCACAAACTATATATGAAATTACTACTGATAAAACATGTATATCCAAAGAAAAAAACAACAACCAAACAAACTAGAAAAATTTATTAAAAAAAAATATCAACTATTGTTTGATGTTCACAATATCCTATCTAGGACCAAAATATACAACTTATTAATTTTGATTCCAATTTTACCCATATTATCTTACTTAAAAAAATTTAAAATTAACTAAACAAAATTTTCAAGTCATTTCATATTTTTATGCTAGTTCAATTGATAATTTTAGCCATTACTACAAACTCAATTAGTTATCAACTTTTTTTTTGCAAAACAAAGTCAAAGTTGATTATTATAAAACTAAATTATATAATCTAAAATAATATTTTACATATAATGAAAGATTTTAAATCATCAATAATAGACTATGAATTAATATTTGCAATAATATTTAAACTTATATGTGTATGAAAGACTTACAATCATCAGTAATAAACTCTAAACTAATATTTACATTAATATTTGTTCAAATATGTATACAAAATTACTTAAAATTATTTATAAAATATATATTTATTTTTTTAAAAAAATATTTAGGCTTGACTGATGTGGCTATAGCCACACCAAGCCTTGAACAGGTCCGTCCCTACTCCCCCCCTTTTTATGGAACCGGTCCAATTTCTTTATCAATAAAAAATGTGCATGATATTATATATCATCATATCATATATATAATGTAACAAAAAAATCATATAAAATAAAATTAAAAAATTATTTAAATCAATAAATATTCCTACTCCTCGACCTCGTGGGTCATTTTGTGATTTTTACGTTTAGACTCAATTACAATTTTGATCCCCTTATATTAACTCATTCATGAAATTGACTTCCTTTTTAAAATTCCTCAACAATTGGTCCCTTCCATAGATTTTTATGATTAAAAAATGTTGTTGTGGCATATTTTAAATGATATACAGTATATTATATGGCCTGATCGATGATGTGGGATGATCTAATACCTAAGTTATTATCTAAAAAAAAAACACCTGAAACTTCACTTTTAATTTCAAAAGTTATTATTTTTTATAATTTAATTAAGAGTTAAATGTGATTTGGTCCTCGTAAAATTGACAAATTTAAGTTTTAGTCCTTATAAAAAATATTCACCCATTCACCCCTTGTAAATTTTAAATTCATGAATTTTGGTCCCTCATATGATCTGTCAGAAAAAAAAAACCCATTATGTGACATGAGTTCAATGCAATGAAGCATGAGTTCTCCATTTTATAGGGAGAGTACCGATATAGAGTACCGATATCGGGTACGTACCGATACTCTTATGGTACTCCTTGGGTACGCATCGATAGCGCACCTATTTTTTTTTTTTTTTGGGTACGCATGTGGTACGCGCGTGGTACACAAATCCAAAAAAACGCAAATTTTTTTCCTTTTTCTTTTATTTGCTTTTTTTATTTATAGGAAGATTTATGTTTTTTATTTGTTTATCATATAAAAGTAGCAGCTCTACTAAAACTTAACAAACTAGTAACTGGATTTATTCATTCATTCATTGAAAATGAATAGGCTCAGTCTAATTTTATTCAAACAAATCTTCATCTGCTCTGTCGAGAGAGAAATAGTAATACTTATAATGAAGGAGCAATAAAAACATGCGATATTGGTATGTAGATGGTTTTCTTGAAGTTGCAAGTCTTTCTCGCGAAGAACCTGAGTTAGATACCATTTTTTTAATGATAATGGAGAGGAAAATAATTTGACTTTTTTTAGCTAATTGCTTTTTACTTGTTTAATTATTTGTTTTAACAATATAGTTTTATTATTTTATTTATATAATTATATTAAAAAAAATTATACAGATGTACTCGCACCTTAATTTTTCTAAAATTGTCGTACCCCGTACCAGTATCGGTACCGTACTCGCACCTAGGCATCATAGGTTCAATGACATGACAAGTGCCACATTGGAAAAGTGGCAGATCAGCTATAATAAGACAAAAATGTTTCGGGGACCAAAATCAAAGTAAAAATTGCAAAAAACTTTTCTCCTTCTTCTCATTGAATCCAGAAATGCAATATTATCAACGAAAATTTAATTTTGCATCTCACTCAAACTAATAATATGGCTTAATTATAGTTTTAGGCCCAGATGATAGTCTTCAACTGATGTCCAAAGGAAGAGTGATATTGACTTTGACTTCATGATCTTTCATGCTGCCTAGAGGATGAGATGATCATATGTAGTCTAGATGATTGTTGAGTAGATCAAGACAAACATAATTTTCTTCTTGGTCTTCATAGTCTTCAGTTGATTATCCTGATGATGGACATAACGTGTACTTATATTTTGTCTTTCTTAGGTCCAAACAATGGTTGATCCAAATCATTATTGGTCTTATTTTTGATGAAGTATTGGAGTGATGGGCAAAGCGTCGACCTTGACTTCTTTTTCTTTTTTGTTGTGTTGATTTAGAAGATTAAGTTTTTCTTAATTTTATTGTGTAATGGATCATGAGAATAAGTTTGTTGACATTTTAAGGATATTTCTCAACTCTACGTACACACTGGAACACACAAGTTAAATAAGTTGTTCTTTTTGTCATGTTAAATGTTTGTTATTATCAAAATACCTAATGGATGATATATTATGCTTGAATACATTTTAATTTGTCCTAATGGAGTCCGGGGAGCATTGAAGGAAACAACAGATCAATGTTCTAAGACTACATAAAAGAGGAGATGTCACATCTCTATCAAAAACTTTAACACATTTAATATATTTAACATTCTTTTTATTCATAATCAATATATGAGTTAACCATTCATACTTGAAACTCAACACATTTAACCCTATAATAGGAAAAGAAACGATAAGTACATTGAATTGAAAAAAGACCAAACAATTTTCTTTGTATTTGGCTCTCTTGGCAATAAACTCGTATTCTCTGTTCGTAAAGTCTAGATTCCTATTACATATATACTACTACATTTAAGGACTTTTTGTATATGCTTCTAATAAAATCACAAGTAGATTGACCAATTAAAAAAAATCACAATCACATTATGTAGATATTTGAAAAAAATATTTTGCCAACTGACCTAAAGAGGTGGCGGTACAATGCAATTTAATTATAGGTTTATATTTATTTTAATCTCTATGAAATAGAAATTTGTAAAGTTAAGTTCTTCCTTAATTTTAATAGTATTTTTAGTCCCTACAATTATTTTTGAATGTAGTGTTTAGCCCCTACTAAAATCAAATTTGCTTAATTAGCATTAGCCTCTTAAAATTTTAAGTGATTTTTACAAGCATGTTTATCAATTTAAAAAACGTTCATTTATCAAAATTTAGATCTTTTAACTAGAAATGAATTAAAAATATAATTTTTTTGAAAACCAAAAGTTCAAGATAATGTAATTCAAGTGGACCTGAAAATCAAATTTTGAATATGTTTTTTGGTCAGGAACTCTATATATTGCTCGATACATGAGTGTAAAATCATACATACTGCATGTTGACTCAAATAAAAAGGATTAAAAATGAGTGCAGTATAATTTTGTAAGGACAAAAAATACTATATTTAAAATTTAAGTAAGGACTAACTTAAAATGTCTTTAATTATTTTGTAGGGACTAATAATATATTTAAACCATAATTATAGGATGTACATTTTTTTTTACATTGTTAGTGCATGGAAATTAATCTAAACAATAGATAGAAAACCCCAATTTCAATAAAAGAAATTTCATTTTAACTCATAAATATATAATTAAGTAATTGGTGAAATATATTTTATTTTTTTAATTTATTTAATTTAAGTAATTATACAAATTTGAAAATAATTATAATTAAAGAAATATAGTAAAGGAAAAACCAAGAATTATAATTATAAAAATGTAAATTGAAAAATAATTATAGAAATAAAAACTAATTAAAATATTTTATAAGAAAATAAATATAATCAATGAAAATATAAATGGAAACAAAATGTTAATAATAGTTATTTACAATTGATTTACATATGAATACACAAGTGAGACAATTGCCGTTAATTTCTAAATATTTATAGATGAATCATACACTACATCCTTAATAATTTGAGACAATTTATCCAACAACTAATGAGAACAAATCACATAAATACAAAAAAGAAATATGTAGTATTCACATTCAATATTTAATCAATTTTTACTTCACATGCACATATGTTTGTTCTCATTGATAACTAAGAAAATACTCTAAATTATCAAGAGTAATATAGAAAAAAAAACTAATTTATATCTTTTCAATTATTAAAAATATATATAAAGGGGAATATAATTTTCTTTTAAAAAAAACTAAGGATAATTTAAAATATCTTATAATTATATATGCAAAAGAGATATATACAAAATTCTCATATAGTAGTATTTTTATGTATATACTTTTTTAATGAAAAATTATATATTGTTTGAATATCTTTTTATTTTTGGTACAATGTTTGACTATTTTTTTTTCTTTCTATTTTTTTAATAATCTTGACTATCCTTTCTAAATTCAATGAATTTCTAATTCATTATTTTGACTATCCTATATATACAATTGAATTAAAATAGAAAAACATTAAAATGAGATAATTATGTCACGCGGTTATTCATTATAAAACCCATAAGGCATTGAGAAAACAAATCAAAAAAATTCGATTCCTTGTTTATTTCTTTGCAATTAAGTTGCAGCAATGACTAGGAAGAAGGTGAAACTTGCCTTTATCGTTGATGATTCAGCAAGGAAGGCAACCTATAAGAAAAGAAAGAATGGCATCATCAAGAAGGTGAGTGAACTAACCATTCTTTGTGGTATTCCAGCATGTGCTATAATTTCAAATCCTTTTGATTCTAAAGCAGAGGTGTGGCCAAATCTAGCAGAAGCCAAGCAGGTTATTGAGAGATATCAGAATTCATCTGTCATAGATGGGGCAAAAAATGTGAACCAAGAGAGCTTCCTCTTGCAGAGGATCACTAAAGCCAGAGAGCAACTTAAAAAGCAAAAGCACGACAATCGTGAAAAGGAGCTGACCATTCGTATGATTGGGTACATGAAAAACAAACAGATGCCTGATGATCTATCTGTTTCAGATTTGAAAGAATTTAATAAGCTAATTGAGAAAAATCTGAAAGAGATTGATAATAAGATTGTTGAGCTCAATTGATTTGGTTAATATTGTCTTAAATTTCTGTTGTGATTTTTATGTTATGTATTGTTAGATGTACCCGAATAAACCGATGAATTAAAATAAATTTGATTATTGTGTATCAAAATCTTGTTTACATTTGGTACTTCTATGAACATTGAATTCATTGCAACAATATTAGAATCATGATTAAAACATAAACATGATACTAATTATAATTTTGTGAGAAGAAATAAGATAAAAGTATATTTATAACGTTAGGATTAAACAACATTTATTAGCCAAATTTTATTGTGATTATGTACTCTAGTAGTCATTTAACTACAGGTAACACAGATCTATACAATATCAAATTGAAATACAATATGGTTATCCTTCTCTCTAGAACCGCCGCCAACCCTAACCTTTTCCTCTTTAACTTTCTGTTATCGGATGCCATTTCTCACCCCTCATCTTCTGTCACGTTGCCTTTCTTAACCATCTTGCTTCAATCGTGGTTCTCGCTATGTAGCATCAGTTTCAGGTACTGTGAAGCCCCCATGGTTGGTCCACCCATTTCCTTTCTAGGTGTTGTAGAGTCACCGACGCAAGGCCGTTGTGACTAGTTCTATCGACCGTGAGCCACCCTTCATGTCGTGGTTACTATGTGGTTCTTTTCCTCAACATCAAAGGTTGTGTGTTGCATGATTGTGTAGCGGTTCAACAACTGACATCGTAACATGTAGGTTGTGTATTACAATCTGATTGCAGCAACATGTTTTTTTCTATATGATTCAACCAAATTATTTTTTGGGTTCCAAATAATTGTTGTAGTCTTCAATTTGAGTTGTTTGCAATTTAACTACTAAAAATATACAAATTACACAAACAAAATTACCAAAAAACTAAAATACATAAAGACACATAGTCAAATAGATACACACATGTTAGCACAATAACAACAAAAAAAAGCGGACAACCGAACACTATTAGAAGTTTTAGACACTAAACGAACTATTCATTTTGTACTAAAAACATGGTATGAAGCAAACATAACATACATTTGTTTTTATTCGATTGATTATTTGAGTTTTGCATTTGTGAATATTTATGTTGGTTAATTTGATGTTTTACATAAACTAATTATATCTTCACAAAAAAGAAACAAATTTTAATAAATAATGGTATGTATAAAAAATTAAGATCGGCTTATGCACACATTAGTACAATACAAATATGACCTGGCCTCAAAATTTTTAGGCTAATGTATGTACAAATATGACCGAAATTTCAATTAGTTTAACTACATTTTTTTGTACATACTTAAACTAATTGAAATTTCGGTCCTCATTTTAAAATTTAGTTTTCAGAGACGTTAATAACCATCTGACCATATCACTGTTAAAAGTTTTGGTACTCATATTTTCGCTCAAGGGTTTTTTACATTGAATTTAACGTCTCTATTTGTTGTTTTACAAAAATCAATTATTCACCAAAAACCATGATGCGTAAAAAGTTGAGAATAATCTTTTAAATACGTTAGCGGACTAGAAAATGCGGACAACATTTTTTATTTCTTCTAATGTGTATATCTCAGTTAATAATGCAAGAAAATTTGGCTGATGACATGTCTGTATTTTCACTTTATGATTTTTTACATTTAATTCAACGTCTTTATGTGACTTAATTTGTTATTTTCCAAAAATATTCTTAAAAAAATTAAATGTATGAAACATTTAGAATAATCTTTAACATAATTTACCTGAATAGAAAATGTGGATCACACTGGTCAACTTATGTGGTCCTATGACATATAAATCAATAAAACTAATAGATAATATGTATCACACAAACTGGCATGGTGCCCGTTTGGCCGCTAGTAGATGAGAATGAATATGAGACATCAGATAAAAATAAAGGGCTGAGATTAACTTAAGTGAGTTATGTTCCACTCAATCCTCAGAGCCAATTTCACATCTCTCTGCATTTCCAGATCACATGCTTCTTCTTCCTGGTTCCAGTTTTGCATTCCTTTCCCTTTTACGATTTCAACCTTCTGAAATTTAGAGACTTGTTTATGGGATTTAGGTTGGGTTGATCATGGTTGGATAATAACCATAACCAAAACCATATTTTATCCACTTGTCATTACCGGATATATAACCATTTCATAAAACCGGTTTTGACATCACAAAAATGGTTATAAAACCGATAATATCCATAACCACTCTTAAAATCGGTTTTTGGTTTTAAAAACCGATTCTTGGTTTAATAACTGGGTTTTTTTTTTCAAAACCGGTTTTTGAGTAAAAAAATTAGTTTTCAAAATTGATTTTTTTAAAATTCAGTTTTCAATTGCGGGGTTTTTTCAGGAAAAAAGTTATGATATTTTTTTCGATAAAAAGTTCCCTTTATTTTAGGAAAAAGTCTATCGAGAAAAAAGATTTGATATTTTATTCGGAAAAAAAGTTCCCGATTTTTTATGAAAAAAAGTTTCCGATCTTTTGTCGAGAAAATGTTCCGATATTTTATTCGGAAAAAAACCTCCCGGTTTTTCCAAAAAATAGTTTCTGATTTTTTTTGGGAAATTTTTTTCGATTTTTAATCAGAAAAAATGTTCCCGATTATTTCGGGGAAAAAAGTTTCGACTTCAGATAAAAACAATTCCAGAGTTTTTCTGGAAAAAAAAGTTTGCGACCTTTTTTTCGGGAAAAAAGTTCCGATATTTTATTCGAAAAAATGTTTCGGATATTTTATGGAAAAAAGTTTCCGATCTTTTTTCGGGAAAAAAATTCCAATATTTTATTTTGAAAAAAGTTTTAGATAATTTTCGGAAAAAAAAAATTCCAATTTTTTTCGGGAAATTGTTTTCAATTTTTTTCCGAAAGAAAGTTCCTCATGTTTTTGGGGAATTTGTTTTACGATTTTCAAGAAAAAAAGTTCTTGATTTTTTCAAGCAAATTGATTTGAATTTAGACTTTAAAGAATTTGGACATAAAATTTGGTTGGGGTCATCCACCAATTGGTTATGGATATCCAAATAAAAAAAAGAATGGATTTGGTTATAAAACCCAAATACAATTAATCGATTTTCAAAATCGGATATGGATTTAGTTATGGTTATCCACCGGTCATCCAAAAGAATGGATTTTTCTTTAATTAACCGGTCATCCACCAATTGATTTAGTGATATTGGCTTGAGACATGAAAGTGTGCTTCTCTTAAGGTCTCAGGTTCGATTCTTACTGATGTCAATTTAAGTGAGTTAATTTAGCTTATTCGAAAAAAATGAAATGGGTCTTTGACAAGAAAAGGGACAACAACCCTCCCTTTGCGTTCATTTTTTTTGAAATTTCGATAAATTAAAGAAAAATATTCTTACACCATAGCCAATTGGAATAACAAACTAGCAATTACTGATAGTGCTTGTGTTAATATAGGAATGGAATCAACTATTTTTGAAATAATATTCATTTTAATCTGATGGTTCGTATTTATTCTTATCATTCTAATATGATATATATATATATACGAGCACTTGACAAGAAATTATAGCTTACATGGTGTGTCATCCTTGACACGTATTATATTTTCTTTGATGTTTATTTTTTGACAGAATTCTTTGATGTTATTATAGTCTTAATTTACATAAAAAATAATTAATAATTGGTAAAATATATATATATTTTTTAAAAAAGTAATATATTTTTAATTAAGTAATTATACAAATTAGAACATAATTATAATTAAAGAAATATAGTAAAGGTAAAACCAATAATTGTAATTATAAAATTTAAAATGAAAATTAATTATAGTAATAATAATTAAAGAAAATATAAATGGAAACTAAATGTTAACAATAGTTATTTTTAATTAATTTAATATGAATATAGACCAAATGAGACAATTTGGGCTTTGACCCATTTCCGTACAAAAAAATAATTATAGATGACTCATACATCACCCCTTGATAATTTGATGTTATTTTTTCAACAACCAATAATAATAAGATGTTGTGAATTCGACGATAAACTCACACCAAGGATAAACTAATGTGTGGGGCAAACGTAACAAGTAGGGATGACAAAAATATTCATACCCGCGGATCTCTGCGGATAAAATCCGCCATGGATACGGAGCGAATAGTTTAATGGATATCCATGAATAAAATAAATGGATATTTCAATTAGCCGCATTTAATGGATATAGATACGGGTTTATTACTATCCGCGCCCGTCATACCCGCTAAATAATTAGTAAAATTACTTAATTATCTCTACTTACATATAAATTCTAGTATTTTTATATTTTATCTTTTGCATTTTGACTATTTTATATAAATTCTAGTTTTGTTTGGCTCTTTTGCAGTTCTGTGGGGTGATTTTTGTTTGTAGATTGAATGTTTTTATTAAAAATAGAGTGCAAAATTTATGAATATAATGTGTTAACGTTTTGTCTTTAAAAAAAACTAATTTTTTTTTAAATAATTAGTTTTTTTTTTAATTAAAAAATATCATCCATGGATATCTGTTAATATCCGTTGATACTTCAATATCCGTGGATTACCCGCTTAGCAGATATCCGCACGAATATGGAGCGGACACGAATATCATATTTATCTGACGGAGCGGATACGAATATCACACTATTCGCGTCCATGGATATCCATTGACATCCCTAGTAATAAGCAACCAAATAATAAGCGGGATAGAAATAATGATGCAATAATTCAAACAATAAAACGGCGGAATGAAAAGAACACAATCAATTTGTTTACCAAGTTCGGTGTTAATTAACCTACGTCTGGGGAGAGAGCAACTCTCCGTTCCACTAGATCAAAGAAGTCACTTTACAAGAAATTCCCAATTAGGTTACAAGAATTAATCCCAATTCTACCCAAATCTCGAATCTCTTCCAGTGGCCAAAAGACTCAATTTGACCTAGTCTACCCAAAGTGTATCACAAACCCCTTACATGTTTGCTCTCTTTGCTTTCCCAATTTTTCTATGAATAAACTACCTCTATTTATAGAAAAATATATGTCTATTTATTTTAAAACAAAACTGTTATAAAATAAAACCAAATCTCATATTGTTTTTAAATATATCCAATTTAAAAACAAACCGAATCCAAATTAATTATATCAAAAAACTATTTTTTTCACAAAATCAACAAAAGATATATTTTGAGATTTCAAGGCATATCCAACAATTCTCCACCTTGCCTTTAAATCGATGGTGATTCAATCAACCACCGTGCTGCTCTCTCTATCTTGAATTTTCTATCCAAGATCACCGGCCAAGTCCAAGTCTTACTTGAACCACAAGTATTACCTCCTCTTCATCCCTCGGAATGCCTTCCGCCTTCATGAAGATCTTGCATCCCACTACCATAGGATTTTAGGTAGCTCCCACAAGATTCACCGCACCCTCTTCAGCCTCCGGACCGGTCAAGTCCGTACCTCCTGAAGAAACGCTTGTTTCCCCCAACTATCATCGGAATTTTAGATAGCTCAACAAACTTCACCACCCCTCTTCGACCCCCGGAGTGTACCGCTCCGTACTCTCGAAGAAACGCTTGCCTCCAATTGTCCTTGGAATTTTAGGACAACCCTACAAGCTCCACCGTACCTTCTTTAGCCCCCGAATTGTGTCTTTTCCGTCCTTCTGAAGAATCGCTTGCCTCCGACTATCTATGAATTTTTAGGATAGCCTACAAGCCTCACCACCCTTCGATCCCCGGAATGCCTTCCATCCTCTTGAAGTATTGCTTGGATCCAAACCAACCTTGGACTTTTAGGCGGTTCCACAAGCTACAACATCAAACTCTCCTTGTATCCAACTACCTCCAGCAGTCTCACAAGTTACCAAGTCTGATCACTGTTGCTTTCAATTGTCTCCCTAAAGATCTTTCAGGTTTTGCACTTCTTCAGCCACAATTGAAACAAATCCCCCAAGCTCTTCATAGTCGTACCACTTTGGTGAAACAATTCCACTATCCTCCCTACCTCTCATTAGATAGCCAAGAGCTATTGTTGAATGTTTGTCTTCCTCTAGTCCCACTAGCAACAAACTCCACTTCAAACAGGGATTCCTCCACCAAAGTCACAAACCGATATTTCCACTATGAACTCCACCTTGCAATTTGCAAAACCATTCAAACTGTGCTTCTCCCTTCAACGCCTCAACACTTGTTTTGAATTAACACCGCCCTCATCTTTACCTTCCACAACCCGTAGTCATTACTCCAAGTGAACTTCTCAATATCCCCCTTCAAACCCATGGTACTTGACTGCATTCTGGCAAGTGCACCAGTTTGTTGTCGAGTAATAATTCACACTCTAGGTGTCTAGAATGAGTTCGTATCCACAGGGATCGTGCCGAAGCTTCGTTAGCGTTATTTAAGTTTGTATATTTGCATTCGCTTTGGGTTTTGGAAAAAGGTTTTTATAAAAAGAAGCGTAATGCTTGCATAAATAAATAAATAGATAGATTCTGAAACATAGAGGATAGGTATGGTGGTTGGACTCCCTCCCTTCTTCATATTTGGCATGAACGGTGTATAACATAGTTACTCAGATTATTGTTCGGCGGTGACTTTTCCTTTATTGTAGTAACACCTTACTGTTACTCTATGTATATTGAAGTTTCCCTACTTTAATAACTAAGGTACCTACGAGAGCCTAACCTCGCTGTGTCACATACTCTAATTACTAGGTGAGTTATTCAGTACACATGCATTATTACCTTCACCCATCCAGCGCCTCTAGGTCCTAGTATCGGGCTATTCATCTTCTAAGTGCTCAGTTCACACCTAGTGCATGATTCCTCCTCTAACCGCTCAGTTCACGACTATTTCAAGATGTTACTGTCTTTATACACCTAGCATTATTTACTACTAGTTCCGGACCATATTAAGTTAATACCTAATATCAATTCTATGAGCGCTCCCGCTTATCCGGCCAGATTACGAGATACATTGTTAAAGTGCAAGAAAGTAAATAACAAACATAATACTGAATAACAATTTATTATAACTTTGACTCAATCACAGACTCCAAATATTCATAAGGGAGTTCATCTTCTCCACCACAACCTAAGGCATCTATTACAAAAGACTACATATTTAAATTACAATAAAAGAATTATAACCAAACATAAAAGCCTAAAGAAAACATACCTTGCTGAGTTAGTTTTCCCGTAAGGGGAGAAAACTATGCCCAATAGAGCTCCTCTGAACCTCTCCTTATAGTAGAGAATGTTCTACTATTTCTGAATGAATTAAACAATGACAGTAGGGTTCTATTTATAGTTTTTCGTAATGGGCATCAGCAAGCCATCGTACTGCAACAGGTCCATCGCAGTACGATGGAAAGATTCAGTTAAATTTTATAATTGATCCTGTGCATTTCATCAGCTTGGTCGCCAAGTAAAGTCATCGTGCTGTGAGCAAGCAGCTTCCATCGTGGCACGATGGAAGTCATCGTGCTACGATGAAATGCTCATTTTCTTCACTTTTTAGGCTTTTTCTTGTCTTTTGGCATCTTGGATCTTGTCTTGATGCTTTTCTCTGCTTTTGTAGGTTTTCCTTCGTATTTGGGTCTGTCTTGGTCATTTTACTACTAATACTAACACTAAAAATACCATAGAAATTCCTGTCATCAGTACTTGAATCAAATTGATCCCCTTGCCCCACGGTGGGCGCCAATTGTTGTGAATTCGACGATAAACCCACACCAATGATAAACTGATGTGTGGGGCAAGCGTAACAAGTAACCAAATTAATAATAAGTGGGATAGAAACGATGATGCAATAATTCAAACAATAAAACGGCGGAATGAAAAGAACACAATCAATTTGTTTACCGAGTTCGGTGTTAATTAACCTACGTCTTGGGGAGAGAGAAACTCTCCGTTCCTCTAGATCAAAGAAGTCACTTTACAAGAAATTCCCATTTAGGTTACAAGAATTATTCCTAATTCTACCCAAATCCCGGATCTCTTCCCGTGGCCAAGAGACTCAATTTGACCTAGTCTACCCAAGGTGTATCACAAACCCCTTACATGTTTGCTCTCTTTGCTCTCCCAATTTTTCTATGAATAAACAACCTCTATTTATAGAAAAATATATGTCTATTATTTTAAAAGAAATCTGTTATAAAATAAAACCAAATCTCATATTGTTTTTAAATATATCAAATTTAAAAATAAACCGAATCCAAATTAGATATCTTTCAAAAAATTAATTTTTTCTCAAAATCGACAAAAGATATATTCTGAGATTTCAAGACATATCCAACATAAAATATATTGATTTGTATATGGTACCTACGATAATTTTTTAACGAAATTTTATTTTATACGAATGTGATTTGTTCTCATTGATTGTAGTGTAAAAAAAACTTAATTTATTTCTTTCCAAAGGTGGAAAAGGTAGCTCAACTGACTGAATGAGTTGAGGAGTTAAATAAATTGGAGGTTTGGGGTTCATGTGATCACAACAAAGTGTAAAAAAAACTTATCATAACAATTAACATATTAACACGTTGTCATTCAAAAAAAATTATATCTTACCAATTATAAAAAAATATAATGGGAAATATAAGTATAGTTCAAATGGTAGCCGGGGAAATTATTGGAGTGGTCAAGATTCAAATCTTGGATTCACATTTCTCCATATTTAAATGTGTGAGTCTAGTCACTAGGCTACTTAACAAAAATAAATACAATGAAAAATATAATATTTTAAAAACTAAAGATAATTTAAAATATCTCATAATTATCGTATATAATGCAAACAAGATATATACAAAATTCTCATATAGTAATATTTTTATGTATATTTTTTTTAATGAAAAATTATATATTGTTTGACTATTTTTTTATACAATATTTGACTATCCTTTATTTATTTATTTGATAATTTTGACTATCCTTTCTTAATTCAATGAATTTGTAATTCATAAATGTAAATTCCATAAATCTTAAAACATTCCATTTTGTGATAATAATAAATTATTATTATATGTTTAATATTTTATCAACATGGCATGGAGATGCTAAAACGACAATGAAACTTCATACATAGACATAGTAACCCAAAAAAGAAAAAATGGAATATTAGCATAAATATCTACCCGGCGAGATATTATTCGATGTATTAAATTTGTATAACTTTTTTTATAACATATTTGTATAGTTTTTTTTTAATGTTTCTTGGATATATATATATACAAATTGAACTAAAATAGAAAAATATTAAAGTGGGATAACTATGTCACGCGGTTATTCATTATAAAACCCATAAGACATTGGGAAAACAACGCAAACAATATTTTGATTCCTTATTCATACCTTTGCAAATACGTTGTCGCCATGACTAGAAAGAAGGTGAAACTTGTCTTTATCTCTGATGATTCCACTACAAGAAATATATTCTTTCGCAGCGACTTTTTCGCAGCGACTTTTAAATTGATGAGAAAAACATACATATAGCAACAACTTATTTAAGTTGTTGTTATAAGTTAGTTTTTTTTCTCAACAACTACGTTATTGCTGGGAAAAATTATTTATCATAACAATAATTATTATTGTCGCTAATTGTGTGGTTTTTTTGCAACAAACCTTGTAAAGTCGCTGGGAAACCAACGATTACTATCTTTTTATATGTATTTTTTGCGTGCTTTTTGTTCCTATATTTATGCGGAGATTTGTTTTAATTTAAATTTTTTATCTTTTTTGTTTTTTATCCTATTTTTATGTTTTGTATATTTTTTTATATCTTTAGAAGTAAAATCTATAATATTAAGGGTAGAAAGTTTACAATATTATTATGCTACATTATTTTAATTTCAATAAATTTAATTTTTTTATAATAATAACTTTTTTTTTTTGTACTCCCACTCAATTGAAAAATAAAATTTAACTTAATAACCAAAAAAAAAGAAAAGAAAAGAGGTAACCATCGTTAAAACAAAAAAAAGCTGAGAAGTGAGAAGGAGAAACCAAGCTTTGTGTTTCACCACTTCAAGCTTGGCAATTTCGTCTTCAAGCCTCGCAAATTTCTCACTATCTTCAAGCTTCTCTATAATCGGTCTTCAAGCTTCCTCTCAATCTTCAAGATTTCTCACCATTTTAAGCTAAAGGGTTGACAAAGGGTTCTTCGCGGGTCTGTTCTCTATTTTTCGTCGATTCTCCTGTGAAGCTTTCAGGTAAGCTATAATATTTGTATTCCTCTCTGATTCTCTTTTGTTGTTTCACATTTGGTTTTCTCCCCCTGTGAACTATATTGAATAAATTAGGGTTCTTTGTTATGCATAAATTTTTTTTCTCTATTTTGCTATTGTGGTTAAGTAAAACCCAAATAGTGCACTTTTGGAAAATTTACCATGATGATTCAATATGTGCAAATTCTGATATTTTTGTTTATTAATATTTTTTAGTAACAAAGTTTAAGCTAGAGTTTGTGAATAGTGAAGAAAAGAAGAAACAATTAGAGTTTGTTAGTTTAAAAAACATGTTTAGAGTTTGAGAGAGTAAGTGAAGGCAAGTAAAATCACTCAATTTTAAACATAAATTATTGTTGCATAGTACTGATACTTGATGGTGGCCAAACAGTGATGTTGGAGAGAACCTTTGCCAAATTTGAATTTTGGGAATTCAATTCATAATAAAAAGTAGTGAATTTGTGTTCAATGCATTATATGAAAAAAAATTGATTAAAAAGGAAAGAACACACTTTGTGTGTCTTAGAGGGTTTCCAATGGACAACTAAGTTGGGGTAAAAATATCATACAAATAACATGGTAATCCCAAAAAGATCATAAAACATGAAAATTACATGTAGCCGATTACGGAACATGAAAATAACTCATTCTTCAAATAACTGTATACTTCAATTGCAACCAATTTGGTTGTCATATACTTCTATACATTTACTTATAATCAATTTTCATCATTAAGTGGCATTTTAATTTGGTCATTTTCTGGTATACATGAAATTTTTTGTCAATTCGCCTTTTCACGTGAACTTTAAGGAACAGTTGCTTTGGAGTCTGCCCAAAATGATTTATTTGTGCTAAAATGGATGCTTTCATGGCAGGATCTGTAACTGAGTCTATATCTTCACTCCCTTCATATATATAATGATAGAACACATTGACTGCTTCCTCAGCAGCCTGCCATTGTACAGAAAAAAAGTAGATATTAGGAACAGAAGAGACGAAATATTTCTGGAATAGAAAATGGAGGTGGAAAACATATTTCTTGACCGGAGCACAGAGGTCTGTAGCTGCTTGAGTTGTTTTTTGGTTATAATTAATAATGTGAAGCAAAGGAAAACATAGGTAGTGATGGAGATTTTGAAGTGCTGCAACATTTGTTTTAGATGGATCATGTTTTTTCTCTAGGTATCAATTAAGTTACTTAGTTCTCTAATGTTCTTTGATTTTCCTTGTGTATCATTTTATTATTGCGTCTAAATTGATGCAAGAGTAAGTGCTTGAATGAATCTTTGGACTGTGTTGTGTATTGTATAGAAAGTAGTAATTACTATGTTAAATCATAGCTAACACTCAAAATACTAGGAATTGTTGGAGTTGGATTGGTAGATGACTCTTTCCTCCTCTTACTTTTGTAAATTAAATGTACATTGTTGTGTATCAATGGATAGTCTTCCAACTTGTAATCTCAAATAGTTCATTTTCTGAACTCTTCCGATTGTTTCATTCTCACAGTTACTTGAGCTTTATTAGTTTAACTAGTCAGGTTTACATTGTCTAATATTTAACCTTTGATAAACTTATACAGAGAGAATAAAAATTTAACCGGGACAGCACGATACGCAAGTTGCAATACTCACTTAGGAATTGGTACGTAGAAAGAACTTCTTATTTACAGATACATCTACAACTTGTAACCCATAAATTTGACTCGATTTTGGTTTAATTTTGTCAGAACAAAGTCGTCGTGATGATTTGGAGTCTATTGGCTATGTTTTTATGTACTTCTTAAGAGGAAGGTATGTTTTTTCCTATTCATTGTAATTTTCTTAGCAGATTGAATTTTCAAAAAATTATGCATATGTATAAATTCCGCATACTTTTAAGGTGGATTAAGGGATTGACTATATCGTTCTTGCATTTCAGCCTTCCTTGGCAGGGTCTGAAAGCTGTCACCAAAGAGGAAAAATATGACAAGATTCGTGAGAAGAAGTTATCAACTTCCATTGAGGTATAAATTTTCACTTTCATAAAATGATTAACCTCTGAACCCCTCATACTTTGGTCTACGGTAAAAATTGGATTAGGTTTTGATTAAGGTAGAGTTCCCTCAGCAGTCCTTTTCTTATTTTTGTGTTAAGAGTGGAACAAGAAAGAGTGTTGTGTAAAGGTAGAAAATGGTAATGAATTATGCAAAAATAAGAATTTTAACAAGAAAACTAATTTTTTTTTGAGAAAAAATTTAACTCTCAAATAGATAAAGGTCGAACCCTCAAATAGATTAATCTTTTAACTCTCAAATAGATAAGAAACAAAACTCTAGATTTTTTTTTTGGACAAAAAAAAAACAAAAACTCTAGTTAAAATAGAAAATCAAGTAGATTCTATAAAGAAAGAAAAAAAAAGTGATAAGTTTTTTTTTTGAATAAAAGGAGAAGTATTATTAATGGATCAAGTCCTTAAAGATGTAAGGTACAATAGCTGGAGGATTTTCCTCAATCCACATCATGTTGGGCTCGCTATGGGCCCAGATAGCAAGATGATGGGCAGTCTGATTGGATTCTCTATAGATGTGCTGGAAATTGCAGAATCTGAAAGAGTCCCTATTACACTTAATCCCTCTAACAATGTTACCCACATAATTTCTAGGAATTTGTTCTTCATCGCAGAGAAACTTGATGAGTCTTTCATTGTCACTTTCGAAGATGACGGACTGGAAGCAGCAATCCATAGCAAAACGCACAGCATGGTACAGCGCATAAGCCTCTGCAAGCAAAGAGTCGTTGTTGCCCGGAACTTCCCAAGTAGCCGCTGCAGCTATCATTCCGGTGTCGTCGCGACAGGTAACTCCTAAACCCCATTTCCCTGCTGTTGTTAGGCTAGCATCGCTGTTGATTTTGATTATTCCCTCGTCTGGTCTGCGCCATTGATTAGTACGATTTCTCGTTGATCCCTGCTGATGGGAAGTAGATCTGGATTGACCCTTGCTAGAATGGTTCAAATCGTCACCGATTGTAGCTATAATGTAATCATGAATGTTAGTGTCAGCTATGCGAAGAATCTCTGTGTCGGTGAGATTTTTATTTTCAAAAACTTGTTGGTTTCGGGCATGCCAAATTCCGTAGGTGATAGAAGCTATATAGATTAGATCTTCTTCCTTGAGGTTAAGAATAGCATAGCTTAACCAGTCAGTAAACCTGGCTTGGGTATTGTGAAAATTGATGCTAAGCTTGGAACCAAACCATACCTTAGAGGCATGGTCACAATGCATAAAGGTATGTTCAGTAGTCTCTTCTTTTAGGAAACATCTTGGGCAAAGGATATTGCAGGGAATGCCTCTTTTGTTTAGGGCACTCTTGACAGGAATAGCATTCTGTAAGATTCTCCATATGAGGGCTTTGTGGCGAGGGATAGTGTGAAGGTTCCATAGCTTTTTCCAAATGGTGTCCTGGGTATTAGTGTGAGCTGCTCCTGGAGAGGTAGAATCCTGCCATAGCTTCAGAAGATTGTAGCCTGATTTTACTGTGTAGGATCCAATTTTGGTATGAGGCCACATGAGTTGGTCATTGATGTCTTCTGAGATAAGAGGAGTTTGTTGTATAAGGGTACTCTCAAAGGGGAGGAAAACTTGATCAATGAGGGTAGTGTTAAGTTAGAAATAACTCAACAAACAAACAGCTAAGATTAAACCTAAAAACAAAAACTGTTTTTTCATCTCTCCAACTATAAATCTTTAACTCATCTCTCTCACTTTAAATCTTTAACTCTCTTGTAAATCGCCTGTGATCAAAGACTACAGGATATATCACAAATTGTTCTATATACTTCATTGATCAAACTCTTCTATTTTATTGTTTGTAGTTCCTTCTTTGTTTGAACTGATGGCAACGGATTTTGGTTACTGTGTTGGAGTTTCTTGGCACAACTTGTGCTTAGAACTCTTTATCTAATACTATAATTTTGCAGTTATAAAAAAAAATCACCAACTTTGTTAGTACCTTTCTAACATACTTCTTCTATATTTGTTTTTTTAATAGTCATGGCAGCCTCAAATCATAGTCCAGGTTTACAACTTTCAAATTCTTTAAATACTACTATAAATCAACAACAAGGAGGTATTTATTTGATTTGCTTAACTTTAATTTTTCTTATTCATATACTATTTGTTCTTATATTTTCATCTTAAAATTTCACTTTATATATACTTTTCATAAATTTCTCATTTAGGTCAAAATGCAATAGAATGTACAAATACAATGAAAAAGGGAAGAGGAAGAACTACTGGCTTAGGTGCCGCAAAAAGAAAAAAGAAGAGTGCTACCGGAAAATTACATGTTGATATTCCAATCGATAAAATGGTAGCTGTTGGACCAGGAGCTGCAAATTTTGTGACTGAGATGTCAATTATTGTCCTAAAGAATGCTCCTTTTAATGTCGAAAAGTGGAAAAACATACCAGAAGATATATTTAACAAGATAGTTTCTAAAGTTTTGGTAAATTTTAATCTTCTACAATTTTATTTTATTTTATTTTATTTCTTTTATGGAGAACTTACAATAGTTTCATTTTAATTGTTGAGCGCAGGATGCTTTTGACATTGATAATACAACACATAATAGAGAAGTTATTCTTTGTACTGCTAAAAGACTATATCGAAATCATAGATGTAGATTTCATCGTCATTTTAGCCAATACAAGACAAATGTGATAGCTTTGGAACATAGACCAGATGATGTAGGTGAAGATGACTGGAAGTTTTTGGTAGATTATTTTTCAAGTCCTAAATATAGATGATTTATGTAAACAATTACTGTATTTTATATTTGTACTATTTTTAGGTAACCAGTGAGAGGAACAAATTAAATAAAGCAAACCAAGTTATTAATCATAGATGTGGAAGAAAGTCATTTCAAGCCGTGAGCTATGATGCGGTAATAATAACATTATGAACTATAGTTTTTCATTTTTTACGTATTTTGTTCATTGAATTGACAACTTAATGATTTTAATTTGTCTATAGAGAGACCCTGAAACTCAAAAAGAACCCAACTATCAAGACTTGTGGCGAATGACTCACACAAATAGCAATGGAGAATGGATAAATGATGCTTCTAAGGAAGTTCACGTAAGTCATATTTAAGTGCGAAGTAATTTCTAAAATATATATAATTGTGATTAATTTGTTATTTCTAATTATAAAATATTTTTAATAGACAAAGGTTCAAGAACGTTGTTCAGAGCTTCTAGAACTCGGATATATGGACGAAGATAAAGACAAACTTACAAATACTGCTTTTGAAGCAGTTGTAGGAGTGAGATCAGGATATAGTCGTAGGTTAGGAGCTGAAATTAAACCACTAAAGGGAAAAAAATATTTCAGGTTTACATGAAGAATTGAAAAAGGAGCGTGAAAAGAGACAGGACATCGAAAAGAAACTAAAAGATGTAGAGACTCAACGCCAACAAGACCTAAAAATGATGGAAGAAATGACATCAAAGATTGAAGAGAGTCAAAGACAACTTGGAGAAAAAGTGGACAAACAAGTTGAAGCAAAAGTGGCAACTATGCTTCGTCAAATGCTAAATATTCCGGTAAGTATATAAATAGTTCTTTTTGGTACAAAATATAATAAATTAATTGTTCATATTATAAAATTCTATTAGTTTATTATATTGAATTAATATATCTTATGGGTGTTATTTGAAATATTTATATACGGTGGAGAATCTTCTAGTGCACTAAATAGAGTCAGCTGAATCTAATCACAAAGTTAATAAAGAAGAATTGATGTTGTCGCCTCCGGGGCCTTTGGTTTGTCTGTCAGCATAGGTGTTTTGTGTTTCGCTACATTTTATTTGGGTGTTAATTTTTAGTTGTTTTTATTAGAACAAGATAATTTAGAATATTTTTTCATTTTTGATGTTGACGTACAATGATAATTTACGACATTTTATATTTTAAAGTTACAATAATTTGTGTTTATGTTTCTTGATTAAAAACATTACAATGTAAAAGAATTTATTTATGCATAGTTATGACAATTGAAATTCAGTGGTTGATGCTAATTTCTGATAAGAAAATAAAACTATATAATGACATTTATAGTTGGGAAATTTAATTTATTCCAACAAATTTTATTGTTGAGATATAAAAGATATAACAACAATTTATATCGTTGACAAAAATAATTTTTCGCTGCGAAAAACACTATTTATGCCAACGACATTAATTGTTGCTGCAAAAGACTAGTTATGGCAGCGACATTAATTGTCCTTGTATAAATTTTCGCAACGGCACTTATGCCAACTGTATGCAGCAAAAAAAAAATTGCTGCGAAAAACACATTTTTTGCCAGCGACAATAATTGTTGTTGCCAAAAACATTAGTAACGACAACGACAATAAATATTGTTGCAAAAAACCACTACTTATGCCAGTGACATTAATTGTTGCTAAAAACACTAGTTTTGTCAGCGACATTAATTGTTGCTGCAAAACACTAGTTATGGCAGCAACATTAATTGTCCTTGCAAAACTTTTCGCAACGGCACTTATGGCAGCGACAGGCAGCAACATTTTTCTTGCTGCGAAAAACACTTTTTGCAGCAACTTTGCATTTTTGGCAGCGACATTTGTCGCTGCCAAAAACGATATTTCTTGTAGTGTTCAGCAAGGAAGGCAACCTATAAAAAAAGAAAGAAGGGCATCATCAAGAAGGTGAGTGAACTCAGCATTCTTTGTGGCATTCCAGCATGTGCTATAATTTCAAATCCTTTTGATTCTAAAACAGAGGTGTGGCCAGATCTAGCAGGAGCCAAGCAGATTATTGAGAGGTATCAAAATTCATCTGTGATAGATGCGGCAAAAAATGTGAACCAAAAGAGCTTCCTCTTACAGAGGATTACTAAAGCTAGGGAGCAACTTAAAAAGCTAAAGCATGACAATCGTGAGAAGGAGATGACCATTCGTATGATTGGCTACATGAAAAACAAACAGCTGCCTAATGATCTATCTGTTTTAGATTTGAAAGAATTTGATAAGCTAATTGAGAAAAATCTGAAAGAGATTGATAACAAGATTGTTGGGCTAAATTGATTTGATTAATGTTGTTTTAAACTTTATGTTTGGATTTTATGTTATGTATTGTGAGGTGTACCTGCATAAACTGATTAATTTGAATAAATTTGATTATTTGTCTTGTCTATCAAAATCTTGCTTAAATTTGGTACTTCTAAGAAAATTGAATTAATCAAAACAAATATTAGAATAATGATTAAAACATAAACATGATATAATGATGTGAGAATTAGCATTAAGATAAAGTGTATTTCTATTGCGAGCTAGGACTAAAAAATATTTATTTGCAAGATTTTGTTGTTATTTTGCACTATAGTAGTCATTTAACTACAATGTAACACAAATTTATACAATATCAAATTGAAATATGGTAGTTGTCAAATAATGTTACTTTCTATTTGACACATGACTTCTTTATATTTGAATTGTAAAATAGAAGATTCTAATTGAAGTGTTGAGGCTATGATAAAGTTCTCTCTTATGATTACAGGAGACCGGGATGCACGTACAATTGTACAAATATACTCATACTCAGGCACCTTTACTTTTTTTAATTAGATTCTTTAGGTCATAAATTTCCATCAAATGCTTGTTATCCTATTTGAATTTTGAAATACAATTTTTTTAACTTTTTTGTTCTTAGAGGAATGATATTCTAGTAGCTCAGAGTTTGATGAGAGATAAATATAGTTTGACAAAAATGTATTACACTTAAGGGTCAAACTTCTCCAAACAATTCGTCTTTAGTAATTAAGATGGATCTTAACAATATTCCACTCTAGAAATCACATGATTCTCCATTTTTTTATTTTATCCTTTTTGAATCAATATTACCACATCATAGACTCAACGTGAAATGCATGAACACTAAGTAACTACTTAACAACAATGAATGACGGAATGTATGAAGACCACTCGCCAATCATATATACCAAAACACAACAATTCATCAATACATCAACTATTGCAAGTATGTATGCAATGTATCCCTAAATGCAAATTTAATGCATGTGGTACCATCCTATCACCACCAAATTTTGAATATCAGCATCTTTAACTGAATTATCCATGTAACATCCCGATTTTCATAGCTTGATAGATTTCTCTTCACTTAAAAATAATAACTATTTTATCTATAAATAAATAAATATTTAACTATTTTTATCTCAAATTATTTGAATTTTGTGTGTGTTAAATAAATCATAAGTAACTAATTTAAAACTAACAATTATTTATTATTATATTTATATATGAATATGATACTCCCTCCGTTCCTTTTTGTTTGTCGTTTGAGAAAAAAAAGTCAAATTAAGAAAGTGTATTTTTGCTCTTTATTTTCCTATTATACCCTTATTTTTTTTGGAATATATTATACTCTAATTTTAATCCACAAAAAAATTCATATTTTTTGCACACACTTTATCTTTTCAAAAAATTAAAACCACAAAATAAATTAAACGCGGATAGTAACAAACCAATTTTTTTAAAGTAGAGTATTTCAAAAGTTCATGTGTTTTAAAAATTCTCGTATTTTCAAGTTGTAGTCACTTTCAGTTTCTTAATGTTGTGTAACAAGATTTTCAATAAAAATACAAGAAAAAAAATGAACAAAACAAAAACAATAAAAAGATTACATGAAGAAGTTTAGTAAAAAAAAGAGATACAATAAGAATGTTATATATGAAGAAGTTTAGTAAAAAAAACGATACAATAAAAAGATTATATAAAATTTAGTCAATAAAAAAAAATTAGGAAGGAGGGTATAATAGACAAAATATAACCTTAAATTATCAAAAGACAAACAAATTGAAATAATTTTTTTTCTTCTAAAACGACAAAAAAAAGAACGGAGGGAGTGTTTACAGTGAAATTTAGTAAACAACGCTAGTTTGATTATTACAAGAGAGATCAACTAGTAAATCTCGGGACATAGTGCTTTTGTTTATATTTTCAAAGTAAATGGTATTCATTATTGTTCTTATGTTCATAAAGTATTGTTTTTAGGTTTTTTACGTAACTTGAAATGCAAGAAAGAATGTTTATTCAATTGAATAAACAGAAGGAAAGAATAAGTCGAAAGTAAAGGACAATTGGAATAAGATTAAAGGCTGTAAATTGCATTCAAATGTAAATGATTACAGAATGAAAATGGTTCACACTACATACATTCTCCTTCAAGCACTCGTTTCTCGCGTTGACATGGGTACTTTGAGTTTTCTGTGGATTTTGTATAATGATTGTGACTCCTTTTTCGATCACATAACTAGGCTATTTATAGACACTAATTCCTAACTACTAATAACGCCTAAAGAAGTACAGAGAGGACGCGTGTCTTTGACACGTATTTTGAATTTGAATCCCTTCTTATCTTCTGAGTTAGCCATTATATCCATCGAAGTCGAAGTGATAATGCTCTCCCTTGAATATTTCGCTAAGTCCACACTTTAATCTTGCACTACTGGATACTTCGACCCTACTGACGCTTCGACCAAATCGAAAGGATCCTGAAGAAGAATACGCAATTTAGAAGAAATGCTCAATAACAGAACATTTATTACATGTTCATGCATGATTGATCATTAAACTCATTGGCTCTGAAAACCAAACACATTTAATGACTTTAAAAATAATCATATAATCAAACATAATTATTTTAATCATGTATTTTAGAACATATTTTACTTAGTAAAAATATGGGCTAACAAATTGCCCCCAAATGCCTGTTTCGATCGAGTGGTCGAACGAGAAAGGAAAAGACATTTTAAACCCACGTGCTTGACACTGTTACCAATGACGGCACTTGGGTCACGTTCAGAAGTAATTGTCACCTTGATCCCCACAATCCATCATTGTTCCTAGGTTTTAGCATAGTGGGTGACGTGGCACACGTAGAAGTTGAAGAGAAATTATTTGAATTTCTTTTTGATTTATTTTTTAGGGACAAACACGTTTCCCTATAAATAGCAGTCAAGAACCAAAGAAGCACTTTTCACCAACTTCCAACTCAGAGCTTTCTTTACGAAAACACTGTTCATCTTCTAATTTCTGCAAAATCAAACTCCGATTTTCAACCCATTTGCACTTCCAAACCGTTAAAGTAAATCCAAACTAGATTCCGTGTTGATTCATCACTGATTCAACCCTAAATACGTAGTTTTTTCCATATTTCGTAACAAAAACCCATTTTTACTTTTAAGTTCTTCAACTGTTCAACAATGGCTTCGAACCAGGATTACGAAGTTCCAGTCGCTGGGAAGTGGAAAGATTTGAGGGTGCTCGAAGATGGTGAAGAAGTTGTTCCTGAACCATCAGGTACGGAGGCTGAGAGGAAAGTTTGGAATACTCAACTCATGATCCCTTTCTCTGTGAAGAAGGTAAACTACGCTTTTTGTGGACCTTACCCACCACATTATGAGATTGTTTCAAAAGAGGTAAATGACATCTTTCCTTTGCATGTTACCTGTGGCCCTAGGGTCTTTGAATCTGACCCCTATAATTTTGGGTATTTGAAAAATTTCCTTAAGATATTTAGAGCTGCTCCTTATACTGCCCATAAGGACTATATCCCCTGATTAGATAGGGTCGAAAAAGATTTTAAGGGTACCTGGGAAAGTTATGGGATTTACCCTCTTATTCAGTTTAGTCGAACTGGTCCTGAGGTTGAAGCCAAAGAGGTATAATTCACTTTATTTTTCTAGTTTCAACTTTTTCCATATCATTGTTTAATCTTAACTGATTTTTCTTCGTGCTTTCAGGATAAGTCGAAGGAAAATCCTGTTGAAGGGGACAAACAACCTATCTCCCAAGAGGTACCAGTTGAGAATAAGGAAGATAACAATCAAGACCCCTTGGATGATGGCAAGGTCGATTCAGGGCACTTCAATGAAGGCAATATGGGAGGAGGACCTGAAGCCAATGTTGAAGGGGATGGCACCAAGGTTCAGCCCACTACCTCAAGCATCAAGTACACAATGCCCAGCATTTCTACAACCTCAGGCCAAGCTAGTTCGACTCAAGAATCTCAACATGATTCTGATACTATGCCTGAAGCTGAAGCTGGTGGTCCAGACATCGTCTCTATTTCTTCGACCTCGAGGCTCTCTGCAAGCCTAGGTGTGCAAGAAGAGGAATTCACTAACATGCAGAAATCAGACCCTGCTGGCACCCTTAGACTCTTTCTTTCCAAGAGACAAACTAAAAGCGC
This sequence comes from Trifolium repens, assembly GCA_030408175.1. NCBI lineage: Eukaryota > Viridiplantae > Streptophyta > Magnoliopsida > Fabales > Fabaceae > Trifolium > Trifolium repens. Next base: position 48,905,863 of record CP125836.1, on the reverse strand, counting down.
TACTTCGAGCGAGCACACCACCACTGACTCTGCGCCTTCAAACTCTGATATTGACTTAATGGTGCGTCAGGACTCTTTGCTGCTGAAGCTTACAACCACCTTTGTCCACAGAGATGTGCTGAAGCAGATCGAAGAGAATCCGGCTTGTGCTTATAGCCACTTGGCCTTTTTGAAGAAACTGCATAACCCTTTGACTGATGAAGAAACTCTAGGCAAGGTTATCCAGCTCAGTTCAATTGTAGATCAATATGCTAAAGCAGTGCAAAGAAGGCTCGAAAATGACACAAGGCTTGCTACTCAGCAACAAGCTCAAGCCATGTTCTTTGAAAAAGCTTAGAAGGCACAGGCTGAAGTGGACAAATTAACTTCTCAACTGATCGAAGGCAAGTCAGAGCTTAAAGAGTGCGATGAAAATATTGCTCACTATAAGGATCAAATTAAGCTCTTAGAGGAACAAATTGTTGGCTATAGGCGCAAGATCATTGATGAAGAGACAAAGAGAGCTCGAATTGAACAAGAGGCCAAGACTTCGACCCAAGAGCAGATTGATGCACATGGCAGGGAAGGACTTCAAGCTTTTAGTTCAGCAGAAGTTGTTGGTGAAGAGATTAAATCTCTAGAGAGTTCAAACCTTGTGGTCGAAAAGGAGTTGGCCACCCTAAAAAAGATCTACGCTGATTGTACTAAGAGCTTATAGTTTTCCTTAGTTTATTGTCTTTACGAACAATTTCTGGTTATTCAATCCTGTTTGGATTTCTTACTTGTAATTCTTGAACAAAGTCCATATTTTATGGCAAGCTTTAATTTCATATTGCCATTTTGCTTTTATGTTTAAGTATTATTCTGCACTTATTTTTACTTCGAGTAAAGTAGGCTTATATTTTTTCAAATACTTTCCATTTATACCCAAAGTACGTTTTTCAGGAGTTAACTCCTCAATTTCATAAGCGCCATTAGAATAAACTTGAACAATTTTAAATGGTCCCTCCCAATTTGGGGACCATTTGCCTAAGACTCTATCTTTTTTGTCCATAGGCAAAATAACTTTCCAAACTAATTCTCCTATGTTAAAAGACTTAGACTTAACCTTTTTGTTATATGCTTTAGCGACTCTTTCTTTTTGTTTTGTTAAAACTTCTAAAGCATTAAGTCTTTCTTCATCTAAATCAACTAATTCATCTGACATCATTTGGAAATAATGGTCTAAGGGTATTTCCATTTGTCTTTGCACCCTTGCTGATTGCAAATGTATTTCGACCGGTAATACTGCATCATGACCATAAGTAAGTCGAAATGGAGTAGTGTTAGTTGATTCCATAGGAGAATTTCTGCAAGCCCATAATACTTGGTCTAAGGTTTTATGCCAATTTCTTGGCTTTTGGGCTATATGTTTCTTTATTAAATTAATAATAATTTTATTGGCTGCTTCGACCTGACCATTTGCTTGTGCATAATATGGTGTTGAAGTTAGAAGCCTAAAGCCAATTTCTTGGGCAAATTCCTGCATCTTTCGTCCAGTAAAAACTGAACCCTGATCAGTTGTAATTGTTTCAAGAATTCCAAACCTATAGATTATATAATTTTGTATGAAATTAATCACTGCTTCTTGATCAACATTTGGTAAAGGAATGGCTTCTATCCACTTTGTGAAATAATTTATTCCAACTAAAATATAACGTTGATTTTTTGATGAGGCAGGTTTAATTTCACCAATCAGGTCTAGGGCCCAACCCCTAAAGGGCCATGGTTTTACTATTGAATGAAGTTCACTTGCAGGCACATGCTGAATCCCTGAATGCCTTTGGCATTCTTGGCAACCCTTGGCATATTCTATACAATCTTTTGGCATAGAAGGCCAATATAGACCTTGTTGAAACAAGAGCCATTTCATTTTATGTCCTGCTTGATGGGAACCACAGGTACCACTATGAACATCAGAGATTGCTATATACGCTTCTGTTTCATTGAGGCATTTTAGCAAGATTCCTTCAGAAGTCTTTTTGAAAAGATCATTTTCAAAAATGATATAGCTTAAGGCCCTATATTTTACCTTTCGATCCACATTTCTTGTTGGATTCTTAAGATAATCCACTATAGGCTTTCTCCAATCATTATCTGACAAGTTGTCAATGGCAAAAATTTGAAAATTCTCTAGGGGATTTTCCATCTCACCATTTATTTGTGGTATAGTATCTGCCCCCACAAGTTTTGGCATTGACAATTGTTCAGATACTGGTTCTTGTAAAACCATTTTTTCTTTTATTTCGATCAATTGTGTCAGTTTTTCTTTTGACATTTTGTATCCTGAAGCAATTTGAGCTAAGTCATTTGCCTCTTGATTTTCCAATCGAGGTACATGTTCAATATCTACATGATCGAAACAATCTAACAAAGAACAAGCTATAGCAAAGTATTTTGTTAGGTGTTCTTTAACACATTTATATTCTTGTGTTAATTGTTTCAATACTAATTCAGAATCACCTCTTATTTTAATGCTCTTTGCCCCCAAGTCTTTTAGTATTTCTAAACCTGTAATTAAGGCTTCATACTCAGCCTCATTATTAGAGCAAAGTCCATTTATCTTATACTTGAATTTAGTTGGAACTTGAGTAGGAGATATAATCAATATTCCAATTCCTGTTCCATGTTTATGTTTGGACCCAACAAAGTACAGGATCCATGGCTGAATATCCACATAATCTTGTGGCATTTCGACCAAAGAATGATCTACTATAAAATCAGCCACAATCTGGCCTTTAACAGCCTTTAAAGGTTTGTAAGTTAATGAATATTCAGTTAATGCTAATGCCCATTTTCCAATTCTACTATGTAATATAGGTTTAGTTAGCATATGTTTAATAACATCAAAATGGGAATAGACATAAACATCAACAGGCTTTATATAATGCTTAAGCTTTGTACAAGAGAAATATAAACAAAGACAAAATTTCTCTATGGCAGTATATCTAGTTTCTGCATCATTTAAAACTCTACTAAGGTAATAAACTGCATTTTCTAGGCCATTATCATCTTCTTGAGCCAACATGCTTCCTATTGTCTTATCAGATGCAGCAATGTACAACTTCATAGCTTTATTCCTACTAGGAGGCATTAGAACTGGAGGCTTTATCAAATATTCTTTAATGTCATCAAAAGCCTTTTGATGCTCTCCATTCCATTTGAATGGATCATCTTTCTTGAGTCGAAGTAGTGGTGAGAAAGCTTGAGCTTTTCCACTTAGATTCGAAATGAATCTTCTCAAGAAATTAATTTTTCCCAGGAAAGATTGAAGTTGTTTTTTGGTCGAAGGAGGCTTTGTCTCTAAGATAGCCTTTGTCTTGTTTTGGTTTATTTCAATGCCTTTTTTATGCACCACAAAACCAAGGAAATCTCCTGCATGCACACAAAAAACACATTTTAATGGATTCATTTTTAATCCATGTTTTCTCATTCTTTCAAAAGATTGCCTAAGATACATCAAATGGTTATCTTCAGAAGAGGATTTAATGATGATGTCATCAATGTAAACTTGCATGAATGTATCTATAAAATCATGAAACATGGAATTAATTGCCCTTTGATAAGTGGCACCAGCATTTTTTAACCCAAAAGGCATAATAACCCATTCATAAGTGCCTAAAGCACCAGGGCATCTAAATGCTGTTTTAGATACATCTTCCTCAGCAATAAATATTTGGTTATAACCAGAATAACCATCTAACATGCTCAAGAACTCGAAGCCTGCTGCTGAATCTACTAACATTTCTGCCACAGGCATGACATATTCATCTTTGGGTGTAGCATTATATAACGCCCCAACTAAAATATCTAGAATATTTAGTCAAGACATAAATAAATGGATCTGAGTACAAAAATTTACTGAATAAATACAGAAGTTACAACTTAATTCGAATACAAGGCGGTGATCTGATTAAATACAACGGAAAGAAACTAAATTCATGAGTAAACAAGATAATATAATAACAAGGAGAAGAATAAAAATCTTCAAGGCTGACAATCCAAGCTCAGCTCCAATGTCAGTCTCCTACCTGGTCCTTGCTCCGGATAACCTGTTTACCTAAAAAAAATTGATTTGGAGTGGGGTGAGACTACTAAGCCTCAGTGAGTCCTACTACCCTCCTAATGGTGACTACACCGGGGGAACCTAGATAGTGTAATAGTCTAAGTTCAAACTGTTATACAAATAAGAGTAATATTATTAACAATGAATAAAGGTGTAACACATTTATCAATCTTGTCAATTACTCTTCAAAGACACGCCGAGGCAAGCCGGTCTCGGGTGCCTGACTCTGCGTACTACCGAAACAGAGGCTCGGATTCCGACGTTGGCTCACATAATAAAATGATTAGAATTCAGAGGAATTCTTTAATCACGGCATAAAGCTGCCATTTAAATTTTAATGAGTTAAAGCAGTTCTAACCAATATATCCCACCCAGGGTATCCTAAGCATGTTACTGATGAATTTAAATATACATATTATTCTCTGACTATATATTCTATTTTACACTAGTAAACATGTTCATGAAAACCCCAGTTGCATTCAGATATAAAACGAGTGTTTGATAATTTTTAAAAGATAAAATATGCAGGTTCTGTCCCTGCTAAACTCGCTGTGGCGTGTTCCTACTCGCTACGGCGAGATTTTATGTCACTGACCTATAACACTCGCCCTGGCGAGTCAAGGACTCGCCTGGCGAGTTATACAGGCAACAACACTCGCCACGGCGCTTAGTTACTCGCTACGGCGAGCTTATCAGCTCAGACCCCTGTTTCTGCAAAATCACGTTTTAAAATAATTTTCACCTACAATCTCTATGCAACCAGTTATAAACAAGTTCAATAATATAAAATAAGTTATATAGGAGTAGGAATTTGGGATTGAGTCCTGCTCTTACATAATTGGGACCTATAATCCTAAGTTTACATGCAATTTCATATTTGGGACAAAACTAGGTTTCTAAACATAAACTAAGGTTGGAACCTAAAGAACCCACCTGAGTGAGATTAACTTAGAAGCTTGATAATAGGCATATAGCTCTGCTACTGTCCAGGATTGACATCCAAATCATGTTGTATCCAAATCCAATGTTATCACCCAAGGCTTATTCTTTGACAACTCGCAAGTACACGAAAGGGATTAGGATCAATTTATACTTAACTACTAAAAGATAAAGTGGTGAAAGACACAAAAGAGAAAGTTTAAAGCTCCTCACGAAGGCTGGGAATGACAGAACAGAGATTGAACAGCAACGAGCAGTAGCAGCAACCTGCTAAACTCGCCATGGCGAGTAGCTGCTTGCATGGCGAGCTGACTCAGAAACCAAATGCAGCTTCTGCTGCCCACAACGGCAACTTCCACGAATCTCACATGCAAGATACAAATACAGGAGTTGGTTTAAGGTTGAGATACGACACGATATTGCAAGAGGAATGAAGGATTAAATGTTTCTTACCATTTCTTGATGCTTGAGACTTAGAGGTTTCAATTTCAATATTTCTAACAATTTACCAGCTCCAGCTCCATTTCAAATTCTGGTTACATCCCCAATTCCAAATTACAATTTTATGGTCTTTTTCTTAAAACTCAATAATAGTTCAGTCTCTTTCTGCTACCAACAGCTCTGTTTTCCCCATTTCTTCTCAATGATCAATTCAATATTCACTCAAGGATTTCCTTCTCCACAGAACTCACATGCAGCACCATGATTAAGAGTAATGAGATTTATGAATCTTCTAACACTACAGAGGAATAGAACAGTCCTAAAAGAAGGAAAGGGTATTGAACTCCTTACCAACCATTATTGTCAAAGTTACAAGGATTTCATGTAGGTAAACTTCCAATGAACATTTGGTAGATTTTTGGGTTCTCTTTATACTTCAATAATAACCAAAAATTGCATTTGCATGTGAGATTAGGATAGATCTTGAGAGTGTTAAGATGATGGTGATGGAGGTGAGATTCGGTTTGACTGAGAAATAGAGAAAGGAGTTGAGTTTGTTCACTAAGTGGGTGATTTAGATTTAAGGTTAACTCTTCACATGAAAAGCTTCAAGGGTGCTTGAATGGAGGATTCTTGGGTCTGGTTTGGTTTATGAGAGAAATAGAAGATGAAGTGGTGTTGATACTGACTTGTTGTGTGAGAGAGAATTGTGAGGCGTGTGAGAGAAATAGTAAAGAGGTCATCAACCTTTGGATTGTGACTAGTCCTTCCTTTATCATAGTTATGTGGGTCCTCTTGCACTAATGTTGTTGTTGATGACGTGAAGAGAGTAAGAATAGTAAGAGATTCGCTATAACTAATGGTTTCTCACCCTCCTTGGCTTATTACATTTAATTGTGGTCTCATTGCTACTTTGTCTTCTTTCCATTAGTTAGAGTTAACTTACTCTAATATTTTCCATCACAATAAACATGACACAATTAATCCCAAATACAACTCTAATTATTATTACTTCTAATAATTAAAGTGGGTTGTTACAATCTACCCCTCTTAAAAGAATTTCGTCCTCGAAATTCAAAACTTTTCATTCCACTACATCGTAACTCAACTATATTAACATCCAAAGTTTAGCTTCATCTATTCTCCGGTCAATAGTATCCAATCTCTTGGAATAAAACTTTCCTCTCTTAGGGTCATTGGTTAAATGTTGATCAATCTAATCCACACTTGTACCGGTCTCATGCTGCGCACTCTGATTCGAATGCTTACTGCCACCTTCTGACAGCGTCACTGTCGTTTTAGTCTAAATTAAACTCCCTGAATACTTTCATACATCAACTGTCTTAATCACCTCTACTTCTTCTACTACGATTAATCTTCTTCCATTCCCAAAGGTATTTAAATCCAATTTCAACTGGCTTAGGAGGTATCTGGCCTGGTTAGGTACTCACAAAAACTTGTGGCGATGCTAAATAATTAACTGAAGGGTAAAAACATGAGTATTCCTATTGGCAAGTCCAAAATCTTCCTTTCCATAGTCGTTCTCCTTTCCGAACACTATTATGCATGACGTGTCAATTATACCCCTGTACCACGTGTTGTCTAAATCCTCCAGAATAGATCGAAATATAAAACGAGCGGAAAATTGTCTAAACACTACTGATTCCTCTGCCAACGAGTCAAACTCTTTCGCAGACGATTCTATAGTTGTCCGATAACATCCCACCTACAATTTGATCCATTCTGATGCGACACAATGATCGAGTTGTACATTTAACATGCAGATGCACTTAGGTTCAGATTTTTCCTCAGGGTTAATGGTTAATCTAGCTTGAAGTCCTTCACTGGTAACTAGTGTATGAAACTAGGATAAGGGAATAAAATTCTCGACTTGGCTGATTGTACTCGTAAGATTTGAACTTGTGAAGTTGTGGCTGAAATGAATTGTTCGACTTAAGATGATTTACTAAAATAACTAACTGATCATTTGGAATAGGAAATGGTTTCCAATGAATATGGTGTATCGCCCTAAATTAGCAATTAACACTTACACTTACCTGAACCGGTTGTTGATAACTAAACTTAGAGTTGAAATATTCTGTCCAAGGAATTCGAGCTTAACACTTGGTCTCATAAGATTTAGAACATGAAGCTGAAAGGTCAAGGTACTCGGCCAGAGAAGGATCTAATCTATGTGATTACAGAGAGTGAGATTTGGAAAGGTAGCCCATTACTGATGATACTCGATCTCTTAATTTCCTTAAGTTGTGTGGAACTACAACTTATTTTGAACTTAGCTGATAAAGCTTATACAAAAGGGTTAACTAATTCGGCTGGCGTAATAATTTCCAACGTTCGAAACTACGAACGTCTAATTGGTCCACTAATACTGAGTTAGATAAGATATGTCGGGATGGGTTGAGAATGTTGATTAACAGATTGACTGAAATGAGCAAGAGTTTGAACTGAAATTATTCTTGATCTTTCTCAAGAATAATTGACTTTCGCAGATTGGTTATAGCCACCGATAACGCACTGAAAAGAAAACTGAAGGATACATAATGCGATCACCTAAGAGTGACGTTAATCACTGCTAGTTTAATTAACTGGCTTCAAGGAAGGTGAAAAGTTAACATCTAAATTTTGAATTTATGCTTTGCATGAGGCTGACAAGCATTCAAGGCACGAGGAGAACTTATCCATCTGAGGCAGGATTAAATGAGTTAGAGAATATACATGTTCATGGTGTTCCAAAACTTATGAATGTTGGTTTGAACATTATTCGGTTCGAATTAATGGTTAAATGAGAATCCTTATGAATAAAAGGCAATTAGAGATTGGTATCCTATTGGGTTCAGGCTGATACTCCACAATTCTATTTCTCCTGTCAATTCTCTCAGGTCAGGACAACTAGGTTTTCACTCAAGTCTCTTGCTGACATGATCTCCCAGGGAGGTTTAACTGTTTCTGCTATTCTCTAAGCTGATAGGTTTTGGAATAGGTGAGATTTGTCGGGTGGCTAATTGAAGCTAAAACTTAAACTTGCTTATTTGTGTCGGGTAACTAACACGTACATTTAAAAGGCTGGTCAAATCTAATTCTCAATCGGTTATCTATTTGGTCTTCAATTCTGTTTTACTAACCTAGTGGTAATCTGAATGACAACACTCAATGTTTGGTGAACAGTTAAACTAATATGGAACTGAGTTTCTGGTCTCTAAGCTACATGATAATAAGGCTCAACGGGTAGACTCTGGCGACTGGTTGTGCTATAGGTAATACTTAGTTGTTCTTCTAATCAGGACTTACTATACGATGGTCTGGTGCAACTACCGGTATAGAATGGTATGTTAAACTTATGTATGGGCAACTGCAGGTATCATCACAAGTGTTGACCTTCTAGGTTTGTGGTAAGAGAATGTTAAGGTTCTAGTGCTCTCGTTGGACTATTCTTATAGAAGTATGTAATTGGTTTATAGCGCTGAGTTGGCCATTTATAGTAACTAAGTGACGGTGCTTAATAAGTCTACCTACACGTCAGGTATTAAGTCAATATGATTTCTAAATGGTGTACTTAGTATCTTTGAATTCCTAGGTTAAAATATGAACATTGAGTACTAACTACGAGGCTGGCTAGGGGTTATTGCTAACTTGGTTAATAACCTACTACGTGGTGACGCCTCTTGTATTGTTTAACGGCCTAAAGGTGATGCATGAAAGGAATCTTAAAGGTTATACTAATTGAAACTTAAGTCTTGGTGGTACGACAGAAATATTGCTACGATTTGAAATGGTCGAAGTAACTTAAGTAAAGGCGTTCTTGAGGGTAATCTAGTCAATCCTTAGTCTCTGAATGTAGGTCGGATCTACTGCCAAGTCTGGTGTTGTTTACGAAAGGATATCCTAATTATTATACTATTTAAAGTCTTGACTTTTAGTGGTACGATAGTAGTACGGTTATGTATAGAATGGTTGAACTAATTTTAGTTAAGGGCATACTAGAGGATAGTCTAATAAGGTGATTTGAAGAGATATAGGAATGTGCTTGTGTTCTAGTTTGGTTTCTCTAGTCTAGGTAGTTCGATTTGAATTTCTTTAACGAAAATATCTATTTGGTCCACTATACTGGTAAGGCCGAGTCTCTAGTGGTTTAGGGTATTTACTGGTTGTTAACTGAAAGAGGGTACTCATTCCTTTGAGGACGCTTACAGTCTGATAATCTTGGTATGGTCTAATCAAGTTGGAATCTCTGAAATTATTGGGACGTGGATGAGGTCTAACTAAATCTTCTTAACACATGAGAATTTCTCGCTTGCACTGAACAACTAAATAATCAGGAAAGAATTTTGGTTTGCTACTACTACTGGGTGTTACTCGGTCCATCAAACTTGGATAAACTAGGCTCTCGGTAGGATAGGGTTAATTCTGGGTTCAGGAAGTTGTCCGGCCACCCATCGTCAGTTGAATACTGTTGTGCACTACACAGTTCAGTATAATGATACACTTGCATTCCTTGTTTGTTTACACATCTTACTCATGTGGCACCATTTGCCACCGTTCCAATATTCACTTACAAGAATCTTCTTCAACGACTGCTCCTCGATTGCAGCTTCACTACGGATTTAACACTGGAATTCCAGAGTCCACTTCAATTCTAAACCATAATACTCTGCCTACCATACACAATACTGAGCTGATCAGACTCAGCACGTGATGGTTTCAGCGTAAACAGTTCAGATCCAAAGGGTCTGTATTACTTAGGTAGGAGTTGGAATGACTCATGGCAATGTCCGATACTAGATCGACCTGCTCTGATACCAATTATAACGCCCCAACTAAAATATCTAGAATATTTAGTCAAGACATAAATAAATGGATCTGAGTACAAAAATTTACTGAATAAATACAGAAGTTACAACTTAATTCGAATACAAGGCGGTGATCTGATTAAATACAACGGAAAGAAACTAAATTCATGAGTAAACAAGATAATATAATAACAAGGAGAAGAATAAAAATCTTCAAGGCTGACAATCCAAGCTCAGCTCCAATGTCAGTCTCCTACCTGGTCCTTGCTCCGGATAACCTGTTTACCTAAAAAAAATTGATTTGGAGTGGGGTGAGACTACTAAGCCTCAGTGAGTCCTACTACCCTCCTAATGGTGACTACACCGGGGGAACCTAGATAGTGTAATAGTCTAAGTTCAAACTGTTATACAAATAAGAGTAATATTATTAACAATGAATAAAGGTGTAACACATTTATCAATCTTGTCAATTACTCTTCAAAGACACGCCGAGGCAAGCCGGTCTCGGGTGCCTGACTCTGCGTACTACCGAAACAGAGGCTCGGATTCCGACGTTGGCTCACATAATAAAATGATTAGAATTCAGAGGAATTCTTTAATCACGGCATAAAGCTGCCATTTAAATTTTAATGAGTTAAAGCAGTTCTAACCAATATATCCCACCCAGGGTATCCTAAGCATGTTACTGATGAATTTAAATATACATATTATTCTCTGACTATATATTCTATTTTACACTAGTAAACATGTTCATGAAAACCCCAGTTGCATTCAGATATAAAACGAGCGTTTGATAATTTTTAAAAGATAAAATATGCAGGTTCTGTCCCTGCTAAACTCGCTGTGGCGTGTTCCTACTCGCTACGGCGAGATTTTATGTCACTGACCTATAACACTCGCCCTGGCGAGTCAAGGACTCGCCTGGCGAGTTATACAGGCAACAACACTCGCCACGGCGCTTAGTTACTCGCTACGGCGAGCTTATCAGCTCAGACCCCTGTTTCTGCAAAATCACGTTTTAAAATAATTTTCACCTACAATCTCTATGCAACCAGTTATAAACAAGTTCAATAATATAAAATAAGTTATATAGGAGTAGGAATTTGGGATTGAGTCCTGCTCTTACATAATTGGGACCTATAATCCTAAGTTTACATGCAATTTCATATTTGGGACAAAACTAGGTTTCTAAACATAAACTAAGGTTGGAACCTAAAGAACCCACCTGAGTGAGATTAACTTAGAAGCTTGATAATAGGCATATAGCTCTGCTACTGTCCAGGATTGACATCCAAATCATGTTGTATCCAAATCCAATGTTATCACCCAAGGCTTATTCTTTGACAACTCGCAAGTACACGAAAGGGATTAGGATCAATTTATACTTAACTACTAAAAGATAAAGTGGTGAAAGACACAAAAGAGAAGGTTTAAAGCTCCTCACGAAGGCTGGGAATGACAGAACAGAGATTGAACAGCAACGAGCAGTAGAAGCAACCTGCTAAACTCGCCATGGCGAGTAGCTGCTTGCATGGCGAGCTGACTCAGAAACCAAATGCAGCTTCTGCTGCCCACAACTGCAACTTCCACGAATCTCATATGCAAGATACAAATACAGCAGTTGGTTTAAGGTTGAGATACGACACGATATTGCAAGAGGAATGAAGGATTAAATGTTTCTTACCATTTCTTGATGCTTGAGACTTAGAGGTTTCAATTTCAATATTTCTAACAATTTACCAGCTCCAGCTCCATTTCAAATTCTGGTTACATCCCCAATTCCAAATTACAATTTTATGGTCTTTTTCTTAAAACTCAATAATAGTTCAGTCTCTTTCTGCTACCAACAGCTCTGTTTTCCCCATTTCTTCTCAATGATCAATTCAATATTCACTCAAGGATTTCCTTCTCCACAGAACTCACATGCAGCACCATGATTAAGAGTAATGAGATTTATGAATCTTCTAACACTACAGAGGAATAGAACAGTCCTAAAAGAAGGAAAGGGTATTGAACTCCTTACCAACCATTATTGTCAAAGTTACAAGGATTTCATGTAGGTAAACTTCCAATGAACATTTGGTAGATTTTTGGGTTCTCTTTATACTTCAATAATAACCAAAAATTGCATTTGCATGTGAGATTAGGATAGATCTTGAGAGTGTTAAGATGATGGTGATGGAGGTGAGATTCGGTTTGACTGAGAAATAGAGAAAGGAGTTGAGTTTGTTCACTAAGTGGGTGATTTAGATTTAAGGTTAACTCTTCACATGAAAAGCTTCAAGGGTGCTTGAATGGAGGATTCTTGGGTCTGGTTTGGTTTATGAGAGAAATAGAAGATGAAGTGGTGTTGATACTGACTTGTTGTGTGAGAGAGAATTGTGAGGCGTGTGAGAGAAATAGTAAAGAGGTCATCAACCTTTGGATTGTGACTAGTCCTTCCTTTATCATAGTTATGTGGGTCCTCTTGCACTAATGTTGTTGTTGATGACGTGAAGAGAGTAAGAATAGTAAGAGATTCGCTATAACTAATGGTTTCTCACCCTCCTTGGCTTATTACATTTAATTGTGGTCTCATTGCTACTTTGTCTTCTTTCCATTAGTTAGAGTTAACTTACTCTAATATTTTCCATCACAATAAACATGACACAATTAATCCCAAATACAACTCTAATTATTATTACTTCTAATAATTAAAGTGGGTTGTTACAATCTACCCCTCTTAAAAGAATTTCGTCCTCGAAATTCAAAACTTTTCATTCCACTACATCGTAACTCAACTATATTAACATCCAAAGTTTAGCTTCATCTATTCTCCGGTCAATAGTATCCAATCTCTTGGAATAAAACTTTCCTCTCTTAGGGTCATTGGTTAAATGTTGATCAATCTAATCCACACTTGTACCGGTCTCATGCTGCGCACTCTGATTCGAATGCTTACTGCCACCTTCTGACAGCGTCACTGTCGTTTTAGTCTAAATTAAACTCCCTGAATACTTTCATACATCAACTGTCTTAATCACCTCTACTTCTTCTACTACGATTAATCTTCTTCCATTCCCAAAGGTATTTAAATCCAATTTCAACTGGCTTAGGAGGTATCTGGCCTGGTTAGGTACTCACAAAAACTTGTGGCGATGCTAAATAATTAACTGAAGGGTAAAAACATGAGTATTCCTATTGGCAAGTCCAAAATCTTCCTTTCCATAGTCGTTCTCCTTTCCGAACACTATTATGCATGACGTGTCAATTATACCCCTGTACCACGTGTTGTCTAAATCCTCCAGAATAGATCGAAATATAAAACGAGCGGAAAATTGTCTAAACACTACTGATTCCTCTGCCAACGAGTCAAACTCTTTCGCAGACGATTCTATAGTTGTCCGATAACATCCCACCTACAATTTGATCCATTCTGATGCGACACAATGATCGAGTTGTACATTTAACATGCAGATGCACTTAGGTTCAGATTTTTCCTCAGGGTTAATGGTTAATCTAGCTTGAAGTCCTTCACTGGTAACTAGTGTATGAAACTAGGATAAGGGAATAAAATTCTCGACTTGGCTGATTGTACTCGTAAGATTTGAACTTGTGAAGTTGTGGCTGAAATGAATTGTTCGACTTAAGATGATTTACTAAAATAACTAACTGATCATTTGGAATAGGAAATGGTTTCCAATGAATATGGTGTATCGCCCTAAATTAGCAATTAACACTTACACTTACCTGAACCGGTTGTTGATAACTAAACTTAGAGTTGAAATATTCTGTCCAAGGAATTCGAGCTTAACACTTGGTCTCATAAGATTTAGAACATGGAGCTGAAAGGTCAAGGTACTCGGCCAGAGAAGGATCTAATCTATGTGATTACAGAGAGTGAGATTTGGAAAGGTAGCCCATTACTGATGATACTCGATCTCTTAATTTCCTTAAGTTGTGTGGAACTACAACTTATTTTGAACTTAGCTGATAAAGCTTATACAAAAGGGTTAACTAATTCGGCTGGCGTAATAATTTCCAACGTTCGAAACTACGAACGTCTAATTGGTCCACTAATACTGAGTTAGATAAGATATGCCGGGATGGGTTGAGAATGTTGATTAACAGATTGACTGAAATGAGCAAGAGTTTGAACTGAAATTATTCTTGATCTTTCTCAAGAATAATTGACTTTCGCAGATTGGTTATAGCCACCGATAACGCACTGAAAAGAAAACTGAAGGATACATAATGCGATCACCTAAGAGTGACGTTAATCACTGCTAGTTTAATTAACTGGCTTCAAGGAAGGTGAAAAGTTAACATCTAAATTTTGAATTTATGCTTTGCATGAGGCTGACAAGCATTCAAGGCAGGAGGAGAACTTATCCATCTGAGGCAGGATTAAATGAGTTAGAGAATATACATGTTCATGGTGTTCCAAAACTTATGAATGTTGGTTTGAACATTATTCGGTTCGAATTAATGGTTAAATGAGAATCCTTATGAATAAAAGGCAATTAGAGATTGGTATCCTATTGGGTTCAGGCTGATACTCCACAATTCTATTTCTCCTGTCAATTCTCTCAGGTCAGGACAACTAGGTTTTCACTCAAGTCTCTTGCTGACATGATCTCCCAGGGAGGTTTAACTGTTTCTGCTATTCTCTAAGCTGATAGGTTTTGGAATAGGTGAGATTTGTCGGGTGGCTAATTGAAGCTAAAACTTAAACTTGCTTATTTGTGTCGGGTAACTAACACGTACATTTAAAAGGCTGGTCAAATCTAATTCTCAATCGGTTATCTATTTGGTCTTCAATTCTGTTTTACTAACCTAGTGGTAATCTGAATGACAACACTCAATGTTTGGTGAACAGTTAAACTAATATGGAACTGAGTTTCTGGTCTCTAAGCTACATGATAATAAGGCTCAACGGGTAGACTCTGGCGACTGGTTGTGCTATAGGTAATACTTAGTTGTTCTTCTAATCAGGACTTACTATACGATGGTCTGGTGCAACTACCGGTATAGAATGGTATGTTAAACTTATGTATGGGCAACTGCAGGTATCATCACAAGTGTTGACCTTCTAGGTTTGTGGTAAGAGAATGTTAAGGTTCTAGTGCTCTCGTTGGACTATTCTTATAGAAGTATGTAATTGGTTTATAGCGCTGAGTTGGCCATTTATAGTAACTAAGTGACGGTGCTTAATAAGTCTACCTACACGTCAGGTATTAAGTCAATATGATTTCTAAATGGTGTACTTAGTATCTTTGAATTCCTAGGTTAAAATATGAACATTGAGTACTAACTACGAGGCTGGCTAGGGGTTATTGCTAACTTGGTTAATAACCTACTACGTGGTGACGCCTCTTGTATTGTTTAACGGCCTAAAGGTGATGCATGAAAGGAATCTTAAAGGTTATACTAATTGAAACTTAAGTCTTGGTGGTACGACAGAAATATTGCTACGATTTGAAATGGTCGAAGTAACTTAAGTAAAGGCGTTATTGAGGGTAATCTAGTCAATCCTTAGTCTCTGAATGTAGGTCGGATCTACTGCCAAGTCTGGTGTTGTTTACGAAAGGATATCCTAATTATTATACTATTTAAAGTCTTGACTTTTAGTGGTACGATAGTAGTACGGTTATGTATAGAATGGTTGAACTAATTTTAGTTAAGGGCATACTAGAGGATAGTCTAATAAGGTGATTTGAAGAGATATAGGAATGTGCTTGTGTTCTAGTTTGGTTTCTCTAGTCTAGGTAGTTCGATTTGAATTTCTTTAACGAAAATATCTATTTGGTCCACTATACTGGTACGGCCGAGTCTCTAGTGGTTTAGGGTATTTACTGGTTGTTAACTGAAAGAGGGTACTCATTCCTTTGAGGACGCTTACAGTCTGATAATCTTGGTATGGTCTAATCAAGTTGGAATCTCTGAAATTATTGGGACGTGGATGAGGTCTAACTAAATCTTCTTAACACATGAGAATTTCTCGCTTGCACTGAACAACTAAATAATCAGGAAAGAATTTTGGTTTGCTACTACTACTGGGTGTTACTCGGTCCATCAAACTTGGATAAACTAGGCTCTCGGTAGGATAGGGTTAATTCTGGGTTCAGGAAGTTGTCCGGCCACCCATCGTCAGTTGAATACTGTTGTGCACTACACAGTTCAGTATAATGATACACTTGCATTCCTTGTTTGTTTACACATCTTACTCATGTGGCACCATTTGCCACCGTTCCAATATTCACTTACAAGAATCTTCTTCAACGACTGCTCCTCGATTGCAGCTTCACTACGGATTTAACACTGGAATTCCAGAGTCCACTTCAATTCTAAACCATAATACTCTGCCTACCATACACAATACTGAGCTGATCAGACTCAGCACGTGATGGTTTCAGCGTAAACAGTTCAGATCCAAAGGGTCTGTATTACTTAGGTAGGAGTTGGAATGACTCATGGCAATGTCCGATACTAGATCGACCTGCTCTGATACCAATTATAACGCCCCAACTAAAATATCTAGAATATTTAGTCAAGACATAAATAAATGGATCTGAGTACAAAAATTTATTGAATAAATACAGAAGTTACAACTTAATTCGAATACAAGGCGGTGATCTGATTAAATACAACGGAAAGAAACTAAATTCATGAGTAAACAAGATAATATAATAACAAGGAGAAGAATAAAAATCTTCAAGGCTGACAATCCAAGCTCAGCTCCAATGTCAGTCTCCTACCTGGTCCTTGCTCCGGATAACCTGTTTACCTAAAAAAAATTGATTTGGAGTGGGGTGAGACTACTAAGCCTCAGTGAGTCCTACTACCCTCCTAATGGTGACTACACCGGGGGAACCTAGATAGTGTAATAGTCTAAGTTCAAACTGTTATACAAATAAGAGTAATATTATTAACAATGAATAAAGGTGTAACACATTTAACAATCTTGTCAATTACTCTTCAAAGACACGCCGAGGCAAGCCGGTCTCGGGTGCCTGACTCTGCGTACTACCGAAACAGAGGCTCGGATTCCGACGTTGGCTCACATAATAAAATGATTAGAATTCAGAGGAATTCTTTAATCACGGCATAAAGCTGCCATTTAAATTTTAATGAGTTAAAGCAGTTCTAACCAATATATCCCACCCAGGGTATCCTAAGCATGTTACTGATGAATTTAAATATACATATTATTCTCTGACTATATATTCTATTTTACACTAGTAAACATGTTCATGAAAACCCCAGTTGCATTCAGATAT
This sequence comes from Trifolium repens, assembly GCA_030408175.1. NCBI lineage: Eukaryota > Viridiplantae > Streptophyta > Magnoliopsida > Fabales > Fabaceae > Trifolium > Trifolium repens. The sequence goes on along the minus strand of CP125836.1, from coordinate 48,888,332 downwards.
AAAACGAGTGTTTGATAATTTTTAAAAGATAAAATATGCAGGTTCTGTCCCTGCTAAACTCGCTGTGGCGTGTTCCTACTCGCTACGGCGAGATTTTATGTCACTGACCTATAACACTCGCCCTGGCGAGTCAAGGACTCGCCTGGCGAGTTATACAGGCAACAACACTCGCCACGGCGCTTAGTTACTCGCTACGGCGAGCTTATCAGCTCAGACCCCTGTTTCTGCAAAATCACGTTTTAAAATAATTTTCACCTACAATCTCTATGCAACCAGTTATAAACAAGTTCAATAATATAAAATAAGTTATATAGGAGTATGAATTTGGGATTGAGTCCTGCTCTTACATAATTGGGACCTATAATCCTAAGTTTACATGCAATTTCATATTTGGGGCAAAACTAGGTTTCTAAACATAAACTAAGGTTGGAACCTAAAGAACCCACCTGAGTGAGATTAACTTAGAAGCTTGATAATAGGCATATAGATCTGCTACTGTCCAGGATTGACATCCAAATCATGTTGTATCCAAATCCAATGTTATCACCCAAGGCTTATTCTTTGACAACTCGCAAGTACACGAAAGGGATTAGGATCAATTTATACTTAACTACTAAAAGATAAAGTGGTGAAAGACACAAAAGAGAAGGTTTAAAGCTCCTCACGAAGGCTGGGAATGACAGAACAGAGATTGAACAGCAACGAGCAGTAGCAGCAACCTGCTAAACTCGCCATGGCGAGTAGCTGCTTGCATGGCGAGCTGACTCAGAAACCAAATGCAGCTTCTGCTGCCCACAACTGCAACTTCCACGAATCTCACATGCAAGATACAAATACAGGAGTTGGTTTAAGGTTGAGATACGACACGATATTGCAAGAGGAATGAAGGATTAAATGTTTCTTACCATTTCTTGATGCTTGAGACTTAGAGGTTTCAATTTCAATATTTCTAACAATTTACCAGCTCCAGCTCCATTTCAAATTCTGGTTACATCCCCAATTCCAAATTACAATTTTATGGTCTTTTTCTTAAAACTCAATAATAGTTCAGTCTCTTTCTGCTACCAACAGCTCTGTTTTCCCCATTTCTTCTCAATGATCAATTCAATATTCACTCAAGGATTTCCTTCTCCACAGAACTCACATGCAGCACCATGATTAAGAGTAATGAGATTTATGAATCTTCTAACACTACAGAGGAATAGAACAGTCCTAAAAGAAGGAAAGGGTATTGAACTCCTTACCAACCATTATTGTCAAAGTTACAAGGATTTCATGTAGGTAAACTTCCAATGAACATTTGGTAGATTTTTGGGTTCTCTTTATACTTCAATAATAACCAAAAATTGCATTTGCATGTGAGATTAGGATAGATCTTGAGAGTGTTAAGATGATGGTGATGGAGGTGAGATTCGGTTTGACTGAGAAATAGAGAAAGGAGTTGAGTTTGTTCACTAAGTGGGTGATTTAGATTTAAGGTTAACTCTTCACATGAAAAGCTTCAAGGGTGCTTGAATGGAGGATTCTTGGGTCTGGTTTGGTTTATGAGAGAAATAGAAGATGAAGTGGTGTTGATACTGACTTGTTGTGTGAGAGAGAATTGTAAGCCGTGTGAGAGAAATAGTAAAGAGGTCATCAACCTTTGGATTGTGACTAGTCCTTCCTTTATCATAGTTATGTGGGTCCTCTTGCACTAATGTTGTTGTTGATGACGTGAAGAGAGTAAGAATAGTAAGAGATTCGCTGTAACTAATGGTTTCTCACCCTCCTTGGCTTATTACATTTAATTGTGGTCTCATTGCTACTTTGTCTTCTTTCCATTAGTTAGAGTTAACTTACTCTAATATTTTCCATCACAATAAACATGACACAATTAATCCCAAATACAACTCTAATTATTATTACTTCTAATAATTAAAGTGGGTTGTTACACATTATTTAAGTCCCTAAAATCTATGCATACTCTAAGTGTACCATTCTTTTTAATAACAGGAACTATATTTGCTAACCATTCTACATACCTGGCAGCTCTGATGAATTTACTCTTCAGCAGCCTTTCGATCTCTTCTTTGATTTTGGACATGATCTCTGGTGCAAACCTTCTTGGCAATTGTTTCACTGGTTTTTTACCTGCCTTGATTGATAGCTTCAGTTCGACCATTTCTCTACTGAGTCCAGACATTTCATTATAATCCCAAGCAAAACAATCACTAAATTCCTTGAGAAGTAGTACCAATTTTCCTTTCAAATCAGGACTAATATTGGCACTAATGTGGGTTGGCCTTTTTACTAAGCCATTTCCAATGTCAATTTCCTCCAAAGGGTCTTGAGCTTGCATCTTAGGAGTTACATTAAGTGGATCCCTTTCGAATCCCAGGGGCTCTTCATCATAGATGCAATCAAGCCTTTGTGGTTGTGGCATAGAGGTGCCATCATTTTCGACCTTGGCTTCTGTAGCCATATTTTGATGAACATCAGCTTCCAAAGCCGTATTTAGTCTAGTTTCGGCCATATAAGCCGTAATTCTGGCCCATGCATTGGACTCAGTCATAGTAATCTTCGTACACATTCCACCCAGATGGTGGTGCAACTCCATCTTCTGAGGACACAACATTTATTTCCTCTCTTTCCCATATGAAGCCTTGGGTTGGGTGGAGTTTGACAGAATGAATCACATTGTCAGAAGGTGTGAAAGCATTCTCTCTATCATAACATGGCGCAATGTTCGCCAAATTCTTGTCAAAGGTTTGCTGATTTATGGTATCAACCTCTGACATATAGAAACTTTGATCAGCTTCTATATTCTCAACGCAGCCATCCTCCCTCCAAAGTATCAACTTCTGGTGAAGGGTCGAAGGAACAACTCCTACTCCATGGATCCACTCTCTTCCCAACAGCAAGTTGAAGTTTGCCTTAGATTCAACCACTAAGAACAGAGTTGGTCGAACTATGCTGCCCACAACAACATCCACTTGGATTGCCCCCCTTGAATGTCCTGTTTTGCCTTCATAGTTTGACAAAACAATGTTATAGGCTGACAAATCACAGTCATATTTGCCAATCTTGGGTAACATAGATAGAGGCATTAGATTCACAGCAACTCCCCCATCTATCAGCACTTTGTTAACCCCAACTCCTTCAACTTTTGCTCTGATGAAAAGAGGCTTGAGATGGTTTTTCATGCCTAAATCTGGCCTTTCGAATGTAGCTTGCTGCTCTTCGATACAGCAATTGTTCATGACATAATAGCATATTGGCTTAGGATCAGCCATTTCTAACTGGTCGAAATCAGTTTCGAGCTCAGTTACTTCCGATTGAACGTCATATTCTGATGGTAATATGGAAACCACACATATTACATCAAAATCTGGCTCAGAGTCCAGCAGATCATCATCTTCCATTTTGTTTTCATCTATAGGAGGAAAGATCCTTTCTTTTGCTGGCCTTCTAGCCACTTCTTTGTATTGGCTTGTTTGAGAATTAGTTGCAGCCAATTTCTTTTGGCGTTGGAATCTACGCCATTGAGTCATTGTCATTGGATGTTTACCCTTATAATTATTCCTGTAAGAGTATTTGTTAACATCCTCTAAGTAGCTTAGTTTGGTGCCACTGGAGCCACCAACTTCCATTGCACCTTTGTTGAATTTTATGGTTCCTTGGTGCATCCAGCGTTCCACAGGGATCGAACCAGAAGGACGGAAAGTAGGTCTTCGATCAATTTGAACCATGTTATTTGGTCGAGTCAGAATGCCCTTTCCTTTGTCCTGAGGCTGTTTTGGGTTTGCCCCATGCCTACTTGCCATAGGTTGGAACTTCATGAGGCCTGCAGTAGCCTCCTTATCACAAACAGCACTGCAACGAGCACAAAGCATCACTCCTTTGTTCTCTAGTTTGCATCTGTTCAAAAAGTCAATCAAATCCTCTTCAGCACGAGGATATACTACCTTCATTTTCTCGAAGTATTCCTCTTCAGGGATTTTTTGTACTTCTGTAATCTCCATGGCTTCGACCATCATTATAGCCTGTGGTTCAGCATAGAGAGTATCAGCATTTTGCGAAGGCTCAGGATCTGCCTTTGTGGCTTTGGGCTTTTCACCAAATTTGAGTCTCCCCTCGTTCAAAGCCTTTTGAACCAAGTCCCTGAAAAGCACACACTGTGAGGTTCTATGTCCAAGAAAATTATGATATTTACAATAACCTCTTTCCTTTCTCATATCTAATGGAAGTATTTTAACACCTTTTGGAACCACTATTTGGCCATCAGTAACCAATAAATCAAAAATCTCATCACATTTTGTTATATCAAAAGTGTAAGTTTTTGAAACATATTTATCATTTTTTGGTTCAACAAGACTTTTTCCATTTGAAGGTTTTAAAAGTTTACAAGTATAAGGGGGACCAGGTTTTAATTTTGCTAGGTCTACTTCCCCTTGTTCAACATCCTCATAAGAGATATTATATTATAGGTCGCTATCATGTGTTTCCACATAAGCAACTTTTTCCTTCTTATGATACTTAAAATTTCTAGCCTTTTCTGCTTTCAAGCGTTCGACTTGTCGAACTCTATCAGCCAATTGGGCCATATCTCTTAGATGTTGGGTGTCTAACTTCTTTCTGATCGAATAGTCTAGGCCACCAGCAACCATTTCGACCAATTCATGTTCAGGCACCTGAGTAAAACATCTAGCCTTAAGTAAGCGGAATCTATTCAAATAATCATCCACAGACTCAGGAGTTTTGCGCCTGACACTTGCCAATTCTTTGAGACTTATCTTAGATTGTCCCATGTAGAATTGCTCATGGAAAACTCTCTCCAATTGATTCCAATTGAAAATTGAATGTGGAGGGAGAGTAGTAAACCATGTAAAAGCATTTTTTGTTAGAGAATTTGGAAAATACTTCATTCTTAAATTCTCATTATTTGCTAAATCTCCTGCCTCAGTTAAGTATCTTGCTATGTGTTCAAGAGTAGATTCACTAGTAACACCAGCAAACTTAGTAAATTTTGGGATCTTCCAACCCCTTGGCAATTCTGTTTGAAGCACATATTCTGACAAGGCAGAAACAAAATGAGGCCTATGCATGCCTATGTTCAACCCATTTTGTGCCAGGATGGTTTCGACCAAATTGGCTATGTTGTTTTGCCCAGCAAAGTTATTGTTCTGGACATTTCTAACCACATCATCAGCATTTTGGTTCCTATTTACCAACACAACTCCAGGATTTTGTTCGACCTGGGGCAAAGCCTGTTGTTGTGCCTGAATTTGCACTTGTGGTTCGACCACTGGCACAGGTTGTTGGACTTGGTTTATAGGGTTTACAACATTATTTGGTGCAGGCATAATGGCGTTATTCGGTGCTTGTGCAATCTGCAAAGGCACCGCATTTTGAATTTGGGGAACCTGTTGATTAGGGACTTGAGGAGCCCCAAAGAAATCAGCAATTCTTCCCATTTGATTGGCCAACAATTGGTAACTTTGGTTTGTATTTTGAATTAATGGGTTAAATACTGTACCAATTTGTTGTGTTAGCATAATAACCATATCATGATTACTCTCATCCATTTGTTTCCTTAAAGCATTCAAGGCGTGGTTGGTTAATGAGGGGTTACCGTTTCGAGTCGCAGAACCAGAAACTATCTGATTATTAGGCACAAACACGCCTGGTGCTGACTCTGTGAATAATGATGCACTTGTTTGCAAACCCTGCATCATGCTTGTAGGCATACCATAAGGGTAATTCCTACTGGAGCCTTGAGCCATATATTGGGAAAAGGGCAATGCAAAAGTGGACGAACCAACGCCACCCCCATTAACATCTGATATATTTGGAGAAAAATTCCTCTCCATGGCATGAGAGAAAGTCAAAATGGGTTTTGTAGTGGTCGAAGGTACCACTGTAGACGCTGGCATTGTCATTGTGGAACTCACCACAGAAGATGTTGGGGCAGAAACTGTTGCCCCACTAGCGTTGGGTATAATCTCACTGATTACAGGAGAGATTATGGCCTCTGAAACACTCGAAGCGGTTGAAGGATTTGAACCGCTGTTACTATTGTTTTCGTTTGTAACATCCATGTTTTGTCTTGGGTTATTTCTGGGTGGTGGTCTAACCATTTCAGGGAGTGATTTCTCGTTTCTCAAAAGCATACACTACACACAAGACTTTTTGGAAACAATTTAGAATGCAGAACAAATTAACTACACAAACTTTGAAGAAATTTAAACACAAAGCACACAGTTCCACTGGGCGTGCCAATTTGTTTACTGTGAAATTTAGTAAACAACGCTAGTTTGATTATTACAAGAGAGATCAACTAGTAAATCTCAGGACATAGTGCTTTTGTTTATATTTTCAAAGTAAATGGTATTCATTATTGTTCTTATGTTCATAAAGTGTTGTTTTTAGGTTTTTTACGTAACTTGAAATGCAAGAAAGAATGTTTATTCAATTGAATAAACAGATGGAAAGAATAAGTCGAAAGTAAAGGACAATTGGAATAAGATTAAAGGCTGTAAATTGCATTCAAATGTAAATAATTACAGAATGAAAATGGTTCACACTACATACATTCTCCTTCGAGCACTCGTTTCTCGCGTTGACATGGGTACTTTGAGTTTTCTGTGGATTTTGTATAATGATTGTGACCCCTTTTTCGATCACATAACTAGGCTATTTATAGACACTAATTCCTAACTGCTAATTGAAGGTGTGAAAAACACAAGAAGGGGGGGTTGAATTGTGTTTTGGGTAGTTTGAAAATTTCTTCTAAGTTATGGAAAACTTATCAGAGTTTGCAGCGGTTTGGAAAACAAAACACAATCAAACAGAACTTATGAAGGTAGAGAAAAAGAGAGAAAGATAGAGACAGAGATTTTTATACTGGTTCCCCTCACAAACCGAGAGTACGTCCAGTCCTCTTGTACTACCAAGAGAGTTCACTATAATCACAACAGATTACAAATGCTCAAGCACACAGGCAAGAGACTTCCAATGCTCAAGTATACAAACAAGAGACTTCCTAATGCTCAAGCACGCAGGCAAGAGACTTCCAAACACAAATATAAGAAAACAGAGTCTGAACAATTGATATAAAGATCAATGTTCAGTTACAACTAAGTACAACTTTGATACAAGACTTAACTTAGAATCTTAATACAAAATTCTAAGGTTCAACTAATGAATTAACAGAAGCTGGAGTCTTGGATTTGAATATGAGTTCAAGTTGTATTTGAAGTTTTGTGCTTTAGGATGTTTTTGGCAGAGTAACAGCTCTTTCAAATTGTTCAAAGTATCGTATCCCAAAGCTTCAAACTTGCTCCAATTTATAGACGAAGGTGGAGCGTGTTTGATTTGAATTTGCATGCGGTGAGATTGTGCCAGCTGTAGATAGTACCATTTTTAACCAAATCAAGTAACCTTGAATACGATCAATCTTGAGGATAACGTTTTAGCTAAATCCGGTAAAGAGTACGCACAATAGTACTAACGTCACTATCTTGTGGATAAGATTGATTCTATCAGCTTTTAGAATGTCAGAGTATGATGATGATATCCAATCATTGTTTTAGAGAATGTTCTTCTGACAAAACGGCTCTCACTGCTCTTATCAGAGTCTGATACTAGCTTCTGACGAATTTAACTTGCATCTTCTGATGCCTTGAAGGTCTGGTCAGAATTTGCTTTGACATATCAGAGCTTCCAATGTGCTTCTGGTGAATATAAAAATTAACTTGTATATCTGCACACTTGGATTAAATAATTAGTATACCCTATTGTATATTAATACTCTTGTTATCATCAAAACTTAATTAGATCATGTCAGAACCTCTTTTGTTCCAACAATCTCCCCCTATTTGATTGATGACAAACCAAGTATTAATTTACAATGGTTGTTGATAAAATTTATCAAGCATCTCTTAGGTTTATGAGTTTTGCAAGCTCCCCATAAGTTCAGCAATGATTAATTAAATCAATTTGAAAATGATTATTTGAATTTTGAACTAAGACTAATACACTAGACTTTCAGAGGCTAGGTTTGCAAGCTCTCCCCCTAAGTCTGATACCCATGAAAGAAAATTGCACTTTTCTTTTATACGTACCATGTATCAGAAGTTCAAATTTCAACTAATATTTTCCTCAAAATCATATCATACGAAGACATAATTCTAATGAAATAAATATGGAATTTGGTTTCAGTTTAGCATTTCATAAATTAATAACACCTCTTACTCCCCCTTTTGTCATTAAGCAAAAAGATAAAACTGACAAGAAATAAATGACAAGTTAGAAAAAAATTGGTCAATATTAGAGTTTCAATGCAGTCAAGGTGGTTACAACTACACCAATTAAATGATTTGTCGTAAAACCATGAACTTGTCTATTTTGAACCACTATATAAGGACCATAAACTTTGTCATTTCACTCAACACTTCCATTTCATTGTGAAGAATCAACAATGGATAGGGATAGAAGAGTGATCAAAAGTAAGAGAGCGCAGGATAAGAAGAAGAAGAAGGTGAAGATTCAACAAGACTCAGAGTCTAAGAAGAAACCTCAGAAGATGAAGGCATCAACTTCTGCTCCTGTCAGAGCCAATTATCAAACAAGATCCAAGGCCAAACAACAAGAGTCCTCATCAGAATCTGAATGAGATTCTGACTGGAAGGAATTCTTGAGTACATATGTTCCTCCTAGGGAAGAATACCCTACTTCTCCCTCTGATTCTAACAAGCTAGATTTAGAACTAGCTGTTTCTGATGTAGAATCCAAGTGAAAAGGTGGATAAGAACTTATGTAATCAACAATTTTCAATTGAATAAACTCTTTATTTAGCTTTGAAATCTTTGTGTTGATCTTTGTCTCAAAAACATTTATGAAAGCATAAAATGAATGCATAAAGTAAATAAATTATAACCAAACACAAGAGATAATCAACAAACAACAGAGTACATAAACAAATAGAATTCAAAAAGTTACAAAATAACAGAACATGATAATGAAATAAAAAGAACAAGTGCATAGAATCCTAGGTTTTAAGGTTGAGGTGGTAATCTGGCATTGATGCTCTGGAGAGTAGTCATAATTGCAGCCAACATAGATTCTCTTGGCAAGACAATGCATGCGTTAACGCTTAATGTAGATGAAGATGCCATGGATGAAATTTGGGGATTAGGGTTTCTAAAGAGGGAGAAAGAAATTGCTCTGTGTTTTAGAAGATGAAAGTGTAGGTTGTGAGAGTGCAAAAGCGTGAATGTGAACAGTTAGTGTGTTTAAATAGAAAGTTTCGCGCAAAAACAAGTACAGACACGTAGGGGTAGCAGAGTATTTTACCACAAATGGGGATTAGAAATGCTAATCATCATTAACCAACTTCTTTATCCTCTTGCAACAAGACACATGTATCAAAAGATTGTTTAAATAGCTGACACGTAAGTTAGGGAAAACGAAAGGGTTTTTACAAAAGATTTTTACTTACGCGCCAGAACTATTTACCTTCTAATCAGATTCTGATAGTTTGTCAGAAGATGTTCTCATCACAACTTCTTATACATAAGGTTCTGATGACTTCAGCTTCTGATTACTATTAGATCCTTACAAACTCAAATTTTTCATCAGAGTCTAAGTTAGTCAGAGATTTCCATCATGTTCAGATTCTTTTTGATGAAATCAAAACGTTCAACAGCTAAAGGTTTTGTAAAGATATCAGCCCATTGATTTTCAGTTTCAATGAACTTAAGATCAATTACCCCTTTTTAAACATAGTCTCTGATAAAATGATGTTTAATCTCAATATGCTTAGCTCTTGAATGTAAAATGGGGTTTTTAGAGAGGTGAATAGCTGCAGTATTATCACAATACAATGGAATATTATTACTGCTTATTTGGTAATCTTCCAATTGATATTTCATCCAAAGTTGTTGTGTGCAACATTTAGCTGCTGATATGTATTCAGCTTCTGCTGTTGACATAGCTATGGTGGTTTGCCTTTTACTAGCCCATGAAATTAAATTCTCACCAATGAACTGACAGTTACCACTAGTGGATTTTCTTTCAACTCTATCACCAGCATAGTCAGCATCACAGAATCCAATCAGCTTGTAGTCATTGGATTTCTGATACAGTAATCCAATGTTATAAGTAGCTTTCAAATACCTAAAGATTCTCTTCACAGCAGTGAGATGAGATTCTCTAGGATCTGATTGAAATCTTGCACACAAACATACACTAAATAAAATATCAGGTCTTGAGGCAGTTAGATAAAGAAGAGATCCAATCATACCTCTATACAGCTTCTGATCAACTTTGCTCTCAGAGTCTTCTTTGCCTAGACTTGATGTAGGATGCATTGGAGTGTTCATGGGTTTGCAATCTTCTAAGTTGAACTTTTTCAGAAGATCCTTTATATATTTTGATTGATGAATGAATGTTCCTTTCTTTGTTTGATTTATTTGAATGCCAAGAAAGAACTTCAATTCTCCCATCATGCTCATCTCAAATTTATCCTGCATAAGCTTAGAAAAATTCTTGCACAGAGTAGCATTAGTTGATCCAAAAATGATATCATCAACATATATTTGAATGATCAAAATGTCTTTCTTAAGAGTCTTTTTGAAGAGTGTATTGTCAACTTGTCCTTTTTCAAAACCATTGTCAATCAAGAAGGTACTCAATCTCTCATACCATGCTATGGGAGCTTGTTTGAGTCCATAGAGTGACTTCTTTAGTCTAAACACATGATCTGGATTTGTTAAATCTTCAAATCCAGGAGGTTGTTTGACATACACTTCTTCAGAAATGACACCATTTAGAAATGCACTTTTCACATCCATTTGATATAGAGTAATACCATTATTGACTGCATAAGATAAAAGTAACCTGATTGCTTCCAGTCTAGCTACTGGAGCATATATTTCAGTGAAGTCAATTCCTTCTTGTTGACTGTATCCTTGTGCAACAAGTCTGGCTTTGTTCCTTGTGACTTCACCTTGTTCATTCAATTTGTTTCGGTATACCCATTTTGTTCCAATAATGTTCTTATGTTTTGGTTTGGGTACCAGATCCCATACATCATTTCTCTTGGATTGATTTAACTCTTCTTCCATTGCAACTATCCAAGCATCATCTGAGAGAGCTTCATTTGTTGTCTTTGGTTCAATCAAAGATACTAATCCAAACAATGATTCTTCATCTCTGAAGTTTGACCTTGTCTTTCTTGGACTATTCTTGTTTCCTAGAATAAGCTCTTCAGGATGTGAGGATTTGTACTTGAAAGTGTTCCTTGGAATATCAGTTGCTTCAGAGTTATCATCAATAGTTTGATGTTCTTGAGCAGCATCAGAAGGTGTAGCTTCTTGAGTGTCAGTATCTTCTACAGGCTCTATGTAGTTTTCATACTCTGGAGCTTCATCTTCTGATTCATCAGAACCTGACAAGTCTTTAACAGGCTCTGACTTTTTATCATCAGGCTCCTTATCATCAAACTTTACGTGCATTGATTCTTCCACTGTATTAGTTTCAAAATTATACACTCTGTATGACTTAGATCGTTCAGAGTATCCAATGAAGATGCCCTTACAGGCTTTAGAGTCAAATTTCTTAAGATGGACTTTGTTATTCAGAATGTAACATGTACAACCAAATTGATGGAAATAAGAGATATTGGGTTTCCTTCCCTTAAAGAGTTCATATGTTGTTTTGTTCAGAATAGGTCTTATATAGATTCTATTTTGAATGTAACAAGCAGTGTTAACAGCTTCTGCCCAAAAGAATTTTGCCAAATTATTTTCATGCATCATGGTGCGTGCCATTTCTTGTAAAGATCTATTCTTTCTTTCTACAACTCCATTTTGTTGTGGAGTTCTAGGAGAAGAGAATTCATGGAGAATCCCATGTTCTTCACAATTTTTTTCAAAAGGTTCATTTTCAAATTCACCACCATGATCACTTCTCACTTTCAAAATCTTGAAATCTTTTTCATTTTGAATTTGGATACAGAAGATGCTAAACACTTCATATGTGTCATCTTTAGTTCTCAGAAACTTAACCCAAGTCCATCTACTATAATCATCCACAATGACTAATCCATATTCTTACCATTGATTGAGGTAGTGCTAACTGGTCCAAATAGGTCAATGTGTAAGAGTTCTAAGGGTCTGGTAGAAGAGACAATGTTCTTGTTCTTAAAGGAACTTTTGACAATTTTTCCTTTTTGACAGGAACCACAAAGTGAGTCTGAGTGATATTTTATTTTTGGAAGGCCTCTAACAAGATTGTCCTTGCTAAGCTTAGAGATTAATCTCCAGTTAGCATGACCCAATCTTTTGTGCCAGACCCATTTTTCATCACTCAGTGTTAAAAGACAAAGCACTTGTTGTTCCTTTAAATCAGAAAAATTGACTTTATACACATTGCCTTTTCTATTTCCCTTAAAGACAATAAATTGATCAGAGTTTCTGATTACAGTACATGAATCCTTATTAAACATAACATCATAATTACTATCACATAATTGACTTATGCTAAGTAAATTATGATGTAGTCCATCTACTAACCAAACATCAGAAATTGACAAAGAAGAATTACCAACTGTACCTATACCAATGATCTTTCCCTTCTGGTTGCTACCAAACCCTACAGTTCCTCCCTCTTGCAGATTCAGGGTGTGGAATAAGAGTTTGTCTCCTGTCATGTGACGAGAGCAACCACTGTCGAGATACCAAGAGCTTTCTTTTCTTCTCTGGGTGCATACCTGCAGTATACACTATTTCAGATTTTGGTACCCATACTCTGATGGGTCCTTTTTGGTTAGTTTTGAGAATCTTATTCTTCTTGTTAGAGTATTCAGAAGATCTGGAGTCAACAGAGCCTTTAGAAAAAGGTTTAGGCTTATGTTGTCTCTGAGACTTTCCTCTTGAGTGTGTCAGAGAACCACTTACCAAGTTTGCTTTAGAAGTACTAGTGCCCCACTTATCAACAGGCTTTGGTACTCCGATAGCTTTAACTTGAGTAGACATGGGTACTGATGTGAGGGGAACCTGGGTTTTAGAAGACTTAGGTTCAGAGGATGAATCATCTTCTGATACCTTGTCTTGTGGTTCCAAGGTCACAAGAGTACCAGACACAGACAGAGGTTCTGATGTACCCTTAGTAAAGTTTGAATAAGATTCTGCTGGTGACTTGCTTAACAAGACAGGGTTGTTTGATTTCCCCATATCAGAAGATGTGTGGGAACCAAGTCCTTGTCTCTTATAATAATTGCTAAGCCCACCATGAATTATGGAAGTTATCCTAATTTTGTCAATGTTGTGGTGTACAAACTCTTGAAGAGAAATTTCATACTCGTCATAGGGTTTGTGACATGTTCTGCATCCAGTCTCAAGCACTTTAATTGTTTTAAGAGATTTTTGATAATTTGCTTGAGTCTGGGTGAGATTTTCATTGAGTAGCTTCATTTTTTGTTTACAAAAATGTAGCTCACTCAACTTTTCCATGTACTTCACCATTACATCTTTCAAAGCTTTGGTCATTTGAGTACTAGACATTTTAGATATTACCTCATCAATGTCGTCCGTGTCAGACTCTGAATCGTTGTCATAGTCTGATTCACCAGTGGCCATAAGCGCTAGGTTTGCTTCCTCAGAGTCTTCATCCTCAGATAGTTCATTAATATCCTCCTATGTTGCCATCAGACTCTTCTTGGCCTTGTTCTTGATTGTACTCTTTCTTCCTTTACCCTTGGAGTTGAGTTCAGGACAATCAGCCATGAAGTGTCCAGGCTTATGACAATTGAAACAATTTTTTGTTTCATCCTTCTTCTCTTTGTTGGTGTTGTTTCTTGATCCAGATCCTCTGCCTTGATAATTTTTGCCCTTCCTTAGTGACCACTTTTGAAAGTTCTTGGACAAGAGTGCAAAGAAGTCATCGTCTGATCCATCTTCTTGATTATCTATGAAAGATTCCTCTGCTTCAGATTCTACAACTTTGGCTTTCAGAGCCTTAGATGAAACTGAAATAGATGGCAAGGCCACAGATTTTAGTTTCTTCTGAGGCTCATCAGAAGATAGTTCAATCTCATGACTCATGAGTGAACTTATCAATTCCTCCAAGCCAAGTTTGTCCAAATCTTTAGCTTCTTGAATAGTTGTTACCTTAGGCCTCCACCTTGAAGGTAAGCTTATCAAAATCTTTCTTACATGATCAGAAGTTGTATAACTTCTTTTTAGAACTTGGAGACCAGCCACTAGAATTTTGAACCTAGAATACATAGATTCAATATTCTCATCATCCTTCATTCTAAAGAGTTCATACTGTTGGATCAGAAGAGTGGCCTTTGCCTCTTGAACCTGTTTGTTCCCTTCATATGTGGAACACAAGGAGTCATAAATACTCTTGGCAGTGGATTTGTCTGTGATCTTGAGATACTTATCATGAGTTATACACCCAATGAGAAGATCCTTAACCTTGTGATGTTTCTTGTATAACTTCTTGTCTGTAGGAGTGAACTTCTTTCTTTCTTCAACAGATAGCCTTCCCTTTTCATCTAGTCCTTGGAAAGTTACCCCTTCTTCAACTAAGTCCCAAAGCTCATCATCTAAACCAATAAGATGACTGTAGATTCTATCTTTCCACCAGGAAAAGGTAGATGCATCTCCATTGAACTTTGGTGCTTTGTTGCTTGTCTTATTATCTTCAACATCATAGTCATGGGGAACTGATATCATGCTCACACTTGGAGTTCCTTCAGTCATAGTGTTTTTCAACTAGAAACTGTTTCACTGTTAGGTGATCAAAAAACAGAACCAGGCTCTTGATGCCAATTGAAGGTGTGAAAAACACAAGAAGGGGGGGTTGAATTTTGTTTTGGGTAGTTTGAAAATTTCTTCTAAGTTTTGGAAAACTTATCAGAGTTTGCAGCGGTTTGGAAAACAAAACACAATCAAACAGAACTTATGAAGGTAGAGAGAAATAGAGAAAGATAGAGACAAAGATTTTTATACTGGTTCCCCTCACAAACCGAGAGTACGTCCAGTCCTCTTGTACTACCAAGAGAGTTCACTATAATCACAAAAGATTACAAATGCTCAAGCACACAGGCAAGAGACTTCCAATGCTCAAGTATACAAACAAGAGACTTCCTAATGCTCAAGCACGCCGGCAAGAGACTTCCAAACACAAATATAAGAAAACAGAGTTTGAACAATTGATATAAAGATCAATGTTCAGTTACAACTAAGTACAACTTTGATACAAGACTTAACTTAGAATCTTAATACAAAATTCTAAGGTTCAACTAATGAATTAACAGAAGCTGAAGCTGGAGTCTTGGATTTGAATATGAGTTCAAGTTGTATTTGAAGTTTTGTGCTTTAGGATGTTTTTGGCAGAGTAACAGCTCTTTCAAATTGTTCAAAGTGTCGTATCCCAAAGCTTCAAACTTGCTCCAATTTATAGACGAAGGTGGAGCGTGTTTGATTTGAATTTGATGCAGTGAGATTGTGCCAGCTGTAGATAGTACCATTTTTAACCAAATCAAGTAACCTTGAATACGATCAATCTTGAGGATAACGTTTTAGCTAAATCCGGTAAAGAGTTCGTACAATAGTACTAACGTCACTATCTTGTGGATAAGATTGATTCTATCAGCTTTTGGAATGTCAGAGTATGATGATGATATCCAATCATTGTTGCAGAGAATGTTCTTCTGACAAAACGGCTCTCACTGCTCTTATCAGAGTCTGATACTAGCTTCTGACGAATTTAACTTGCATCTTTTGATGCCTTGAAGGTCTGGTCAGAATTTGCTTTGACATATCAGAGCTTCCAATGTGCTTCTGGTGAATATAAAAATTAACTTGTATATCTGCACACTTGGATTAAATAATTAGTATACCCTATTGTATATTAATACTCTTGTTATCATCAAAACTTAATTAGATCATGTCAGAACCTCTTTTGTTCCAACACTAATAACGCCTAAAGAAGTACAGAGAGGACGCGTGTCTTTGACACATATTTTGAATTTGAATCCCTTCTTATCTTCTGAGTTAGCCGTTATATCCATCGAAGTCGAAGTGATAATGCTCTCCCTTGAATATTTCGCTAAGTCCACACTTTAATCTTGCACTACTGGATACTTCGACCCTACTGACGCTTCGACCAAATCGAAAGGATCCTGAAGAAGAATACGTAATTTAGAAGAAATGCTCAATAACAGAACATTTAATACATGTTCATGCATGATTGATCATTAAACTCATTGGCTCTGAAAACCAAACACATTTAATGACTTTAAAAAAAATCATATAATCAAACATAATTATTTTAATCATGTATTTTAGAACATATTTTACTTAGTAAAAATATGGGCTAACAGGGAGTAGCAATTTATTTAGTCTGATTGACATTCTCTATTGTGCTAATATAGATAACTATTTAATCTCATTTTTTATTGTGCTTAGTTAATTGATAACTACTTAATTAAGAAGAAAAAAAAAGACATATTTTTTTTACTAAAAAAAGAATTGTTAACCTCCTTTTTTTGTTGTGATTAGTTATTAAGAAAATATATATATATTTTTTTACTAAAAAAAAAACTAAAAACCTACTTTTACGTAGAAGTTATTTCTCAACATATACAAATATTTGAATAGAGTGAAGGGCAAAAACAACAATATGAAAATTAAAGTCCACGCGAAATAGGTATTCTCTTTATATATTGGTATAGATAAAGAACAAAAGTCACATTGGGCATGTTAGCTAGTGGTAGAGTTGTAAAAATGGGCCGGGCTATCGGGCCGGCCCAGTAGCCCTATAGTTTTATACGGGCCGGGCTGGGCTTCCCAAAAATATCATTGGGCCTTATTGGGCTGGGCTGTCGGGCCTATGGGCCATCATGGGCTGGCCCAACGGGCTTTTGGGCCGGCCCATTAAAGAATTAAAAAAAAAATCTAAAAATAATTTTACCTAAAAATAAGGAATTTTAGTTAGCATAAAATCTTTAGATAAAATAAGTAACAAAAGATGAGATTTGTTTTTTTTAAGGAAAAAGATGAGATTTATAATTTACTTTTTTTTATAATTTATAATTTAATTTATGTATTTTGAATGGTTATGTTAAAAGTTTAGTGTCTGATGTAAGTTTGAAATTTATTAGCTTTGGGGATGCACTTTATGAATCATCATCCACGGATCTCTCGACTTTTGCATGAATATTTTGAAGTATTTATTATTTCATGAAATCATGACACTCACTTTTTTATGGATATTAATTTGTGTGCGATGCATATGTAGTTTTATTGTCCATTGATTTTTTTTTACAAAAAATTTGTCAATTTTTTATAAAAAAAATTTGAAAAAATGTGGCGGGCTGGCCCATCGGCCCATGTTTATTGGGCTGGGCTAAGCGGGTCTTGCCTTGGGCCATAATGGGTCGGACCACTTAAGTTCAGTAGATGTTTTGGCCCTATGGGCCTGAGCCGGGCCGGCCTATTTGACAGCTCTAGCTAGTGGTATGTGTGTGCATTTAAAAACATATTGTCATGGTATATACATACCAACCTAAGGAATTTTCTTACTTTTACACTATGTAATTTTCTTACTAATATACACCATTATTTGAACTTTATAGTTCACAACACCAATTTAACACCAATTTACCATTCTCATCACCATTTTTATGCTATCAATTTTCATAGCATCAACAATTAAATTCACCCAAGCATAATTCATTTAAGAAGTGAAATCATCAACCACATATATATACACAACACCATTGGAGTGACAAATGAAGGAATCTTTAACGTTTCATCATTTTCTCATAAATTAAGAACAACAATAATTCATCATCTTATCATGATTATAAACAACAAAATAAATTCATTATTTTTCTTAAATTAAGGACAACAACAACAATTCATGAATATTCAAAATTATGCTCATAAGAAGCGATAATTTCACTTAACTAACATATATATATCTTCATACCAAAAGTAATCATTTTTCACAACATTCACAATTTGAATAATACATAAAAATACCATATTATTTCATTTTCCCATAGTCAAGAACAACAACAAATTACATTCATCAAGCATAGAAACTCAATATTCAAAACCACCAAAATAAGGAAAACTACATCTCATGCTTGAAGAAAATAATAAGATTAAGAGAAAATACAATCCAAGGGTCATAGACAAACCCTGATAGGATTTCATGAAGCACTTGGGAATAGAGTGAAAAGCATCACTCCATACTTCCATGAACAAATCCCTACTCATAATATAATTTCCCATTACCTTTAAAAAAATTGAGATTTTGAGAAGAAAAGAAATAATCTTGAAATCTTGAAGCTTCAGCTCTTCCTCTCCAAGAATATCCTTATCTTCTCCCAAACTCTAGAGCCTCTTTCTACCTCCTTTTCTTAAGTTTCAAAAACCCTACACTTTCTCTACCCTTATCTATTTATAGAACTCCACAGAATTCCTAAAAAATGACCTAAAATGGGCCAAAAACGGCCAAACAACAAGCATGGGCGCGCCCCGCGCCAAAACCCATGTGTGCCGCACCTCAAACAAGGCCAAGCCTGTGCCTAACGCAGGCCAAGCCCGTGCCTTGTGTTTGCCTCAAAAACTTGTGTGTTTCGCGCTCTCCCAGGCTCGCGTGCCACACCTAGGCAAGGATGAGACCTTTGTATGGCATGCAATTGTGCGCACACCAAGCCTCACAAATAGAGCTGTCAAATGGGCCGGCCCAGCCCGGCCCGGGCCCATAGGGTCAAAACATCTACTGGGCTTAAGTGGCCCGACCCAATAAACATGGGCCTACATGGGCCGATGGGCCAGCCCGCCACATTTTTTCAAATTTTTTGTAAAAAAAAAAAATTCAATGGACAATAAAACTACATATGCATCGCACACAAATTAATATCCATAAAAAAGTGAGTGTCATGATTTCATTAAATAATAAATACTTCAAAATATTCATGCAAAAGTCGAGAGATCCGTGGATGATGATTCATAAAGTGCATTCTCAAAGCTAATAAATTTCAAACTTACATCAGACACTAAACTTTTAACATAACCATTCAAAATATATAAATTAAATTATAAATTATAAAAAAAAGTAAGTTATAAATCTCATCTTTTTTTACTTATTTTATCTAAAGATTTTATGCTAACTAAAATTCCTTATTTTTAGGTAAAATTATTTTTAGATTTTTTTTTTTAATTCTTTAATGGACCGGCCCAAAAGCCCGTTGGGCCAGCCCATGATGGCCCATAGGCCTAATAGCCCAGCCCAATAAGGCCCAATAATATTTTTGGGAAGCCCAACCCGGCCCGTATAAAATTATAGGGCTACTAGACCGGCCCGATAGCCCGGCCCGGGCCGGCCCATTTTTACAGCTCTACTCACAAACAACACCAAAACCTTCAACTCTCCGAAACCTTCTCCAAACTTAAGCCTACATTATCCCTTCTTAGGATTAGTCCAAAACTAATACAAATCCTACTTTCCAACGTCATAACCTATACAACTGTAATCCTAAATTAATTAAGATTTATTCAAACACATGTAATCACATAAATTATTGAAATCAATCAAATCATTGAGTTGTAACAAAAACAAAAGTGTGTCAGTGTAACCACTAAACTACAGCATTTGATAAAAAAAAGTTTTTTTTTTTTTTTTTTTATAAAAAATAAACATGTAGAATTGAGATAAAAATAAAATATACATTGATAAATCTATGCTAAAATAGAATAAATATTGTTGTCCTGAACAAAAAAAAAATTGAAAAATAGAAAATAAACTATATTTAGAATAAACGTGAAAGCAACAAATTAAAATATTGAATTTAAAAAATTTAGGGTAAATAGGTTGATACCTCATATAATGTGGACGAGTTTTGTTTTTCCTCCTGTAATATATTTTTTTTGATTCGCCCATTGTAAAGTAAATTTTGTTGGTTTCCTTGGCTGCAAGGAATTTACACTTTTTAAATCGGTTGAACAGATTAACCGATTTAAAAAACATCACTTTTTAAATCGGTTTGAACAAAATAACCGATTTAAAAAGTGCACCCAATGAGCAAGTCCAAAAAATTCAACATTGCAAAAGGTGAGTTAAAAGAAAAAAAAAATTTAAGTGAAAAAAACAAAAACTCGCCCAAGATATCAACCTATTTACCCAAAAATTTAAGTCACCAGATTGCTGACATATTCACTAAAGGGCTCCCGCGCACATTTTTTGATGATTTTTGAGCGGGTCTCAACATACGGGAACCTGCCGCCTCACAGATAATTTCTCTTCCGTCCTCCGCCGCTAGCTCCGCCGCGTCTTCGCATCAAGTAAGCTTTGATTTCTTTTTCTCATTCTCGTTCGACCTTCTTCCTTTCTCATTCAGCTTTGATCTAACCTGTTGATCAGAAAGGTTGCTGGGCCAATGAATCTTCCACTTGATGAATTCCTGTTGATTGTTGAGCAGCTATCACCACCGGAGGGGGGGTTGTACCTGCAGGCGCTCCGATGCTTAAGTCAGAAAGGTGAACAGATACAGAGAGTGAAAGTATAGAATGAGAATAGAATACCTGACCCTCCAGTGAAGGAGGGTATTTATAGATCCCCCAGCGCTGGGCCAAGATCTCCCTAATGGGCTGTGTTTAGCGGCCCAATAGGGGAGACTGCCAGGATTTCTCCGTTGTTGGAGCAAGGAACCGGCCTTTAGCCCTTATCCTGGTGATGAGGTGTCCTCATCGTGCGGGAAGGTTGTTTCCTTAGTCATATCGTGTCCTAGTAAATAGGAGCACGTGTGAATTGTGGCGGCTTAATGGCAACGAGCAGGGAGCTCATTACTTGCTGAGGAGAGGCTATGAGCTCCATTCGTCGAGGAGAGCTACGAGCTTAATACTCTGGGCAAGGCCCACGAGCTCCATAGGTCGAGCATAGGTATGGACTCAATATTCCGAGCAGGAGCTACGAGCAGAGTATGGATTGGGCCAGCTCTAGGCCCACTCCACAACAGGAGCCCCCTAAGTCTTTTGGTTAGTCGAGGTGCTCTGTCCTCGAATAGGAGATTTGTGCCCTCTAGATTGTCCTCGTGAATGGATTTGATAGGGGACAACTGTTTTTGCTCGCGAATATTGTACTCGCAAAATCCTAGGAGATTTCTTTGCTCGCGAGATTTGTGCTCGCGAAATCAGGGAAAGACTTGTTGCTCGCGGGATTTATGCTCGTGAAAACAAAGAAGCTTCCTTTGCTCGTACGTTCCTGCGTATTTTGTGCTCGTCAAATCTACAGCAGATTCGCTTCGTGATTTGCGAGCAGGATGAAATGACCTTTGAAGTGACAGACGCTTTGTTTTGCGTTGCCACGTGTCAAGGCTATAAACAGGTGTAATGATGGCTATCAATAGGGGTATTATGACCTCGTTTCACGAGGACGGTTTGTGACCATTAAATCAAAACGTCGTTTCGCTTTTCCCCAAGATCGTATCTGGAACGTTGGATTCCTTTTTATTACGTTCGTTAGATTAATCCAAAGCTTCAGATTGAAGCAGCGTATCCGTTGTTGTACGGATACAATTGTTGGAGATCTTCCTTATAAATACAAGTAGAAGGGGAAAGTTTAAACTTTCCATTTTCTATTCATATTCTTCTAGCCTTTCTCTTCTCTCTCGCTATCAGAAACAAGAAGAAGGCTTTGGAGCAAGTGTGATTATTGGAAGATTCATTGCGAAGTTGAGGGGTTTTGAACCATCATTCTCATTACGTTTCGCATAACTGGTAAGTTTACTGATCTTTCGGTTTGATTTTTACCTGCTTTTGGTTCATAGTTTTCTCCACCGGAAAAGTGTTGGTGGATGGTGGTGGCTTAACCATCACCGGAGCAAGTGTTTGCTCAAGTTTTTCGCCGTTGACGGTGGTTTTAGGCTCTTTGTGTGATTTTCGTATGTTTTGATGCTTCGGTGCCGCCGTTGGCTGGCGTTGCGCTGGTGACTGTTCATATGAGTTTTTCTAAACATTCATACGATTATATGATTTCTGGGAAATTACAAGAACATCAAGAAGATGATGAACAATGTGACGGGGACAATTGTCCCCTTTTTGTTCTCGTAGGAAGTTTATATGTTTAGACTTTGTTATGTATTTGTCGGGGACTTTCTCCCCGTTTTTAGATTTGAAAATCCTAGAATAGTTTCCTCGTAAATTATAAGCTTTGCCCAACTGTTGAGGGGTTTCTCCCCGTTTAAGACTTATTTTTAAGGAGTAAAAGATGAATTTCGCATTTTTACTGACGATAGTTATTCGCGGGGACCTTCACCCCATTTGAAACTGAGGATAGTTCTCCTCGTGTAAAACTCTAGAAGTAAAAGATTACGAGGATAGTTGTAAGTGGGGACTTTCTCCCCGTATTTGCTTCGTTTAATGCCATTTGTTGAGGGCTTTGGCTGAGGGCAATGTTCCCGCGCCTATCCACGCCCTTTCACTTGAATTGCGGTGGAAGGGTGGATTTGATTTGATTGTCGAATTCACTTTTCTTCGCTGCTTTTCAGGTAAAATGGCTGACGAACGCGACGACGTGGTGGGTGTCGAGGAGACAGGGGGAGGAGCTCAAATCGAGGAGGTTATTGACGAGGATGAAGATCTCGTCGGGCATCCGGAGTGGAAGTGGATAACGCGTGAACCTCGAAAGATGGGGTCGGAGATAACGTCGACATCACTGAGAGCGTTTACAGTCCTCGAGGAGGAGCCTGCGCCCGGTGATTTTAGGGCATACAATGTTGGGCCCCATCAGAAGATTTGCACAACTTTCCATAGGGATGGGTTCAGTATGTACGAATTCGTTTTTAAGGAGCTTGGATTGAGGCTCCCTTTCTCCTCGCTAGCCACAGAAATTCTTGGATTCTTAAGGCTGGCCCCGTCTCAACTTCATCCCAACGCGATGGCGTTTGTGCTCGCGTTTGAACATCTTTGCGAGTACAAAGGAGTGGTTCCGACCCGTGCCCTCTTCTTTCGCGTTTTTCAACTTCAGCGTACGACGAAAAAATTTGGTCGACGAAGTTGGGTGTCCTTGAAGAATAGGATTTCTTTGTTCGACATGTACGCCGAATCTATCCGCGGTTTCAAGTCGCGATTTTACTGTGTTCGCCCAATGACGCAATCTGGGAGGCGTTATTTGTATGATTGGGTGGTCGACAAGAATGAGGACGGGACCATAAAGAAGAATGTGGACGGCACGGACAAGCTGAAGGAGGTGGAGAAATTCCCTTTGAGCTGGACAAATGAGCAGTTTGAGAGGGGCACAGATGTTTATTTGACGGCGGATGCGTCTTTGAGTGTCGAGGTGAGACGTGGGCTCAAAGTGCTCCAGGAATACGTCGCGAACTTCCAGCCCGCCAAGCTGGTAACGAGGGCAGGAGAGCCTGTCCTCGACGAAGAGGGGAACAAACAATTTATCCCTCGTCTTATTCATACGAAGAGGCTACTCGAGTGTAGAACTCGAGCCGAGGTTCATGAAGTGTTGGGTAAACGATTTGATCCTTTCCCCGTTTACGCGTTTATAAAACTTTGTTTATTTTGTGATTTTCTCTCCCCGGTTTTAACTTGTGTTTCTTTTTGTCTTATGTTCAGATACTATGGCTGATTTTGACCTCGATCTCTCCAAAGATTGTCTCCGACAAGAAGCTCACCGGGGGAGTAAGCAAAGCAGCCAAGAAGAGGAAACTAGGTCCCAAGGGTAGTGCTGCGTTCGCTACTGCGTCGTCGTTGCCAGGCGGGGCAAGCTCGTCGTTGGGGACGAAGGTGACCTCTCCACCTGTATCGCAGAAGAGCAAATCCACCAAGGAGGGGACTCCTTTGATCGACCTGGTGGAGACGGGGAGGCCCGTTATTCTTCCCAAGGTCGTAACTGATAAGGATTTTTTGGAGAAGAATCCTCTGCAAGTGGCAGCGGTGGAGAAGGCTGCTATCCTGGAGATGAGCGATGAGTCTGCTCATGATCAAATCATTGATGATTTGGCTGCTCTACTGAGGATGCTGGAGAGGGTGCTAGTCCTTCAGGATGACAAGAGCAGTCGTCGGAAGGATCTCGAGAAACTGAAGGGTGAGTATCTGGCATTAGAGGCGGAGAATATGAAGTTAGAGAACGAGGTCGTTGATCTCCGGGGAAAGAAGGAAAACTTTGTTGTGCAGGCCAAAGAGAACATAGAGCTAAAGGAAGAGGTCGCCAAGTTTGACGAGGAGAGAAAAAAGCTCGAGGTGGAAATCAAATCACTGAAGCTGGCAATGGCTCCTGTTGAGGATGAGACTGAGAATACCAGGGAGCTTGCGAGTCGAGCTGATTTTGTTGCCCTTGTAAGGAAACTAGGCGATTCTGTGCTCTCTGGGGTGAAGCATGGTTGGCAAAATGCTCTATCCCAAGTCAAGGTCGCTAATCCTGATGTCGAGCTCAGCTTCGAAGGAATGGGGGTTTTTCGTGAGGTGGTCGACGGACAAATTGTTCTCCCCGAAAAATATAAAGAAGCCGAGGCAGCCGACCTGGAAGACGATGACGACATGGAAGATGCCGCCGAGGAGGAGGAGGATGATGGTACCAGCCAGAAGACCATCACCCCCGAGGATGACGCTTGATCATGGGCCTGCGTGCCTTTTCTTTGTAATTTCTTTTCTGAATGTTTTGGGGGCCTGCGTGCCCGTTTTAAATTTGTAATATTGAATTTTTGTCGGGGGCCTTTGTACCCGAATGTAATATTTGAACAAGTGGCCTTTGTCCCCGTTTTATATCATCTTTTATTTTGCTAAGTATTTGCCTTTTGTTTATGTGTTTCACGTGTTTGTTTGTATGCGTTTAAAATATTCTGCCCGTTTTGTTGTTATGCTGGATTTCATTGCGAAAAGATATTCAAATATTTTTTTAAGTGTTTTTCGAGCACAAGCGTTGAATTCGAGGCGTTTATCAAACTCGAATCAGCGGGGACGGGCTCGTCGGAGAGTCCTGTCCTCGCGACTTGAACCTCCCATCGCGAGCTGGGTGTTAAGCCTGGCACGGGGACGATGGGCTCATCGGCTGAGTTGTCATCGTCAAAAGCTCATCCCCATCTCCCTTCCGGGGAGAGGGTCTGTGCTTGAATTGGGTTTAAGATGGATGCTTGTGCCGTGGTATCCTCTGTTGTCCAGGTGTGTCTGCCCGTTTTCTGGGGGGGACACTACCTCGGCATTGTAAGCCGTGTTCGGCAATAACTTAGCTATAATATTGTTTTAATTTTTTAGCGTTCCAGGGTCGGGGAAGCTCTTTCCCTTGGAGGTCTTTGAGGTAGTAAGCGCCGTTCTCGGTTTTTCCTCGGACTCTATACGGTCCTTCCTAGTTAGGTGCTAACTTGCCCTCGTGAGAATCTTTGGCGTTTCGCCTTAGGACGAGGCTGTCGACGTCGAACTCCCTAGGGATCACCTTGGTGTCATGTCGGGCAGCCACTTTTTGTTTAAGGGTGGCCTCTTTTAGGGACACCCCCGTGCGAATTTCTTCGACCAGGTCTAACTCTTCTCGTAGAGCCTCGTCGTTCATTTCCTTGTCGAGGGGTTGCTGTGTCCGACGAGAGGGTTCCCCAATTTCCACGGTAATAACCGCTTCCGTTCCGTACACTAGGCGAAAAGGGGTTTCCCCGGTTGTGGAATGTGGAGTTGTACGATAGGCCCAGAGTACGCTGTGTAGCTCCTCGACCCATCTTTTATTGTTGTCGTCGAGTCTTCGTCGAAGTCCACGCAGGATTACCCTGTTCGCAGCTTCGGCTTGTCCGTTGGTCTGGGGGTGCTCGACTGACGTGAAGTGTTGCTTTGTGTTGATCGCGATGAGGAATTCGCGGAATTTTCTGTCCGTAAATTGTGTTCCGTTGTCGGTGACCACGACCTGTGGGATCCCGAAACGGGCGAGGACATCTCTTTTGAAGAACCGGAGTATGTTGAACGCGGTTATGTTTGCAAGTGGTTCTGCTTCTACCCACTTGGTGAAGTAATCGACGGCCACGATGAGGTACTTGTTTTGAGCAAAACCCGTGGTGAAGGGCCCGAGGATATCCATGCCCCACCATGCGAAGGGCCAAGGGGAGGATAAGGACTTCAGCTCGTTTGGAGGAGCTAAGTGCATGTCGGCGTGCCTTTGGCATTTGTCGCACTTTTTGACATGTTCCTTGGAATCCTGTTGCATGGTGGGCCAGTAGTATCCAGCTCGGAGGGCTTTTCTAGCGAGCGATCTTCCTCCCAAATGTTGGGAATTAATGCCCTCGTGTATTTCCCGCAGGATATAGTCGACTTTATCCTCTTCGATACATTTCAAAAGAGGGATGGAGAATCCTCTTCTGTACAACGTGCCGTCGAGGAGGACATACGAGCAGACTCGTCGTTTAACTGTCGCTGCCTCTTTCTCGTCTGGGGGCAGGGTGTCATTCGCGAGGTAGTTCTACACGGGGGTCATCTAGCAATTGCTGTCCCCGATTGCGTTGATGTCGAGGGTAGCTGGAAGTTTTTCTATGCTTGGTCTTGGGAGGATTTCCTGTATTACGGATTTGTTTCCCCCTTTTTTCTTTGTGCTCGCCAGTTTGGATAGGATGTCTGCTCGAGTATTATCTCCTCGGGGGACATGGCGTACTTCAGCGGAGTCGAATTTTGCTATCCTGTCTTTTACAAGAGCTAAGTACTCGGAGAGGTTATCGTTTTTAGCTTGATATTCTCCGAGCACCTGTGATACGACGAGTTGAGAGTCCGTGCATATCTTGATGTTTTTTGCGCCTACGTCCTCGGCTAATCGTAATCCTACGAGGAAGGCCTCATATTCGGCCTGATTATTTGACGTCGGAAATGAGAGGGTTAGAGAGACCTCGATGACTATGCCCTTCCCATTTTCGAGTATGATTCCTGCTCCAGGGCTAGTTTTTCGATTAGTAAGTAGCGGAGTTCAGGGCCTTGCAGGGCCTTGCTCGTGAAATAGATAGGTTTCTGTCCTTCCGTTGTTTCGCGGATGAGGACGGCGCTGACGGCCTCGGAGGCAACAGCGATGTAGAGGTAAAGGACCTCCTCGTCGTTTGGTCGCGATAGGACTGGTGGTTCGGAGAGGGCCTTTTTGAGGTGTTGTAGGGCCTGGTCACACTCCTCAGTCCATTCGAACGCGGATTCTTTCCTTAAAAGTTTGAAGAGGGGGAGCGCGTGCTGAGCAGATTTTGCAATAAAACGAGACAATGAAGTTAGCATTCCGTTAAGTGTTTGAATTGATTTTTTATCGTGGGGGACAGGCAGTTCGGTGAATGCTCTGCACTTGTTGGGGTTGGCTTCGATTCCTCGTTCCGTTAAATAGAAACCGAGGAATTTCCCTGCTCGTACCCCGAAAGTGCATTTTTCCGGATTAAAACGCATTTTATATTTTCTGGCCTGCTCGAATACCTTTCGTAGGTGGGCAGTGTGGTCAATCTCGTCGTGAGATTTGACGATCATGTCGTCCATGTATACTTCGAGCATGTCCCCAATTTGTGTTCGGAATACTTTGTTCATCATTCTCTGGTATGTGGCACCGGCGTTTTTTAAACCGAAGGGCATAACGTTATAATAATAATTTCCCGTTGGGGTCATGAAGGCAATTTTGTACCTGTCGGCGACCGCCATCGGTATTTGATTATATCCTGAGTACGCATCCATAAAAGGCAGTAACTTAAAACCAGACGAATTATCTACAAGACTATCTATGCATGGTAAAGGATAAGAATCTTTAGGGAAAGCCCTGTTGAGATCGGTATAGTCAACACACATACGCCATTTTCCATTAGATTTTTTCACGAGTACAACATTGGAGAGCCAGGTTGTATAACTGGCCTCGGAAATAAAATTTGCCTCTAAGAGGTCTTTTACAGCTTTTTGAGCAGCCTCCTCTTTTTCGGGAGACTGCTTTCTCCTACGTTGTACTACATATTTGGCGTTGGGGTCGACAGTAAGCTGGTGGCATGCGACCTCAGGGTCCAATCCGGGCATCTCCGCAGCACTCCAAGCAAAAAGATCTGCATTCTCCCTCAAGCATGCTTTGAGCTGCTTCCTCGCCAGCTCTGGTAGTCCAGCTCCGATCTTGACTCCTCGGCTGGGGTCCTCGCCAAAGGGGACGAGCTCGAACTCGCCATCTGGGATAGGGCGGAAATTTTCTTTGCTCGCTTCGTCCTCTTCCTTCTTTTCTTTTGGAGCTTTTTCTCCTCTTTGTGCTCCTTCTTGTAGTGTCTGCTGTCGAGCTCGACGTTGCTTACACTTGGTGCCGGGAGCAGAGATGTCAGCTTTGGCTTCTTTGACGGGCTGGGGAGCTGGCCAATACAGTTGAGGCCTTTGGTTGCTGCGTCGAAGCATCTTCTTGCAGCTTCTATATCCCCGTGCAGAGTGGCGACTTGCCCCTTGGTCGTGTAGTATTTCAATTTTAGGTGGGCAGTCGAGGGGACGGCGAGCAGATTGGCCATTGCCTCGCGGCCCGGGATGCACTGATATAGTGATGGGCAGTCTACGACCATGAATTGGATTTTGACCGACCTGGCTGCCTCCCCTTCTCCGAAGGTTACTACGAGGTCGACGTATCCCCATGGTTTGGTTGTAGCCCCGTTGAATCCTTGGAGGTCGGAGCCTACATAAGGGGCCAAGTAGGTCTCGTCGAGCTGCAAGGCCGTGAAGCACTGGGAGAACATGATGTCAGCCGAGCTCCCTGTGTTGACGAGGATTCGGCGAACGTCGTAGTTAGCCATGTCTGCTCGGATGAGCAGGGGAATGTGGGCATTGGGTGTCCCACTAGGGAGTTCCTCCATGTAGAACGCTAGGGGAACTGAGCCTTTTTTGGGCCTGTCCAGAGTGACAGGCTGTTTGGAGGAGGAGTCGATGAGCTCCTCGAATTTTCTTTTCACAGATCCGATGGTTTTTTGGCTGTAGCCACCAGCGGATATCACCATTGTTTCAACTAAATTTTCCCACTTGGAAAAAGTGGGACCAGAGTTATTGTCCTCGAAGTTGTCGGGGACGAGGAAATCTTCTAGTCGCGAGATGGAAAGGGCGACCTTCTTTTCTTGCCCGCTTGAAGAGGCGGGATGATAATCCTCGACGTTTGCAGTTTGTCGAGCGGCTTTCTTGGGACTTTCTTCGGCTTTGAACCTTCCAAGCCGTCCCTGGCGAATGAGTGTTTCTATGGCATCCTTGAGATGGATGCAATCTTCAGTGACGTGACCGTGGGACCTGTGGTATCTACACCACTTTGATTTGTCCTGCCCGGGCTTGGCCACTCCTGGTTTGGGGAACTTGATATTCCCCTCTTTGAAGTCGGTGTCAAAACATTCGATTAGGATATGCTCGCGTGACGCGGTAAGGCGATGGTAGCATGTGAACAAACTGGGTGGTCCCCGGGGTTTGTCGCCTCTTCTCCTACCTCCGTCCCTGTTTCCGTCCCTGTGCCCATCTCTGTGTCCGTCTCTGTGTCCGGATTCACGGGGGGCTTTGTTTGAATCTTGTTTGGGGGGAGCCTCTTCGGTCCGCCCCTGTCGGATAGCGTCGGCTATCTCCTGCTCCTCGTACTGTATATACGACTCTGCTTTTGCGAGGAGCTGGGCCAAAGTCTTAGGTTTTTCAATCCCTACTGCTTTGGCGAAGTCAGTTCGGGGATGGAGGTTGCGCGCCAGCAAGTATCTTTTCATGTCGTCAGGTGCTTCGACCTGAACGGATTCTCTATTGAATCTCTCTATGTATGCGCAGAGAGTTTCTTTGGGGCCTTGGAGTATGGCCTCCAAGGTCGCAACTGTCTTGGGCTGTTTCCGAGATGCAGTAAAGTTGTGCTTGAATTGGTCCATGAAATCCTGCCAGGAGAACACAGACCGAGGAGGAAGGCTCGTGTACCAGGTTAGGGCTCCCTTCCTTAGTGTTGTGGGGAAGAGCCTGCACCGGATAGCTCCGCTCGTGTTGCAGAAATTCAGAATGGTGTTGAAGTTGTTGACGTGATCATCTGGGTTAGTCAATCCATCATAAGAGGGGAGATTGGGGAGCCTCTCCAGAGCTGCGGGGATAGGTGCTCTCATGATTTCCCTTGAAAGCGCGCAGACGCTATGCTCCTCCTCACTCTCAGTGGGGGAGATCTCAAGGGTGTCGTCATCATACCGACGAACCGGTGTGGGACTTCGGTATTCGTAGTCGATGCGGGCAGGGCGACTGGAATTGCCTCCCTGTCTTGCCATGTTTCGCAGTCCTTGGGGAGAGTGGTGAGGCTGCTCGACCATCTTCCCTTTTTTTGTAGCCGGGGATACTCTTTCCTCTCGTGGAGGGGGAGTTCGTCCCCGTTTGCTGCTCGAGGGTTGAATCCTTTCGAGGGCAGGGCGCTGTTGTCTGGCAGTTTCCTGTCGAGGAGGGGATTCGGGCAAATGATGTCTCCGTGGGGGAGAGTTGGCTGCCCGCTGGGGGCGTTGTTTTTCGAGCGCCTCGATCCTTAGATTCTGTTGCGCTATCAATTTGTTATTTTCCTCGAGGAGGGCGAGGATTCTCTGAAAGTCGGTTTGTTGGCCAGCAGGTTGTGCGCTGACTACCGGGATTTCCTGCGTGTTTAACGGGCGCTTCCCTGATTGGCGCGCCGTCAAAATTTGCATGTCGTCATCTTCCTCTGATGACAACGCAGTTTCATGACTATCCCTAGGGTCGGATTTTGGGATCGGTTGTCTCACAGGACTGAGAACCGTGTTGTGCCTCTCGGGAGAGGAAGCAGTAGGGATGAAATCAGCATGATCGTCGATTTGATCAGCGTTGTTACGAGCGTTGGATGCACTTGCCATTGCGATGAAGGTTTGTTGAGGAACAAAGAATCGGTTTTGAACTTTAGTTTGAAAGAAGGGGAAACCAGATTCCCACAGACGGCGCCACTGATCTAACCTGTTGATCAGAAAGGTTGCTGGGCCAATGAATCTTCCACTTGATGAATTCCTGTTGATTGTTGAGCAGCTATTACCACCGGAGGGGGGGGTTGTACCTGCAGGCGCTCCGATGCTTAAGTCAGAAAGGTGAACAGATACAGAGAGTGAAAGTATAGAATGAGAATAGAATACCTGACCCTCCAGTGAAGGAGGGTATTTATAGATCCCCAGCGCTGGGCCAAGATCTCCCTAATGGGCTGTGTTTAGCGGCCCAATAGGGGAGACTGCCAGGATTTCTCCGTTGTTGGAGCAAGGAACCGGCCTTTAGCCCTTATCCTGGTGATGAGGTGTCCTCATCGTGCGGGAAGGTTGTTTCCTTAGTCATATCGTGTCCTAGTAAATAGGAGGACGTGTGAATTATGGCGGCTTAATGGCAACGAGCAGGGAGCTCGTTACTTGCTGAGGAGAGGCTATGAGCTTCATTCGTCGAGGAGAGCTACGAGCTTAATACTCTGGGCAAGGCCCATGAGCTCCATAGGTCGAGCATAGGTATGGACTCAATATTCCGAGCAGGAGCTACGAGCAGAGTATGGATTGGGCCAGCTCTAGGCCCAGTCCAGAACAAGCTTCAATCAATTTCTATTTCAATTTCAAACTTAGGGTTTCTCGTCAAAGTACCTTTTCGTTTTCGTTTTCTATTTCAATCAATTTCTCTTTCGGTTTTGTTTTTAGTTTCAATGAATTTCTATTTCAATGTTCAACTTAGGATTTTCTGCATTCTTAGTTGTTGTTATTGTTGAATGATGTTTGAGTATGATTTGTTAGAGTATATAAATATAAATTGTGTGTTGTTTCTTTTGAATTTTATTTTTGTACTGAACTTGACTATGTGATGCATTGAAATGAAGTTATGAACCTATTTCTCTACTGAACTGAATATGTGATGCAAACTTAGTTGTTGCTAGTTGATCAATAGGGTTTTGTAAGATGCAGCTGAGGTTGCATTTTTGCTCGGTTTTGATTGTCGGTTTTTTTGCTAAGTTGAACTTTGCTCTGTGTTACTGTTTTGTTCCTGTTTTTTGTTGCTTACTTTGTGATAAAGGAGATGATGTTGATGTTGTGGTTCCAACATTGGCTGAATCTATCGAGGATGGGATTCTCGCGAAATTTCCGAAGAGTATATGTTAACCAACACTACATTTGGTTTACAATTACTTGTTATTTTTAGTGGTTATTGATGATTGACTGTCATATTTCTATCATAATGTATGAGAGCAGGGCCTGGTGACAGGGTTAATGTTGATGAACCAATTGTTCAAATTGAAATAAGGTTCAAATGTTTGGTGAAAGATTCGGATGGTCATAAGCAACTCCAATTGTTATGATCAATGAATTTGAGTTTGATGATTGAAATACTAGTGTATGTTTGGATTTGTGGTGAATTTAGCAAACTTATGGTGGTTTATAACTTTGATGAAGCTCAAGTGTAGCTTTTGCTAAAATTAGATTTGATTTCGCCTTAATCCAAGCAAACGCTTATATATTTTCATGGTTTATGGATATTTTATCTTTTATTTTTATGCATCTAATTATTGTTTACTTTGGGTTTAGACTATTGCTACAGTGACTGAAGCAACCGTGGAATATTATGAAGAGGGATTGCAAGCTTGCAATGAAGCAGCTAAGACATGGATGACTGTGAGTTTTGTTTTTCTTTCTATTTTTTCTTGATTTTTGTAGTACAAGTTTTTTTGGTGAACTTTGTACTAGTATTCTAGTTGCATGGTATAATTGCACGATAGCGGATAGTTGGAAACTAAATGAAGATGAACTTGTGATGTTCTCACAGTCACAGATTCCAGCACCAAAAAGAGGTGAGATTGTAAGACAGAGGTGAAATTGACAACATATTGAACGGTTGTACAAAGTTTCACTGTGTTATTATAAATGTAGTTGTCACTTGAAAAGATTCCCAGTTAGTGCCTATATTAGGTCTTATTACAGTAACTCTTCATAAAGATATGTGATATTTAATACCCTATAGCATCATCTCTTTAGTGCAAATTTCTAAGTTGAATTGATTTTTTGTAGGTGATATGTCTAGATTATATTTGAAAGATTTCAGCATACAATTACAAGGTATCAATGCTTATGCTTAATTGAAGTTTAGACAGAATTTTACTATGCAAAAAATCACATTACCAGGCCCTATATATCATCATGCTCATGACTTTATAACTTTGTGTGACTTCATAGTTTGTAATTACTATAATTGATTTTAAGGGTCATCTTCAAAACTTATTTCATTGTTTATATGTCCAATATCACTTATAGAAGTCAACTATGAAGATTAATGCATTCATCCTTAGGACAGAATTGAGAACTAAACGCAAATTCAGTAACACATCCTCACTAAATCTACCAAAATTTGTGTGCAGTGGAGACTATCCAAAGTTTGTAAATCATGTTGAAATTCCTTTAAAACTTAATGGAATTAATTAAATTTCGTACAAAAACTATACCAAATAGCTGAACTACAAGTCCATAATTTTTCCAATTCAAAGCATCCTTCACAGTTCACGCAAGTTAACTCGAGATTCTAATTGGAGATATATGCTCTAACCAGAGTGGTACAAGATTTTTTGTTATTCAGGTAGGGATAAAGTAGTTTTTGCATGTAGATTATACTCCTTAGGCTGTGTTAAGCATGTTATAGTTCTATTAAATTTATCACTTTTTTTGTAAGCAACTAGAAATTGTGTTCAACATTTTAATTGATTGATGATATATCTATCTAATGCATTTGAGCCTTGTTATGAGCATTAAAAAATCATTCATCAAAATCATTTGAGCACTGTTGTTGAATAGGTGCATATTATACCAATCTATGACATAGTTAGTTTGATTGATATAAAGCTTCAGCATTGTAAATAGATAATGGAATTTTGTTTTTATGTCTATTTCTGGTTGGGATGCAATTGTTGGTAGACTTCTTACCTTGGATAGGTATCAACATATGGAAGCACTCAGTCGGGTGCGGGTCAACGATTGTGAAAAGTCGGTTATGTACGGTTGTATACGGGCGGATACGGATCTCTAAAAACTCATTTATTTATAATCGAAATCAACCGAACAATTACAAATTGCAATTTTTTTTTTTCAATTTTGAACACCTCTTCTCTCTCCTAATCTCTTATACTCTTCACTTTATTGTTCTTATCTATCTTTGATAGATGAGAGAAATATTATATTTTACAAGTTTAAGTTTGTAATATGTTGATAAAGATGTAAAAAAATAATATTCTAAATTTATCTTAATTTATACTTCTCGTTGGATCTATAAATTTGTTTTTTTTTGTACGAAAAAAACTGCCATAGTTTGAAAATCCCGCTAAATGGCGTGTTTATTTGTAGTGTGTAATTATGTCCGTATCTTTTCTATCTCAAATATTAAATCAATCAAAAGAAATTATAATAAAATTAATGCGTCAAAAACAAAAATTATAATAAAATTAAATTATACTTCGATTGATATACCAAAAGTTTAATAAATTATAATGAGACGTAAAATATTTAGTGGAGTGAAAAAACAATATTTAGTGAAAAATGTTAAAGTGGTATATATAATTGGGTTAAATAAGTTTTTTTTATCTCTATAAATATCTTGAATTTTGTTTTTATTCCATATACAAATTTTCAACAATTTTCGATACCTTAAATTTTTTCTATCACAACTTTTGATCCATTCTTTTAACCAACTTTTGTGTACTTTTATAATATTATATAAACCTCCCCACAAAAATTTATAATTTTTCAAAATAAGATGAACTATTATTTATGAATTTTTAAGCGCTAGTACAAACTAAAATATTCATATTTAATTTATTTATTGTTAAAAAAGTTCAAACTTTTGCAAGAAAGATTTTTCTAATGTACTACATATGACCGCAAATTTTTTAAATTTCGGATAATATTGCATGGTTGACTAAAAAGCATAGACCATAAATCATGACTGAAAATATTTGAGACTAAAACTTGATGAAATATTTTATAAGGACTAAAAATAAAATTTGAGATACTTATATGGACGAAATATATATTTAACCCTATATAATTTGTTAAAAATAAGTTAATTTGTTTGAAAAAAAATAAATATTTTGTTGAGTTATTTATGCCAAAATACCTAATAAGATAATTTGTTTAAAAAAAATAGTATACTATTTGTTGAAATATTTTTGCCAAAATATCTTTCTGAATAAATCTATATAATTAGGTTTGTTGGTTTTTATCTCTGTTACCAAGGAATTAATTAGTTGTAGATTAGGTTCGTTGGGTTTTATCTCTAAAATCAAGCAAGGGATATTCAACTAATTTGAACAACCTAATCACTTGCTATATCACAACAAGTGAGTATCACTCTAATAGAAAGAACACGGTAATCTTGACCAAAAAAAAAAAAAAAAAGATAATT
The DNA here is from genome assembly GCA_030408175.1 of Trifolium repens. Lineage (NCBI taxonomy): Eukaryota > Viridiplantae > Streptophyta > Magnoliopsida > Fabales > Fabaceae > Trifolium > Trifolium repens. The sequence goes on along the minus strand of CP125836.1, from coordinate 48,852,969 downwards.
TTGAAAATAAATAAATAAATATTTGGTTATGAAAATACCGTTGAGAATAAATCTATATGATTAGGTTTGTTGGTTTTTATCACTATAATCAAGGAATTTAATTGTAGATTAGGTTTGTTTAGTTTTTATCTCTATAAATTCGTTGGTTTTTATATCTAAAATAAAGCAAGGTATTAATCAGTTATAATTTGAACAACCTAGTCACTTGCTTATAAATATATCAAGTAACTATCTCCCTACTATATATCAAGTCATTATCAATAATAATATTCAGATTTTTTATTATTCCTTTCATCTAAATTCCCACAAATTCAACAATTATCAATGGCCAACAACGATGAAACAGTGATGATGTCAAAGGAGGAAGAAGAACTCCAGCAGGAGGCTTCAATTGAAAAAGGGTTTGAAGGAGTATCAGTGCCTACATGGAAGAAACAGATTACGGTTAGGGCTATAATTGTGAGTTTCTTGTTATCAGTGCTTTTCACGTTCATCGTGATGAAGCTTAATCTTACAACAGGTATTATTCCTTCTCTCAATGTTTCGGCCGGGTTGTTAGGGTTTTTCTTTGTGAAGACATGGACTAAATTGCTTTCGAAATCGGGTTTGCTTAATCAACCGTTTACAAGACAGGAGAATACTGTTATTCAGACTTGTGTTGTTGCTGCAAGTGGCATTGCATTTAGCGGCGGCTTTGGTAGTTACTTGTTTGCAATGAGTCCAACTGTGGCAAAACAAAGCAGTGCTGCCAGTGGCATGATGGATGTTAAAATTCCTGGTTTAGGATGGATGATTGTTTTTCTATTTGTTGTTAGTTTTCTTGGTATATTTTCGGTGGTTCCACTCCGAAAGATTATGATCGTTGACTTTAGATTGACATATCCAAGTGGTACCGCAACAGCTACTCTTATCAACAGTTTCCACACAACCGAAGGCGCCAAACTAGCAAAGAAACAAGTACAAGCACTAGGAAAGTTCTTCTCCTTTAGTTTCTTGTGGGGTTTCTTCCAATGGTTTTTCACTTCTGGCGATTCTTGTGGATTTGCAAGCTTTCCCACATTCGGTCTAGAAGCCTATCAAAGGATGTTCTACTTTGATTTTTCAGCTACATATGTCGGAGTTGGGATGATATGTCCATATATAATCAATATATCACTACTCATTGGTGGAATTCTTTCTTGGGGTGTCATGTGGCCACTAATTGAAGATAAAAAAGGAGATTGGTACCCTTCTGATCTCAAACAAAGTAGTTTACATGGTCTTCAAGGCTACAAAGTTTTCATAGCCATATCAATGATTCTTGGTGATGGTCTATATAGTTTTGTCAAAGTTCTTGGCCGCACTCTTTTCGGTTTGTATAACCAATTTATTAACTCAAAAACACAAAGCAGTGTAGCACCATCCCATGATGCTCTTTCTACACTATCGTTCGATGACAAGCGTAGAACCGAGATGTTCCTCAAAGATCAAATTCCCTCCTGGTTTGCTATATCTGGTTATGTCATTATTGCAGTAATCTCAACCGTCATTATCCCCTTCATTTTCCACCAGCTAAAGTGGTACCACATACTTTGCATTTACATCATTGGACCGGCACTAGCCTTTTGCAATGCCTACGGTTGTGGACTGACAGATTGGTCCCTTGCATCCACCTACGGAAAATTAGCCATCTTCATTATTTGTGCTTGGGCAGGCTCAGCAAACGGCGGTGTCATAGCTGGTTTAGCAGCATGTGGTGTCATGATGAATATTGTTTCAACCGCTTCAGACCTTATGCAGGACTTTAAAACAGGTTACATGACCTTGGCTTCCCCGAAATCCATGTTTGTTAGTCAAGTTATTGGAACTGCTATGGGATGTATTATATCACCATGTGTTTTCTGGCTATTCTACCACGCTTTCGGTACTCTTGGTCAACCAGGTTCAGCATACCCTGCACCTTTTGCGCTTGTTTATCGAAACATAGTTATACTAGGTGTGGACGGTGTCTCTGCTCTGCCGAAAAATTGTCTTGTACTTTGCTGCGTGTTTTTTGCTGGAGCAATCATTATTAATCTTGTTCGCGATTTGGCCGGAGAGAAATATGCCAAGTTTATTCCAGTTCCTATGGCTATGGCTATACCTTTCTACATTGGAAGCTATTTTGCAATTGATATGTGTGTTGGAAGCTTGATATTGTTTGTTTGGAAGAAGGTTGATAGGGCTAAGGCTGATGCATTTGGATCGGCGGTTGCTTCTGGTTTGATATGTGGTGATGGCATTTGGTCACTTCCTAGCTCCTTTCTTGCTCTTGCCGGAGTGCAGCCACCTATTTGCATGAAATTCTTGTCAAGAGCAGCAAATGCAAAGGTTGATGCCTTTTTAGGATCTTGAATTATTATCATGTTTCATTTTTATACATTTATTCAAATATTTGTTACCGTACGTTATTTATTTTATTTCAACAGTTATTATTAAGTAATCATTACGCTTTCCCTTGAACTATGTAGAAAGTGAATTAATGAAGAAAATTTCTAAATCTTTATTGATTGATATATAATTATGACTTTCTGTGTGTCTTGATGAGCATATTTGATGAAAAGTGTAATTTTGAATGAAATGGAGGTGGTTTGTTTGGATGTTATTACTCTAAAAACAACTTTTAAATGCATGTTTCCACCGTTAGAGGATTGTGTTTGTTTTCTTCTTTTTAACTATCTTTATTCCTTATATTATGCATTAGTATGTCAATGAAACTATTGTTTATAAAGAATATGTCTGCAGGTCTACTCAAATCTTATGATGTGTTATGCTGTAATGCACATGAAACACTAAAAAATGATAGTGAAAATTTGAATTAGGAGTTTAAAATTTGTTTGGAGTTAAATGAACGTTTGGTCCCCTATACTGCATCTTATGGCCATATTCTATTAGTAGCAACTATCAAGCTTTATACATACTGCTGTGACTTGTGACACAAGGAACAGTCAATGACTTGAATGATATTCATTCACTTATTCAATTATGGAACTTTACATAAAATCAAAAAGATTACATAGAACATAATTGGATGATTGAAAAATAAAATAGAGTAGCCTTATATCTTGCTGTGAGATGTTCTTTTGAGATCATAAAATCAGATGTATAGTTTAGTCATATTATACTTCAAATTTCAAAAGTTTGATCTAGATATTTATCATATATTTTATAGAATATGTATAAGTTAGTTAAAGTAATAAGTTCTATATATCTTATTAGATTATTAAAATAGTAAAAAAAGTAACAGCTTCCAATACTTAATTAGTAAAAGGAATGAACAAAGAAAGAAGGAGAATTTGATTGCCTCCAATGAGTTAGAAATCAAATCTACCAGGTATCTGTCTAGTTTAAAAATTTCATTCTCGATCGAACAGTAAAATGTTTCTTATAAAAAATCCAATTCCAACATAAGATTGAGATAAAAGTCTTAAATGAGTTTAAAAGAGTAACATCCATCGACTTATAGGCCAATTTTGTAAAGTTGATTTTAGACACTAAAAATTTAATATAGTATCATATGGTACTAGATGTGAGGAGATGCATTGGAAAAACTGAAGTTCACATATCTTGTAGAGCAAGAAAGAAAATCGACACCAATCACATAACTAATCAAGTCAAGCAAAAAACCATTTGACAACAGAAAATGTACCTTTTGCAAAAGTTGAACCATGAAAATTGGACTCATTCATCCCAGTGGTATGAATCAGATTCCTTGTCTTAGTTTAACAAAAGGGTGTTTATATAAATTGAGATCCCCTAGCTTCCAAATTGTAGCACAACACAACACAACACACTTCCTTCAATACTACTTTCTAGTAACTAAGCCAATTATACTCAGCACTCTCTACACAGTATTGGAATGGGAGGAAACAAACAAAGGAAGTCAAAGTCATCATCATTCATGTCTGTTTTCAACATATTCAAATCAAGCAGTAACAAACAAAAAGGAGGAGGAGGGTATTATGATTATGCTGCTTATGATAACAAAGTGTGGCCTAGTGATGAAGATAGAGGCAGTTGGGGTGTAGCTGATCCTGTTATTGACATGAGAGCTACTGCTTTCATTGCTCAATACAAGAAACGAATTTCCGAGTCTGAAATTCACTGGCAAGCTCAACCTGACCAGTAGGAACAAACAACCTTATCTGTTTATCCATTTTTAATTTGTTTGTACTTTTCTGTTGTGATTAGTTATTGATTACCATTTGTAAACCATGATAAGTAATGTTAAATATGAATAATCTTTCAAGTTTAATCTCCCTTCATGTCTTTTTCTTCCAATAACATAATTTAATTCTATGTTGAGAACTGTGCAAATTATATATGCAGTTAAAATGTTTCTTTAGTAAGTTACTTGTTTTAGCTAAAAACTTCAATGAGGGGCTTGATTGCTTCAATCAGTATTCAAAGTAATGGTCTTGCTTATCCCTTTTCTATCAAGGTAATGGTTGAAATCTTTTCAAAGTCATATCAGTGTTAACTTGACCCTCCAACCAATGGAAAATTCTGCATAGATCACTTACTGATTCTCTTACAACAGTGTTTACAGTTAAAAATAAATAACTTGTTAGCCGTGCATGGCATATAAAAATAGGTGAATATAAAAATAGCCGAGTGTGCGTTAGTCAAGTCTTTCTCAAGTCTACTAAAGTCCATGAAAGTTGTGGGAGTGTTAGAGCCCGTCAAAGCTTAGTAAAACTTGACAATTAGGTATTTTAGTCATTCTTTCTCTACATATATACATTAACTTGTGTGTTTTTTGGTTTAATGACTTGTAAATACCCTACTGTGTTCTTCTCTACATACATTAACAGCTAGGCCCTCTGGAAATTTGCGTATCAGGAAAAGAAACCATCAATGAATGACTTAAACGATTCATACCCTACTACTGGCTACTGTGATGGAGGACTTAAAGGTAAATTAGTTTTATTATTAATATCTTCTTGACGTTAGTTTTTCTGAAACATTGGTGAAATTTAATCATAGATAAATGTCTAACTCCCATATCCACTTGAGCTTATTGAGCAACTATTCTTATCTCACAAATTTGATTCCTTCCTGTGCACAATGGATTTTTGAAAGAAGCTCAAATGTTATAGTCAATACTCAATACAAACAATGTATATAGGAATAAGATGTTGCAAGGGACAAAATAGTAAAGATGTACCACACTTTACCTGGAACTTCCATTTTAGCTTTTCATTCAAGATGTTGTTTCTTTGATATATAAAACTAATTATGTTTTGGATGCATTGTGTAATAACTAGAATTGGCAAGTCTGTTGTAACTTGTAACATTTATAAAAGAACAAATTTCACTTCAAATAATAGAGGACTTTGTAAAATAATAGAGGATTTTTCGTAGCTTTATCTTGGATGCATTACCGTTGAAATTATTTTAGACCTTTCTGGTATGAATCTTATTTTTTGTTACATAAGCTAGATGATTATAAACCTCTACAAGTTTTTGATTCATCTCTCAGCAGCATGGATCAACTATCATCATCAACATCCATGAGGTCTGCACAACATATACCTGGCTAGTGGGCGCGGCATGTCATGTTTCGGGAAAGTGTGTGTTTATCGGAGACGTTCAAACTTTGTTACCAAACATTCTGTTTTTGTTGTTTCTGTACTCTTTTCAAACAGGGTTGCAAAATTAACCAAATGCTATATGTTTTTTCCTTTAATTATTTTTCTTTATCTTCACTCATCCTTTGGACATTTGGTATATTCCATTAAATTGCAAAAGTAAAAGCTGAACTGCTGGCAGTCAATGCTGAAGAATAAATAATCAATTGGCTTAATGTTACAGAATCCACTTGCCAATAAGCAGGCAATGGCACATGACCCTCTTTTACTGGCACTATCCTATAACAGGTGCTAAAAGTAAAGGGAAAATAAAATGGTTTTTGATTCAGGAATTAGTGGCAGCAATGGTTCATATCTGTAGTAAAAAAAAGCAACAGTTTCATAATCTTGATTCAGTCAAATATAAAATATCTTGCCACTATGAGAAGATAAGCTCATTTCCTTTCCCAGTAATATTGTATGAGAATCTTGTTGAAATTGTGATCCTAAGCAGGGAACAAAAACTAAGGTTAAAGGGGTCGAAACTTATCTAATTAAATTATTTCTTAATATGCAGGTCAAAACTTAAAAAGACCAAAAAGATTAAGGGTGGAGAGTATTTTTGCCTCTGAGAATAAAGTTCGGAATCTAAGCTTCAACCTAAAAATTCAAAAAACATTCGGATTCTAGAATGTCTTCCGAGTTTCTTATTTAAAACTTAAAAGAGGTAAAATGTAATTCAATTAAAGTGGAGCGGTTTAAGGGACAGGTTCAGAGTGAGCATCAATTTCCAGAACCCGCCCCAACCCCATATTTTAAAATTAAGGAAAGCTCAAACCAATTAACTCAGATTTTTCTCGTCAAAGTCATGACGCCACTGACGAGTACCCACGGGCATGAGTTATATTTCATGCCTAATTGAAGCATCATATTGTGGTGCCATTTGGTGAAATCAACACACATTAAATATATCATTGTTAAGAAGTTTCACATTGATTGCGAGATGATCTAAATATATGTTTATAAGTGAGGGCGATCCTCACCTTACAAATCGGGTTTGAAGGGTTGAGCTAGGCTCAATTCTACCATATTAGATTTTTATATTGGGCTTAACTACTAATTCTAAGATGGTATCAAAGCTTCTTCCACATACGCTGAGCAACCTGCTATCAGGTTTCTGATCAAGTCATCCACCATTTAAATTCAGACCCTAATTAACCCCAATAACGCGAGGGGGTGTATTAAAAAATCTCACATCAATTGCGAAATAGACAATCGATTTTATAGGATTGAGTTAAATCCAACTCCCAATTATAAGAATAGTCTTATCAAACAATCCTATAAGTAATTAAAATTGAAAGTTATCTAATTCAAAAAGCTTCATGAATTTATGTTTTACTCTTAACGAGTCTAAGTTATCTATTTCTCTTTTGTTCTTCTCCAATCAAACATTTAGTAAGTGTTCGTGAAATCCTACATAAATATTTCCAGAGTTAGAGAATTGTGTTTAGTGTCCTCAATGTTTCTTTAGTCCTTTTTTCAATTTTGACCTTTGAATTTTAGAATTAAAAGTCCCTTTTATTTTTTCTATTTAACCATCATTATTCCTATTTAGGGATGTCAACGGTGTTGAGATGTTAATCCATAGTCTAAGGGTGTTAGTTAGCTAAGTGGTTAGTTAGTTAACAAGTTAGTTGGTTGTTTTGTTAGTTACAAGTTAGTTACTTGTGCTGAAAGTAAGTGTATAAAACTAGTTGTAATCTTTGATTTTTCATAACTAATGAATAAGTGATGGCAACCAAACACTTCTCTCTTTTCTCTCTCATTTCTCTTTAATTCATTTCATCATTTTCTGTTATGCTTAGAGATTGAAGTGAATCAATCTCAAGTGTGTGTGTGTGATAATTGAATCAACCTCATTTGTGTATGTGTGTGAACATTGCTGCGCTAATAATTGGTATCTAGAGCTCCGGTTGGGTTCAGGGAAACACGAGAGTTATTGTGAGGTAAACACTGGGAAACACGAGAGATTTGTGTGTGTTCTTGAAGGTTCTGTGATCTGCAATCATGAATACGAATGGTAATGGGTTTCCATCAACACATTTCTTGATTCTTGATGCAAAGAATTAGGAAAGATGGAGTGCTATGATGAAATCATTGTTTGGATCTCAAGATGTGTTTGAGATAGTGCAAAACGGTTATGAAGATCTTGCTGCAAATGCCACTGATGCACAAAGAACTGCATTCAAGGATGCAAAGAAGAAGGATTGTAAGGCATTGTTCTACATACAACAATATGTTGATACTCAGAATTTTGAAAGAATCTCAAAAGCAACAAAGTCAAAGGAAGCATGGGATATCTTGGTGAAATATCATGATGGTGGTGATAAAGTGAAACAAGTCAAGCTGCAATCTTTAAGGAGAAAATACGAATTGATGCTGATGGAAGAAGATCAGAAAATTGCAGATTATTTTTCAAAATTGATGATGGTGGTGAATCAAATGAGGACTTGTGGTGAAACTTTCACTGATCAACATATTGTAGAGAAGGTATTGAGAACCTTAACTCCCAAATTTGACTTTATAGTGGTAGCAATTCAAGAGTCTCATGATACTAGAGATATGAAAGTAGAGGATCTGCAAAGCTCATTAGAAGCTCATGAGCTGTTGGTTCTTGATAGAGGCTCAGAAAGAACAATGCAACAAGCTTTATATGTGCAATCAAAGAATGGTGGTAAAGATAAGAACAAATGGAAGAAGGGAAAAGAGAAATGGCTCAAATCAAAAGGAAAGATTGATGACAAGACTGAATCTAGTAAAGGAGGAGGTTCTGTGAACAATCAAAAGAAGAAATTTGATAAGAGCAAGATTAAGTGCTATAATTGTGAGAAATTAGGGCATTTTGCAGATGAATGTAGATCTGGCAAGGGTGGTAAGCAGGTCAAAAGTGATGAAGAGGCCAAGATAGCACAGAGTGATGATCAAATGAAAGAGAATGTGCTGTTGATGATGGCTACAACATGTGAAAATAATCCACTGTATCAAGAATGGTACTTGGATTTAGGGTGCTCTAATCATATGACAGGAAACAAAGGGTGGCTCTCTAAGTTTGATTCAAACAAGAGGACTAGTGTGAAACTTGCTGATTGCAGTAACCTTGAAGCTGAAGGTATTGGCAATATTGTTATCAAGAGAGATGATGGCAAGAAAGCAGTCATTGAAAATGTGTTATATGTACCTGGTATGAAATGCAACCTGATGAGTATTGGTCAACTAATGGAGAAAGGTTTTTCTATCAGCATCAACAAGGAATCACTAAAGTTGTTTGATCCAGAAGGCAAATTGATTCTAGTCTCTGCATTTTCAAAGAATAGAGTGTACAAGTGCAGTATTCCTGTTGATAAAGTCATGTGTATGTCATCTACCACCAATGAAGATTCTGACTGGCTATGGCATATGAGGTATGGTCATCTAAATTTTAGAAGCTTAAGTCAATTAAATTCTAAAAATTTAGTGATTGGCCTGCCTAAGATAGAATCATCTGCAAAGAATTGTGAAGTTTGCTTGAAGGGCAAGCAAAGTAGACTACCATTTGTATCTGAATTACCTATGAGAGCTAGTGATGCTCTAGGAGTGATACATTCAGATATATGTGGACCATTTGAAGTAGCAACTCTATCTGGCAACAAGTATTTCATCACATTTGTTGATGAATATACAAGAATGATCTGGCTATACACAATAAAGTTGAAAAGTGAAGCTTTAGAAGTGTTTAAAATGTTCAAGCTCTTAGTTGAGAAGGAAAGTGAAAAAAATCAATTAAGATACTTAGAACAGATGGTGGAGGTGAATATACTTCTAAAGACTTTGAATTGTTCTGTGTAAATCATGGAATCAAGCATGAAGTCACTGCACCCTATACTCCTCAACATAATGGGCTGGCAGAGAGGAGAAACAGGACTATACTTGATATGGCTAGAAGCATGATCAAATAGAAGAAGATGCCTCATAAGTTCTGGGGTGAAGCAGTCAACACTGCAGTGTACATTTTGAATAAATGTCCAACTAAGAGGTTGAAATTGAAAGTACCAGAAGAAGCTTGGAGTGGAAGAAAGCCTAATGTGAAGCATTTGAAGGTATTTGGTTCAATCTGCTACAAGCATATTCCTGATGCTAAGAGAGGTAAACTTGATGATAGAAGTGAAACTATGATTTTCATAGGTTATCACTCTACAGGTGCATACAAGTTATATAACCCCATAAATAATAAAGTTACAATGAGCAGAGATGTGAAAGTAGTTGAACGTGAATTCTGGGATTGGGAAAATGCTAAAGAGTCTAGCATTGATCATAGTCATATTCTTACTGATATAGATATCATGGATTGGCCTGACAGTGATGGTGATATGAATGAGAATGGTGGGAATGATGTAGTGCCAGATAGTGATGAAGAAAATGAAGGAGTAGCAACACCACCAGTTATTAGACAATTGCCTCAGAGAAATAGACAATTGCCTAGTAGACTTGCTGATTGTGAACTATTGACTGATAGTGCAGTTAACAATGAAGGAGAGTTGCTTCATTTTGCATTACTAGCTAATGCAGAGCCAATGAACATCAAAGATGCTTTACAGTCAAGTGTAAGGAAAGCAGCTATGATAGATGAGCTAAAATCAATTGAGAAGAACCAGACATGGGAGTTAGTGAAACTACCTAATGGTAAGAAGACAATTGATTTGAAATGGGTGTATAAAACAAAGTTGAATCCTGATGGAAGTATTTCAAAGCACAAAGCCAGATTAGTAGCTAGAGAGTTTCTTCAGAAAGAAGGAATTGACTACAATGAGGTTTTTGCACCTGTAGCCAGACATGAGACTATAAGATTAGTAGTGACACTTGCTAATCTTAGAGGTTGGGGTTTATATCATTTAGATGTGAAATCTGCCTTTCTAAATGGTCCATTAGAAGAAAACGTGTATGTCAAGCAACCTCCAGGCTTTGAAATAGCAGGCAAGGAAGATAGAGTGTACAAGCTTCACAAGGCTCTATATGGTTTGAAACAGGCACCTAGAGCCTGGAATAAGAGAATTGATCAATTTTTTAGTCAAATTGGATTCAGAAAGTGCACAGTGGAATATGGAGTATATGTGAAGTGTTTAGAAAATTCAAATTCTCTAATCATTTGCCTATATGTTGATGACTTATTAGTGACTGGCAATGATTCAAATGAGATAGAGAAGTTCAAGCTCACAATGAACAAAGAGTTTGAAATGACTGATTTGGGGGTATTGTCTTACTTTCTAGGAATGGAGTTTGTGAAAACTAGTAAAGGAATGATGATGCATCAGCACAAATATGCATCAGAGCTGCTTGAAAGATTTGAAATGGATAGTTGCAATCCAGTTTCAAATCCTTGTGACACAAATTCAAAGCTGGAAGAGTGCAGTGAAGAAGAGGTAGTTGATTCAACCATGTTCAAGCAGATAGTAAGGTCACTGAGATACCTATGCAATAGCAGGCCAGACATATGCTATGCAGTAGGAGTTATTAGTAGATTCATGAATATGCCTAGGAAATCTCACTTGATAGCTGCTAAAAGAGTATTAAGATATGTGAAGGGCACTATCAACTATGGTTTGCTATTTCCTAAGAGTGATGTTGTAGCTCAAGTGGAGCTTATTGGTTATACTGACTCTGATTGGTGTGGAGATAGGGTTGATAGAAGAAGCACATCAGGCTATCTGTGTATGCTGAATGGTGCATCAATTTGTTGGTCATCAAAGAAGCAACCAGTGACTGCTCTATCTTCATGTGAAGCAAAATATATAGCCAGTACATATGCAGCTTGTCAGCTGATATGGTTAAAAGCCCTGATGAGGGAGCTAAAGTGCCAGCTGAAGCTACCTTTGAAGCTATTGATAGACAACAAATCTGCAATCAACTTAGCCAGAAATCCTGTATCACATGGCAGGTCAAAACACATTGAAACTAGGTTTCATTTCATCAGAGAACAAGTCTTGAATGGAAAGATTGAAGTAGTGCATTGTCCCACTCATGATCAGATTGCAGATGCACTCACAAAGGCAATCAAGCTAGACAGGTTTGAAGTTTTAAGGGAAAGCTTAGGAGTTGTGAAGATTATGGATTAAGTGTTGAGATGTTAATCCATAGTCTAAGGGTGTTAGTTAGCTAAGTGATTAGTTAGTTAACAAGTTAGTTGGTTGTTTTGTTAGTTACAAGTTAGTTACTTGTGCTGCAAGTAAGTGTATAAAACTAGTTGTAATCTTTGATTTTTCATAACTAATGAATAAGTGATTGCAACCAAACACTTCTCTCTTTTCTCTATCATTTCTCTTTAATTCATTTCATCATTTTCTGTTATGCTTAGAGATTGAAGTGAATCAATCTCAAGTGTGTGTGTGTGTGTGTGATAATTGAATCAACCTCATTTGTGTATGTGTGTGAACATTGCTGCGCTAATAAACGGGGCGGAGAATTTGCGGAGGAAGCTATCCCCGTTCCCCGCCTCAAACTGCTTTCGGGGAAATTTTTGCCTCCATCCCCGTCCCGACGGGGGAATATTTATCCCCATCCCCATCCATATCCCCACAGATCCCCACGGTTCCCGCGGGGAACTACGGATATCGAATATTAACAAAAAATTATATTTTTCGGTCAAAATTATGATAGTTGTATGACGTTAGTTTTTCCTTTTCTAAAAAAATAAAAACAATAAATAAATAATGCATTCATAACCAAAAAGACGTTGCAAAAACATTTGGCTACTAATCATACAAAATCTAATAGTTAAAATATTCCATAATATATAGCAAAATATGCATAATCATACAAAACCAAAATATCTCAAAACTATTGGTAATTGGTAAATGTCCAACCAAAATAAACAAATAAATTTAGTTTTCACAAAATATTAAGCAATTATCCAAGAAAATCATGACATTGATTGACTCTTCAGTTACTTTTAAAAAAAAAAAAAAGAATCAACATTTAATATATAAAGTAATAATAATAATAATTTTTATATTTGTTTATAGAGATTAATAATAATATATAGTTAAGTATATATAGACGGATTCGGGGAATCCATGGGGACGGACGCAGCTTCCCCGTTCCCCGCCCCGAACTGTATGCGGAGGAATTTTTGCCTCCATCCTCATCCCCACGGGAAAAAAATCTCTGTTTTCGGAGCTCCGAACGGGGCAATCCCTGCGGGGATCCGCTCCAACGGATGCAAATTGACATCCCTATTCCTACTAGATTTTGACCTGTGCACGGGCACAAATATTTTAATATTATAATAAATTTTAGTACTGATTGTGATCATTTTAGTTTTAGTAAATATAACAATGCAAACAATAAATATTGAATACCGTTAATCTTGATATATCTCAATAATATATTAATCAATTTTAGATTTTTATAAAACTTAACACAGATGATCTATATGATATAATCTTCCAATTTAATGGTGGATTTTGTAAAATTTGAATTCCTCAAAGCATTATTGAGCGGTGTAACATTTGATGTCATTTGATCATGACCCATATATATGGGAGGGATCAAATTACACTGATGTAATATTTGAGTAATGTTACACCGCTCAATAACACTTTAACGAATAATTTTTTTATAAAATCCACCGTTGTATTGAAAATTTATATCATATAGATCATCTATGTTGAGTTTTACAAAAATCTAAACTCATTTGACATGTTTATGAGACAAATCAAAATTAACGGTATTCAATAATAACGCACAAACCATTAATCTTGATGTGTCTCAATAACATATCAAACAATTTTAGATTTTTATTAAATTGAACATAGACGATCTATATAAGATAAACTTTCAATCAAACGGTAGATTTTGTAAAATTTATATTCATTAAAGCGTTATTGAGCTGTGTAACATTACTCAAATATTACACCGGTGTAATTTATTACTAGCGGTCAAACAGGCACGTTTCGTGTGATCCGTTTGTTTTTTTATTACCACTACTATGTTGTAGTGCACGTCTCTTTGGTTATCATTTTCTTGTTTGTTTTTTTTTTGTACAATAGAGGGGCAAAACCCCAATTTTTCTTTTCTTTATAAAATGCAGTTCCAATAAAAATATTTTTGTTAATTGATAAATACTTAACCTTTTTTTTGGGTGTGATTAGTTATTAAGAAAGAAGAAAAATGAAAATCAACTTTTGTGTGGAAGTTATTTTTCAACACATCCAAATATTTGAATTGAGTGGAGCAAAAGTGGCAATATAAAAACTCTACACTAAAATGAGTATTCTCTTTATATATAAGTATAGATATAGATAAATTATGAAAAAAATTATCAATCACAATGGAATTTATATTAATAATTACGAAATATTTCCACCCTTTGCATAAGGGACCAAGTTAAAACCTAAAATAAATATAACAGATCAAACGTTGAATTAAGTCTATTATTAAAACTTGGTCCTTATGTTTCCACCGTTTGCACAAGTTGGTCATTTCAATTAGTTTTGATGTTTCCACCGTTTCAATTAGACATGTGTCCAAGTGTCCACGTATGCAAACCGTCTACCACATGTGACAAAACTGGCGGAAGGACCAAATTGAAACTTAAAATAAACATACGGGACTAAATTGAAATATTTAAAATATAAGGGACCAAGTTGAAATCTAAAATAAACATAAGGACCGCATGTTGAATTAAGCAAATAATTTTCCAAGTTTTATATCATTGTAATTTAACCAGATAAGTTATAGATAAAAAATACTTTATATAGAAATCACTACAAGAAAACATGGATTTTGTGACGAAATTACCTTCTAAGGTATTGAGGGCCTGTGCCGTCAATAAATTAGTGACGGTCAGATCCGTCAATAAATATAAAAAGTCGTCACAAACTTAAAAAAAAATTAAAAAAATCCGTCAAAGATTTACTGACGGAAAATTCCGTCACAAAATATTAAATTACTGACGGATTTAGCCGTCACAAAGTTTTGAGGGATTTACTGACAGAATAATCCGTCACAAAGTATTGACGGAATTAAAAAAAATTGATGTTCAGGCTTTGGTCAGCGCAGTGTCAGTTTTGAAAGTAGCAAAACATTTAGAGACGGAATAATCCGTCAGTAAATGTTGTCCATTTCACATTCAATATATTCATTCCATTTCCATTTCATTTCCACAAATCTATCACTAAATTTCTTTCTCTAGTTCTTCATCTTAGAAAAATTTTCTCCAACATCTCACTAGAATTTTTCAAGTTCTTTTCTCTAGTTCTTCATCATATATAATATTTTTATTAGCTTGATCTACATTCAATATATTCATTCCATTTCCATTTCATTTCCACAAATCTACCACTAAATTTCTTTCTCTAGTTCTTCATCTTAGAAAAAATTTCTCCAACATATCACTAGAATTTTCCAAGTTCTTTTCTCTAGTTCTTCATCATATATAATATTTTTATTAGCTTGATCTTTTAGTAAAAATGTAAGTGTTTTCTATTTGTTCAAATTTAAAAGTTTGTTTTTTATGTTAATATTTGATTGATATTGTTTATTTATGTAAGTGTTTTCTATATGTTAATATTTTCATTGCTACTCTTAGTTTTTTTTTTTTTTTTTTTTGACATTGAAACTGAAATAATAGGAGAATGAAACAAACTCAGCATCAAGGACATCATTGGTTCTATTCTATGGAAAGATTGGTAAAAGAGTTAACAGCTAACAATATAAAATAATTATATGAATTATTACTATTAGTAAAAATGTAAGTGTTTTCTATTTTTAATTTATTCTAGACTTTAATTTTTATTTAAATATTTAAATAAAAACTATATAATAAAATAATTAATACGTTTTTCATACATTTTTTAAAATAATTAATAAATTTTTTTTTGAAAAATAATTAATAAAACAATTAAAATATCTATTTTTTAAAAAAACTTTGTGACGGATTTTGTGACGACCTAAGTCGTCACTAAATAATTCAAAATTTTGTGACGAAACTGGCGCAGAAATTTGTGACGACCTGAGCCGTCACTAAGTTGAATTTTGTGACGACCTCAGCCGTCACTAACTGGTTGCCAGAAAAGTGATCGTTCTCACTTTGTGACGACCTGAGCCGTCACAAAGTTTCGTCCCAAAGTTTGTGACGACTTGAGCCGTCAATAACTTTTCCACGAGCTATTTACTGACGAAATTTGGTCGTCACAAAGTCGTCAGTAAATTTTTACTTTGTGACGAATTTTCCCACTTATTGAGGGCTTTTGGCCGTCACAAAATGGCTGATTTCTTGTAGTGAATAATAAGATAAATACAAAAAAAAATTAGATATGAATATGCATAAAAATAGGAACAAAAAAAAGTTAAAGATTGCAAATGAATCTATGATAAAAATAAGATAATATTCTAAATGGTAAATAGGCTCTTATCCCATCAAAATAAACGAGTTTTATTTTACCCTATAATATCTTTTTTGAGATTACCCTCTGTAATATTTTTTAATTTGATTTACCCCCGATAATTTTTTTTTGGATTACCCCCTATAATATAACTGATGACGTGACATGACCAATAAGGGGGCAAATCAAAATTCGCTAACAGTACATGGGCCTAGATGACGGATTCTTAAGTCAATATATTTCATTAGGGAGATAAGTCAAATAAAAAAATATTACGGGGGGCATTCTAAAAAAAATATTATCAGAGATAAAACAAAACTCGTCTATTTTACAGGGGTAAAATCCTATTTACCTATTCTAAATTTTAGTATAGCCTTTTTTTTTTGTCTTAGTTGAAGTGGTATTCTACAGGAAATTAAACTCACATAATTGTGAGATCCCGGGTTGGAACCCGAGTCATGACATCTGACCTAACAATTTCGGCATATTTATCAGTTAAGCTATGACTTATGGGACATCTTAGTATAGCCTTTAATCCATCTACTTAGGAACCAATTTTAGTTGGCATTACTTATGGCCAAATTGTATTAATATCAACTATTAGGCTGTATACATAGATGATAGAACATTACATGAAATCAAAAAAGATTACAAGTATATATAGTCTTTTATATGGAACATAATTGGATGATTGAGAAATAAAATAGAGTAGCCTTAGCTTAAACATTTTGCATTAGACCCACCTTTATACCATTTTATCTGTGGTGTTTAAGCTCTCTCTATGCCATTCTTCTATCACTTCATTAATCATCATATATACTAATATACATCCATTTTCACAACATATAACACGTTCCATTTACCATCCAAAGTTACAAAGACAAGTAAACATCATAGAATTTCAAAACATAAGGTATCCACCACAGACTATAACCAATGATTTTTGGAGTTTTGTCTTGTCTTCATTTTATTTGGATTCAGATACCAAAAATCAAGTGAAACCTGTACTGCACATACTCCTGTGTTGCAAGTTGCAAATCTCAAAGATGAAATTCCAACCATCAATATTTTTGTAAAAGATTCTATACTTTTTTCAAGGAAATCATAAAGTCCTTTTGATGGTTTCATAACCGATTATTTTTAGCTTTAAGTCTTTGAACTCACGAATCAAATTTTTTAAAAGTACTATTACTTTTTTTTTTGTCCTTTCACAAATGTTCAAAGAATTATAATTTGCACGATGATTAAATTAGATTATAGTATGAGATATTTTTTTGTTGCTTTTCTTTCATAGGAAAAAAATATTGCATTTCTTGTTTTCATGACTAGTAGGTAGAGCTGTCAAAGACATCGGTCCGGCACGGCCCGCCTCAGCCTAAAGGGCTAAGACATATAAATGGGCTTAAGTGGACCGGCCTGTTAAGGCCCAAGACCCGGGCCACCTAGCCCCGCCCAATAAGCAAAGGTCTACACGGTCCGATGGATCGGCCCGACAAACTTTCATATTTTTTTTTTAAAAATATTGACAAATTTTTTTTTTAAAAAATTCAATGGACAATAAAACTACATATGATAGCACACAAATTAGTTGTTATTTTTTTTTTCAAGTAAAGATAATCATAGCAAATTTGTTTTTTATCAAATAAAGATAATCATAACAAATTTGGCTTAATAATTATCTCCTAACTAACAAATCTCATCTTTTGTTACTTATTTTATCTAAAGATTTTACGGTAACTAAAATTCCTTATTTTTAGCTAAAACTGTTTTTATAATTTTTTTTATAATTTTTTTTAATTCTTTAAGGGGCCGGCCATAAAGCCCGTGGCCCAGCCCATGATGACCCGTGAAAAAGATAGGTTCGGGGGGCCAATCCGATAAGGCCCAATAATATTTTTTTAAAGCCCGGCCCGTGTAAACTATAATGCTAATGGGCCAGTCCGATAGCCCAACCTATTTTTACAGCTCTACTTATAAGTATCAAAAAGTGAGTATCCGTGATGTTTTAATCGCTCTAATTTATTATTAATAATACATCAAAGAACTGCAGCCACTCTGTAGTCCGATTCGTAGGCATTAGGCAAAGCTGACCACTTTGTTACCAAATATAATGTGTTTATTGTTTGAGTTAATTATTTCTTCACTCTTTTAAACACAGTTCACTACTAAAAATTTGTCATTTTCCTGCATTATTTTTTGCGGAAAACAATTCACAGGTATTTTCAAGGATTTTTTGTAGATTTCATACTTAGGACACATTTCATGCGGATTTGACATTTTCAGGAAAATCCGCAGATATTCCTAAGGATTTTTTCCTGTGGATTTTTGCACCCAGATCACTTTCCTACGGGTTTTGGTATTTCAGGAAATTCTGCAGGTATTTCTAAGGCTTTTCCTGTGGATTTTGTCGCCCCAGTTTGCTACGGATTTTGCTACCTCAGAAATTTCCGCAGGTAATGTTTGAATTTTTTTTCCAATTTAAAAATTATAATTAAGATTTATAAATAAAAATTGTGATTAAGATAAAAAATGCTTATTTTTTTATAAATTTTTTATTTTTACATGTTTCCAGTGGATTTATCTGCGGAAACATATTTTTTGGTAATTTCTTGCAGGTATTATTGTGGAATTACTTTCAGATTGTTCGCAGAAAAGATTACTGCAAATTTATTCTCATTTTCTGCAAAACAATTCGCAGGAAAATTTCCTGAAGATTTCAAAATCTGCAGAAAACAATTACCGACCAAGGTGTTAGCTAGTTTGTAAATTTCTAGCAGTGGTTGCTATTAGGACACATGATATTAATATTTGTAAAATTTAAAAATTAACCAAATGCTATATATCTTCTTCTTTACATTATTCTTTTTTTCATCTTTACTTACCTTTCGGACATTTGGTATATTCCATTGATCAACGGGCGGAACTACTGGCAGTCAATGCTGAAGAATAAATAATCAAGTGGCTGAATGTTACAGAATCAGCTTACCATAAATAGGCAGTGACACATGACCCTCTTTTTCCAGCACTATCATATAGTAATAACAAGTGCTAAAAGTAAAAGAAAATTAAGATGGTCTTTGATTCAAGGATCAGTGGCAGCAATGGCTCATATGTGTAGTATAAAGTAAGCAACAGTTTCATAATCTGATTCAGTCAAATATAAAATATCTTGCCACTATGAAGAAGATAAGCTCCTTTCACAGTAATATTGTTAATGAGAATCCTGTAGAAATTATCCTCTTCAGGTTTTTTTTTACGTATCCTCATCGGGTTAAATGCTTCGAAAAAACCTCTGACTTTAAACGGATCCTTGCAAGTCACTACAAACAACTGGAAAGCGGCGGCGGTTGAATTATTGTAATGAATGAACGGTGGGATTGGTTCCCTCGGATTAATCAGTCCTTAGACCGGATACCCAGTTTAAAAAAAAAAAGTGTCGAAATTTGTCTAACTTTAATTTACTATTTCTTAATATGTGTATTCTATTTAGATGGAGGATTGTTTTGAGGTAAAATAATGTTTTGAGGGAATTTAAATTTGTTTGAAAAACTTTTGGATGATTAATTTTACAAAAATTCAAAATGATGAGAATTTATGAAGTACTTTGTCCTAATTAAATTTAAGAAATTTCATATGACACCAAAAAGTTAGGAATTCAAAATTTCTTCATCCCAAATGTTTCAAAATTTTCAAATTGACCTTTAAAATAATTTTTAAAAATTGAAAATTGACCCTAAATTTTTCAAAAATTGTAACTTGGTCCCTAATTTTTTTTAAAAAATTGCAAATTGGTCCCTATTTTCCAAATTTTAAATTTAACCCAAATCTTTTCAAATTTATAAAAGTGGTCTAAAATATTTCCAATGAAATTTTCCATTACTTTATCCAAACACACATTTAAAAATGAATGTAATTCAAATACAATTATTTGAATTGCTTTGAATTTCCAAATTCCAATCCTCAAAAATTTCTAATTTTTCCAACCAATAGACTCAAAGAATTAAAAACTAAGGTAAGGACACCAGGGCATTTATGCCTAATTATATTTATAATCTAATTCTAAACTATGAGTAACACTATTATAGTGCACATAGTTTAGTTACTTGAATTAGAAGTGGAAAAGTGCCAATAACACTTCTAATTCAAGTATTAACCAACGTGAATCTTAGAAGAGAAGAAAGTACAAGAGAAGAACCAATAAGCATGCATTATTCGTAGAAATAAAGGTTCTAAGTACTAAGCTAGCGGACCATAGAAAAAGTGGCATGACAAAGTTGCAACAACCCTGCCAAGACTAAGAATAAGCCACTCCATACCACTGCTTTATCAGATTCTTAATTTTACACTGTTCAAACTAAGAATAAGCCAAGACATTTGTTTTGTATAAATATGAGATATTGCAGGATCATTTCAAAACCAAGACATTAATCACTTCTAGTTCTATCTAAATAACTTAACCAACAAAATTCATTAATCATCATGGGAGGTGTTAAGAAAAAATCTTCTTCAGGTTGCTTCTCAATTTTCAGTATGTTCTCATCTAGGAATAAGTCTAGAGGAGGGTACTATGATTATGAATATGGGCGCAAGACATGGCCTAGCGATGAAGACAAAGGTAACTGGGGTGTTGCTGAGCCTAACATTAACAGGAGAGCTGAAGATTTCATCCGCAAATACAAGAATCGCGTTTCAGAATCGGAAAGTTATCAACTTGATCCGGCTGCCTAGCTAGAATGCATAATATCAGTTACCCTACCATGTGTATATATTTCATTGTTTATTTCTCTAGAATTATCATTTATTATATGTTATTATTGATTAATGCTTCTACTAATCATCAGCTAGAACAACCGCCTTCTTTGAAAAAAGTATGAAAACAATAAACGCACAATATTTGGCAACAACGTTCAGTCAACTGTGCTTGTTGTTTACATCTCCGACTACAGAAAAACTCTATAGTTCCTTTGAATTATCAGTGAAAAAATAAAATTTACAATGTACAACTTGTATTGAAATATTACAATTCCGGTTATAACATTATGCATATCCACTATATTCAGTACTCAATGTGAAAACAATGAAGATACTATTTTTTCCTATAAAATTAACAAGGGTTTGTCTAACATGTACAACATTGCACATGTTTAAGTATGCAAAAATAGTAACTTTTTATTGAAAACAACAATAATTTATTAAAAAATTATACATTTAATATAGAATGCACAAGTTCCAATGCAAACTTGTTATTTTAAACTTCTTAACATGTGCAACTTTGCACATGATAGAAAAACCCAAAAACACAGTTAATTGTAAAAACAATATCCCAGAAAATGTTATTTAATCATCTTGCTAATTACTCCCTCCGTTCCTTTTTATAAGAGACGGTTGACTTTTTAGATTCATTCAATAATGAATGTATATAAGCTATAATATAGACCAAATACATCAATTATTGAATGAATCTAAAAAGTGAAGTGTCTTTTATAAAAAGAAACAGAGGGAGTATAATACTTTGAAAATTTGACTTTTTTTTGGAAAAGCAAAATTATTAAAGTGTGAATATAGCACAAGAAGTGCTAAATACACAAAACAAACAAGTCTGGTACACAAATTCCTCAAAACATGCCAAGGCTCAACCAATGGTGGCAATGAGCTAGAGCTATTCCTAACAAAGGGCATAAACATAACAATCCAGGGGCAAAAAACTCTATCATGTGCTATATGACAGCACAACTTCAAAAAGAGAACACCAGACCAGAATAAAACTAAAATACATCAAAGGCATAATGACCCGAAAAATTAAAACTAGAAAGTCACAAAACTGAAGACGAAAAAAGAGCCCATAACAACTTGACAACCATTCCTTGAAAGCTAGCGACGAGAGAAAGCTGCAGACATCAGTCGCCTGAAAACAGAATCAGCGAATACTCTGCTAAAATATTCCTACTTGGGATCTCGCGTCATGCCACAAACGCGCTCAGGCGACAGAAACCAGTCACTCACACTGACATAATCACAGATTATCTATTGGTATATCATGAGCTATTTTCCAAAGAGAATGCTTATGACAGTTCTAAAAACATGTCCTCTTTTGTTGCTAAGAACATCCCTCACATCCTTCTCATCAGGAACAAACCCCTTACCCTTCATTTCCTCCAGCAAATTCACAGCCTCATCCACCTTCTCCTCTCTGACCAATCCCTCAAAAACTGCAGCATATGTCTCAGCATTAGGTCTCATCCCTTTCTCCATCATCTCCAACACATACTTCTTCGCATCCTTCAAAAACTTACCATCAACAACAAGTCCCCTAATAAGAACAGCATAGGTATAAGCATTAGGACACACCCCAGAAGCAAGCATGCGCATGTAAGCTTTAAGAGTTTCCTTCGGCTGACCGGCATTGGCATAAGCTTCAATGATGGCTGTGTGAGCCACCACATCCGGCATCTGACCTTTATCTTTGATCTGACCGAAAAGTTCCAATGCTTCATGGGTTAAACCCTGTTTAGACAAAGCGTCGAACATCTTAACTGCATGGTTTAATAACCCATCACCGCTTCTCATTTTGTGGAAGATTTGTTGCAAGTCTTTTGGGTCTTTGGGTTCTTCTATTACTGGTTTCTTGCTGAATGGGTCATAAGGAGGTGGGAGATTCTTTTCGGTGGGTTTTGTTGTGACGGTGTTTTCTTCGTCGGAGTCGGAATCGGAGGGAGAGAAATTGATTTTGGTGTCCACGTTTTTGTTATTGGTGGTGGAGGAGAAATGGCGTAGAATGGTTTTGTTGAAATTGAGAGAATTTGAAGAAAACAGTGAGGTGGAGAATAATCTAGAACATTGGAGAAGGTTGGTGTTGGATTTGAAGGTGGAAATGAAAGCGCGAGAAATTGTATACGAAGCCATTGAAGTTCTTCACTGTTTTTGTCCAAGAGAATAGGTAATATGAAGTTCTAGCATTCTCTAATTGTTATCTTTTGAGTTTTTGCATTTTGAAAAATGTATTATGTCATATCAGATTCTATCTCTCAGTAAGTATAAATTTCAACACATATTGGATTATGGGTGCGTTTGTTTAAGCTTTAAAAAAAATGATTTTTTTTAAAAAAAATTTAGAGATTTTTTTGTAGAGATTTTGAAGAAAATCTAAAGCTACTTTCCGTTTGTTTACAATCATAAAAATCTATTTTTCCATTGACTTCACTTTGCACATGGTTTGTGATTTAAAAAAAAAAATAGATTTTGCAAAAAGCTATTGAGAATAGCTTTTCATTTTGAAGGAAAAAATGATTTTTTTACTAAAATGATTTTTAGAAAAATCTGAAATAAACACAAGTAAAATGAAAAAAGTGATTTTTTTTGAAAAAAAATAGCTTTTTTGGCTAAAAATTCTTAAACAAACGGGGCCATATATCTCCTTGTAGCCATGGATTTTAACACCTACCAGATTCTATCTCTCAGTAGACCAGAAACTAATTTTTGTGCTATTGTTGTCTGTGATTCAACTATTTCTTTTTATCTTTGAAGTATGATATGTTATTTTATACTTTATTTTTTGTCATGGTGAATCCAAACCAGTCATTCCTAAATTAACGGTGTATGAACTTTTGCACAAGTAAGACATATCATGTTCGAGATGATTTGATTGACTAGGTTCATTGTAAAACATCAAAGATAATTTTTTTAGTATTGATTGTAAACTCTGATAAATTGATAATTTCTGATAGAACAATTTGTTTTGTTTTGTTTTGTTTTGCATGGATATTTTTTGGTGAGTAATTAATGGAAATTTTCTATTGTGTGTAGAAAACACAATCACCATATTGAGCTAAAGTTAGAATGTCATATCGTTGTTGGTCGTTTAAATCAGGACGAGTACTTTTCAAAAAAATTTATACATATTAAATTCTCTGTATTGCTGAGAAAGGACAAAAAAGCAATAGTAAGCGTACTTTTCAAAAAGTTGATTCGTTAGTCTAAAGACATAAAGCTAAAAATAATCGGTTATGAAACCATCAACAGGATCTTTTACAAAAGTATTGATGGTTGCAATTCCATCCTGAAAATCTGCAACACAAGAGTATGTGCAATATAGAATTCACTTTTATTCTTATTTTTGGGATCTGAATCCAAAAAAAAGGAAAGACAAGACAAAACTCCAAAAATTATTGGTTATAGTATGTGGATACCTTATTCTATGATGTTTACTTGTCTTTGTTTTCTTTGGAGGGTACATGCAACGTGTTCTGTTGTGAAAATGGATGTATGAAGTGATGGAAGAATGGCATAGAGAGAGCTTAAACACCACAGATGTAAAGGTATTAAAGTTGGGTTTAATGCAGAATGTTTAAGCTAAGGCTGCTCAATATAATTTCTCAATCATCCAATTATGTTCTATGTAAAAGACTATAATCTTTTTGATTTTATGTAATGTTCCATAATTGAATGAGTGAAAATGAATATCATTCAAGTAAGTCATTATTGACTATTCCTTGTGTCACAAGTCACAACAGTATGTATACAGCCGAATAGTTGATATTAATACAATTTGGCCATAAGATGCCAAATTTGCACTAGCAGATTTTAAATAGCTCCATTGACATTTCAAAGCTTGAATTATGAAAAAGGGAAGATAGAAACTGATACATAAGTAAGGAATAAAGAAGAAAACATAAAAGAGACTTTTCTAAAATTCAAATTAAGTTCAAACATGAAAAAGGATGAAAGAAACATATGAATCTTGAGAAAACAAACACAATCCTCTAACTGTGGAAATTAAAAAAGGCTCCAACAAATAAAAGGAGGAGTTAAAGAAAGTAAAAACATTATAAGTAGCAAGTAAAAACATTGTAAGAAATTAAGAGTGCAGCAATTTCAACATATCACATTATATGCACACTCACACAAAGAAAGTAAAAATAATGTGGTCGAACAAGGCTCCAACAAATTAAACTTGTTACACACTCAATCTGATAACATATGTTAAAATTTATTGGTTCAGTTTTTAAGCTGGTATAAGCATCTCTATGAGATTAAGGAATTAGACATAACAAGCCATTTACAACATGACTCATTTTAATTTTACATATGGGTTCTATTAGTTTTCTTCTGCATATATTAAATTCAACTATAAAAAAAAAAAAGATTATCAAACAATCCTTATAAAATAATTATTATAAAATAATTTTTGCGTGAACTAGTTTTTATTTTTCCAAAACCAGTGAAAAAAAAATCAAATTTATAGTTTCTCATACAATTTTGATTCAATTATTAGTAGCTTAGACTGTCATATAAGTATGATCCATGTCATAGGAATCTATTTTACCGTCTCAATCCAACACAATTTTGGCTGTCAGACCAAATTTGTATTAACTGATTCTCTGTATCAAACTTGGTGATCATAGAGGGTCTTTTCTGTGCTAGAAGTGAATAATACAGTCACACTCAATTATTATTGATGATCATAGATCTGTTTTTGTAAGGCAATTTTGTGTTTTATAGAACTTATGAATGAATTGTACACAGGCATATTCAACCTTGAACTAACAATAAAGTAATTAACCAATAAGTGTTGAAATAAAGTAACTGTAAAAAATATATTTCAATAAAAGAATAAAAATGAGCAACATAATCATTTAAATTTTAATGATCCTAAGAAGGCATCAACCTTTACATTTGCATTCAAGATCCCAAGAAGGCATCAACCTTTGCATTAACCGCTCTAGACAAGAATTTCATGCAAATAGGAGGTTGCACTCCAGCAAGAGCAAGAAAAGAGCTAGGAAGTGACCAAATACCATCTCCACATATCAAACCAAAAGCAACTGCCGATCCAAATGCATCAGCCTTAGCTTTGTCAACCTTCTTCCAAACAAACAATATCAAGCTTCCAACACACATATCAATAGCAAAATAGCTTCCAATGTAGAAAGGTATTGCCATAGCCATAGGAACAGGAATAAACTTGCCATATTTCTCTCCGGCCAAATCACGAACAAGATTAATAATTATTGCTCCAACAAAGAACACGCAGCAAAGTACAAGACAATTTTTCGGTAGAGCTGAGACACCGTCCACGCCTAGTATAGCTATATTTCGATAAACAAGCGCAAAAGGTGCAGGGTATGCTGAACCGGGTTGACCAAGAGTACCGAAAGCCTGGTAGAATAGCCAAAAAACACACGGTGATATAATACATCCCATAGCAGTTCCAATAACTTGGCTCACAAACATGGATTTCGGGGAAGCCAATGTCATGTAACCTGTTTTAAAGTCCTGCATAAGGTCTGAAGCGGTTGAAACAATGTTCATCATGACACCACATGCTGCTAAACCAGCTATGACACCGCCGTTAGCTGAGCCTGCCCATGCACAAATAATGAAGATGGCTAATTTTCCGTAGGTGGATGCAAGGGACCAATCTGTCAGTCCACAACCATAGGCATTGCAAAAGGCTAGTGCCGGTCCAATGATGTAAATACAAAGGATGTGATACCACTTTAGCTGGTGGAAAATGTAAGGGATGATGACGGTTGAGATGATTGCAATTATGACATAGCCGGAGATAGCAAACCAGGTGGGAATTTGATCTTTGAGGAACATTTCGGTTCTACGCTTGTCATCGAACGAAAGTGTAGATGGAAGAGCATCATGAGATGGTGCTACATTGCTTTGTATTTTTGAGATAATAAATTGGTTATACAAACCATAAAGAGTGCGGCCAAGAACTTTGACAAAACTGTATAGACCATCACCAAGAATCATTGATATGGCTATGAAAACTTTGTAGCCTTGAAGACCATGTAAACTACTTTGTTTGAGATCAGAAGGGTACCAATCTCCTTTTTTATCTTCAATGAGTGGCCACATGACACCCCAAGAAAGAATTCCACCAATGAGTAGTGATATATTGATTATATATGGACATATCATCCCAACTCCGACATATGTAGCTGAAAAATCAAAGTAGAACATCCTTTGATAGGCTTCTAGACCGAATGTGGGAAAGCTTGCAAATCCACAAGAATCGCCAGAAGTGAAAAACCATTGGAAGAAACCCCACAAAAAACTAAATGAGAAGAACTTTCCAAGTGCTAGTACTTGCTTCTTTGCTAGTTTGGCACCTTCTGTTGTATGGAAACTATTGATTAGAGTAGCTGTTGCGGTACCACTTGGATATGTCAATCTGAAGTCAACAATCATAATCTTTCGGAGCGGAACCACGGAAAATATACCAAGAAAGCTAACAACAAAAAGAAAAGCAATCATCCATCCTAAACCAGGAATCTTAACATCCATCATCATATTGCCACTGCTTTGTTTTGCAACAGTTGGACTCATTGCAAACAAATAACTACCAAAGCCGCCGCTAAATGCAATGCCACTTGCAGCTACAACACAAGTATGAATAACAGTATTCTCTTGTCTTGTAAATGGTTGATTAAGCAAACCCGATTTCGAAAGCAATTTAGTCCATGTCTTTACAAAGAAGAAACCTAACAACCGGCCGAAACATTGAGAGAAGGAATAATACCAGTTGTAAGATTAAGCTTCATCACGATGAACGTGAAAAGCACTGATAACAAGAAACTCACGATTATAGCCCTGAGTGTAATTTGGTTCTGCCATGAAGGCACTGATACTCCTTCAAACCCTTTTTCAATTGAAGCCTCCTCCTGGAGTTCTTCTTCCTCCTTCGACATCATCACTGATTCATCATTGTTACTCATTATTCTTTTTGAATTTGTGGGATTTTAGATGTGAGAAAATAATATGAAGTTTGAATATTATTTGTTGATACTGTTATCGATATATACTTCATATTTATAAGCAAGTAAGTTGTTCAAATTTTAACTGAGTCCCTTGATTATAGAGATAAAACCAACAAACTTAATACTCCCTCCGTCCCATTTTAAATGACTTCTTTTTGACTTAGTATACTATTCATTTGACATGTTTTGACCTTATTTTTCTACTAATATATACATGCAAATATTAGCATATGAGATGTTTGATTTGTCTCGACGAGTACTTTCAAAATATACAATTTTTATAATTTTTAATAATATATAATTAAAGATATTAACGATTAAAGTTGTGCATTGGCAAACGTGTCAGTGGTCAAACAGGTCATTTATTTTGGGACAGAGGGAGTACATATTATCTTTTATTATACAATAACTTGACTATCTTATATTATCTTTTATTATACAATAACTTGACTATCTTTTTATTATAATTTTTTGTAAAGGATTTTATTATTATAACTTAATATGTCTTATCTTTTCAACAAACTAAATTTATTATACGTACCTTTTTATTTGGTATTTGCTGTATCTTATCTTTTCAAATCTAATTTTGAAAATTCTTAAGTTGTTTGTTTGTTTTTTTTTTTGGAGCTTAAGTTATTTGTTACTTTTTTATTTTATGTATGATTTTTTTTACATTAATTTTATTATAATTTATTTCAATAATTTTTTTTTCGAATTTCTGAATATTATTACCAAGGGTGAGTTATTTTTTTTGAAACAAAAGAATTTATTGAACTCACTTATATTTATAACCAAGTGATTAATTTAAATCTACAACTTTTGTGAAAAAAAATAAAAATTTAAATCTACAACTGAATACTTGGCTATAGGGATAATATATAACAAACTTAATCATAGAGATATTTCTCAACTAAATATAATTTAAATCATATACAAGATATTTTCTAACAGTATGTAACTTAAACCAATGGAATAATCCTTAATCATATCTTACTTGTCTCACAAGCCACAACTGAACTTTGAATTATTTGGAAACTGAGTTCCTTGATTATAGGGATAAGAACCAACAAGCATTTTCTCAAGAGAATATGATTTAAATCATCTATATATCTTAACAAATAGTATGTAATTTAAACTATAATCCAGGATTATCTGGGAATTGGAACAAAGTAGAGAACCAAACTAATTAAATTCATCCAAATTAAACTTTTTCCATCAATTTACTTTTAAACAGATGGACAACAATTAGAGGCATAATAATTTACCATAAAAAAATGCTAAGGACATTACAATTTATTGAAAGCATAGTATTATATTACATTAATAAGAAGGAATAACAAAGTGCAACTATATATAAGTCAACAATTCAACATATATATACTTGCTGATGATTAGTAGAAGCATTAATCAATAATAACATATAATAAATGATAATTCTAGAGAAATAAACAATGAAATATATACATATGGCAAGGTAACTGATCTTATGCATTCGAGCTAGGCAGCTGGATCTAGTTGATAACTTTCGGATTCTGAAATGCGATTCTTGTATTTGCGGATGAAATCTTCAGCTCTCCTGTTAATGTTAGGCTCAGCAACACCCCAGTTACCTTTGTCTTCATCACTAGGCCATGTCTTGCGCCCATATTCATAATCATAGTACCCTCCTCTAGACTTATTCTTAGATGAGAAAATATTGAAAACTGAGAAGCAACCTGAAGAAGATTTTTTCTTATCACCTCCCATGATGATTAATGAATTTTGCTACTTAAGTTGTTTAGATAGAACTAGAAGTGATTAATGTCTTGGTTTTCAAATGATCTTGTAATATCTCATATTTATATATAACAAATGTCTTGGCTTATTCTTAGTTTTCAACAGTGTGAAATTAAGAATCTGATAAAGCAGTGGTAAGGAGCAACATAAATGGTTCAAATCATGCTTAGTGGCAGGGTTGTAACAACTTTCTCAAGGCACTTTTTCTGTGGTCCGCTAGTTTCGTACTTAGAACCTTTAATTCTACGAATAACGCACGATTATTGGTTCGGCTCTTGTACTTTCTTCTCTTCTCAAGATTCATTTTGGTTATTATTATTGGCACTTTTCCACTTCTAATTCAACCACCTAATTATGTAGACTTATAATAGTTTTGCACATAGTTTAGAATTAGATTATAAATAAATATATAATCACGCGTAAATACTCCTTTGTCCTTAATCTTTGGTCTTTAATTTAAAGTTTGGATACAAAATAAATAATAATGAAGTTAGATAAGTTTTGAGCCCTTTACATTTAGTTTTTGTTCCCTGCTTAGGATCACAATTTCAACATTATTCTCATATACAATACTGTGAAATTAAGGAGCTTATCTTCTTCATAGTGGCAACTGGCAAGATATTTTATATTTGACTGAATCAAGATTATGAAACTGTTGCTTACTTTTTACTACATATTTGAGCATTTCTGCCATTGATTCTTGAATCAATGACCAGTTTAATTTTCCTTTACTTTTTACACTTTATATAGGATAGTGTTGGAGCATTTTAATTCATGTGCCATTGCCTACTTATTGGCAAGCTGATTCTGTAACATTCAGAAAGTTGATTGTTTATTCTTCAGCATTGACTGTCAGCAGTTCAGCCTTTACTTTGGAAATTTATTGGAATATACCAAATGTCCATAAGCTAAGTGAAGATGAACCATAATAGATATATATCATTTGGTCAATTGTGAATTTGTAACTATTATAAATATTAATATAGGAACCAACCAGCAATTTCAGATTTTCATGCTGTATATAGGATTCGGTCGACTTGATTGTGAAGGTGATGAAGCGGTCAGTGGGTTGTTTGGGCGGATCAACTGCTGCATCTACCACTGTTGGTGGAGGGTTGTTAGGTCTATATTGGCCTGGCCTCTTGGATGCCGATGTTGATGGTTGATCCATGCTGCTGAGACTTTTACTAGAACTCAAGTGCATATGCCAAACATAGTTGTAATCTAGAGAACTAGTTTTTTTAGTGGTTTTGGCCGTTGTGTCCCACGGGATGTGCCAAATTTGTTGTCGAATGTGAAAATTGGGCGAGGTATCGGCTAATAGCCCTCAATTTTGATTCCCTTTGCTTTAAGCTATTACAATATGAAGGAACTTTGTCCATCAACTATCGATTCTTTAACTGTGCTACAAAGAGTGTTAAGTACGGAGTTTGGTGTTTTTTGAGTTACTAAACTGAAAAATGCATAAGTATAATATAAAGGGATAGAAATGCATAAGTATTATTTTTGCTGATGTATTCTTCAGCTTGTCCGCTGCAAGGTGTATTATGGACATGGTCACTGTGGTGTGAAATATATGTTGCCAATTCATTATCTTTGGACATGCTTAACATATAGAGTTTTGCTTATGCATTGGTTGGACAATCAAGTCAACTGATATGATTCAGAGAAGATTTCAAGTTTCATTGTTTTAACCATTACATAGTGATTGCACTTGTTCTCTACATTAATTGGAATTAATTAAAATCAATAGTAACAATACTCACATGAAAGATTATTCATATTTGGCATCACTTATCATGGTTTACAAATGGTAATCAATAACTAATTACAACAGAAAAGAAAAATGGATAAATAGTTAAACTTGTTCGTTCCTAGTTCCTACTGGTCAGGTTGAGCTTGCCAGTGAATTTCAGACTCGGAAATTCGTTTCTTGTATTGAGCAATGAAAGCAGTAGCTCTCATGTCAATGACAGGATCAGCTACACCCCAACTGCCTCTATCTTCATCACTAGGCCACACTTTGTTATCATAAGAAGCATGATCATAATACCCTCCTCTTCCTCTTTGCTTGTTACTGCTAGATTTGAATATGTTGGAACAAAGTGGGTCTGACATGAATCGCTAATATTTGAAGTGGTTTTGATGATAACAAAGTATTAAAATTGCAATTGGAATTACTAATGATTATTCTAGTGTGCAGAATTACAAGTTAAAATTAGCTCAGAAGCACTATGAATAATAGCAGAGAAGCCAATTAAACAAGCTCTGAAAGCACATCACTGTTCATCAGAAGCTTAAATTTTGCGTGCTGTAGAAAGTGATTATGGGGATAAAAACAAGGCTCTGAAGTCATCAGAAGCTAAAGTCCTCAAGAAGCTATGACAACGGCACCTGAAGCAAAAAGAATTTATGTCACTCAAGAACTGACAGAATCAGAATCAATGATTGAAGAACAATCTACTTCAAGGCTTTGTCACATCCACAGGAAGGAATATTCGTTGGTACAACGTTAACCTTATCCATAAGTGGAGCGCAATTGAGGATCGTACTATTGTACTATTATTACTCAAAATGGATGAGTGATAATTCAAATAGCAAGGTAGTGGAATTGAAGATATTTGCCAAAGAAGACAACTACAGCTATCACAATTGTACGAGTAAATTCCAGCTGGCACCTTATCTCTCTGCAACGGTCATCATCTTCCTTCAAGTATAAATAGAAGACTCAAATGGAAGAAATGACCACTGTTCTATTACTGCGTTTAATGCTCTGAAGCAATCTGACATCATTTGTTTAATCTGTCATTCAAAGTCTTAAAGCAATTTGTGTTGTATTTTGTAAACACCTCTGATTGTATATCAAGTGTCCATAAACATTCATTCTTAGTTTTAAGTTTGTTTGTGAAGTCTCTTGTTAAGTGAAAACTTGAGCAACTGAGAAGTCTCTTGCAAGAGTGCTTGAGCAAGTTGTAATCTTGAATAGATTATAGTAGAAATCTCTTGTTAGTGACAAGGGGACTGGACGTACCTTCAAGTTGTGAAGGGAACCAGGATAAATCCTTGTGTCTTTCTCTCTTTCTCAGCACCCTTTATCTTATTTGTGTTACTATCCGCTGCTAATTAGTTTTAAGTTAGAAAAAGTTTTAAATTTCTAAAACACAATTCAACCCCCCCTTCTTGTGTTTTTCCACCTTCAATTGGTATCAGGAGCTGGGCTGTTGCCTAACTCATCTAATAGTGAAACAGTAAAGATCCAGGAGGAAAAACATGTCTGCTGAGAAGAGCAAGAACAACAATGAAGTTGGTTTTGACTATGATTCTAATTCAAGAGATAGAAGATCTTCTGATAAAGTTCCTTTCTTCAATGGAACTGAAACTCGCTACCCCTTCTGGAAAACCAAGATGTACAGTCACATCATGGGTATTGACTGTGACTTATGGGACTTGGTAGAAGATGGAGTTAGTTTTGAAAATATGGACTTAGAAGGAGTAGTCAGCTCTCTAAACAGGAAGTCTTTTACACCTACTCAAAAGTTAGAGTACAAGAAGCATCATAGTGTAAAAGGAATGATGACCAACACCATCTCTCATGATGAGTATCTTAAGATTGGAGATAAAAGAACCGCAAAGTCTATTTGGGATTCTTTGAAATCCAAGTATGAGGGCAACAAACAAGTTAAGGAAGCAAAGGCTAACTTGTTGGTGCATCAGTATGAATTGTTCAAGATGAAGGATGGAGATGATATAGAAACGATGTTTTCAAGGTTTCAAATCCTAGTATCTGGACTTCAAGTATTGGACAAAAGTTATACTGAAGCTGATCATGTAAGAAAGGTGCTCAGAAGCTTGCCACCTAAATGGAGACCAAAGGTGACTGCTTTTCAAGAGTCTAAGGACTTGGATACTGTATCCCTAGAAAGCCTAGTTAGTTCTCTCAAAAGTCATGAAATGGAGTTAATGACTGATGAGTCAACTAAGAAGATAAAAGGGATTGCCTTAAGCTCCAAGAGCTCGTCAAAGGCTCTGAAGGCTAAGGTAATAGAATCTGAGGATGAAGCCTCTGAAGAGAGTCAAGAAATTGGGTCGGATGAAGAGGAAGAGATGGTGCTGATGGCTGCGAAGGTCTCACAATGGGCAAAAAGGAGCAAGAAATATGCTGGGAAGTTTGGAGGATCTTCCAAAAGAACTAGTGCTTCTAAAGACAAGAAGGAAGATCAAAGCAAGTGCTTCAAATGCAATAAGCCTGGCCATTTCATTGCCGATTGCCCAGAGAACAAAAGTAGACCATCAAAACAGAGCTCCAACAAGGAAAGGTACAAGAGTAAGGTCAAGAGAAGCTTTCTGGCAACATGGGAAGACCTTGACAAAGACTCTGATTCTGATGCTGACGAGGAGGCAAACCTAGCACTGATGGCGACCACCTCTGACAGAGAAGACTCTGAAGCTGGTTCATACTCTGAAGATGAGGAAGAGGTAATATCTAAACTCTCTAGAACTGAATTGATAGATTCTCTTAAGGACGCCCTAAAAATTCTCACTAAAAAGGCAGGTGAGTGTAAGATCTTAAAAAAATCTTACAATAACCTAACTGAGAAAATGAACATAGTAGTGGAAGAAAATGAGTCTCTAAAAAGTAGAAACTCATTTATGGAAACTCACTATGTTTATGATGATAAGGTTCCTCCAGAGCATGAATTTGCACTGTAGGAGTTTCTTATCAATGGGATGAAGAGAAGCAAAATAGCCTCTTTAATATATCATGTTAGTAGGAACAGAGGTGAGGGTCTTGGATTTTCGCATTTTAAAGATAATCCATTACTCTCTAAATCCTCTAACAATGATATTTCTAAACCTAAGGCTGTTTTTGTTAAAAGCCAATCAGAAGCAATAATTATATCAGAACCTGAAAAGGTAGTTATGTCAGAGGCTAAGAAACCTCAGACTCTGAAACCTTCAGAGCCTAAGATTTCTAAATCTCAGACTAACGTTAAAACAAAGACAACTCTGATATATTCTAAAGCAAAGTCAAAGAGTTATACAAAGCCAAAAAAATTTCAGAAAGGCTTGAATAACCCTAGATCTTCTGAGAGGCCCAATAAACAAAAACAACCAAAGGCATTAAGGACTAACTCAAGAGGACCCATAAAAATATGGGTACCTAGATCTGAGATTGTGTTTGTAGCAGATTTGCGCTCAAAGAAGGCCAGAGCACCATTCTTGGTACCTGGACAGTGGCTGCTCACGACACATGACAGGAGACAAGCATATGTTCCAAACCCTGACTCTGAAAGAGGGAGGAACTGTGGGATTTGGAGGAAACCAAAAAGGGAAGATCACTGGTACTGGTACAGTTGGTAACTCTTCTCTCTCTATTAAAGATGTTTGGTTAGTTGATGGCCTAAAACATAATCTACTTAGCATTAGTCAATTTTGTGACAGTGGATATGTTGTTAAATTTAATAAGGATGCATGTACTGTAGTCAACGAGTCTGATGAGTCCATAGTGTTCAGAGGCCTAAGAAAAGGCAATGTTTATAAAATCAATCTGTCAGAACTCACAGAGCAGAAGATAGTATGTCTTCTGTCTGTTAATGATGAGAAATGGGTCTGGCACCAACGCTTAGGACATGCTAACTGGAGATTAATCTCTAAGCTCAGCAAACTAAGCTTGGTTAAAGGTCTACCCAATCTCAACTATCATTCAGATGCTCTGTGTGGTCCTTGTCAGATTGGTAAGATTTCAAAAACATCTTTTAAAACTAAAAACATTGTCTCTACTTCAAGACCTCTTGAACTGCTTCACATTGATTTGTTTGGCCCGGTAAGTACTGCCTCAATCAATGGTAAGAAATATGGACTGGTCATTGTTGATGATTACAGTAGATGGACTTGGGTTAAATTTCTAAGAGTGAAAGATGATGCATATGAGGTGTTTACCATCTTCTGCACTCAAGTGCAAAGTGAGAAAAGTCTCAAGATCTTAAAGATCAGAAGTGATCATGGGGGTGAGTTTGAAAACGAACCCTTTGCAACTTTTTGTGAAGACCATGGAATTGTCCATGAGTTCTCAGCTCCTAGAACACCACAGCAAAATGTTGTTGTAGAGAGAAAGAACAGGTCTTTACAAGAGATGGCAAGAACCATGATGCATGAGACAAAACTTGCTAAACACTTTTGGGCAGAAGCTGTAAACACAGCTTGTTACATTCAAAATAGGATATATATCAGACCTATATTGAATAAAACAACATATGAACTCTTCAAAGGAAGAAAGCCCAACATCTCTTATTTTCACCAGTTTGGATGTACCTGTTACATTCTAAACAACAAGGCCTACAAAAGAAAATTTGATGCCAAAGCTTGTAAGCGAATCTTTATAGGTTACTCTGAACGCTCAAAGGCATACAGAGTGTATAATTCTGAAACTAATATAGTGAAAGAATCTATACATGTCAGATTTGATGACAAAGAGCCTGACAGTAAAATGTCAGAGCAAAACGATAGTTATGCAGGTATTCCATATCAGTATAACAATTCAAAACCTGAGAAAGCATCAGAAGCGAATGAGATCTCAGAAGCTGAAGTGGAAGAAGTCTCTGAAGAAGCATCTCCATTAGAAGCATCTGAAGATCATAATGATGTCTCAGAAGATGATACCCAAACAAGTACTGAAACTAATGAAGCTCCAAAGAGAACATTCAAATATAAATCCTCACATCCAGAAGACCTCATCATTGGTAATAAAGAAAGTCCAAGAAGAACAAGATCTGATTATCATCAACATGATTCACTTCTAGGACTCATATCTATGATAGAGCCAAAGACTATTGATGAAGCTCTCTCTGATGATGGATGGATCATTGCAATGCAAGACAAACTGAACCAGTTCCAAAGAAATGATGTGTGGGATCTGGTACCAAGACCAGCACACAAAAACATTATTGGAACCAAGTGGGTATTTAGGAACAAGCTAAATGAACAAGGTGAAGTGATAAGAAACAAGGCTAGACTTGTAGCACAAGGCTACAGTCCGCAAGAAGGCATCGACTTCACTGAAACATTTGCTCCAGTTGCAAGACTGGAAGCAATCAGGTTATTGTTATCATATGCAGTTAATAATGGAATAACCTTATATCAGATGGATGTTAAAAGCGTCTTCTTAAATGGTGTAATTTCTGAAGAAGTGTTTGTCAAACAACCACCAGGGTTTGAGGATTTGAAAAACCCTGAGCATGTTTTCAATTTAAAGAAATCACTTTACGGTCTCAAACAAGCTCCTAGAGCTTGGTATGAGAGGCTAAGTAATTTCTTATTAGAAAACGGTTTTCAAAAAGGTCAAATAGATAACACTCTCTTCAGAAAGACATCTAAGAAGGATATTTTAATCATTCAAATATATGTTGATGATATTATATTTGGATCTACTAATGCATCTTTGTGCAAGAATTTTTCCAAGCTAATGCAGGACGAGTTCGAGATGAGCATGATGGGTGAATTGAAGTTTTTCTTGGGAATTCAAATTAACCAAGGAAAAGATGGCACTTACATTCATCAGAGCAAGTACACAAAAGAGCTTCTGAAGAAGTTCAACCTTGAAGATTGTAAGACGATGGCCACACCCATGCATCCAACAAGTAGCTTGAGCAAGGAAGAAATTGGCAGCAAAGTAGACCAAAAGCTATACAGAGGTATGATTGGTTCTCTACTTTACCTAACAGCATCTAGACCTGATATTTTGTATAGTGTGTGCTTGTGTGCAAGATTCCAGTCAGATCCTAGAGAACCTCATTTAACTGCTGTTAAGAGGGTCTTTAGATATCTGAAGGGAACTACTAATCTAGGACTACTTTATAAAAAATCCCTAGATAGTAAGCTAGTTGGATTCTGTGATGCTGATTATGCTGGTGACAGGATTGAGAGAAAATCCACAAGTGGAATTGCCAATTTATTGGTGAGAATCTCATATCCTGGGCTAGCAAAAGACAAGCAACTATTGCTTTGTCTACAGCAGAAGCAGAATACATCTCAGCTGCTAAATGTTGCACCCAACTACTCTGGATGAAATATCAGCTAGAGGACTATAACATAGCTGAGAGCAGTATTCCTTTGTATTGTGATAATACTACTGCTATTCATCTATCTAAGAACCCTATTTTACATTCCAGAGCTAAACATATCGAAATTAAGCATCATTTCATAAGAGATCATGTTCAAAAAGGTACAATAAATATTCAATTCATTGATACTGAACATCAATGGGCTGATATATTTACTAAACCTTTAGTCATTGAAAGATTTGACTTTATTAAAAAGAATTTGAACATGCATTTTATAACTGAAGAAAACTAGCTCTGAGATGCAAAATAGATTTAGGATCTGAAGCTCTTTCAGAGCCTCTAACAATTTAGAGTAACCCTTGGGTAGCTCTGAATGATTTGGGCTCTAAATGATAATAGGTTCTGATGAGGTGTCAGATAATGATGAGTTTGGCTCTGAACTAGACGAAAACGAAACGTTTAGTTCTAGTAAGTGTACAACAGTTGTCTGTACACGCGTCAGCTGTGATTAAGTACTTCTTACACGTGTCTAGATCCTGATGGGTGAAGAACAGTTAATGATGATTATGGCAGTTAACTCTATTATTTAATTTTTAAAACTGTTCGCGCTCCCTCCCAAGGCATGCTTTTTCTGTGTTTGTGTGCTAGTTGCTATATATAGGTCACTTCATTCACATTGCACAACTTTTACACAATCACTTCCTACACAACCCTAGACCTTACAGAAAATTCCCAAATCACTTTCTCTTAACATTCTGCAAAGATGGCCGCTCGATCATCAAATGAAATCATTCAAAAACCCTTTAATCCAATTCTACCACCAGTTATAGACCTCAAGTCTCAAGGAAAACTTGTTGTCAAAGAAAATCAAACAGACGCTGGTCCAGAAGCGTTCGAATTCATCACTGAGAAGTTCGTGGATTTCGAAAGTTTAAAGGTAAATGGAGTTGACGTTCAAAGTTTATTTTTCAATCAACAATGGAAAAACTACTTTGATATGCTGAATGGGTTTGTATACTACGACATTGTTAAGTATTTCTGGCAAAAAGCAACAGTTTATGATAGAATAAGTGCTGATGAAGAAGTGAGAATGTTGGTTGAGAAAGATAGTTCTCTAAGAGGAAAATCAAGAAGAGAACTAGGTTTGAAACCTTATAGAGGGAAGGAGATAAGGTCGAACATTCTAGGAATTAATGTGTTGATTACTCAGGAGCACATTGCCAAGGTTCTGGGCTTGGACAATGAAGGAGAAAATGTTGATGATTATGATGAGAAGAGTAAGCACTTAGAAGCGATTAAAAAGGAGAGAAGAGTAACCACTTAGAAGCGATTAAAAAGGACTTATTTGAACCTGGCAGTTCAAACAGTGATTTTGGAAAGGCTAAATTCATGAAGCAAGATTTTGGATTTGCCTTCAGAATATTTCTGCATTCAATCATTACAAGAGAAGGAGGATATGACACTATTTCAATTCCTCACAGGCATTTCATCTGGTTTATGTCCAAGAGGGTCAAGATAAACCTGGCAAAAATATTGTTTGATCATCTATGCTCAACCATATCTAAAAGCAGAACAAAATCAACCTCATTCATTCATCATCCAAGGTTGATATCTGAGATCATACGCCAAACTAAGCTTGTTGATATTTTAAGCACCAAGGAGAAAATTAGAGTCTTCAACACAGCTAAGTTTGATGCTACTGTGCTGGTGAATATGAAAAAGAAAACTAAGGAAGAAATCAAGCAAGCTAAGACCCCTCTGCAAGCTGTGTATGAGGAATACTTATGGTGTGATGGTTTCCCCACCATATCAGAACATGATAATGATGCTGTGATAAAGAATTTCTTGGAACAAGTAAGAATTGATACTGGAATAAGTGTACCCAGGAGTATGGTTGTTGGAGTGCTTAACTGGGACATTTTTAAAGGACCTAAGGAGATCACCAGGACAAAAAGAAAGCCAAAGCCCATTGAGCAAGAGATTGTAGAGGAAGGCTCTCAAGCTCAACCTGAGAATAATGCTGAGCAGATGAACAGTGGTGCTGAAGGTTTGGCCACTGATGGAAATGAACAAGTACCTGAGGGGCAGTTAGCCAGCATTGCTAAAAGGACAGCCGCTCAGAAGGAGAAAAGGTCCAAGAAGAGACAAGATAGACCTGTTGATGTTGCTGAAGGAGATCACCAAGTCAGAGCTGTCAAAAAGGCAAAGACAGTAGTTTCAAAGAAGAAAGCTGTTGATTCATCTAAAGGTAACACCTCTAAGCCTAAAACTGATAGCATTCATATTGCTCAATCTCCCAATCAATCATCTCCTATAGATTACACCAAGCCTCTTAGTGTAGTTCTACCCTCTTCCCAATCATCATCATCCTCATCAGAGGCAACTCTCTCCAATTCAAGCATTGACTCTGATGAGTTGCTTTCAAAATTGGATAAAATTGAGAGTGAGAATGCTAAGAAAAATAAAACCATCAAAAGAACCCCCAAGAAAACCATACCCATATCTTCTGATGAAGAAGAAGATAACACCATTCATGAACAACCCCCAAATACTTCTGTCCTTGATCATCTCATCACCCACCTATCTGGTGATGCCTTCACCCATTCTAACAGAAATTCACCTCACCAATCCCCACCTGTGAATACTACTGTTCCCCCTGTACAAACAATTCACACACCACTTCCATCTCTTGATGACATAGCACAAGAAAATCCACCAACATTCACACCTGTTCAGGATGAAATTATGACTCATTCTGAACAACTCATTCAATCACCACATTCTTCACCTACTCTTGACATTACTGAACAACAACCTTCATCACCTCCACCTTAAATCTCCACCCCTGAATCAACTCCTAAATCTTCTCCAGAACCAATCTATGGCCCACTAAATAAACCTTTAGATGAAGAAGAGCTGTCTGAGCTTGCTGAATTTATCTTTAAGGCAGAAGAGCAAATTTTGAAAGATGCCATAGAAATTGATGATGAACCCCCTAACCTAAGCAGAATCAAAATCATCAATCTTAAGAGAAAGAAACCTGAGCCAACCATTCCTTTTGACCCATCCAAACCTTTCTTCAACTCTGCTTCTGAACCCAATCTTGAGCTATTGAATAATGCTATTAGTCTTAGGCTCAAGAGATTTAAACAGATGGATGAAGAAGTTCTTGTCTTTCCTTCTGACATTGATGCTGAAATCAGAAAGATGGAGTATCTGTTTGGTCAATCTCTGAGGATTCTAGGTACTCATCTGAAGAGCAAGATACAAGATAGGGGAACGACTACATTAAGAAGTGTGTTTGATATTGTTGAGAGATTAAATGCTCCTCGTCTCACATTGTATAATCATGAAGAGGAAATTGCACGACTGGCAGCTTTGGATGCTGAAATTAAGGAACTAGCAAAAAATGCATTTGAAACTGATGAGAAGCTACTCCGTGAAGAAGCTGAATATGAAAGAGCTACTGATCAGGCTAGGATAGATGCTGAGATTGAACACAAAAGGCTAGCTGATCAAGAAGCCCTTAAGATGTTGGTAGAAAGGGCTAAGCATATTGCTGAAGTTGAGACAAGTAAGATAAATGAGAATCAGACAACTCAAGAAGACATTGAGATGTTTGATCAGAATCAACTTAATGCAGCTTCTGAGCAGGATAATAATGAGGATACTGACAAGGGTAAGAAGCCTATTATAGCACCCACTCCTCCTCACTCTCCTATGAAGATTGATATAGCTTCTACCTCGTCACCCATACCTCCTGCTGTACAAGATGCACTTGACAACTTAAGAGCTGATCTTACAAATGAAATTGATGAGCTAAGGGTTGATATGCGTAATGACACAAATGCTGCTGTTGAAACGTTTAACAAAAGGATGGATGACATGCTGAGCACCCTTTTGAAGGCTATTGCAGATGTTAAGAAACCTTAGCTATATTTTGTGCACTTGTTTTATGTTGTTCTTCCTTATTAGCTCTTGTGTAATATTTGGATAATTTGTCTTAATTCCATATTTTGATATTCATATCTGAGTGCTTGTACTTGTGTGTTTATTTTAACTAGTTTTTAGAAAAATTAAAATGAATATTCATTACTTATGTCTGGTATTCATGTGGGTACTGAACCTAGTGCAAGATGCTGAAGAGCATTTTGATTTTTAACTTATAGATATTAGGATTTTCAAAACCTAAGGTATCCTCCACATCAGTACTCCTGTTTACTCATGATATAGCTTCTTAGTATTATAGCCTGTTTAATAACGGGGCACCAATACCGAATGAGGCGTGTCTGGTAACTGGTTTTCTGACATATGAAAATGAATATAAAGTAAACATGCTCAAAGGAAAGAAATTAATAGCAGGAGAATTTTATTATTATCATAGAAAGGTTCTTTATTACATAAGAATATGAAGCACTACTTAGACTCTGGCTTAGACTCAGAAGCCTCTGACTCTAGACTCTTAAGTTTTTCCTTGAGAAACGAGAGCACGTCTTCAGCAGTCTTCTGAACCTCAGCTGGATAATCTTCGTATGTAGCATCATCATCATATGTCCATAAGAACTCTTCCAGATCAGAGCCCAATTCCTCCTCCTCTGATTTTGTTAAAATCAACTCTTGCTTGTTTCGTTCATAGCGCAGCCTGTTTTCTTCGCAGCGCCAGGGCTATGCTTCCTTCTTGCTCTCTTTCTTTGAGCTAGAAGCATCCTTGGTAACCTGCTTTTCCATTGTGTGTTTTTTTTTTCTTTTGATGTTACTTGATTACTCTGTGAGAGTAAAATGAGAGGAATCATCCTGTTTTATAGTGCCACCAAGCTCTCTTGTCCATATGGGAGTCAACAAAATTCATTTAATGAATTTAGTTGTCACCACTTTATTGACTTGACTGCATTAATATATGGTGCGTTTGACTGCTTGGTTTTCTGTATCTTTTTGATTGATGCCAAAAGGGGGAGTAAGGATGGCGTTAAAATTAATGTTGATTGATTCTAATTCTGCCCAAAAGATCTGAAACTGTTATGGTTACACATTTGAATCAATTTTTTATCCCTTCTGATTCCTTCTTTAACTATATACTTCACTGAAAGGGGAGAAAATTTAAGGATAGCGTTAAAATTAATGTTGATTGATTCTAATTCTGCCCAAAAGATCTGAAACTGTTATGGTTACACATTTGAGTCAATTTTTTATCCCTTCTGATTCCTTCTTTAACTATATACTTCACTGAAAGGGGAGAAAATTTAAGAACCTAAAATGAGTTTTCATAGATAATGTAAGAGAAGCTTGCAAATTACCTCCTCTGAACGTTATTAGACTCTGAGAAGCAAAGCTTACAAACCTATGCCTCTGAGAGTCAAATATGAAAATTTAATTTAGGTCAATAAATTAACTCTTAAACTGTTTTAATTAATTATGGATAAGACTTAGGGGGAGCTTACAAACCTTACCCTATGAATTATCAGACTCAGGGGGAGATTGCAAACCTTTGAAACCTGAAGTCAACATAATTTAATTAAATCAACAACAATTGAATTTTAATGCCTTAGTTTGTCATCATCAAAAAGGGGGAGATTGTTGAAACACAGTGGGTCTGACATGAACCTCTAATATTTGAAGTGGTTTTGATGATAACAAAGTATTAAAATTGTAATTGAAATTACTAATGATTATTCTAGTGTGCAGAATTACAAGTTAAAATTAGCTCAGCAGCACTATGAATAATAGCAGAGAAGCCAGTTAAACAAGCTCTGAAAGCACATCACTATTCATCAGAAGCTTAAATTTTGCGTGCTGTAGAAAGTGATTCTGGGGATAAAAACAAGGCTCTAAAGTCATCAGAAGCTAAAGTCCTCAAGAAGCTATGACAACAGCACCTGAAGCAAAAAGAATTTACGTCACTCAAGAACTGACAAAATCAGAATCAATGATTGAAGAACAATCTACTTCAAGGCTCTGTCACATCCACAGGAAGGAATATTCGTTAGTACAACGTTAACCTTATCCATAAGTGGAGCGCAATTGAGGATCGTACTATTGTACTATTATTACTCAAAATGGATGAGTGATAATTCAAATAGCAAGGTAGTGGAATTGAAGATATTTGCCAAAGAAGGCAACTACAGCTATCACAATTGTACGAGTAAATTCCAGCTGGCACCTTATCTCTCTGCAACGGTCATCATCTTCCTTCAAGTATAAATAGAAGACTCAAATGGAAGAAATGACCACTGTTCTATTACTGCGTTTAAGGCTCTGAAGCAATCTGACATCATTTGTTTAATCTGTCATTTAAAGTCTTAAAGCAATTTGTGTTGTATTTTGTAAACACCTCTGATTGTATATCAAGTGTCCATAAACATTCATTCTTAGTTTTAAGTTTGTTTGTGAAGTCTCTTGTTAAGTGAAAACTTGAGCAACTGAGAAGTCTCTTGCAAGAGTGCTTGAGCAAGTTGTAATCTTGAATAGATTATAGTAGAAATCTCTTGTTAGTGACAAGGGGACTGGACGTACCTTCAAGTTGTGAAGGGAACCAGAATAAATCCTTGTGTCTTTCTCTCTTTCTCAGCACCCTTTATCTTATTTGTGTTACTATCCGCTGCTAATTAGTTTTAAGTTAGAAAAAGTTTTAAATTTCTAAAACACAATTCAACTCCCCTTCTTGTGTTTTTCCACCTTCAGAATATGTTGAAAACAGACATGAATGATGATGACTTTGACTTCCTTTGTTTGTTTCCTCCCATTTCTATTAGCTATCACTACAAGAAATATGATTTTTGGCAACAACTTTTTTTGTTACAAGTCGCTAGCAAAACTACCCAAGGTAGATTTCCCAGCGACTTGTAACAACTTTTAACAAAAAAAGTCGTTGCAAAAAATCATATTTCTTGTAGTGTATTGAAAACACTGGTGAGTAGAGAGTGAAAAATTAGCCTTAGTGACTGACTAGAAAGTAGTATTGAAGGTAGGAAATGTTTGTTGTGCTACAACTTGCAAGCTTGGGAGCTAGCCTCCATTTATAATATAGTACTAAATTAGTACCTTTCTATTAATCAAGTGTA
This sequence comes from Trifolium repens, assembly GCA_030408175.1. NCBI lineage: Eukaryota > Viridiplantae > Streptophyta > Magnoliopsida > Fabales > Fabaceae > Trifolium > Trifolium repens. The sequence goes on along the minus strand of CP125836.1, from coordinate 48,808,301 downwards.
TGGTTTACAAAATACAACTTCTTTTAAAATTAAATAAATTATACAGTCCAGTTTAATAAATTGCCTCTCAACAGTGTGCTTACTTATCAGTAGTAAATTATGAACTATTCCCACAAAACTTCAAAGTTCAAACAAGCTCACATGGAACAGTAAATTTTGATTCAACTTTTGCACAAGGTACATGTGATATGGTTTTCTATTGTCTTTCTTGTCCTATAAGATATGTGAATTTGAGTTTTTCCAATGCACCCCCTCATGCCTAGTACTATATATTAACTTTTGTGTGTCGATATAAATAGTCGGCGGCTCTGAATGAGTAGGTTATGATACTATATTAAATTTTTAGAGTGTATTAATTAACCTTACAAAACCGTAAGTCGAGGGGTGTTACTCTTTTTAAATTCATTTAAGACTTTATCTCAATATTATGTGAGAATGAATTTGAGTGCATTTTAAAATAAACTAGACATATTACCTATAGCAGATTTGATTTTTAATTAATTTAGTTGAAGCAATCAAATTCTCCTTCTTTCTTTGTTCCTTCTCTTACTGATTAATTATTGGCAGCTGTTACTTTTTATACTATATGAATATAAACAGTGATGGAGCCAGAAATTTTTAACGGTGGGGGCACTCTATATATGACTATATGTAAATTTCTAGAAATAGACAAAGTCAACAAAACTTTATGTATTTGGTCCATAATATCAACCAAATACATAAACTACATTTTAAATATAAGCAAAAGTAAATATATATTTTACTCGTATTTAAATCAAATAATTTTGACTTTTGCTTATGTTTAAGACTAGAAAGTATAATTTCAATTATTGTTGCTCTATTTGTGTTGTTTTTTCTTCTTCTTTGGTTCGACTACATTTTGGTCTTAAATGTTAGACATTATCACTGTAATTATAAATGTATCAAAATTGTAAATATGTTTTTAGTGTTTCTATTATTAATAATTTCATGGACAATCTAAAATACATTCGACGACTAAATTTACTACATATAAATAGAGCCAAGTGATCAAAATAACTGATAAAAAAGTTTTTTTTTAATGTGATTGTAATTTGTTTGTGTTTGTTTTAATAAAGTTCTTTTAATTTTATGGATCAAATGCATGAAGTGTTGTGCTATGTAAGTGGAGTAGAACATTTCTATTGGGGGTGGGCAAATAGACTACTATAAAAAAAATCTCATAAGTTAGTGCAGGCATGTGCCACCATTGTGAGTAACGTAGCTCCGTCACTGAATATAAATATATAATATAATAAGCAAGAACTAAAATATCTGATAAATATCTGGATCAAACTTTTGAAATTTGGAGTATAAGACTAAACTAGACATAAGGTTTGATTATGATCTCAAAAGAACATTTCACAGCTAGATATGAGAGTATACCTAATATTTAATTCTGTTATAGGGAAAAACAGTAGCAACTTAGCAAAGAGATAATGATTGGTAAAGTAAGGATTTTAAAGGGAGACTGCTTTTGCAAGAGATATCTAGAGTTTGCTGAGAAAATCTTTTTGATTCCTTGAGAAAAAGTAGAATCTTTCACAAATATAGATGGTTGCAATTCCATCCTGAAAATCTATAACACAAGAGTATTTGCATTACTAATTTCACTTTTTGTTTTATTTTTGGAATCTGAATTCAAAAAACAAAAGGAAGACAAGACAAAACTCCAAAAATTACTGGTTATAGTATGCGGAATTGCGGATACCTTATGTTTTGAAATTCTATGATGTTTACTTGTCTTTGTTATGTTGTGAAAATGGATGTATGATGATTAATGAGGTGATGGAAGAATGGCATAGGAGAGCTTAAACACCACAGATACAAAAGTATAAAGGCGAGTCTAATGCAGAATGTTTAAGCTAAGGCTACTCTATTTTATTTCTCAATCATCCAATTATGTTCTATGTTAAAAGACTATAATCTTTTTGATTTTATGTAATGTTCCATGATCCATCATCCACCATAATTGAATGAGTGAATGAATATCATTTAGTCAATAACTATTCCTTCTCTCACAAGTCACAACATTATACATAGTTACATACAGCCATTAGCATTTAGCAGTTGGTATTATACAATATGGTTATCAATTGAGACTCACATTGAATTGAATGAGATATGACCCCAACATGTGATTCCACCTTATAAGTTGGTTTTGTAAGGTTGAGCTAGACCCAATCAAATTTAAGGTCAATTCATTTTTAGGGCAACCTAGCATTTATGTTCACGCTGCACCAACTCAATTTTTGAGTTAGACCCAACCAAATTTCTAAAATTGTATCAGAGCATCAGCTATCAGGTTTTCATTATTTGACCACGTACGACATGCTCCAGTTCCTACATGTGAAGGTCAATATTTGAGTTCGGCCTAATCCAATTGCTAATATGATATTAGAGAACATGTGAGATCACACTTCAGATATTTAATCCTAAACGTGAAGGGTATGCATATATTGAAAGTCTCGCATTGAGATATGACATGAATATGTGTTATAAATTGTGGGTAGTCATCGACTACAATTTCTAAAATGGTATTTTAAGCATATACAAGATTTGTTGGACTGTCTGATAGACATTCCAACAAACTCTGATATGATATCACCTCTATTGGGTCATTTATGCCATGCCATGCCCCAAATATTCAGCCTTGGAAATGAGGGGTGGAGTTAAAAGTTTCACATTGAAGTTACAAAATACAAATTGATATACTTTCAACATAAAAAAATAAAAATAAAAAATTCATTTTTACACTTCTTTCTCATTTGTAGAGACTAAAAATATTCATTATTTCAAAAAAATATAAATAATAATTATTATTATACAAAATTAAATAATATAAATAAAGAATAAATAATGTGGGGTATATGAAAGTGAATGGGAAGAGAGGGTATTTGGTTTAAACTAAACCATTGTATGAGTAAAAATTGAATAATAGTTTAATCGTTATGTGGAAGAGAGAGAAAATGACGTGGAGTATTGAAAAGCGAAAAAGTTGGGGTTTAAATCCAAAATCATTGTACATAGTCTTATATATAAAAAAATATGATGTCTCATAAAAAAAATTATGTAAACTTATTATAAAAACATACACGAGACATATATCTATCACTAATCAATAAATTAAACTATTATAAAAATACGCATAAACTCTTTTCTTTTTTTTCAAAGAGGAAGCTACGCATTGTAATGATGATTATTCATTTTTCTTCTAATTTTTTTTACAAAAGTTTTAAAATTTAAGTGTGATATTTTTTTAAAGCCAGCATGAGAGTTTCTTAGTGAAAATTTCATTTTCATTTTACAATTATAGGAGCGGGTATCCCATCGATAATGAGATTGTTGAGAAAAAACAACTTTTTATAAGGAGTTAAATTAGTTGTTATTATAAAAAAAAAATTAGTAAGTTAAATTTATTGAAATTAATATAACGTATTTTTACTAAAAATAGGAAGAAAAAAAAAAGATACGAAACATAAAAATAGGAAAATAAATTTAAATTAAAAAAATCTATGCTAAAAAATAGAAACAAAAACTACAACAAAAGATATGTATAAAAAAATTGTAATTGTGTGGTTTCCCAGCGACTTTATAAGATTGTTGCTAAAAAAACTATACTATTGGTGGCAACAATAATTATTGTTGGGATAAATAATTTTTCCCAACGATAATGTAATTGTTGAGAAAAAACCTAACTTATAACAACAACTTAAATTAGTTGTTGCTATATGTATATTTTTGTCAACAATTTGAACGTCGTTGCAAAAAATCATATTTCTTGTAGTTAAAAGAAGTTTATTAATAACTTAAACATAATTACTTGGTTAACCCACTTTGTGTTGGTCTGGTGGTATGTATTGACTTGAGACCTGAGAGTGTGCTCCTCTTAAGGTCTCAGGTTCAATTATCTCTGGTGCCAATTTGGGTGAGTTAATTTAGCTTCTTAAAAAAAACTTAATTACTTGGTTATATCTCTTTCTTATCTACTTACACTATATTAAAAGAAACTACTACTAAAATACCAAATTTGTCCAATCAAGTTTAATAATATTTCAGAGTTTATGCCCTTAAATGTCGTTTGGATTGACTTATTATAAGTTTTATAAGGTAGTTTATGAAAACATGTTATAAAGATATAATTTTTGTAAGTGAAAATTTATGAATTAATATGCATAAAGAATCTCTATAAAAAAACATGCATAAAGAAAAAACTTACGAATTAACACGGGACAATTGCTTTAATAAAAAAATCTACTTACAATATATTAAAAGAAACTACTACTAAAATACCAAATTTGTCCAATCAAGTTTAATAATATTTCAGAGTTTATGCCCTTAAATGTCGTTTGGATTGACTTATTATAAGTTTTATAAGGTAGTTTATGAAAACATGTTATAAAGATATAATTTTTGTAAGTGAAAATTTATGAATTAATATGCATAAAGAATCTCCATAAAAAAAACATGCATAAAGAAAAAACTTACGAATTAACACGGGACAATTGCTTTAATAAAAAAATGAATTGAATAATAAATATTTATTAATATTAATTATAATTTATTACACAAAAATCATGCACGGGACAATTGCTTTAATCAAAAAAATATTAATTCAATAATTTTACAAGAAAGAACATAATGACGTCACTTATATTTAAAAAATATTTTTTCTATCAAAAAAACTTTTTAAAAATATTTTCTAACATATTTGTAAATATTTTATTCTAAATAAATTTGATACTTTAGTATAATATATTAATGTTGAGTCTTTGGTATTGGCTGCATTTTTGGTAAAATAAACTTTGTTGCAAGATGTGCGATACGATGCCTCAAGCATTGCGTAGAGCATTGTAACGTCTCACGAGGAGCGCTCATGACAAGTTCTATTTATGGAATATTTGGTTTCTCTCTCATGAATCTTGCATGGCGGGTTTAATCAGACTTTGTATAAGAAATATTATTTAATGCTTCAGATTCTTCTCAAGAATATTTCTGAAGAGTATCTCCTTTGAAGAATATATTTTTAGAGAATCTCTTTTAATAAATGTGGAGTAATTGCTTTGGTCCAACAAACCAAGCCCATGCATTACTGATTTGTCTGAAGTATTTAAAGAAGGTGCAAAACCCTAATCGGCAGTTGTTGTCCATGCCGTTATTGTGTTTGAGTCTAGGATTCTAGGTTTTTGCGTGTGTGTTACTTGTGAGTCTTTCTTGTGTCACCTTGATGCAGGCTTAGGACGTTGTCTATTGAGTTGTACTGTGTGTGATCCTTCTCCTAAGCTTTGAAGCACGGAGTTAGGACTTTTGGTGGTTTAACACTCTAAGCCTTTAGGTACGAGTGTGTAGTTTTAGGAGTGTGTCTCCAAAACGTTTTTGACTTTGTGTTAGTGAAATCCTTACTGGCTGTAAGGTTGTAAGGGAGTGAGATGGGATCTCATATCTAGGAGTTCCTAGGTAGAAGAGTCATTGGTAGTGTCTAGGTTATAAGTTGTAAACGGGGCGTTTGCTGGTAACTTAGAACTAGGACTATTATAGTGATATTCTTTCCTGGATTTGTATCCCCCAGATGTAGGTTGTTGTTTGCGCCGAACTGGGTTAACAAATATTCTGTCTCCTTTATTTGTTTTCCTTTACTTGTTTTAAATTATTACGCGTTAGGCCGGATAGAATGCTTAGAGCATCGTGTAGAGCATCGTGCATAGCGTGCTAGGAATTTCAATTGGCATCAGAGCAGGCACCCTGCCTGTTTTCTAGGGTGAGATTCTATAACACCCCACGTCTAAATCTAGAATAAAACATGGAATATTATTATTGATAACTGAGTCATTATTATTACATTCTGAAATTCAAGCACACACAGGTGCTAAGTACAACAAGGATACAAGGTACAGCGGATAACGATGGGAAATGGTACAACAAAACATTACTAGATAAGATTAGACAACACAAGACAACTAGAAATGCATGAAAGAAATGTCATCTCCAAGCACAGCTGCAAGCACACCGATCAGCATACCTTAACCAACCTGCTTATCTGAAAAAATAATTGTTTGGAGTGGGGTGAGACAACTAAGCCTCAGTGAGTCCTACTACCCTCCTAAGGTGACTACACCGGGGAATCCTAATCAGTCAAGCATACTATCAGATATATCATAATACATAAGCATAAATAAAGGTGTAACACAAAGTATATCTTATTCATTTTAACACTAGGATACTCTGAGGTGAGCAGGTCTCAGAGGCCTGCCATATCCGTCAACCGATTCGGTCACGGCATGAAGCTCACATAGTCATAACCTAATGGATTATCCCATTGGGAGTCCATAGTGCGATATAATTCGCTCTTAATTGACTGATACTAAATTGAGTTATTACTACCATAAATATCCAAATCCCGGGGAACATGCAATCTTAATTATTTCTAGGTTATACCCTAAGATTATCTGTGATTAACATTCTATTCAACATTATATCAGTTATACTTCTGCAATTTGTCTATCTCAGATGAGGAAATAAAACGAGTGATCAAACAGTTTAAAAAAAATCAAAAGTTGCAGGTTGTTCTGTGTAAGCTCGCCACGGCGAGTTACCTGCTCGCCATGGCAGGTTTACAGGTCATTCTGGACAATCTCGCTATGGCGAAACGCCAGCTCGCCACGACGAAATATCAGGCACTGACCTAAACAACTCGCCTGGCGAGAGAATACTCGCCTGGCGAAGTTCTTCAGCCCAGAACCTTATTTTCGCCATGAGTGCTCGCCATCAGTTCGCCATGGCGAGTTCATGCAGAATGGCCCCTGTTTTACGAAAATCATAAAATTCATGTGGTTTCACCTACATTCCTCATTCAAGACAGTGCAGAAACATAATACATATAATATGGGGTAGAATGGAGGGAAATTTGGGAGTTAATTCCCCTCACACAACAATTCCCTAATTTTCCTAAGTTAACATGCAAAAGTTTAATTTATGGGAATCTAACTAAACTAACCTAAGAACCCACCTGGATGAAGCTTTAATCTTTGCTTCTGAGCTCTACTACAGCTATTGCAACCTCCTTAAAGTGCCCCAGAACCCCAGACCAGAAATTGGAATTTGACACTTGAAGACCCTTAGTTTTGATATACGAATTTGAGGGATGAATTGATGAATGGTTCAGCTAAGGTGATGGGTTATTTATAGTTGGTTTTCTGATATGTAACAGCACATGATTTGGCTAAGGATTATACATGCATGCATTGTGATTGGTTGTTTAAAGATGAAGAGGTAAGTGTGTTGTTGGTTTGCATCATGTGAGGCTTGGGGTTTGATGGAACAGTGATAAGAATCAGAGGTTCAGATGCATGTGAATTATCTCAGTGACTTGGGAAGTGAGGGTGATAAGAGGACAAGTTCCATGGTTAAGCAAGATTGAGGAGTTTGGAATTATGTTGTTGTTGTTGTTGTTTGAAAATGGCGTGGGGATGAGAGAGTGAGGAGTAGCTTGCTGAATTTTTCTGCTAGTTAGGAGTGATTGGAAGGGCTTAGTTTGCATGCATCAAGAGTGGGTTAGCCAAGAGTGGAAATGTGACTCATATGTTAAAGGTGAGGTGGAGGCTTGAGGTTAAACTTGGTGGTGAGTCACAAGAGAGTGAGAGGGAGATCACGAGGGAGAGAAAGAATGGGAGGAAGTTTGAATTTCTCTTGTGTTAATCAAACCACTTAGGAAAAATAGTGTACTAATATGTGGACCAAGTTTAATTAGTACCTCTAATTCTTGCACATAATTCACTTAGTTCCCAAATTAATTTAACTAACCTCCTCTAATTAATTTATAAAATTAGGCAAAGCTCTAATTAAAATTAATTAAGTAATTTAGAATGTGGGATATTACAGATTCAGGACCTGAAATCTCTGGCATTATGGAAAAAGAAGGAGGATACATGAACAGGCCACCTTTGCTCAATGGATCCACCAATTATGATCCTTGGAAATCCAAAATGACGGCTTTTCTGAGATCTATTGATAGCAAAGTTTGGAAAGCTGTATTGACTGGATGGGAACATCCCACCTATGCTAGCAAGGAAGGTACCTCAACGGGTGTGCTGAAACCTGAAGTAGAATGGACTACAGAAGAGGAAGCTGCAGCCCACCATAACCACAAGGCTATCTATGCCCTATTTAATGGAGTAGACACTAGTGTTTTCAAACTCATCAAAAATTGTGTGTCAGCCAAAGATGCGTGGGAAATATTGCAAAAGTGCTATGAAGGGACTACCAAAGTGAAATAGTCTAAGATTCAACACCTCACATCCAAGTTTGAAGCCCTAAGAATGAAAGATGATGAGAGTATTCAAGATTTTCACTTGAGCCTTTTGGATATTGCTAATTCCTTTGAAGCCCTAGGGGAAAAAATGTCTGATGAGAAATTGTCAAGGAAACTCCTTAGATCCCTTCCCAAAAGGTTTGACATGAAGGTAACGGCAATTGAGGAAGCACATGACATCTCCACTATGAAGATGGATGAACTTGTTGGGTCTCTCCAAACTTTTGAAATTGTTTTGGATGAACGTGGTGACAAGAAGAACAAAAGCATTGCCTTTGTTTCAAACACTGATGAGGGTAATGATCAAACTGAGGATGAAGAGGAAGATAGCATAGCAGATGCAATTGCCATGCTTGGTAGACAATTCAACAAAGTGCTGAAAAGAGTTGATCGTAGGAATCGACGGAATGGGCAAATCATCCGATTCGACATCAACAAACAACAGAATAATCTGATGAAGACCAAGCCTGAAGAAAATAGCAATCAAAGTAAGGGTGTTCAGTGTCATGAGTGTGAAGGGTATGGACACATAAGGTCAGAATGTGGAACATATCAGAAAAGACAAAAGAGAGGGTTAATTGTTTCTTGGTCAGATGAAGACACTGATGAAGAAAGTGAATCAACAAGACATGTGACTGCTCTTACTGGAACATGTGTTAGTGTTACAGACTGGGAATCTGATGAAGATGAGGATGTATCCTATGAGGAACTTGCCAGCACTTACAAAGAATTGCTCACTAGATATGAAGAGATGTGTAAGATTCTTGAGAAATAAAAGAAAACCATCAATAAACTTCAAGCTGAAGTAAACATCCAAACTGAAAAGGCAACTCAAGCAGAAGAAAAAGTCATCCAAACAAATGCTCAAATGGATGATCTAAGAAAACGCGTAAGTCAGCTGAACTCAGGAGCAAATCTTCTTGAAGAAATTCTGGATAATGTACCAAGTGGAAGATTGAGATCTGTTGGGTACAACTACTCAAGTCTAAATCAGTATCAACAGGATCCTGAAACCAAGTTTACATCAGCTGAAGATGTTTTTGATCCTTGTACCGGGAAGATGATGTTGAAGCATCTTGCTCAACATTCTAAAGCCTGCCCTGTTCCAAAATTTGCTCTTAATCCAACACATCGCGTGCACAATAGGCCCAAGAATCAGTGGAGATATAGAAGATGGGTGTGTCACCATTGTGGGAAACGAGGACACATTAGGCCTTTTTGCTACAGGCTACATGGTTATCCTGACCAGAAGCCTAAACCAAATGTGGTGCAGGACAATGTTACTAAGAAGGAGTGGAGGCCTAAAGGAGAAAATGTTGGATTGATTGCTCACACATCACTCAGAGCCTCTTCTAGAGAAGATTGGTATTTTGATAGTGGATGCTCTAGACACATGACTGGTGAAGAGAAATATCTCATAAATGTAAGATCCTACAAGGCCAGCTTTGTAACCTTTGGAGATTGTACGAAAGGAGAAATAGTGGGAATTGGGGATCTGATCAGCCATGGATTGCCCAACCTAGAGAATGTGCTTTAAGTTAAAGGCCTCACAGCAAATCTGGTTAGCATCAGCCAGCTGTGTGATCAAGGCATGAAAGTTAACTTCACCAAGTCTGAATGTCTTGTCAACAATGAAGAATGGCAACTAATGCTGAGAGGTAGTAGATCCAAGGACAACTACTATTTGTGGTTGCCTCAGGAAGAAGCCTTAACATCTACTTGCCTGGTCACCACAGAAGATGAAGTACAACTATGGCACCAGAAATTAGGACATCTCAATCTTAAAGGGATGAAGAAAACCATGTCAGCTGAAGCCATTAGAGGCCTTCCCAGACTCAAGATCATTGAGGGAAAGGTGTGTGGAGAATGTCAAATTGGAAAGCAAATCCGAATGTCACATCCAATGCTGGAGCATCATACAACCTCCAAGGTTCTTGAATTATTACACATGGATCTCATGGGACCCATGCAGGTTGAAAGCTTGGGAGAAAATAGGTATGCTCTTGTAGTGGTAGATGATTACTCTAGATACACATGGATGAATTTCATTAGAGAAAAATCAGATGCCTTTGATGTTTTCAAGGAGCTGTGCATTCAGATCCAAAGAGAAAAGGGAAGCAATGTTGTGAGAATAAGAAGTGATCATGGCAGAGAGTTTGAGAACTCCAAGTTTGATGAATTCTGCTCCACTGAAGGAATTAAATATGAATATTCTTCTCCAATAACCCCTCAACAGAATGGCATAGTAGAAAGGAAGAATAGAACTATCCAAGAATCAGCAAGAGTCATGCTTCATGCCAAAAACATTCCTTATCACTTTTGGGCTGAAGCTATGAACACGGCCTGCTATATACACAACAGAGTCACTCTGAGAAAAGGTACAACCTCTACTCTATATGAACTATGGAAAGATAGAAAACCAACTGTCAAACTTTTTCATATCTTTGGAAGTAAGTGCTACATTCTAGCTGATAGAGAACCAAGAAGGAAACTTGACCCTAAAAGTGATGAGGGAATCTTTCTTGGGTACTCCACAAACAGTAGAGCTTACAGGGTGTATAACTCAAGACACAAGTTGTGATGGAATCCATAAATGTTGTAGTAAAGAACTCTTCTGTGAAAGAAAATGAAGGGGTAGATCAAGGTAATCCTGTGAGTGCCAATGTCGAACAAGATGTTGAAGCATCAGAACAACCCAGCAACACAAAATTTGATGAAGAGACTCTAGAAGAGGAAGGTGAGGCAAGTTCAATACCTCAAGCCCAAAGTAAAGGTCCCTCTGTACGTGTTCAGAAAAATCACCCCAAAGATCTGATTATAGGGAATCCAGAACAAGGGATAACCACAAGAAGGACGAATGATGTAATTGCAAAGAGTTACACCAAGTATTTGTCAGAGGTAAGTGTGTGGAATTTTCACCTGCTGTGATTAATAGATTTCTTGGAAGAAGGGAGGATGGCTACTCAGATCTGGAGCCAACAAATAACCAAGTTTGCAAGACTATCACTACAAACCAGGTCAAGGTGTGGCCTCTCAAAGGTAAGGTTCCTTCTGTGATGTTATCTGTGAAGTATGCTATTTTGAATAGAATAGGTGCAATAAATTGGGTTCCCATTTCCCACACTTCTACTATAGCAACTAGTTTGGCTAAGTTTATTTATGCTATTGGAACTAGGGCTGATGCTGATTTTGGGTCCCTCATATTTGATCAAATTGTTGTTCATGGAAAATCTTGGGCAGTCAAACTTGCCATTGCCTTTCCATCTCTTATCTGTGGTCTTATTTTAAATCAACACCCTACCATTCTCCTTCCTGAGGATGAGCCATGTAAGAGGGAATCACCCATGACCCTCTCCTATAAGTTGTTTGAGGGTAAACATGCTGCTGATATAACAGTGCCCCCTAAGAAAATTGTTCCTGCTGGGAAAGTGGCCTCCTCCTCCATGAATAGAAAATCTATGATTATATCTATGGAAGCTGTTGTTAAAGCATTGGATGAGCAGAAGATAGAGCTTGAAAAGGTTATCTCTGCCTTGAAGCAAGAGGAAGTTGAGGAAGAGGGATTGGCTGCAGAGAATGCAGGTGTTAATGAAGCTGGTGATGGTGTTGGTGCTGCTGATGGTGATGCAGCTGGGAATGATGATGGTGAAGATGATGGTGACACAGAGGAGCTAGAGGTGTCTGGATCCAACACTTCTTTTTTATTGTTGTACTGTTATGTTGCCATGTTTTGTTGCTTATTGCTTGTTAAGTTGTTTCTGTTGTGTTTTGTTGAGAATGGGCATAGACGATGTTATTTCTACTGGTATGTATTAAAGCATTGTACCTGTTAACTCTCTGTACTGCTAATTTTGTCAAATTTGTGGCAAAAAAGGGGGAATAATAATTTGGTTGGTATGTTTTGATTATGATCTGAGTACCCTACTAGTTATCTGTCTGCACATGCTCTGGTTATGATAAATCTGTAGTGTAGCTAGTAGTGTAGCTTGAATGAAGTATGTAGTTGTGTGGATGTGATCTGATATTTGCAGGTGTTGAGGGGGAGCTAATTTGTGTTATGCAGGGAGAGATGTTGGATACAATGCTCCAACATCCTATGCATGTGTGTAAGGGGAGTAGTTTTGTGAAATGCTGAAGCATTCTATACCACATCCTATCAAGTTTATTTTCCTGACCATTTAAGGCGAAGTAGTTATTTGTGTGTTCCGCTGTTGCATGCCTCTCTGATAATCTTAAAAAGATACATCTTATTCTTTTCTACTGTTCACCATGAAGGAGTAGTATGGTAACTGTTTTGAAGGATAGCCTCTACTGATCTTTATGCTTGTGTTTTTGTGTTGAGAAAAAGAAATGTAGTTGAAGTATCTCTTTAAGTAATATCTGTATGGTCATAATTTGTTTTAGCCAAAAATTTGCCAAAGGGGGAGTTTGTTGAGTCTTTGGTATTGGCTGCATTTTTGGTAAAATAAACTTTGTTGCAAGATGTGCGATACGATACCTCAAGCATTGCGTAGAGCATTGTAGCATCTCACGAGGAGCGCTCATGACAAGTTCTATTTATGGAATGTTTGGTTTCTCTCTCATGAATCTTGCATGGCGCGTTTAATCAGGCTTTGTATAAGGAATATTATTTGATGCTTCAGATTCTTCTCAAGAATATTTCTGAAGAGTATCTCCTTTGAAGAATATATTTTTAGAGAATCTCTTTTAATAAATGTGGAGTAATTGCTTTGGTCCAACAAACCAAGCCCATGCATTACTGATTTGTCTGAAGTATTTAAAGAAGGTGCAAAACCCTAATCGGCAGTTGTTGTTCACGCCGTTATTATGTTTGAGTCTAGGATTCTAGGTTTTTGCGTGTGTGTTACTTGTGAGCCTTTCTTGTGTCACCTTGATGCAAGCTTAGGACGTTGTCTATTGAGTTGTACTGTGTGTGATCCTTCTCCTAAGCTTTGAAGCACGGAGTTAGGACTTTTGGTGGTTTAACACTCTAAGCCTTTAGGTACGAGTGTGTAGTTTTAGGAGTGTGTCTCCAAAACGTTTTTGACTTTGTGTTAGTGAAATCCTTACTGGCTGTAAGGTTGTAAGGGAGTGAGATGGGATCTCATATCTAGGAGTTCCTAGATAGAAGAGTCATTGGTAGTGCCTAGGTTATAAGTTGTAAACGGGGCGTTTGCTGGTAACTTAGAACTAGGATTATTATAGTGATCTTCCTTCCTAGATTGGTATCCCCAGACGTAGGTTGCTGTTTGCGCCGAACTGGGTTAACAAATATTTTGTCTCCTTTATTTGTTTTCCTTTACTTGTTTTAAATTATTACGCGCTAGGCCGGATAGAGTGCTTAGAGCATCGTGCATAGCGTGCCAGGAATTTCAATTAATGTCAACCTTAAATATAAAAAAATATAAAAATCATGGACATGAGCTTTTACAAATAGTTTTTTTTAAACAACAGAAGAATAAATTCTCATCAATAATAAATATAAAAAAAAACACAAGACAAAATATTTATCACTAATACATAAAAGGAATTGAATAAAAAATTCATATACGGGACAATTGCTTTAATCAAAATAATTTAATCATATAAGGGACAATTACTTTAATCAAAAAATTATTAATTTAATAAATTTAAAAAAAATAACTCAATAACGTCACTTATATTTTAAAAGTATTTTATAAATATACCCGTGTGAATCTCAAAACTAGTATAATTTATGAAAAAGAAAGACTAGTGTTCTTAATTAATAATGTTTTCCTCTTCAGAAATCTCATGTTAGTTACTTTGGCCGTTTCAAAAAAAATATTCAAGTCAAACAAATTATATTTTAATTTATTTTATTTAATTTCATATTGTATTCTTTCAGTGTGATGAGAACTTTAATTTCAATTTTACATGTGAAGATCTAAAAATTGATTTTCCTTTATTTATACTAAAAATACTTTTTTTTTGACAAATTATATTAAAAATACTTAACATTTGATTAATTACTATAAGACATAATTGACTTTGTCTCAAAATTATTTTGACTGAAAATGATAAAAAAGTTGTTTTACAACTGAAAATTTTAATACGAAAATTATTTCAAACTTTGTTTATATCTGGAGCAATAACATCCGAATATAAATTACTTCATTTATATATGAAATTTTGATAAACTCAATTTTATAGTATCAAAAGAAACTCAATTTTATAGTACAAAATTACACTTTTCAAATGGTCACCAAAATTTTAGTAAAAAAAAAAAGTCACTTACACACACAAATTAAGCCATCATTAATATTAATAAGGTATATGCAAAAAATGTTAGATAAACGAAAAAACAATAGCTATTAGAAATTTATACATATACAAGTGAAGAATTTGGAATTTGAACTCTGATCGCAGTATTTAACCAAATAATTTTGGTATTTTTATCAGTTACGTTGAGCTATTAGTAGACTTAAAGAGAGTGTAATTAACAATAATTTATTTATAATATTGAAATCAACATTAACTCATGCACTCACACATAGAAAGGCAACTTTTAAATTCCGCTGCTTTTTCATTACTATTTTCCTTCAATTGGTATCAGAGCCACTTACGAAACCATGAATTGATGTTTGTTTAAATTCATGAATTCAGTTTTAATATGATTAAAACGGTTAATAAAAGATTAAAATCGAGTAATTAAAATTTGACGGTTGTTTGTGTATAAATTGGATGATTAACATTGAAACGGCTCCGGAATCCGACACTTGTATGGTGGAGCATGCGATATGTTGATTGTCCTAAGGTTACACGAACAAGAACGGTCAATACTTACATGTGATGTAAGTTTTGTGTATGAATTGGGTAATTAACATTGAAACGGCTTCGGAATCCGACACCTGTATGGTGAAGCATGCGATATGTTAATTGTCCTAAGGTTACACAATCAAGAACGGCCATAAACTTATATATGATATAAGTAACCGTAATGCAAAATGGTGTATGTGATATACCGTTAATAATTTCGTTCAATAAGACAAATTATGAAAGTTATTTGATATTGAATTGATTCATGTTCATTTGCTTTGGAATCCGACATTAGTATGGTGAAGCATTGACATGTTAATCAATCATATCGAATTTCAGTCATAAAAGGTTTTGACGGCACGAAATTTTGCTTTAGGATTCGCGAAAAACCTGGTTTTTCGCACGCGCTCGCGCTGGGCGCAGAGCATCTGCGCGGGGCGCAGGAAACAGAGGCAAAATTGGGTTTCTTGTGCGTTACCTGCGCGGGGCGCAGGACAGTCTGCGCGGGGCGCAGGACAGTCTGCGCGGGGCGCAGGACAGTCTGCACGGGGCGCGGACCACAGCTCCAATTTTGACCGTTTCGCCGAAATTTTAATTTTAATTAATCTACTCGACCTGAATTGATAATAATAATAATAAATATGTTTATTGTTATGATTTGTGATGATCAATTAAGGGTTACACAAATGTTGTGTCATTAAAATTAGGATTTGCAAAACGTATCAAGTGTTGATGCGAAAAGTAGATGATAAATATATTTAATTTTGAAATCGTTTCAAAATTCTAGAAATATCTTTTAAAATTGTTTTAAAAGATAATATCATCAATTTTGGAAATATTTTATTCAAAAGGGTTTTGATTAAATAACTTTCCATATTTGACAAATATATTTAATTATGAAATCGTTTCAAATCTCTAGAAATATCTTTTAAAATTGTTTTAAAAGATAATATTACAATTTTGGAAATATTTTATTCAAAAAGGTTTTGATTAAATAATTTTCCATATTTGGAGAATTGTCAAAAGATTTGATTCTACTTTAAAATAATGTTATTTATTTTAGCAAATTTTGATTCGAAATATTTAATTGTGAATTAAATATTTGAATCAAAGTTGCCTGATTTGATCAATCACCGGATTTAATTAATTATGAGATTTTAATAATATTAAAGTTTTGTTTTGTTATTATTATATTTGATGATCGGTTATGGCCTTAGTTTATTTATTTTATTGCATTTGGTTTTTAAATACGGCCTGCGTGTCGTGTCTTATCTCTATTCTCTATATTCTCTTCTCATCAACTCCCTCGTATGTATAACGAGTATTTTTTTATATTATTATGTAATATTATGAAGAAGAACAATGGAGGTCAACCTTGGAGATCATGCTTGGAGAAGTACAGATCGTTTTAGGTTAGATTAGGTTCTCTCATTGGCTTGGGAGAACAAATGCTTTAGGGGCCATAACTGTTTCATTTTATTTATTTATGTATGTTGATGCATGTTTACTTGTATGTATGTTGATGCATGTGAGTGTCGATTTATATGATAAATAAGCCGGTGAGATCAAACTAATTAAAACCCCTCAAGAGACACATAAGAGATTAATAAAGAAGATATGGGTTCGCCCACCGCGAAGTATATTTTTCTTTAATAATAAAATATGTGGATATTAAGTTTATGCTTTCCAAATTTTAGAACTCATCAAGACCAGTATCGAACAATGTAGGTTCGCCCACCGCGAAGTGCTTGTTTTACATTGGTAAGGTGCGATGGGATAATTGTAATATCCAATTTCTAAAATTAGGGTCAAACTTAACTAAACTAAATATAATAAGATTATATGAGTTTAGAAGCAAGAGTTGGGAACGATTCATAAGATGAATTAGAATAAGGAGTTATTCACCCAACTGAGATATTCGAGAATTGTATGAGATACAATTGGAAAGAGTTCCTACCTAAATAACTGAGTTTTGTGTAATCCGCCTACCGCGGACTTAGAACAAAGTGAAATATGGATCTCGACCCACTAGAAAATCTTCCAACGGGATTTTCCGAATCAAATGACGAGGGTCATTTGTTTTGAATAAAATAGTGGGAGCGTATTTAATTAAAGACCAAATTAAATATGATTTAGTCATAATATTTTACATATATTTGTAATTAGAAATACAATACATGTTAAGTTGTCCTTATGAAGGACAAGATTTTCAGAAAGGAGTTTCTATATTGGTACAAATTGAGAATTGTTCTCAAATGCGAGAAAACTATAAGTCTTGAACTATAAACTGTGGACAACCTGCTATAACTAGATAAGAAAGGGATACTTGTTAAGTAATCAAGTTGACATCTAGACATAGAATATATCATACTAATAAATGATATAATCATTTAAATCTCAAGTAAGATCTTTTGAAAGAACTTTAAGAGTATGATAAATTTCTTAATGGATCAAAGAGTTGATCATAGGTTCAATCCAACAAATTATAATGGAATAGATATAGACAAAATTGTTTTGAATATCTACCGGAATTTGTTGAGTTGAATGAGAATTAATTTGCACTATCAAAGATTTGAGATATAATATAAATAAGATTTATATTCCTCTTATTTGAATAGTACAAAATGGTTGTCAAAGTAGAACGGCTATGGTTAGACCATTAAATAAAAATGACGTAAATAGTTCTTGGAAGAGTCAAACCAAAAGTATGAAGTGAGACTTCAATAATGCACATATTGTTATAGAAAGTTAAAATTTCTATTTCTACATCAAAAGTATATGATACAAGATGTTGAATCTCAATTTTTCGAAAATAGAGATGCTTAAAGAATTAGAACATTGGCTATAATTTTAAGTCAACCCATATCTAGAATGAAAATTGTTTCGTTGATAATGAGAGCTTATGCAATGACTTAAAATCAAGTTTGAAATGGAACACAATAATTGTTATTGAATTCCATCTAGTAATAGAAGTAGCAATTGTATATCTTGTACTGACAATATATGAATTGTAGCCTTAAATGATAAGACAAGTAATGGTCCTATCATTTAAGCAAAGTCTTCTATACTATTACTCCAAGTCAAGTAATGGACTAGGGTTCCATGGTCTTGATAGGGTTATCTATAACAATCATGATAAGAGGCAAATATGATTTGGACCTTAAATATATCAAGAGCATTGTTGTTTAGTACAAATATTCGATGTGTCAATAAAATAACGCATGACCTATTTGAACAATATACATGAGATGTAGGTCGACCACTAAACATATTTGGTATATTGAGTTTATTTTACCTCATTAACATTGATGATTAAAATCATTAAATGTTGGTAGGTGTATGACACCAATTAGAAATCTTTGAATTTGTCAAAGAAATTCAACAATGAAGAAAATAGAACTCGACAAAAGTATTTAAGTTATATGAATGAGTCATATCAGTAAATACTTAATTAAAGGACTATAATAACTATTTTATCACATCATGTTTGACATGATTTAAGGATAGTTTAATTATATATTAACTCTTTCTATAAATCTCTTTACTTATAATTAATCTTCACCCACAATTAGTTCCCTTTTTAAAATGATCATAAAGACACCATATGCGATATGGAGGTAAGAGTACCAAGTTTGTCTTTATGAGAACTTTGGATTAAAATTTATTAGATAAATCTAATTCCAAATGAATGAATGAATGAATAAGTGGAAATATCCTAAAGAAAGGGATATTGGTCCTATATCACTCTTAAGGACAAAAGGTGGTTTTGTTGCTAGGTTTGAAACATTCCTCTAGTGGGAGTGTGTCTCTAAAAGAGACAGTGGGAGTGATATAGAACTTGAATAAATTCAAGTACCACAAAACGTATTTATTTAAAAGGGAATGCAAACCGGTTCCTCAAGGTTGTTGAAGAACCATTGTTTTAAAGTTGCACAAATCCAAGATAAGTCTAACATATCACATATGGCTACAAGGTATGGTTTTATCATGACTCAGCAATGTGATATGATTCTCATGGAAGATGAGTCTTTGACTTTCTAAAAGGTCGTAAGACGATCTAGATTATGAGAAGTGGCTAAATGCCATGAAATCTCATACAGAATCCATATACACTAACCTTATGTAGATAATGGTTATGTCTTCAAGGTGAGTAAGACTCATACGATGAAAGTGAGTATTCTTTTTGAACACTGATATGGATGGTATTAAGAATACCTTATAATATTTGATTGCTTCTGTTAAATGTTGTACTACATGTTTTGGTAGATGGATAATAAAGTTGCATTCCTTAATTGGAATGACCTCATATATATGTGTTGGACATATACGTAAGGGTTTTGTTGATCCAAATGATGCTAGAAAGGTATATAACTTGTAGCGATCTAATTTTGATTAGATAGAGTTCTCTGAAAATTAAATTATTGTTTGTTCCTTTTATGAAGTTTTATGAAAACAAATGAAGGACAAATATAAATCTTGTGCATACAAAGTAATAGTGGGAGTGATAATATCTGGTATCATGTTAATCATCAAGACATTTTTCTTATACATGTGAGACATGACTAGGAAAATAACTCTTGATGAAACACTTAGGCAAGAATTCCTAAAGAGTTAGGAATAACCTATGTACCAAAATTGAAATTAGTGTTTGACACTAACTTACCTTCAAGAATATCCCTAAGGACCTTAAAGGAACCAAGACCTATTTCTTGAAATAGATAGGTATGGGAAGGATCATTATAAGGAAGTTATAATGAAGGAAGTTTCCATACTAATGTATTGTATATCATGGCTGAATACAAGCATTGAAAGCTATAAGATAAGCTTCGTAATATGTTTGTTTCAGTTAAATAAGTTGAGTATTTAAGATTGGATCGTTTGGCTCATGATTGAGCTAAAGCTATGTTTCCGGTGTTACAAGTCACATTAATCACATTAGTGATGATAATAGTTTAATCTGCCAAGAACACTTGAGAATAGATCTCACCGACGATTCATGAATATACTTAGACACTTATATATTTCGATAGAGATCGAAATAGAACGTTGGAAGATACGTAAGATACCAACATAGGAAATAGTTCCTTATCCACTAACAAAGCCTCTTGCGCAGTTGAAGCGTGATGGGCATACTAAGTCTATAGGTATTGAGAGTAACCTAGATTGGCTTTAGTGCTAGTGGGAGATTGTTGGAGTAAGCCCTAAGAGCCAGTCTATTTTCATAGTATTTGCTTTAGGACTTTGAATATAAATATGGCATTTCTTCATTATGTTTGTAGGAGTCCAAAATAATGAAGTCCCAAGAATAGATAGTTCGTTTAAAGAAATATTAAGTGTGACTTAATCATGAGATTCTATTAAACATAAGGACACTATTCTTAAAGTATCCGTAGTCGAGCTTTATGGTGAAATGGGATAACCTTAAAGCGTAAAGACTATTATGAAGATATACTGATGATCGCATCTCATGGATCATGGGATAAGGAGTTATCAAGTCTTGACATAGGTATAAATATTAAGAATAATATTTATACCGGATTGACCCGCTATGAGAGTACTACATGCAAAGTTATGCAAAGTGTCATATGTTACTCTCATGGTGATAATGGTGTAAGCCGCCCTTAGACCTGAAACCACTTTGTACCCTAGATGTGGAGTCAAGTGCTTTGTTGCTGATCTAACGTTGTCCGTAACAGGATGACCATAAAGGCAGTTAATGGGTACTTCACAAAGCATGCTGAGGGACAGTAGTGACCTAGATGGAATTTGCCAATCCTGCATAACAGTATAAATGTCATGGGCCCAATATTGAACTGGACAAAGATGACACTAAGTATGCTTTGTGTTCAATATAGACATAAAGGGCAAAAGGGTAATTGTACACACTGATATTATCACTAGAGGTTGTGTTTTAGATCACATGTTAATTTCTCATAACTTGGGTAGCAATGATGTGTTGCTAGATACCGCTCATTGTTTATTATATTAAATAGAGAATTTAATATAATTGTCAACGTTATGGAAACCTACAAGGGTCACACACATAAGAACAGGCTAGTGTGAAATTGGAACACCGTAAGGTACGGTGCACCTCAGAGAATTAAGGAAATATGATAAGGGTATCATGATAATTAAATAAGCGTATCATAATTTGTTATGAAAAAGAAAGCACTCATGTGTACATGACACATGGGGGTGCGTTTCTTAAAAGATTTATTTAATTAAAAGGTTTTAGTATAATTGTGGCCCAATGACAAATAGTTTGTCTTGGTGCACAAGACAAGTGGTTCTATAAATAGAACACTTGTGAGAAAGAAAATCACTTGATGAAAATCAATTGCTAAAACCCTAATCCTTATTTCCACCTCTCACTAGAAACCTTCATTCTTGGAGCTAGCACTCTTTTGGAGGCATCTGTTCGTGTGGACTAGCTAGAGGCGTTACATCTTTAACGATCGTGATCAACGTGGTGGTGGTGATCTTGCTCGTGATTAAAAGCGCCAATCATCAATTGTTCGTGAAAGAAGAGATTTTCGTTAAAAGGTAAAATCCTAAACACAATTTATGCTCATTCGTAAGGATCCATCGAAGGAAAAAGTTTTAAATTCCGCTGCTTTTTCATTACTATTTTCCTTCAACAACCTCACCTTTATTTCGACAACTCTCTCCAGTTCTTTTTATAAGAAACAATTGACCTTTTAGTTTCATTATATAGTAGATATTGAAGGTGTGAAAAACACAAGAAGGGGGGGGGGGTTGAATTGTGTTTTGGGTAATTTAAAAATTTCTTCTAAGTTACAGAGAACTTATCAGAGTTTGCAGCGGTTAGGAAAAAAAAAACACAATCAAGAATAACTTTGAAGGTAGAGAGAAAGAGAGAAAGATAGAGACAGAGATTTTTATATTGGTTCCCCTCACAAACCGAGAGTACGTCCAGTCCTCTTGTACTTCCAAGAGAGTTCACTATAATCACCAAAGATTACAATTGCTCAAGCACACAAGCAAGAGACTTCCAATGCTCAAGTACACAAACAAGAGACTTCCTAATGCTCAAGCACGCAGGCAAGAGACTTCAAAACTCAAGTTAGAAAAACAGAGTCTGAACAATTGATATAAAGATCAATGTTCAGTTACAAAATAAATACAACTTTTGAAACAAGACTTAACTTAGAATCTTAATACAAAATTCTAAGGTTCAACTAATGAATTAACAGAAGCTGAAACTGGAGTCTTGGATTTTGAATATCAGTTCAAGTTGTATTTGCAGTTTTGTGCTTTAGGATGATTTTTGCAGAGTAACAGCTCTTTTCAAATTGTTCAAGTGTCGTATCCCAAAGCTTCAAACTTGCTCCAATTTATAGATGAAGGTGGAGCGTGTTTGATTCGAATTTGATGCGGTGAGATTGCGTCAGCTGTAGATAGTACCTTTGATTATCCAAATCAGGTAACCTTGTATGCGATCAATCTTGGAGAAAACGTTTTATCCAAATCAGGTCAAGAGTTCGTACAATAGTACAAACGTCACTATTCTGTGGATAAGATTGATTTCATCAGATTTTGGAATGTCAGAGTATAATCATTGATGCAGAGAATGTTCTTCTGACAAAACGGCTCTCACTGCTCTTATCAGAGTCTGATATGCATCTTCTGATGAATAAAATTTGCATCCTCTGATGAAACACATATGCATCTTCTGATGTCTTCAAGTTCTGATCAGAGTTTGCTTTGCCATATCAGAGCTTCCAATGTGCTTTTAATTAATATAAAAATTAACTTGAATATCTGCACACTTGGATTAAATAATTAGTATACCCTATTGTACATTAATACTTTTGTTATCATCAAAACTTAATTGGGTCATGTCAGAACCTCTTTTGTTCCAACAATCTCCCCCTTTTTGATTGATGACAAACCAAGTATTAATTTACAATGGTTGTTGATAAAATTTATCAAGCATCTCTTAGGTTGATGAGTTTTGCAAGCTCCCCCTAAGTTCAGCAATGATTAATTAAATCAGTTTAAAAATAATTATTTGAATTTTGAACTTAAACTAATACACTAGACCTTCAGAGGCTAGGTTTGCAAGCTCTCCCCCTAAGTCTGATACCTATGAAAGAAAAGTGCAATTTTCTTTTATACGTACCATGTATCAGAAGTTCAAATTTCAACTAATATTTTCCTCAAAATCATATCATACGTAGACATAACTGAAAGGAATTAAATTTTGAAATTTTGGTTTCAGTTTAGCATCTCATAAATTAATAACAACTCTTACTCCCCCTTTTGTCATTAAACAAAAAGATAAAACTGACAAAAATAAATGACACTTTAGAAAACAGTGGTCAAAGACGAAAGTTTCAATGCAGTCAAGGTGGTTACAACTACTCCAATTAAATGGTTTGTCGTAAAACCATGAACATGTCTATTTTGAAACCATTATATAAGGACCATGAACTTTGTCGTTTCACTCAACACTTCCATTTCATTGTGAATAATCAACAATGGAGAAGGATAGAAAAGTGATCAAAAGTAAGAGAGCTCAGGAGAAGAAGAAGAAGAAGAAAGTGAAGATTCAACAAGACTTAGAGTCTAAGAAGAAACCTCAGAAGATGAAAGCATCAACTTCTGCTCCTGTCAGAGTCAAATATCAAACAAGATCCAAGACTAAACAACAAGAGTCTTTATCCAAGTCAGAATCTGAATGGGATTCTGAATGGAAGGAATTCTTGAGTACATATGTTCATCCCAGTGAAGAATTCCTCTCCTCATAATCAATGAGATCACTTCTCATTGATCTCCCAATAAGGAAGTGAAGAGAATTTCGTGAACTCTTCCATTTCCCTTAGATTCAAATAAGCTAGATTTAGGACTAGCTGTTTTTTATGTAGAATCCAAGTGAAAAGTTGGATAGAAACTTATGTAATCAACAATTTTCAATTGAATAAACTCATTATTTAGCTTTGAAATCTTTGAGTTGATATTTGTCTCAAAAACATTTATGAATGCAAAAAAAAATAATAAAAAAAATAAACACAGAAATAAATAATGAACACAAGAAGATAATCAACCAAGTACTTAAGAAAATATAATATTCAACAAGTTACACAACAAGCGACAGAACATGGTAAATAAATAAACAAGAAAACAGAACATGTGCATAGAATCCTAAGGGTTAAGGTTGATCAGGTTGCTGAGGCAATCTTGCATTGATGCTCTGAAGAGTAGTCATAATAGCAGCCAACATAGAGGAATGCTCATCAAGTCTTCTCTGAAAATTATCTTGATTTTCCCTTATGTGCTGAGCATACTCTGGTGCATTTCTAGCAATTTGTTCAAGCCTTGCCTGTTCAGCAGCTCTTCTAGCTTCTTCTGCTAGCCTAGCTTGCTCAGCAGCTTGCCTTTCCCTTTCTATACGCTCATCCTCCAATCTTTTTCTTTCCCTCTCCTCAGCTTCTAATCTTTCCCTTTCACGCCTCTCTTCCTCTTCCTTCCTTGCTATCTCATTCCTCAAATTCAGGTCAGTAGTATAAGCCTTTCTGACAGAACGAAGCATGAGTACCAGATTTTGTTCCATAAGGTCACACTCTTTGTCAATGTGTGCTGTGTCAATAGACCTGTGTGGAATTGCACTGGGCATTCTCCTAAGATTCTTGTCAACAGCTTTCAACAGACTAGTGATATCATCCTGAGTTTGGTCAAGAGGTTCATTGGCTATTCTGGAAGGTAGGTGAGGAGGGAAAAATATGCAGTCCATAGATAGATCCTGCATAAGGTGTTTGAGATGTTGTGATTGGTCAGGAGGGGTTTTTGGTAGGATTTCAAGATTCACAGTCTCATTGATATGTTGAACATGATTTTTGATAGGTGTAGATAAATCACATGAGTTGTCCACAGCCACATGATGTGGGGATTTCTCATGGACATGTTCATCAGAATGAAGAGTTTCAAAGACTTGATCTTGATCAGGTTCTGGTGATTTTTGGTGGTCATGTTCTGATGGATTATGTTCTGGTGGGATTTCATTTTCTGGTTGGGTAGTTTCTGGTTCAGTATTTTCTGGTTGAGGTGTTGTTGGTTGTTCTTGAGTGTTCACAGGTTGAACAGTCTCAGAGTTTGGTTGGGGTTCATTTTGTGGTTCTTCTGGTTGTGGTGTTGTGGTAGGAATTTCTTGATGGTTGGGGGATTTTTGAGGAGGTGGTGATGGAGTTTTATCAGAATCTTCATCAATTGAAAGTTGAATAGTAGGTGCAGTGCTTGTAGAAGCTTGTGCTGCATCATTGCATATAAAATTAGCCTGGGATTCTGATGGGTTAGATAGGATGAGGTTAAACTGCTCTGATGATGGTTGATTCTCAGAAAGATCATTGACTTTCTCAGAATTAACTCCTTTTAAAATCTTATCAAAAGCATGTTTAACTCTAATTTCAGAAGGGAATTGAAGTCTTCTGAAATAATCACTAAATCCTTTGCCGCCTCTAAGAAAATTAGAAAACTTACCAGTTTCATTTCCATACAGAGTCTGCTGTTCCAGCAGATTATGAGGATCATTCCTTTTTGGAAGCTTCTTGTGCATATCATCAAATGCAGCTTCATCAATACCACAATCATAGCCGTCCTTCAGAGCCTCTTGCTTCTTATTAAACTCTGCAACCTTTGCCAATGCTGCCTGCACCACAGCTTCTTCCTTTTCTTCTTCTGGAAGATCCTCCAGTATAACTTTCTTTGCCCTTGGTCTCTTTGAGGATCTTGGAGCTGTAATCTTTGGAATCTTAGCAGCTTTCTTTCCAGTAGGACTTTTGGCAGCTTTTCTCTTGACTGGTTCAAGTCTAAGAGGTTGTTCCAAAAACCTTGATTGTCTTACAGTTAGCTTTGTAGGTTCTCCATCTCCTACATCAGCACCTAGCTTTTTCATGAACTCAGCATGTGCTTCTATAACCCTCTTGGCTTCACTATCCCTGACATGTACAAGCCAACTTTCACAAATGCCTTTCTCAGAGTCTCTGAGTAACACAGGATGTGTTGGATGAACTATCTCATTATTCTTTACCAGCTTTAAGTACCTTAATGTAGTACTATTTACAATCTTAGAACTAAGCAGAAAAGTACCTAAGCCAGGAAGATAAGGTGTAATAGCATCCAACAAACCACACTGTGCAAACATGTGGCTCAGTAGTCTTGAATGTCTAACAATAGCTTTGCTAGAGATAATAGACAAACACAGATGATCAAAAATAAGCCTTCCAATATCCACAACATTTCCTTTAGCAACATTAAACGTGAACAACTTCTGAACACTGGATATTTGATCAGTGCCTCCCAATTTGGGCAGGACACTGTCAATTAAGATCCTGTAAATGATCTTGCAGTTGTTTGTCCATTCAAACTTGTCCTTAGGGTTAGCCTTAGGTTTGAATAGATATTCATCCACATCAGGACCTGCTTCGTCAGAATGTATGATTATCACACCATCACGCTTGAGCTTCAGAGCCTCAAGAATGTGGCAGAGTCTGATAGAGATTCTGAATCCAGCCACGAAATATTCAATCTCTGTAGAGACAAAAGATCTCAATCTCATTTCCTCTTGGGTTCTATCTTTCAATTCAGGGTTTTCTTCAATCTTTTCCCTGACCTTCTTGTTATAAACATCCCTTGTAATAACAGAGGCTTTCATCCAGAATTCATTTACCATCTCAGTATAGGTTGGTCCATTAAGTAAATCAAAGTAGTATTCCAAACCTTGTCTTTTGTAGAGATGAACGACTTCAGAAAAACCGTTTACTCTAATGCTCTCAAGATCAACGGGATTCTCAATCGCAACATTTAGTTCATCATACTTATATGGTCGTTGATCCTTTGCGAACTCAGTAGGGTTGGATTCATTTGGTAAGATCATGCATGTTCTATTCAGGAATGATGATGATGATGTCATGGATGATATTTGGAAGTTAGGGTTTCTAAAGAGGGAGAAAGAAATTGCTCTGTGTTTTAGAAGAATGAAAGTGTAGGTTGTGAGAGTGCAAAAGTGTGAATGTGGACAGTTAGTGTGTTTAAATAGAAACTTACGCGCAAAAACAAGTACACATACACAGGGGTAGTAGAGTATTTTACCACAATTGGGAATATGAAATGCTAATCATCATTAACCAACTTCTTTATCCTCTTGCAACAAGACATGTGTATTCGAAGATTATTAAATAACTGACACGTAAGTTTGAGAAAACGAAAGGGTTTTTACAAAGGATTTTTACTTACGCGCCAGAACCATTTACCTTCTAATCAGATTCTGATAGTGTGTCAGAAGATACTCTCATCACAACTTCTGATACAGAAGGTTCTGATGACTTCATCTTCTGATTACTATTAGATTCTCACAAACTCAATTTTTCATCAGAGTCTAAGTTAATCAGAGATTTCCATCATGTTCAGATTCTTTTTTATAAAATCAAAACGTTCAACAGCTAAAGGTTTTGTAAAGATATCAGCCCATTGATTTTCTGTTTCAATGAACTTGAGATCAATTACCCCTTTTTGAACATAGTCTCTGATAAAATGATGTTTAATCTCAATATGCTTAGCTCTTGAATGTAAAATAGGGTTTTTAGAAAGGTGAATAGCTGCAGTATTGTCACAATATAAAGGAATATTGTTACTGCTGATTTGATAATCTTCCAATTGATATTTCATCCAAAGTAGTTGTGTACAACATTTAGCTGCTGATATGTATTCAGCTTCTGCTGTTGACATAGCTATGGTGGTTTGCCTTTTACTAGCCCATGAAATTAAATTCTCACCAATAAACTGGCAGTTACCACTGGTGGATTTTCTTTCAATTCTATCACCAGCATAGTCAGCATCACAGAATCCAATCAGCTTGTAGTCATTGGATTTCTGATACAGTAATCCAATGTTACAAGTAGCTTTCAAATACCTAAAGATTCTCTTCACAGCAGTGAGATGAGATTCTCTAGGATCTGATTGAAATCTTGCACACAAACAGACACTGAATAAAATGTCAGGTCTTGAGGCAGTTAGATAAAGAAGAGATCCAATCATACCTCTATACAGCTTCTGATCAACCTTGCCTTCAGACTCTTCTTTGCCTAGACTTGATGTAGGATGCATTGGAGTATTCATGGGTTTGCAATCTTCTAAGTTGAACTTTTTCAGAAGATCCTTTATATATTTGGATTGATGAATGAATGTTCCTTTCTCTGTTTGATTTATTTGAATACCCAGAAAGAACTTCAATTCTCCCATCATACTCATTTCAAACTCATCCTGCATAAGCTTAGAAAAGTTCTTGCAAAGAGTGGCATTAGTTGATCCAAAAATGATATCATCAACATATATTTGAATGATTAAAATGTCTTTCTTAAGGGTCTTTTTGAAAAGTGTATTGTCAACTTGTCCTTTTTCAAAACCATTGTCAACCAAAAAAGTACTCAATCTCTCATACCAAGCTCTGGGAGCTTGTTTGAGTCCATAGAGTGACTTCTTTAGTCTAAACACATGATCAGGATTTGTTAAATCTTCAAAACCAGGAGGTTGTTTGACATACACTTCTTCAGATATGACACCATTTAGAAATGCACTTTTCACATCCATTTGATATAGAGTAATACCATTATTGACTGCATAAGATAAAAGTAACCTGATTGCTTCCAGTCTTGCAACTGGAGCATATGTTTCAGTGAAGTCAATTCCTTCTTGTTGACTGTATCCTTGTGCAACAAGTCTGGCTTTGTTCCTAGTGACTTCACCTTGTTCGTTCAATTTGTTTCTGTATACCCATTTTGTTCCAATAATGTTCTTATGCTTTGGTTTGGGTACCAGATCCCACACACCATTTCTCTTGAATTGATTTAACTCTTCTTCCATTGCAACTATCCAAGCATCATCTGATAGAGCTTCATTTGTTGTCTTGGGTTCAATCAATGAAACTAATCCAAACAATGATTCTTCAACTCTGAAGTTTGACCTTGTTTTTCTTGGACTGTTCTTGTTTCCTAGAATGAGCTCTTCAGGATGTGATGATTTGTATTTGAATGTATTTCTTGGAATATCGGATTCTTCAGAGTTATCATCAATAGTTTGATGTTCTTGAGCTTCATCAGAAGGTGCATCTTCTTGAGCCTCAGAGTCTTCTACAGATTCTATGTTGTTATCATACTCTGGAGCTTCATCTTCTAACTCATCAGATCCTGACAAATCTTTAACAGGCTCTGACTTTTTATCATCAGGCTCTTTATCATCAAACTTTACGTGCATTGATTCTTCCACTATATTAGTTTCAGAATTATACACCCTGTATGACTTAGAGCGTTCAGAGTATCCAATGAAGATACCCTTACAGGCTTTAGAGTCAAATTTCTTAAGATGGACTTTGTTATTCAGAATGTAACATGTACAACCAAATTGATGAAAATAAGAAATATTGGGCTTTCTTCCCTTAAAGAGTTCATATGTTGTTTTATTCAAAATAGGTCTTATATAGATTCTATTTTGAATATAACAAGCAGTGTTAACAGCTTCTGCCCAAAAGAATTTTGCTAAATTATTTTCATGCATCATGGTGCGTGCCATTTCTTGTAAAGCTCTATTCTTTCTCTCTACAACTCCATTTTGTTGTGGAGTTCTAGGAGAAGAGAATTCATGGAGAATTCCATGTTCTTCACAAATTTTTTCAAAAGGTTCATTTTCAAATTCACCACCATGATCACTTCTTACTTTCAAAATTTTGGAATCCTTTTCATTTTGAATTTGGGTACAGAAGATGCTAAACACTTCATATGTATCATCTTTATTTCTCAGAAATTTAACCCAAGTCCATCTACTATAATCATCTACAATGACTAATCCATATTTCTCACCATTGATTGAAGCAGTGCTAACTGGTCCAAAGAGATCAATGTGTAAGAGTTCCAAAGGTCTAGTAGTAGAGACAATGTTCTTGTTTTTAAAAGAACTTTTGACAATTTTTCCTTTTTGACATGAACCACAAAGTGAGTCTGAGTGATATTTTATTTTTGGAAGGCCTCTGACAAGATTGTCATTGCTAAGCTTAGAAATTAATCTCCAGTTAGCATGACCCAATCTTTTATGCCAGATCCATTTTTCATCACTCAGTGTCAAAAGACAAAGCACTTGTTGTTCCTTTAAATCAGAAAAATTGACTTTGTACACATTGCCTTTTCTATTTCCCTTAAAAACAATGGATTGATCAGAGTTTCTGATTACAGTACATGAATCCTTATTAAACATAACATCATAATTACTGTCACACAATTGACTTATGCTAAGTAAATTATGATGTAGTCCATCTACTAACCAAACATCAGAAATTGACAAAGAAGAATTACCAACTGTACCTATACCAATGATCCTTCCCTTCTGGTTGCCACCAAACCCTACTGTTCCTCCCTCTTGCTGATTCAGGGTGTGGAATAAGAGCTTGTCTCCTGTCATGTGACGTGAGCAGCCAGAGTCCAGATACCATGAGCTTTCTTTTCTTCTTTGGGTGCATACCTGCAGCATACACTATTTCAGATTTTGGTACCCATACTCTGATGGGTCCTTTTTGGTTAGTTTTGAGAATCTTATTCGTCTTGTTAGAATACTCAGAAGATCTGGAGTCAACAGAGCCTTTAGAAAAATGTTTAGGCTTATGTTGTCTCTGAGACTTTCCTCTTGAGTGTGTCAGAGAACCAGTTACCAAGTTTGCTTTAGAAGTACTGGTGCCCCGCTTATCAACAGGCTTTGGTACTTTGACAGCTTTAACTTGAGTAGACATAGGTACTGATGTGAGGGGAACCTGGGTTTTAGAAGACTTAGGTTCAGAAGATGAGTCATCTTCCGATACCTTATCTTGTGGTTCCAAGCTCGCAAGAGTACCAGACACAGTCAGAGGTTCTGATGTACCCTTAGTAAAGTTTGAATAAGATTCTGATGGTGACTTGCTCAACAAGACAGGTTTACTTAATTTTCCTCCATCAGGACATGTAAGAGAACCAAGTCCTTGTCTTTTGTAATAGTTGCTAAGTCCACCATGAATTACGGAAGTTACCCTAGTCTTATCTATGTTATGGTGCACAAACTCTTGTAGAGAGATTTCATACTCGTCATAAGGTTTGTGACATGTTCTGCATCCAGTCTCAAGCACCTTAATTGTTTTAAGAGATTTTTGATAGTTTGCTTGAGTCTGGGTGAGATTTTCATTGAGGAGCTTCATTTTTTGTTTGCAAAAATCTAACTCACTCAATTTTTCCATGTACTTCACCATTACATCTTTCAAAGCTTTGGTCATTTGAGTACTAGACATTTTAGATATTACCTCATCAATGTCGTCAGTATCAGACTCTGAATCATTTTTATTGTCTGACTCACCAATGGCCATAAGCGCTAGGTTTGCTTCCTCAGAGTCTTCATCCTCGGATAGTTCATTAATATCCTCCCATGTTGCCATCAGACTCTTCTTGGCTTTGTTCTTGATCATACTCTTTCTTCCTTTACCCTTGGAGTTGAGTTCAGGACAATCAGCCATGAAGTGTCCAGGCTTATGACAATTGAAACAATTTTTTGTGTCATCCTTCTTCTCTTTGCTGGTGTTGTTTCTTGATCCAGATCCTCTGCCTTGAAAATTTTTGCCCTTCCTTAGTGACCACTTTTGAAAGTTCTTGGACAAGAGTGCAAAGAAATCATCATCTGATCCTTCCTCTTGATTATCTATGAAAGATTCCTCTGCTTCAGATTCTACAACTTTGGCTTTCAGAGCCTTAGATGAAACTGAAATAGATGGCAAAGCCACAGATTTTAGCTTCTTCTGAGGCTCATCAGAAGATAGTTCAATCTCATGACTCATGAGTGAACTTATCAATTCTTCCAAGCCAAGTTTGTCCAAATCTTTAGCTTCTTGGATAGCTGTTACCTTAGGCCTCCACCTTGAAGGTAAGCTTCTCAAAATCTTCCTTACATGATCAGAGGTTGTATAACTTCTCTTTAGAACTTGGAGACCAGCCACAAGAATTTTGAATCTAGAATACATTGATTCAATATTCTCATCATCCTTCATTCTAAAGAGTTCATACTGTTGGATCAAAAGAGTAGCCTTTGCCTCTTGAACCTGTTTGTTCCCTTCATATGTGGAACATAAGGAGTCATAGATGCTCTTGGCAGTGGATTTGTCTGTGATCTTGAGGTACTCATCATGAGTTATACATCCAATGAGAAGATCCTTAACCTTGTGATGTTTCTTGTAAAGTTTCTTGTCTGTAGGAGTGAACTTCTTTCTTTCTTCAACAGATAGCCTTCCCTTTTCATCTAGTCCTTGGAAAGTTACCCCTTCTTCAACTAGGTCCCAAAGCTCATCATCTAAACCAATAAGATGACTATAGATTCTATCTTTCCACCAGGAAAAGGTAGAAGCATCTCCATTGAACTTTGGTACCTTGTTGCTTGACTTATCTTCAACATCATAGTCATGAGGAACTGCTTTCAAGCTACCACTTGGAGTTTCAGTCATAGTGTTTTTCAACAGGAAACTGTCTCACTGTTAGGTGATTAAAAAAACATAACCGGGCTCTTGATGCCAATTGAAGGTGTGAAAAACACAAGAAGGGGGGGGGGGGTTGAATTGTGTTTTGGGTAATTTAAAAATTTCTTCTAAGTTACAGAGAACTTATCAGAGTTTGCAGCGGTTAGGAAAAACAAAACACAATCAAGAATAACTTTGAAGGTAGAGAGAAAGATAGAGACAGAGATTTTTATACTGGTTCCCCTCACAAACCGAGAGTACGTCCAGTCCTCTTGTACTTCCAAGAGAGTTCACTATAATCATCAAAGATTACAATTGCTCAAGCACACAAGCAAGAGACTTCCAATGCTCAAGTACACAAACAAGAGACTTCCTAATGCTCAAGCACGCAGGCAAGAGACTTCAAAACTCAAGTTAGAAAAACAGAGTCTGAACAATTGATATAAAGATCAATGTTCAGTTACAAAATAAATACAACTTTTGAAACAAGACTTAGAATCTTAATACAAAATTCTAAGGTTCAACTAATGAATTAACAGAAGCTGAAACTGGAGTCTTGGATTTTGAATATCAGTTCAAGTTGTATTTGCAGTTTTGTGCTTTAGGATGATTTTTGCAGAGTAACAGCTCTTTTCAAATTGTTCAAGTGTCGTATCCCAAAGCTTCAAACTTGCTCCAATTTATAGATGAAGGTGGAGCGTGTTTGATTCGAATTTGATGCGGTGAGATTGCGCCAACTGTAGATAGTACCTTTGATTTTCCAAATCAGGTAACCTTGTATGCGATCAATCTTTGAGAAAACGTTTTATCCAAATCAGGTAAAGAGTTCGTACAATAGTACAAACGTCATTATTCTGTGGATAAGATTGATTTCATCAGCTTTTGGAATGTCAGAGTATAATCATTGATGCAGTGAATGTTCTTCTGACAAAACGGCTCTCACTGCTCTTATCAGAGTCTGATATGCATCTTCTGATGAATAAAATTTGCATCCTCTGATGAAACACATATGCATCTTCTGATGTCTTCAAGTTCTGATCAGAGTTTGCTTTGCCATATCAGAGCTTCAAATGTGCTTTTAATGAATATAAAAATTAACTTGAATATCTGCACACTTGGATTAAATAATTAGTATACCCTATTGTACATTAATACTTTTGTTATCATCAAAACTTAATTGGGTCATGTCAGAACCTCTTTTGTTCCAACAGATATATTTAGTCTATATTATACATCGGATACATTAATTACTCAATAATCTAAAATGTCAATTTATGATTATGAATACTCAAGTTTGACAGAAACAATTTATAATTATCACCAAACAAAAGAATTATAGTTATGTTTACTGAACTTAACTTTTTATTATCAGAACTTTTTCCTCCTAAAAATAACATGGTTAAAAAATTGTATGCAGTTCAATTAAACTTGAACAGAAACAAATTCGAGAGGTTATGAAATTTGAACAACTTATATATATTCAGTCAGTTTGAACATAACTTCAACCAAATTAAATTCATTGATTTACTTTAAAATTTTAGTCATATACTTATATATATTACAAATATTATTAGAGACAATGGGATCTACCAAAAAATAAAATAAAATTGGAGACAATGACAAAAATTTAGAAGCATAAATTGTGTACTTTTTTTTTTATAATAGCATAAATTGTGTAATAGCTAGAGAACCATAAAAAAATTGCGCAATATATTTAAAGCACATATTATGTTACATATCATAAGGAAGAATAAATGCAACTATATATATATAAGTCCACAATGCAACATACTTGATGATCATGTTGATTGGTATCAGTTGAACTTACAGTAGAAGAAATTAATTATAGTAACTTAATAAATGATAATACAGAGAAATAAATTAACAATGAAATATATACATATAGTAATTAATTGATAGTACTTATAGTATATTATGCATTCTCAGCAGCAGGATCAACTTGATAGCGTTCGGATTCTGAAATGCGATTTTTGTATTTGCGGATAAAATCTTCAGCTCTCCTGTTAATATTGGGCTCAGCAACGCCCCAGTTACCTCTGTCTTCGTCGCTAGGCCATGTCTTGCGCCCGGAATCATAATCATAGTACCCTCCTCTATACTTATTCTTAGATGAAAAAATTTGAAAATTGAGAAGAAACCTGAAGAAGATTTTTTCTTACCACCTCCCATGATGATTATAATGTTAGCTTCTTGCTAGAAGTGTTTAATGTCTTGGTTTTCAAATGACAATGTAATATCTCATATTTATATATAATAAATGTCTTGGCTTATTCTTAGTTTTAAACAGTGTATAAAATTAAGAATCTAATAAAGAGTGGTAATTAAGGAGCAACATAAATGGTTCAAATCATGCTGAGTTGGCAAGATTGTAACAACTTTGTCATGCCACTTTTTCTATGGTCCGCTAGTTTCGTACATGCATGAAGCTTTTTAGTTTGAGAGAATTCTACCAATAACACTAATTTTTATTGGTTGTGCATGCTTTTGTAATTGTACTTTCTTCTCTTCTCAAGATTCACGTTAGTTATTATTTTTGGTAC
The DNA here is from genome assembly GCA_030408175.1 of Trifolium repens. Classification (NCBI taxonomy): domain Eukaryota; kingdom Viridiplantae; phylum Streptophyta; class Magnoliopsida; order Fabales; family Fabaceae; genus Trifolium; species Trifolium repens. Next base: position 48,773,107 of record CP125836.1, on the reverse strand, counting down.
TTTTCCACTTCTAATTCTAGCACCTAAACTACGTGCATATAATAATAGTTTTGCACATAGTTTATAATTAGAATGAATTACGGGCAAATATAATAGTTTTAATTTGGACACAAGAGTAGAATAAGTACTAACTAGTTAGACCAAGTGAAAAGGTTTGTGGGATCTAGCTCATCTTCAATATGAACTCAACCATGGATATGTATATCTTCTACTTGCCTTCTCAATTGTAAATTTTGTACAGTTCGCATATAATAATAGTCTTGCACATACTTCATTTGCTATCCACCATTTTCGCTGTCTATTTTTTATTTTTACTTAAGACGGGTCGTCCTGTCTCAAATACGGTCCTCGAAGAAGGAAGTTGTATTGTGGGATTAATCCCATATGTAATTTACAAACTTGAGCTAGCTAGTTTAAATCCCTCCAATGTGACAATGGTACTCAAAACTAAAACGTCCAAATTCAATGTCTGTCATTTTTTATTTTTTTGGTAGATAGAAGACCATTATAAACTCACACATATAAGTGATGGAGTTGGGATTTGAACCCTGGTCATGGCATCCGATCTAACAATTTCAGCATTTTTTGTCAATTGAGCTAGGAAACCAACTCCCAAAGCTAATCATTTTATTCATTTTTTGTTTATTTATTTATTCATTTCTTACCACCTCCCATATTAAATTTCACTCAACATTTTCTATAGTCAAGTTGTCCTCATACTTATAGAACTCAATTTTATTTTATTTTTGTAATTTGGTGGATTGATATATTTAAGAACAGAGCAAGTAGTAGCAAAGAAGGATTAAAGGTGAGGCTGAAAAAAAAGAAACATGTAAAAATATGGTATTGAAACTAATTAAAAACACGTTAACAAGAAAACATGCAAAACATACGCAGTGTGTCTTAAAGAAACTACAAACCCACTTTCATGGATGTGTCTGTCTACTATAGTATGCAGGATTCCATAGTGCTTGCTGTCATTCACTTAACTCTTGGAAGGAATATTAGTAATTGTTAATTTGTTGTTGCTTTACAATTAAGGAGGAATTTCAAAAGTAACTCAAATGTAAGAGATGTACACATGTGTCACGTCAATATATTGATATAGCAAAGGAAATCATGCATTATTATTTTAAGAATCAAACCATTGGTGCTACTCTGAGAAAGTTTCAAAAGTACAAGTTGCATGAAAAAGGAATGAACAAAACATAGTCATGAAATGGCATGGGTGAAGTGCCTTTAGCCCACTCATCATAGTTGCTCAAGTCAAATTCTTCAGTAAACCGGTATATATCATTTACGTGCAATTGTAAGGACGAATCTCTCAAACTAGTAAGATTACAATGGGCGGCAAAGTACTTCCTCAAAAGTTTTAATATTGCTGCATTTTGAAACTGGATTTGAACTCGTGACCTCTGATTAAATTGAAAGAGACTTGAACTATCTCATTCAAGCTCTCTTGGTAATTTATTGCAATAATATTTGCAACTACATTCGAAAAAATGCAATTACATTGTTTTTCAAATTTATGAGAAATCATGCAATGGCGTACCGTTGGGAATAATTAATATGGCTAAATATAAGTTTAAAATAAAATATCGTTAGGATTTATAATTTATATTTCTATTTGTTTGTTATTTAAAGATATGATTTAAAAATTTGATTTTGTTTACCTATATAGCCAAGAATAAAATAATGAGAAAACGAGAATTGGAATCTCCATATAAAAATATATCCCGCGTAACTTCCGCCAGGGTCGGTCCTGAGCAAGGCATTGTCTGTAGTGGTTCAAATTTTTTTACATATCTATGGTATTATAAAAATTATATTATACTAACTTCAATTAGTCTGATCGACCTGCAACAACAAAATAAATAATAGAAATTTTAGAATTATCAACTGTAGAACCTCCTCTTTCTTCCATTTCTATTTTGCAAAGCAATCAATTTCTACTCAGCAAAACTATCAATTTTAAGGTGCTATTGTTTTGTACTTTTGTGATTTATTGTTATTATTTTCTTCTATTCTACAAGATTTAGTATTACTATTTTTATTATGGATTTATTTTTTTGAATTATCTGATACTAACAGGGATCAATCTTCATGTTCTTCGATGCAATGCATATTATGGTCACTGCGGTGTGAATTGAAACTCATATGAAGACTATGAAGCCTGTTGAAACTTGAAACACGCAATCGGTTGCAGTTGTGACTTCTTCCACGATCGCAACCACAATTTGTGGTTGCGCGAATCAAACTTACACTCTAGAACCGTTAATATCCACCAAGTTTGCATGTAGAGTTGTGCATTGGTTGGATAATCAATTCAACTGATATGATTCATAGAAGATTTTAAGTAATGTTTGAACCATTACCTTGATTGAAAAGGGATAAACAAGGCCATGCATAGTGATTGAAACATTAATTTATCTACATAGTTTGCAGTTGTTCTCTAGATTGGAATAAAAATCAAAACTCAAATGAAACATGAAATATTATTCATATTTAACATTACTTTTCATGGTTCACAAATGATAATCAATAACTAATTACAACAGAGAGGAAGAAACAAATTAAAAACGAATTAACAGATAAGCTTGTTTGTTCCTACTACTGATCAGGTTGAGCTTGCCAATGAATTTCAGACTCGGAAATTCGTTTCTTGTATTGAGCAATGAAAGCAGTAGCTCTCATGTCAATGACAGGATCAGCTACACCCCAACTGCCTCTATCTTCATCACTAGGCCACACTTTGTTATCATAAGCAGCATAATCATAATACCCTCCTCCTCCTTTTTGTTTGTTACTGCTTGATTTGAATATGTTGAAAACAGACATGAATGATGATGACTTTGACTTCCTTTGTTTGTTTCCTCCCATTTCAATACTGTGTAGAGAGTGCTGAGTATAATTGGCTTAGTTACTAGAAAGTAGTATTGAAGGAAGTGTGTTGTGTTGTGTTGTGTTGTGCTACAATTTGGAAGCTAGGGGATCTCAATTTATATGGGACTGATTACTAATAAACACCCTTTTTGTTAAACTATAAGACAAAGAATCTAATTCAAACCACTATGGTGAGTGAGTCCAATATTCATGGTTTAAACAAGATCACATGGAACAGTAAATTATGATTCAACTTTTTTACAAACAAAGGGGCACATTTTCTCTGGTCCAATGCTTTCTTTGATTTGTGTTGATTGTGTTTCTTGTTCAATGATTGATGTCTGTTTCTGTGCTACTCTTAACTCATTTAAGGCTTAATATACATTCTATGTGCAACTTGAGTTTTTTCAATACACACCTCTTCATCACACTATTGGATTTTGTGCGTGCATATAAAGGGTGGATGATCATGAATCGATAGACTCTGATACTATATTAGACTTCTATATTGAGTCTAACTCGACTTATAAAGTGAGCCGTGTCATTTTTTATAAATTTAAGACTTTACTTCATGTGGAAATTGGGTTTTTTATTATGTTTAAGATATTAATAGTACTGTTTTGTTTTTATTAATTATTTTTATTTTTACAAGGAATTTTTTTTCTGTTTTAGAATGAATTTGTGTGCATTTTAAACTAGACATATACCTATCAGATTTGATTTGTAACTAATTGAGGGTAGGCATTCAAATTCTCCTTCTTTCTTTGTTCATTCCTATACTAATTAAAGTACTAATTAAAGTATTGGCAGCTGTTACTTTCTTTACTGTATTTTTTTAAGAAAAACTTTGTTTACTATATTAATTAATAATATAATAAGCTGGTACTATATGGTCCTTCTGTCTTTAATTAACTTGCAAATTCTAGAATAAAATATCTTTTTGTCCAAAAAAGAACAAACTAAAATATCTGATAAATATTTAAATCATTTAAAATTTGGAGTATAAGAGAGAGCTAGAGATCAGGTTTGATTATGATCTCAAAAGAACATCTCACAGCTAGATATGAGGGCATCTAATTAATATATAAAATTGTTATAGGGAAAATCATTAGCTTAAGAAAATGTCAAAAGAACATCTCACAGCTAATTATAACAGTTGCAGTGTCCACAATTGCAATGGTCGCGGTTGTGACTGTATTCACAACCGCATCCATAATTCCTGACCCTTCGAAAGCCGAAACAGATATCGACAGTGATGTGATGGATAAGGAAACTCTAGAACTGTTAATATCTAAATGAGCCCTCTTAACTGTTTAACACTCATTCAACATCTCTAACATAATTGTTTACTCTATCGAGATGTAAAATTAGTGTTTGTATCCATAGATCATTTTCGATAAATATACAACAAAAATGTTTCATGTACTTTTCCCATTTTCTCTACATCTGCGACATCTGGTTAATAACATATAAAATTGTAGTTATTTCATTTGAGTAGATGGTTAATTTATATCAAATTCAAAATTGTGAAATTGTGTTTAACATACAATTGAATTAACAACAATTTTGATCATGATTTACTATCAACTTAACTAAATTAACCACATTTCTCAACGTGAATAACCAAGTGTCGCAGGTGTAGGAAATTTTTTTGTCGAATATAATTACTCAGTATCAATATATAGCAGTCTTAAGAAATGTCATTATCAGCAAGGGAGCCATGCAGAGTTTTGCATTGGTTGGAGGATAAAGTTAACACTGATATGACTCACAGAAAATTTCAATCATTAACTTGGCCTTAAAAGGGATAATAAAGAAGACCATACTTAATGATTGAAACAATTAAGCCCCTTAATCCATTGATCTTCCATATTGAAGTTATTTAGTAAAAAAAAAAGTAATTTACTAAAGAAATACTTTATCTGAATACTTTGGAATTAAGCTCTTTTTCTCTACATTGGAATTAAAATCAATAGTACAATACACACATGCAACATGAAAGATTATTCATATTTGACATTAATTATCATGGTTTACAAATGGTAATCAATAACTAATTACAACAGAGAAGTACAAACAAATTAAAAATGGATAAACAGATAAGCTTATTTGTTCCTACTGGTCAGGTTGAGCTTGCCAGTGAATTTCAGATTCAGAAATTCGTTTCTTGTATTGAGCAATGAAAGCTGTAGCTCTCATGTCGATGACGGGATCAGCAACACCCCAACTGCCTCTGTCTTCATCACTAGGCCACACTTTGTTCCATTGCTTTGCCCCATCATCATAATAATCATACCCTCTTTGCTTATTGCTGCTAGATTTGAATATGTTGAAAATAGACTTGAATGAAGATTTAGACTTTCTTTGATTGTTTCCTCCCATTTCACTACTTAGAAGAGAGTGGTGAGAGTGAGAATATTATGTAATGAATGGAAGATAGTGTGCTGTGTGTTGTGCTACAACTTGCAAGGTAGGTGTCTCTATTTATAGGACTAATTATTACTAAACACCCTTTTTGTTAAACTAAGACAAAGGAATCTGATTCAAACCACTTGGATTAGTCCAGTATTCATGGTTCAAACTAATTTTAGAACAACATTCGTGCTTCAAAAGTAACCAGATACGAAAAAACGCAAACAGAGAACACACGATATTTGATCACAAAGTTCAGCCAATTGTGCATACGTCTTTAACTGCATTACTTTTCTATTATTCAAGCTTAGAGTTTTCAGAATACAACTTGTGTTTAAATACTATGATCTAATTTACAAGATCATCCTTAAGCAAAGTGCCCACTTATCATTAAACTATTAGTATATCGGAAGTGGATTTCTCACAGTTATAGCATGACACTTGTAACTAATATGAGCCGTCCGATCACAAATCGGTAGTTGAGATTCTTTTACTGCAAAATACTTAATATATGAAATTTGAACCGTCCGATGTCAAATCAACGACTGAGATTCACAACAATGTGTAATTTCAACAGCAGGGAATCCAGGTCCGATACATACCCAAAAAACTTCAAAGTTGAAACAAGGTCACATGGAATAGTAAATTATGATTCAACTTTTGGAAAAGGTACATTTTCTATGGTCCGATGGTTTCTTGCTTGACTTGATTAGTCATGTGATTGGATTTGGTTCTGTTTCTCCCTTCAATGGTGCACATTTGTTAGGGGCCTTTTCTTTCACCTCTGAGTTTTATGTTCACTGTTTTCTTTTTGTGTTTTTTCTTTTTAAAAGAACATTTTACTGTTTCAGAATAAATTTGTGTGCATTTTAAACTAGACATATACCTATAGCAGATTTGATTTTTAACTAATGTAATTGAAGCAATCAAATTCTCCTTCTTTCTTTGTTCCTTCCTTTACTAATTAAGTATTGGCACCTGTTACTTTTTTTACTATATTAATAAGCTAGAATTATGGTCTTTCTACTTAAAAAAATTCTAGAACTAAAATATCTGATAAATATCTAAATCAATCTTATTAAATTTGAAGCATATGACTAAACTAGACATCAGATTTGATTATGATCTCAAAAGAACACCTTACAGCTAGATATAAAAGCATATAATAAAATATGTATTGGGAAAATCAATAGCTTAAGAACCTGATTATGTTATTCATTCAAACAGAATTGTATACCTAATTACATTAATTAATATAGACATGGAAGAACAAAATTAATATATTAGTCTAGCTAGTTTGAAGAATAAGATTAATGGACTTTTAACTAAGTGAAGAAGGAAGAAAGGCAGTCAAAAGATAGCTTTATTGATATGGTTCATGTACATTATAGAAACTGGCTAGGGAAGTGCTTTTAAAAAAAATAAATAAATAAAAACAAAAGTGTAAGGTTAAGGGGGCTTTAATTTTTATTTTATTCTTTTTAAAAAAACAATAGACTGATTCTTCTTTTCTCCCAAGTTATTCTCTTCACATAGAATCCCTTGCTTTAGCTCAGATATTATGAGGAACAGCGGAGCCTTCGTTCTCCTCCGCTCCTACCTTCCTTGCTTGACGCCGTACGAGGAGCTAGGATTGATCGGAAACTCAGAGTTCCCTTCCTTGCTAGGAGTGGGCATGGTTTGGTTAAAAACCATAACTGCATAAAAACTGAACTGAACTGTTAGTAAAAATATATACTGAACCAAACAGTTTGGTTAACCAGTTAATAAGTTCAGTTAATCAGTTAACCGTAACTGCTTTTTTTTTTACATTTACATAAATAATAAAAATAATATTTCAAAATTGACAAAATAATAAAAAATAATATTAATAATAATATAACAATAATAAATAAAAATAATAAAAATTGGCAAAATAATATTAATAATAAACTTCAAAATTTTCTACTAACTCCAAACATCTTAACTACTAAAATTCGGTTTACAAATTATGGTTCCATTAGAGATAAAATTCAATCCAATCTATCCATTATCATCTTTCTGATGGATTCCAACAAAATTAATTAAAATATTATTGTTTAATTTCACTTTTAATACATAACTTTGATGATGAATATCTTTAATTGTATGATAATAAAAATTAAAAAAAATGATATTTTGAAAATATTTTTAGAGACGAATCCAAAAACATCTTATAATAAAGAAATGAAGATTTTGAGATCATTCAATTGTATGATAATATCTTTGACGATTAATATATTTAATTGTATGCTAATAAAAATAATAAAAACAATGATATTTTAATATAATCTCTCATATGAATCCAAAAAATTCATATAATAAGGAAATGAATATTCTAATCTAATTCGAATACATAAGTTTGACGAGATATTAAAAATTATAAAAAAAATGATATATTGAAAATACTCTCTGAGACGAATCCAAAAACATTTTATAATAAAGAAATAGAAATTTTGATCTAATTCAAATAAATAACTTTAACGATTAATATATTTAATTGTATAATAATAAAAATTATAAAAATATGGTATTTTACAAATATTCTCCGACATGAATCCAAAAACATCTTATAATAAGAAAATGAAGATTCTGATCTAATTCAAATACAGAACTTTGATGGTTAATATCTTTAATTGTATGATAATAAAAATTATAAAAAAAAAATGATATTTTGAAAATAATTTTCGAGACGAATCCAAAAACATCTTATAATAAAGAAATGGATATTCTAATCTAATTCAAATACATAACTTTGACGATTAATATCTTTAATTGTATGATAATAAAAATTATAAAAAAAAAAAATTTTGATTTTGATAATTTTTTGGATTTCAATTTTGATTTTGATTTTAATAATTTTTTGGTTCAGTTTACAGTTAACCAGTTCTGTATTTAAAAAAACTAGTTAACTGAATTGTTGTCTCACAAACAGTTCGGTTCAGTTTTTTAAAAAACAATTTTTGGTTTTAAATGATTTAGTTTGGTTCAGTTTATAAGTTCGGTTCAATTTTTTGGTTTTTATGCCCACCCCTATCTTGCTAGTCATTTTTTTTAGTGCGAAGGCTCGCACACGGTATCTCAACTGATTTGAGCGGATTGTCTTCCTTTTTCTCATGCTTTGATGGTTGCTTCAAGGCCGCCATTCCTTTTGTGGAATTCATGTAAACTTTCTATAATAAAATCTTAGCCGTTCATTTAATTCTACTACATGCGGTCAAACTTTTTATGAGATAATTAAAGGGTGAGGCTATCCATTGGACACTCTCGGGTGAAAATTCCACTCGAGAGAATTTGTTTCAATCGTTAGAATATCTCCGATATATGTTATTACTATAGTTCTTAATTATAATAATTTATTTTTATAATAATTTAGTGTCGCATGTACTTGTAAGCACGGTTCTTAGTAAAAACTAAAAAGTAAAACATGTTATTGCAATTGGTTTAACTGTAAATAGGTAGTCTCACACATTGAATTGGAACAATTAAACATAGGATATATAGGGCCCGTTTGTTTTGAATTTTTTTGAAAATATATTTTATAGTATTATATAATTTTGTGTAAAAGAAATTTATAAAGAAATTTTTTATAAAAGCTTTAAATGAAAATTTGGTTTGAACAAATATTCTTAAAATGTGATTTTAGGCATTTCGTCATTTTATTGAAAAATTTTTTGAATATCAAAATTTCAAAAAAAATCATTTAATTTGAAGCTATTTCAAATAGATTTTCATAAAAATCATTTTTGAAATAAAACTTTTTCAAAAAGTTGTGATTTTGACTATGTTTTGTTCTTCAATAATGTATGTTTATGTTATATGATGTCAAAATTAGTGTTTCAATTTAGAAAAAATGAATATAAAAAAACTTATAATATTTTAAAGAACGGTTTTACAAAATCCATTTTCAAAAATACAAAAAAAAATCTATTTTTTTAAAGCAAAAACAAACGCACCCATAATATAGAGAAATTCTTATATGGTTTCTCCCTTAACACCTCATTCTTAGGCTCAGCCAATTAAAATTGAACATGTAAGACCCAGGATTTCATTGTATAATTGGTTTTAGGTTTATTAGGGTCCGATGTGTTCGTGTTGTGAAACATCGTGTAATTAGTAGGTTTTGCTGTAATTGAATCCGTTTTGGACTCGTGCGCTGTAAAGGCACAGGCTTTTGTCTTGTAATCCTCTTTTGTGAATAAGAAGGGTGCTGTGGATTTAGAATGACGAGTTTTGGATTATTCTTGTTTTTGGAAAAACGAGTAGGATTTTACTCGCGAATGTAAAATCGTACTGTGTCTGTTTTAAGTGAGGTTTCGGATGGAAGTTTTATATATCTGCGTGAGTGAGGTTATGTTCTGAGAATAATTTTCTAAGGCATGGAAGAAAATTACAGTCGCGGAAAAAGATTCGGCGATAAGTTTTGGAAATGTTTAACGTTGGACGTTCTTTCCGTAGTTTTTACGTTTTTGAGATTTACGTTCGTCGCGACGCGCGAGAGCTGAGTACGTGTCTTGTTTTGGAAGATTTGATTTAATCTTGTGTTTATCCTTAAAGCATTTGATCCAATGGCTAGGGTTTAAGCTTGGACTTTTGTTTTTGATCCAAGGGTGGATAGTGAGCAAGAGCTTTTATTAGTAAGGAGGTTTATCTCATTTGTGGACTTGAAAGAATTTCACTCCTCTTGCTCTCTCTTGACCGTGTTTCTTCTTCTTCATTGCTAACCTTCTTCACCAAATTTTCAATTCCTCACCATTTCACTCCATTTCAAGCTTGGAAGCTTAGTGGAAAGTTGTAGAGAATCACTTTCTTAAGGTAACCCTCTCTTCTCATCTCCTAGGTTGGTAGATTTTTAGAGTTTTGAGGTTTTTGGGTTTATGTTCTTAAGAGGGTTTGGTGAGAAATGTTGTTCTTGCTAGTTTGTGTTTCATGAAAGTTGTTCATGAGAGTTTAGTAAGCATGCTAGGCTTTGTTGTTTCAATTTTCCATGAGTTGGTGAAAATCTCATGAGAAAAGTTAGGGTTTTGAAAGTTTAGTGTATTGATCAATAACATGAGGTTAAGTTGTAAGGTTTTGAAAAGAAACGTTGTTTTTGAACCTTTAGGCGAAAGGGATTCGTGTTGTATGGTTTTGTTTTAGAAAATCCGATGAAAAATATTTTGGTGTTTATGAAAATATTTACTAAGTGTTTTGTGTGGTTTTTTGGTGTTACAAGTGGTTTAAAACTCTTGAGTTATGTGGCCTTGCTTTTACCTTGAAAACATGTTTGAAAATGGTTACAGGTCGGTTGAGGCCCGTAATAAAACTTGTGCTTGGGTTTGGTTTTGATTTTGGAAATGAAAAACCAAATAACTTGCACTCGAAGCAACCAACATACTTTCGGAAATGTAATGCTTTGTTGAGAAAATGGTTTTTGGGAACCAATACTATGCGTATGTAGTGTGTTGCGTGAAAAGTTGTTTTGGGTGAAAATTGAGTAAACCAAGTTTTGCTGTTGCTGTCATGAAGAAAACCAGTTCTGTGCTGGTGTGGTCGCTCAGCGACCAGATGGTCGCTCAGCGACGAGTTGGTCGCCAACCTTCGCCCTGGGCATGGAAAGTTCTGACTTGCCATCGCCAGGTGGTCGCCCAGCGACCTCTAGCGACCCCTGGGACCTAAAATTTTGGATTCTGATGTCCTAACTTGGTCTTTAGCTTTCCTATCCCTTTTTATTAATTTTTGGAAGTGGTTGGGATTGGAAACGGGTTTTTCGAGTACTCGGAAAGTGTGTATCTTAGAACGCAAGAAAATGGCCATTTTGCATTTCAAATTATTTAAGACTTTTGACTATGGTTTTGAGTCCTATAAATAGTACAAATAACTCATGGGGATTGATCAATATAGTAGAATTTGGGGTGGTATCCGAAAGAGTGGTTTTCCTTAGAAACATTGAGGGTTTTTGGGACTTTGGTGTAGTTTCAATACGTTTGGTTTAGAAACAATGTATTGATCGTACGTTGCTTGTTTTAGGAAGCGCGTCGTGTGGTTTTGAACGTGTGTAGTTAACGGAAGCTTGCCGAGGTAGGGGCTCCACTTTATTTCCGTCTTTTAAAATGGTTACGACATGTTTTGTTTTTGCTGTTATGCATTTGCTGTGTGCTTTGACATGTTTGTACTTATGTATTCTCGTTGATGAGAACGTGGTTATAATTACTTGTGCAATTTACATATGATTAGGAAAATGTATGTAGGTTGTGATGGTTGTACATAGGCTTTAGGCTATGTGATTGGTTGCATGAGCATATATTAATGCGTGCGTCGGATAGGACTACGCGGGGATTTTGTCTGTGTGACTATCCTGTATTATGCCAAAGAGAATATATGTCATGCATTTCATAGTTGCGTGCCTAGGTGTATGTCTGTGTGACTTTGCCTACGTACCGGGCGTTGACTGTGCGGCTTCGCCAAATCCGACTGGATTTTATTGAGTTGGTGTTTGTCTGTGCGACTTCACCTGGTGTTTGTCTGTGTGACTTCACCCTCCTTGTGTGGCATTTTAGTGCGGGTACGTATATGACTGTGTGGCTTTGCCTACCCCACGACTCTTCGAGGAGAGGTTAATTTTCCGGAAAATCATGCATGTGGCGAACCAGTGACGGTCGTCACACCCATGGTAGAGGTCTGCATTAGGATTGGTGATTTATTTATATATACCCGTTGGTGGGAACTACTTTTGAGTTTAAGAGCTTTCTCTTGTGTATGTGGAAATTTGCTATGTGTACATCTTTCGCACCGATTATATATATACATACTTGTATTTTGTGGTGACCCCTTTCTTTCATTTGCGGGCTCATCCCACCCAGATGTTGGGCTAGGTCGTGGTGACGACGGTGGCTGTTCCGGGTCCCAGTGAGAGGTTGGAGTTTAGCTTAGTTAGACTATGCGCCAGTGTGGGTTGTACACTGTGCTTTTTGGGTTAGGCATAGGATTCTAGCTAGTTTTGTTGTAAGTATTTGAATACTTTGACTTGGATTGTAATTATTCCTGAATACACTTTGCTTGTCGAAGCACCTTTTGGTAATGAGTCTTTGTATATTTGAATGCCGGCTCATTTAAAATCTTTTATGTGTAACTCTGATGTGTATAAAAAAAAAAAATTAAAAAAAATATAATGCATTTTCTGGCTTTATGAAAAACGGGGTGTTACAGAACACATCATTTAAATTAAAAATATAATATAATATCAAATTATAAAATGGAATTTGTACCAAAAAAAATGGAATTTGCTTCACTACATCACACATCGAGATTAATGACATGTGGGAGGAAAGAGTAAGGGCCTGTTTCAAACAATTTTGATTTTTAGTTTTTAAAATGTGTCTTTTAAAAGTGTTTTAGAGAACTATTTTTAAGAAGAGAAAATAAAAAAAAATGTATTTGGTACGTAATTTTCAAAACTATTTTACAAATGAAAAAAATGAGAAAATCTGTTTGATTACCTAATTTTTAAAAACAGTTTTAGAGACAAGAAAAGTTTGGAAAAAAAAGTTACAGATTTTTTCGTGGAAAAAAGTTTCGATTTCATATAAAAATAATTTCGGAGTTTTTTTCGGTAAAAAAAAAAGTTTCTGATCTTTTTTCGCGAAAAACTTTCTGATCCTTTCCCGAATGCCCGCAAAAAATTTATATCTTTATATGGATTTGAAGGCATGCTTATTAAAATTGTATTATTTTTCAAATGTTTAATTAACCAAAAAATTTACCGTATATCTTTATTTTTAACAATTTTTTTTATTTTATTTTATAAAACTAGATGATGACAATACCACTAAATATTAGTACATGGATAGTATGATTCCAATTAGATCAGTATCTCCGTTTTCTTATTATAAGATGTTTTTGGATTTGTCTCGAAGAATATTTTTAAGATATCATTTTTTTATAATTTTTATTATCATACAATTAAAGATATTAATCATTAAAGTTATATATTTGAATTAGATCGGTATCTCCGTTTTCTTATTATAAGATGTTTTTGGATTCGCTTCGAAGAGTATTTTCAAGATATCATTTTTTTATAATTTTTATTATCATAAAATTAAAGATATTAATCGTTAAAGTTATATGTATTTGAATTAGATCAGTATCTCCATTTTCTTATTATAAGATGTTTTTATATTCGTATCGGAGACTATTTTAAAATATCATTTTTTTTATAATTTTTATTATTATACAATTAAAGATATTAATCGTCAAAGATATTATCTTACAATTGAATGATCTCAAAATCTCAATTTCTTTATTATAAGATGTTTTTGGATTCGTCTCGAAAAGTATTTTCAAAATATTGTTATTTTATAATTTTTATTATCATACAATTAAAGATATTTATTATCAAAGTTATATATTAAAAATTGAAAAGCAAAATTGGAAACCAAAACATGTAAAACCTGTTTTGGTTTTTTAGTTTTAAAAACTAGAAAATTGAAAACAGTTTTTAGAAATTGTTTTTAGAAACAACCTTTCCAAGCAGATTTTTTATTTTGAAATTTTTAAAAACTAAAAAAGAGTTTTTAAGAAGTGTTTCAAACAAGCCCTAAGACTCCCCATTGAGACACAACCGACTCATGTTTCGGTACTAGGACGAAGACGGCAGCACACGACTGTGAAAAGAAAACTGCTTTTATTTTTCTCATATTAACCTAATTACTTTTTGTTATATTTTTATTAATTTAAATGACATGTCTAATTTTAATTGGCTGAGCCTAAGAACGAGGTGTATGTGATGTGATTCATATTTCTAGTCTTAAAATTTTGAGTAGAAATATAGTTACTGATATCTTAGTGGTTTTGAATCATTATTTTGTTGTTACTTGTTCATGCCGTGATACATTTTTTATATCCTAAACACTTCAATGTTCTTAATGTTATTTTGATCATTTCTCTTCTATACAAGTGACACATTTTTTTGTAAAAATTATTCTTTAATTTTATTCCATTGAAGTGAAGTGTTTTTATATCCTATGTAACTTTCTCGTATTAGAAATGCAATTAGTGGCTACAAATTAGTGGGTTACAGGACAAGTTATAATAGCAGTGTAGCACCACCATTACATTTTAACATGCGCCTAAACCAAAATAAGCAAGAAAATGAAATGAATTAAAAATTCCTTTTAAGTTTTGGAATATGGAAAAACCAAAATTTAAATATGTTTAAGGACCATAGTTTGGTATACCCAACTTGCACTCTTAGACACGGACCTCTATTATATTATTTCTTTCCTTTAGAACTGCTATTTTAAGTCATTGTGATTATGCTTCCTTGCTGTAATCACATTCAAGCTTTTAATAATCAAGTTGAATAGAATAATAATGTGATTTTTGTGCTAAATACTTAAATCACACGCTTTGCATAATTCTAGAACAACCATATCAAATACCTCTCCCTAAATGGATATTATACATCAATAGTTTGGAAAAAACAAGTTTTCACCAAAATGGAGTTGGGTAGAATATGTGGAAACAAAAACAGTTTAAACTTAAGGGTGTTGTTAATGATTTTTTTTTTTTTTTTTGTATTGTTGTTAATGAATTTTACAAAGAACGATTTTCAGAACTCAAATTTAATTCCTAGATAGAGTAATTATTAATTAGTCAAATTTTATTTATCTTCTGATTCAACTTCAAATTAAATTATTAGAATTTCATTCCGTTGATAATCTCGGGGTTAGTATAGAAAAAAAAATCGTTACTATTCATTAAATTATATGTTACTTGTAGTGAAAGGTTATGCTCAACTCAGACATCAATGTATAAAATACCCACCAAAGCAATGTGGAAAATACACTCAATTGTATATGGTTATTACTTTTGATCCATTATTATATTCCATGGTTTCAAGAGTAGCAGCAACCAAAGGAGATTAAGGTGTGGATAATGGTTGTTTTTAATATTGCAACTTGTGTTTCCCCTTTGTAATTCCCTATCCGATATATCCAATATCAAATTTGTACGGATCGATCTTGTAGTTTAACATTAAGTATTCGTATCTTATCTTATATAATAATCATGTTAGAGATCGTGTATTTGATTTCCAAGATTTTAAAGTAATACTCAATCAAAAGCATTCAAAAAGACAATTGTTGTATAATGACAATGAGAGAATATAAGAGAAAAATAAGCAAAATATAGGGCTCGTTTGATGGCCAAGATAATGGGCAAAAGTTATTGTCCATAAGCCAAATCTTTATGGATAGTGCATAAGCCAATGAAAACACAACAATTTTACTCATGCGCCCCCCGTTTTACTCGCACGCCCCAATATTACTCACGCACCCCCCAAATTTCTCGTGCGCCCCCATATTTCTCGTGCACCCCTCAAATTTCTCATGCACCCCCAAATTACTCGCGCGCCTCCAAATGTCTAGCGTGCCCCCCAGTAGCGCGCCCCCCAAATCATACTAAAACCATTTTGCATTGGGAATGATTTCAGATATTTGCACTCTAAAATCATTAATTGCATAAAATGGTTTTAGAGTACAATGCTATAATTATGCACTTAACATTTTTTTCCCTCCCCACAGATTTCTAGCCAAAACCATTTTATGCACTTAACACTTACAATAACTAGCCTTGACCCTTTCTAATAATTTTCAACATGACAAAATTATGAAAGTAGTTATAATTTATGAGTTGAGTTATGACCCAATCATAGAAGACAATCAACAATCCTTACCCAATGCACTTAATAGTTTTGGAGTACAACTCCTGGAAACCATTCCAGCAACAAAATGGTTTTGGATAGAAATTTTAAGTGCATAATTATAGCGTTGTACTCCAAAACCATTTTATGCACTTAATGGTTTTGGAGTACAACTCCTGGAAACCATTCCAACAACAAAATGGTTTTGGCTAGAAATTTGGGGAGGAAGGAACAAAAAAAAATAAAAAAAATAATTTGGGGGCGCATGACATTTGGGGGGCGCACGAGAAATTGGGGGGCGCGCGAGTTATTTGGGGGGTGCGTGAGAAAATTTCTCTCACTTATGGATGGTGCATAAGCTTGCCTTATGGACAATAACCACACCCAAGATAATGAGCATCATATCATATTTTAATCTTTTGTTTGATTCACCAATAAGATATGATAAAGTATTTTCTTTTTTAATTTTATCATATCACTCCTTTATAATTTATATCTTGAGTTTTGCTGGTTAGAATTATCCTGTCAGCAGAAGAATAAGTGAATCCTTATTTATTTTTTTCTCTCTCTCTCTCTCCCTCTCACACTCTCTCTCCCCTCTCTATCTCCTCTCTCGTGTTCATATTTCAATCTTTATGTTTGTGGAACGTTGATTATGAGATCAAGTATGCACCAAATGTTATCTTATTTATTATAATATGTGTGCACCAAATACATGACATGATAAGTGTTTATCATGTCACTATCCTATCATGTTTTTATTCAACTCTCTATCCAATTCTATTTCTATCCTATCATGATCATCAAGCGAGCGCTAAGTATTTCGTCAGTTTGTGTGCCGGTCCTAACTTTTCTCTTGGGAGAAAATTTTCCCTTTTTTTCCTAGTACTTCTTTTCTCCATTGTTTATGGGAGAGTGGTGATTTTAGGTTACTTTTGCCTAGAATAATTACTCCTCAACATCTTTTTTTCCTTCTTTTAACATAAATAAATGACTTTCACAATGATCAAGTTTTTTATTTGTGGTTTTGTGGTTTTGTCATTTGAGTGTGATATTGTGTTGTTCGTAATCTTATACGGCGCTATTTGATTTCCTATATTGTTGCAACTATTCGAGTAATAATAGCCACGGACGGAGTTAGTGGCGGAGCTAGGTGTATTTTGTGGGGAGGGCCGCAAAAAAAAAATTATATATGTTTTCTATAGTTTTTAATATATATATATATATATATATATATATATATATATTGTTTAAAAATAGATTTAAATGCTAAAACATAGCCAGCAAAGCATCAAACTCGGGTGCCATTTAACATGGGAAAGTTACTAATTTTCCCACCATGGGAAAGTTGCCTTTTGACAGCCAACTGGCAGTTAACCCGGTTGTGAATGATATTCTTTTTCTTTTTAATAATTTGCAAAATTGAATTTGACAAATACAGCTCTACAAAGAATCGACACCTCCCTCATCTTCTCAATTAAGTATCTTCGTTTTTTTACACACCCCAATTCTATCTCCGTGTATTGTTTCAATTTTTCACACTTCAAGTTATCTTTGTCTTCTTCATCAAAGCCACATATTTTATTTATTTCCAGAATTATTTTATTTAGTTGAATACTTGAATTTGTAATAACTTTCTTTCATAGTTTCTAACTTTGTAAATTATAATCAAAATGAAAGAGAAGTTAAATCTAAACCCACAAAATCAAAAAGGAAAAAGTAGAAGAGATGGAAGAATGCATTTTTTTCAACTCTTTAGAACAGAAGAAAATTAAGAAACTCTTGTTGTTGACTTGAATTAAGAAAATTAGGGTCTGGTTCTGTTGTTGTGATGGTTAGTTTTTTAGATCTGAACTTTTTAAATGAAAAAATTTATTCTGAAGAACACATTAAAATGAATAGCTTATTTTTAGTTAAAATGAAATCCTATCTAAAATTAAAACTCAAAAAATTATTTCAATCAATAAATATATTATTACTATATTGTCACGTCATTTAATTTCTTAATCTGGGTTTCAAAATCCAATCAGTATAGCCGTATTGGTTTAATAAAAAAATATCCCCGTAAATTTATTATTTTTTAATTCTAAATGGGCTTCCGCTTCTGTAATCCAATACGGTAAGAAAAAAAACTGAGGCCATTTATTAATAGAGTCATTGTGGGGCCTCAATTTTTGTTTTATGTGAAGAAACAAAAAGTTACTAGCATGTTGCCAATCAATGATCTAAGCCATTGAATATTTTAATTAATAAATCTATGGTTTAAACATCAACTGCACTATCATGGGAAAATTATCAACTTTCCCATGTTATATGCTACCTGTAACATCCCATTTTTATTTATTAGTCGTTTAAGTTTAATTATTTATGTTTTAGTGAGGTAGAATATTTTATTAGTCAATAGTGTAGGATAATTAGTTTTACCGCGAAATATTAGTTAACGAGCGAGTGTACAGTGTTAATGGGCCTTAAGCCCATTGGGCCTAAGACCAAGTGTGTGAGGCGCCACTTAGTGGCTAAGTTAGTAAGAGAAATTCATTTTCTCATGTTCTAGTAAGAGTTAGAGAGAAGGAAGAGAAGAGAAGAGCTAGGGCAAGAGAAAGAAGGGAGAATCAAGAGGAAGGACTCGAGTTTTCAACCGATCTAAGGTAAGAGAGTAGATTCTTAATCATGAGTGATCCGAGAAAGGGGAGAATGTCGATTTCTCCGTACCCAAACTTTCTCCACTCATTTTCGTTTTTGGGGGTGGGAGATTTTCTTAAAGAAAGTTGAAATTGTTGTTCCTAATATGTTTAATGAACTTATACCATGATGTATGTACGAATTTAAAGGGAAAAATGGGAATTTGTAGATGTTTGAATCAAGTTTTCTTGAGTTTTATGAGTTTTGAATAAATGTGTAAATTCTTACTTTATGGTATGAAATGATGCAGATCTGTGAATCTAACGGTGTTTTTATGTGTATAATCATATATGTTAACTTAAAAGAAGCTCATTTATGAATTATAACATGAAAAGAAAATGGGTATTTTGAGTGTTCTTAGGTATGAAACATACTGCATAATAGTAGGGGTATCACCTGTATGAAACATACTGCATAATAGTAGGGGTATCACCTGTATGAAACATACTGCATAATAGTAGGGATATCACCTGTATGAAACATACTGCATGATAGAAGGGGTCTTACCTGTAGAAGGGGTACTGCATGATAGAAGGGGTCTTACATGTAGAAGGGGTATTGTAATGAGTCTTAAATGGTAGAAAGAGTTTTAATCCTAATTTTTTAGATGGTTATGATATGATGTGTTTCAATTTACATATGATTGGAGTAATGACATGTTTCATTGGTATTCCTATGCAATGATTAATTGTTGGTGTTGATGTTTAATTTGAGTATTGAATATGTGCATCTATATTGCAAATTATCTTGATGATGGAGTAAGTGGATTTGTGTTCTACTTGATTTATGGAGATGTCTAATACCTAGTGTATTGACTATGTGTGAGTATTCATGAGCATACATGCATTCATGAATTGTATATGGAGTTAGAATTATATATTCTAAAAATGGAGAATTATCGGGTTATATGTAACTGATAATGGAGAATATTAGAGGTGAGATACTCTAATAAAGACGAATGGTACCACATGCATTAGTTGTGTCTAGGGTGACATGACATTGGTTGTGACATTAGATGCATTAGGAGAATGTGCATTTATATGTTGATGATTAATTGGGTTTGTGTGGTGAATCTTAAATACTTGTTTATGTGTTAAGATTATGTTGATGAGTTAGAATTGAATTATGGTTATAATTTCATTGGAGTAGTAAGTGTACCTTATACTTATGATTTTGTGGATTATGTGATCTAACTCTCTTATTTTGTGTTAATTTCTGAACTTTGGGGTTCAGATTCCCAGGTTGACGGATCCGCTCAGTGATAGGAGATCGTGCTTTGTATAGCATACTTTTGGTGAGGAGTTTAGCGGTGCTACTCCTAGATTAGATTAGCTTTTGATGAGATGTATAGGGTTATGCTCTGATATTGTAACACCGAGTCGGGATCGTTTGTTTTGTATTTGAATCCTAATATTTACCTTGCTAATCATGTAGTTATGATATTAACATGTGTTGGAAACTTGGTTAATGCTTGATGCCATTTCCAATTATTTTAATGTTAATGTTATAAGTTGGTTGATTTAGAAAATGTTTACATCCTTAAGCCTTATAAATGCTTGGTTTATTTCCGCTGCTGTATTAAATGAAAATGAAATTGTATGCATGTTTGAATATGTACTTATTCAGTTCCGTTTTATAATCAAATATTTTGTAACGCCTTAATTTTCTAAGTGTTTGTTTGTTTATATTTAATAAATGCGCGCTTGAGGGGTTAGGGTGTTACACTACCTCAAACTCGCCCCCCTTCAACAAAGGTCAAGCGCCTGTGCCATTACACCATCTCATTTTATTCAATATAATAGTGCATTAACAGATATATAATATATAGGCTCTGTTTGGTAACCAAAATAAGCTAGCTTATAGCTTATAAGCTAAAAGCCCTGTTTGGTAATGGTTTTTTTTCTTATGAGCTTATAGCTTATAAGCTAGCTTATAGCTTATTTTCCAGATGCTATTTCAATTAGCTTATGAGCTTATAGCTTATTGTGTTTTCTTCCACTTTTACCCTTATTATTTTTACTAAAACCCAATTTTACCCTTTATAATTTATTTTAATTTCAAATAAAATAATTATAGAATTGGAATACAAAACATCGTATTGTTATTTTACACATATATTACTATAAATATATTTATAAAGAACCATGTATGACTTCACTTCAAAGTGGTCAAGATTGGATGAATGGGATATTGAATGGACATCCTGTTCGATCTCGATGTATGAATGTCTTTAGAATGGACCCAACTTTATTTATATGATTGTATCAAATGCATTTTATTATTAAGTTTTATTTTAAGTATCTAAAATATTAATTTGATATAAATTTTATTATATATTGAGAATTTCTTTTTATTTTACATATGCAATTTCATATTGCTAAAGCGTGACGTCAATTTTTAAGTATCACAAGTTAGCTAATATACATATACATGTACACTTTGATGTGAAATATATATTACAATAAAAAAAATAAAAAATAAAATTTAAAATGAAATATATTATATAAAAATTAATTTAATAATAATATATAAAATTTATATTACATAAATGAATTTAAATTAGAGAAATCTTAAATATAAATTTTATTATTAATTCCAAATGTCCTTTTATGTCATTTTACATTTACCAGCTACTTGAACCGCTAATTTTACCAAACACTTCAATTAGCTTATCAGCTATAAGCTATCAGCTATCAGCTATCAGCTATCAGCTATAAGCTATAAGCTATCAGCTATAAGCTATAAGCTATCAGCTATCAGCTATAAGCTATAAGCTATCAGCTATCAGCTAGCTTATAAGCTAACCGCTATTTTTACCAAACAGAGTCATAGTCTTTTAACAAAAAATTATATATATACCTATAAAAAATTGAGACTTGGGGTGGGTCATGGTCTACCCAGCCCATAAGTGGCTCCGTCCCTGGACGGAGCTATGTTTAGCAATGTGAAGGCAGGTGCCCCCACTTTAATTTTAACATGCTAGGTGATGTATATATAATGTGCCACCACCACACATAGAAATACCACCACGTTTTTTTTATTTTACGATAGATCCTCACTTTTGTTTGTATTAGTTCGTCACTTCTTTATCAAAATTGAAGAGTATGTGCTGGTAGATTTTGATTCAAAACAATGAATTAGATATCAATTTCAAGAATGAAAGAGCTATTTATCTATGTTTGTATTTTGACTTTTGAGAAACTTATTTCTAGAGGTGAGAATATGTCTGACCGGCTTACGAGGTCTTAAAGCCTAGTCTATATAGGTTTAAGACAGATCAATCTATTTCTTTATATAGAGCAGGTCAAGACTTTTTTATAAGCTTATTTAGTTAAATAAATCAGGTTGTAGGCTATTAAAAAAATCTTTTTAGCCTACTAGACCGACATATTTAAGTTATTATGAATAATATTTTTAATACTATTATTATTTATATATTAAAATTTGTACTTTGATTAAATTATATATTTATTAACTTTTTCAGTAGTTTAAGTTTATTAATTTACATTAGTTTTTCACATATATAAATGTATTATTATAAACTAGACTTGAAATATGATGACATGTATAATCAAATTCTGTAAAATATCATGTTAAATATCAAAAGGACGTTGGTTTATTAGTTCATAAGTATTTTTAAAAATAAGTATAATTATTTATTTAAATATATTCATGTGAATTATGGTTTTAAACAGGCTAATAGACCACAATACACTTTCAAAAGTCCAAGTTCAAGCCTAAAAGATAAGCCTATGATAGGTCACAGGTCAGACTTAGGCCTTCAATTTTTTGACAGGCCAGACTCAGACTTGACAAAGTCTAGCTTGACCTAGCCTATTCTCACCTCTACTCATTTCATAATAAACAAACATTATATTAACTAGTCTGATATTATATATACACACACATTAAAAATAACATGTTATATAATATAACTTATCTTTTTAATAGGTCAAATCAAGGTTGTTAAAATCGCGATCAGGAACGATTTAAATCGTAGTAAAATCTCTGAAAACGTGTAAAATCGTTGGTTTTAACTCTTTGAGACGATTTTACCATTTTTTTATTAATTAAAAAAATTGCCAATATTTTAAAAAATCCCAATTCTTATGAATGTTACATTTTATTATGGTGATTTAGTATATTTTAGTTTTAAAATTAAGTTGAAATTAATATAAAATTAATATTATTTTAATATGAGGTAAAATCAACGATTTTACGTTTCGATTTTACCTAGGCAAAAAAAGCCAAGGTAATATCTCGATTCTGACAACCTTGGGTCAAATGCATTCAAATGTTTTTTTAATTTTATGTTTGTAATAGTTAGGTTCTATAAGTTTTTAATATATAGGTTCTTTACGATTATAATTTATTGCATTGTTACTCTTTCAATTATTTTCCGTTACAAAAATTTCTTGCATTATTACCTTTCTGGTTAATCTCCTCCAACATACGTAATTAAAAAACATATTTGTTATCTACAAATTTAAAGGACCTAACTGTCTAAAAAACTTAAATGAATGAATTGTTACAAATGTGAAATTTAAAAAACCTCTAAATACATTTGATTTTTTTAACACTATAATTTTTATATAAATATTGCCCCCACTGTTTAAAATTCCTAGCTCCGTCACTGATACCACTTTGAGTATCATATATTATTAACAAGTGGTCCCTTATTTGTTTTTTTAACAATTTGTCTAAACAAAAATAAAAATTTATTTAATTTAATAAATTCGTAGATAAATAAATTAATAATTAAATATAATGAGAAATACAAGACAATAAATAAAAAATGGTGAAAAATATATAAATATGACGGGAAATACATAATAAAAAATATAATAATTAATTTTGATTATTCTATTATCTGAAACACTCCCAAATGTGTTCTCTCTTGTGGCAAGAAAGGAACACAAATTTTTTTCTGAGAAATACGTGCTTATTTATCAAGCCTATTAATATTTTCTAGACCACTTTTAGTTGATAATTGTGGCACTTGAGGAGCTTCAATCAAAGCTGTGTTGGGTGGTGGTGATGGATAAATAAAATAAGGATGATTTCGGAAGTTTTACAGGTAGGAGGTTGGTTTTGAAACAAATTCATGTAAGCTTGAATATTATTATACATATTAGGATCTATTTGATAGAAAACAAATAAAATATGACTTGAGAACACAAAAAGAAATTGTGAAATATAGAAAAATATGAAATATGATTAAATGTTCGTAAAAAAAAAAGATCAAATGGTCATTTAATGATCAAAAAATAAGATAATGTATCATTAGCCTATGAAACTCTCTTAGATACCTTTATTGGATATGCTCTAAATATGTTAATAAAGTATAGACTTGTTTACCAATCGTTAGCTGATTTAGTGGTGATTGACGCTGGATTTGGTAGAGAGGATCATGATTTGATCCTCGCAACTGCAATTGGAAAGAATGGAACCACTTCATGTCAAAACTTACCCTCAAACTGACCCCCAAACTAGATTAGGCAGCTCAGTGGGCTGGATACTAATGGTGAAAAAAAAATTTAAAAATGTATAGAGTTGTTTTAAACACCCCACAACTCTCATATATCAGCACTCTTCAAAATAAATATTTGAAGGGTAAATGAGTTTTTACCCCCTGTAAAGTAGGTGTATTTTGCTTTTCCCCCCTATAAATTTATTTTTGTGACTCGCCCTTTGAAATGTTGATTTTTTTTTTTAAATTCATTTTTACCCCCTGTAGCGGAGTAAAGGCCAACATTGCAGGGGGTGCAGGTGATAAAACGAACTAGAAAAAGAATTTCAACATTGCAAGAAGTGAGCCACAAAAAAAATTTACAGATAAGAGAAACAAAATTTACCTTCATTGCAAGGGGTATAAGCCTATTTACTCATATTTGGTACTATATTCCAAAATAAGAATAAAGATTGCAAAATGGGGTCAATATGTCCCATTCTGGTATGTGCTATGATACTCAGTCTAAAAAAACTAAACTAGTCAATTTCAGTGATTCAGATGACAATTCCATCTACCCCTCGACGAGTTGGCTAGTTGGTCATCAATTTAAACATTTATTTTTCTATTCTTATTCAATTTTGTAAAGAGTCAATTAAGCTTAGTATGTTGATTGTTAATTTGTTAGTTTTTTCTGGAAGTAAAAATTGAACATGATTGATACCACCTTATACTTTACTCCTTAACTCTTCCATCTTAGCCAATAAACTAACGTCATAAATACTTGTTTCATTAAAATATTAACAAGCAATTAACCATCATTTAACTAGTGCTCAACATGCTTTCATAGTTCATACAATTTGTATAGGACACTTTTAGCTTTTTAGCACCAGAGTCTATGAATAGACCTATCAATTTAAGGGATCAAGCAAAATTGGGGGCCTCAATATAAAGGGAGTCTAAATATGGTAAGTATAAATAGGCCCCCTATTATATAGGTCCCAAAAAGATCAAGCGCCCCAATTAAAATATAGGCCCCCAAGACCACAAAGCCCCATTTTTTTGGAAACGAGAGTTTTTAGATAAAATTTCTATAATTCACACATAAGCTATTAAAAACAAAAGAAACAATCAGAGAATTCTCGGAAACGAGAATTCAAAGAATTTTCAGAAACAAGAATTTTTCGATAAACATTTCCTAAAATTCACACATAAGTTATTGAAAACAAAAGAAACAATCTGAGAATTCCAAAAAAAAATTGGAAATGAGAGTTTTTTGATAAAAATTCCTAGAATTTACACATAAGTTATTAAAAACAAAATAAACAATATGAGAATTCTCTGAATGTTTTCGAGAAAAAATACTCAAAATGTTTTCGAGAAATAAGTTCCGAAAAAGTTTCGGAGAAAAAATTCTCGAAAAGTCGTCAAGAAAAAATACTCGAAAAGTTTTTGAGAAAAAAAATACTCGAAAAGTATATTTATGCTTATAGCTTATTTTATCAAACCGGACCTTTCTCATTAACTCTATATTTATATTTATGCATTACAATTCGGTGTTATTTCAGTGGCTACAAACTCCGCTGATAAATCAAGCCTCATACAGTCATACTTAATGGATTTATTTATGCAATTAATTAGCCCATTTAGATGTTAGAACATCTCCAATAAGGGTATCAAAGAGAGTATCATAGACTAATGATCCGTACCTAAATTTTTTTTATCATTGGAGTTCCATGACGTGGCACAAAGGGTATCAAAATTGATGATACCGATACCTTATTTAAGGTACCGTATCATCAATTTAATATTACTTTTTTGGTATATAAAATTAAATAGAATTAAAAACTTGTTAATAATGTATGATACTTATAGTGATATCACCATTGGAGCAAAATATGTATGAGTTGCATAAATATTACATAACATTGTAGGGACACTTTTTAGTAATGTATGATACCCAAAGTGGTATCACCATTGGAGATACTCCTTCTTTTGTTTAGAAGTAATATTTTCAGAGATATCAGACATTTATCATGTAATAAATCCTAATAATTCACCATGTAATTTGCAGAAGTGGGTATAAAATAGTTTGAAGAGTTTCATAAGTTACTTTGTTGATGATTGAGAAAATAAGAAAACAATGAACAACCGGCGGGGAGAGAGCAAAATCTACCGAGGAGGGAGAAATAGAGAGGAGGAACCAAAATCCAGTGTGGCTATCAGTATTT
The DNA here is from genome assembly GCA_030408175.1 of Trifolium repens. Taxonomy (NCBI): domain Eukaryota; kingdom Viridiplantae; phylum Streptophyta; class Magnoliopsida; order Fabales; family Fabaceae; genus Trifolium; species Trifolium repens. The sequence continues at coordinate 48,746,751 of CP125836.1, read as the reverse complement.
AATCTAATGGTCAAAATTAGTGGTATACCGGTGAGTGACTTAGTTGAGCCCTCACCATAGACGTCACCAGAATATTGTGTGCGTGTTTTTTTTTTTTTTTTTAACCATCAAGAAGCTCAATTAGAATTTCTCTAACAATGTATATCTAAATTTAGTTCAATAGCAAGGACATCATATTTTATATACAGGAATTGAATTTGAATTCTATATATTACATTTATTCACTTTTAAAGCATAATTTTTAGTCACTGGACTAGTTGATAATTGTTTTTATGAACACTTTTTTACTTTTCAAACATTGAATACACGCATTTTAATGTATTTTTATTATTTGAAATATCCTTAACTAATGTCCCGGATGTACTAGTTAGCATTTTCCTTTATTATCTAACAAAAAAACAACACTTAAATTTTAGGATTTTGAGATTAAAAGACGGAAGCACAATCTTGTTTGTCTACAAAAGTACAATGAAATCGATCGTTAGTTGATTCAGTGGTGATTGACGTTGAACTTGGTATAGAGGACCATGGTTCGATCACCGCAACTGGGATCGGAAAGGGGCTAGAATCATTTGATACCAAAACTGATCCCGAACCAGATTAAACTGGTGGTGAAAGTAAAAAAAAAGGTATTATGACTAATCAGAAATTAAATTAAATATACTAACAAAAAATGTGTGGAGGTTGAGTCAAACGGAAAAGTTTACTAATTTTTTACGGAAAAATTATTAGTATCTAAAATAGTAAAAAATGCCTAATTATTATAATTTTATTTACTTTTTTAATTTGAATTTTAAATATGGATGTTAAAATTTACCACGAAATTAGCATTACCGAGTCATTAGAGAGAAAAAATCTCAATAAAATCAAACACAATCATTTAATTTTTTTTCTTTATACATACTCATTTTCGAATAATTTTTTTGTTTTCATGAATTAAAATGAAAATATTTAAAAAGACATTATCTTACATTACTAGTAGTAATTGATTTTTATTTCTTCTTTTTGACAATATCATATCATACATATACCACTAATTAATTTTCTAGATAATGATCATTTAGTGACAATATCATAAATTGTCAAACTAATCTCAACCTTTAATCAAATAGAATTAAAAAGAAAATAACTCATCGACTAACCAAACTTTTCCATTTCCTTCTTTTGTTTTTTTTTGGGACAATTTTAATTTTACTCAAAAGAGATAAACTATTGTTGTGACATCTTGATTTCCTCCATATATAAAATAAATCTCACCCATCTTCTTCATCTCCTCTTAGTTATTTTTCCTATATTATCCAACGTAAAACTCTTTTATTCTTATTCTCATAACATTTTGATCTAACCCTCCTATCTCCATATAGTAAAACTTGGGTTTAGAATTGATGGAATTCTCAAACAAAGATACAATACTAGAAACCGCTTTCTGAGATTTTGAACTCAATCAGGGTTGTTACTCACCAAGCCTTTCATTTTAACTCCAATATCACAAACACCACAGTTGCCAACTTCAAAAAACACTATCATTACTCAACTGCACCAGTCATACCCGTTTTCGCCGCGCTATGGTGGTTCCATTTCCTCAATCACCACAAACTCTCTTTCCCTCCACCACTATGCCACCACCACCACTTCATATTCAACCTCAACGCCAAGACTTAACTAAGCCTAGCATATTGAGATCAAACTCTAAATTCTTATCATTAGATCTTGAATTCCCCAAAGAAACGTATAGGGTTTCAACTAGTCATCCTTCGTGTCATTCGCCATCACCGGTGACGGCGGTGTTTCCAATATCAGATATTAGAAACTCTGTCGTCACCTGTGATGGTGGATGACACAAAGGATGAGTTAGATGAAACACTATACATTTCTTTGGGGAATTCAAGATCTAATTAATGATAAGAATTTAGGGTTTGATCTCAATATGCTAGGCTTAGTTAAATCTTGGCGTTGAGGTTGAATATGAAGTGGTGGTGGTGGTGGCATAGTGTGGTGGAGGGAAAGAGAGTTTGTGGTGCTTGTGGTAATGGAACTACTGTAGCGCGGCGAAAACGGGCATGACTAATGCAGTTGAGTAATGATGAGTGTTTTTTGAAGTTGGCAACTGTGGTGTTTAGGATGTTGGAGTTAAAATGAAATGGTTGGTAAGTAACAACACTGATTGAGTTCAAACTCTCAGAAGCGGTTTCTAGTATTGTATCTTTGTTTGGGAATTCCATCAATCTAAACCCAAGTTTTACTATATGGAGATAGGTTATGGTTAGATCAAAATGTTGTGAGAATAAGAATAAAAGAGTTTTACGTTGGATATTATAGGGAAAAAAACTAAGAGGAGATGAAAAAGATGGGTGAGATTTATTATATATATGGAGGAAATCAAGATGTCACAACAATAGTTTTTCTCTTTTGACAAAAATTAAAGTTTTGTCCCAAAAAAATACAAAGAGAAAATGAAAAAGTTTGGTTACTCAATGAGTTATTTTCTTTTTAATTCTGTTTGATTAAAAGTTGAGATTAGTTTGACAATTTATGATATTGTCACTAAATGATCATTACCTAGAAAATTAATTAGTAGTATATATGATATGATATTGTCAAAAAGAAGAAATAAAAATCAATTACAAATAGTAATGTGTGATTCTCAACGCGTCAATTTAATATGTGTAATGTCTTTCTTAAATATTTCCATTTTAATTGATGAAAACAAAAAAAAAATGCCAAAAGGAGTATGTATAAAGAACAAAATCAAAAGATTGTGTTTGATTTTATTGAGATTTTTTTTCTCTATGATTGTGTAATGCTAATTTTGTGCTAAATTTTAACATCCCTATTTAAAATTAAAATTATAAAAAAAATGTAAATAAAATTATAATAATTAGCCATATTTACTATTTTAGATACTAATCCTTTTTTCTTAAACAAATAGTAGTCTTTTCCGTTTTGACTCAACCTACACAGATTTATTGTTAGTATATTTAATTTACGGTTAGTCATGTTACTTTTTTTTTTCTTTCACCGTTAGTTTAATCTGGTTCGGGGGTCAGTTCTATTATGAAGTGGTTTTCCTTCCAATTGCAGTTGCAGGGATCGAACTGTGGTTCTCCCTACCAAATTCAACGTTAATCACCACTGAACCAACTAATGATTGGTGACAGAAAAGATCTGCTTATGCGCCATAACTTGTGCCATAGATATTAGCCTTAAACAATACGTTGCCCAATTAACAAATTAAAATACATAAATAAATAAATAAAGAGGAGGGATGAGTTGACTCCAGGAGTAAGTATCTATTGACTTACTCCACTTAATAACTCGATATCGCCATTATATTTCTTCGATCCAACCATTGAATTCAAAGATCTTATTGAGTAGATCATTTCCACAAATTTTTATAAAAATTCAAAATCGTTTGATACTTCTTATGAACACTTCAATTGAACGTACGAAATTTTTTTGAATTTTCAATAGTCTAAAATACATAATTACATTTTTTGAATTTTTATAAAAATTAATGTAGTTGATCTACTCAATTAGATCTTTGAATTCAACGATTGAATCAAAGAAATATAATGCCGATATCGAATTATTAAGCAAAGTAAGTCAATGGAAGACTTACTCCTGGGTCAACGGATAAATAAATACTAACAAATAAATAAAAACAAATAAAGAAACATTGAAACAAACAGAACCTGGAGACAGACACGAGGGAGAGAGTGAGGTCCGGTACCGAGAGAGAAAGAGCCAACCGCGTGAGACAAAGAGGACAACAACTCCGACGGTTTGAATCTGCAACGGTGTTGTCCGACATTGGTAGCGGTGCGCGACTGCGGGGCGGCAATCTTCTTCCCTCTTCTTCGATTCTGTTACTATTCCCTGTTTTTTGTGTTCTGTTTTTAGTTGTTGGTGAAGGTTTGTGTGTTGTTATGGTGGTGGTTATGATGGTGGTTTATGATGGTGGTTTGTGATGGTGAAGAAGACAATGGGTGGTTTGATTGTGATGATTGATGATGATATTGTTGTTGTTTGATGATGTGAATATAGTAACGATACGAATAATGATATTGTGTGGTTTATGGTGTTTGGGTTTTTATGATTGGAATGTGTTAAGAGTTGATCAAGGTGGTTGTAGTGTAGAAGAATAGTGAATGAAGGTGAAGGCTACTTTTTTTTGTGTTGGTTTCTTTGTATAAGAGTTATGTCTCCGTGTGTGTGTGTGTTTGTGTAAAAATTCTCTGTGTAACAGTTATTGTTATTTATAAGTGATAAATTACGTTTATGAGCATTGAATTTTGATTGATTTAAATTGGGAAAAAAATGTATGATTTATAATTGAATGGAGATGTTTCTCTTTGAGTTTGATTTGCCTTCAATTTTCGGATTCTTTCCTTCTTTGTCTATTTTTGTTTGACTTTTGTTTCTTATGCACAAAGTTAATTATTTACATAAAAAACAAAAATTACAATTAAAAATATGAATTTTTTTGTGATTTTTTTAATAGAGATAAAAATAGAGTTAGAAACAAATAAAGAAAAATGCTAAAAAATAAGAAAGGTGAGATTCAAACGTAAAACCTTACGCTCGCAACTCTTTGAACGCTACTTTCACTGCCAAATGAGCTAAATCACATTTTCAAAAGAGAATGCATCAAAAATATGATGATAAATATGTGGGCAAAATTTTGGGTACAACATTCACCACCATCTCCATCTCAGAATCATGTCTCTTTATCACAATGTTCTTACTAGGGTCACTGAAATCAAATATGACACAACAAAGACTCACAAACAAACAAGTTCATCTTTTCAGCATTTAGAACATCCTTAAACAGCAGCAAAGGTTCAGTCCCAGAAACCATGCTAGCCAAAAACACCGCAGACGACAAAGCTCATTTCAAGGAAGCTCGTTTCACAGAAACTCAAGCAAAATATTGCTAATTATGAAGCTCAAAAACCCTAGATCTCGTTCACCTAACCAAGTAAAATTTTCAACCAATTTAAATCTTCTTGTTAAATTGAGATCCACATATGAAATGGGGTTGAGGAAATTTTCAATTTTGAACATGCATTGATGTAAAAATCAAATCTCGAAGATTGTGGTTCTTGTGTTACCAAGAACACGTGAACCAAAAGAGGAAATTTGAAACCAAACAACAACAAAATAAAATGTTTGTTACAAATATAGCAAATAAAAACACCAACAAAAACATGGTGAAGAATTTAAATTATTTTAGATTGGATTTTGTTCATGGTGTTGATAGTGAAGAACATGGTGTTGATGATGAACTGTGATTGACTTTTGTTTTTACGTTTTTTCTTTTCTTATTTTTTATTTTATTTTGACAGAAAAAAATTCTAATATAAATTAGTTCCTTTTTTTAAGTTTTATAAAATAAAAAAGGAGCCCACAATTATCATATCAGCATTCTGTTTGAAAAGTTAATGGTACAGACTAATTTTGATAATGAAATAAATTGTAGGATTTTTTTCACCATTAAGAAATGTATGAATTATTTTTGATTATAAAGCAAAATATAGGGACTAAAAACATATTTAACTCAATATTTTTAAATATTAATTTAATATAAATTTTATTATTAATTAAGACTGTTCTTTTATGTCAATTTATATTTATCAACTAGTTATACGGCTAAGTTTACTAAACACTTTAACTAACTTATCAGCCACCAACTATAAGCTATCAATCATAAGTTATAAGCTATAAACTAATTTATCAGTTATTCGCTATCTTTATCAAATATAATTTTGGACAAAAAAAAAAGAGAATAAATATTATAGTGTGGACAGAAGTATCATCCACTTAATTGCAAGAAAAATGGTCTCCCATTGTGGGAGACCTATATCCCTTGTGCATGCTAGCAAGCGCCCCAAGAGTTTCAATGAATTAATCACGAGATATTCAAGTAGATCATCCATGATAATTGATAATTAATTAACGTGATGGACCAAGATTTTCTACGCATTCACATACTGGAGGTTCAAAAAACACAAAAAGGAGGGATTTGAATTGAGTTTCTTTATGTTTAATTTTTTTTTCTTCCTAAATTTAAAAGCCACTAAATTATACTCGACAAAAAAAAAACAATAAAACATTTACATACATGTACATTATAGAGAATGTCTTACATAGGCACATGTATTTAGGCACATGATTTAGGCACACACATAAAAATTAAAAAAATTAAAACAAAAATAAATTTGTCACATCAACTTATACTTCTTTATTTCTTTTCTTTTTATTTTTTATTATTTATTGAGTATGTGTCTAACATATAATATTTATAGTTGTGCCTAACTAAGTATTTCTCGTACATTATATATGCCTCAAAACTATACAAGTAACACGTTATTTTCGTCAATTCAGTGGCAAAGTTGGTGTATTGACACATGGGTTCATTACATACAGCCTATGAGATATAATTGGGGCAAAGTGGGTTCAGTGCATAAAATTGAGAGGGTTCAATATTACAAAAGCATAACACATGTAGGAGTAAATTTAAAAAGTCTAGCTGAACCCCCTCACCCCTATGTGGCTCCAAAGTTCAGAGTCTTCACTCGTTTAGAGTTTTCACTTAGTCTAAAGTCCAGAGTCTCGCTTCTTCAGAGTCCATGTGTTCAGAGTTTAGAATCTTCTTTTGTTTTCTTATTTCTCAGAGTCAGCTTTCTTTGATTATTTTCTTTGCCGAGTATCTTGGAAATTCTATTGCTTTTGTTGCAGAACTCTCTGGGGTCATGTGTGCCATTGAAGCTGTTTTCGATAGAGGTTGGCATTCTTTGTGGGTGGAATGTGACTCAAAGCTTACTGTTTTAGCTTTTAAGTCTCCTAATATGGTGCATTGGTCACTAAGAAACCGTCGGGAGAACTGTTTATTCAAGACATTAAGTATGAACTTTATGACCAATCATGTGTTTAGGGAGGGTAACCATTGTGCAGATGTTGGTCTCTCTTTGCAAGATTATGTTTGGTGGTATGAGATTCCTAATGTTATTAAGGGAGACTATTCTAGAAATAGGTTAGGTCTCCCTTTTTTAGATTTTGCTAGCTTTAGGGTTAGGTTTATGTCCCCCCTCTTTGTATTTTGGTCTCTTTTTATTTATACTAGCGGCCAAGTTTGTGTGATTCGTGTTTTCTATTCTACTGAGATATATAAATTGTAAAACTATCTTTGTTGTAACTTGTTTTGTTATATAAGCACTTGTTAAAAAAAGAGTAAACCATAATTGCTGGTTACTTTTTTTGTTGGTAATATTTTTTAAGTGTAAAATAAGAATAATGAAAAAGTCATCCCAAAAATTTGTATCTTTTTTATATTTTACTAGCGACCAAACGGGCACGTGCCCGTTTGTATGATTCACGTTTTCTATTCTACTGAGGTATATAAATTGTAAATCGTGGTTTATTATAAATTTTATTTTTATTTAAATTAATGTGTGTATCTTTAGTTTCACTATTTTTTAAGTCTTTCATGTGGGCTCAACTAATAATCCAAATCATAATTTAATTTAGCATACTTATGATAAGTAAATTTTTTTGTTCTGTTTAGTTTACTTCTATTAGCAAACGTACATAATTCATGTCGTTATCATAGAATCGTTTTTTTGGCCTAAACTAATTCATGTTGCTATCTTCATAATTCCAATTTGGGTTTTTCTATATTTTAATAATAATCAACTTAAAATGTTATGAATGATAGAAGGTTATTAATGTATACATAATAGTATTATGGTATAGAAATGTATTAAAAGTTACATGATTTAATTTGTGGTTCAATGTATACCAAACACAAAAAAAAAAAGTAACAAAGAAAAATTTGTATCATTTTTATATATAGTTATAGGTTGGTGGTTACTTTTTTTGTTGGTAGTTTTTTTTAAGGGTAAAATAAGAATAATGAAAAAGTCATTCCAAAAATTTGTATCATTTTTATATATAGTTGGTTACTTTTTTTGTGGTAATTTTTCTTAAGGGTGAAATAGGAATAATGAAAAAGTCATCCCAAAAATTTGTATCCTTTTTATATATAGTTATAAATATAAAGTTTGTTACTTTTTTTGTTGGTAGTTTTTTATAAGGGTAAGATAGAAATAATGAAAAAGTCATCCCAAAAATTTGTATCTTTTTTATATATAGTAATAGATATTTCCTTTGGTGTTGTCTTAGCTTGCTAGGCACACCTTGTGTTAAAAATATAAAAAAAAAAAAAAAAAACTGCAGTGCATAAAATTGTTCTCTACTACAACTTTGTTATCATCAAAACTCATGAGGTTAATAGTTGCTTAACCAACCTTGTTCCAACAATTTCCCCCTTTTTGATGATGACAAACACATGTATTTTGATGAACAATTTTAAGTCCTTTTACAAAAAATAATAAACTCAACTAAAGCGAGGTTTGTAAGCTTCCCCTTAATGTGCTAGTCTTAAATTTTCTCGTGGCTAAAGTCAGAGTTAGATTTGCAAGCTCCTCCTGAGTTCTAGACATATTCACGATTTTCTTTTTAGTGATGATATGCAGAGTGGGGTTTGCAAGCTCTCTTTGGATTCACACTTTTGGGAAAAATTTTGAATTAGAAAATTGTGCAGCACTTTGAGTACAAATCTTATGATCATAAATAAATTAGTGTAAGCATAAGATCACAGATATAATTTTAATGTAGTGGAGGTCAGAGCCTCTTATTTAGCCAAGTTTCATCAGAGTCTTGACTAAATTATTAAACTGTATATCAGTTTTATCATACTTTAGTATCATAGCAGTATCAGAGCATATAGCATATTTTAGAGAATACTTTCAGTTAAGTTATTTAGAGAGATGTATATCATTAGAGTATATTTATCAAAGTTGAAATGTTTGGGTTTAATACGCAGGATAAATATAATCAAAATCATATATTCTTCTCCCCCTTTTGTCATCAATTAAAAAGTTAATTAAATAAAACTTATCGCAAGCTAAACATCTAATATAAGTGTTCTGGTGAACAAATAAGGGGGGTGATATTCAATTGGATCGTGTCTAAGAAATGAGTAGGAATACGCAGGATAAATATAATCAAAATCATATATTCTTCTCCCCCTTTTGCAAACGAAATTACAGGACGATCACGATTACTGGTATGGATTTGGAAAAAACGCAAGAAAAATGAAAGATTGAAGGCTGTTTGATAAGTGTTCTTGAGAGGAATGCGTAGAGCTTTTTCTGTGAAGAGAAAGTGAAGAGTTTAGAGTTTCAGAAAAATGAAAGTGGGAAATACATTTTCTATTTATAGGCACTGCATTTTGCATGTATCTGGTAACTGAAACATCACCACTCTTCCATCTCAACTATTCTGATCTTGCCACGTGTCCCACTATTAAGCTAAAAAAGTGGAAATCATGGTTTGTGGGGATTGAGGTGACGGTTATAAATTTTGTCATGATTGATAATGACTTGATGTGACGTTTGCGCCGTTTTTGGTAAACGTGCAGAATTGGAAAAGGTGAATATCTTCAAAACTGCCATTTCTTCCTTTTGTATCTGACATGCAGTCGAAACTGGCATTTTTGAGGGGGCAATTTGTTAGCCTGTATTTTCGACAGGCATTAATGAATTGGAGAGAGATGATGAAATCTCATTTAATGTGCATGATTGCATTTTTAATATTCTCTTGGGAATTGATTCTGGCATTAAATCAAGAGAAGATTAAGGCATTTGACATCAGAGACTTTTAATATGCAAAATTGCTTGTCAAAGCCTAGAGTTCTGTCGAATTCGACAGAACGTTTGTTGTCTGAATAAGCTTGTCGAGTTCGACAAGAGATTGTTTGTATAAATACATATTTTCGACGTTTATTGGTAATGGTCGAAAACCATATATATATATATATATATATATATATATATATATATATATATATATATATATATGTATCTGTTTGTTTGTCTAACGTATTATGCAGAACGGAGGAAACATACTCTGGACTTAGCGAAATATTCAAAGTGGATAACGTTCAAAAGTCCCACCAGGTGTCAAAAGGAATTCAAATGTCAAAGACACGTGGAGCATAGTTAGACAATTTGTAGGTTTTAGCAGTTAGTCTGTTCGTCTATAAATATTAGTTTTTCATAAGAGAAACGAGTCCACAATTCATAACACATGCAAATTCCTTAGAAATTCAGAGTACCCATGTCAACGAGCGAAATGAATGCAAACAGGAACATGTATGAATCTGTGTACCATTCTTTGTAAACACTTTTACAATTGTCAATGCAATTTAGATTTTCAAGTATTGATTACTTGCTTTTCATTTAAGCTTTCTGCATTTTAAGCATTCTGCAATTTATTTCATTGCATGTCTTTACATTTCAAAGTTTTCTTTAAACTTTATTCTGCAATTCATTTACAAGTTTTCTGCAAATTTAACTTTGAAGCACTTTACTTTAAACAAACCATTTGACTGCGTCAAATGCCTTTACTTTTTATCAATTTATCCGATTTAACCCAAAAAGATATGAATATGTTTTCATCATCTTCTACACAGTCCATATGTCCCAGGATTTACTAGTTGATCCTTCTTGTAATAATCAAACTAGCGGTTGTTTACTAAAAATCGGGGTAAACAAATTGGCACGCCCAGTGGGACCTCTGGATTGTGTATTTTTATTTAAGTTTGTTTTTGAAATTTTATTTGCAAAGTTGTTGTTTGGTGTTAAAGTTTGATTCTGCGTGTCTCTGTATATGCATTTGAGGAGTGGTAAATCTCTCCCAGAATTTTCAACAATACCAACTCGTCCTCGTTCTAGAATGGTGAGACCACCAAACAATTCCTCTAATAATAATAATAATAATAATAATAATGGAACGGAAACGAATCCTGTTCCAAATCCACAGAATGTGACAGGGCAACCTAATCAACCAACATCTGGCAATCCTAGCGTCAATCCTACTGTTGGGACAACAAGCCCTGCACTAAATTCTATAATTTCTGAAAGTATCCCAAATAATGGTAGTAATAGTGGAAGTTCGAACCCTGTAATAATTTCCAGTACCGTTAGTGCAAACACTGGTGGATCAACAATTCCTGCCACCACTTCAAGTATGGCAGGAGGATGTCCTCCTCCAAATCCAAATGGTGCAATGATGACACAAATGAATGTATCATCCATGCCAACGAACGTGTCACACACATATGGATACACAGACGGTAGTCAAGTTGGTGGAACACCGTCAAGACCCCCATGGTTGCCTAGAAATCCACAATTTGGAATGCCAACGACAACGATGGCAAGCCTGTATAATTGGCCTTCGATAGAAAGTTCTCCCTCATCTTCGGCGATGGGAAATAGGGGAAATTCTCTGAATTTGACAAATAATTCTATGAATGCACTTAGGCAACAAATGGATGAAAGTAACCATGATATGGTGAACGCATTGACCCAACAGATTGGCACAGTTTTTAACCCTGTTTTACAGACAGCCAATGATAATTACTTGTTACTGGCCAATCAAATGGGGAGGATGGCAGACTTTTTTGGTGCCCCTGATGCTCCAAACAACCAAAGGGTGCCTCGTGCAAACCCAGAGACTCAACCAGAAGTCCAAGCCCAACCAGTGCGCATTGAAAGAGAACAGCCAGAACAGGGAGTGGTTTTGGTTAATAGAAATCAGGATGTTGATAATGTTCTTAGGAATGTTCGACAAGAAAATGTTGCAGGGCATAATAACTTGGCCAATTTAGTAGAAAATATCTTGGCCCAAAATGGTTTGAATATAGGGTTGCATAGGCCAAATTTTGTGTCAGCATTGCAGGCAGAATTGCCAAGGGGATGGAAAATTCCCAAATTCACAAAATTTGCTGGTGATACTAATGAGTCCACTGTCGAACACATTGCCAGATATTTGGCAGAGGCGGGGAATTTGGCAAATAACGAAGACTTAAGAATGAAGTTTTTTCCCAATTCCCTCACAAAAAATGCTTTCACGTGGTTTACCACACTTCCCCCCCATTCAATTCATAATTGGACTCAATTAGAAAGGCTATTTCATGAACAATTTTACATGGGACAATCTAGGATTAGCCTCAAAGAATTAGCCAGTATGAAGCGCAAAACCTCAGAAGCCATTGATGACTATCTGAACAGGTTTCGCCTCCTTAAGGCAAGGTGCTTTACCCAAGTACCTGAACATGAATTGGTTGAGATAGCTGCTAGTGGCCTTGACTATTCCATTAGGAAAAAGTTAGATACTCAACATTTAAGAGACATGGCCCAATTAGCAGATCGTGTTCGACAGGTCGAACGCCTCAGGGCTGAAAAAGTCAGAAATTCTAAGTTCCACAAAAAAGAAAAAGTGGCATACATAGAAACATATGAAAGTGAAAATGAGTTCGACGATGGTCAGGATTACATGGAAAATAATGAAGTTAATATTGCTGAGTTAAAACCAGGCCCTCCTTATACTTGTAAAATGTTAAAACCATCAAATGGGAATAATCCTGTCGAACCAAAAAATGATAGATTTGTTTCTAAGACATATACTTTCGACATTACTAAATGTGATGAAATTTTTTACTTACTGGTCACTGATGGCCAAATAATTGTACCAAAGGGTTTAAAAGTTCCACCTTTGGAACAACGTAAGAAAAGAGGTTTTTGTAAATACCATAATTTCTTGGGTCATAAAACCTCACAATGTGTTCTTTTCAGGGATCTGGTCCAGAAAGCCCTGCATGAGGGAAGACTTAAATTTGGCGAAAAGCCAAAATCCAAACAGCAGGTGGATGAGGATCCATTGCAGATAGCTGATGCTGCTTACACAGAGCCATTTGAGTGCCTGATGTTAGAAGCATTGAACCTCGCTGAAGGGGGGCAACTAGTTTCTATTCCTGAAGAAGAATACGAAAACAAAGTGGAAGAGGTATATCCACAGGCAGGGGAGACTTTATTGGATTTCCTTCAACGTTGCAAAGAGAATGATGGCGAAGCTACATTATGTCCTCATTGTAGTGCCATGTTCGACAAAAAGGCTGCTGCAGGCCTTAACAAGTTTTTGCCTCATAGTCAAGGTAGAAACAATTGGCCAAATCAGAAGCCAACTTATTCTAATGTTCTGAATAGCCAACAGGCACCTGTACATCAGAGGTTGGGACCACAAAAATCATTTGTCCCCTCAAGCAGGACACCTGTCAACCAATGGGTTCATGGAAGAAACATGGATTTTGGTCAAAGGAATATGGAGAAAGGGAATTCCAGTAACAGCAATCCCAAAAAAGATCCTGAATCAAGGAAATATGATTACAGGAATAATTACAAAGGGAAAAACCCCATGACAAGATCTCAATGGCGCAGATATCAACGCCAGAAGAAGGTGGCTGCTCAAAAATTCCAAATTACTGCTGATGGTAATGGAGAGAGGCCTATGGAATTGGCGAAGAGGCCAATGAAAGAAAGGTTAGGTGAACCAAAAGTCAAGTCTTCAGTTGCTGATAATGTCGAAGACGACCACATGGAAGCAGATGACTTTCTGGATTCCGAACCTGACCTCGACATAATAGTAAATGTTGTGTCGATTCTGCCAAGGGAGTTCGACGTCTGTTCTGAAATAACAGATGACGAAGAAGAATCTGGGATGCAAATGGCTCTTCACAGGCCAGTCTGTTACTATGTAATGAGCAATGGTGCTTTGGAAGACCAAATGGCTACATTATAAAGGCCAGACGAAGGCATGAAAAGTCACTTGAAGCCTCTCTTCATATAAGCTAAAGTGAATAATGTAGGGATCAACAAAGTACTAATTGATGGTGGTGCTGCTGTTAACCTCATGCCAGAATTTCTGCTGAGAAAGATTGGTAAATCTTTGGTGGATCTTCATCCTCACAACATAGTGCTCTCAAACTATGAGGGTGAAACTGGTTTTTCTTTAGGAGCAATCCAGTTGGATGTGGTTGTTGGAAGTACTGTAAGGCCAACCTTATTCTTGGTTGTGGCCTCTAAGGCAAATTACAATCTGCTCCTAGGTCGAGAGTGGATTCATGGAGTGGGGGCAGTCCCATCTACCCTGCACCAGCGCCTTATTATCTGGCGAGATGATGGTATAGTGGAAAATGTTGAAGCAGATCAAAGTTACTTCAAAACTGAAGTCCATCATCTGACAAAACACTCATTCGACAAAAAATTGGCAACTATCTCGCCATGCACTGACAGGGATTTTGCACATCCTCCAGTGAGAAATGTTCAACACTCAATTAAATTAGACCCTACTCGTGGTTTTTTGTGGGAAAGGGAAAATGGAGACAGTGAGGATGGCGAGTACGAAGGCCACAACTGCCCAACTGGGTGGGATATCAAAGAAAACTACTATGTCTGAGTCCCAAACTTGGGCAAAGATTACGGCCTACATGGCTGAAAATAGAATCAAGATGGCTTTAGAAGCCAATTCATTGTCAGAAAATATGGCTGATGCAGCCAATGACATAAAATTTGGCAAACACAAGCCAGAATTGCAAAAGCTGGATTGCATTTATGATGACGAACCCCTAGGATTTGAAAAAGACCCAATCAGTCAAAGTCACAAGATGCAAGCACAGGATCCTTTGCAAGAAATTGACCTTGGAGATGGTTTGACAAAAAGACCAACATACATTAGTGCAAACATTCCTCTAGATCTGAAGGCAAAAGTGGTGCAACTTCTGTTGGAATTCAAAGATTATTTTGCTTGGGATTACAACGAAATGCCAGGTTTGAGCAGAAATTTGGTAGAACATGAATTGCCAGTTCGACCAGATAAAAAGCCAGTGAAACAGTTACCTAGAAGATTTGCACCAGAAATAATGTCAAAGATCAAGGAAGAAATTGAAAGGCTGCTGAGGAGCAAATTCATCAGAACAGCAAGGTATGTCGAATGGTTAGCAAATATAGTGCCTGTAATTAAGAAAAATGGTTCTCTTAGAGTATGTATAGACTTTAGAGACTTAAATAATGCTACACCAAAAGATGAATACCCTATGCCTGTAGCAGAAATGCTAATTGATTCAGCAGCCGGGTTTGAATATTTAAGCATGTTGGATGGCTATTCTGGCTATAACCAAATTTTCATTGCTGAAAATGATGTACCCAAAACTGCCTTTAGATGCCCAGGAGCATTAGGCACATATGAATGGGTAGTGATGCCTTTTGGTTTGAAAAATGCTGGGGCTACCTATCAAAGAGCAATGAATTTAATTTTTCATGAATATATAGACACTTTCATGCAAGTGTATATTGACGATATAGTTGTCAAATCCTCGTCAGATGATGATCATTTAGATCATTTGAAAAAATCTTTTGAAAAGATGAGGAAATATGGATTGAAAATGAATCCATTAAAGTGTGCTTTTTGTGTTGATGCAGGAGATTTCCTTGGGTTTGTTGTGCACAAAAAGGGCATTGAAATAAATCAAAACAAAACAAAGGCTATCATGGAGACAAAATCTCCAACTACAAAAAAGCAACTTCAGTCCGATCAATTTTTTGAGAAGGTTTATCTCAAACTTAAGTGGCAAAGCTCAACCGTTTTCGCCATTACTTCGTCTCAAGAAAGAAAGCGTTTTCACTTGGGGGCAAGATCAACAACAAGCTTTTGACGAAATCAAGGATTATTTGTCAAAGCCACCAATGTTAATGCCTCCAATAAGGAACAAGTTCATGAAGTTGTATATATCAGCATCTGATTCGACACTGGGTAGTATGCTGGCCCAGGAAGATGAAAATGGTGAAGAAAGAGCCATCTATTACTTAAGTAGAGTATTAAATGATGCTGAAACTAGATATAGTAGTATTGAAAAAATATGCTTATGTTTGTATTTTTCTTGTATGAAACTCAAGCATTATATAAAGTCTGTTGACGTTTTGGTTTACTCTCATTGTGATATCATCAAACATATGTTATCTAAACCCATCCTGCATAGTCGAATTGGAAAATGGGCTTTAGCCTTGACAGAATATTCACTAACTTATAAACCTTTAAAGGCAGTCAAAGGCCAAATTGTGGCTGATTTTATAGTGGATCATTCTGCATTAGAAACTCCTCAAAATTATGTGGATTCAGAACCTTGGAAATTATATTTTGATGGTTCTAAACATAAACATGGAGTTGGAATTGGGATTTTAATCATTTCTCCCTCCAAAATTCCCACCAAGTTCAAATATAAAATCAATGGTTTTTGCTCAAATAATGAAGCAGAATATGAGGCTTTGATAACAGGCCTAGAAATTTTATTGGACTTGGGGGCAAAAAATATTTTGATCAGAGGTGATTCAGAATTGGTTTTGAAACAGTTGACAAAAGAATACAAGTGCATAAAAGAACACTTGATGAAATATTTTGTCATAGCAATTTCTTTGTTAAAACGTTTTGACCAAGTCATCTTTGAACATGTGCTTCGTATAGAAAATCAAGAAGCCAATGATTTGGCTCAAATAGCTTCTGGCTATAAAATTTCTAGTGAGAAACTAGAAGAGTTGATTGAAATTAAAGATAAACTCATTATTGATCAACCTCCTTCCATGGAATTGTCAATGCCAAAACTTGTGGGGGCAGATATACCACAAGAAAATGGTCAAGATACCACTTATGATTATGACGAAAATTCAGAAATTTTTGAAATTTTTGCCATTGACAATTTATCTGATAATGATTGGAGAAAACAACTTGTCGAATATTTGCGAGATCCAAATGGAACGACCAATAGAAAGATAAAATATAGAGCCTTGAGTTATGTCATCATTGGCAATGAACTAATGAAGAAAACACCTGAGGGGGTTTTGCTAAAATGTTTAAGTGAAACTGAAGCCTATTTGGCTATATCTGATGTGCACAGTGGTGCATGTGGATCTCATCAGGCAGGCCATAAAATGAAATGGTTGTTGTTTCGACAAGGTGTATATTGGCCAACAATTTTAAAGGACTGTATAGAGTTTGCCAAAGGTTGTCAAGAATGCCAAAGACATTCAGGCATACAACATGTACCTGCAAGTGAACTCCATTCAATAGTTAAGCCTTGGCCTTTCAGAGGATGGGCTTTAGATTTAATTGGTGAAATAAAACCAAGTTCATCTAAAAACCAACGTTATATTTTAGTTGGTATAGATTATTTTACTAAATGGATAGAAGCAATTCCATTACCAAATGTTGATCAAGAAGCAGTGATTAGTTTTATACAAAGTCACATCATTTATAGATTTGGTATACCTGAATCTATTACTACAGACCAAGGTTCAGTTTTTACTGGACGAAAGATGGTTGAATTTGCCCAGCAAACTGGCTTTAAACTTTTAACTTCTACACCATACTATGCCCAAGCAAATGGTCAAGTGGAAGCTGCTAATAAGATTATCATTGGTTTGATAAAAAAGCATATTGCCCAAAAGCCTAGAAATTGGAACAAGACTTTGGATCAAGTCTTATGGGCATGCAGAAATTCTCCAAAAGAATCAACTAATACCACACCCTTTCGACTAACATATGGACATGATGTAGTCTTACCAGTCGAAATACATCTACAATCAGTCAGAATTCAAAGGCAGATGGAAATCCCAAGAGATCATTACTGGGATATGATGTTAGATGAATTAGTTGATTTAGATGAGGAGAGAGTAAAAGCTTTAGAAATGTTAACTCGACAGAAAGAAAGAGTTGCTAAAACTTATAATAAAAAGGTTAAGTCTAAAACCTTTAATGTTGGAAATTTGGTTTGGAAAGTTATTTTGCCAATGGATAAAAAAGACAGAGTCTTAGGCAAATGGTCTCCAAATTGGGAAGGCCCTTTTAAAGTTGTTCAAGTTTTTTCAAATGGTGCTTACGAAATTGAAGAATTAACAGAAGAACAACGTTCTTTGATTATAAATGGTAAATACTTGAAAAAGTATAAACCAGCGTTGCAAGAAATAAAAATTAACGAAGAATAAAGCTTAAGACAAGGAAATAATGGTGATCACAAAGTTGCTCGCCACAAAATGGGCATTGTCAAAA
This sequence comes from Trifolium repens, assembly GCA_030408175.1. Taxonomy (NCBI): domain Eukaryota; kingdom Viridiplantae; phylum Streptophyta; class Magnoliopsida; order Fabales; family Fabaceae; genus Trifolium; species Trifolium repens. The sequence continues at coordinate 48,728,751 of CP125836.1, read as the reverse complement.
GTACAAACCAAAAAACCCTAACAAATTGTTCAAGTAGTGAAAATAAAGCTAAGAACAAAAACTAAAAATATTACAAGTTAAAACTGTTTCTTCAAATCTTCATACAAATTCTTGAACGAAGAAACTTCCTTGTCGAGAACCTTGCTCGACTGCACTAGATTCTGAATCTCTTCTTCCACAGCTGCAGAAGCGCTAAAAAACTTGATGCCTTCGTTGGCCTCTTTGTCAATCTTGGCTTTGACAGCACTGGAAAGATTAGCTTTAGCTTCGTCACGCTTAGCCTTCTCTGCATCAATCTTGGCATTGAGACTTTGAATTTTTAGATTCAATTCTGCAACCTCATTCTCCCAAGCAGTAATGTTGTCATTGCACTCAGTGATCTCAGCATTCGACTCTATCTCCTTTTCCAAGCGTTCGACGTTGGCTTGAGCAGTCTTAGCCTTTTCGACCAATGCAGCGTGAGCATGGGTTTGAGCCTCCAGCTTCAAGGCATTCATTTTCTTCCTTTGAATGGCTTGAGTGAAACCATCAATGAGGTTTTCAAGTTGAATAACCTTGCTAAGGGTGGCACCATCCGTCAGAGGGTTGTGAAGTTTTTTCAGGAAGCCCAAGTGAGAGAATGCACTACTAGGGTTTGCCTCAATTAAGGCAAAGACATCTTGGTTGATGTAGTCTGTGTGCAATTTGAGGAGCAAAGAGTCCTGTCTCACTGTCGAATTGATCTCTGTATCAGAAACCGTCGAACTGCTATGATTGGAGGCACCTTTGCTTTGTTCTATGTTGCCTTTGCTTGAAAGGAGCATCCTTAGTGCTGCAGCAGGATCAGAGTCCTTCATGGCAATAAATTGCATCTCTGATAATCCAATGTCAGCAGATAACTTTGATGTCGAAGAGACTGGGAGTATTTCAGAACCTCCCTCAGTAGCCTCAGGCATGGAATCGTCTTGGTTGTCGGATTCCATTTCGACATCAGTGTTTTCTGACGAATGAGTAGATTCAGCAGCATGCGCAGAGATGGTCTTTTCAGAATCTGGATGATTGGTGGGAATTTCTTCAATCTCTGGGCCTTTATCTTTTCCAGCTAGAGTGACCTCGACGTTATTGGTTCCAACGTCTTGGGCCAAGCTGTCTTCATCTTTGACAAGTATAGTGGTATTTCCTTCATTGCCATCCTGGTCAAAAACAAAATAAAATAAAGTCTTAGAAATCACAACGAAAGTATGTTCATTTGACAAAGCCTTGAAGATGAAGACAATTTTTACCTGATCACTAGGGTCTTGTAAACTTGGGTTAATTTTCTCTAGTATGGGAGCAGGACCTCCAGTCGAAGGGGCTTCGACATTGATGGTTGGTTGATCTTCAACAGGAGAAGTGGAATCAGGGATTTCAATGTCTTTCTCTGTCTCTGCAGAAGGTTTAGGATTGGCTTTGACCTTCTTTTTCTTCTTCTTCTCTTTGTCAGCTTTCTTCTTTGGATTTGGGGGCATGCCTGCCTCACTAGTTTCGACACTGGCCTTTCCTTTGTCTCTTTGGCCTTCTCCACTAGCAGCAGCAACAGTTGGGATAGTAGTACCAGCAGGCTGAAAGGAAAGCTAGATTATCAACACCAAAATTTCTTTGAAGTTAGGACAAGCCTAAAAGAAGTGTCGAGATCAACTTACTGTTGGTTCTTGGATGGTGAGTGATTTTTGTTTCTTTTTTGTGGTGGCTTCTCCAGTCTCCTTCGACGCCATTAGTGCTCACTTACGAAGCTGCGTTTGAAATCAAAGGGATCAAAGATAGGTTTGTAAAAAATTGAAATTCAAAGACTAAGTTACTTTGAGGTTTGATACCTTGGCCCCAGTGTTGGGGAGTGATTTCTTTGAAGTTGCAGCAGGAGCAGCAGAATCTGTCGAAGTAGTGGTTTCCCTGACTTTAGAAGCACCTAGTGTCGAAACATGAAAGGAACACACATCAGTAAAGGGTTAAAAACTACAAGCACTATAAAAATCACATTATTAAATGACTCAAAGTTACCTTTGCCTTTGGGAGTCTTTTGTTGTAAAGCGTCGAATCCAGCCTCTATTGCTTGCAGAAGTACCTCATCATTATTCTTAGCATGCTTCTCGTAATGCAAACTCCACCATGTGGCGAATTCAAAGGTGCAATATTGAGAAGTTTCAAAGGCAACAGGTGTGAGCTTATAGGGTTTCCTTTCGTCAGCGAGCCTCAAATGACGCTCAAAATATTCGACAGACATACCAGAATTGCCCAAGACAATGTCATCTTTGTTCTTGAACAAACTCTTTGGCCTGAACTGACTTAGGCCAAATTGGCGAGCAACTAGATTAGGCTGGTATCCAACCAAGCCTAAATGTCTTCTCTCGACTCCTTGTCTTGAGGATAAAATGGTAGGAGTCAAAAACATGGACCAAATATTATTTGTGTCCTCTTCTTCATTTGGATTGGTAGCAGGGAATGGCCTTCTAAACCAAGCAGGCCCAATAGTCCTTTTGACGAATGGAGTATTCTTGGGTGTGATCTCGTCGAACTCGAGAAGGGTCTTGAAGAAAAAAGTAAAGAGCTGTCGAGTAGATAGATTTGTCTCTCTGTGTCTCAACAAGGCTAATCTAGCGCCTTCTGATTGTCGAAGAGCAACAGAAGATTCCATGTGAGTTGGAAGGAAAAGTTTGAAGTTTGATTCAAAGGTGGCATTCAGCCAGAGTTGCAGAAGCCAGATAGGGCCAGAGAAAGCAAGCTGTGATCCTTTATCAATTTTCTTAAGCATATCACTAGCTTGCCCCAAAGAATCATAAAGCGATGCTAGGATGAGTCTTCCTAAAGCTACATCTAAACCTTGGTGGATCATGATGGCTAAAGGAACAAGTCTCTTCACCACTTGAAGTGAACTGGTGCACAGAACAAAATGTGATAGCCAATAAGTCAGGAAGGCTATATGTTCTTCGAAAGACACATCTTCATCGCTTGTGTCATGAAAAGTTTTGAGAAATCCTGAAAAGGATAAGACTTTGAAGTCGAAGTGGTGGTTGACAGTGGTGTACTTGGGGTCGAAAGTAGGTCCTGTGGGTCTTAAGCCAGTGATGGCAGCAACGTCGAAGAGAGTTGGGGTCATCATTCCTGCTTTCAAGTGAAAGGTGTTGGTAGAGTTTTCCCAAAAGTGAAGGGCAGCAATTAGCATTTCTGCATTGTACTTAGGTCCCTCTCTCGACAGTTGGATTAAGTCGAATATGCCACTCTCTTTCCAGAAAGTAGCATATTGCTTTTCGACTTTGTTAAGCCATTTTAGGTAACTCTCACTAACTACAGGTGCAGACCTAAAAGCCCTATATCCTGGTTCAAAGAAACTCATGTCGAAGACAGAGTTGACGAATATCTTTGGTTCACAAGTAGTGTTGAGAGGAAAGATATTACTTACATCCTCACTGAAGTTGTCGGATGAAGGGAGAGGGCCTGCGAAAGCAAGAGTTCTACCTCCAAGCTTGTGGGGAATCATCAGTTCTTCTCCCCATATGTTGTCTTCGACAGACGTCATGTCTGGTTCTGACACGAACTCGGAATCATCAATGATGATGGGTTCTTCATCATCAACAGCGTAAATGGTCACGTTTTTGGAGGAAGAAGATGAAGCCATTGTTGTTCTTCGTGTTCTTGGTGTTCTTGAGGTTGATGGTGATGAACAGGTTGGTAACAGCAAGCAAAGTCTAAAACCACCAGAATCAACTTGTTTCTTGTCCAAATCAGACTACAGAAACAATGGTGATGAACGAAATTACAGGACGATCACGATTACTGGTATGGATTTGGAAAAAACGCAAGAAAAATGAAAGATTGAAGGCTGTTTGATAAGTGTTCTTGAGAGGAATGCGTAGAGCTTTTTCTGTGAAGAGAAAGTGAAGAGTTTAGAGTTTCAGAAAAATGAAAGTGGGAAATACATTTTCTATTTATAGGCACTGCATTTTGCATGTATCTGGTAACTGAAACATCACCACTCTTCCATCTCAACTATTCTGATCTTGCCACGTGTCCCACTATTAAGCTAAAAAAGTGGAAATCATGGTTTGTGGGGATTGAGGTGACGGTTATAAATTTTGTCATGATTGATAATGACTTGATGTGACGTTTGCGCCGTCTTTGGTAAACGTGCAGAATTGGAAAAGGTGAATATCTTCAAAACTGCCATTTCTTCCTTTTGTATCTGACATGCAGTCGAAACTGGCATTTTTGAGGGGGCAATTTGTTAGCATGTATTTTCGACAGGCATTAATGAATTGGAGAGAGATGATGAAATCTCATTTAATGTGCATGATTGCATTTTTAATATTCTCTTGGGAATTGATTCTGGCATTAAATCAAGAGAAGATTAAGGCATTTGATATCAGAGACTTTTAATATGCAAAATTGCTTGTCAAAGCCTAGAGTTCTGTCGAATTCGACAGAACGTTTGTTGTCTGAATAAGCTTGTCGAGTTCGACAAGAGATTGTTTGTATAAATACATATTTTCGACGTTTATTGGTAATGGTCGAAAACCATATATATATATATATATATATATGTATCTGTTTGTTTGTCTAACGTATTATGCAGAACGGAGGAAATATACTCTGGACTTAGCGAAATATTCAAAGTGGATAACGTTCAAAAGTCCCACCAGGTGTCAAAAGGAATTCAAATGTCAAAGACACGTGGAGCATAGTTAGACAATTTGTAGGTTTTAGCAGTTAGTCTGTTCGTCTATAAATATTAGTTTTTCATAAGAGAAACGAGTCCACAATTCATAACACATGCAAATTCCTTAGAAATTCAGAGTACCCATGTCAACGAGCGAAATGAATGCAAACAGGAACATGTATGAATCTGTGTACCATTCTTTGTAAACACTTTTACAATTGTCAATGCAATTTACATTTTCAAGTATTGATTACTTGCTTTTCATTTAAGCTTTCTGCATTTTAAGCATTCTGCAATTTATTTCATTGCATGTCTTTACATTTCAAAGTTTTCTTTAAACTTTATTCTGCAATTCATTTATAAGTTTTCTGCAAATTTAACTTTGAAGCACTTTACTTTAAACAAACCATTTGACTGCGTCAAATGCCTTTACTTTTTATCAATTTATCCGATTTAACCCAAAAAGATATGAATATGTTTTCATCATCTTCTGCACAGTCCATATGTCCCAGGATTTACTAGTTGATCCTTCTTGTAATAATCAAACTAGCGGTTGTTTTCTAAAAATCGGGGTAAACACCTATCAATTTAAGGGATCAAGCAAAATTGGGGGCCCCAATATAAAGGGAGTCTAAATATGGTAAGTATAAATAGGCCCCCTATTATATAGGTCCCAAAAAGATCAAGCGCCCCAATTAAAATATAGGCCCCCAAGACCACAAAGCCCCATTTTTTTGGAAACGAGAGTTTTTAGATAAAATTTCTATAATTCACACATAAGCTATTAAAAACAAAAGAAACAATCAGAGAATTCTCGAAAACGAGAATTCAAAGAATTTTCAGAAACAAGAATTTTTCGATAAACATTTCCTAAAATTCACACATAAGTTATTGAAAACAAAAGAAACAATCTGAGAATTCCAAAAAAAAATTGGAAATGAGAGTTTTTTGATAAAAATTCCTAGAATTTACACATAAGTTATTAAAAACAAAATAAACAATATGAGAATTCTCTGAATGTTTTCGAGAAAAAATACTCAAAATGTTTTCGAGAAATAAGTTCCGAAAAAGTTTCGGAGAAAAAATTCTCGAAAAGTCGTCAAGAAAAAATACTCGAAAAGTTTTTGAGAAAAAAATACTCGAAAAGTATATTTATGCTTATAGCTTATTTTATCAAACCGGAGCTTTCTCATTAACTCTATATTTATATTTATGCATTACAATTCGGTGTTATTTCAGTGGCTACAAACTCCGCTGATAAATCAAGCCTCATACAGTCATACTTAATGGATTTATTTATGCAATTAATTAGCCCATTTAGATGTTAGAACATCTCCAATAAGGGTATCAAAGAGAGTATCATAGACTAATGATCCGTACCTAAATTTTTTTTATCATTGGAGTTCCATGACGTGGCACAAAGGGTATCAAAATTGATGATACCGATACCTTATTTAAGGTACCGTATCATCAATTTAATATTACTTTTTTGGTATATAAAATTAAATAGAATTAAAAACTTGTTAATAATGTATGATACTTAGAGTGATATCACCATTGGAGCAAAATATGTATGAGTTGCATAAATATTACATGACATTGTAGGGACACTTTTTAGTAATGTATGATACCCAAAGTGGTATCACCATTGGAGATACTCCTTCTTTTGTTTAGAAGTAATATTTTCAGAGATATCAGACATTTATCATGTAATAAATCCTAATAATTCACCATGTAATTTGCAGAAGTGGGTATAAAATAGTTTGAAGAGTTTCATAAGTTACTTTGTTGATGATTGAGAAAATAAGAAAACAATGAACAACCGGCGGGGAGAGAGCAAAATCTACCGAGGAGGGAGAAATAGAGAGGAGGAACCAAAATCCAGTGTGGCTATCAGTATTTAATCTAATGGTCAAAATTAGTGGTATACCGGTGAGTGACTTAGTTGAGCCCTCACCATAGACGTCACCAGAATATTGTGTGCGTGTTTTTTTTTTTTTTTTTAACCATCAAGAAGCTCAATTAGAATTTCTCTAACAATGTATATCTAAATTTAGTTCAATTGCAAGGACATCATATTTTATATACAGGAATTGAATTTGAATTCTATATATTACATTTATTCACTTTTAAAGCATAATTTTTAGTCACTGGACTAGTTGACAATTGTTTTTATGAACACTTTTTTACTTTTCAAACATTGAATACACGCATTTTAATGTATTTTTATTATTTGAAATATCCTTAACTAATGTCCCGGATGTACTAGTTAGCATTTTCCTTTATTATCTAACAAAAAAACAACACTTAAATTTTAGGATTTTGAGATTAAAAGACGGAAGCACAATCTTGTTTGTCTACAAAAGTACAATGAAATCGATCGTTAGTTGATTCAGTGGTGATTGACGTTGAACTTGGTATAGAGGACCATGGTTCGATCACCGCAACTGGGATCGGAAAGGGGCTAGAATCATTTGATACCAAAACTGATCCCGAACCAGATTAAACTGGTGGTGAAAGTAAAAAAAAGGTATTATGACAAATCAGAAATTAAATTAAATATACTAACAAAAAATGTGTGGAGGTTGAGTCAAACGGAAAAGTTTACTAATTTTTTACGGAAAAATTATTAGTATCTAAAATAGTAAAAAATGCCTAATTATTATAATTTTATTTACTTTTTTAATTTGAATTTTAAATATGGATGTTAAAATTTACCACGAAATTAGCATTACCGAGTCATTAGAGAGAAAAAATCTCAATAAAATCAAACACAATCATTTAATTTTTTTTCTTTATACATACTCATTTTCGAATAATTTTTTTGTTTTCATGAATTAAAATGAAAATATTTAAAAAGACATTATCTTACATTACTAGTAGTAATTGATTTTTATTTCTTCTTTTTGACAATATCATATCATACATATACCACTAATTAATTTTCTAGATAATGATCATTTAGTGACAATATCATAAATTGTCAAACTAATCTCAACCTTTAATCAAATAGAATTAAAAAGAAAATAACTCATCGACTAACCAAACTTTTTCATTTCCTTCTTTTGTTTTTTTTTGGGACAATTTTAATTTTACTCAAAAGTGATAAACTATTGTTGTGACATCTTGATTTCCTCCATATATAAAATAAATCTCACCCATCTTCTTCATCTCCTCTTAGTTATTTTTCCTATATTATCCAACGTAAAACTCTTTTATTCTTATTCTCATAATATTTTGATCTAACCCTCCTATCTCCATATAGTAAAACTTGGGTTTAGAATTGATGGAATTCTCAAACAAAGATACAATACTAGAAACCGCTTTCTGAGATTTTGAACTCAATCAGGGTTGTTACTCACCAAGCCTTTCATTTTAACTCCAATATCACAAACACCACAGTTGCCAACTTCAAAAAACACTATCATTACTCAACTGCACCAGTCATACCCGTTTTCGCCGCGCTATGGTGGTTCCATTTCCTCAATCACCACAAACTCTCTTTCCCTCCACCACTATGCCACCACCACCACTTCATATTCAACCTCAACGCCAAGACTTAACTAAGCCTAGCATATTGAGATCAAACTCTAAATTCTTATCATTAGATCTTGAATTCCCCAAAGAAACGTATAGGGTTTCAACTAGTCATCCTTCGTGTCATTCGCCATCACCGGTGACGGCGGTGTTTCCAATATCAGATATTAGAAACTCTGTCGTCACCTGTGATGGTGGATGACACAAAGGATGAGTTAGATGAAACACTATACATTTCTTTGGGGAATTCAAGATCTAATTAATGATAAGAATTTAGGGTTTGATCTCAATATGCTAGGCTTAGTTAAATCTTGGCGTTGAGGTTGAATATGAAGTGGTGGTGGTGGTGGCATAGTGTGGTGGAGGGAAAGAGAGTTTGTGGTGCTTGTGGTAATGGAACTACTGTAGCGCGGCGAAAACGGGCATGACTAATGCAGTTGAGTAATGATGAGTGTTTTTTGAAGTTGGCAACTGTGGTGTTTAGGATGTTGGAGTTAAAATGAAATGGTTGGTAAGTAACAACACTGATTGAGTTCAAACTCTCAGAAGCGGTTTCTAGTATTGTATCTTTGTTTGGGAATTCCATCAATCTAAACCCAAGTTTTACTATATGGAGATAGGTTATGGTTAGATCAAAATGTTGTGAGAATAAGAATAAAAGAGTTTTACGTTGGATATTATAGGGAAAAAACTAAGTGGAGATGAAAAAGATGGGTGAGATTTATTATATATATGGAGGAAATCAAGATGTCACAACAATAGTTTTTCTCTTTTGACAAAAATTAAAGTTTTGTCCCAAAAAACTACAAAGAGAAAATGAAAAAGTTTGGTTACTCAATGAGTTATTTTCTTTTTAATTCTGTTTGATTAAAAGTTGAGATTAGTTTGACAATTTATGATATTGTCACTAAATGATCATTACCTAGGAAATTAATTAGTAGTATATATGATATGATATTGTCAAAAAGAAGAAATAAAAATCAATTACAAATAGTAATGTGTGATTCTCAACGCGTCAATTTAATATGTGTAATGTCTTTCTTAAATATTTCCATTTTAATTGATGAAAACAAAAAAAAAAATGCCAAAAGGAGTATGTATAAAGAACAAAATCAAAAGATTGTGTTTGATTTTATTGAGATTTTTTTTCTCTATGATTGTGTAATGCTAATTTTGTGCTAAATTTTAACATCCCTATTTAAAATTAAAATTATAAAAAAAATGTAAATAAAATTATAATAATTAGCCATATTTACTATTTTAGATACTAATCCTTTTTTCTTAAACAAATAGTAGTCTTTTCCGTTTTGACTCAACCTACACAGATTTATTGTTAGTATATTTAATTTACGGTTAGTCATGTTACTTTTTTTTTTCTTTCACCGTTAGTTTAATCTGGTTCGGGGGTCAGTTCTATTATGAAGTGTTTTTCCTTCCAATTGCAGTTGCAGGGATCGAACTGTGGTTCTCCCTACCAAATTCAACGTTAATCACCACTGAACCAACTAACGATTGGTGACAGAAAAGATCTGCTTATGCGCCATAACTTGTGCCATAGATATTAGCCTTAAAAAATACGTTGCCCAATTAACAAATTAAAATACATAAATAAATAAATAAAGAGGAGGGATGAGTTGACTCCAGGAGTAAGTATCTATTGACTTACTCCACTTAATAACTCGATATCGCCATTATATTTCTTCGATCCAACCATTGAATTCAAAGATCTTATTGAGTAGATCATTTCCACAAATTTTTATAAAAATTCAAAATCGTTTGATACTTCTTATGAACACTTCAATTGAACGTACGAAATTTTTTTTAAAAAACTTTTAAATTTCAATAGTCTAAAATACATAATTACATTTTTTGAATTTTTATAAAAATTAATGTAGTTGATCTACTCAATTAGATCTTTGAATTCAACGATTGAATCAAAGAAATATAATGCCGATATCGAATTATTAAGCAAAGTAAGTCAATGGAAGACTTACTCCTGGGTCAACGGATAAATAAATACTAACAAATAAATAAAAACAAATAAAGAAACTGATTGAAACAAACAGAACCTGGAGACAGACACGAGGGAGAGAGTGAGGTCCGGTACCGAGAGAGAAAGAGCCAACCGCGTGAGACAAAGAGGACAACTCCGACGGTTTGAATCTGCAACGGTGTTGTCCGACATTGGTAGCGGTGCGCAACTGCGGGGCGGCAATCTTCTTCCCTCTTCTTCGATTCTGTTACTATTCCCTGTTTTTTTTGTTCTGTTTTTAGTTGTTGGTGAAGGTTTGTGTGTTGTTATGGTGGTGGTTATGATGGTGGTTTATGATGGTGGTTTGTGATGGTGAAGAAGACAATGGGTGGTTTGATTGTGATGATTGATGATGATGTTGTTGTTGTTTGATGATGTGAATATAGTAACGATACGAATAATGATATTGTGTGGTTTATGGTGTTTGGGTTTTTATGATTGGAATGTGTTAAGAGTTGATCAAGGTGGTTGTAGTGTAGAAGAATAGTGAATGAAGGTGAAGGCTACTTTTTTTTGTGTTGGTTTCTTTGTATAAGAGTTATGTCTCCGTGTGTGTGTGTGTTTGTGTAAAAATTCTCTGTGTAACAATTATTGTTATTTATAAGTGATAAATTACGTTTATGAGCATTGAATTTTGATTGATTTAAATTGGGAAAAAAATGTATGATTTATAATTGAATGGAGATGTTTCTCTTTGAGTTTGATTTGCCTTCAATTTTCGGATTCTTTCCTTCTTTGTCTATTTTTGTTTGACTTTTGTTTCTTATGCACAAAGTTAATTATTTACATAAAAAACAAAAATTACAATTAAAAATATGAATTTTTTTGTGATTTTTTTAATAGAGATAAAAATAGAGTTAGAAACAAATAAAGAAAAATGCTAAAAAATAAGAAAGGTGAGATTCAAACGTAAAACCTTACGCTCGCAACTCTTTGAACGCTACTTTCACTGCCAAATGAGCTAAATCACATTTTCAAAAGAGAATGCATCAAAAATATGATGATAAATATGTGGGCAAAATTTTGGGTACAACATTCACCACCATCTCCATCTCAGAATCATGTCTCTTTATCACAATGTTCTTACTAGGGTCACTGAAATCAAATATGACACAACAAAGACTCACAAACAAACAAGTTCATCTTTTCAGCATTTAGAACATCCTTAAACAGCAGCAAAGGTTCAGTCCCAGAAACCATGCTAGCCAAAAACACCGCAGACGACAAAGCTCATTTCAAGGAAGCTCGTTTCACAGAAACTCAAGCAAAATATTGCTAATTATGAAGCTCAAAAACCCTAGATCTCGTTCACCTAACCAAGTAAAATTTTCAACCAATTTAAATCTTCTTGTTAAATTGAGATCCACATATGAAATGGGGTTGAGGAAATTTTCAATTTTGAACATGCATTGATGTAAAAATCAAATCTCGAAGATTGTGGTTCTTGTGTTACCAAGAACACGTGAACCAAAAGAGGAAATTTGAAACCAAACAACAACAAAATAAAATGTTTGTTACAAATATAGCAAATAAAAACACCAACAAAAACATGGTGAAGAATTTAAATTATTTTAGATTGGATTTTGTTCATGGTGTTGATAGTGAAGAACATGGTGTTGATGATGAACTGTGATTGACTTTTGTTTTTACGTTTTTTCTTTTCTTATTTTTTATTTTATTTTGACAGAAAAAAATTCTAATATAAATTAGTTCCTTTTTTTAAGTTTTATAAAATAAAAAAGGAGCCCACAATTATCATATCAGCATTCTGTTTGAAAAGTTAATGGTACAGACTAATTTTGATAACGAAATAAATTGTAGGATTTTTTTCACCATTAAGAAATGTATGAATTATTTTTGATTATAAAGCAAAATGTAGGGACTAAAAACATATTTAACTCAATATTTTTAAATATTAATTTAATATAAATTTTATTATTAATTAAGACTGTTCTTTTATGTCAATTTATATTTATCAACTAGTTATACGGCTAAATTTACTAAACACTTTAACTAACTTATCAGCCACCAACTATAAGCTATCAATCATAAGTTATAAGCTATAAACTAATTTATCAGTTATTCGCTATCTTTATCAAATATAATTTTGGACAAAAAAAAAAGAGAATAAATATTATAGTGTGGACAGAAGTATCATCCACTTAATTGCAAGAAAAATGGTCTCCCATTGTGGGAGACCTATATCCCTTGTGCATGCTAGCAAGCGCCCCAAGAGTTTCAATGAATTAATCACGAGATATTCAAGTAGATCATCCATGATAATTGATAATTAATTAACGTGATGGACCAAGATTTTCTACGCATTCACATACTGGAGGTTCAAAAAACACAAAAAGGAGGGATTTGAATTGAGTTTCTTTATGTTTAATTTTTTTTTTCTTCCTAAATTTAAAAGCCACTAAATTATACTCGACAAAAAAAAAACAATAAAACATTTACATACATGTACATTATAGAGAATGTCTTACATAGGCACATGTATTTAGGCACATGATTTAGGCACACACATAAAAATTAAAAAAATTAAAACAAAAATAAATTTGTCACATCAACTTATACTTCTTTATTTGTTTTCTTTTTATTTTTTATTATTTATTGAGTATGTGTCTAACATATAATATTTATAGTTGTGCCTAACTAAGTATTTCTCGTAGATTATATATGCCTCAAAATTATACAAGTAACACGTTATTTTCGTCAATTCAGTGGCAAAGTTGGTGTATTGACACATGGGTTCATTACATACAGCCTATGAGATATAATTGGGGCAAAGGGGGTTCAGTGCATAAAATTGAGAGGGTTCAATATTACAAAAGCATAACACATGTAGGAGTAAATTTAAAAAGTCCAGCTGAACCCCCTCACCCCTATGTGGCTCCAAAGTTCAGAGTCTTCACTCGTTTAGAGTTTTCACTTAGTCTAAAGTCCAGAGTCTCGCTTCTTCAGAGTCCATGTGTTCAGAGTTTAGAATCTTCTTTTGTTTTCTTATTTCTCAGAGTCAGCTTTCTTTGATTATTTTCTTTGCCGAGTTTCTTGGAAATTCTATTGCTTTTGTTGCAGAACTCTCTGGGGTCATGTGTGCCATTGAAGCTGTTTTCGATAGAGGTTGGCATTCTTTGTGGGTGGAATGTGACTCAAAGCTTACTGTTTTAGCTTTTAAGTCTCCTAATATGGTGCATTGGTCACTAAGAAACCGTCGGGAGAACTGTTTATTCAAGACATTAAGTATGAACTTTATGACCAATCATGTGTTTAGGGAGGGTAACCATTGTGCAGATTTTGGTCTCTCTTTGCAAGATTATGTTTGGTGGTATGAGATTCCTAATGTTATTAAGGGAGACTATTCTAGAAATAGGTTAGGTCTCCCTTTTTTAGATTTTGCTAGCTTTAGGGTTAGGTTTATGTCCCCCCTCTTTGTATTTTGGTCTCTTTTTATTTATACTAGCGGCCAAGTTTGTGTGATTCGTGTTTTCTATTCTACTGAGATATATAAATTGTAAAACTATCTTTGTTGTAACTTGTTTTGTTATATAAGCACTTGTTAAAAAAAGAGTAAACCATAATTGCTGGTTACTTTTTTTGTTGGTAATATTTTTTAAGTGTAAAATAAGAATAATGAAAAAGTCATCCCAAAAATTTGTATCTTTTTTATATTTTACTAGCGACCAAACGGGCACGTGCCCGTTTGTATGATTCACGTTTTCTATTCTACTGAGGTATATAAATTGTAAATCGTGGTTTATTATAAATTTGATTTTTATTTAAATTAATGTGTGTATCTTTAGTTTCACTATTTTTTAAGTCTTTCATGTGGGCTCAACTAATAATCCAAATCATAATTTAATTTAGCATACTTATGATAAGTAAATTTTTTTGTTCTGTTTAGTTTACTTCTATTAGCAAACGTACATAATTCATGTCGTTATCATAGAATCGTTTTTTTGGCCTAAACTAATTCATGTTGCTATCTTCATAATTCCAATTTTGGTTTTTCTATATTTTAATAATAATCAACTTAAAATGTTATGAATGATAGAAGGTTATTAATGTATACATAATAGTATTATGGTATAGAAATGTATTAAAAGTTACATGATTTAATTTGTGGTTCAATGTATACCAAACACAAAAAAAAAAGTAACAAAGAAAAATTTGTATCATTTTTATATATAGTTATAGGTTGGTGGTTACTTTTTTTGTTGGTAGTTTTTTTTAAGGGTAAAATAAGAATAATGAAAAAGTCATTCCAAAAATTTGTATCATTTTTATATATAGTTGGTTACTTTTTTTGTGGTAATTTTTTTTAAGGGTGAAATAGGAATAATGAAAAAGTCATCCCAAAAATTTGTATCCTTTTTATATATAGTTATAAATATAAAGTTTGTTACTTTTTTTGTTGGTAGTTTTTTATAAGCGTAAGATAGAAATAATGAAAAAGTCATCCCAAAAATTTGTATCATTTTTATATATAGTAATAGATATTTCCTTTGGTGTTGTCTTAGCTTGCTAGGCACACCTTGTATTAAAAATATCAAAAAAAAAAAAAAAAACTGCAGTGCATAAAATTGTTCTCTACTACAACTTTGTTATCATCAAAACTCATGAGGTTAATAGTTGCTTAACCAACCTTGTTCCAACAATTTCCCGCTTTTTGATGATGACAAACACATGTATTTTGATGAACAATTTTAAGTCCTTTTACAAAAAATAATAAACTCAACTAAAGCGAGGTTTGTAAGCTTCCCCTTAATGTGCTAGTCTTAAATTTTCTCGTGGCTAAAGTCAGAGTTAGATTTGCAAGCTCCTCCTGAGTTCTAGACATATTCACGATTTTCTTTTTAGTGATGATATGCAGAGTGGGGTTTGCAAGCTCTCTTTGGATTCACACTTTTGGGAAAAATTTTGAATTAGAAAATTGTGCAGCACTTTGAGTACAAATCTTATGATCATAAATAAATTAGTGTAAGCATAAGATCACAGATATAATTTTAATGTAGTGGAGGTCAGAGCCTCTTATTTAGCCAAGTTTCATCAGAGTCTTGACTAAATTATTAAACTGTATATCAGTTTTATCATACTTTAGTATCATAGCAGTATCAGAGCATATAGCATATTTTAGAGAATACTTTCAGTTAAGTTATTTAGAGAGATGTATATCATTAGAGTATATTTATCAAAGTTGAAATGTTTGGGTTTAATACGCAGGATAAATATAATCAAAATCATATATTCTTCTCCCCCTTTTGTCATCAATTAAAAAGTTAATTAAATAAAACTTATCGCAAGCTAAACATCTAATATAAGTGTTCTGGTGAACAAATAAGGGGGGTGATATTCAATTGGATCGTGTCTAAGAAATGAGTAGCTGTTGACAATTGCACAGCATTTCTGTATATATTAAAAAATTGTGACCCCTTTACAATGGAGATCTTGCCCCTATTTATAGAAGTACCAGGGTAGTTATGTTAGAGTGCCACGATCATGTATACCCCATGACCGTGGCGGTTTCTTCTCTCATTGAGGTGGCAATGGGAGGTTTCCTCCTCCCTTTGCGGTGACTGTGATGACAGGAGGTGGTTACTTCCATGTCTAATGGTGGTTCCTTTGCTGCTTCTTCATGGGGGTAGTTATTTCTGGGGCGAGGGCGACGTTTTTAGGACGTGTCGCCGCCTTCTTGCTTTGCCGCCAAGTTACATGTTTAAATGTGGTGGGTTGAATCATTGGGCCATTCAGTCATTGGGCTTATGCCTCTTCATTATTGGGCCTTACCCCAGTCCACAGCCCCCCAAGCACGAGGCTCAAAGAGGCGAAGTGGTGATAGTGGGGGTGAGGCCGGTAGTGGCGATCGTGGGGTGTAACCACCCACTCGCTTTCCTTGGCATGTGTCGCCTCCCTTCCTATAAGTAGCCCTTATGATGACTCTGAGTTTTGCCCACATTTTCTGTATCTTTGCCAACTCTTTGTGTTTCTTCAATTCCTATGACCATGGACAATTCCCTTCCTGCATTGGAATCGCCTACTATGCCTGCTGTTAGGCGAGTAAGGGACAAAGTCGAGGAGAACATAGATGACCTCATGGATAATGTGGGAGAGTTCCAGATTTACGTTGAAGAACTCAATGACTACAAATGGCACTTGACCAACGACCAGAAAGCTTTCCTGGACCTGGCCTTGGAGTTGTCTCGTCGCTTGGAGAAGGATGTTGTTTTTATTGAGACCACTAACGCGGTCGTTAATTGCTACAACGAACTTGAAGATACGCTAGAGAAGAAGATGTCTGTTACCAAGGACAGTATTGATCTGCAAGAAGAGTCGCTGTATCTCAATTTGTCTGCTGAGGAGGCCGTTGAGAACCGTATTGAAGTGTTGGAGAAAGAACTCCGTCCTTTGATGAAGAGAAAAAGGAACCTTCAACTGGACATTGAGTATGACGTCGCCCGACTCATCAGGACTCGTTATTCACTTGCCCGCCTCAGGGAAAAAATAGACAGGTTGCAGGACGATCAAGATAAAATCAGCCCTGATCTTGTAGTTGCCAAGAAGTACAAGGAAGAGATTGAAGAATTGCAAGATGATGATGTAGCGGCTGCATATGTCGTAGCTTAAATAGTTTCCTTTTCTAGTAATTTAGGTTTTCCTCTTTCGTTGTTTGTATTGTGTCCTGATGTCGTTGTATCATGTATTTCCTATTTTCTCAACGCTTGTAATTTGTTTCCTTGATCAATGAAGCTTTTAATTCCATATAAATAATCGTTTATTTATATTTTTTTATTTTTTTTACTTTCTACCTCGCCTCATGGGCGTGACCTCAAACGTAGCCGAGCTTGGGGCTCGCCTTTGACACGCGTCAGTCATCGTACTGGCTAGTTTCTTCGAAACGTTTCATCTTTTCAAATCTTTCTTTTTCGACCGGTGCTTTCCTTTTATAAATACGTTGATCCTTACTCATTGTTCTTTCTATTCTGATAACATATTTGAGAATTTTGGCTGTTTGTTCTTCTTTTCCTTGCGGTACAGAAGTTGATTTCGTGCCTTTCTTAGCAAATTTCTTCGCGCTTTCTTCGCGAGTTTCCCGCCATCCACGTTCTCCACTACTTTTAAAGTGGTAATCGTTCCTTATCACCAGGTATAACTGCTATTTCCCTTTTCCCTTTGTTTTTTCTTGTCTTCCGTTTTTGCGATAGGGTTTCTAGGGTTTCCGAAAAAATGGTGATTTTGAGAGATCTTGATAACGAGGATGAGAGGAACCCTCCTCGTCCTCTCATTATTGGTTCTCCTTTAGAGCGTCAGATTCGTGAGCATTTCACTAGGCCTGATGGTTCTTTCAACTATAGTGGTTATTTTGCCGAGGCTATGGAGGATTCTTTTAGCCCTAGGGAACTTGAGGGTAGTAGTGGCGATGATAGTAGCGATAGTAGTAGCGCGAATAGAAGTGATTGTGTAATAATTTCTCCTTCGTCTTTCACAGGAAAACGAAGAGACGAATTGCTCGCTATAGTTGCTGTAGGACCTGAAGCCATGGCCATAGAGGTTTCTTCCATTTACCAGAGTGTTGAGAGCGTGGAGGAGTACAGAAAAAAGTTTGATATCGCAGGAACCTTTGACGAGAAAGACGTCATACTTGAACCAGTGGAGGAGGGCAAGTACGTGCTTGACGTGCCTCGCTCTGAACATGTCACTTTCTATATGTATACCAAGTTCATTGAGGATTTTCATCTATTTTTTCCGTTCACCGAATTTCAGAAATCCATGCTTAGGGTCCTAAACGTCGTCCCCCCTCAACTCAGTCATAATGGTTGGTCCTTTATTAGGGCTTTCGAGTTAGTTTGCTATGGCCTTGAAATCCCTGAGCCTTCAGTGGCT
This sequence comes from Trifolium repens, assembly GCA_030408175.1. NCBI lineage: Eukaryota > Viridiplantae > Streptophyta > Magnoliopsida > Fabales > Fabaceae > Trifolium > Trifolium repens. The sequence continues at coordinate 48,710,629 of CP125836.1, read as the reverse complement.
GTCTTTTTCTCTTTTTACCATATCAAAAATTTGTGTCCTCAAAATGTGGTGCCTTTGAGTTCTCAGCCCAACAGGGGTTTGTTTCATTTGTATAGTTCTAATTATAAGCATTATAAGGATACCTTCGTTCGTGTCCGTGGAGCAGAGCATTGCCCAAGTGTGATGTATAGTGATGATGGTGCTCCCCTTTTCCCCTTTCACTGGACGACCAACCCCAGGTTGATTAAGGGCGCCATATATGAGAGATTGAGTGATTTTGAGAGTGATACGGTGGCATACCTAGAATCTTTAAACCAGATGAATCCTAGGGAACTTTTAGATGCTGACCGCGCCCCTGCCGTTTTAGACAAGTATCTCAGTAAGTCGCTTCGTGAATCATTTTGTTCTTCTATATGGCTTACTTTTATTGCTTCTTGTTAATTCTTGTGTGACTAATCCATTTCCTTTTCCTTTGTAGAAGATATGTCTAGCTTGACTCCTGCCCAGAGACAACAATTTGTGGAGAAAGCGAGGAGAAAGAAAGAACAACCCGAGCCGAAGGTGGATATCCTCAGCCAATTGGATGTGGGCGGGGACAAGAAGAAAAGGAAAGGTGACTCTAGGATTAGCCTCCAAGTGAAGCCTTCCAGCTCTGATCTCGTTGCTGGGGAGAAAGTTGCTAAGACTGAGGGGGAAATTAAGTCTCCTGCGAAGAAGAAACTGAGGGGTCTGTCGTGGAAGGGCAAAAAGGACCAAGAGGTGGTTGAAGTGGATAAAGATTTGGTAGACTTTGATGAGTACGTGGCGGAGGGTTCTCCTGTGGCTGAGGAGGTTGTTGCTGGGGCGAGCCAATCCGGAAGGGCTTCGCCTTGGGATCCTATGTTTGATCCTGAGGTGTTTCTATCCAAGATGGTGGATATGGCGGGGAACTCTGCTCGCTTCAATAACACGGGATCAGATGATTTGGCGAGGATGCCTCTTGGGTACGAGCTCAAAGGTCTTCTGCTTAACTATGCCTTGGCGTCACGCCAAAAGGCTGAGCTCTCCATTGCCAAGGACAAGGAGGCTCTGGTGGAGAAGAATTTGATTACTCTTGAGAGGGACGTGAAGGCTACCAAAGAGAGGTGCGACGGCGACCTGAAGACCTTGAAAGAGAAACATGCTGAGGAGGTGGCTAGCTTGAAGAAGAAGCATGAGGGGGAGTTGGCGGAGGCCAAGAGGGATCGAGAGTCGGCGATCAAGACTATGAACGTCGTTCAAGCTAGTATGAACTCCAAAGATGAGCGCATTAAGGCCTTAACCCAGGAGAATGAGACTGCTCTTGCTGAGCTGGAGACTTTAAAGCATGAGAAGGCTAAGTGGGGGTCCGAGAAGGAAAACCTTGAGGTTATGGTTGGGGAGCAGTACGATGAAGGATTCTTGTTTGCGCTAGACCAAGTGAAGATCCTCTTCCCCGATCTTGACCCAACTATCCTTAGCCAAGCTGATGCTATGTCCACCATAGAAGGTGGTAAGTTGATTCCTCACGTCCACGCCAAGACTGTTCCGGACTCGTCTGCCAAAGAGTCACCAGAAAATGTGGAGGAGCCACCAGCTCATAGCTCGCCTGCCGATGAATAGATATTCTCTTCTGTAACTTTTAGTTTTGTTTTGCTGATCGCCCCTGTGTGGGCTTGATATGTTTTGTAATGACAATATTTGGGCGCCCTTATGAGGCTTTTGTATCTTGTGCACAATATGATTATATGCTCTTTATTTCCTTTTGGCTATACATCTGAATGCTATATTTCCTCGTTTTGAATTTACATGTTTTTCCCCTTGATCTTCGCTGTCTGGCAATATAACTTGTCGTAGTTCTGAGGCGACGTTGATTTATTAATCTGGCGAGATAATGTCTTGTGTGGCGTGACAGTGTGGCGAGATAACCCTTTGTGCGGCGTGCGTTTCTATGTGTTGACCGGTTCAACTTTTCTGTTTTAGTCTTCCTTGGTTTTCGTAACTGCCTTTTGACTGGCCAATCCTTTTATTGCGGTGGTTGGAAACTGTCTTCCTTATTTATTTCGGAATTGCAGTTACACATGCTAGGTTTTGGTAATTTGTTGCCTATAAATAACGATATTTTCCTTCTTCTTTTCTCATCCTTTCCCTTTGTGGTTATCACTTTCATAGCTCTGCTTTCTTTCTTTTTCGTTTGATCTTTTCCGATGGATAGGAGTGATACCAAGAAACACGCCGTTGGAAAACCCAAAACTCGGCCGGGGAAGAAAAGAACTGGTGCCTCTGCTTCCAAACCTCCACGTACCAATGCGTCGAGGAAGGCTAGGGCGAAAAGCGCTCCTGTTTCGCCTAGTTCATCAAGTTTCTGAGGATATTGATGAAGATTATGCTGAGTTCCTGAAGACCTATGTTCCTGAGGAGTTCTACGCTTATGGGCCTTCTCCCTCTGTGGATGAAGGTTCTCAAATTACTGTGGAGTCTGCGGCGAGGACGCCGAAGTCTTCAAAGGTGAAAACCTCCAAGTGATATGCCTCGTGGATGAGGATGATGGATCTACTGGTTCACCTGGGCAAACAGAAGTGGAAATATAATGCCAGGGACCATGTGATCCTTTTAGAGTTATGTAAGTGTTGATGCTTATTGTAGTAGTTTTCAAGCACTTGTATACTTCTTGAATAATCTGGGTGATAAACAAGTTGTTTATGCGAGTGTAGATGCGTGTAGTATTAGCACTTCGTACACCCTTTTGAATTTGATGTAATTTTCTTTGAATTTGTATGCAGATCTGATGTAGTTTTCTTTGAATTTGTATTCAAATTTGATGTAGTTTTCTTTGAATTTGTATTCAATCTTCAATGAATGAAATTAGATTTTGAGTGATTCTGTTGTTGCTTCTGTTACTCTTCTGTTTATTTGTTTTTCTTTGCAGTCTTTCTTTGGATGATACTTCTTCCTGTTCACGTGGTGAAATAAATAATTATAACAACGTATGTTGAATTACCTTGTTTTTCGCAAAGTTTCTTTTGGGCGTCTTCCTTCCGGTAGGTCGCGCCTTGATACGTTAATATGCACTTCTTTCTCTTTTCATCATTCCCGACGCGTAAGTTTTAATGGTAACGTTTTTGGGCTTTCAACCATGCTTCGATATTCTGGACGCCCCCCACTAAAAAGTTTAAAGGGTAACGCCTAGGAATTTCAACCTGATTTTATTATTCTGGACGCCCCCCACTAAAAAGTTTAAAGGGTAACACCTAGGAATTTCAACCTGATTTCGTCGTATCCTACTCGTAAGATTTTATGGATATCGCCGTTTCTATTTCTGACGTTCCCAACTCGTAAGATTCACGGGTAACGCCAAGGTGTTTCAACTCGTTTCCGTCGTATCCTACTCGTAAGATTTTATGGATATCGCCGTTTCTATTTCTGACGTTCCCAACTCGTAAGATTCACGGGTAACGCCAAGGTGTTTCAACTCGTTTCCGTCGTATTCTACTCGTAAGATTTTATGGATATCTCCGTTTCTATTTCTGACGTTCCCAACTCGTAAGATTCACGGGTAACGCCAAGGTGTTTCAACTCGTTTCCGTCGTATCCTACTCGTAAGATTTTATGGATATCGCCGTTTCTATTTCTGACGTTCCCAACTCGTAAGATTCACGGGTAACGCCAAGGTGTTTCAACTCGCTTCCGTCGTATCCTACTCGTAAGATTTTATGGATATCGCGTCTTCTTGGAGATACCTTATGATTGGCGCTCTCCAATCTTCCGCTTCTATGATCATCATGACTACCTCTTTAGTGATACTGGGGTTTGCAATAGTTTCTTGAATGAAGGTTCTGTTGCTTCCGGGTTTCTTGGTGCTTGCTAACTTTGATAACAAGTCTGCTCTCGCGTTCTGCTCTCGTGGGACATATATTAGCTCGAAAGACCTAAAGATATTGGCTAGACTGCGTACCTTCTCCAGATACTTGATTAGTTGGGGGTCCTTGGCCTGAAATTCTCCTGATACTTGGTTTGTTACTAATTGCGAGTCGCTTTTGGCCTTGAGATCTGTTATGTCCATTTCCCTTGCTAACTTCATCCCGGCGATCAGGGCTTCGTATTCTGCTTGGTTATTGCTCGCCTTGAAGGCGAACCTTAATGATTGCTCGATGAGGACTCCGTCTGGCCCTTCCAATACTACCTCAGCTCCACTTCCTTTGATATTGGATGCTCCATCAACTGATAGCGTCCAAGGTTGTTCGTTATTCTCTTCGGCGGGAGTCGTGAGCTCCAGCAAAAAGTCTGCTAGTATTTGTGATTTGATTGCGCCTCTTGGGGAGAAAGTTACGTCAAACTCTGATAACTCTACTGACCATGCTACCATTCTCCCTGCTAAGTCTGGTTTTCTCAATACGTTCTTGATGGGGTGGTCAGTTTTTATCACAATCTTGTGGCTTTGGAAATATTGTCTTAGCTTTCTCGCCGTCACTATTACTGCTAGCGAAAGCTTCTCAATTTTTTGGTATTTTGCTTCTGCACCTTTGAATGTTCTGCTTACGAAGTAGATGGGTTTCTCTTCCCCTTTTATTTCTTGTACCAATGCAGAACTAAGGGCCTTGTCCGAGACGACGAGGTATAGGTACAAGGTGTTACCTTTCTCGGGGCGAGTTAAAATTGGAGGCGAGGCGAGGAATGTTTTCAACTTTTGGAATGTCTCTTCGCACTGGGCGCTCCATACAAACCTTTCGCTTTTCCTGAGAGTGGAAAAGAAATGGAATGCTTTTTCTCCCGCGCAAGATAAAAATCTTGATAGCACTGCGATCCTTCCTGTCAACTGCTGTACTTCCTTGACCGATGTTGGGCTTCTCATGTCAATGATGGCTTGACACTTGTCCGGATTTGCCTCTATTCCTCTGTTAGTTAGCATGAATCCGAGGAATTTGCCTGGTTTTACTCCGAATGAACATTTGGCGGGATTTAGCCTCATGTTATACTTTCTTACTGAGGCGAGGATATCGCCTAAGTCCTGATCTTGCTCGCCTTCTTCTGTAGTTTTGATGACCATGTCGTCAATATAAACCTCTAGATTCTTTCCAATCTGCTCTGAGAATACCCGGTCCATCAGTCTCTGATACGTGGCCCCTGCATTTTTTAAACCAAACGGCATGACGTTGTAGAAGTAGTTGCAGGTGTTTGTCATGAACGCTGTGTGAGGAGCGTCGGCGAGATTCATCTTGATCTGGTTGTAGCCTGAATATGCGTCCATGAAGCTGAGCATCTTGTACCCTGATGCTCCATCTATCAGCCTATCAATGTTGGGTAAAGGATAAGGATCCTTTGGGCATGCCTTGTTTAGGTCCGTGAAATCCACACACATTCTCCACTTTCCGTTGGCTTTTTTCACCATCACGACATTTGCTAACCATGATGGGTATTTGATTTCTTCTATGAAACCTGCTTCTTTTAATTTGGTGACTTCCTCATTAATGGCTTCTCTTCTCTCCTCGCCTATTTTCCTTTTCCTTTGTGAGACAGGTTTGGTTTCGGGGGAGATGGATAGTTTGTGTATGATGATTGTTTCGTCTATCCCTGGCATATCCAAGGGATGCCATGCGAACAAGTCAATATTTTTCTTCAGTGTCGCCAGGATTTTCTCTCTCTCCTCTGGTTGCATGGAGGTGCCCATGTTAGTGGTTTGGTGTGCTTCACTGCCAATCTGGACCTTTTCTAACTCTTCAATGGGGCTGACTCTTCTGTCTTGGAATTCTTCCCTTGGGTCTAGATCTAAAGGGCTGATCATGTTGACGCCACCTGTCTTGGGAACAGGGCGAGTTGAAACAGGGGCGTTGGCTGCTCTGTGCTTTATCTTTAGACTTGATTTGTAGCAACGTCTCGCCAGTGCTTGATCTCCTTTGATGGTTCCTACTTTTCCATTCTCTAATGGATACTTGATGGAGAGATACAGCGTTGACATGGCTGCCTCTAGAGTGTTAAAAGTTGGTCTTCCAATGATGATGTTGTATGACGTGAAGGGGGTTTTTACCACCAAGTATCTTACCTTGATGGTCTTGGCTTGGTCTTTAACTCCGAATGTTGTAAGCAAAGTGGTATAGCCCATAACTTCAACTTGCTCGCCAGCAAAGCCTACTAGTGTGCCGTTGTAGGGCAACAGATGCTCGTTGGAGAGTTGCATGGCTTTGAAGGCTTCCCAGTACATTATGTCAGCCGAACTTCCTGAATCAATCAACACTCTCTTCACATCACAGTTCAGGATCTGAACTTGGATTACTAATGGGTCGTCATCATGGGGCATGGCTTCTCTTTTGTCTTCCTTGGTGAAGGATAGATCTGGAGTAGGCGAGACGGAAGTGTGTCCTACAAATTTTGCTTCGAACTCTAAGCGCCGTACGTATCGTTTTCGGGCGTTGCTTGACTCGCCTCCACCCGCGAAACCTCCTGCAATGGTGTTAACTGCTATTCTTACTTTCTCTCCTTCTGGATTTTCTTCTTGGCTTCCTTGTGGGTCTCTTCGTACCTTTGGGACTACGACTTTTCCATCAGCGGCGTCTTCTAAAAACTTCCTTAGATGGCCACTTTTTATGAGTTCCTCTATAAGATCTCTCAATCTGAAGCATTTTTCGGTGTCGTGCCCCTTGCATCTGTGGTATGCACACCATGCGTTTGTGTTTTGTCCCAACTGATATTCTTTTCCTCCTCTTTGGGGTAGTCAGGAGAGTCCTGCCTCGAGAATCTCGTCCAGAATGTAAACTCTTGCTCTGTTCAGTGGCGTGTATTCTTTCTCTGGGAACCTGCCCGTGTCTCGCCTCATTTGATGATGATATGGCTTCCTTTGGGGCTCGTGTCCTCTGTGATCTGGTTGACGCCGTCTTGGTTGGTAAATCTCTAGGGCTCTGTTACCTTTGTTGGTCGGCTCTCTTTCTCTCGCATCCCGTGATCTCTTGTCGGCGTTACTTTCTTCGCCCTTAATGTAACATTCCGCCCTCTTAATGATTTCCTGCATCGCGGTTGCTGGCTTTTGCGCCTGGGATTCGTTGAAGTTTCCGGCTTTTAAACCGTTATGGAATGCTGCGACGAACATCTCTTGATTAGGATTTGAAACTTTGATTGTTGCTTCGCAGAATCTGGCCAGGTATTCACGCAGAGTTTCAGCGTGGTTCTGGCGAATAGTGAAAAGGCTGGTGGCGGTGACCTTTATATGCTTTGATCCGGAGAACTGCTGGATGAATTTGCGCTGGAAATCTGTCCAATCTTTTATGGAGTTCTTTGGCAAATTCATGTACCATCTTAAGGCTGCTTCTTTCAGAGTACCGGAGAGCAACTTGCATTTCATATGATCTTCAGCGCCTATGATGGCGGTTTGCGTTCCAACTGCCATCAAGTGCTCCGAAGGGTCAGTTTTTCCATCAAATGTTGAAAGATGTGGTGTTTTGAAGTTTGCTGGGACCCTTGCGTCCCAAAAGGCTTGTGCTAGGGGTTGAGAATCGTTGATTTCGTCTTCATCGTCCTCGTTCCCTCTGTCGGCCTTTTCCTGGTCTAAGGACGTTACTTTGGCTTGAAGTCGCCTTAGTTCGTTGACGGCATCCGTTAACGTCATGTTGGTGCCTGTACCAGTTCCATGGTTGGGTGTTCCTCCCGACATGTTGAGAGGTTTACGTCTGTTGAAAGTGGTAGGCTGGGAATCGTTTTACCGCAGCCCCACGGTGGGCGCCAAAATGTTCTGGTGCACAAATAAGGGGGGTGATATTCAATTGGATCGTGTCTAAGAAATGAATAGCTGTTGACAATTGCACAACATTTCTGTATATATTAATAAATTGTGACCCCTTTACAATGGAGATCTTGCCCCTATTTATAGAAGTACCAGGGTAGTTATGTTAGAGTGCCACGATCATGTATACCCCATGACCGTGGCGGTTTCTTCTCTCCTTGAGGTGGCAATGAGCGGTTTCCTCCTCCCTATGCAGTGACTGTGATGACAGGAGGTGGTTACTTCCACGTCTAATGGCGGTTCCCTTGCTGCTTCTTCATGGGGGTAGTTATTTCTGGGGCGAGGACGACGTTTTTAGGACGTGTCGCCGCCTTCTTGCTTTGCCGCCAAGTTACATGTTTAAATGTGGTGGGTTGAATCATTGGGTCATTCAGTCATTGGGCCTATGCCTCTTCATTATTGGGCCTTACCCCAGTCCAATAAGTGAGTTGGTTGGATTATTATGAAGCCCTGGCACCTCTAGGAGGTGGCGTGTCGCGGTGTCCGACACATGTATGACACTCGTACGACACTTGTCGTAATAGTTAAACAAGCTTCACAAAAAATAATAATATTTTTTCTTTGATTTAACACTAAAAAGTTAAACATATATTGAAACAATGTTATCAATGAAGAATTAAAGATATTAATTTTGATTAGAATATTTTTAATTTTTTTTAATAATAAATCGATAAATAAAATCAAATTTTATCATATATATAGCAATGTTTGTGTCCTATATTTTTTACATTATCTGTATCGTAATGTCCGTGTCGTGTCGCGGTGTCCGTGTTAGAATCTGTGCTTCGGTCATAATATTAGTGAAACAAATAGTTCATGAAATCATCAAGACACAAAATATTAAATCCAGAAGTGATGTTAGTTTACAGATGTAACAAATTAAAGCTAATTTATCGAGGATGAGGATGAAACTTTGTTCACTAAGAAGGACATCATTTGCTCCATTCTTTTGTTCGTTTCAGCTTGTTCTTTCATGGCTTCAGCATGTTTCTTAATGGCTTCAGCTTGTTTTTCCAACCTTGTTCTTAGCTCTTCATTCTATTGTTCCATTTTCTTGTCAGCCTGTTTTAATGCTTCAGTCAGTTCAGTCTTTGACACAATTTCCCGACTCTTAGAAAGGGTATCTTTGAAGACTTCCATTTGGTTGTCTTTTGGACCTTCTAAGAGCAGCAATGGGTTTGGGGAAGGGAGTCTAAGAATTTTAGCTTTAGCTTCAGCTTCTTCCTTCAACATCATGGTAAGAAGTGTCATGGCAGTCACAAATCTTTTAGGCTTTGTTTGCGAGTTTGGAGGGGAGGGGAGGGTTTTGGAGGGAGGGAAATAAAGAGAAAATTAAAGAAATCTTTTACATTTTTTGAGAAAGTATTTTTTATAGAAAATGACAAATAAATACATATGATTAATATATTATGAATTTAAAAATATTATGACAACATTAATTAAATTTGAAGAATTCATATAAACCCTCCAAATCCCCTCCAAACCCTCGTCCAATACAATTTTTGAGTTCCTCCAAATTGGGGGGTTTTTGTGTTAGGAAGAAAAATTAACCCTCCAAACTCCTTCCTCCCAAACTTGTTAATCTTTCCACTTGTTTCTTCCTTTTTAGCCTTTCCTTCCCTTCCCTTCCCCTCCAAACTCGCTAACAAAGCCTTAGAGAACTTTTTAAACACTACTCTATAGGATAACTCTTTTACAAAGTTAATGTAGTAGTTGAACCATTTCTCAGGAACAAGATCAATTCAGCTATTTTGCTAGAGGGCTCTAAGGTGGAATTGCCTTTAAGATCATTTAAGATCCTAGTTACATAAATAGTTGCGGACGGATTCATGTTGAAGGTGGTAAGATTTGCAAGGGTCTTCCTAGGAGTGGTTTCAGAATTCAGAAATTTTGGTTATGAGGGTGCTAATGGTCATATCATCTTCATAAAGAGCAGTCAATTTTATTTTATCAGCCAAATTTGAGGCATCTTCAGAAGATGTGGTGTTTCCTAAATTTTGATTAATGACAGAGGAAGTAGTCTTACCAGAGTGTGGCTCGACTTGAGTTGCAGATGAGTTTGCTTTATCTTCTGCAGAGGACTCTTCAAGATTGATCACAGTCATTCTCTTCCTTTTCACAATGCTCTTACTTTTGGCTTGCTTTTCAGAAGAAGAACCAGATTAGTGCTCTTGTTTGAAGGAGGATGAGGTTTTCGTGCTTTTGGTCTTTTTTCTTTTCAAAGCATTTTTGGGGGTTTAACAGGTAGATTAGTGGGATCGATCATTGGGCCAGTTCCATCTTCAGCACATTTACTTAGGTAGTCTTCCAAGATATCTTGAGGATCTTGTTGTGTGAAGATGGGGAAGTTTTCAACTTCTATTCTTCTTCTTGTGATGGCTACAATATCTTCTTTTTTAGGAACTGTAGCATCATCCTTCAGATACATGTTCTTGAGAGTTCTTCTATTCACTACAAGAAATAAACGCAAAGTTGCTGCAAAAAGTATTTTTCGCAGCAAAAAAAATGTTGCTGCATGTCGCTGCCATAAGTGTCGTTGCGAAAAGTTTTGCAAGGACAATTAATGTCGCTGCCATAACTAGTGTTTTGCAGCAACAATTAATGTCGCTGACAAAACTAGTGTTTTTAGCAACAACTAATGTCGATGGCATAACTAGTGGTTTTTTGCAACAACATTTATTGTCGCTGTCATTACTAATGTTTTTTGCAACAACAATTATTGTCGCTGGCAAAAAAGCCATAACTAGTGTTTTTCGCAGCAAAATAGTTATTTTTTGTTAACGATATAAATTATTGTTATATTTTTTATACCTCAACAACAAAAATTATTGGAATAAATTAGATTTCCCAACTATAAAAGATATACATCATAAACTAACAAATTAGATTTAAAATAAAAGATATACAACATAAACCAACAAATTTATTTCTCAATATATTTTCTGAAGAGAACAATTTAAAGATAACAAACAAGTGTTTTAAAAATTATAGGCAAAATTACATGTTTGGTCCTTTATCTTATTTTTTTGTAACATTTTGGTCCTTTATCTTTTATTTGTAACAATTTGGTCCTTTATCTTATATATTTGTAACACTTTAGTCCTTTATCTTTTATTTGTAACATTTTAGTCCTTTATCTTTTATAACATTCACATATAAACCCTTTTTTTCATATTTTTTTATTAAAAAAATGTTAAATTTTATTTGTTAAGATACATTTTTATTAAAATTAAATAACACTCATGATTTTGATGAATATGTTCATCATCTTTATCAATTCTTTCATATTTTTATGTTTTTTAAAGGACTGAAATGTTACAAATAAAAGATAAAGGACCAAAATGTTACAAAAAGATAAGATAAAGGACCAAAATGTTACAAATGAAAGATAAAGGACCAAAGTGTTACAAAAAAATAAGATAAATGACCAAACATGTAATTTTGCCAAAATTATAATACAATTCCTAAAGATGACAATCTAAAGGTAACAAATCAATCTTTAAAATATAGTCAGATAAGCTTCCTACTCGTAACAAGCTTGTTACAACATATTTCCTACTCGAAAAACTTGCAAAAACGGTCTCCATTCGCAAACTCTCTTCTTTGTATAGTCAGATAAGCTTGTTGTAACTCAACTCACACGAACAATTGTTTAAAATCTCCTTTTGCTTGACAAATCTTAACAAACCTGAAAAACACAACAAACTCAAAGAAAACAGAAAAAGAAAATAGTGACTTTTTCCCTTAGTAATGACTATTCAAAGGCAAGTGATTAGTGCGTTAAAAAAATAGTCCTATTATATTATGAATTAAAGTAACATGTGAATTATAACAATAATTAGTAAGTAACTATCCATAATATTATGCAAGATGCAATATACTCTGAATTAAACTAACATGTACATTATATAACTCTAATAATATGAAATAGAAAAAGTAGTAAAATATATATACCTTGAGGCTATCATCGAAGGGCACGCTCACACTGCATAAACCTCATCAAAGTTGTGACATTTGCTTAAATGAAAGTAAGGAAAGATGGATAAAAATTGATAGAAATTTCATATGCAAGAGACTAGTATGCAAACATAAAAAGTGATTAATGCAATATACTATGATATAAAAACATAAAATTGACAGAAAACTCACATGCAAGAGACTTCAAAACCATCCTTCATATAATTAAATGGATAAAAATCTACTTCCTTAACAAAGTTGGGTCTTCCAGCGGTGATTGAAAAATTCTAATACAAAATCAAGAACCAAGAGATGAACAAACCAGAAGAAGGGTGAACAAGAATCGATGAATCTGATCCTATTTATATCAGTAAGATCAATTGAAATAAGTTACCTGGAAAATAGGAGTGATGATTCCATTGTATACGAAGGAGAAGAAATAACATTGATTGATGATGGGATGATTAGGGATTGGAAGAAGAGATATTAGCATTCAAGGATTTGTGCATATCTCCTTCACGCGTGAGTTCAAAGTTTGTCGTATCTCAATTAGTAAAAACACACAATACTAATTTTATATTAGTATAAAATAAAAATAGAATAAAAACCATGCATATCACAAATAACATAATTTCTATTTAATTAATAGAATTAGGAAATGCGTAAAAAAAAAAAAAGATTTTAGCAAAAAAATTATTAATAGATGATAATTGAACTTTTTTAAGCGTCAGTTAAATGTTTGTATCTATCCAATTAGTCAAAATGCACAAATATTAATTTCCAACTAGTATTAAAAAACAAACCAAAAAAAAACTAGTATTAAAAAACCATGTGTATCTCAAATACCAAATAATATAAAAAAACTAGTATTAAAAAAAAAACAAATAACAAGATTTCCATACACGCACAAAAAAAAAAAAAAACAAAAAAAAAGACCATGTGTATCTCAAATCCCAAATAACAAGGTTTCCTTTTAATTAATAGATAACATAAAAAAAATAACCGTTTTTCATTTGATTCCCCCAAATTAATTATTCTATATAATAATTAACAATAAAAAATAGAGTACTTAGAAATTAACAAATTAAATAATTAAAAAATAATTAAAGATAGTTATAGAAATATATATCACTATTAATAGCAATTTTAAAAATAGTAAGCATTCTCATCATATGACAAATGACAAACTTAATATAATGTATTTCTACTAACAATATATTAAAAGGAACTAAAACAAACTAAATTTGTTCTCATCAAGTTTGATAATATTTCAAATATTCAATCATTAAATGTAATTTTAGCTCTAAAGTTTTTTAAAAAAAAGATACAAAACATAAAAATAGGAACAAAAATCATAATTTTAAGTTAAAAAAAATCTACGCATAAAAATAGGAACATAAACACGATAAAAGATACGTATAAAAAATAGTAATTGAGTGGTTTCCCATAGACTTTACAAGGTTGTTGCAAAAAAAATATACTATTAGCGATAATAATAATTATTGTTGGGATAATTAACTTTTCCCAGTGATAATGTTATTGTTGAGAAAAAAACTAACTTATAACAACAACTTTAATTAGTTGTTACGATATGTATATTTTTATCAACAATTTAAATGTCGCTGTTAAAAATATTATTTCTTGTAGATTGATGGTTCTTCCAACTTCATCCTCTAATTCATCAATGACTTCAGCATTCTTTAGAATCCACTAACTATTGTTTGTATTTATCTTTTTGAAAAATGAGGATGATCTTAACTCTAAAATAAAAGAGAGACGGTGAATTTTTATTTAATCTTTGGGTAAGAAAATTGAAGAATTTGAAAATTTGAAAGTATAATCGTAGTAGCAGTTGCGTAAAAAAATGATAAAATTACATGTTTGATCCTTTATCTTATTTTTTTGTAACATTTTGGTCATTTATCTTTCATTTGTAACATTTTGGTCCTTCATTGTATATATTTGTAACAATTTGGTCATTTATCTTTCATTTGTAACACTTTAGTCCTTTATCTTTTATAACTTTCACATATAAACCCTTTTTTATTTATTTTTTATTTATTAAAAAAATGCTGAATTTTATTTATTAAGATACATTTTTATTAAAATTAAATAAAATTCATAATTTTGATAAATATATTAATCATCTTCATCAATTATTTCATATCTTCATGTTCTTTAAAGGACTAAAATGTTACAAATAAAAGATAAAAGACTGTAGTGTTACAAAAATATAAGATAAATAACCAAAATGTTACAAATGAAAGATAAAAGACCAAAATGTTACAAAATAATAAGATAAAGGACCAAACGTGTAATTTTGCCTAAAATATGTTTTCAGTCTTTACTTTTATAGCGAGTTTTGGTTTTCATTCCCGTAAGATAAAATCACTTTTTTTTTTGTCTAGAAAATCATATGTTTTCATCTCTACAAAAAAATTTCTTTTGTTTTTTTATCTTTAATGAGCAAAATTTTGACATTTTAAATCCAATATTATAACATTTTTATGTTCAAAATGATTTATATTATGTTAAACCTATATAATATAAATTCATATTATGTTAAAAAAAAAAAAGGTCACTTTTGCACATTAAGAACTAAAAACAAAAGAAAAAAAATCGTAGGAATAAAAACAAGTGATTTATTTTACAGAAACAACAACAAAAATTCACTATAAAAGTAGGGATTGAAAAACGTATTTTATCCAAAAAAATAAAATTAGTAGTAGTAGTGTGAGACATTTTTATATAGGCACGGACACAACAATACAAACACAATATTTAGGCAAACATACATCAACAAAAAAAAATTAAAATGAAAATAAAATATGTGTGTACCTTAGGTTATGTTTGGATTGGTGGTATGTGATAAAATGGAGTGGAGTGATAACTAATTAGATTCCATTGTTTGGATTTGTAAAAAATGGATGGAGTGTAATGGAACATATTTCATCCCATACCATCCAATCATTCTATTTCCCTTCCCCTTCAATTTGGAGTGTATCTAATCTAATGGAATGAAACTTAATAATAAAATATCCAAACAATAAAATGAAGTATTTGTTTCATTCCGTTCCGTTTCACTCCATTCCATTTTGTTTGTTCCATTATGCTCTGTTCTATTCTATCAATCCAAACATAGCTTAAGTATTTTGCAAGTAGTGTATCCAAGGAGCATCTCCAATAAGGGTATCAAAGAGAGTATCATATACTAATGATTCGTATCTTAATTTGTTTTATCACTGGAGTTCCATGACGTGGCATAGAGGGTATCAAAATTGATGATACCGGTACCTTATTTAAGGTACCGTATCATCAATTTAATATTACATTTTTTGTATATCAAATTAAATAGAATTAATAACTTGTTAATAATGTATGATACCAGTGTGGTATCACCATTGGAGCAAAATATGTATAAATTGCATAAATATTATATGGCATTCTAGGGACCACTTTTCAGTGATGTATGATACCCAAAGTGGTATTAGCATTGGAGATGCTCTAAATAAACACAAAATCAGGATTAAATTAAATGAATTAATCACGACCGAACGTCTTTGGAAATTGGAACTTTGAGCCCAAATTCGTCACAGCGCGGGGAAAATCGAATTCGAGCAAACGAGAAAGAGTTCAAAGTTCAAACCACTTTCTTCATTCTCTTCTCTTCTCTTCTCTCATCACATTTTGTTTTTCGATTCACTCATCATGGAGAGAATTCACGTCACCGTCCGTGCAAGACCTCTATCGCCGGAGGATGCCAAAACCACCCTATGGAGAATCTCCGACAACTCCATTTTCATTCCAAATCACACCTCCAAATTCGAATTCGGTACTCTCCATTTTCATTTCATTTCATTTCAATTTCAATTTCATATACACTTTTTAATTTCAAATTATGTTACGCAGATCAAATATTCAACGAGAATTGTAAAACCTGCGAAGTCTACGAAGCTCGAACCAAAGATATAGTCGCTGCTGCTGTTCGTGGATTCAACGGTTTGGAATATATTTTTTTTATCTTTGGTTTTGTTTGTTTGTTTTTTTCGTTGTTATTTTGGTTTATGAGTTGTTAATTTAGGGATTTTGAACTGAAGGTACCGTTTTTGCTTATGGACAAACTAACAGTGGGAAGACTCATACAATGCGCGGATCGAAAGATGAGCCAGGAGTAATTCCTCGTGCTGTCCATGACTTATTTCAAATTCTTGAACAGGTAACCACTCTGTGTCCTCTATTTTTCGATTTTGCGGTTTCATTGAATGACTGAACTTGTTTTTATGAACTGATTATACTGTTAGGCGACATTGTATACATTTGTTATCAAATTAGTAGTTTGTGTCTGCTCTTCAATAATCGATTACTTGTTTGGTAACCAATTGATACACATTAACTAATAATTCACTCAATATTAACTAGTGTACAAAAGATGAAGAAGGTACTGTGACTACTGTCAAGTGTAGAATAAATATTTCTTGGAGACTGTATGTTTTGCACTTTTGCTTCAAAAAGAGGAGTAGAATCAATATTTTGCTTTCCAAATCCTGTGTAGCTGGATAAGGTAGTTAAAAGATGATATTAATGATATTTCAGTTCAGTACTGGTGGACTATTTTCCATAAAAATGCATTTCTAAACACCTGTTTCTGATAAATTAGTTTGAAATGTGCCAAAATTTTTGATAAATCTGGTATTATTAACTGAGTCTGAGTTGTATATTTGCAAGGTTAAAATTTAATATTTATTTAAAGTATAGTCCCGGGACTTGCAATGCAACTAATAGAGTTGTTAGGAATGTACTTGGACTTGCAATGCAACTACTAGTTGTGACTTGTGAGAACTACCGGCAGTGATAATTGTTTTTCTTAATGATGCTTTATCCTTTGGGCATCTAGAGATGATCTTAAAATCTGACTATCTATGATGTTTCTATCATGATATCATCACAGCATTGTTAAATTTTTTCAAATTCAGTTCCTCTATTCCATATTGACTCTCATGCATGGTATTTTTATTTTATATTTTAGGATGTTGATAGAGAGTTTCTTCTTAGAATGTCATACATGGAGATTTACAATGAAGAGATAAATGATTTATTGGCTCCTGAACATCGAAAACTGCAGATTCATGAAAATATCGAGGTTATTTTTATTCATTTCTTTTTCTGGGTGAAATTTGCTCATTTTTTGTTGTTATATTTGTACTTCTTAATGTTTTACATCATTTTTCTTTGAAATCACAGCGAGGAATATATGTTGCGGGGCTGCGAGAAGAAATTGTCACATCTCCTGAGCAAGTCCTTGATCTCATGGAGTTTGGAGAATGTAATTTTAATTATTATTTTTTCATTTTTCTCAAGTTACTTTTATCTCCGTTATCTGTTTTTGTATTGTTAAATTTCCGTTTATGTATATTTGGACTGGCATACTAACTATGGAAATGAAACCTAAATTTGTATTTGATTGTTAAGTTCCTTCATATTAAATATTTTTGCGTGATTCATGATACTTCTAGTTATCTATGCAGTATATCTATATTTATAGAGTATCCTTTAGTCTCGTTTTTCCCCATCATTTTAATACTAACTAGTCACCTGCATATCTGCTACTTTATATCCAACTTACTGTTTGGTATATAGCATATGCACTCCTTCTAGACAACTAATTTTTTTCTTCTGATCCTTTGAATTTGTATCAGCTCATAGACACATCGGAGAGACAAATATGAACTTGTACAGTAGTAGATCACACACTATTTTCCGCATGGTAATTAGTACTCTTTCAGAATTTGCCCCTTTAAAAAATTGTAATGCTTGCCCCTCCACTCATTAATATCTTGTCTTCAATAGATAATTGAAAGCAGGGATAGAAATGAAAATGAAAGCACTGGTAGCTCTTGTGATGCCGTCCGCGTATCAGTGTTGGTATGTTCACTATTTCAACTAGAAATTTATCTCTCTTGTTGAAATTGTCTTTACTCGTTGGGTGTGGCCATTTAGCCATTCACATCACATGTGCATTTTCACTCTTCTTTTGTTATTAAAATGAATATGTTTTTATATTTTTTTTCTTATTTTTAATCATTATCTTAAATTTGTTTTATAGAATTTAGTGGATCTTGCTGGTTCAGAGCGTGCTGCAAAAACTGGAGCAGAAGGTGTACGACTCAAAGAGGGTTCTCACATAAACAAAAGCTTAATGACTTTGGGAACTGTGATTAAAAAACTGAGTGAAGGTGTTGAGAGTCAAGGGTAAGTTTAAATGATTATATTTTAGCTTGTTGCACTTCAATGAGAAAAATTGAAAATACGACATTTGATGCAGGGGTCATGTTCCATATCGAGATAGCAAGCTTACACGAATTTTGCAACCTGCATTAGGGGGGAATGCTAACACAGCTATAATTTGTAATATCACACTTGCTCAGGTAAGATATCCCTCCACTGTGTCTTATGCTTCATTCACACTACTTTATCAGATATCTAAAAGTTAACTCTTTCTCTATCCACTGTGAACTATTTCTTTTCTAAATTTCTTAATACAGTGTAATGAACTAGCGGATGTTTGTCTACTCTGAGCTTTTATATCTTTCCAATAACTAGCACATGTAAATTTAGTCCCAAATTTCCTTTGTTCCTCCTTCCAAACAACTAGCCATTTGGAAGGTGTTTGTAAAGGAGTTTGCTACACGTAAAAAACATTTTCAGTTTCCTTAACCTTTAATTGAATATAGTGCATTAGTCAAAAAAAGTTTAATATAGTGCCAGTTCCCACCATTTTCTGCTGTGATGTTCTGATTCTAGACATTTTAGTTGAAAAAAGCAGGCGGCTTCACTGGCTGGCAGATACGACATTGCCAGTTGTTTTGTATATCAAAAATCAATGGATATATATCTAACTTTGAGGCTTCCTAGCTATCAACGGCACACAATATCAAACTTTTCAAATGCGCAACCGATCTTTATTATATTTGTCATTTTTATGAAGGAATTTCAATTTTTCTTTAATATTATCTTCATCCAGTTATTTCATATGTGGCAGATACATACAGATGAAACTAAAAGCAGCCTCCAATTTGCAAGCCGAGCTTTGCGTGTCACAAATTGCGCTAAAGTCAATGAGGTTTCTCCTAAGCTGTTTCCCTCATCTGAAGAGCTCTTTTATTTTGATCTTGTTCTTTTTATTTTTGTATCATATGGCATTTTGTTGTACTTTTCTGTTTGTTGTGTGTCCTATTATATGTGGTCATTCTCTTTCTTCCATTTTCTTTAATAAGTGTATTTACATTGCATTATTTATTGTGGGCAGGTTCAATTTTTGATGAGAAGATGTCCTTACTATCTAAGTTGTTGTCTTATTATGCTTTTTGTCCAATGATGTATGATCTGGTTCAACTTTGCACTGAAGTGTATATTTTCCTTTGTTTACGCGCCAGATTATGACAGATGCTGCTTTATTAAAGCGCCAAAAGAAGGAAATTGAAGAGCTTCGTGCCAAATTGACGGTTGACCTAGTTTTCCGTTGCCTTTTTTTTTTCCTATAAGCTTTATGTTCGATTGGAAATGATCACAATTTTGTTTTCTTAAATATTACTAAAATTATATATGGTCTTTGTCTTTAGGGTTCTCGTTCAGAGCATTTGGAAACAGAGATTCTGAACCTTCGAAATACATTGTTACAGGTGCATCAATTTTCCTTGATCAATCTTACAAAGTTCTTGTTTATTCATTTTTTTATGAACTTAAATGCTGTTCTTGCCAGACTGAACTAGAAAGGGAACGTATAGCTTTGGAATTAGAGGAGGAAAAGAAAACTCAAGCTGAATGGGAAAAGAGAGTAAATGAACAAGCCAAGAGAATTGAAAACTTGAGTTCAATGGTTTTGTTTTCAAATAGGGATGAGAACAACAAATATATTAAAAAGGTATTACTACTGCATGTGCAAATCAAGTATACTTTTTGAGTGGGATGCATGCTTTTTTTTCTTTAATTTTTTCCCCTTCCCATAAAATCTAACCTTAATTTTTTGAGTGGGCTAATTTAACTTCTTCAAAAAATTTTTTTTACCTCCATCCAAGGGCACTAGTGGGGCTTGAACCCGGAATCTCCGGGTCCGAGGCTTGTCTTTTTAGTTTTACCTCTAGACCAAATCCTTGGAGTTTAATTTTCAATCTCTATCTCTCTTGGTTTCTCCTTGATCTTTGGAATCTAATATGGTATCAAGAGCTTAATTCAATCCAGATCAATGGCTTATTTTCAAAATAATGACTAGATTCTGTATGCAGCCATTTCATGTAAATCTAAAATAGTGGTAATCACAATTTAAGAAAATGCTATCAGAACGAATGACTTCTTCTAAAGCGGTCGTCACTGATTGGCGCCTTGCGCCAAGAACTGGTTTTTCTAATTTGCTCTTTCATGCCTATTTTTCCAGTACCCTTGATGCAATTGCTGCCTACATAAGCATACTTGTTTACTTTTAATTTTAGCCCGTACTAACTCCTTACAACTAATATGCTTTCGCCTGATCTCTTTGTATTTCTTGCATTCTAGTCTCCTCACTACCATTGGTTGATTTAAGTTTTTTCATGCATGTTCTGCAGGAGAAGAGGCGGGATACATGGTGTCCTGGAAATCTTTCACAGGCGCATCTAAAAGATGTAACATGATTCTTTCTAATAGTTCATTATTGTTCTGATGGCTCTTAAATAAATTATGATTTGGTGTTTGTTTGTGATACTAATAAAATTATTTTTATTATTGTAATCATGTCATTTATCCTTTCTTGAGAAAAAATACACAAGCTTTTACACAAGCAATGGTAGATGCTATGGCTGGACATTCTAAAGAGCAGCATTATCTGATATGATTTTTGTATCTAGTTGTAGAAAACAATTTGGCAACTCAGGATACCAAAGAAAAAGAGAGTGAGAGGAGGACATTGAACCGCTTCAATTTTCTGAGCTAGTTCTCATTTCTCATTATGACTTCATTGTAGTTATGAGACATTAAGCTTTTTGTTGCATTTACTTAGTTGTTTGGGACTCTAAAAAATTTACCAAATACTTTTCATTTATTGACTTTCCTACGTTGATATATATAATTTTCTTATGTAAGGTACTATAAATTTGATATTCATAGGTTATAAATTAAATTTATCTGCAGCACCACTGTTATCCTTGCTTGCATAATATACCATGACGTTGATTTTAGGCTATGATAGTTATCTTGCTTCTTGTGTGCCATATTTGTATCCAAACTCATTTGTTTTCTGCACTTCAGGTGTACTCTAGCATCGACACAAACACTTCTACTGCAGAACCTATTCGACCTAAGCTAGAAATAGGACCACTTCTTCCTTTCAGTGAACTTATAAATGAAGATGACAATGTGGATGATTCTTGTATGAAAGAAGATGATAATAAAGGTGATGTCAAGGACGATTGCAATCTACCAAACCCCCGCGCTTTATTGCATGTAACAAACAGGAGAAAGGATCCATCACGGAAGAAAAGCTTATCTATGGTTTGTCATATCATATTAAGCTAATTAATATTTGCTTTTCTTAAATTCTCAATAGTTTGTATTCTAATATCTTGCAAACATAGCAGGAAGACAACAAAGATCTACAACTGCAAGCAGAATATGAGAATTTTAGAGAGTCAGAGGCTATTCTTGTTATCAAGAAACTTCAAGAGCAGGTTTTTCTTTTCATGCATATTCTTTCTGTTATTTCTTAGTTCCAAAATTTCATTTGATGATTACATTTTTTATGACTTTTCCTGCTTTGTGCTGCATGAAAAATGTGTTTAAGGAAGATGAGAATGAACGGATGAAGTTGAATTGTTACAGTTTTATACAATGATTTGTTACAAAAAAACTTTAGTGTTGTAAATATCTGTTACAAACCGGAAATTTCGTAACTTAGAAAATGTTGAGGAAATGGATTAAAATGCACAAATAATGGAAAATAGAGTATTATTTCTTAAAATGAAAGATAAAATGCAAACGGATGAAATCCTAATGCCCCAAGAGCAAAGCTCCTTCAAAGACCCATATTGGTTCTAGCAATAATCTTGCATGCTCCCCTCACATTCTCCTCACCTCAGTATATATACTACTACGAGGCATAAAAAAACTTGCCAACTAAGCACCCTAATTACTAATAAAACCCCATTATACTCTTTATTACAATAATAACCCTTTTCCTATATTTCTCATACTCAGGTCTCTATAAATATCATATATATTTTGTAATTATTGTATTTGACCCGTTAATCAGGCCCATTAGGTTTAGAATAGCCTATTAAAACGAATCTGCTTGTATCCTATGAACAACTTTGAAATATATCAGAAATATTTTATACATAGTATCACGAGCTCTCTGTTTTGAGGCTCGCTTCTGCATAAACCTTAGCATTTTATGTACTTTGTGATTTCTAGATGTTTCTTGCTTACTTTTTTTGTCCTTGTTTCTTGAAGATTAACATTTTGGAAATGGAAAAGTTATCAAGCCAACAGAACCTGGATACTGTTTTTGATTTGGCAACCGAGCAGAACATAAGTGCCAGGGAGAAATTTGAAGAGGTAGTCATTGTTTTAGTTAATAATGTTTCTTCTGCTGTGCCTTCTAATCTAATTGAAAGACATTGATATTATATTATTGGTTACACTGCCTATCATTAAGTGTATTTTTGTTGAATTGTTTGAGGAAGTGATATTTTATTAATTCAATTGGAATGGACATAATATGAAAAGAATAAGAGATTCTCTATGAGGCCATCTGGATTTCCCCTGAACTTCAGTCAAGCATAGAGATAAACTTTCTTTTTTCCCCTTAATGTTTTAAATCACTTAAAGATATCAAGGTAAATTCAACAGATACACCAACCTCAGCTGTTTATGTTGCCTCTAATTTTCCCTCTAGGTAGCTGGTCCTGGCCATCCAAAAGAATGTTCATATGCATTTGCTTTCCCTCATATAGAAGTCCAAATAGCTACATTACGCATGCAAAAGTACGAAAAGTAAAATAAAGGAAAAAAAGATAAATTAGTAAAAGTTACTTTCCTTTGTCTAAGTTGCATTGAAATATTTTAGTCCATTTTAAGTTTTTTTTTTGTGACAATATGGTAGTAAGGATTGGTTATTCCAAGAGGTTAGGGCTCCATTTAACAACTCTGAATAATGACCTATATTCCTAATTTGAAAATTTAAAATAGTTACCACTGTTTTTTTTTTGACAACAAAAGTTACCACTGTTGATTCCATAATTTCACTCATTTAAATGTTTTATGAAGAGCACCCACAAGTATTTATCTAAACTATATATTTGCAGACACAAATGATGCTACTTGGTGATGTATAAAATTGTGTCATTTTTTCACCTATTCAGATTTCTAATTTCTGAATTTTGTTTTATGTGCTTAGCTCAATGAAGAGCTTATAAAAGCACAGGAGGCAGCTCGGGTAGCTAGTGAACAACTTATTTCCAGTAAAACTGTGAGCAACATCAATGTATGTATTTGATGCTTTGTATGAACTTTAAGATTCTTGCTTAATTATAATGTCTTCATGGTTACATAAGTTAACCGTTTTATATGATTATTATACATACTATAACCCATCCTATAAAACTGATTCTTGAAGTTTCATGTAGGATGGGAATGTTGACTTTATAAAAAGTGTATCTGTGGAAATTGAAGACATAATGTCCGAAGTTCAAAACTCGAAAGAAGCTGTTCAAAGTGTTATTTTGATGGTTGATGATGCGACTAAAAGTTTTTCTACTCTCTTTCATATGTTCCTTGTAAGTATTATTCAGGCTGTGTATTGGATAAATGTAATAAAATTGAAATTGCTTAATTATATAGTGTTTATTTCCAACTTTGGTTTCATTTTATGATTTGATGCAGGATTTCAAAGCATCAATATCTCAGGATTCTGTAGAACAAAAATCAATCGTTAGTAATTATCAGAAGTTGACTTCTTGCTTAAGACAAACAATATCCGAGCTTGAGAATGAGAAGGTAAAATTGCCTTTCTATTATGATATATTTTTAGTTGTATCTGGGTTCTCTGGTAGGTCTAATATTTGTTTTGCAGATTCTTCTGGACAACCAGTTAGCTAATATTCAAAAGCTTCTTCAGAAATCAGAACTAGATGCTCAGAGCTCCCATAATTCTTTTCTGGTGGGCCTTTATTTACTATGTTATCGGTACTACTCGTATTTTGTCTGATTGTGTAATGCAGCAAATGGGGCGTGCTAACTTGTTATTATTATTACAGGAACGGTTAGGACAACAAGAATTGGAAAATGGAGAGCTGCTTTCTTATATCCAAACTCTTGAAAAAGAGATATCATCATCTTCAGTGGCTAAGGAAAAGGAAACTTTAAGAAGAGATCTTGAGAAGGCAAAAACCAGGTTGAAAGAAACTGAATCTAAGCTCAAGATTGCTATGCAAGAGAAAACAAAACTTGAGGTTTTTTTGCTTTACTCAAGGGTTTTTTAGTTTCATTATAACCTATTACTTGTCAAAGTTGTATAATTTTATTCCGTAACATATTTTGTAGAGTGAGAAAGCCGGTGCTGAACGAGAGATCAAACGGTTGCATGGTCAGAACTCTCTTCTTGAACGCGATATTAGTAAACGTGATTCACTTGCTGGTAGAAGACGTGATTCAATTGCTGAAAAGAGTTCAAAGATGTTTGATCCTCAAAGACCAAAGGGTCCTGCATTTTCTCTGGTAGAAGACCTAATATATGTTTGCAAGAAATGTGGTTATTACTTATTATTTAGAACCGATCCCTTCCCACTGCATGTTTTCTACTCCCTCCGGTCCTTTCCACAAGGAACACTTTGAAATTTTCTTTTGGTCCTTTTTATAATAAACACTCTTTAAATTTATTCTTTATTAAATACACAATTCCATTTGTACCCTTATCAAATAATACATTCCAATGCTAGTGCATTAATTAAAGAGACCTATTTCCCAAGCTAGTCCAGGGTTAGTTTTGGAATAAAACATAAAATTTTAGAACAATTAATGAGAAAAATTTGTTTCCTTGGTCTGTGTGATTTTTTCAAAGTGTTCCTTATAAAAAGGATTGGAGGGAGTATTTTACTTTATATTTGGTTTTAAAATTAGTAATAATGTACTTTTCATGTTAGTTATGAATGTGTTTGATTTGATATTTTTCTTTTCTATTTTTGATATCTTGTATGTATACTATTAGAATTTGTGAAGCCTATATTCAACCACAAAAGCTAGCTTGAGAGTTGAGGTTTGCACTACACTTATAAAGGCCATCTTTGCCATATCTCTAGCCAATGTGGGACTTCTAACACACCCCCTCACGCCTAGCACTATTGGGCTTGGTGCGTGGAATCAACAACAACGGGTGGCCCAAATATGGGAGGTCTCCACAACAAACAACAAATGGATCTAGGATAGGCTCTGATACCATGTGAAAACTGAATATTATATTTCAAGTTATGAATAATGTACAATCACTAATGTGTTTATATAGGCTATTCTAACCTAATGGGCTCATGGGCCAAATACATATTACTAATAGAAATAAAAGATTGCTTCTAATAATAAAATATTTACTATTTATTTACAACACTCCCCCTCAAACTGGTGAATGAATATCAATCATTCCCAGCTTGGAAACAATTCTTTCAAAGTTATTGCTGTTCAGCCCCTTAGTTAGAAGATCAGTAAGGTTGCCTTGGGAAGAGACATATGGAGTGCAAATTAGACCGCTATCCAATTTTTCTTTGATGAAGTGTCTGTCAACTTCTATATGTTTGGTCTTATCATGCTGCACTGGGTTATGGGCTATGCTAATAGCAGATTTATTATCACAATCGAGTTTCATCGGTTCATCACTCTTTATCCTCAAGTCTTCCAAGATGCTTTTCAGCCATAATAATTCACATATTCCTTGTGCCATTGACCTGAACTCTGCTTCAGCACTAGATCTGGATACCACACTTTGTTTTTTACTCTTCCAAGTCACAAGATTCCCACCTAAGAAAGTGCAATGTCCTGTAGTTGATCTTCTATCCACAATTGACCCGGCATAGTCAGCATCAGGATATGCTTCAAGTCCCACACTTCCATTTCGTTCGAACAAAATCCCTCTACCTGGGGTTCCTTTCAAATATTGAACAATTCGGAGTGCAGCTTGTAAATGAATCTCCTTTGGTTGGTGCATGAATTGACTCACTAAGCTTACAGCAAAAGCAACATCTGGTATGTGATAGGTATATAAGTTTGCCGACCAACCTTTGATACATTTCCTTATTAACTGCAATATCTTCTTCTGCATTCTCCAACTTTACATTTGGATCAATTGGTGTACATGCAGGCTTGCATGCTGTCTTGCCAGTCTCTTGCAGAAGATCAGTAATGTATTTCTGTTGGGATATGAAAATCCCTTTCCTAGAATGAGCCACTTCTATTCCTAGAAAATACTTCAATTTTCCCAAGGTCTTAATCTCAAATTCCTTGGCTAAGTGTTGAGCTAACATTTGTTGCTCTTCTTCATCATCACCTGTTACTATAATGTCGTCCACATACACCAATAACACTGTGACTCCCCCTGACTCAGAGTGTTTAACAAATAAAGTATGGTCTCCTTGACTTTGTTTGAAGCCCAAACCAACCATAACTTTAGTGAACCTTCCAAACCAAGCTCGTGGTGATTGCTTTAGCCCATATAAAGCCTTTTTTAACTTGCACACGGCATTGGCAGCCATATCTTCACGATATCCGGGGGGTACATCCATGTAGATCTCTTCTTCAAGTTCTCCATGAAGGAAGACATTTTTTACATCAAATTGCTGCAAGTTCCAATTGTAATTGGCTGCTAAAGATAATATCACCCTGACAGTATTCATTTTTGCAACCGGAGCAAATGTCTCTGAGTAATCTATTCCATAAGTCTGAGTGAGCCCTTTGGCTACCAATCTTGCCTTGTACCTCTCAATAGATCCATCAGCCTTGTATTTTATTGTGTACACCCATTTGCACCCTACAGGTTTCTTTCCATTTGGTAGAGAAACCAATTCCCAAGTATTGTTCTTATCAAGTGCCTCCATTTCCAAATCCATGGCATGTTTCCATTTCCTGTCAGACAATGCCTCAGATAAGGAGGTAGGTATTGTGGTAGTGTTTAGACTTGTGAGGAAGACTTTATGAGTAGGTGATAACTGTTCAAAGCATAGGTAATTGGATAGAGGGTAAAGTGGCTTGTTGGTGCAGGTTCTAGTATCTTTCCTATGGGCAATTAGGAGATGTGAGTCTTTAGAGTGTATTGGTGTTACTTCTCTAGATTTTGGTTTTTTATGTTTTATCGGGTTGGATTCTGGTTCCCTTTGCAAGGTTGAACTAGATTCTGGTTCCCGAACATGAGAAAATTCATAAATTGAATCACTAGAGTTTGAAGGGTCAATGAAAGTTACCTCATGTAATGTTGGATCGGACTCATGGATACGAGTAGATTCAGGAATGATATTCTTTTTCCTTGTGTATACTAAATTTTTCCCATATCTCACATCAACACAAACATTTCCATCTTTTTCAGAATCAATTTCAGTCTCAACATTGTCAATTTTAGTTTCAACATTTTCAGGACCAATTTCAGTCTCAACATCTGGTCCAAGATTAAGGTCAGGAAGTACAAGAGACTCATCTTCCTTACTTGTGCTCTCCCCCTGAAGATGAGTTTGAATGAAGTAACTTTTTTGTTCATGAAAGGTGACATCTCGAGAGACAAAGAATTTATGAGACGGTGGATGATAACATTTGTAACTCTTTTGGGTGGAAGAATACCCTATAAAGACACACTTTAAGGCTCTAGGATCAAGTTTCCCTCTACCATCACTATGGATATGGACGAACGACTTACATCCAAATATTCTAGGAATAAAATTAGAAGAGGTGGACACATCAGGATAAAATGAGGATAGAACCTCCATAGGAGTTTTAGAGGCAAGGACACTAGAAGGTAAACGATTTATGAGATATGATGCGGTTAAAACCGCCTCTCCCCAATATTTTTTGGGAACCTTATTTTGGAATAATATAGCACGTGTTTGATCTAACAAGTGCCTATTTTTTCTCTCAGCAATCCCATTTTGTTGGGGTGTTTTAACACAGGAGGACTCATGAATAATACCCTCTTTTTGACAAAAGGAATTAAGTCCGTGATTGAAGTAATCTTTGGCATTATCAGACCTGACCCTTTTAATACTCACTCCAAACTGGTTTTTTACCATTGAGAAGAAATGTAAAAACACAGAGGTAACTTCAGACTTTTGTCTTAGTAAGTAGACCCATGTAACCCGAGTACAATCATCAATGAAGGTTACAAACCATCGAGCACCCGATATATTTGGAACATTAGAAGGACCCCACACATCAGTATGAATTAAATAAAATGGAGAAGTACTCAATTTGTTACTGACTGGAAAAGAGGCACGCTTGTGTTTAGCAAGTTCACACACCTCACAACAAAGACTCTCAACATCTAAATTTTTAAAAAAGGAAGGAAATATTTGTTTCATGATTCTAAATGAAGGATGACCAAGGCGACAGTGGTATAGAAAGACCTTCTCCCTGTTGGTCTTAATTGATTCTGAAAAAAATGAGTTGTTGAGTGGATTTGGGGGGAGATTTCGGTTATCCAAATAATAAAGACCATTCCATTCTCTTGCATTTCCAATTGTCCTCCCCGAATGCTTATCTTGAAAGACACAAGCATTATCATTAAATATAGCATTACATGATAGGTTTTTTGTGAGTTTTTCTATGGAAATTAGGCTAGTAGAAAGTTTGGGAATATGAAGGACATTTCGTAGGATTATAGATGGACTTATTTGGACATCACCTTGGCCGGCTACGGTTAAAAGGGTACCATCTGCTGTGGATATTTTCTTGTTGCTAGGACAGGGTGAATAAGTGGAGAATTGTGTGGGTAAGGGTGTCATGTGGTCAATGGCTCTAGAATCCAGTATCCAATATTGGTTATAAGGTTTATCTGAAGCATTAAATCCAAAAGAAAATTGAGACTTACCAAGAGAAAGTGGAAACGGAAACATACCTGAATATGCCAGAGAAGTTGTAACTGTTGTTGGTGTCTCCAATTCACTAAGAAAAGATTTTAACCGCTTTATTTCATCTTGGTTAAGTGGAACAAATCCTTTTTTTGACATATTGACCGATGTCATGGGATTGTGTTAATAAGGAGAACAAAATAGCAAAAAAAAAAAAATCCTTTTTTTTTGGATGAACAGTACGCGCGTGAACAGTGACGCGAATGAACAGTGCAACGGGAACAGTGATTCGTGAACAGTACGCTGCAGCTGCTTGTTGTTGCTGCTGAAACTGCAATGAAGGCAGTAGAAAAGAATTCTGCAATGAAGGCAGTGGGGAAAAAATTCTGCAATGAAGGCAGAAGGAAAAGGAAAGCGCGATAAAGGCTGCTAGGGTTTATGCGGAAGCAAGGCCCTCAAAGAACGAGAGCTCTGATGCCATATTAGAATTTGTGAGGCCTATATTCAACCACAAAAGCTAGCTTGAGAGTTGAGGTTTGCACTACACTTATAAAGGCCATCTTTGCCATATCTCTAGCCAATGTGGGACTTCTAACATATACGGTGTGAATTGTTTTCATTGTTTACCTATGCTTTGATGTAGCGGTCATACCGCGCCACCCGCTTCAGCGTTTTGGGGGTTGGCCACAACGATTTGCAATCCACCACTGACTACATAGAACGTAGGAGCTGATATTATTTAAATTTGGCGTATTTTTGTTATTTGTATGTGTATGCATGTGTGCATAAAAGCACCCTTTCCTATATCAGGATTTTGCAACAATAGGTCATGTGCAGTTACTGACAGCACCAGTAAAGAATTATAAATCGGATTTTTCTATTTAAACCTTTAATATGTGATTATATATCATGAGTTATATAAAAAATGGTAAAATTGGCTAATATAGTCTTGTCTTTATTTTTTTTTAAACTTCTAAGCAGGATAACTGATTTTTCAATATGTGTATGTATTGCTAATCAGGAAGAGCACAAAAAGCTGGAAGTTTTTGCATTTGAATCAGAAACAAGAATCGCTTCGTTGGAAGAAGAGATAATAGCTGCACTGAAAGAGAAAGAAGAGGTGATATCAATTAATGAAGCTTTGAATTCAGAACTGGAAGATTTGACTGAAAAACTGAGTACATCAGCCTCTGAAATATATGATTTGAAGGAGGAGATTTCAGCTCTTGTAAGTTGTTTTGCAAAGTTTTTCTTAGGTTTCTCCTTTCAAGTTTCAACTCAAATGTCAATTGATTTGATAGAATGGTGCAAAAGAACAGAGAGAAAATGTTAGTCATTGAAAGAAAATTTAGAAAGGGAATGATTCTGAATTTGATTGCATTGAGTGAAATTGACTATTGATATCTGTTGAGATCTTAGGTTACATTTAACTAGTATTAGAAGTATTTTTCTAACTGTTTATGCCTAACCAATCAACTGTTGTCTGTTCAACAGAAAACAAACTACTTGACAACATAGTGCTAACTACTCTAACACAGTGAATTGCACATATTGTTTAGAAACCAAGGCAAGCAAAGGACTCAAACATTTTCCCTTCAAACTCAGGGTATATTTAGGACAAAACTTACATGCATTGCTATACATGCAGTTTTTACTTTTCCTCTCACAAAGAGGTAGTTATTTTAATTGAAAAACAGTTTTCTTTTATTTTTTTTAAATTAAAAAACACTTCTTTGTGAGTGGAACAGCAAAAACTGCACATAAAGCAATGCAGGTAAGTTTTGTCCTTAATTAAAATTGATCAAACATCTGAGTTTGCACAGTTCACAGAATTTGTATGAAATAGTAGTACCTTGGTCAGAATATTTGCTTACTCATTGTGTGGGGATATATGTGACACATTCCAGCTCTTATTTTGTTTTACACCTTTTATTGAAATTTGGTTCCATGTACTAGGTCCTTGAGCAAACCACCGGATGATATTTATGTGAGTGACACTGTGCTAAAGTTATCACAAATTCACATTTCACAATAAAGATAGAAATGATAATTGGCACTCACAACTCTATGGGCTGTTGTATTTGCCAGTTGCCATGCTCCTCTATTTTGCTTTTGTGTTGGGTATTGCAACTGGTGTTTCTTGGACCACTGACAAGTAAGGTTGCGCATATTTAGGAGCCAGAGGTCGACATTCGGTCATCTGAATCTGAGGTTAAAGTAAATTAAAGAATAGGCCTGAAAATAAGAGACTGTTGAGGATTCACAGGTTGCAACAGAAAGCCATGGTGCATGGTGTCCATAAGATAATACATAATATGTTTGACCACCTTCAGGTGGTTGAGATAGATATGGACATACTTCATTGACGCTGTACCTGATTTTAGGGATAGGCTTAGTTGTAGTGGCATAATGCAGCGAATCAGTTACTGTTTTTTCAACTATACAACAGAATGCTAACTACTTAAACACGCAGATTACATAGGCAGATTGGAAACTGCCACAAGCATCTAACTATTTTAACAATTATAGTGTTTAATAGCTGATATGTTTTCCCATTCCAACCATCAAAGCTGACATCTTATTCTTGTTCATCCAGAAACAAAGATTGGAAGAATCTGATCTGAACCAAGAAAAGTTTAAAAGCTCTATCACAGTATTGATGGAAGAAAAGGAAGAGTTGGCAATGGTAGTGCTATTGCAACTATTTTTTATTTTGGGTGTGATTCTTCCCTTTTTAGGCAATTTCTTTTTATAAATTTAAATTTGTTTCATTGTGTCTCCTTGATCTTGCAGCAACTCACAGATGCCCTATTGGAAATAGAGGAGGAAAGGGCAATTTGGTCTGCCAAGGAGAAAGATGCACTTCTAGCTATAGAAGAACAAGCAAGGTCAAACAATGAGCATGTTACATCATTATCAACAGAATTATCAGAAGTAAGAATCATGGTTTTACTATTTAGAGCTAGTTTGGATAAATTTTTCAGCAAGCACATGAAAAGAAAAGTTGAAATGATTTTGCATTGATTATGAATCTTCTAAATAACAGCTTTTCATATAGATTGCAATTAGCTTCTATAGTACCTCATAACCTCAACTTTTTCAAAAATTGCATTTCCTTCTCCATGGGCTGTGGCCAGTGCACCAATAAACTTATAAGGAATTTTTTGCAACTTAATTTTTTTATTGTTTTACAAATACTGCATCATACATGGGGTCCTTGAAACTCCATTATTTGTTTAGTTTGCAATGTCTCTTTCATTTATTGGAATGCGTTGATCCTTTCTTCCTTTTTTAATGGTTTAGAATTATAACAACAATAGTTACATGTGAGCTCAAGTTTTAGTTTTATTCGGGAAATGTTTCTTTTGCTTCTGATACATTATACATAATGGTTTTGCTGTTGAGCATTCATTTTCTCATGATTGCCCTAGTTTAAGTGTTGCAATTTTTCCCCTTTTAAAGGTCCTACATTATAATAAAAAAAATTAAATAAAAAATTACTAATTACTTTGGTAGAATTTGGTGTGAAGGCACAATGAAATAGCACTGTTCATATTGAGTTTGTCAAAAGCATAAGTGAATTTTATATATTATAGTTACGAACTTACGATATAGTCCTATAGCAAATAATTTCATATATTATCCCATTGTTAAAATCAAAATTCATTTAAATGGGATACCTATCTGTGATAGAAGCAGCTGAGCAATTCTATGTTTTGATTGTAGTGTAGTTAAGAAAAAAATGATTGATGGACTCCAGCTTGGTTTTACCATGATGTCTTCAAGTTTGATAGATAAAGTTTCTTTCTAACTTTCATTGCATCATCTACTTAATCTTATAAAAGTTGTCTACAAATGTTAGGTAAGGAAAGAACTGGAATCCTATAGAGAAGAATGCAGGATCTTCCGGGAAAGATTGACTATTTCGTATGAAAATATGCTTGGCAAGGAAAAATTCAGGTTTGCTTAACTTATTATATATGTTTCTAATATTACACCTGCGACTATCACTATTTGAACTTTGTCAAAATATTTACATTGGGCCGACTTTATGTATTGCAAGGCTGTGCATGAAGTGATCTTTGTTGATTTGTGTACTGTTAGTCTGTTACGTGAGAATTCATGCATGAGTTTTTTGAGAAACAAGAATATATCTTCTACAGGGAAGAAAAATAGGAAATAATTTTTTATTTTCTGATAATCTATTCTTATTTATGTATCTTCGTATTTTATGGCTACAGGGAAAACGTTTTAGATTTGGATCACCTGGAAACGATCAATGTTGCGAGCAAACAACAATCCCAAGAAGTAAGGAATATTGATTGTAATGATATTATCGGCTTAGGATTTAGTGCACGACATAGTTGTCACTGTATTGGCCTGCATATATCAAGACCTAAACTTGAGTTGCAATCTTTCAAGCAGGAGCTGCATGACTGTCCTGAGAATGTAGATGGAATTCAGAGAGAAACGCAAGTTCTTAATAAGGGAGATCATCTTCCAAATCTAAGAGAATTAGATACTATGTCAGAAATTTTTATTGAGTTTCAGGTTTCATGTTCACTGCCTCTATATATACTTGTACAACTGTCTAAGAAAATTGTCCGTTATATATAACTTGGAACTGAGGGAGAAAGATGATGTGTGAGAATCTGCACAATATTAGTTTTACTAATCATCTCAAGTGACCTTGCAGAACCTCAAGAGCCAACTTTCCACTGTCACAGAGGAAAGGGACAAATTGACAACCCAGATGGAAGATGAACAGAAACATGTTATGGAAGTGGAACTCCTACTAAAACATTGTCAAGATGAGGTAGACTAAGGATTGTCTTATGATAACTTCTATCTTATAATTTTTACTAATTATATCAATATTTTTACAGTTGTCAAGCGCAAAGGACCATATTGAGGAGCTGAGTCGAAAAATTTCCAGCATTGAAGTCAAAATCCATGCGGTAAGTGAGTTGTATTCAGTTATCTGCCCCAGATCAGATCTACAGTATGTGTTTGTATGAACTCAAAAACATCGTCATCATTCATAGTTGACAACGGTAAAATCTATTTACTTTCTAATTTCATGAACAGGATAAAGTTACAAATACCAATGAAACAGCTAAGCTTAGAATGAGACTACGTGGAACACAAGCGAAGCTAGATGCTTTTCGTCTTCGATATAAGGAAGCAATTGATGAATCAGCTTCGTCGAAAATAAAGTACAGAGAAGCTTCAGAAAAGTTGAAAGACATGTTGGCTTCGCAAGGACTAGAGGTGCTCAACCTAAAGAAACAACTAGCTGCTGCCAAAGAACAATAGGAAATTTGTATATAGAATTTGTATTTTTTGTTGACAAAAATTTATGTTCTCTTTAATATGTATATAGAATTTGTATTATACAATTATTCACCCCTATATGTGGTTACATTTTGATTTTAACAATTTTATTGATTCACAAATATTGTGTTTGTATTGTACCAAAGAAAAGAAGCCACAAATGTACTACTACAAAGAAAATTGAATTTGTTATAAAACAATCACTAGTTTCAATCACTAAAACAATGTCCAAATCAACCATATATCAGTTCAGTTGATATCATTTATATTGAACTTTGTTTTGCATAGTTTAACCAAATAATGAACAGATCATTGTAGGCAAATTCAATCCAATAATACACCATTGCCATATAGTATATTAATTTTAAAAACATCACCCTGATGTAATGCATCATGCCTAAAAAAAACCTCAGAAATAATTAGTCATTCTTTATACTTACACATGACGGCTAAGCCTACCCAGATCAATATTTATATTAAAAAAATTAATTAAATTCTATGTGTTCCCCCCAATAAATAATTCAAATTTCTGCTCAATTTTTATTTATTAAATTTTTATTAGAAATAATAATAAGTGGACTTCTGAATATAATTATAATCTACTATGTTATATGTGAATCTACATTATTACAAGAGAATCATTAAGTTTGTGATTAAAATTCAATGTAAAAAAAAGTATAATATTAAAAAACACTATAATCAAATGTTGTTGTTTATCAAAAAAAGTAATCAAATATTGTTCACAACTAATAATTGTGTATTCAAACGTGCTTGATATTGTTAAAGTACCCCTTACTCTTATTTACTAGTAACATTTCATTATATCAAATGAAGATTGTAGATATATTCTGCCAGCTATGCATTCTATTTTTCATTTATTTTTGGGCTATAAAGTAAGCAAATTAATACATTACACAAATACTACTTGATATCTCCCCGTGACGATAACTCAGTAATCAGAGACATTCCATTTAATATGCAACGATCGAAGTTTGAATTTTAGTACTCCTACTTATTCACTTTAAAAGGTAAAATTCTAGCCACAATGTTACTTGTCCAAAAAAAAAAAACACTACTTGATATTGTCTTTAACACAGATAATTTCACGTATATGAATACATACATATGAATCCATAAAGTTAACCTGCACCATAGTAGTTACATAGGAGCTTATATACAGCACACACTAACAAGCTCATAAAAAAGTATTCATACATAATAATCTACCAGAAGTCTCACTAAACAGCTTCAGCAAAACCAAGTTGGAGATTTCCATAGTCAAAGACAGTGTGATATACCCTCATGAAAATATCGCCAAGAATCCTTCAGAAAAGAAAAGGGACAAAGTTTAGAACATGATCTATTTCAAGCATGTTTTGTTATGTACTATGCAAGTGCATGTACATAGTAAAAGTTGTAAGAGTAAGAGGAATATACCAGAGAGGACCCCGTGGAGGAGGAATGTCAAAAGCAATAAACCCACTGAGGCAGACTTGTGCAATGCCTTCTCCAGTTTTCAAAATATACTGAAAAGTACACAGCAATGATTTTCAGAACCATTAAATAAATCAACAAAATCAATTGTGTGGCCGCTTTATGGGAAGTTTTTATTAGGTTTAGGATTGTTCATGGTCCGGTTCAGAAAGGAAAACCGAAGCAAACCTTTAGTAGTTCATCCCGAACTGAACTGATATAAAGGTATAAAGGTTCGGTGCACCAGTTTTGAAGTTCCGAACCAGAACTACGTCTAGAAAATACCGAATTGTACTTTTTCAAGCCTAAATATCCACAAATTTACAAAGTTTGAAACATCATGACCCAATTGATCTTTCATGATTACAAAAAATTTATGCGAGTATAACCCTCTCAAAGCTGCATTGAAATGTAATTTATCGAAATTTCAAAAGCTAACCTGCTCTGGACTGAGGACGAAAGATTTATCTCCGATGGTAAACGAAATATTTGGCAATTGATAAATGCTATTACAGTCTACTACGGACTCTCCATTAGGACTTGGCAAGCTCTCACATAGCTGCAAATAACAAAACAAAAAAATTAACACATCATTCAGTGAGATAAATCTAAGCAACAACTCAGGTTTCTTGAAAGGATCGTTCAAAAGGCTTACTTGATTTACGTAGTTGAATATTCTATCCTTAGTTGACTTTCGCTTTAGTTGATTCTGGATCCAAATCACAAGCATCTGACAGGAAGAACACAAAGCAGTATCTTTAGCAGATAACTCTCCCTGTTCCTTTTCAGTAACCATCTCAATCCCCATGCTGCATAGGATTCAAAGAAAAATTTGAGTCTGTTTAAGCCAAAATATGGTAGCATTGTAAATTTGTACTGCTAGAATAAGACCTAAACTTTCCCGGTGGCAAAGAAAGAGATTAATAAACTAGTAA
Organism: Trifolium repens; assembly: GCA_030408175.1. NCBI lineage: Eukaryota > Viridiplantae > Streptophyta > Magnoliopsida > Fabales > Fabaceae > Trifolium > Trifolium repens. The sequence goes on along the minus strand of CP125836.1, from coordinate 48,674,120 downwards.
TTGTAACCAATGAAGAGTATATAAACCAACATCTTCAACTTATCGCCAATTGAAATACAATGAATGAAAGACATTTGACACATTGATATTATTTTAACAAAAAAAAAGAAAACTTTCTAACCTCTTAGATTGATCCCTCTTGGAAACACATAAACCAACTTGTGAACATACATCACCAGGTCTTACCTGAAAATCGAGATGAACTCATTTAGGTTCAAGGGTTGAAATTGCATAAGGGGAAAGAGCAAAGACTACAAGTCAAGGCAAAAAGAAAAACATTAAAGTGGGCAAGAGAACATACCCCGGCTACCAAGAGATCCCATATCAGTTCTCCATATTCAGTAACAATTTCCTTACATTCTACACTCAGAACTCCTTCAGCTCCAATAGCATGGTTGATTTCGGTCACAACAGTCTGAAATTATCAACTAAGTTAACAAAACGTATAAAAGAAAAGATACGAGTAAATAATATTGAAAAGATTAAGTACATACAGTTGGACCAGCAAGCAATGATGTTCCTGAATCCACAATTGCAGCACAGCCACTTTCGCAAACACCTAAAAATAACATTGACATGTTACACAGTTAGATGCACTTTGTAATCAAATTTACAATTACAAAAATAATGTAAATATACACTTTTGTACAAGGATTACATTTCTTTAAAAAATACTACACTATGAGAATGAGAGGAAACTATAGAATTCATGTTTTCTCCATATTCAATATCTTAAACCTTTCAATCGCTAAATCACTCCCTTCAGTATTCCCCAAAATAAAACTATGTTATTGTTGAAGAACAGTGAAGTCACCTGTTGAAAGACCTCCAATGAAAAAATCTCCCATTTCAAACTGAAAAGGTATATATTCATGTCAAGTTTTTCTGCATTAAACTATATATTTGAATAGAATTCCTGATCAAGCTAAAGTTTATTTTTCTAACCTGCCAATAGCCTTTTTGAGTGACTGGAACATATATATGTTTTCCTTTGAAGTGATTCGGATCAACACCCCCGAGAACTAGCTCGCCACCTTTTTTCGCCTTTGGATCCCCATTGAGCCAAAAAGAGAACACCTGCTCATTTACTAGATCTTGCTGCACCATTTTGTACCTGTGATTTATAACGGATCAGTAAGAGCCTGTTTGGATTGGCTTAATTGAGTTTACCTGCTAGCATAAGCACTTGTGAGCTTATAGAAACAACTTATGACATGTCCATAAGTTGTTTTCAGCCTATTTCCGAAAGATCAATAGGATAGCTTATGAAAAGCTTCCAGCTTTTATGACAATTGTTGTTTTTTTTGGCTTTATTTTATCTTTTGTTAAAGAAATAACTTATAGTTATACCTAAATACTTATATGATAAACACTTATGCTTTAAATTCTTAATAAAGTTGTTTATCCAAACGGAGCCTAAATTAAAGGACATAACAGACTGAACATATTTAGTTGATATGCAATCAGATACAAATGAAATTACAAAGGATTGGTTGGAACGTACCACACCGGCACAGCATTTTCAACAGAGATCTCCTGAAACCCAAGCCCAAGTAATCCATCAAACTTTGCCAGCACAAAGGAAATACTTCCTTCACGAGTAGCCTCAATGAAATCCTACAGTTTCAAGGATAATATAATAGTTAAGTTTCAAAGATTTGCTTTATAACTATACAGTATAACTTGATGCACAAGCACATAGATAAAGAAGCACTCACCACATCCTTGACAACAACATCACCAAGTTTAACATTATCTTGACTGAAAAAACCAGATATTGCTCCAGATCCATATGCTATTTTACATGATGTTCCTGAATTGACAAGTAAAAAAAGGACATTTGAGCGTATTAAACGGCGTACAGCAGGATGTAATTTACACTTTCCGTATTTCACCGACCACTATAAATAAATACGAGTCATTAGAGGACGGCATTACCATTTTTGGTATATGTTTTGGATTTTTTTGCCTTGTACCAATGATGAGTGTAGCAGGCAAGCTGTGAGAGAATATCAGTCAATAAGACAAGCATATATATACATTTTTATGACGAGTTAAGACACAAGCGTTAAGATGAACTCACAGAAAAATAGCATTTCGACGATGGAACCCAGAGGTTGGAACTGCCAGTATCAAATATGACATTAAAGGTCTGTGGAGGTGTGCCAATTCCAATCTCTCCGTAATATTGTGCATCCAAATAATTCTTCAAAGGAACTATGGCATCATCAGTTGATTTATCGGTATACTGGTCATTTGCACCCAACACGGGTCTGCTTGACTTTAGCTTCTCTCTGACCATTCTAGCAGCTTGAATACTTTCAAGATCTAGAGTTCTCTTCTTCAAATCAATCCGCATAAGTCCATAGGAGAAAGAAGGTAGAAGCGAGCATGTCAAAGCCCACAAACAGCAAGCTACCAACAGATACTTGTTCCCCATAGAGAAAATCTGCCAGACAGGATAAGAAGAAAGAAAGTGAAGTCAGATATAGTCCCAAACTCCCATTTTTACATAAAAAACAGCAATTATAAAGATGCCAAATCTTTGACTCTTTGTTATATATTTTCCACATATACAGATTTTACAAATTGAACTACCAAAATACTGTTAAACCACATCTCCACTCAAAACCTTAAGACATTATTTTGACTATTTGGTATGACGATGAGTATGTCAGAATCCATGGTGAGTGGTGACCCACCATGTAGCTTCTGCAAAATCACAGCACCGTGATTCTGACATAACGACCATGATGCCAAACATACACTACTAAGCTCTTTCATATATCTTCATTTGGCTAATTTCTATCCGATGTACAGTTGTTTTATCTGCTAAATTAGGATATCAAGATATGGTCTCTTTTATAACCAAGGTTGAAGAGAAATCAACAGAACTAAACTGAACAGAACATGATAATCATAATAAAATAAATATTAAAAAAATAATAATAATAATAATTAAGAAAACAGAAAATGAAACCTGAAGAAGCATAGGAAATAAAAATAGTAGAGGTGAAATCTAGGAGAAATAAACGGGTTGAAGTAACTATGATGATTATATTATCATAAGATAAAAGCTTTCTTCTTCTACTGCTACTTCAAAACAAAACAAAACAAAACAAAAAAGAAAATCTATAAAAGATTGGAAGATATAATTAAGAAGCTTAAGGTAGTATACGGATGGTGTTACCGTTAGGAACGTACCGGTGGTGAGGGCCAAAGGAAGGAAGAAGTAGCTGAGCTAAGTTGAGTCCTAAAACAAAACACATAAACAAACAAAAAATAGGAAGGTGTCCACAAAAAATAGGAAACTATATGGATACTTGGCTTCTCTCAAAAACACTCATTTCTCTTTGACTCTATTTATACAAAACAAAATTTACATGTTTGATCTTTTATCTTATTTTTTTTAACACTTTGATCATTTATTTTTCATTTGTAATATTTTGGTCCTTTATCTTATCTTTTTATAATATTCTGATCCTTTATCTTTTATTTGTAACATTTTGGTCCTTTAAAGAATATAAAAATATGAAAGAATTGATAAAGACGATGAACATATTCATCAAAATCATGAGTTTTATTTAATTTTAATAAAAATGTATCTTAACAAATAAAATTCAACATTTTTTTAATTAAAAAAATATAAAAGAAAGGGTTTATATGTGAATGTTATAAAAGATAAAGGACTAAAATGTTACAAATAAAAGATAAAGGACTAAAGTGTTACAAATATATAAGATAAATGACTAAAGTGTTACAAATAAAAGATAAAGGATCAAATTGTTACAAAAAAATAAGATAAATGACCATACGTGTAATTTTGCCAATCACAATCGCTAAAAAATACTTCCTCTGGTCTCATGTATAATCAACTTTTCACTTTTTAGATTCATTCAATAAATGATGAATCTAGTCAGTTTTATAGACAAGATACATCAGTTATTGAATGAATCTAAAAAGTGAATAGTTGTTTATATATGAAATCAGATGAGTAAGAGATTAAAGAATATTGTACCATGTTATTAGGATTGAACAAATTGGTAAGAGATTAGACAGATGGAAATTTTATCCCCACTAAATTACGAGACAAATTTATGGGCTTATAAAAACAAAAACAAAAAAAGAGACAATTTTATGTCCTCTCAACAAATTTTCTAAAATATCAAAATAATTTTTTATCTAAAAAATATCGTACATCATAAAATTTGTTCGATACTTTAAATTTTGTCATGCAATGGTATGTCATGTATTGTTCCATCTAATACTTATATTTTGTTGCATAAAAAACATATTTACTTATATTTTAAATCATAAGAACCCACTTATGTAATGAATTAAAAAATTATTTTTATTTATATATAAAAATGGAGGGAGGAGCTTATATAAATTAAAAATTTGTTTATTAACTGTTTTTTTTTTCATGAATTTATAACTTGTTTTAGTGATTTATAGCCTACGTTATAGACCTTATTTTAAATAGCTTATGAATTTTTTAGTTTATCAGTTTTTCTTTTAGTGATTTATAGCCTACGTTATAGACCTTATTGTTTTTAATACAAAACATGTGATGTATCATATATTTATATTACAAGAAACCTTCATTTATCTCTCTGTTGTTTTAACTAGAGCTGTCAAAACGGGCTATCTGGCTCGGACCGTTTTTGGCCTCCGTCAGGCCGGGTTTAAAAGTCCGGATAAAATATGGGCTGAATGAACACTACCCGAGCCTGGCCTTATACGGGCTTTCGGCAGCCCGGTCTTGTTCCTTTTTTTAAAAAAAAAATCTTTGAAAATTTGTTTCTAAATTTTTATGCATTAAAAATGACATATTAGCTCTTGCACTTGCACATGAAGCTTGTCGACATTCATTTAAAATACATTTTCAAGTTTCGATTGAGAAGAACTATAATATTAACTAATAATTAAAAACATCATCATGATTCATAAGCAAATAAGCAAAAAAAAAAAAAAAGTAGAGACTCGTAATTATATTACATTAGTACTAAGTACAACTGCTCGAACAAAATGCAAAAGATTGTAAGCTACTAAACTAGTGGCATGCATGCACACATAGGCTATACATACTGCTATAGCAGTGATGATACTGATCCAAGAAAAGGAACCAACACATTACCCAATTCAAGATTCTAAAGGTTGGCTATCATTTTCTTGACAAAGGAACCAACACATATTACTGTGATAGCAGTAGCACAATGTGCCTAATTCACCAAAAACATGTACTCCTTGGTTGCATTTGGATCGGCACAAATTAAAATACTCAAAATAGAATAATGTAACATAACAACACTAAACTAACCTACTTATATTTTATTTAATTTTTTTAATTATAATTTATTCGGACTTTAGACTACCCGCGGCCCATATTTTAAATAGGCACAATCGGGTCGGGCTAAAAAGTCTGGAAAAATATGGGCTCAAATTTTAAGGCCCAAGCCCAGAAAAAATTCGTGCTTTTCGGGCTGACCCATTCAAGCTAGCTCATTTTGACAACTATGGGCTGGTATATATTTAGCCTTTGGTTGCCTGTCTTAGCATGTCTTGTTATTAAAGAGATTCTTAATAGAAAATTTGCTATTTCAAAACAACTATGTAAGCTTCATCTATGTAAGCTTCATCGGCTGCATATATGAGTTGAGAGGAGAGAGAATAGAGAAGATAGTGAAAATAAAATAAAAAAGAATTAGGTGCTGACAGTGCATGATAAAATTTATGGAACTTCAATATCTAACCGTTAAAATAAAAAAATCTGACTAGCGCACGGTGGGAGACCTATCAATGTCTCCCACCCTAGACAGAGCCATTCAACAATGTCTCCCACCCTAAAAAAAATTGGTTTTGTTGTATATTTGTCTTTGGGCTCTTGTGTATATCTTGTGCTTTGAGTTCTTTTTTAATAAAATTTTGCAGTTATCAAAAAAAAAAAAAAAAAGCTTTCTATAACTATATTGTTGGCACTATTTTTATCACACACATTTGTTAGTATATTGTTGTAACAAGATCAAATCACTAGTATTGTTAAAATATATTCGGTGAGACTATTCAACAAAGTTGAACAAAACCAATCACAAGACTTTTAAATCACAAGACTATTCAACATATTGTTAGTATCCAATTACAAGTATATTGTTGAAATATATTGAGTTAGATCTTTATGAGAGACTATTCAACAACGTTGGCAAGACTTATAACATGTTAATTTTGATATTGAAACACATTGAGTAACCTATACTGGTATCTCATCTAAATCTGAAAATTCGAAGGGGCAGGCAAATCGGCCTATCACAGGTCCGTAGTATTTCACCTGATGCTCTAATACTGCGATTTCGGTTGATATATGGAATCTCTTAACCTTGATTACAACCTGTATATACACAAAACAAAACATTAAACATTTAATTCAAATAAGTATAAAAGAAGAACAGTACGTAAATACCCGTCTGTTATAATTGAGCTGACAAATCCTATTTACGAATGAACTGTCTTTGTCTAAAATAACTCTGTTTTTCGCATGAAAATCAGAGCTCTTTCGGTGTTACACCATGCTTCTTTTGATATTTTGTTTTCGGTATGTTATTCACAAGATCCTGTCGTGAAATTTTGATTTTCTTTTGCTTCTTGATGCTACACATCACCTCTAATGCATAAGCAGCATCAAATGCAAAACATCCCTCAATATCTTTTTGATCATCGACCAGTGATAAATGTTTCCCCCCATGGGTCAACAAAAACAATATTATCCGGATGTTCTCTTGGATGAGTTGTTTTACGTGGCGGCGGCTTTTTATAAAACTGCAAATATCAATGTCATCACAAACATCTTGATTTGTCCCGGAGTTCCATTGATTTTTCTTAGGAGTCTGCGTGTCCACGTTAACAAAGTAAGAAAAGTAATCACAAGTGTGTAAAAATAGGGTGTGCGAGAAACTCATAGGTAGCAAATGACTAAAAATAGGGCGTGCGAGAAGCTTGTATGTATAATATAAATGTATGTTTTTTTTACCAAAAACTTTGCTAAACAACAAAATTTTAAAAAAAATTTGGACCCGTTTTTCGTCAGGCTTTTTACCCCGATTCGGTGTAGCACGAAGCCCGCTCGGGCCGAGCTGAAATGGGTTGGGCGGCCCGTTTTGACGGATATCTATAATAAACTTATGCCTTATTGGTCATTGTTGACATTTTTCTGGAATTATTAGTTAGAAGTAACTTTAATGTTGTCACCGGAAACTTAAGCTTGTTTGCCCGTTGTTGCGAACCTGATTCACTGAAAACATTGTCATTGTTATGTTGTACATATACTGTGTGCTAGTCGTCAATGAAATTTACCTTGAATTTATGTTTTCGGTTTGTCTATTTATGTGGAGATAGTTTAAGATAGTTATTGTGATTTTTATGCCACAGGTAGTCAGATGTTATGCAACTTCATCATCTCCCGTATCTTGTGTGTTATGCCGGGAGAAAGACTACGTCCGTTGTTTGAAACAACGTGGCATTGATGATTTGAAGGAGCTTCCTAGGAGGTCTTGGTTTTGTAGCCCTACATGCGGTGAACAATTTTTCTCCTTGATGCAGTATATCAAGAATGGAGAACAAGAAATTCCTGATTTTTTTAAAGAGGTCATCAAAGAGAAACATGCACGTGTGGGATTTCAAAGAGACTCCATATCAGGTGGAAGATTCTTAACTCCAAATTTGCTCCTAGCCGTGAAACTAATAGTTTGTTTAAAGGTGTTGTGGGTATACTGAATGTATGTATTTTTCTCATTAGTTTCTTTTGATGTTTACCTTTTTTTCTTAAATTTAACTATTGTGTTTTGCACTTTATTTATAGACAAGGTTTGATAAAATACTTGGCTATTCTGTTGACGACCTTACAGAAAAGGTTCCATTGATTCCTTTAATTGTCAAAGGATAAGTAATTAATTTTCTTTTATTTTTGACTAATTTGTTTTTGTTTGATGACTTTTAACTAATTATTTTTTCTCTTCACAGAGATCCTATCAAAGGCTATGCCAATATGCATGGCATGTTCACTGCTATTCTCTTAGTCAAGTAAGTCTATTTTATTTGTTATTTGTAGTTTTGCTTTATTTTTGTCTTAATTTGTCCAACTAACAGATTCAATTATAACATGCGGTTCTTCAATAATTGTATTATTATTACTGATTGTTGAATTTTTTTTGCTTTCACTCAATTTATCTATTTTTTTTATCGTATAATTTTATTTTTCTTTGCAGTCAAAAGGTGGTCTCTACCCACCTTTTCCGAATACATGGGATTTGTCAGCTCAATTATAACTGACGGGTGTTTACCTATTGTTCTTCTTTTATACTTGTTTGAATTAAATGTTTAATGTTTTGTTTTGTTTATATCAAGGTTGAAATAAATGTTAAGAGATTCCATATATTAATCGAAATCGCAGCAGTAGAGCATCGCGTGAAATACTACGAACCTGTGATAGGCCGATTTGTCTGTCCCTACGAATTTCCAGATTTAGATGAGGTATCAGTATAGGTTACTCAATGTGTTTCAATATCAAAATTAACATGTTATAAGTCTTGCGAACTTTGTTGAATAGTCTCTCATAAAGATCTCACTCAATATATTTCAACAATATACTTGTAACTGGATACTAACAATATGTTGAATAGTCTTGTGATTTAAAAGTCTTGTGATTGGTTTTGTTCAACTTTGTTGAATAGTCTCACTGAATATATTTCAACAATATTTGTGATTTGATCTTGTTACAACAATATGCTAACAAATATGTGTGATAAAAATAGTGCCAACAATATAGTTATAGACAACTTTGTTGAATGACTCTGTCTGGGGTGGGAGACATTGATAGGTCTCCCACCGTGCGCTAGTCAGATTTTTTTATTTTAACGGTTAGATATTGAAGGTCCATAAATTTTATCATGTACTGTCAGCACCTAATTCTTTTTTATTTTATTCTCATCATGTTCTTTATTCTCTCTCCTCTCAACTCATATCTGCAGCAACCACACCGATGAAGCTTTACATAGTTGTTTTGAAATAGCAAATTTTTATTAAGAATCTCTTTAATAACAAGATTTGCTAAGGCTGGCAACCAAAGGCTAAATACATACCAGTTCCACCTAGAACTGTCAAAATGGGTATATGTGCATTCATGCCACTAGTTTAGTAGCTTATAATGATTTGCATTTTGTTCGAGCAATTGTACTTAGTACTAATGTAATATAATTACGGGTTAAATAGTTGATAGGCCTGTTTTGAGATATCCCCTGTAAAAAAAAATTTGAGATCCCCCCCTTGCATACTGAAGATTCTTTGGGATACCCCCTGGAGTAACACCAAGGCAGGGAATCTTCACGTTTCACCTATGTGGCACCTCCACGTGGATTTTTATTTATTTTGCCACGTGGCATTAAAAAGTTAAAAAAATAAAATAAAACCAATTTTTTCTGATTTCTTTCTTTTTCTTTATTTGTTATTTAAAAATTAATAATAATTAATTAATATTTGTTGATTTAAAATAAAAACTGAAAGAAAGAAAAACGTGTTCTTCTTCATTGTGCTCATTCATTCTCCGTCGTTCTCCTTCTTCTTCGTCCAATTCCTTGTCCATCGTGTATTCCGTCGTGTTTGAACTGATATGTTTTTCTCCTTCGTGCTTCTTCTTCTTCGTTGTGACTGTTTGTGATTTTACTCAAATTGGGAATTAGGGTTTTTGGATATAGGTGGAAGTAAGTGTTCATCAATTGCAACTTCAAGCTGCTCCAATTTACCCAGATGTGGTTGTGAGCTTCCTATGAAGTTGTGGGTTTCAAACACTGGGTTGAATCCAAAGCGAAAGTTTTGGAAATGTCGAAATAGCGGGGTAACAATATTACGAGTTGTAATTATGTTTTGTCAATTATACGAATTTGAATTAAGATTTGCTAACAATTATGTGTTGTCAATTATATGATTTTTTGCAGACTTTGGATAGTTGCGAATTTTTAGTATGGGATGATGAATTGTATGAAGTTAATGCTGCTAATGGAGGAGGTCAAAGGCCTGCAACAATGCAGCTTGGTGTTTGAGTTTGGCAAAGCCTTTGGACAAGAGTTTGGCAAACCAAATTTGACATTAGTTTATTACATTAGTTTGTTTCAAATGGTTGTGTTACAACTTGATTATGTTAATGAAAAATTTGGTTTGAGTTTATATGTTGTCAAATTTGGATTCAGTTTCAATTTTGGTTTGTTTATATGTTGTCAAATTATGACATTAGTTTGTTTCATCAGGTCATCACATAAAAGCCATAAAATTGTCTTACAAATAGGCACATAAGCACATATAATAAACTGCATTATGGGCACATATGGTAAACACAAACTGCATTACATATAATAAGCACATAATAGTGCAATTGTCATTACAAATAAGCACATATCAGTGCAAATAACATTACAAATAGCACATGATAGTGCAATTGTCTTAACAAAACATATAATAAGCACATAACAGTGCATTTGTCATTACAAAACAGCACATCATATTCCAATTGTCTTAAAGTGCATAAAGCACGTCATTATAAAACAGCACATCACAAAGCACATTAAAGTGCATACCAAAACACATAATCAGTAAGTACTAAGCACATGAAAGTGCATAACAAAACAGAATTGCATAGCTTAATTCCTAAGTACTAAACACATAATCATTTCTTCTTTTTTGGAATGTCTTTCCAAGACTTCATGGCTCTGAAATAAGTTCCAAGCTTTGAATCATCATGTGTCATTTCATCTGCATCAGCTTCTTTGATCTCTATAGATGCTTCATGAGTTGAACCAATACCAGTGATTGGTTTTTTGAATGCATTTTGTTTAACTCTTTCACTACTTCTCCTTTCCTTTCCATGATACAGTACATACACCCTTTTTCATTTTTTCCTTCTTCTCTTTGAGAGTCCTCATAGTATTTGGTGAACCTAGGCTTGCCTTTGGTGAACCTAGACTTGCACCGATTTAAGCTAAGCACAATTTATTAACTGAAATCAAATTAATAAACACTTGAATTTAATAACTGAATCAAAATCAAACCTTTTGTTGGTCAGATATAAACACAATTCTATTGTGTTGTCCAATGTCCTCCATTAATAACTGAATGAACCACATCCAGCTCTCTTTTGTTTCAGTTTCAACAATCCCAAATGCCAAAGGAAAATATTGGTCATTTGGGTCTCTCCCAACAGCTATTAATAGTTGTCCACCATATTTGGTTTTAAGCTGACAACCATCAACCCCAATAAATGGTCTACAACCATTATTGAATCCTTTTTTACATCCATCAAAACAGAAATAAAATGAAGCAAACCTACCATAAACACCATAATTTTTAGTGTTAGGAACAGTAGATCTAAAAGAGTATTACTAAGAAGTCAAAAGAGTAGATCTAAAGATAATGAAAAACATAAATAATAAGAGTCACAAACCTGGGATGCAGTGAACCAATTGGTCTCTCCACACCAATCTTAACAGTGTTTTGCTTGCAAACCCTTATCAACTCATCACCATATCTCCTTAACAGTGCATATTGTCTATCTAAATCCCCCTCTATGATTGCAGTTTCATACTGCTTTGCCTTCCATGCAGTGCTTGGATTGATGTTTAGAGAAAAATGGGTCCTCATGTGTTGTTGTATATCCTTAAGCCTCACCTTCTGAGTTGTGTGCTTTAACTGAACCACTGACTTACTCACCCACTTAGAGTTAACAGATTTATTGGTAAGTGACTTTACACACTTATGGACCATTTGCTCCTCAGGTGTCTTTATTGCAAATGTTACCTCCTGGCCCACTTGAGAGCACAAGACCCGATAAGGACACCCTCTAGCACACACCACCCTAAATTTGTCTCCCTCATTTTTAACCCACCTCAATTCATAACCATTCCTCACATTCCAATATCTTGTTGCATCTCTAAAATCTTGTAGACAAGTGAATTCCATTCCAAACCTAGGTTTGTATGTTTTTCCCATTTGTTTTTTTCTAAATTTCTCATACCTCAACCCTCTTTCTTCATCACTTGCATCTGGATCTGAGCTATTCAATTCTTCACTCTCATAATCTCCATCTTCAAAATTAGTATTTGTCTCACTGCACCCTATTGAACTAACTACAATTCTCATGTTATTTTCATTTTTGATCCTCTCATCAGCAACACTACCAAACCCATCATCCAAACCCACTGTCCTCTCATCCTCACTATCATAAAATTTAACTCCTTTTGCATAATCTGAATCATACTCATCAACATCAGGATTATTTTCATTTTCAACTAAGTGCTCCACAAAGATTGGTGCATCTCTTCCACTACCAACTATAAATGTAGCAATAACCTCCAAATAATCGTCATCTTCTCTCAATTTCCACATAGCCCCATCATAAAAATTATCAAAGATAGTCCATAGCCTAAAGCTATTCTCTGCATACCGCCAACCCCTCACTAAATTGAACACATGAGACTTTGACCAATCCTCTAATTTTTCACCACTCACTGTTGTCTGCACTCCACCCCTGTAAAACCTCTTATTGTTTTCATTAACTAATTCACATCCATGGTGAAAAATAGTAGTGAAGATTTCAGGTTCTCCGAAGAAAAAAAAAATTAGCACATAACACACACACACACACACCCACACACGTGTCACTCATCCCAGCCAAAACCCACAACAACAACTATATGTACAATACACACAATAAACAACTACACTAAACAACAAACATTGAAAACGGAATCCATGTGAGAATTGGTCCTACCATTATAGAGAATCTATCATGTGATTAAAGCTACCATTTTCAATATTTAATCCATTTCAATTTTGACTTTTTCGAAAATAGAAACTTACACAGTGTTTGTAGCTTTCGTCGCTTTTGTCTTCGTTTTTCCCGCTCCTTTACTCGTCTTCTTCCTCGCAGGTTGCATCTTCATCGTTTTCGCATGTGGCTTCGTCGCCGGCGTCTTCGATTCCGCCGGCTTGCTCTTCGTCTTCTTCATCGCTGCTTTCTTCTTCGTGTTCGTCATTTTTAGGTTTTGCTGAAAGGGTCTGATTGCAGGGTGTGATTGCAAAATAACCCTTTACATTCTCACTTACATCTTTTATCCAATTATGTTTTAATTATTTAATATTTACAGTTTTTTTAAAATAATTAATATAAATAACAAATAAAGAAAAAGAAAGAAATCAGAAAAAATTGGTTTTATTATTATTATTATTATTTTTAATTTTTAATGCCATGTGGCAAAAAAAATAAATAAAAAATAATAAAAATCCACGTGGAGGTGTCACATAGGTGAAACGTGGAGATTCTCTGCCTTGGTGTTACTCCAGTGGGTATCCCAAAGAATCTTCAGTATGCAAGGGGGGATTTCAAAAAAAAAATTTACAAGGGGTATCCCAAAACAGGCCTACTTTGCAGGGGGTATCAACTATTTAACCCTATAATTACTAGTCTCATGCTTTTTTTTTTTTTTTTGCTTATGAATCATGATGATGTTTTCAATTATTACTTAATATTATAGTTCTTCTCAATTGAGACTTGAAAATGTATTTTAAATGAATGTCGACAAGCTTCATGTGCAAGAGCTAATATGTCACTTTTAATGGATAAAAATTTAGAAACCAATTTTCAAAGATTTTTTTTTTTTAAAAAAAAGGAACATGACCGGGCTGCCCGAAAGCCCGCATAGGGTCGGGCTCGGGTAGTGTTTATTCAACCCATATTTTATCCGGGCATTTAAGCCCTGGCCGACGGACCCCGAAAACTGTCCGGACCGGGTAGCCCGTTTTGACAGCTCTAGTTTTAACCCTCGACCTTCTTCATTTCTACGCTGATATTTTCATCTTTCTTCAACTTCTGATTTTTATTTATATATTTCTTTTGCTATAGTTCATTGGAGAATTTGAGAAATTTTAGCATATAAATGATATGTCATTTATGGCTCTAGTGGTAAAAATAGTGGTTTAGCTTATAAGCTAACTGACAGCTGATAGTTTATAACTAATAGTTGATGACTGGTGATTTATTATTGATAAATTAATTGAAATGTTTGATAAAATGGTATAAAATCGTATTGTTAATCCATGATAAAATTTATATTAAATTAATACTAATATTTAACATATTTGGAATTTAAAAATTAAATTTACTATTATAAAATATTTTGTTTATTATTATTAAAATAATATTTATTAGTTGGAATTTTGTTTTCTAAAGTCGTGATTTTTCTAAAACCTACAAGTAAAATATTGAGTGTTTACTATTGTTTTTTTTTTTTTACAAACCAGAGTATATGATAATTAAAACACTGAGTAACATAATCTTTTTTCCCGAAGTGGGTAGTGTAAATTAAAAATTCAATTATTCACGTAAAAATTATTATAAACTAATCAACAATCATGGTTTTTTTTTATAAAAAAAGGGATGGTTTATATTAACTTAAATTTATAATAAATTATAAAGAATAAAATAACAATGATAAAAATGAAAGAAAAATTTATAAACTATAAACTCATATAAACTAATTAAAAATAGTGTATGAAAAATTAACTATAAACTAATAAAATAAATTATAAATTTATTATGACCGCTGGTTTTTATTTATTTTTTTACAAAAGTCAGGATGATAGTTTTTTTTTTAACTTTAATCATTGTTTAGGTTATAAACTTGGCTAATTGGTCTTACCTACCAAACAGCCCTGTATTCGAGGACCGAGGGAGTAACTCTCTCTCTCTCTCTCTCTCTCTCTAGTCTCTGCTCTTTCCTTCTTTGAGAAGGCGCATTTTGCAAGTTGCAACTTTAGAAAGGACAATAAGTTACTACGATATCAAATCCAAGTGAACCATACCACAATCGGTAGAAAGGACAACAAGTTACTTACTTCCGTTTCAGTAGTCGTCACCGGTAAGAGCTTCTAACCCCTTCGATTTGGTTATTACAATTCTCTTTTTTCATTTTAAGACCCTCACAGTTGCAGGAATACAGCCCTTTTACGTCATTATTTAATATTATGTATACTCACTAGGTGTTTGTCAAAATGCCTCAATGAGGTTCATTGCAAATTTCATCTTATACATTTGCTTTATATTATACTCTCTATTTATCTCAACTTTTGCTTAATTAATTCCAACTTTGTTATAGTTACAATTAGAATGGTGGGTGGGAGTGGGACTTTTGTTGGAGCTACTTGGTTTAGAATCAAGATAGGATTGGCTTAGGATGTATCATTTTTCGATTATTGCTGTTTTGTTTGGAATGAGATGTGGGAGATGGTTGATAGTTGATGGTTTTCCTATTTGCATTCAAATGCAATCCCATCTTATAAGTTTTATTTGGGAAGTGAGGTTATTAAGGGTGTTTGTGAACAGATTATATCAAGATTTTAGTTTTCATTGGTGCCCGTTATGGTATATTTTGCTCTAATTATGTACCGGCTATCTAAATATCGCTGCTTTTCACAATGGTCATTACTTGCTATACAACAAATAATCTCAAGTTTCTTTCATAAGCATGTAAGTGGTGGTAGGTTGTAATGCTTTGATTGGGGATTTTGTATCTTAGCTAATTGGATTTGTAGCTTCTATTGTGTCAGCTGAAATTGTGGTGGTGGTTTAATTTGTGGCTTATTATTTTCCATTTCAACAAGCCAAGCCAACAAGGTTTTTATATGAATTGAAATCTGAATTTTATTTTTGGTTCTTTGTTTAGATTCTTGACTAGAAACTTCTTATCATTCCTGTGATTTACAATTGTGCTTCTACATTCTCTAATCATCCCATAATAATAAAAACAAGCAGATCTAGTCAAAACATCAAGGATTTCTGTGATTTTTTTATTTGTCACACGTTTCAGCATCTACAAAGATGATCATATAGTCCGTTGATTTTAATACGATGTTGCTGCAGGTAACTGTTACAATGTCACTAAGACAATTCTTAGGCTATTCTGATGGCGATGTCATGAGGGCTGATTGTAAACCGTGTTCTAGACTAATGAGACATACAGCTGGAATATTTAGTGTTGGTGGAGCATTAGGATTTTGGGTCCTATGCCGAATGCACTATGGTTCGTTCTACTTTTTACCCTTCTTTTCTGTTCTACATTCTTGTCTGTTAGTCACCGACAGGCTACAGCTTTTGAAAGTTCGGTTCTAATTCATAAATGTCTCATAGTTCTTAATCTCTAAACTCCCATGCCTCTGCCAATGTGAATTATTACTAATGTTTTGCATGTTTCCTGTTATTAATTTATTGTTAGACTGTGGTTACAACTTTTGACCCGCTGGTTAATCCTGGTCCTTGCTTTTAATTATTCAAACCGAATATTGCCACTTAACATTGCTTTCATCATGTGGATGACGATCGATGCAAATACAGCACTATAATCACTTGTAACCATAGCACTTTACCTTTTTTTTAATAGTAATAATATTTCTGACATCTTATTTTTCACCATCTCTTGGTCTTTCATTATATAGTTCATAGAAATTTTGCTTTGTTGATGATGCAGGTCCTCGAATTCAAATTCCTAGGAGTCTTCGATGGGCAGCTTGTGGAGCTGTAACTGTAAGTTCAAGCACAGCTTTGCTTGTTCGTTTGTTTAGTCCTGAATGTGAGCCCCAAAATATAGCTGCTTATGACAATAAAAAGTAACACTGTTTGTAACTCCCCTTTTCCGCCCACATAAAGAAATAGGGAAATGATAAATTTTGAGGTGTTATGAGAATGGAATCGTGTTACTCTTGTAACTTCATAATCTACATGAGTTGGGTTACAAATACCTTGCATCTACAAGTTTTATGGAATAAATGAAACTTTTATGGCATCACAAAAGTATGTTATATACTTTTTTGTTTTTCAAAATTGTATTTTAATACTTCCAAACTAGTTATTATACTACTAATTCACATAACAAGTTCATGAAGGCTACTTTCTTTTAGGACACTAAAAGTCTAAATAGAACACCCCCGATAACCATACCCCCAAAAAACTCTTACCACGATGTTTTTATGGACCGCACACATAGGTTTGTATACAGCTTTGAACGCAAACATGATAAGCATTTCAAGACGATAGTTTTTCCTTGTTTATTCGACCAACATCAAAGCATGCCAAAGTGGTGAAGTAGTAATTCAACATAAAAATGTAGTACATGATGAGTGGAAAATGAAGCCACAAACATAAATTTTTTCGTTTGAGTCTAAAATACATTGGCATCATCGACTTCCATGCCTCCATGTAAAAGCAATTATTCAAAATCATGTTAAATGTTAAAAATAGGTAATAATTGATAGAATGCCGGACTCAATTGTATGCTGTAAAAAAAAGCATCGTGGTTGTCACCTAATTTATAAGAACCGGTTTGGTGGTTGAAGACAAGACAAATTATATTGTCTTCATTTTAGTTTATAGTTTGGTGAGCCAATAAAAAATATTATATATCATCTTATCCTATTTTCACTGGTAAAAATTTATGACTTATCCACTAAAAGGCATTGTAAAGAAGACTTTTGACTCTTGTATTATTACTCTTTCTTCATGATTTCTATTTTTGCTTCTCTTAGATTATATGGTCTCAATGTTGATACTCAAGTTCAGCAATAAAAGGAAAGCAAACCAGTTAGAGTTAATTAATCATAGTGGTTACTTAGTGGAACACGACACGACATCAAATACGAGAAAAGAAAGAATAAAATATTGCAAACGGACGCGTGAAGATGCAGACATGAATAAGAAAACAAATATCCTTAACTATAAAGTATAAAATAATAGTAATAATACTATAAAAATAACAAATTGCATTATAGGCTTTTGGTTGGTTCTTCCGTCAACGTTTTGTATTCCTTCCATCCCCCTAAACTCATAACTCTGATTTTGACTCTCATCCTCCAATGGCCTTCCATGATCAAAATCACAAAAACGGCGACCTTTCAAAGAAACCAAAGCTCTATATCTCTCCGATCACCGAAGCCGAGATTCAATCAGAATTCTCCCACCACGACCCCAACATAGCACGCCTCAACAACGGAGCCTTTGGTTGCTGTCCATCCTCCGTCCTTGCAGCTCAACGTCAATGGCAGCTCAAATTCCTCCGTCAACCTGATCACTTCTACTTCAACCACCTCAAAAACGGAATCCTCCATTCCCGAACCATCATCAAAGAACTCGTCAACGCTCAACACCTCGACGAAATCTCCATTGTGGATAACGCCTCCACTGCCACTGCTATCGTTCTTCAGCAAGCAACGTGGGCTTTCCATGAAGGAAAGTTCAATAAAGGAGACGCTGTCGTCATGCTTCACTATGCTTACGGCTCCGTCAAGAAAGCTATCGAAGCGTATGTGACGCGTGCTGGTGGTAGAGTCATCGAGGTTCCACTTGCTTTTCCCGTAACCTCCGAAGACGACATTGTAAGAGAGTTCCGTCAAGCATTGGAAAAAGCAAAGAGCGAAGGTAGTAGTAATAGTAATAATAAAGTTAGATTGGCAGTTATTGATCATGTGACTTCTATGCCGAGCATGGTGATTCCGGTGAAAGAGTTAGTTAAGATTTGTAGAGAGGAAGGTGTTGAGCAGGTTTTCGTCGATGCAGCTCACGCGATTGGGTGCACAACGCGCGTTGATATGCAAGAGATTGGAGCTGATTTTTACGCAAGCAATTTGCATAAGTGGTTTTTTTGTCCACCTTCGGTGGCATTTATCTACGCACGGAAATCAGTTAATTCAGTTGATTTACATCACCCTGTCGTGTCACACGAGTACGGGAATGGATTAGCTATTGAAAGTTCATGGATTGGAAATAGAGATTATAGTGCTCAGTTAGTTGTTCCTGCTGTTATGGAATTTGTAAATAGGTTTGAAGGTGGAATTGAAGGAATTAAAAAGAGGAACCATGATTGTGTTGTTGAGATGGGTGAGATGTTGGTGGAAGCTTGGGGGACACATCTTGGAACACCTCATCATATGAGTGCAAGTATGGTTATGGTTGGTTTACCTCCTTCTTTGAGGATTATGAATGATTGGGATGCTATTAATCTTAGGACACATTTGAGGGAGTTTTTTGGGGTTGAAGTACCTATTTATTTTAGAGAGGGAGGTGAAGTTGGATGTGTAAGTGGATATGCTAGAATTTCTCATCAAGTGTATAATAAAGTTGATGATTATTACAAGTTTAGGGATGCAATTAACAAACTTGTAAGTGATGGATTCACTTGTGCTCTTCTTTCCACTTCAACTAACGGTAGTATGGTTTAGCAATTACCATGTTCTTAGTAAATACAACAATTTAATGTATTTGCCAAATACTGAGTTTTAGTTGAATAAAACACTGCTTTTGTGATTGTCTTACACTATGTGGTGCTCAGTTTCTTGAGAAACTTGAGATTTTAATTATCAAATACGAGTATTTTATAGTAACTGTTTGGAAATGTTCAAGCTTTGAGGAGTACCTAGCTACCGTTCTATTATATCTCATTAAAAGTTTTACTATGGATGTTATTGAAAAATAGAAATGATGAAAATGCCAATGAAAGGGTCATGCTAACTTTTTTTAAAAAAAATTTTTAGAGTTTAGACTACACAAGTTTTAATGTAGGTTTTCTATATTAAATATCCTTAACTAGTAATTCGCATGTACTACTTAGGCTCTGTTTGGTAAACAAAATAAGTTAGCTTATAGCTTATAGCTTATAAACTAAAAACTCTGTTTGGCAACAGTTTTTAAAAAAAAGTTTATAGTTTATTTTACTAGCTTATAGCTTATTTTCCAAATGTTATTTCAAGTAGCTTATGAGCTTATAACTTATTATATTTTCTTCCAATTTTACCCCTATCATCTTACTTGAAAAGAATTAAATATTAATTAAACATATCATTTTTATGTCATTTCATACTTATAAGCTAGTCCGACCGCTAATTTTAACAAACACTACAAATTCAATCAGCTAGCTTATTCACTATAAACTAACTTATCAGCTATCCACTATTTTTTACCAAATAGAGCCTTAATATTTTTCTTAAAGAAAACCATACTTACTCTGATGAATGTCGTTAAGACAATGGTTAAATTAAAAATATAAAAATGTTGTCCCAAAAATTAAGGATGACAAAAACATGGCCCATCACCAATCCGTCAAAAATCATGTGTGGTGGGGCGAACCACCTTAGAGGTAGTGGACTATAAATCTCACCCGTCCTAATTTATGGCGGGCCGACAGGTTGACAGTTATTCCATCGTCCGTCAATTTTTTAAATAAAAAATTATTAATCAATGTAAAAAATTCACAAAGATATTGTAAAAATATTAAATTAAAGAATATTTTATGTAGCCAAAATAAGTATTTATTGACTCTATATAAACTATTATTCTAAAGTTTATAGTGCATAAAATATCTAGAATAAGCTAACAAAACAACAATAATAAAATGTTAATGAGTTTACCGATTAAAAAAATATTAGAAATATGAGCTTAAAGTCATAAAACTAGAGTAATTTTATTAAGAGAGATTTTTCTCTATTTTATGAGTGAAATAGAAGAAAAAATTAAAAGATTTGTTTGTAACTTATACTATTTTATTTTTTTTTCAACAATTTTATGCCTGATTTGCTCAAAAATGGAAGTTACAAAATGTTGTACCTCATTTGCTCAAGAATGTTATCCATTTGAGGAGGAGGAGCAATCCAAATTTTAAAGGAGTAATCATTAGTAGCATCAAATTTGACCAACTAATCAGCACATTTAGGGGTGCTTGCGGTTCGGTTTGGATCGATTTTGAGGCAAAAATTCATCCAATCCAAAGTTAATATTACTTGTGGTTTGGTTCGGTTTTGGATGACTAATTAAAAAAAATCCGATCCAATCCGATCCAATTTTATGCGGTTTAATTTGGATCAGTTTTTGGATATCCAAATTACAAATTAATTTTTTTTATTTAAATATTAATATTACAATGACACGGTAAAATAATATATTTGATGTAAAATATTAAAAATTAATATTTGGCAATGGAAATTATCAATTATATTTGAAATCTATGATATAGTAAAAAGAAATACATTAAATTGAACTAATAAGTATTATTGAGAAAATTGAAAATCAAATATTAATATATTATAATGCAATATATCATACTAATAAAAAGTTAAATAAGTATTAAAAAATATGTATGCGGTTTGGTTCGGTTTGGATCGGTTTTGAAAAATCAATCCAAAATCCGATCTAGCGGTTTTCACAAAAGGGACCTCCAAACACATCCAAAAATATTCGGTTTTTTGCAGTTTTCGGTTTTTTTGGATCGGTTTGCGGTTTTTATTTGGATTGGTTTGGATTTGAGCACCCCTAAGCACATTTGTTCCCTTCTCTCAAAGTATGAGCAAAGAATATCATCCATGGAAGCTTTCTAATGAGGAGTAAAATTGCATGGAGATGAAATTCATTCTGGTGAGTATTAGCAATCAGATCTAAAGTTGTTTGAGAGTCAGATTCCATGATGATATATTTATAACCAAGATCCCAAACCAATTGAAGTCCTCTCCAAATAGTTGAAAATTCGGCCACTAATTATAAGCTCTACCAAAAGATTCAGAAAAATCATGAATCCAAATTCCTAAAATGCTATGTATCTATTTTTTTTTAAAATGTTTATTTTATTCACTAAAGAATGACCAAATTATAAATAAAATAACTTACATGGACAATAAATGTAAAATTAAAAGAAAAAAATATAGCTACATTGATTTTCCTTCTCTCAACGTAATTTCAGTTATGACGGCAACCCTGTTGTTGAATGAGAGTATGACGTAATACTTTCATATTTTACGGAATTTTCGTCAAATGGACCTACTTTCACTCTAACTTTTCGTGTTTTGTATGGAACGACTAAGACACATGATTGCCTAAACAATTTAGGATGGCAAATGATATCATTTGCAACTTACAAGGAATTGTCCTAATTAAATTCTAATATCTCTCATTTGCTCTTTGCAGATTAGATTCTCTTGTTCACGAAAGTCAAGCCTGTTTAGCACTAACCTTTGGTCATGTGGAGCATTTGGGTCTTGAGGAACAAATTCATCTTTGAAAGGATACTCTAGTGAAGAATTCGATTATTGTGACAATTTTCTCTTAACTCCAAGTTGCTAAGGACACTACTAGAGATTTGCTAATTTCCTGCGGATTTTTCAGCAGAAAAAAATCCGCAGGTATTGCTAAGGATTTTCCTGCGAATTTTGTACTAAGGAGATATTTCCTGCGGATTTGAGGTTTTCAGGAAAATCCGCAGGTATTTTCAAGGATTTTCCTGCGAATTTTGCCACAAGCAGGTAATTCCTGCGGATTTTGAGTTTTCAGAAAAATCCGCAGATATTCCCAAGGATTTTCCTGCGGATTTTTTTTTTTTGTCAATATTTTTATTAACTTTGTAATTTAATTTTGTTTTAAAATTTACTTTTAATAATTAAGATAGAATCGATACTTGTGTTTTTTTTCCTCTTTCTGGAAAACTAAAATCGAAATCACTCTCGCTCTCTGCGAACCACCGCTACCATGGCCATGGCCACCGGCACCGCCGTTTTATCCTCTCGTCTCCATAAAGATTCTTCTCCATCGAGCTTTCTCTGCGAGTTTCTCCGTCGTTAACTGGTTGTTCATTTTCACTCGGTAAGTTTTCGATCTCGTTAAGTGTTGTTAATTTGTGATTGATTGTTGCAATCTAGGATCATAGATCATCGATTCAGATTCTCCTCTTTCTAGAACCTCAGATCTATTTTGTATGTGGTTCGATCTTTGCAATTTAGGTTTAAACAGAGGCTTTTGTAACATTGTTCTGAATTTTGTTGTAAGTAATATTTAGGATTTTGACTTTGATTCCTTATCATCTGCAGTTTTGATTCGTGAACTTTTGTCCTTGCACTCTTTTTATTCTAAATTTCATGATATGTTCACTAATTTTGGATCTGCTTTGAGTTTGGTTGGACTTTTCAAGTTGATATGAGTTTATTTCTGCTTGGTAAGTTTCTATTTTGTGAAACATATTCTTAATTTGGTTCACATATTCTTAATTTGTTGCTGATTGCTACATATAAGGTATATAGTTTGTTTTATAGTGAATTTGATTGATATTAAAAGTATGATGAATGTTTTAGGTTTTGAATTTTAGAATTTAGCACCTAAAGGTGAAAGGAAAACAAAACAATCTCTTCTATTGGAAGCAGTTTTACAACCTTCTGTTGAATTAGTTGTACTCCAATGCTTGAGCCACTATATTAGCATATAGGTGTATATTAGGTGTGTTAGAAATTACTAAACTGTAGAAAAAACAGAATTATTCAAAGTATGTAGCATAGTATTGTATATATGTATTTATGTTACAGGGCCTTTTTTTTTGTTATTTTAGTTTTCTAAAGCAAGATGCTTTTAATGAATAGTGGTTCCTAATCCTATTATGCATAATGCATCGTTCCGGTTTCTCTCAAATGTAGGAAGCCTATCTTCTAAGGAATCACCATTAATGCATTATTGTTGAATTTAGAATCTACATTGAATCATGATATTGCTTTAGAATCTACTTTTTAATAACATGGCAGTTTAAAGAATTTGTGTGTTTGGTAGCTTTTGGAAGAGTGTGATTCCTAAGGAAGACCAACTTGCTTAAGAGAAGGGTGATCTTGGCTCAAGATGTCAAATGTGTTCTCTACAGTGCCATTGCTGAAACTGAGATACACCTGTTCCTTCATGTTGCTTCCAATCTATTTATGTTGCTTCAATATGTTTTCCAGTAACTCATTCAATGGATCATTACCAGTTTCTTTAATTCAAATTCTTGCTGCAAAAGGGAATTTGATCTCTTTCAATGTTAGTAACTGTTAGATAGAAAAATCTATCATCTATAATATAAATGATGATGTGTGAAACTGTTAATGACCTTATCCATATGTTTTGTGAAAATGCTTACATGATAGCTGCAATATATTATACACTATGATGAAACAGGTTATGAGAAAAGCTAAAGTGGGCATGAAGGAGTATCAACTTGGAAAGTTTGCTAATGACCAATCTCTTATATATAATGTAAGTGTTTTCTATTAAAACCTCTTCTGTCAAAGGGAAAATAATTAATAAGCTCTTCACTTAATATGCAAGTTGCACCAGTATAAACAACTGCAGTGCAAATTCTCACAAACACAGATAATAATTTCCTACAAAGGCTCAACTAATTTTAGAATTCATTTGTGTGTTAGGAATGGCTGAGTTAGCGTGTTTTTCATATACCTCAATGACGTGGTTTTAATAGTAGTTTGTTTCCCATCATTTCTTTATTTTTAGTTTCCATGTTCTGCAGGCTGTCCTTGATGCTCGCAATGTGTTATCTCTTCAATGAAACCTGGAGCAAGCTGAGTTGATATGCACATGTATGATCGAGCATCATCATTATTGCTTATAGGTTTGCTAAAATGTTATGTTACATGCTTGGTTTCAAATGATAACAGTTAGGAACTGTATAGTTTCTAACTATATCAGGACTTAACTCAGAGTTTTGATAACTTTTGTGGATTGAATGTATGTAGTACTCCTTGTTTGGTTTCATCTTGACTTTCGGTGCCATGATTGGCGCAATAACAAGTGGGCCTATTATCTTGCCACATTTCAGAGGTTCCTGGGTGCCGAAGAAATTTTGAATCCTTTTATTAAGTAAGTCTCTCTAATCAAATGGTTACCTGTTATCTCTTAATTCATAATTGCATATCATAGACCATTACTGAAATTCAATTTTGAATCCTGTTTTTTTGAATTCTTGAGGTTGAGTATGTTGAATGATAATTCAAATGCATTGCAAATCATATATTATATGTTGAATGATAATTCAAATGCATTGTAATTCATATATTATATATTGTGGTGAAGTTTGTAATTGTCCTTCTTTGAACTTCAATTAATCATATATCATTTTCTTGTTCATGCCAATCATTCGTTATTGTTGCTTTGTTTTTAGGTTTCTAAGCTTGGATATTGATGCATGGGACTGAGTGGAGTATACATCTGCTGATACATGGATTGAAAAAGAGGTTAGATAAGACTAAGTGATTAATGGATTAGCATTTAGATACGACATTTTTTCTCAATGTGCCAGGATCTTTTGTTGTTCTTGCTTTTATAAGTTAAATTCTGCTAAGTGATTAATGGTTTAACATTTACAGTCCCATAATGTAAGATGTGATTATTTTCTGCACTTGTGGACCTTGAATTGCAATGATGTATGACAAAGCAGACTTTATTTGATACTTCATTTTATTTTTACCATCTGTCATGCCATTTTCAGAGGCTGAATTGGTAGAACGTGCAATTGAACTACAAGTAGAGATCGAGAATGCTGCATCGGATGACTCAATTGAACGTGCAATTGCTTTCCTCCGGGTACTATGAGCAGGGTACTTATCTGGAAATTCCAGTCTCTGTTAGCTCAACAACTTGAAGCTTTGCGCAAGACAGTTTCAGCAATAGCTAGCTACGAATTAAGCGTTACAGTAAAGCAAATAGAGGCAGGTACTTGTTGCCATGTTTACTGAGATGGAGGTATAAAATCCTTCTTCAAAATAAATGAAAGATCCAGCTATTGCATGAATTTGTTTGAAGGAGCTAAAGAGTACATTTTCAAGTTTTAGCCCAAGTTAAAGATGTAATTTTGTAACATGCTTTCAATATTTGATGAACATGTAGAGATGTAAGGCTTATTTATTATTGATTGAATCTTATTATTGATTGCATTTTTGTATTAAGACTATAATTATAATTATAGAATTGTCTTGGTTTATTACAATAGATCCATTTTGGGACATTTTAATATTAATTTTGGGATTTTTTTAAAATTCATTTAGCAAAAACATTCGTTACTACAAAAAAAAAACAATTGGAATTTCCTGCGGATTTAACTGCGAAAAATTATTTCCTGCGAATTTTCATGTGGTTTTACCTGCGGAAACAGGTTTCCTGCGGAATTTTCTACGGCTTTTAATGCAGAATTACCTGCGGATTATTCGCAGGAACGTTTGTTACAGTTTCATTGTCATTTTGGGTAGGAAATTCCGCAGGAAAGTTTCCTGCGGATTCCAAAAACCGCAGGAAACAATTACCTACAAAGGTTTTAGCTGGGAACCTGAATCTGCAGAAAATTCCGCAGGAAACACGTTTCCTGCGGATTTTTTGCCCATTTCCGCAGAAAAATCCGCAGGTAATATGCAGATTTCTAGTAGTGGGAAGCGTTTGGTGAGCCTTCCTTCCCTTTAGCTCAGCTTGTGTCTGGGGTCGATTGGCAGAAGGTTGATATAGATACTATGATGAATCTAAAAAAGGAGGGTTTTAGAGATCTGGTTAGAAACCATGAGTCTTTTTCAATTTGATTTCTATAATAGCGTTGGTTAGTCCAATATGCTTCATGTGGAAATTCAAACTCTCTTAATGACTATTAATCTGTGTTGGCAAGCAAGGTTTAGAAATATATTTTTTTATTAGAGGCTACTTAACAAAATAATGAATCTTTGTGTTTCATAACACTCTTCGTGAATAGAATGCTTGCGTGAATATTTTAGCAAAAATGAAAATATATTGTTTCGACTCTATGATTGTTGTTCAGAATCTCCATTCTTTTCACGTTTTGACTCTATGATTATTGTTCAGAATCCTCATTCTTTTCACGAAATTAGTTTATTTCATTTTATTTCAATTGATTTTTCGATTGCTCCTATCTTATGTAAAATTTTAAAAAAAAATAAAAATTTGAGATTTAAAAACAACAGGTTTTTCAATCCAAGCCCAACCCACTTTGTTTAGAAGAAACCCTTCTTAAAACAAACACATCTTAGGAAATTTTCTCATCCCACCCCCCAACACTCTTTTTAACCCCCCGGAAATCCAATTTTGCCCCTGAAAAGTGTAGTTCGGAACGTAGAATCCGAAAAGGTGTAAAAGTAATTTTTTAGTTCGGAACGTACTCCCCGAACCTTATTTCGGGGAGTAGAGCCCGAAATAATTGAATATAGTAACAGAAAAGCGTTAGTTTCTGTCAGTTTCTATTTTTTAGTTTTGAAAATAGGGTTGGGTGGGAAAAGGGTAGAAAACGTGACAACTCCCATTTGATCAACACTTCAACTAATTCAAGCACTCTAATTTGACAAGTAAGTAACTTCAATGCATCTTAGATTGTTCATTCCTCTTTAATTCATTTTCTATCAAATTTTTCCATTTTCTCTTGGATTTTTTCAATTTTTGAGTTCATGTTGATGTTGTTAATTATGTTGATTCTGTGTTGTTTGTGGCATTGGGTTGATGTATGCATCAATGCATGTTTCAAAACTATGATCATGTGTTGTTGATATAAACACTATGATTTTTGCACATGAATTGTTTGATAAAATGTTTGAATGAAATAATTGGTATAACAAATGTTTGTATGCATAAATGTTGATATATACATGTCTGAATTGGATTTGACTGTATGTTAAATAGTATTTAGATTATGATTTTGTTTTTGAATTTGAATTTTTATTGTAGAAATAGAAGAGGATGTTGGAAGAACAAGATTAGGCAGAGAGACACGCGCACATGCTTCTGCGCGTGAAGCGGTTGCCCCTCGTGCTAAAAGAGGACGCCGTCGCGCATCATCGGTGCCGTTTCAAGGAAGAAGTGATAATGAAACGGGAGGTTCTTCCACGGGTGGTTCACAACGGCGGTCAATGCCTTCACAAGATCAAGCACATGGTAGTGAGGTTGAACATGGTGTTGGAGATGAAGCGAATGTTGCTGAAGCTGAAGCGAATGTTGCTGAAGTTGGAGAGAATGTTGCTGAAGATGTAGAGAATGTTGGTGAAGATGAAGAAAATGTTGCTGAAGATGTTGCTGAAGATGAAGATGGTAATGATGATGGACAGGCACCTGTGGTTCCTGAAGAGGGTTATGGAGGGGGTCCGAGCGATTTGTCTCTATTGCATGAGTACCATAAGCATAGAGCAAATCAAATATGGGAAGCGACGAACAGTGAACTTAATCAACAACATTTGTTCACACGCCTCCCAAACCTTCACAAAATCACCATTACAATCCGGCAAATACTTTTTTAACAATCCATGCGCCGACTCAGCCCTGTTGGTTGTTGTATTCCCAAAATGCATAATCTCATTTGTCCACAAATTTACCACTTTTTCTTTGTCGGTGTCAAGAATGGTTTTTTCTACATAGGTAACGAATTTTGGCCATTTCTTATGAACATTCCTAAATTAGATGGCCATCTAACCCTCAACTAGATGGCCATCTAACCCTTTATCAAACTCATGGTTGTGTACGCCGTTCACAACACTTAGATGCCAATCCTTGCTTGTGTTATAAAAATAACCACGGAGCCTAAACGGGCATCCGCACTTCCTCGTTCCCGTTTCTTCGAACTTTGGCTTCTTGCTAGTTCGTTTGTAGGCACCTCCCCTTTCACAACCCAAAACCAACTTTTGCTTCCTCTTTCCATCACCATAATCAGAGTTTACAATAACAACTGCAAACTTTAAACCAGCAGCTACCTCGCGAACCCACTTCAGTAAATCATCGCGAGTCTTGAAAGCTTCCTCCCTCAAAAAACTTGAGCTACAATCAAAATGTATTGTCGGAGGACCACTTTCAGGAGGAGCAGGAGGAGGAGCGGGAACAGGAGGAGCAGGAAGAGCAAGAGGTGCTTCTTGCGGTTGATGAAAATTGACAGGCTTAACATCGCCCACAACTTCGTAGACACCTATATCAAGCACTACTTGTCTAGATTTATGATCCACCATAACTACAACAAAAAAAAATCAATATCAACTACAATTCATATCAAATAACATATGGAACTTAAACTCAAATATCTAAGCTATAATCATTAAACATATCATTAATAATAACCATTAAGCAAATCAAAACATTTAATCTTTCTAAATTTGGAAGAAAAAAAAAAATTGGCAGTAGCAGGCAGTAGCAGTGCAGAAGGAAAACATAAAATTTTTTCTAAGTATAAGTTCGGGCCGTATTTTCCGAAATAGTTTGTCCCTTTTTTCGGAAAACATTCCCCGAACGACACCATGTCAGAGATTTCGGAAACCTAGGTGCATCAGTCAATTCAAAGCTAAAATATACAAAATCTAATCGGTTAGAAACGCAATTTACCTTATGTTGATGTATCAGTGAGTGTTGATTCCGTTAGATAGCCTCCTAAACGTCAGATTGAGCCAACAATGATGAAAAACGCGTTTGGAACCAAAGAGAATGAGAGATTGAGTGTTTGACATGAATGAGAGGAAGTGAGCTGGTTTTCTGAAATATAACGTCTTGTTTCGGGCTCTAGTCCCCAAAATATGGTTCGGAAAAGGTGTCCCGAACCAGTTTGAAGGTTTTAAATTATTTCGGAACGTAGAGCCCGAACTATATTTTTGTAAGGGTAAAAAGGGAAATCCGGGGGGGAAAAAGAACCATGGGGGTGGGATGAGAAAATTTCACATCTTAGCAAATAAAAACACAAAAACAATAAAGAGAAAAACTCAGCAGTTTGTAGTATCAGAAACAAAACAAAGTTTGAGTCACAGCAATGAACTCAACTGCCCGGAAAACAGAGGTGGAGTCTGTCGTCTTCCGCCGCCACAAACAGTAACAAAGCCGTCCAGGTTTCTCCCTTTCCTTCAAAATCTCCCGAATGCGATTCCAGTGCACCACAGAATTAACGCAGCAGATTTCCACACCGCACCGTCATTCCCCAATTTGGCGCTAAAGCGGCGCAATTAACAACCAAGGTTAGGGTTAATGATAATTTTTCAAATTAGCCATTCAAATTCATAAATTATTGAAATTTATGCTATTCATTGTGATTCAATTATCTTCTTAGTCATAGTTTTACATGTTTTGAATATTTCTCAAGTTTTTTAGTTTTTAGTTATTTGGGGATTATTATAATTTTTTAATTTGGGATTTTTAAATTTGTTGATAAAAAAAAAAATGATATTTTCATGTGTGTTAGGTCATGGCTGATAAGAAGACAATTGCAATTTGTCAGTCAGGAGGCAAATTTGAAACTGCAAATGATGGTACTTTGTCATATAAAGGTGGTGATGCTCATGCTATGGATATTGATGATCAAATGAAATTTATAGACTTTAAGGCTGAAATAGCAGAAATGTTTAGTTTTAATGTTAGTAACATTGCTATCAAGTATTTTCTTCCTGGTAACAAGACTACTCTTATTTCAATTTCCAATGATAAGGATCTACAACGAATGGTTAAGTTTCATTGTGATTCGAGTACAGTTGAAATCTATATCTTTGTTGAAGAGCCACTTGCAATTGAGGTCTCAACCATGCCTGCCAGTAGGTAGATTCTTTGTTTCTATGCTGATATATTTCTTTGGTATTTAATTGAGAGTTTCTAGTGTTTAATTTTGTTATTTCGGTGTTTTTTAGGTCGAGTAGAACAACTTTGTCTGAAACAGTGTTGCCGATTAATACCATTTTGAATCCTGATGCTGATTATGCCCCGCCTGTTGCCTCTCATGATACCATTCAAATGGATACAGATATGGATATCCCTCTTTTGAGTCTTTCGTCAAACGAGGAGAAGCTTGCTAAAGGGGCACAACAATGGCAGAATACTATCACTGGTGTGGGTCAAAGGTTCAACAGCGTGCATGAATTTCGAGAGTCGTTGCGTAAATTTGCTATTGCTCGTCAGTTTGCATTTAAATATAAAAAGAATGATAGTCATCGAGTGACTGTTAAATGCAAAGCAGAAGGTTGTCCTTGGAGAATTCATGCGTCGAGGCTGTCAAGTACTCAGTTGATATGCATAAAAAAGATGAATTCGGAACATACTTGTGAAGGGGCTGCTGGAACAACAGGGCATCAAGCAACTAGGAGTTGGGTGGCTAGTATTATCAAGGAAAAGTTGAAAGCTTTTCCGGACTACAAGCCCAAGGACATTGTCAATGACATAAAGCAGGAATATGGAATTCAACTGAACTACTTTCAGGCATGGCGTGGGAAAGAGATTGCAAAGGAGCAGCTTCAGGGTTCTTATAAAGAGGCGTATAGTCAGTTACCTTTCTTCTGTGAAAAATTAATGGAGGCTAATCCTGGAAGTCTAGCTTTGTACACTACTAAGGAAGACTCGAGCTTCGATCGTCTCTTCGTAGCATTTCATGCTTCGCTGTATGGCTTTCAACAAGGTTGTCGACCACTGATTTTCCTTGATAGCATTCCACTGAAGTCAAAATACCAAGGGGCACTGTTAGCTGCAACAGCTGCTGATGCGGATGATGGTGTATTCCCTGTTGCTTTTGCCATTGTTGACGCTGAATCTGATGATAGTTGGCATTGGTTCTTGCTTCAACTCAAATCAGAGCTATCAACATCTGTTCCCATAACATTTGTAGCTGACAGAGAAAATGGACTAAAAAATTCGATTGCTGAGATATTTGATGGTTCATTTCATGCATACTGCCTCCGATACTTGACTGAGCAACTTTTTAGAGACTTGAAAGAGCAGTATTCTCATGAGGTAAGGCGACTCATGATTGAGGATGTATATGCTGCTGCTTATGCACCCAAACCAGAAGGCTTTCAGAATGGCATGGAGAGCTTAAAAAGGATTTCTGTAGAAGCTTATGATTGGATAATGCAAAGTGATCCCCAGAACTGGGCGAATTCATTCTTTCAGGGTACTAGGTATAATCACATGACTTCAAACTTTGGGGAGCTGTTCTACTGTTGGGCATCAGAAGCAGATGATTTACCAATAACACAGATGGTTGATGTTATTAGGAGTAAGATTACAGAGTTGATTATTACCAGAAAGGCAGAATCCGATCAGTGGTCGACTAGGCTGAGTCCATCGATGGAAGAGAAGCTTAAAAAGGAAATTCAAAATAGTCATTCACTTCAAGTTATATTATCTTCCGATAGTACATACGAAGTTTGTGGTGGCTCAACTGAGTTAGTCGATATTGACAGGTGGGAATGTAGTTGCAAAACCTGGCAGCTGAGTGGGGTACCATGCTGCCATGCCATTGCTGTCATTGTTGCGATAGGCCGGTCTGTTTATGACTTTTGTTCTAGATACTGTACAACTGAAAGCTACAGATTGACTTACTCACAATGTATAAATCCAATCGTTAATATGGATGTACCGGCTGCTATAGAGCCTTTGGTAACAGTAACACCTCCTCCCACCCGACGACCACCGGGCCGACCAGCTGCAAAACGATATGGGTCTCAAGACATAGTCAAGCGTGATCTACATTGCAGCCGATGCAAGGGACTAGGGCACAACAAGTCTACTTGCAAGGAGGAATTATTATATCTCAATAATGCATGAAAAGAGGAATTATAGAGCTGGACACAGTAAGTGTCATCTTCCTTTGAGTTCAACCCCACTCCCAATATTTTGGATTGCAAATAGTGGCAATTAACTAATTATTATTTCCCCTTTTGAATTTTATAACAGAGTTTGAACTAAGGATTGGTGGCAAAGGAAGCTGTACATTGCATCTAACAGTTCTTTTGAAGGGACTGAAAAAAAAGTAGTCTAGAAAAACCGTTTTAGCTGTGCAATAAGTTGAGCATAATAGTACTTAGAGTTAATAATAATAGTACTTAGATTTATATTTTTCAATAAAGAATAATAGTACTTGGTTGGTTATTCTCTTGCAGTTGTATTGCTAGTCTAAGTTCGATGAATGTAAATTAACTTTATTAGTTGTTTACCTTGTAAACCAATTTGGCCCAACTTGTTTGAAATTTAACTATCCAGATTTGACATATTTGAGTGGCAAATAAAATAAGCGCAGGACCACTCTCTATCTTCCAATCCTGTAACTATGTAAATATTGAGTTAGATTTAGGAACTTCATTTCTCAAAATAAAATGGATTCTTTTGTTCTTTCATGTTTTTGGAAGTACATATTTAAATTTAGATGAATGCATTGCATTCAGCCTGCACAAATCTGGTGAGTATTTTAGATGCATACATTAGACTGATGTTAGAGGTGGAAAAAATAGTGTTCATGTTTGTTTGAGCTTTACCCAAATCTAAACTGTCACATTTTGTGTGAATCAAGTTTCACCTCCTCTCCTTTTGACAACAAAAAGGAGTACTAACACATGTTGGCCAAGTCATCATGGTACAAAAGACAGGTTTTGCAACTATTTACAAACATGTTTTTATCATTGGATCAATAAGTTTTACTATTTGATCAAATGAGATGTAGTGAAACATTAATTCAATGGTGAAAAACAAATTTGTGTACGCATTAGACCAAGCCAAAGAAAAACATTATTACTACTAATTCATTGCATTCTTGCTTTGATAACAAAATTATTAATTAAATAATAAACAAAAATTAGAAAAATTATGTTAGGTTTTTCTTTCATTTGAATATGATTTATGTTTAATGTATTATAATATTTTGGTATATTTATTAATTTTCTAGCTACATATAGTCACATGTATGAATATCCGTCTTAGTATTCATTAGCCGACAGATAATTGAAATGTCCATTCATTTTATTTGTGGGTATATATTAACCTAGTCATTGTGTGTTTGTGTTCGTAAGGATAACATATTTGTCATCCTTAACCACCTCACAAGTATCTTCTCTAGGTTTTTTAATGACACAGGTGAAATAGTCTTGTACTATGCACAAAAATGTTTTTTTACCATTAGGTCAATATGTTCAATAATATTTCTTTTGATACAACATGGACTGGACTACGGCCCAAAAATAATTAGTATAGGCCCAATAACAAGATGACCCAATTGACTAACCCATATAATTCAAATTGGATACTTGGCGGGAAAGCGGACATATGGCGAGAACCTTCCCCAAGTGGGCGAGGGCGGAATACATGCACACGCAACATCACATGATCTCCACTAAGCAAAGACTTGAAAGGAGGTAACCGTCCACCAAGCACATGATCTGCACACATGAGAGGTGGGGTAATGGTAAACCACCCATGATCAACATAATGGAGGAGTGGCAAAACGGTTACAAAGGGAAAAAGCAAGTCATGATCACCTAGAAGAAGATGTCTATAAATAGACTTTTCATACATCAAAGAAGAGGATCATATTTTTCTTGTATACTCAGATTACTCATATTATTATCTATCGAATCAATACAATTGTCACCCCCCTTAAATGTTCACCAGAACACAATATAACTTGTGCATAATGCAAAACATATCTCACTTGTGCACTATAAAATTGGTTTCTTTAATATTTTTTTTTTATATAAATGTACCATTTAAATAAAATATATGTATATATCCACAAATACCCATGAACACCTCAAAATATGCTAAATATTCATGTAGCAGATATCTACATCGATAGGGATGGTATGAATATCATTTGTATCTAAGGGGTAATGTGTTACAACTTACAACTCTTTTTTTTCTTCTTTCGCACCGGTTTCCAATCTATCAAAGGTGAGCGATTAATCCGGCTCGTACCTAGAAGCATGTGCAGTGGCCAAGTGTTATTTCTCTTGGGAATCGAACCAGGTACCTTCTTGCCACTGGAGCCCAAACAACTTGGTTAACTTCAGGGACGGATCTAGGAATTTGAACATGTGGGGTCAAGATTAAATATATATTTTTTAATTGGAAAAATTTATTAAAATTTAAAATTCAAGCACAAGACGTTCTCAAATGAGAGGAAAAGATTATAAATCTTATACTAACGGATAAAAAGGAATAAAACTTTACAAAATCAATTTAATCAACCTGTTAAAAAACAACCAGAGTACTAACAAAGTACTGAAGTGCTATAGCAATAATATAACAAAAAATACACCAATTAAAGTACCAAACTCTTAAAAAAAACTAGAGAACTAGTAGTGGTAGGCACCAAGGTACTACAACACAAAGATAACAAAAAGTGCACCAATATGAATTCAAGAATTACAATTGCTCTCTACAGGACTGCATATTTTGAAAGTATTGCATGATATTTCATTTTCAACACTATCAAATATCTCATTTTCTATAATTGTGATTGTGTGTGTAAATGAACAAGAAAGAAATGAAGGGTTCTTTTTTGCTATTTGCTTTTGCTGATACATTTGATACTTTGGAAGATAGAGATATACAAAGCATACCGGTTTCTTTATTTTCATATGCCTTTCCATTTTCTTTTTTTTTTCTAAAATAAAAAACAATATAATTAAATGGTAGATTTATGTTCCCAATAGACTTGTAGTACATGAACCGATGAACTCATGAAGTCAATTATGTAGTGTGGGGACATTTAAGTATATCATATGGGAGCAATATATCAAAATTGCATATTATTGGTTAAAAAAATAAGAACCAAGTGGGGTCAGCTGCCCACAATTGGTTGTGCTTGCATCCGTCCCTGGTTAACTTACAACTATTTTAAATAAAAAAAATAAATTGGTTTAGTAATTTAATGATAGAATTTTACCACTTAAGATGAATAAATGAGAAATTGAGTTCAAATTTTAACTTTTGTGAATTACAATATCTGTACTAACTAAGTTATATTCACACGAAGAATAAATAACTACAATATATCCTTAGATGTTTGTCATTCCTACTTGTGGTAAGGTTAATTTGACAAATACTGAATCTATAATGGATCAATTTTTATTTGCAATTTAAATCACACAAACACCGTAACAAAATAGAAGATAAAAAAATTGCACTTGAATGATAAAATTACAAACAAAAAAAAAGAACGATATGGTACCATTTATTTAGATAAAAGAAAAGGAAAAACCATCCATACTAATAAATTAAAACGTGTGAAAAAACTAATATAAGGGAATTGATAAAAAACAGGTTAATGTTTACTTTCATTTTTATATATAAAGGAAATAGTAAACTATTTTATGATTTTTTTGTTTTCTGGTCGTCTAGTGGTTGAAATTTCACATTTTTAAGGTGAATAAGTGGAAATAACGGGGTTCGAATTTCAATCCGTGTATATTACATGAAATGTCCCTACCCAGGGTCGTCCCTATAGATTATGAGGTTCCGTGCAAATAAGAAAAAGAGACCCTTTAAAAATAAAATAAATTTAGTAAAATGAACATTTTTAATTTAAAAAATGCAATTTTTAATGGAATCTTTTATTTAAAATGTACAATAGTATCAATAATTTAAAAAATAGTCATATTCTAATCAATAATAACAAAATATATTTTTAAGTTAATATTATTAAATAGTGATGGTGTGTTTAATAAAAAAATACACTTAATTTTATAAATTTATTCTTTATTTTTAAAGAAATAACAAAATTTAATTTAAAGAGTAAAATAGTAAAATTATTTATAAGTTATAAAATGATTGTATTTTTAGATGAAAAAAGAACTCATTATTTTGTAAAAGAAAACAATTTTTAAAATAATTTGGGAAAGAACATTTGTTAATTATATAGTTGTCTCAATAATATCCTAAAATAAATTAAAAACAACATCCCGTGGGAATTGAACCCAGGAATCCAGATATACCAGAAGGACAGAATCTCACAAACCACTAGACTATGCAGCGTATGATGATAGTTTAGCTCCGCAAATCAATTTAACAAGTGTTTAAGTGTTGGGTTTGGAAAAACAATTTGTGAGGCCCTAAACAATTTGAGGCCCAGAGTTGCAGGCCTGCTTGCACTGCCTCTGGATCGGGCCTGTCCCTACCAATTGAGTTATGCTCATGGGACATTTTAGAATTTTTCTATTAGATAAATATAATGAGTCAAAAAAATTAAATGAATATAATAGTCATAATTAAAATAATTTTTTTGGTAAATTTTTATTTAAAAATTATTCAAACTATAACATTTTAAAATATTTTCTTTGAGTCAACTTTTGAATGTTTAGTTTTCTATATAAGTCAAGAGAATAGCGGGCATCAAAGATCTTTAGACACACTAAATCAATTGATATGTCTAAAGACTCTCATCGTCTACCATATTCTTATAGCAATATAATATAAAAAAAGAAAAAAATTACAAGAAAAATAAAAAACATAAGGACATAAAACTTAACCTAGTAATACAACACAACGTGTAGGTCAATCTAAACAGTTTAAGACATAGGACGAATGGACTGACTATCAATACATAATACATAATGTATTCCAAGAAAGCAAATTTTTAAGAAAAAAAAAATTAAGCCTATATTTTAACAATATTTATAATAAATTTTAACAATATCATAAATTTCGAATAATAATATTGGCAAATAGCCCATGACAAAAAAAAAGTATTGCCAAATAGCCTATATGAAATTCACACTAAATACATAAAAAAATTATTTAAACTCAGATCCTACAAACGAACACTTTTTACCACCAATTAGGGGTGGGTAATGGGTTGGGTATGTAAGTTTAGAGTTCAACCTAAGAGGGGGGTGAATTAGGTTTTATGACTATTTGGTTATTTTTAGAGATGTTATGGTCAATTTATTTTTCTTGAAGGTCTATGGTGAAAGTATGAATAAAGTGCAAGAAAAATAAAGAGTGCAGAGAAGAGAAAAGAGACACGGAGATTTATAGTGGTTCCCCTATCGGTACATCTACTCCCTTCACACCCTTGAAGGAATTCACTATGTCAGAATCTTTGTTACAAGCAATCTTATCCCAAGACCCCCTAACAATCTTTCTAACATACAACACAGAGAAAGCACCCCACTTTCTCTCAAAACCACTTGTTTTCACAAACTAGGAAAACAAGCAACAATACAGAGTTATTGAATTTGATTACAAGTTTGAGTACAAGGGAAATTTGATATAACAATATGTTTTTCTCAATATAACAATTCAGAATGAATAAACTATAAGTGCTCAGAAACTTTTACTGATATGAAAGTGTGTATAAAAGTTTCAAAGAGTTTTGTGAAAATTGTTCAGAGAATTGTTATGAGAAAAGTGAATGAAAATTGATAAGTTTTTTGAGAAAATTCTGATAGATATTTATAGAGAGAAAAGACACCTTTTAGAGACCCAAAATAGCAATGGTTTGGAAAAGGTTTAACAATGAAAAGGTGTAATTAACGTATCAGAATTTTCCAAAATTGTAACAGGTAAATCGATTTCCCTTTGAGGTCAATCGATTTCCCTTGCTTAGTAACGTTAAAAAATTTGCAAAAAGGAACTAGGTAAATCGATTTCCCTAAGGGGTAAATCGATTTACCTAAGGGGTAAATCGATTTACCCTATTGAAAAATAGATTTTCCAAAACAACGGCAGGAAGCATGTAAATCGATTTACATAACCAGGTAAATCGATTTACCTGTATTAAAACATGAAAAATTTTCTAAGTTAAAATACTTTTGATATTTGAAAAGTGTATCATTGTTATAGAAACTTTTAACTTGTTTAAAATAAAGTTGCGAGCACTTAAAGCTTATAACAATGAATTGAAATATTATACCTAAGAATTTTCAAAACTTGATCATCGTTGGATTTCTTCAATGTTGAGCATTCGATCATGACCGATCTTTTTCTTCTTTTCTTTCACAACTTTGTCTTCATCAAAACATATCATTAATTTAGAAGAAGCTCGTTTTCACAGGGTAGGGCGGGTTTGGGCCCAAAAATACCACTCATCCTAACTCGCGGTTGCAATAATGAGATTCAATCCGACCCGTTTTAAAAGTTTGGTTTTTGCAGGTTCGGTTTGTGCGGATTGACGGTTTGGCGGGTCGGTTACTTCGGTTTTTGAACTAACGAATAAAAAATTATCTAAAAATAAATAAAAAAATTCAATTGTGTGCAGGGACGGATCTAGGAATTTGAACATGTGGGGTCAAGATTAAATATATATTTTTTAATTGGAAAAATTTATTAAAATTTAAAATTCAAGCACAAGACGTTCTCAAATGAGAGGAAAAGATTATAAATCTTATACTAACGGGTAAAAAGGAATAAAACTTTACAAAATCAATTTAATCAACCTGTTAAAAAACAACCAAAGTACTAACAAAGTACTGAAGTGCTATAGCAACAATATAACAAAAAATACACCAATTAAAGTACCAAACTCTTAAAAAAAAACTAGAGAACTAGTAGTGGTAGGCACCAAGGTACTACAACACAAAGATAACAAAAAGTGCACCAATATGAATTCAAGAATTACAATTGCTCTCTACAGGACTGCATATTTTGAAAGTATTGCATGATATTTCATTTTCAACACTATCAAATATCTCATTTTCTATAATTGTGATTGTGTGTGTAAATGAACAAGAAAGAAATGAAGGGTTCTTTTTTGCTATTTGCTTTTGCTGATACATTTGATACTTTGGAAGATAGAGATATACAAAGCATACCGGTTTCTTTATTTTCATATGCCTTTCCATTTTCTTTTCTTTTTTTCTAAAATAAAAAACAATATAATTAAAAGGTAGATTTATGTTCCCAATAGACTTGTAGTACATGAACTGATGAACTCATGAAGTCAATTATGTAGTGTGGGGACATTTAAGTATATCATATGGGAGCAATATATCAAAATTGCATATTATTGGTTAAAAAAATAAGAACCAAGTGGGGTCAGCTGCCCACAATTGGTTGTGCTTGCATCCGTCCCTGATTGTGTGGTGTGAAGAGAACATGATGCAAGTGAAATAAAATGCAGTTTAACGTAAAATAAAATAATATCAATAAATGTATGGTGGTATTGGTATTTGAGTAAGAGAAAGCTAGTGGTTTTCAACTAATAGTTAGTGGTTTCTTCATTTCCTGTTTCCAAGTAAACAAACGATAACAAGTTTTGAGTTTGTGTGTTCGGAGATATGTCCAGTCACTTCATGAAATTTTCTATATTAAATAAAACAAAAGTTTACAATTTATGTAACTCAGGCGGGTTCGGGTACCGTTGGGTTGATTTTAGAAAACCAAACACACCCATTTCAACTCATCTAAAGCCGAAAATGTATGACTGACAAACCGACAGTCCGCAGCAACCCGCCCGCTTAACCATTTTTCGGTTCGGATCATTCGATTTGAATCTGTAACATCCCAAATTTAATTAATAGAAGAATATTAATTAAAAGAGGATTGTTAGAGACAAATTGGAATAAGTGAGTAGAATTTGACACACAAATAAACACTTTATAGCTAGTGGGACCCACGTTTTTTTTTTTATCTCATTAATAAGTACATGACTTATGGGAAAGTCATTCATTTTATTCATTTTCCACTTCCTGAGTGTGAAGTCAGAAAGCTTTCCCCTCTTGCTCCCATTTCTCTCTCACGCTAAAACAACTAGAAGCCATTTCCAACACTTTTCTTCATATCAGTAACTAAAGCTCTCTTCTTGTACATTCAACCATGCATGTATGAAATCCTCTTCTCAAACATCTCACTTGAAGCAACAAAGAAGTTAACCCCATCAAATTCCTCCATAGTTGGCCGTACACTACCTATCTCACCCTAGAAGGATTATTTCTCAAAATTGGAGTTGGTTGTGTGGGATTCAAACAAGCTGAAACTTAGAAGTCTCAAGGATTAAGAATTAAACCATGGGTAGAAAGAATTAAGGTATGTTGTGACTCTTAATTTTTCCCCTTTTCTAGAATCAAAATTCTAATCTTTACCTCTACTGTGTTGGTGCTGCATGTGTGGTTATAACCTTCGTGGGTAACTATAAGGACCTCTAAGAATCAAGTTTTGTAGTGGGTGATGCAGAAGAATGCACACAGAACTGATTCTTGCTTATCTGATACGCTCGCTCAGCGAGCAGATCGACTCGCCGCAGCGAGTGCTGCAGAGCAACTCAAGATGCTGCATGTGTCTGTACCTTAAGTTCCAACTTTGGTAAGATATTTCTAACTTTTCTGGTTCCATTCTCAGCCATTAATATGACAGTTTCATTTCCTTTAAGCCTTATCAAGCTCTAGAATACTTATAGTTCCATTCTTCTCTCTTACTCAAGCTCACAAATTGGAGTTCAAGCCAATTCTGGAAGTGGGGGATTCATTAGCTGCAGCAAGACTCTTGTACGAGTATAAAGCGTCGTTTTTCCAGGTGGGTTCTTTAGGATAGTGTAGATAGTTTCCCCAAAAATCATAAACTTGCATGTTAACTTAGGAATTTAGGGAATTGTTGTGTGAGGGGAATTAACTCCCAAATTTCCCTCCATTCTGTTTTATATTATGTGATATATGTTACTGCACTGATTTAAAATGAGGATTCTAGGTGTATTTCTGAAAAACTATGATTTTAGCAAAACAGAATAATTTCAGTATGAACTCGCCGTAGCGAGTAGACAGCGAGTATTCATGGCGAGCTGGGTTTGGGGCTGATGATACTCGCCGTAGCGAGCTTCTGCTCGCCACAGCGAGTTGATTTAGGTCAGGACCTATAATCTCGCCATGGCGAGCTGGTGACTCGCCATAGCGAGCTTGTACAGAATTGACTTATATTTTTAATTTCTAAACAAATTCACATACACTCGTTTTATATCCTCGTTAGAATCAGATAATTTGCAGTAATATAATTAACATAATGCCGAACAGAATGTTAATCACAGATAATCATTAGGGTATAACTTAGTAATTAATTAGGCTTGTATGCTCCCCGGGTTTTGGGAATTTATGGTAGTAATAACTAAATTAGTTTCAGTCAATTATGAGCGATTTTGTGATATCGCGCTATGGACTCCCAATGGGATAATCCATTAGGATAAGTTATTGTGAGCTTCATGCCGTGACCGAATCGGTTGACGGATATGGCAGGCCTCTGAGACATGCTCACCTCAGAGTGTCCTTGTGTTTAAAATGAATAAGAGTTTACTAATCTGTGATACACCTTTATATTATGCTATTTATGACATGTGAGTTATGTTAGTTATGTTACGACTGTTTTAGGTGCCCCGGCGTAGTCGCCATTAGGAGGGTAGTAGGACTCACTGAGGCTTAGTAGTCTCACCCCACTCCAAACAATTTTTTTTAGGTAAACAGGATATTCGGAGCAAGGACCAGGTAGGAGGCTGACAGTGGAGCTGAGCTTGGATTGTCCGCCTTGAAAATTTTATTTCATCGTCTTGCTATTTGTTTATTATCTTGTTTACTCAGAATACTAGCATATACCGCTGTATTTTATTTGTTATTCCTTTTGTATTTGAAGCAATCTGTATCTTGCTAATTTAATTAGTAAATTTTATTTGTACTCAGATCCATATTATGTATGTCTTGACTAAATATTCTAGATATTTTAGTTGGGGCGTTATAATTGGTATCAGAGCCTGGTCGATTCAGTATCGGACCTTGCCACGAGTCATTCCAATCCTTTCCTAAGTAATACAGACCCTTTGGATCTGGACTGTTTACGCTGAAACCATCGCGTGCTGAGCCTGATCAACTCAGTAATGCGTATGGTAGGCAGGGTATTATGGTTTAGAACGGAGGTGAACTCTGAAAATTCCAGCGTTAAATCTGTAGTGAAGCTGCAATCGAGGAACAGCCGTCGGAGAAGATTCTTATAAGAGAATATTGGAGCAGAGGCAAATGGTGCCACAGGAGTAAGTTGTGTGTGCAAGCGAGGAATACAAGTGTATCCATATACTGAATTGTGTAGTACACAACAATATTCAACTAACACCGTGTGTCCGGTAAACTCCTTGAAACTGTGAGTAACCCTATTTTAGCGAGAGTGTAAATTCAGCCAAGATTGTGAGCCAATCGACACC
This sequence comes from Trifolium repens, assembly GCA_030408175.1. NCBI lineage: Eukaryota > Viridiplantae > Streptophyta > Magnoliopsida > Fabales > Fabaceae > Trifolium > Trifolium repens. The sequence goes on along the minus strand of CP125836.1, from coordinate 48,631,362 downwards.
CTAGAACAGTAGGCAGTAAATCAAAACTCATCCTAAATTCTAGTTAGCATATGACTGGGAATTCTGGTGTTGTACAAAGTAGGAAATTGGACGAACCACAAAATTATTCTTTTACCCTCTGTCTAACTCGCTTAGCAAGCAAGCACGCGCTGCAGCGAGCTTAGCAGGTTGCTGCTACTGCTTGTTGCAACCTAGTTCCCTGTTCAGCCATTCCTCGCCACCATGGTGAACAGTCTCAAGCTCTTCTTATGTATCTTATCCTTCTACCTTTTGAAGTATTGGTTTAAGAAACCCCAAACTACCATGTGAGCATAAGAGTTGTTGAGGAATTACTTTTGAGATGACATTAGGATAGGAGACGATAAGAAAATTAGACTGACTGTACCTTTCCATTAGAAACCAATAAGTGCAGTGAAACTACTAGGAGCTTGATCGTAACTGATGTGGCATTTAGAATCCTTGTAATTCGTATCCGTATCCGAGAAAGCATAACTAAGTTCAACCATGTATAGGGTCCTGAGTTAGCAACCCAGCGTAGAAAAACCTGGTAGATAACACCGTAATAGAAATTCAAATCAAATCGTCCGTATTTAAGTAACCCAATTAGGACAAACGCACATTCCAACATCCCCTCAAGTCACCTTATTAGGTTATCCTTTAGAATGCCCTTAACTAAGTTACTTTTACCTCTCAACTCGTAAAAACATTTCTACCTCACCACTGTCAGACCAGTTACATTTAGTACAACAATTAGGAATTTCTTTTCCAACCCCACCAGTCTTTAACAGTAAACCAGAAAATCCTTAGGGACTCAAACTCAGATTAGTCTGCAGTTAGGAATCCTCACTAGCATTATCAGGACTCTTAAAGTCAGAAATTACTAGAACGTTATCATAGGGTAGCTTAGTAATCAAACTAGTAATAAACTCAAACAGCTCAGTAATTAGTACCCGATACTAATCCCAAGAATCTAGAATTGTTAGTATGCCACTTAGACAATTCCATTACTACACCCGACCCTTAGGCAAACATAATAGCATCATCATCGAATAATTAGGAACTGAACCGAAGATAGAACCTTATCACGAAGGTACAACCTTGACTCACATCAAAATTGAATTCTTCCCTAGCATTACCGTCATCTAAATAGGATTGTTAAAGACCGTTAGGTTAAGTATCCATAAACTAGTAACCCAACACTTCTGACCAATTGATTACCCCGGTAAGAACAGAGAAATCGTAGCACTTGTACCTTAATAATCTCTTATCGCAAAACCGGCTGGTTAAACCCTTAAGATAACCACCTTTAGATGTCATCAATAGGACCAGTCTGTCGCCCTATACCAGAAGTTACACCGAACCACCACAAGTTAAGTTTTGATTAATAATAGCAATTGAGAGTACCTTTAGCACAATTGGTCACCAAAGCTAGTCCGTAGTTGTCTGGCTATTAGATAGTTTAGAGTCCGATGATTCAGATTAATACCGGTTTGACTTTAACTAGACGAAACTCACACATATGACCACCCAGCTAAGAAGTGAGCAGGATTAGTAACCGTGCCTCTGAAGTTGCCCATCAATTGTCCCTAGGTTAGTAATTCAATATTACAGACCAATTAGTTAGCCGGATGAGGTTTAGATTTGGCCAGCCATATTCTATCACCAGCATAGTACCAAATAATATGGAACACGATTTGATAAATCCAACTCAACATTAGTTCGACCAGTCACCAAGTAAGTTACTATAGTAGAAGTGTAGAATATAAGTTTAAACCAGTAGAAGACGAATCTTCAGTTGCCTATTCATCCCTAGAGATCCTAACTCAGCAGAGTCATCGAACCGGACAATACTCAATTCCATATTCGCAAGTCTTGGAACACCATGGACGTGTGTATTCTCTAATCCGCCTAATCATGCCCAGTTGTATAAAATTCTTCTCCTACCTTAATGGCTTAACAACCACGTGTTGTACCTAAATTCTATTATGGTGCAAACTTTTCAAATTCCTCGAAGCCAATTGGTTACATCAAGGGTGATGAAGTCACACTTGAGTAACCGTATTAAGTGTTTTCAGTTTTCCAGTTAAGTTATTATTAACAGAAATCTATCTGCGGAAGTTAATTATACTTGAGAAGGTCAAGAATATTTTCAGTTTCATTTTCTATTCGCTCGGTTGATCTGCCAACCAACATACTTCAAACCACCTCGGTCAACTTATCTAGCTATGTATTAGCAAACTAGTTAAACTTTGTGCACTCGAATCCAGTAATCTGTTCTTCAATAAAGTTAGTTATTTATCCATCGTAGCCTTGTAGGTCGAATTCAGAATTAAGTTTGGACCAGTTTCAAACTCAGTGGAATTAAGATTATACCAATGAAAGCGGTGTGAAGGATTCAAACCTGCTAGCACCGTTCTCTTAACCATGTAAGATCCGTGAGCTAATCTTGAGTGTCTCTGCTCGGACATTTCAGCCTTCCAAAATTCAACTCTTGTAACCTCGTGGGATCAGGTACAGAAGCCTCAACGCCTGAACCAGAGCTTTCCAATTCCAAGTCTAGTTGCCAGTAATTAGTTAGTGTAAGTGTAAGAGCTAATTACTCGCTTGGAGCAATGTGCCATCCTCATTTGGAAACCCTTTCCTATCTTAGTGATCTGTTAAGATAATTCAGCCAACTGTTCTAAGCCAAACCATTCGATCCAGCCTTAGCGTTACAAATTCAGATCTTATGTTTTCGGCTAGCCAAGTTCCATACATTAGTTACCAGCGAAGGACTTCAAACAAGTTGACCTATAACCCTGAGAATGATCTGAACCTAAGTGCGTCCGCATGTTAAATATACAACTTGATCATAGTGTCGTGTCGGGATAGATAGAGATTGTAGGTGGGATTTTATCGGATAACTATAAGTTCGTTTATGAATGAGTCCAACTCGTTGATAGAAGAACCCGTAGTGTCTAGACAATTTTCCACTCGTTTTATATTTCGATCGATTCCAGAGTAATTACACAACACGAGATACAGAGGTACATCTAACATGGAAAGCATGGTGGTGCTCAAAAAGGGAGAACAACAATATGATTGGGAGGAATCGGATATGACAATATCAATACTAGGCCAGATACCGACCCTCTAGACCAGTTGAAGCTGGAACCAATTCCATTGAGAATGGAAGAAGTGTAATGGTAGTAAGAAGTTGAATCAGAGTGCGCAGCACCGGAACCTTTGAGCATGTGAGGATAACCTTTAGCCAGTAACCTTACGAAAGGAAAGTTTTATTCCAAGGGATTGAATACTTGACTGGAACATAGACGAAGTGTAAAATTGGATGCAGACACAACAACTCACCCTGATGTGGAATGGAGAAGTTGAATTTCGAGGACGAAATTTCTTTAAGGGGGGTAGATTGTAACATCCCAAATTTAATTAATAGAAGAATATTAATTAAAATAGGATTGTTAGAGACAAATTGGAATAAGTGAGTAGAATTTGACACACAAATAAACACTTTATAGCTAGTGGGACCCACGTTTTTTTTTTATCTCATTAATAAGTACATGACTTATGGGAAAGTCATTCATTTTATTCATTTTCCACTTCCTGAGTGTGAAGTCAGAAAGCTTTCCCCTCTTGCTCCCATTTCTCTCTCACGCTAAAACAACTAGAAGCCATTTCCAACACTTTTCTTCATATCAGTAACTAAAGCTCTCTTCTTGTACATTCAACCATGCATGTATGAAATCCTCTTCTCAAACATCTCACTTGAAGCAACAAAGAAGTTAACCCCATCAAATTCCTCCATAGTTGGCCGTACACTACCTATCTCACCCTAGAAGGATTATTTCTCAAAATTGGAGTTGGTTGTGTGGGATTCAAACAAGCTGAAACTTAGAAGTCTCAAGGATTAAGAATTAAACCATGGGTAGAAAGAATTAAGGTATGTTGTGACTCTTAATTTTTCCCCTTTTCTAGAATCAAAATTCTAATCTTTACCTCTACTGTGTTGGTGCTGCATGTGTGGTTATAACCTTCGTGGGTAACTATAAGGACCTCTAAGAATCAAGTTTTGTAGTGGGTGATGCAGAAGAATGCACACAGAACTGATTCTTGCTTATCTGATACGCTCGCTCAGCGAGCAGATCGACTCGCCGCAGCGAGTGCTGCAGAGCAACTCAAGATGCTGCATGTGTCTGTACCTTAAGTTCCAACTTTGGTAAGATATTTCTAACTTTTCTGGTTCCATTCTCAGCCATTAATAGGACAGTTTCATTTCCTTTAAGCCTTATCAAGCTCTAGAATACTTATAGTTCCATTCTTCTCTCTTACTCAAGCTCACAAATTGGAGTTCAAGCCAATTCTGGAAGTGGGGGATTCATTAGCTGCAGCAAGACTCTTGTACGAGTATAAAGCGTCGTTTTTCCAGGTGGGTTCTTTAGGATAGTGTAGATAGTTTCCCCAAAAATCATAAACTTGCATGTTAACTTAGGAATTTAGGGAATTGTTGTGTGAGGGGAATTAACTCCCAAATTTCCCTCCATTCTGTTTTATATTATGTGATATATGTTACTGCACTGATTTAAAATGAGGATTCTAGGTGTATTTCTGAAAAACTATGATTTTAGCAAAACAGAATAATTTCAGTATGAACTCGCCGTAGCGAGTAGACAGCGAGTATTCATGGCGAGCTGGGTTTGGGGCTGATGATACTCGCCGTAGCGAGCTTCTGCTCGCCACAGCGAGTTGATTTAGGTCAGGACCTATAATCTCGCCATGGCGAGCTGGTGACTCGCCATAGCGAGCTTGTACAGAATTGACTTATATTTTTAATTTCTAAACAAATTCACATACACTCGTTTTATATCCTCGTTAGAATCAGATAATTTGCAGTAATATAATTAACATAATGCCGAACAGAATGTTAATCACAGATAATCATTAGGGTATAACTTAGTAATTAATTAGGCTTGTATGCTCCCCGGGTTTTGGGAATTTATGGTAGTAATAACTAAATTAGTTTCAGTCAATTATGAGCGATTTTGTGATATCGCGCTATGGACTCCCAATGGGATAATCCATTAGGATAAGTTATTGTGAGCTTCATGCCGTGACCGAATCGGTTGACGGATATGGCAGGCCTCTGAGACATGCTCACCTCAGAGTGTCCTTGTGTTTAAAATGAATAAGAGTTTACTAATCTGTGATACACCTTTATATTATGCTATTTATGACATGTGAGTTATGTTAGTTATGTTACGACTGTTTTAGGTGCCCCGGCGTAGTCGCCATTAGGAGGGTAGTAGGACTCACTGAGGCTTAGTAGTCTCACCCCACTCCAAACAATTTTTTTTAGGTAAACAGGATATTCGGAGCAAGGACCAGGTAGGAGGCTGACAGTGGAGCTGAGCTTGGATTGTCCGCCTTGAAAATTTTATTTCATCGTCTTGCTATTTGTTTATTATCTTGTTTACTCAGAATACTAGCATATACCGCTGTATTTTATTTGTTATTCCTTTTGTATTTGAAGCAATCTGTATCTTGCTAATTTAATTAGTAAATTTTATTTGTACTCAGATCCATATTATGTATGTCTTGACTAAATATTCTAGATATTTTAGTTGGGGCGTTATAGAATCAGTTTGCGGATTTTTACCCACCCCTACCACCAATTATGCTGTGCTAACCGTACGAAGTCAAAAGTTTTTAATGACAGATTGATTGCATAAAAATCTTTAACCAGCTATTGCTCTCTGTAGTAAAAAATAGTGGCTAGGTAATAAGTTTATAGCGGATAAAATAGCGAATAATTTATAAGTTAATGTAGCTTTTAGCTTATAACAAATAAATTAATTGATTAAATTTGTATGTTTAATAAAATTAACGGTTGAATTAGCTTATAAGTAAAAAATAATATAAAAAAGATATGTTTAATTTTTTTAACAGCAAATATATTATTAATAAATCGGATATCTGCAGAAGACGAATAGAGACCGGTAAAAGAAGAGCCACAAAAAAAAAATATGCCGTATATAAACAGAATACCAATGAAATTACCAAAACAGACACCACATAAAAAACGATATGTTTAATTAATATTTAATTTTTTTCAAATAAGATGATAGATATAAAATTTGAAGAAAAAATCTATAAGATAGTAAAAATAAGCTAACAGCTCATGAGAAAAATTAAGTTATAAGCTATTTGATAGTTGATAAGCTGCCTTTTAGCTGATAGATGAAAAGCTAGTATAATAAAATTAAAGTGTTTGATAAATTTAACTGTTGTAAATACAAAATAATACAAAAATGCATGATATTTTATGTGAGTGAATAGTTATTATTGTGAACATGAAGTTTTTAATTTTAAAAAAAAAAAAGAAATAATAAGGTTAAAATTGAAATGAAATGTAAAACGCTATAGGCCTCGTTTAGATTAACTTATTTTTGAGTTTATTCAAACATCTTATGCAATTTTTATGTATTATTATAAGTTTGTCAAAGTTTTATGATAAAATAGCTTATAAAAATACAATTTTCACACCAATCATTAGTTGGTTCAGTGGTGATTGGCGTTGAACTTGGTAGGGAGGACCACGGTTCGATCTCCGCAACAGCGATCGGGAGGGGGCTGGAACCACTTGATGCCAGAACTGACCCCCGAACCATATTCAACTGGTGGTGAAAACAAAAAAAAATACAATTTTCACTAGTTCAAACTTATAAAATAGCACAAAACCTAATTTATACTCCCTCTGTTCCTTTTTATAAGGAACAATTTGGAAAAAACACACAAACCAATGAATCTTATTTTTTTTATTAAAAATTCTAAAATTTTATAATATATTTCAAAACTAACCTTAGTGTAATTAATGCATAGGAAATATATTACTGTAATTAATGCATAACATTGAAATAGATAAATGGTAGAAATGAAATTGTTTAATCAATGAAACATAAATTTAATGATTGTTTCTTATAAAAAGGAACAAATTATTTTTCCAAATTGTTCCTTATAAAAAGGAACGGAGGGAGTATTGCATAAGCTGTTTGTAACTTATGATCAACCAACCGTTACATAAAATAACATCTGAAAAAATAGTTACAAGCTAGTAAAAAAACTTATTACCAAACACACCTTTAATTTAATGAAACAAGCTTATAAGGTAATACAATAAGCCATAAGCTATCTTATTTATATTATCAAACATGCATTTTATCAATTCAGTCTTTTCTTATCGTATCAGCTTATAAGATACTCCATCCAACTTAATTTATAAGCAAAATTCGTTTATTTCACACATTAAAAATTTATTACTTTTACTAAATTATCAATAACAATATATTAATGCATTGAGATTATACAATCATGTCAAAAAAGTAAAACAATTAATGAGAATATCTCTAGAAGAATAACAATTACGATAAAGTTGATTTTCAATTTTTCATAACTCTAACTTATATTTGTGGCCAACAATTTTTGCTGATTTTTGCTTTTAATAGGCTGCGTTTGGTCCAACTTATTTTCTATTTTTTTCTTCATTTTAAAAATAGTAAAGAAGGAAAATTAAAAATAAGTCGGGGTAAACGGAACCTAAAACCGAAAGGATCACTTTTTTTTGAAAATATATGCAAATGCTAAATAGTGTCCCCGGGGGCGGGGCACTTCTTAAGCCTTTAAATAATAATGTTTTATAAAAAAATTATGAAAATGTGTGAAATCAACGTATTGAAAATTGAAATGTTCAATTTTTTGATTAATTTTTTTCCTTAAAAAGTGTCTGAGGGCACTGTTTAGCAAGACCTTATAATAAAATATAATTGTGTTATTTATCCAACAATCAATAAAAACAAATTACATATGAATTAGAACAAAATAAAATATTAAAAAAATAAATAAATAGATCGAAATTAAAAAATAAATAAAATATTGAGTTGCACAAACAACAAAAAATCGAGTCCCATCATCAAATTGCGATCAGTAAGGTATCCGTTTCAATTACATCTTCTTCTTCTTCCTTCCAAACCCTAGAAACACACTCAAATCCCCCCGATCACAATTTCAAAACCCTAAAATCCCAAATCCCCAAAACTCAATTACTGCAATGAACCTTCCATCATCAAAACCCTCTCAATCAGATTCACAAGTTCAATCTCCTCTCAACATCTTCCCTTTCGTCAAAGGCGATTGCTGCAACTGCAATGTCAAAGAGCGTTGGCTTCTTCACAACGCCGTCGTTCGTGGTCTCGATCGTCGAATTTGCACCTCCTGTGTTCTCCGTCTCAATTCATCAACATTCTGTCCTCATTGCTTCGAATTCTTCGAAAACCCTCTTTCAACCACTTCTTCTTCATCTTCACACCGTTTCATCTCGTGTGTCAAATGTTCTTCACTCTCTCACATTCAGTGTTTATCTTCTCCTCCTCCTTCTTCTTCCTATCACTGCCCTCCTTGCTCTCAACCTAATTTCACCTTCTTCCCTGTTCCTGAATCACCTGTTGATGAAAAACTTGCTAAGGTTTTCTTATGTGCTTGCAAGATCGCTTCTTCTGTCATGAGAAAGCAGTTAGCTTTGGCCAATACTAGGTCTGAAAGAGCTGTTAAAGAAGCCGCGATAGCGAGGAAGAGGACTAAGGAAGCTATTGAGCAATGCTTTGCACTTCAAAGGCTTCATGGTTCACTCGATTTATCGAATAATAACAAGAATGTGGTTAAAAAAGAAGACTTGAGTGGTGGGTATGGTGGAGCTCAGAATGGTCCTCTCAATAACAAAATTGGGACTAGTGGGAATAATCCTGTTGTTGTCAACAATATTGGAGCCAATGGGATTGATGGAAGAATAGGGAATAATAATGGTGGGAGATTCGGTCCTCCCTTTAAAACATCGGCTTTTTAACATTTGCTATAGCCTGTGGCGGTGACAATTCAGACTTATCAAGGTTGGGGAGATTTTATATAAAGTTTTAGTTTTTGTAATGGTGCTTGTTTTGGGATTGAAATATTATTAACAAGTTTGTTTTTTTTTGGTTTAATGCAGATTGACAAGGGTGTGGCTGTTTCGAGAGTTAGTGCTGCTGCGAAATTCTGTGTAAGAGTGCACATTTGATCTTTTTTTTCTAGTATATACATGATGTATTTCATGTATCGGTTCCCTTGTAAAGCCTCCGACCTAATGTGATTATGCAATTTTATTGTACTCTATGTGCCTGGCTGTAATTAGGTTTGAGCTTTTTCTTGTGTTAGAGTATCAGATGTTGTTAGTCCATTTTTATACTATCAGGTGTCAAATAAGAGTCTGGTTATCTGAGATTTAAATAACTATAATCACAGTGATTTTAGCTATCTTTTTTTTTTCATTGGTTGGATTTACCAATGTTTTTAATTGCGATGATTTCAGACCTGGGCATATCATATATCATGATTGATTAGCCATGAGTTGCATATTTTAAAATGAGAAATGGTATTTTGATACATAAACTGTTGGGTTTACTGGGGGAGAGTAGGCCAAATAAACTGTTAAAAACCAACAGATCCTGCATTGGCAGGCACTTGATGTTCCGATTTACTTCTTTTGGCTAAAATGATCTCCTTAGCTTTGTTGTCGTTGTATGATTTTGACCATTTTAAGTTCTGAAATCTAAAATTCTAAATGCTGTCATTAGCCCTTGAGAAATAAGATGATGTTTTGCAAGCATTTCAATGTGTATGTTTGCACAAAAGTTTCATTCCTGCAACACTTAGATGTTGTACTGTTAATGTTTTCTTGTCATATTGGACTCCTCAATATTTTGCAGGAGTGGTGATTTGACTGGTTGGTTTCATTCAAATTGTGCAAGGATTCTGTGGTTATTCTCACAGATGATCAACCTATTTTCCTGTCTGTCTTTTTCATTTACTTTTTTATGAAATTATTGTCTTGGCTGTCTTTTCGGAGTGAGAACACTTATGTGATGAATTGTAATGTGATATGTTAATCCTGTGTGTGTTGATCCATTGTTTGTGGCTGTATGGGGAGACTGAAGTTCTTATGTAGAATCTCATTTGCTTGTTTTCTAAGAAACTCCACACTAGAGTTGTCATAAAAACAAACGACTATGTTTACAATTTTGAATAATAGTATCACCAAATCCAGCCAAGTCTTTTATATTAGAATGGAAGCCATCAACTACCAACTAATTTGGAATCCAACTCAATCAATAGGGGCCCAAATTAAGCACATGATATCACTGCAATACCGAAAGAAGATGGAAATTGCTATCTAGGCCCCCATGTTGATCTCAGGCCCCCCAAAAATTTCAAAATACCTTAACTTTTGCACCCAGGATGCTTTGGTTTCTATGAAACGAAATTGCACAAAACCAAAATTTCGTCCTCTAGGTGACAAAACACAATTCCGTCTTCTAAGTGATAAAATTTCAAAAAATGGATTTTTCGGTAACTACGAGACGAAATTGTGTGTTTTGTGTCCAGATGTGCACAACAAGACAGACCTACTACGTTTAACCAAAATTTCATCTAGATAATGAAATTTTTCAATCCAACTATTGTGTGAGAATTGGCAAGAATAAAAGCACATGTATGCACAATTATCAATAGTACATTTAACTCTACCTATGGTTGGGTTTGTGCCATTTTGATGCGGCACAACCTTTGTTGCTCCAATCAAAACTTGACAGCCGACACCTATGGTTTCCGTTTTTTTTTAAAAAGCATCTCCTTAGAATCCAACCAACACACAATCTTGGTGTATTTTACATGGTGTTGAATTTGTGTCTAAATTATAATTCCTCTTTATTTATGATCAAATTATAAAAGATGCGACGGATCTTTGATACTTCGTTTGTCCCTTATTACATATAAATCATTTTATAACGTTCATGGATACTTTTAAATTTATTTTTAGAAAAGCTAAATTGATTATATTAAATAAATAAAAAAAAAAAACTATTCTAGTACAAGGTGTACAGACAGATGTCAAATTACAATCAACCAAAGCTAAAACACACAAAAAATGCTATCAAATAAAAGTGTCAAATGGATAAAAATCCAAGACAACTAACTAAGGATTGCACCACCAAATATACGAGCACCAAAGTATAACCTTCACTTGATCTATAATCTTACATAAGTAAAACTCAAGCACAAGCCAATCAACTAACTTAAGGGCTTAAAGGACATGCACTGTCGGTGTAAAATAATTTTATGCTAACAACCGATAAAAATGGTTCGGTGTTTCATGTCATGTCAAGAAAGTGAGATTAAATGGAGTGACGTGGCGGAAAACATTGTTGTAATTGATTGATACTGTAAAATTATTTTACACTGTCAGTGCATATTCTTTTTTCTAATTGTTTAAAGACCATCGCGAGACTCCTTATGACCCGAAAGTAAACTGCCAAACGTGGAAAGCAAAAATATAAGTAAGAGCACTATAAATTTGCCCAATCAATTCAATAATCCACAACCATACTACACCAAAGAAATGCAACAACAAAAAGTAAATGATAACACTTTCTTCCTTTCCACACCCTTTTAAGTATGACCGAAAATAAGTGTTAATAATACCACGACGGAATCAAGTTGTCCTTACAAATTAGTAATATTATAAGATAGTGAAAACTAATCTACGTTTCTCATTGGTAAGTTCATAGCGGCATTTCTTAAAAAAAAAAATTATAATTAATGTGTGTGAAATTTTGAAGAAATAAAACTCATTAAGGGACAAGAAATCTTAAAATGAGTCTTATAATAAGATACAAATTTATTTTTTAAAAATGAATATGAGAATGAGAGGAGGGGTGGTGCCTCAAAGTTGTTTTATGAGCATGTTAATGAACGTTACAGATTTTCAAGGGACCATGACTCCAATAGGGAGAGGTGGAAGATAGATATGAAGAATGTTTTAAATCATCTGCGCTATACCATCTGCTCCAAAGAATTCAAACATGTCAGTGCCATCAATGACGATAATACAGTAACTGTTGCATGTGTTATCGTTGATAGATGTATTAAGATGTATTACAGTTGATGGCACGGACATGTGTTAAGATAGATGTATTACAGTTGCATGTGTTTGAAATCACGGTGGAACACCGCACCAATGCACGAATACGGTCATTCTGAAGCTTGGATTTGCAGCTTAACAAAAATCGGGTTTAAAATACATTGGAACACAAGAATTGTGGTCACAACGCAGGATACAAACAACCACTTAAGCATCTTGGAAGTTACTTTACTGCACTGTCTCTTGAATATAATGTACTTCTGAAAACCACGTCCTTTAAAAGATTATTCTTTAAGCCTTAATGTTCTTGCAAGACAAATCAGTAACTGGTTAAGAAATAATGAAAGCAATAGTATGTAGTACATGATCTCTGCAACTTCTGTATGTAGTACATGTGTTTGTAATCAAAAGGTTTGTACTTTTTTCTGCTATCTTTCAGATTGTTATCGGACACAAGATGAAAAATACAAACTAAAATAGAAGTTGATAAAAATAGGAACTATGAATAATAGTAAGTTGAGAAAAGAATTCGGCAAAATCTTATTCCTATATTTATATCTCAACCCCCTTCCCTCCATGATAAGCATGGAGTTTTCAAGGCAGTCTTCTCAAACTGTAATACGACTGAACCTGTTACCTATGTCTTGCACAAAGTACAGATAGTCTATTTTCAAGTTCTGATCTTCCTGTGATTAACACCACGTCGTCCTTCACATGTCTTACCATGAATTATTCATAAAGTACTAATAGTCTTTCTTCAAGTGCTCATCATAGTGTGATTAACACCGCCTCATTCACTCCATGAGTTGACCAAGTGGAAACATGTTATGCCTGTAAGTGGAGAGAATGTATACAAAGATATATTCTTTAGCGGAAGATTTCTGGTTTGACCGCTTGTGAAAAATACTTCTCTTGATATGAAGTCCTACTCTTGTTCTGTCGATCTCAACCATGACTGTCTCTGGAAGGAAGTCCAACTCCTCTTGTTCTTTTTGAATCTATACACAAGAGAAGTTGAAATAGCTTGTTTAGTTCCTCACAACATAAAGTTAAGAAAATCAACTCTAACCTTGTAATTCTTTATACATATATTTTATTACATTGTAAACCGTCAATATTTCAAGCGTTAAATAAGTAAATGGTCCTATAGTTTTCTAGAATTTTGTTTTTAGTCCCTAAAGATTTTTTTCGCACTTTTTGGTGTTGAAGTATTTCATGTCATGATTGTTGGTCGCTATTCATTCAGCTCATGCATATCATTCGAAATTTTAAATTTTTTTATGTCGTCATGTTTAGTACATTATATGAATCTCTATTGCAAAAGTTTAAATTTTTTTAACAAGAGATGAATTAAATATGAATTTTTTTATTTTTTTGCGCATAAAAATTCATAAATAATTCATCTTATGTTAAAAAATTCTAAATTTTTATCAGAGATGTTTTTATAATATTATAAACATGAATATAAAAAATCATTCAAAAATGTGAAAGTATACAAGAGTTTGATTAAAAGTAGAGACCAAAAGTTGTGATAGAAAATTTTCCAAGGACCAAAAAGTGCGAAAAAAAACTTTAGGGACTAAAATGAAATTCTGAAAAACTATAGGGACTATTTACTTATTTAACCCATATTTCAATTAGACAGTTGTAGCTCTGCTCAAGATACACCCCTAACATTAGAGGGGTCAAACTTTAATATGAGAATTATTGCTGAACGTGCTATGCTAATATGTTCTTGAATTATCAAACAAGAATAGCTTTCCAGCAATGTTAATTGAAAGCAAAATCTCCTCATACACTACAGCTAATCCTTGGTGAGAATAAAATGCATGGCCTTGGGGCAAAGCCCTCCATATGGAAAAAGGCGGTAAAGAAGCATACTCTTAAATAGTGGTTGGTACTTGGTAGCATTCTAAACTTATGGATATAGAAGAATGTAAATCATAAATAAGCAAGACTACTTCCGGCAAATCAACAAAACAAAAACAAAAACAAATAAACCGTGTTCTATTGTGTCACGTGTGTGCGTGTGTGCGCGCGCGGACGCGCATGTGAGCTTGATGTGTTATCCACAATCCTTTTTAGTTGGCACACACGTGGGCATAATCTATTTATTATCCAAAAATGTGTTGCTAAATAAACTCTTCTAACTGACTTTGAGATCATTTAATTGCAACAGAGAAACTCGTATATACATTGCAAAAAGCATTGTGAATTTATCGAGTGAATTTAAATCGCAAGTTATACCACATCTTACCTAGTGTAGGAAGGCAAATACTTTTGATGAAACTAGCATCTGCACAGACGCATCTTTCAACCTCTTGAAAGAATTTTTTGCAAGTCAACAAGTGTGATTGCTTTAGACAAAGCAACAATCACGATGAAACTAGCGTGTAAAGAAATAAGATTCCTTTCATGGAACACTCCAGTTTCATGAATCTCCAAGTCCTTCTGCAAGTATATTGCTAACAGAATCATCAAACAATGATGTTGCTTGACTTCTTCCTTCTCTATCATCAGATCCAATCAATAATTTATGAGTGGTCATATCAGGAAGCCAACCCTTTTTTAGCATCATATCAAGTAATCTCCGTGCCTCATGTTCCTTGCCCTCTTTCCAGAGGCCTGTTATCAGTAAGTTATATATTGCTGAACTCAATTTTTCACTGCCTGAGATTTTTTCAATGGTGCTAGAAATCATAGATAACTGGGAATGATTGGCTATGAATGAAAGTTGAACAAATAGTTCATCTGGATTAGGTATGAAACCTTCATCAACCATCCTATTGAAAAACAAAACACATTCCTTAACTAGATTTTGTTTAATCATGCCATGGATAAGGATACAATATGCTTCCGTGTTAAGATGTCCTCCCACAATGAACATTTGTGAGAGGAATGCTAACAAATTTTTTTCCTTATCAGATTTGGACAACTCATGCATGATAGTAGTTTGTGTGACATTACAGCAAGAAATGCCACAATAATAAGCTAATTGCCATAATTCTACGGCTTTGTTGATCTGTCCCGAATCACATACACATTTTATCAACTTGTAGAAGGAAGAGGAATGAAGAGAGCATTGCTCCATTGACATATAGTAAAACACTTCAACAGCATATTGAGAACGGTTGATGTCACAGAGGCCATCTATTAGTTCAGAATATGAAGCGATATCTAAACTCCAACGTCTTGCACAAATTCGACGAAATAGTTCCATTGCTTCATCATACTTTCTCAATCTACAGTTTCCAACCACAAGAGCTGAATATGTTGCATCTTCAAGAACAACTGAGAATTTGATCATTCTGCCAAGAAGTCCATATGCTCTCTCGGTCTCCTCATTCTCACAAAGCCATCTAATGACAATATTCCAAGATTGACAATCAGCTATGTTTCTCTCCGACATTGTTTCAAGAAGAGCATTTGCTACCAGAATTTTACCAGCATTGCAGCAACCTTCAAGCAATGCATCAAAAGGAGCAGTTTCATGAACTTGCTTATCCTCTAAAAATGTTATAGCTTCATCTATTTTCCCCAATTCACAATAGCAATTTATCATATGAACAAAAACATTTTCACCTGGTTGTATACCAGTTCCTATCATTTCATTCATGAGGTATACAGCAGAATCCAACTGCAAGTTTTTGCACAAGCATTGTATTAGAGCCTCGTAAACAAAAGAATCTGGCAGAAGATCAGAATCTTTCATCATTCTAAACAACCTTACTCCCTCCTCAACTTTATTTTCCCTGCAAAAGAGAGGTATGGTGCAGTTATAAAATCTCAAATCCGGTCGACACTCAAGTTTGAGCATTTCCTCTAAAGAAGTAACAGCTTCATCCACCCGACCACTTTCAATCAAACCCTTCACAAGTACCTCAAAGGTCTTACTATTAGGACTACATCCCTTATTGCTCATTCTTCTAAATTGATCCAAAGCAAGGTCAACCCGATTGATCGTAAACAATACCTCCAACAAACAATTCAAAGTGTTGACCGTGGGAACAATTCCGGCCTTCACCATCTCTTTATAAACAAATAAAGCATTTTGAAAATCTCCACTATCTTCTTGCACAATAGCACCTAATAAAGCATTAAAAACTTCAACCGGAGGCTTATAACCCCCGAAATTCATGTTCGTTAAAACTATCATCGCTTCTTTAATCCTACAACGCTGAACAAATGTGCGAATCAATGATACAAGAGCTACTTCAGCACCTGAAAACCTGTTCTTAACCATGTTATGACAAAAATCTTCCATCTCTAGAACATTCCCAGCTAAACCTAGTTTCAAAATAATCTCAAAATATGTACTAGAAGTATGGTGGAAACTTTTCTGTATTGAAGCCCATTTGAAAATCTTGACAGCTGAGTTTAAATCAGATGTTTGGTTCAAAACTTTGATTAAATTATCTGGGGCAAGCTTATTCTTCAAAAAGTTAATATTTTGATAAAATTCAGATGAATAATTGGGGTTTAGAATTTCAATGGTTTGTGAAATATGTTGAGTACTGGTTGAAGATAGATAAACCCATTTGAGGAATCGAGTATTATGTGCCAAAGATGGGAACTTTATTGCCATAGAACGAAGCATGAAATTCCACAGTCACGGAGAAGGAATGAAAAATGAAGAGAAAGAGAGATAAATTGGGAAATTGAAATCTGACCTAAGAACCATGTTGTTGTCACGAAGAATCACAGTTCTTGTTCCTTCACTTGAATCACTTCACCAATATTCATGGCTGAAATTAAAAATTGAAAAATATGATAAAAAAAAATCAATATTCTTCTTCTTCTTCTTCTCAAACGAGGCCTTCACTTCTTCACCCTATCACATTTTCCTATTCTCCATCACCGACCACATCTCTTCGTTTCTCCGTATGTATGCATAAGGAATAGAAATATTGGATGTTTGGTTATGTATGCAAGGAAGAAGAGGGAGCGTTTTCACTTTTTTTGTTTTTTACAGTAGTTAACAATATCTTTTTTCTTTGATAAATTTTTTTTTTCTTTTTTTTTTTGTCAAAAAAAATTTCTTTTTTCAATTTTACATCAAAACCATCTTAGAGAGCTAGCAAGCTTCAAATATATAGACAAGTTCTATTTGAGATGTTCTTTTCTTGATTTTTTTTTCCTTTCGCACTATTAGAATTTGTGAGGCTTATACTCAACCACAAAAGATAGCTTGAGAGTTGAGGTTTGCACTACACTTATAAAGGCTATCTTTGCCATATCTCTAGCCAATGTGGGACTTCTAACACACCCCCTCACGCCCAGCACTATTGGGCTTGGTGCGTGGAATCAACAATAACGGGTGGCCCAAATATGGGAGGTCTCCACAACAAACAACAAATGGATCTAGGATAGACTCTGATACCATATTAGAATTTGTGAGGCCTATACTCAACTATTAGAATTTGTGAGGCCTATACTCAACCACAAAAGGTGAGCGACTAATCCGGCTCGTGTGTAGAGACATGCGCACTGGCCAAGCGTTGTTCCCCCTGGGAATCGAACCCGGTATTCCCCGAGCACGCTTTTCTTGATGTTTTTAGGAGTGCGGAAATATCTACAAAAATAAATGCTTTTGAACTTTTTGACCGATTCATAGGAAAGACGATCGATTCTCAAATCGGCGGATGATATGGTGTGGATTTGAATGGAGTTTTGCCACTCGTTGGATTGAGGGTTGAGACTTTTAATGTGAGACAGACAACCCTCAAAGCTGCTTCAAGTAAAATGGCTAAACATGAGAAAACATATTCTGACAATCAACATGTTTTTATACCATTCGCATTTGACATTTTTGGCTTCTTAGCACCATAGGTTGTGAGTCTTCTGCAAAAAGTTTAAAAGGTTAAGAATAACAATGTTGTGTTCTCAAGAGCTATGAATAATGTTACTTTTAAAAGAACTGATTTTATCTTTCAAAAAAGATTAACGGTAGAGCTCATTCCTCATTTGTCTTTTATTAATATGTAATTATTCTATATTTATTAATATATTCATGGATATATCACCATGTCTCACACACACAAAAAAAATTAAAAAAAATATTTTTTATTGTTCTTTGTAGTTTATGTTTTTGACTTAGTTGATAAACATTGTGTGACTGTTAAGAAATTTGGTGAAATCTGTAAGTGCACCAGTTCATCCTCATGTTTTAATAATTGTCAAAACACATGAAAATAGAGTAGAACATATTTTGGCAAACATTATAAATGACTTGACAGCGAAAAACTATTTTTAACACTTTGAAAAAATTGTTTTTAGGTATTATGTATCGATACATAAACATGTGTATCGATACAAATGTCCTGAAATTACTTAAGACTGATTTTGTGCAATTTGTATCGATACATATATCACTTGTATCGATACAAAAGTGGTTTCTCAGAGGCAGAGAGTTACCTGTGTATCGAATCATGCTTGCATGTATCGATACACACCTATGTCTCTCAGAAATCCAGAAACATCATGATGTATCGAATCATGCTTGCATGATTTGATACATATCAGTCAAGATTTCAAGAAACTGATGTATGTATCGATACACACCCGTGTTTGTATCGATACATAGGTCAAATCTTTCATTTTTAAGAAACCCCAAACTACCATGTGAGCATAAGAGTTGTTGAGGAATTACTTTTGAGATGACATTAGGATAGGAGACGATAAGAAAATTAGACTGACTGTACCTTTCCATTAGAAACCAATAAGTGCAGTGAAACTACTAGGAGCTTGATCGTAACTGATGTGGCATTTAGAATCCTTGTAATTCGTATCCGTATCCGAGAAAGCATAACTAAGTTCAACCATGTATAGGGTCCTGAGTTAGCAACCCAGCGTAGAAAAACCTGGTAGATAACACCGTAATAGAAATTCAAATCAAATCGTCCGTATTTAAGTAACCCAATTAGGACAAACGCACATTCCAACATCCCCTCAAGTCACCTTATTAGGTTATCCTTTAGAATGCCCTTAACTAAGTTACTTTTACCTCTCAACTCGTAAAAACATTTCTACCTCACCACTGTCAGACCAGTTACATTTAGTACAACAATTAGGAATTTCTTTTCCAACCCCACCAGTCTTTAACAGTAAACCAGAAAATCCTTAGGGACTCAAACTCAGATTAGTCTGCAGTTAGGAATCCTCACTAGCATTATCAGGACTCTTAAAGTCAGAAATTACTAGAACGTTATCATAGGGTAGCTTAGTAATCAAACTAGTAATAAACTCAAACAGCTCAGTAATTAGTACCCGATACTAATCCCAAGAATCTAGAATTGTTAGTATGCCACTTAGACAATTCCATTACTACACCCGACCCTTAGGCAAACATAATAGCATCATCATCGAATAATTAGGAACTGAACCGAAGATAGAACCTTATCACGAAGGTACAACCTTGACTCACATCAAAATTGAATTCTTCCCTAGCATTACCGTCATCTAAATAGGATTGTTAAAGACCGTTAGGTTAAGTATCCATAAACTAGTAACCCAACACTTCTGACCAATTGATTACCCCGGTAAGAACAGAGAAATCGTAGCACTTGTACCTTAATAATCTCTTATCGCAAAACCGGCTGGTTAAACCCTTAAGATAACCACCTTTAGATGTCATCAATAGGACCAGTCTGTCGCCCTATACCAGAAGTTACACCGAACCACCACAAGTTAAGTTTTGATTAATAATAGCAATTGAGAGTACCTTTAGCACAATTGGTCACCAAAGCTAGTCCGTAGTTGTCTGGCTATTAGATAGTTTAGAGTCCGATGATTCAGATTAATACCGGTTTGACTTTAACTAGACGAAACTCACACATATGACCACCCAGCTAAGAAGTGAGCAGGATTAGTAACCGTGCCTCTGAAGTTGCCCATCAATTGTCCCTAGGTTAGTAATTCAATATTACAGACCAATTAGTTAGCCGGATGAGGTTTAGATTTGGCCAGCCATATTCTATCACCAGCATAGTACCAAATAATATGGAACACGATTTGATAAATCCAACTCAACATTAGTTCGACCAGTCACCAAGTAAGTTACTATAGTAGAAGTGTAGAATATAAGTTTAAACCAGTAGAAGACGAATCTTCAGTTGCCTATTCATCCCTAGAGATCCTAACTCAGCAGAGTCATCGAACCGGACAATACTCAATTCCATATTCGCAAGTCTTGGAACACCATGGACGTGTGTATTCTCTAATCCGCCTAATCATGCCCAGTTGTATAAAATTCTTCTCCTACCTTAATGGCTTAACAACCACGTGTTGTACCTAAATTCTATTATGGTGCAAACTTTTCAAATTCCTCGAAGCCAATTGGTTACATCAAGGGTGATGAAGTCACACTTGAGTAACCGTATTAAGTGTTTTCAGTTTTCCAGTTAAGTTATTATTAACAGAAATCTATCTGCGGAAGTTAATTATACTTGAGAAGGTCAAGAATATTTTCAGTTTCATTTTCTATTCGCTCGGTTGATCTGCCAACCAACATACTTCAAACCACCTCGGTCAACTTATCTAGCTATGTATTAGCAAACTAGTTAAACTTTGTGCACTCGAATCCAGTAATCTGTTCTTCAATAAAGTTAGTTATTTATCCATCGTAGCCTTGTAGGTCGAATTCAGAATTAAGTTTGGACCAGTTTCAAACTCAGTGGAATTAAGATTATACCAATGAAAGCGGTGTGAAGGATTCAAACCTGCTAGCACCGTTCTCTTAACCATGTAAGATCCGTGAGCTAATCTTGAGTGTCTCTGCTCGGACATTTCAGCCTTCCAAAATTCAACTCTTGTAACCTCGTGGGATCAGGTACAGAAGCCTCAACGCCTGAACCAGAGCTTTCCAATTCCAAGTCTAGTTGCCAGTAATTAGTTAGTGTAAGTGTAAGAGCTAATTACTCGCTTGGAGCAATGTGCCATCCTCATTTGGAAACCCTTTCCTATCTTAGTGATCTGTTAAGATAATTCAGCCAACTGTTCTAAGCCAAACCATTCGATCCAGCCTTAGCGTTACAAATTCAGATCTTATGTTTTCGGCTAGCCAAGTTCCATACATTAGTTACCAGCGAAGGACTTCAAACAAGTTGACCTATAACCCTGAGAATGATCTGAACCTAAGTGCGTCCGCATGTTAAATATACAACTTGATCATAGTGTCGTGTCGGGATAGATAGAGATTGTAGGTGGGATTTTATCGGATAACTATAGGTTGTGAGTCTTCTGCAAAAAGTTTAAAAGGTTAAGAATAACAATGTTGTGTTCTCAAGAGCTATGAATAATGTTACTTTTAAAAGAACTGATTTTATCTTTCAAAAAAGATTAACGGTAGAGCTCATTCCTCATTTGTCTTTTATTAATATGTAATTATTCTATATTTATTAATATATTCATGGATATATCACCATGTCTCACACACACAAAAAAAATTAAAAAAAATATTTTTTATTGTTCTTTGTAGTTTATGTTTTTGACTTAGTTGATAAACATTGTGTGACTGTTAAGAAATTTGGTGAAATCTGTAAGTGCACCAGTTCATCCTCATGTTTTAATAATTGTCAAAACACATGAAAATAGAGTAGAACATATTTTGGCAAACATTATAAATGACTTGACAGCGAAAAACTATTTTTAACACTTTGAAAAAATTGTTTTTAGGTATTATGTATCGATACATAAACATGTGTATCGATACAAATGTCCTGAAATTACTTAAGACTGATTTTGTGCAATTTGTATCGATACATATATCACTTGTATCGATACAAAAGTGGTTTCTCAGAGGCAGAGAGTTACCTGTGTATCGAATCATGCTTGCATGTATCGATACACACCTATGTCTCTCAGAAATCCAGAAACATCATGATGTATCGAATCATGCTTGCATGATTTGATACATATCAGTCAAGATTTCAAGAAACTGATGTATGTATCGATACACACCCGTGTTTGTATCGATACATAGGTCAAATCTTTCATTTTTAACGCTGGTCAAAGGGTTTGTATCGATACAAATCATCAGTTGTATCGATACATGTATGTGAAATTTTGCCCAAATTTGCTCAATTTTATTCTCTCTTTAAATAGCAATGTGTTGTGTCATTGTAAAAGAGAGAAATCATTGTGAAAGATCAGAAAACGCTTTGGAGTTCAAATTGAGTGAAAATTTGGATCAAAGGTTTCATTCAACACAAGTTCATCATCTTCATCAAGTTTGCAATCAAAATTGGATTTGAGTATGGGATAAATTCAATAGAAACTGCAGATTTGTGTGATAACGTTCGATACGGTTCGCGGTGAATCAGAATCGTGATCGGGTTGAATTGCGTTGAAGGTTTTGGTTTCTCTCACGGATTCAAGATCGTGCGTGTCTTGAAGGATTCGACAACAAGGAACGAAGGACTCGGGTGGACGATTGAGTGCGGTTCGGCACAAGGTGAATCGTTGGAATCAGAGGGCGAAGTTCCGTTGGGTGTCGAGGTTATTCGCATTAGTTTACATTTTGTCTTGCTATAGGATTATAGATTTCAATTGTAAACTGTGCACTTTTTGTTCATCAAGTTTTTGATCTATAAACTCTCAAATAACCCGTTTGGTTATTTGGGGGGAGACGTACTCGGATAAACGCGTGGACGACGCGCAATCCGGGGAACTCCCTAATCACATCGTGTGTCTCTCTTTATCTCTCTCTTTTAATTTCGTTAATTTCGTTAATTCGTTAATCGATTGAATTTTTGTTGTTCGTATTGGTTCACAAAAATTCAATTGGTTCTTGCTTGATTGTGATTGATTTGAATATTGATTTGTAACTTGCTTGGGACTGAAGTTATATTGTTTACATTCAAATAATTTTGAACACAAACATTTTCGTAACTTTTCATAAATTCGTTCAAGGCTTAATACTACTTTTATTTTGGTCAATCGGTGCGTAGACTACCGATTCGGTGGCTCTTCCGCTCGCTTGATTAATTTGAAACAATTTTTTAAAAACCTCATTGTTTCAAGGATCACTTATTCAACCCCCCCTTCTAAGTGATAAGCCTAGTAGTCTAACAAGTGGTATCACGAGTCCAGTTCAATTTTGTTTACAAAATTCGGAGGATTGTGCCAATTATTAGAAAACATGGCTTTCGCACCGAAAGGGGCGTATAATAGGGCTCCTATATTCAATGGAGATCATTTTGACTATTGGAAAAGTAGTATGCGGATTCACATCAATTCTTTTGATGGTGAAGTGTGGAATGCTATTGAGACCGGTCCGTTTGTTCCGACAATCACCGATCCTAATGACATTGTCACTATTAAGCCTATGGCACAATGGACGGATGATGAAAAGAAAAAGGTCAATTACGATGCAAAGGCACAAAACATACTTATTTCATCCCTTGGGATTGAACAATTTTATCATGTGTCGCATTGTTCTACGGCTAAGGAAATGTGGGATACATTAGTTACTCACTTTGAGGAAACTAATGAGGTCAAAATTTCGAAAATAAATACTTTAACCCAAGAATTTGAGTTGTTCCATATGCAAGATGGTAAAACCATCGCGGATATGCAACAACGATTTGTTAAAATCACAAACAAGTTACATGGCTTAGGCAAACCAATCACTAATCAAGATGCTACTAACAAAATTTTGAGGTGTCTTAATAGGTCATGGCAACCTAAGGTCACCGCGATCAAAGAGGCGAATGATCTTACTACCTTGAGCCTCACGACTTTGTTTGATAAGCTAACGGAACATGAACAAGTGCTTAGTTTGTTGGAAAAGCACGAAAAAGGTGAGAAAAAGGAAAAACACCATGAAAAAGAAAAAGAAAAGGACAAGAGGTCAATTGCTCTAAAAGCCTCAAAGTCAAAGTCCAAAAAGGTTGAGCATGTTGAAAGTAGCTCAAGCGAAGACGATTCCGATGATGAGGAAATGGGACTCTTCATTCGACGCTACAATAGGTATGTGAAAAAGAATGGGATAAGACATTCCGATGAGAATCTTAAGAAGTTTCGAAAAGATAGTGGTTACCGCCGGAAGAATGAAGATGATAGGCACTCCAAGAAAGAGGCATGCTATGAATGTGGCAAAGTTGGCCATTTCAAGCCGGATTGCCCTAAGCTCAAGAGAAAAGAGAAGGAGTCACCTTCATTCAAAAAGGGAAGCAAGGACAAAGGAAAGAAAGCTTATGTTGCATGGGAGAGCGGGAGCTCATCTTCCTCTTCATCATCAAGCTCTAGTTCAAGTGATGAAGGCGAATTGGCTAATTTCACAACTCATCATCACAAAAAGAAGGATAAAGCTCCCAAAAAGGTAAACCAAAATCCCTCTAGTTCATATACACTTTTAGAATATCATGATTTGCAAGTTGCTTTTGAAAAGTTACACAAAGAGACTAAAGAGGTTTTTCAACGATTAAAAGGTTTAATGGAAGTTAATAAATACCTTGAGGCAAAAGTTTCGGAAACGAAGCTTGAGTTGAAAGCCCTCAAAGAGTCTTTGATTCAAAAGCCTCTTGTGACTTTTGATAGTTATGTGACTTTTGATAGTTATGGTAACGATAGGACCGGATGTGATGGATGCTTTTACTTACGTAGAGACTTACGAAAGTTACAAGATAAGCTAAAAGAACCATCCAAACCGGAGATTACTTTTGCGATTGATCCATCTAAATTCAACAAATCTTTGAAACCTAGAAATAAAAAGTATAAATTTGTTGAAAAGGATCTTAAGAAAAGTAATCATCATATCGTTTGTCATTATTGTTTTGACAAGGGTCATACTATTGCAAAATGTCATGCTAGAAAGGTATTGGTACCAAAAGGCAAATTGCAATGGTTACCTAAGTTAGGCAATAATGGTGCTACTAACCAACTAGGACCCAACATGAGTTGGGGACCTATTTCAAATGTCTAAGTATGTAGGGAATTGTCTTGAAACCATTGACAAAAGACACCGACAACAATGGAGTTCAAGACTTACGAACAAGGAAAGCAATGAGAAAAGCTTCAACTCGACACTTACTATGGTGCGGAAATTGATCACTTCCTCCACCTAACACTCAAGGGAAGATTCTATTCTCTACCTTTTTCTTTATATTTTTTTATTACTTAGCATTTGTACTTTGGTTCATATACATACAATTTTCATCTTAAATATTATAGTTGCTTTGATGGTTGTCTAATCCTCCATTTCCAAGAATTTTGCTCAAAAATATTTATAAGTTTTTGAGACTCATACGTCTTAAATGGGGATTTGACAAAAATCATTACAATTATAATATTAAGTTCATACTTGGTTGTATATGTTTGTTTGTTTCTTATATGCGACTTTGTGTGCATTCATGAATATACTTTTTCATATGATTGATTTTGGTACTTTGATTCATTTATGTGAATGCCTTATCATGCATATATGGTTTGACATGTGTTCTCATGTTATAATGTGCTTTGGTATTTTGTTTTGCTCACATACATAAGAATGTACCTTATTGGCTATATGTGTTTCATACATACATGCTATTTGGAAGTCATAAATTTTTTTTTTCATACTTATAAGTTCATGTGTTTTGAGAAAAACTGAAAATAATGCTTTTTGGATCGATACAAATAAACATTGTATAGATACATGTCAGTTATTTTTCAAAATTTCAAAATGAACTGATATGTATCGATACATATGATGCTTGTATCGATACATAACTCTTCAGTTTGGGCAGACACTGTCTCATGTATCGATACATGCTCGCATGCTCCGATACATGCTTCAGAAAAACTGACTTGTATCGATACAAACACGATTTTGTATCGATACAAACGCGTAAAAACAGTTTTTAAGTATCAATTTTCATTCATTCATTCATCAAAACCATCAAAAACCTCTTCTTCTACCCGAAAACCACACACAAACCCTCATTCCCAATTCTCAATCTCCCTCAAAACTCAACCAAAATTCACAAAATTTGACCCTAAGCCACTTCAAATTCATTACCCATCCACATTCCTTCATCAATTTTGTGGTTCAAGCTTCAAAATCTCCACATTCAAGGCTAGGATTCATCAATTTGGGGTTTGTGAAAATTCTTCAAATTCTTCGTCAAAAATTCAAGGTAATTCATTCTACTTCTTAATCTCCTAGGAATGGCACCAAAGAAATCTAGAAGTGGAAAGAAAATTGGTAGTAGTGGTGGTGAGATTCCTAACATTGGACTTAGGGAAGATGAATATGTTCATAAAGATTGCATTACTACTTACACTCAATATTGTAGAACTACGAGTGTGTTACCTCAGAAATCTGTTAGTATTGAAACTCTTAAGAATCTGCATTTGAATGATATTGCGGAGATTTTAGAAAATGAACAACTTGACACATTTTGTGATTTGCAAACCAAATACAATGATACTTTGGTTAGGATTTTCTATGCTGGACTGCAGGAAAGAAATGGTGCTGAGTTTGAATTTCGTTGGGGAAGTAAGACTTATCGGTTTAGTGCTAATATGTGGTTTGACTTATTCGGAATGAGTACCGGTAGTAGGATAACCGGAGAAGATCTCTTGGCATATTCTGAGACGAGTCAGGTTGATTATGACTCAAATGTCTTCATCTCCTCTATTACTAGAAATGGCAACATTCCGGAAACCATGGGAACCGGAAAATTAAATGTAAACGCTAGAGTGGTTTACTGGATTGTGAGTCACATATTGTGTCCGAAAAGTGCTAGTTCTAGAATGGATAGAAAAGACATTGATCTGATGTTTTTACTGATGGAGGACCGGAGAGTTGATTGGCCGTTCTATATTGTGAGTAGGATGTTTGATTTAAGGAACTCTAGTAGGGATCAAAGCTTTGGGTACTGTAGCTTGATTGCTAGCATCTTGAAGAAGTTCAAAATTGGCCAAAATCTTCCAATTGAGTACACTACTCTTGGAAGATTTCAAAAATTCAGTGAGACACAAATGGCCAAGATGAACTGGGCATTAAATGTTGACAATGTGTATGTCTTCCATGGTCAAGATGATGAGAATGAAGGTCAAGCTACTGCTCCAAGAGGTAGGAGACAAAGGAGGAATGCTAGGCAAGGTGAAGGTGAAGGTGAGGGTCAAGGTGAAGAGGGTGGTAATTGGAATGAAATGATGGACTTGATGAGAAATATGAGCATGCAACAAACTACCTTCTACAATGAGTACACTCAAAACTATCAAACTCAAAATGCTAGGATTGAAGAGTTGTACACCAACACCAATGACCTCCGAACCTATGTGACCACCCGATTTGATGAGATGCAGGCTCAGATGCATGGTTACTATAACCCTAACCCTCCTCCTAACCAAGACAATATGGATGAATGATGACAATGATGCTTGATGTTGTTCCTTTTATCGCATTTTATTTCTTTCTCCGCATGAACAATTTCTTGTTATTTCTTATTACTTTGCTCATTTCGATTTGGTTGTACGGATTATTTTTAATGTTGTCATTTTTGGACAACTTTCACTTTAGATTATGTATGACTTAATATCTTGGATAATTTCGTGTGTATGGATAATCTCTTATGTTTATGCATTTGTTGCATTGTTTTGTTTATTTTTGTCCCATATTTTGATATGTTGGTTGATTTAAAATGTCGATATGTTACGATATTCATGCGTTGGTTTTGGTTTGTTGTTCTACATTCCATATTTGTCATGAAATTTGGTATTCATCATTGATATATTTTGGCATATCTTTGTATGTATTTATATTGATTAGGAACTTTCATCATATATGTGCATTTCGACAAATGTAAGTGCACAATATGACTTTGGATTGAAATTGTTTGAACATGATACTTCTAATAGACCCTCTTCTTCTTTTTGATATTGTCAGAGGGGGGGAGATTTGGATGCACAAGCTAAGGATGAATAGCTAAAAGAGTCTTGAATATTATCTACACAAGCTAAGGATGAATAGCTAAAAGAGTCTTGAATATTATCTACTATATGACAATCGCATTATGGCATCAACTCACGGGGAGCGTGCTTATTGTTAGTCTTGGTGTTTTAATTGCGTCTGTATACATATTGCTATTTTATTGCATAATAGGTATAGGCTTAGTTAGCTTATGCATAGTTTTGACAATTATAAAAAATGGGGAGAATGTAAGTGCACCAGTTCATCCTCATGTTTTAATAATTGTCAAAACACATGAAAATAGAGTAGAACATGTTTTGGCAAACATTACAAATGACTTGACAGCGAAAAACTATTTTTAACACTTTGAAAAAATTGTTTTTAGGTATTATGTATCGATACATAAACATGTGTATCGATACAAATGTCCTGAAATTACTTAAGACTGGTTTTGTGCAATTTGTATCGATACATATATCACTTGTATCGATACAAAAGTGGTTTCTCAGAGGCAGAGAGTTACCTGTGTATCGAATCATGCTTGCATGTATCGATACACACCTATGTCTCTCAGAAATCCAGAAACATCATGATGTATCGAATCATGCTTGCATGATTTGATACATATCAGTCAAGATTTCAAGAAACTGATGTATGTATCGATACACACCCGTGTTTGTATCGATACATAGGTCAAATCTTTCATTTTTAACGCTGGTCAAAGGGTTTGTATCGATACAAATCATCAGTTGTATCGATACATGTATGTGAAATTTTGCCCAAATTTGCTCAATTTTATTCTCTCTTTAAATAGCAATGTGTTGTGTCATTGTAAAAGAGAGAAATCATTGTGAAAGATCAGAAAACGCTTTGGAGTTCAAATTGAGTGAAAATTTGGATCAAAGGTTTCATTCAACACAAGTTCATCATCTTCATCAAGTTTGCAATCAAAATTGGATTTGAGTATGGGATAAATTCAATAGAAACTGCAGATTTGTGTGATAACGTTCGATACGGTTCGCGGTGAATCAGAATCGTGATCGGGTTGAATTGCGTTGAAGGTTTTGGTTTCTCTCACGGATTCAAGATCGTGCGTGTCTTGAAGGAGTCGACAACAAGAAACGAAGGACTCAGGTGGACGATTGGGTGCGGTTCGGCACAAGGTGAATCGTTGGAATCAGAGGGCGAAGTTCCGTTGGGTGTCGAGGTTATTCGCATTAGTTTACATTTTGTCTTGCTATAGGATTATAGATTTCAATTGTAAACTGTGCACTTTTTGTTCATCAAGTTTTTGATCTATAAACTCTCAAATAACCCGTTTGGTTATTTGGGGGGAGACGTACTCGGATAAACGCGTGGACGATGCGCAATCCGGGGAACTCCCTAATCACATCGTGTGTCTCTCTTTATCTCTCTCTTTTAATTTCGTTAATTTCGTTAATTCGTTAATCGATTGAATTTTTGTTGTTCGTATTGATTCACAAAAATTCAATTGGTTCTTGCTTGATTGTGATTGATTTGAATATTGATTTGTAACTTGCTTGGGACTGAAGTTATATTGTTTACATTCAAATAATTTTGAACACAAACATTTTCGTAACTTTTCACAAATTCGTTCAAGGCTTAATACTACTTTTCTTTTGGTCAATCCGTGTGTAGACTACCGATTCGGTGGCTCTTCCGCTCGCTTGATTAATTTGAAACAATTTTTTAAAAACCCCATTGTTTCAAGGATCACTTATTCAACCCCCCCTTCTAAGTGATAAGCCTAGTAGTCTAACAAAATCTTCCCCCATAAGATTTTATTGAAGTTAATATGGAAGGTTCTTCTTTTGATAAGAGGAGTTTTGAGAAATAATAGGGAAATTAGATTTGTGCATTTTATGGATCTTGTGGCAGAGCTTCTAATTTATTAGATTAACTTCCAATCAATTGGAGAGGTCTCTGATTGGTGTGGGATATTGACTATCAGCATATCATCATGGAACTAGACTCGGCCTTAGATTTTATGTTGATGATAAGTCAAGTGACTTCCATCCTCGTACAGTGTTGATTTCTCTCATTAAAAAAATTTCTTCTCTTTATTGGGTGGTTTCCTTTACTCCTCAAGAGAATGAACGAATGTGCTGATTGATTAGCTAAATACGATGTTAATAATGACGACTCCTTGAAGATATGGATTCTCCTCCTCGGTTGAATTTTATTTCTATTTAATTAAATTGACTGATCTAGTAGTTCTAAAATATTTTATTGATGGTTTGTAATTATATGTATGCAGCTAAATAAACTTTTATAGGTGTAAATATTGACCTTGTCTATTTAGAAATAAAAAAATTGTCTTGCTAAATCATTAAAGTTTATCGCTCATTTGGCATATTCAGACAACCCACTTGTGTCAATGACAAATGGAATCGGTGTAGCTAAACAATAAATATGTTTAAAAGTGATATTGAGTGGATTTGAATATTAACAAAAATAAATGAGTAAATCGCAAGGTGGTTTGAAATTCTAAGAGTCGAACATTTATATTTAAAATTTACAAATAGGAAAGAAACTTGGTCCGACCCTTTGATAACTTAGTGCTTAGTCCTTGGTAACTTGTAATGACTAGTTGTTTTTTTTTTTTAGTAAAGAGAAAAAGCTCAGTAGAGATAGATAAGGACATCCCAACTAGGTTGACACCCGAGAATGGATTCTCTCCATTTTTTCCTTAATTTTCCCCATTTTTTACATCTCAACTCTTAATCAACTTCTCTTTTTTTTTTTTTTTCTTTTCAAATTCCAACTTGATCATCTTTTAATAATATAAATGGTCTACAATACACATTATTTCCTCAATTATTTTTTACAATTGAGATAATCCACTTTCATTGGCACCCCATTAATAATCCAACAAACAAGCTAAGTGAGAACTTGATGATATATAACTGTCTCATTAAAAACCTTACCTGTAAAAACCTTACCCGTAAAACCCTGAGGGAAAAACTAGGTAAAGGGAAAAAGAGTGTAGTGCTCCAATAAAGATTAACAAAATCTATATTCAGGAAGGGCAATCCTATTTTAGTAAAGACATTACCAATATTAAAAGGAACTGTGTCCCACCATTGAGATCGAAGAATATGAAGACCAATATTCGCAACACCATCAACACATTGATTGCCTTCTCTATATATGTGAGAGATGATAAAATACATCTTATTAACAAGTTCAATACAATTCAACCAACGAGTTCTAAGATGTCAAGGTACCATAGTAACATTTTTAAAAGCTATAGTAACTAAAAGAGATCAGTCTCAACGCAAAGTAAAGGCCAACCCTTCATATTTGCAATTTCAATGGCTATCATGACTCCAATAAATTCCACATAAAATGCATACGTAACTCCAATATTTCTAGCAAAACAACCTAGAGTAGTTGCCGAACTATCTCTAAAAATACCACCACAAGCTGCAAATCCGGGACACCCTTGAGTGGCGCCATCAGTATTACATTTTATCCAATAGGCCTTAGGAGGGTATATACCAATAAATTTCCATGATATGAGGAGTATTAGGGGAATGCACTTTGATTGAGAACGCTTTCAGTAGTTGAAATTCTTGCATAGACGCAGAAGCCGAAGACTTGGTAAAATTACCAGTAATAGAGAGACATTAACACATATACGGCTAATATATAGCAGACTGAAACTTAATTTTCTTATCATGGAAACAAGTCTGATTTCTACAAAACCAAAAGTCATAACCTCACCACATTGTTTAGACCAACCACAATTGCATAAACGCATAATATCTTCAATGTTATCAGCAACCTGCATTTGCAAAATAGAACTAAACCATTGCCAAATTATGCAAGCAAACCTGCAATGAATAAAAATATGATGGCTTGCATCAATGTTAGTGCCACACAAATCACGTCTAGAAGCAATGTTGCATCCTGTAGTCATAAGAACATCATCAGTACGAAGGGATTTGTTGGACGACAAGTGATATAACTAATGTTGGACTTTTCTCTCCCATAGCTGACGAAAATTGTCAAATCACCATCAATTATATTATAACTGATGTTGGACTTTTCCCTCCCATAACTGTCGAAAATTGTTCCAAAAGCCACACATATGTTTCTCCTGTTTCATCACATACAATAGCACCACGAAAAACTATACTCTGGTTATGGTGGTTTACACCGAAAAATACGACTAACAGCCATATATACTTGTTCCTCTATCAAAAGCCACAACATCCCCAAAATCATATAATTCCTCTGAGCCACTTCATCGCACCAAAACAAGTGTGTCAGCGTTCCATTTTTATCAACCTTGTGTTTCCAAAATATTGTTTCATCGCTTATCCGCATGCTTTCTAGATACTCACATGCAGCTTTCGCGTCTGTTGAAGGTACATGTCTCGCCTTCGGTAATCAACTTTCTCGTAACTGCTAGGTTCAGTAGCAAATAATCCAAATATATGGCTTGTCTTCATACCAGCTTGTCTCATGGTGCTCATTCGCCAAATGTCATAATTTGACATCTTTCTAAATTTCTCATCCAACAAAGAATGATTATGTGCGTTGTGGAGCAATTTCATGTACCACCGTCCACTATTTGCTTCAATATGAATACGACATTTTGCTTCACAACCGCATAATGCATGCTTTAGGTACTCTCTTTCAACTACTTGGAGTGACTTTCTCATCTCTAATCGTTAAAAATTCTTTTGATTGTAAATATTAATTGGAGAAAATATAGTGTTGGCATGTCTATTGTGTACGGGAATCTTTTAACTGGATCAACTTTAGATAGGGTGGCATTTAAATTGGTCCGAGATGGACAAATTCATCTTTTTTCCCGGTCCAAAACAGACCCTAACATCCATTGCTAATACTGATACACCTTCAAATTCGAATGCACCAAAAAAATTTCCTAAGCAAAATAAATCATTAGCATTTTTTTTAACGAGATAAATCATATGGAATAAACATTTTCTTTTACGGAAAATCATGAAAATTTGTTCACCGAAAGAGTACTGTATATACAAGAAAATTCACGTTCAAATTCAAATCTCAAAACCCAGCCAGTTTAATATTTTTGTTACACAATAGCAGGCTGCTTCTAGACTCTGGTAGTAACAAAAAGGCCCAATATGAATTTGCTGTACACACGTGTTGCAAAACGATTGGATAAGGCCAAAATTTGTATTTGCCGCGCTTGAGTGAGAGAGAGAGAGAGAGAGAGAGAGAGAGAGTCAACACTAATCAATCCTAGCTGTAGCTTTGGAATTTGTCAGGTCCGCCAGCCCGAGGTTCGGAATAAGTAAGACTTAAGAAGATGGATCTGGATTATCTCATCTAGAGAAAGTTAGCATTAAAATAAAAATATTTACAATAAAAAAAATTAATTCATTTTTTTATATTCTAAATCATTTTATCTATTAATTTTTATGAATAATTGTTTTATTATGAAGTTAAATATTTTTTATTTTCTGGGTTCAAGTATATAATTAACTACTTTCGGCAGATTATGAAAAAATATAAATGAAAAAAGAATAGAAAAAAGATTTTAGCCAAATAAATATAAGTTTATTTTTTTGTTAAATAATTTAATGTCTAAAATTCCACTTTTTAAAGTTGAACAACGAGAGTACCAAGGTCCAAATATCGGTCGCTACATATTACATGCAATTTTCCTATTAACTTAGCTAACAAAGACGGCAAAAGTTATTATGCATAAGTCAATTCTTTATGCACGGTGCATAAGTGAATAACAACCATCAGATTAGCTCTCCACGTGTAATAATTGTAGCGCGATTTAACATGCATACCGGTACAGTTGAGAAAAAGTGTACCGATATGAATATGCATACCGGTACAGTGGAGAAAAAATGTACCGGTATGAATATGCATACCGATACAGCTGAGAAAAAGTGTACCGGTAATTTTTTCCCAAACCGGTATACTTTAAAACAAATGTAACGATAAACTTACTTATTTATGCACGGTGCATAAGCAATTATCGGACCCAACGAAGAGAATATTTCTATTGTTATATTCTCTCTATTTCTTTTTAAGGGTTGTTTTTTACCACTATACATATGTCAATGCACAACTTTGATCACTAATATATTTAATTACCTTATAAAAATGATGAAAAATTTATATTTTGAAAATATTAGTCGAGACAAATTGAACGATATCTTTTTTACTAACATTTGGTTTATATGAATAAAATTTTATAATCAAAGTAGATTAATTGAATACTAGACGGTGGTAAAAACCCACACTTACGAAAGGAAAAGATAAGGTAATAAATTGAAAACAATGCATAAATATAAATATTAATTAGAAGATATAATTAAAAAAATACTTAATCCAATATTTGGTTCCTTACGTTTATTTTTTGTTTCAATTTGATCATTTCTGTCAATTTTGTCACGTGTGGAAGACGATTTGCATACGTGGACATGCAGGGACGGATCCAGAGATTTTGATCAGTGGAGTCAAAATATATGATAAATATTTATTAAATAAATTAATAAGTAATAAAATAATATCATTATTCTGGAAAAAATAAATAATGTCATTATTATTAACCAAAGAATGATATACTACAAAAACTATGTAATTTTATATCTAAAAAATTTAAGACATCTTTTATCGAGCTAAAATGATTAATTAGCTTCCTCTAAATAAACATAAGTTTTTCAGGAGAATCTATCTTCAATTTTTAAGAATTTTTTTTTGGCAGATTTTATTTATCTTCCGGTCAAATTCTACTTGACCAAGACCTCTTCCTCTAACAACTAGAGGGTTAACCACAAAAAAAAAAAACTGAAGACATCTTATCATATACAAATTATAATCGTCTTCTAAAATTTTTAATAGTTTTAAAAGATGCTGGATTTTTTATTGGTTTTTTGTAATTTACTCCTGATAATTTGGGGCTATTTACATATCAACCGATAACAACAAGATATATTAGTTGGTTACAAGTTAGTTATGAGTATCACATGCAAGTTAATTGTGGGTAGTTTATTCTCATTGATTGTTAGACGAATACCCTCAAATTATCAAGGACTAAAGTACACTTCAACTTTTTAATTTTATTTTAATCACTATAAAATATACGTGTGTGAGCTAGATAGGAGAATTGATCATCTCAAAATTGTTTCTTCAATTTTCACATCTCAATCATCAATTAACTTCTCTCAATTTCTTATAGATTTAAATATTGTTTTATATTTATGATTCAATGGACTATATTCCATATTATTTCCTCAATTTTTTTCCTACTTGAGAGAAGTCATTCTCGCTAAATAGTAATTTAAATTATAGTCAAATATTATGAGAAAACTCTTAACTTGGTCTAAATTGATACTCCCTCCGTTTCTTTTTAATTGTCTTTTATTATCATATTTAGCGTTTCTATTTAATTGTCCTTTTTGTATTTTATGGGTATCATTTGTCAATTATACCCTTTGTCAATTGTTCTTATCTTTTTCCATAAAACCAATTAATGCTATATATTTGGAAAACTAAATATTTTTATTTTTTTTATTTTTTTTGTTGGTACATAACATATTAAATTTTTTTTTTTTGTATATAATATATTAAATTTATTGGAAAGAGAAAATGTAGGCAAAAAAATAGGAATTTATTGGGTGATTAAAACGAGGGTATAATAGGAAGATAATGTGTAAAAATACACTTCCTTAATTTGGTGTTATCTTTCTAAAAAGACAATTAAAAAAAAAACGGAGGGAGTATGTAATATGGGGGCAAGAAAGATTTTTATGTGAAGGATATAAAATTACAGGTAATATAAGCTATTTATACAAGAAGAGTGGGGGCAACTGCACCCAATTAGGTGGCTGTGCATCCGTGCCTGTGGACATGTGTCCAAATAAAATGATGGAAACATCAAAACTGATGGAAAATTATGAACTTATGCAAGCGGTAAAAATATAAGAGAACAAATTGAAACTTTTAAAATAAGAGATTAAGTTGAAATTAAAAAAAAAAGAATGAATCCGAACCTAAGGTGTACCGACCCGAAGCTGTGACGACATAAACACTTCGCGTAATCCCAGGCAAATAACACTCACAGACAAGACAAGAAAATAATAGTATTAAAAAATAATTATTAACCATTAAAATAAAATAAAAACGAAGAAGTTATTCTGAGACTCGTCAGTCGTCACACTCGTTTCATTTTCATTTCTCAATCTCATGCGTTACACTTTCTTCTTCTTCTCTCATCAAAATCACAGCTTCCGCTCAGTGAAACCATAGATCAAACCGGTAAGCAGATATTCTACTTCTCTCTTTCACTCTTTTCTCATATCACTCTGTTCCACAATTATAGCGCTCTCTTTCAACTACTTCAAATTTTGAATTGCTACTATTTTTTTATTTTTATTTTTATTTTTTCATTTAATATTCGACAATGACAGATAGATCCATGAACAAACCTTTCTCTCTCCTTTCATTTATTATAATCATGAAAGTGAATGCTAGCTTCATGGCAAAATTTCATTGGAAATTCTTATTTTTTTATTAATCATCTGGTTCCTTGTAGTTCTTTGGAACCATTCGTATTATTAGCGTTAACCGCAAACCCAATCAATTGCTTAATTTTTAATTTACTATTAATCAAATGAAAATTAATTAGCTGAGAATATACTTTGAATTTGATTTTGAATCCACTGTTCAGTTCCCTTTTCGTGAAAATAAGTTTTTGTACTTTCTAAGCTTCTTTATTTTTTTGTTTTCACCACCAGTTTAATCTGGTTCCGAGGTTAGTTCTGACATCAAGTTGTTCTAGCCCCTTCCCGATCGCGTTGCGGGGAATCGAACCGTGGTTTTCCCTACCAAGTTCAGCGCCAATCACAACTAAACCAATTGGTATTCTAAGCTTCATTACGATATTTGATTTATTTTTTAAATTTGTTGCTTCTATGGTTGAATATTCTGATTAAATTAAATGCACAACTATTCTGATTAAATTAAATGCACAACTACCATATAATTTAATTGCTTTCAATTCAAGGACTTTCAAAGTGTTAATTCCTGGTCCATAGGATCTGATTTTGATGTATACATGCAAAACAGGATAACTTCATTTCAAATTTTCAACAGATTTGGTCAAAATCTCAAATTTCCCATGTCAATTTCTGAGAAACAAGCTTCATCATCTATAATAGCACCTAGAGATGTTGATCCTTTGTTAAGAGATTTGAATGATAAAAAACAAAACTTTAGGCGAAACGTCGTGTCTTTAGCTTCCGAATTGAAGGAGCTTCGAAGTCGATTGGCTTCACAGGAACAATCTTATGTTAAAGAAACTCAAACAAGACAGGTACTAGTATAAGATTTTTATGTGTTTTGTTTTGAATTATTTGTCTGTCTTTTTGTGTTTCAACATACAAACAAATGTTCTTTTGTTTTGTTTTTCTCTCTTTGGCCATGCTAAAAAATTATAACTTTGAATTTGAGAGTAGTATCAATGATTTCTACTTTTGGAGTTTTTGTGGTTGTAGTGGGGTCAAGGAAAATTTGATTATTTTTTTAGTGTAGAAAATTTATGATTTTTATTTTTTCACAGGAAGCTGAGACAAATGCTAAGATCATGGAATTGGAAATTAGTAAATTGCAGAAGAAATTAGAAGAAAAAAATGAGCAGCTTCAGGCTTCAACATCTTCTGCTCAGAAGGTTTCAAATTACATTTACCTTATTCCTATGATTCTTTTCAATTTTCAAGGTTATGCATATCTTGTGGTGGTAGACAGCTGTTTGATTTGAAAATTGAAATGTTTCAATTTTTTGCTTTGCACGGTTCTCTATTTTTGTCTCTTGCTTGCTTTTCTAGCTCAAATTGTGTTTGGTGAAATTGATATTTTTGCTAGCTTTTTGGATTTTTTTTCCTCATTAAATAAATACTCCATCTTTTAGGATGTTTTTACTATTCTTTTTTCTTCCTTCATCTTGGTGGATTCCATTGGACTTTGGAGAGAAGGGTGAGTAGGTCCTTTGGTCTATATTACCTATTTGTTACAATAAAAAAAGTGTACGTGAGTTGGATCCTAAAGTTCACTAAGGTTTGAATAAGTCCTAATGCTAAAAAAAAAACACTTACAAATGTGCTTACATTTTCATTTTATTCATTAACAAGGTTTTCACATACATTAGTAGCGAGATTCGACCTTGCGTCCTTGTAGAGTATGAATCAAATTATTATCAACTGAAGATACTTCCTTGGAAAACTCTCTTACTCTTGTGGTCCCTTTCTAACTAGGATGTTAATTCTTTAATTTTGTCTATGCCACATTTTTCTGAATAATCGCAAAAGCTTGGTTATTACCAAATCAATATATTAAAATTAAATATAGGGAAGGAGGGAATTGGTATTGGTCCATCCTAAAATTAAATTTTGTAGCTGTTTTGTCCTACACGGCAACTAGTTGATTTTAGATGTACAAAAGCACACGGAATTAATTAATTTGAAAACTTTATACACCTAAATGAAGCCTATGTGTCCATATTTGCACCATGCTACTACCCAACCAATTGCCATAGATGCTGCTAGAGTTCAAATTTATAAGTTCCTTCACTATTGAAGTCATTTAATTTTACTACACTATAATATACTGCCATATGGAAGGAAAATCATGTGGGTATATTCAATAGGAACAGTGCATATTTATGAAAGAGCATTATAATTTTTCTAGCCAGTAATGGAGACAATCTTATCTTACACATTAAATGCTTTTGTATCATGAATTCAACTGTCACCTAAGCATGTATCTTATGGGATGTACTCCAAGTTATTGATGAAGTAATGAATTTTTGGAAAACCAATTATGCATCAACCTTAACATAGATTGTACTCTTGAAATAGTAAATTGATGATCAAACAATAGTTTGCATTTTGCAACAATGGTAGGTATCAAGATGACCATCCATTCTCATTTCTCACCATTACCAAAACTGCATTAGGTTTTGACTGGTTCTCTATTGACCAGAAGAACATTATGATTCATATTACTTAATTATTTTAAGCACAATCTTTGTTCTAAAGTTTTTTTACCATGTGCAATTTAGGAACATATATTGGCATTATCTGTCCCAACACGATTCCCTTTAGTTCGGTTTGATGCTTATGGGTTCTAAACTTTTTGAATCAAATTATAGTAGATTTAGGCATACCAAATTGTTGCTTGAACAAGTATTAGTGGTAGGGCAACCACATCCCTTATATTTTCTTTCATAATTGAAGAATGTATAATTATAATTAGTCTGCAAGGTTTTATGTTGCTTTACAAAGTGTAGTCCTTAAGAATTCATTAGATAAACTCGTATGTTTTACTCATATGATGTGTTGAAATTTTGATACAGCACATAAAGGAGTTAGATGATCTTAGAACACAGCTTGTAGTAACTAAAGCAACATCAGATTCAAGTGCCGCATCAGCTCAATCAGCGCATTTCCAATGTTTAGAACTTCAAAAAGAGTTGGATGAGAAAAACAGTTCACTAAGAGAGCATGAGGAACGCGTAGTTAGACTAAGTGAGCAGCTTGATAATTTGCAGAAGGATCTTCAGGCAAGGGAATTTTCACAAAAGCAATTGAGAGATGAAATTTTTAGAATTGAGCGTGATATTATGGAGGCTCTTGCAAAAGCCGGAGAGAACAAGGATTGTGAACTGCGAAAAATATTGGATGAGGTTTCTCCTAAGAATGTAGAGAAGATGAATAAGCTACTGGTTATTAAGGATGATGAAATAGTTAAACTTAAGGATGAAATGAAGATCATGTCTGCTCATTGGAAGCACAAGACTAAGGAGTTAGAGTCACAGGTATTAAAGTCCTGATTTGCCATTGTTATTACTCATTCATTTACTTTGTGATTTCTCTTCTTTA
The DNA here is from genome assembly GCA_030408175.1 of Trifolium repens. Taxonomy (NCBI): domain Eukaryota; kingdom Viridiplantae; phylum Streptophyta; class Magnoliopsida; order Fabales; family Fabaceae; genus Trifolium; species Trifolium repens. The sequence continues at coordinate 48,591,557 of CP125836.1, read as the reverse complement.
TTCGAGGTCATGGCTAATCCATTTAAGTTCATTGATGAATTATAAAACACAGTTGGAGAAACAGCGGCGCGCTGATCAGGATCTGAAGAAGAGGGTTTTGAAGTTGGAATTCTGTCTTCAGGAAGCTCGTTCTCAGACACGCAAACTCCAAAGGGTAAGTCTAGTTCCTGCACTCATTTTTTTTTTCATTTAAAAAATGCTTAAACGTTCTTAGTTACAGTGCATTGGGCTCGGGCTCTTTTAGTGCTGCTTTTTGAGCTTTTGTGAATTATTTGATCTGTTTTTTGGTCAAGAATTTATGCATTGAAATAAATAAGAAACATGAGGACAAACTAGGTTTCATTTTTCATCTAGTTTTGGACCATTATTCAAAAGTTTTCATTGATGCCATGATTGGTTTGACTCATAGTATCATCCTATCATTTATTTGACCCTCCTCAGTCAAACTTATAGTGAATTATACGTCCTTTGATTAACAATGTCCTCGTGAAATCACATGTTTCATTGTACGTGTTTTGTGATCAGATGGGAGAGCGACGGGATAAAGCTATTAAAGAACTGAGAGATCAATTAGCAGGAAAGCAACAAAAAGTTGTGGATACAGAAAAGCAAAATCAGAATTTCTGGGACTCCTCTGGATTCAAAATTGTGGTCTCCATGTCCATGCTAGTCTTGGTAGTATTTTCAAAGCGGTGAAACCATTCCTTTGTCTATAAGGATTCTTGTATATAGAAGAACCTAATACATTTTCTAGCTCATTGTAGAAGTAAAGAGAAATTCTAGAAGGCGTTTCGTGCTGTAGAAACGCAGTTTTAGGGATAATCTAGCTTTAGCTTATGCAGTATGTAGCAACATCAGGATCACAACACAATTTTGATGTGTTCTAGCTTTAGCTTTAGCTTATATATTGAAGGTTGTTTATTGCATCATTATTATTTGTTTTGACTTGCTAGAGTATCCAAGTTGGTCATTGCAGGTTAATTTAATTCATGTAAATCACCACAAGAAAATGATATCACGGCTCTTTAGTCTTTGGTGGACCTTATTTCTATATAAAAATCATGAAATTTCAGCCTCTTTAGTGATGTGTGTGCCTTGAAAGCATTTCACATGTGTCGGTTAAAAAGTCAAGGTGTTTGGTAGCTGATAGTCATCAGTGCTTTCTCGTTATTTTCTTTGATAATTCAATCAAACGAATTTTAGTTTAGAAATCAGCATCCAATGCATTGGGTTAAGATACTGGTGGGTCTCTTTTTGTCCATATAGAAGCACATGTCTCAGTCTATAGTAAGTACCACATCATTTGACAATTTTATCCATCAGAATCTTGATAGAACCTCAACCTATAACAAGTCTCCATTCATGCAAATGAATTGTCATAACAACTCAGACTGATTTACACCGAACTACAAACCCGGTTCTCCGGTAGACAATATTTCCCGCATTCACGTATTCGGAACCTTGGTGGCCGTTCGATCAAGATCTAATAATAGTCCAGATTAAAGCTCGGTATTTTGACTAATTCAAAATTAAAATCTACATTTTTGGGACCGTGGGATCAAGATTGGACGACCACTGTTGTCCCGGATGTGTAAATGCGGGACCCCTTGACTGCCGGGACTCGAAATTCCTCTACTACATAGTTCCTAGACTGTAACTTTGAATAAACAAAAGAAAACTACATAAGCTCTCAAAATATATGTACACGACCAATATTGGCCATAATATATTTTACAACCTAAAACACTATAAGCGCTATCTCCTTAACATAATCAGGACATGGATCAACACTCTTTTTCTTCCTTTCTTAATCTGATATCTTTCTGCACCTATAGACCTTATGTTGCAAGACAACTCTAATGTATGGCTATGAAATAGTATAATAATCTGAAAGGAAAAGATGTTTCTGAATTTTGAACTCTATGGGCGCATGCTGAGTCTTGCAGTGACAAATGAAATCATCAGAACTATGCAGCCAGTAGAAGGTTTTAGAGCTAGAGAGTGTGAGGCCGTTGTTGTGTTTACAACAGGAGGGCTATCGGATCCAAAATCAGGCATTGTACCTGAAGCTGGGTTGCTTGAATTTAACACTGAAGGTGGGGCACCATAGCTACAAAATGCAGCATTATTTATACATAACCATGATTAGTATATGCTTATTGGTGCAACAGAATAATTACTAAAAGACTTGAAAAACTTGCATCTCACTTACCCGAAAGTGCCTGATCCAGAAGATGTTGGTGGAGCTGTTGGAATTGATGGAGGAGCTATTGTTGGAATAGTTGATGGAGGTGTTGTTAGACTTGGCGGCGATGTTGAAGTTGGAATTGATTGTGTAGGTGGTGTTGGCGATGATATCATTGGTGGCGTTGAGGATGATGATGATGATGACGACGACGAAGATGATGATGGAAAAATACAAGAACCAGAACCTAATAAAAATAAATGGTGATCAATTTTTTGAAGCGTGAGATTGAAAGAAAACAAGCTAGGATTATGAAAATGTTAAGATCTTACTTGGATTTGAGTTAACTAAGGTGGCAGCACCTCCAAAGTCGCAACTTGTTGGAGATGGATTCTTTTGATAGTAACTATTGAAGGCAAAAGAAGCATGGTTCTGCAAAGTGACTGGACTGTAACAGCTAGCACCCTGCTGTATTTGAGAACAATCTGCACCTCCCATTCCACAAGCATAATCCAATGCTGATTGAATGGTCGCTTGTGGAGCACCTGATTTCGCCACACACCAACTCTGTCCTTGACTGGAAGGAGCATTTGTGCTTGAAGGAGGTGGCTGTTGAGGATTTACGCCAGGAACATTTCCCGATGGAGGTGGATAAGATGTCACAGGGTTGGTTACTGGTTGTGTACCTGGAACCGTCGAAGGTGTTGTAGCTGGATTGAAGACAGGAACTGGTGAATTGGTTGGATTTGTTGGAGGTAAAGGAACAGCAGGTGTGGTAGAAGGAACTGTTACTGGCATTGCAGCTGGATTTGTAGGGGAAATTGTGACAGGATTGGTGGAAGAAGGAACTGCTATAATGGTTGGTGTATCTGAGGGTGTCACAACAACCGGTGTTGGATTTGTTGGATAAACTGTGTTTGTTGGACTGTTTGTGCCATCTAGAGTTTTTCTTCTGTGGAATTTGCTTAAGATCTCTCTTCTAGACAAAGGAAACATTTCTTCCTCTTCCCTTTTAAGCTCTTTCATTGAAAAATCTTCTGTTGCATGAAGTTCTACATATAATGCAGATAGTCTTTTTGCAATAGGACTTCTTGCTTCTAAATATTTGGATACTCTTTTACTAAATTGAGCTACTTCTATCAAACTTGGTATAATCGAACTCTTGATTGTTAGCACCACAGGAACATCATTGCAAGGAAGAACAGAAGCAGCAAGAGCGGCTCGTTCGATAATAGTTTGAACAAAATGTTCTCCCATGCTTAATTCCCCATCAATGCTGTCTTCTATCGTCACAAACGATTTTGTTTCCTTCATAAACGAAAGTAGCCTACGAAGTTTGTGTTCTTGTGATGCACTCAACTTCCTTAAGAATTGAAGTGGAAATGCGATCGAGACTTTTACTTCGTTACCTTTGTGAAGATCTCGGAGAACTGAATGAATTGATTTAAGAGCATGCATAATCATAGGCATCTCATTTTGAACTAAGCACTCACTTCCACAGCTAGCAATGATGCTTTTGATGTTTAAATGTGGAAGAAAGTTCAGAAGCTGAACTTTTAGCTCGGAAATCGCTGAAGGTTTTGAAGTAATGAAATTTTCAACTTGGCTTTTGTTCAAGTAGAGATCAACTAACACATTTGAGTTGGTAAGAGTGCTCAAAATCCTATGATCTGTAACGAAAACTCGAATCTGAGACGAAGAAACTTTACTCTGCTGGATTAATGATGTCCAAGTATCTCCTCTCTCATGATAGGAAAAACCTACCAAAACTCCTGCAAAGAGTGAAAGAATAGAAGATTATTAGAATCTGAACAAAAATGATTACTATCATTTATCAGTGTTAAGTACTTACCAGAACATGAAATCAAGAGAGAAGAGAGAATCAAGAGGCTGAAAGAAGCTTCCATGGCCATTATCAGAGAGTGAAATGATTTAGTTGAAATTTCAGTGTGATTGATATATAAAGAAGCAGTGTTTTAAAGACATAGAGCAAAGAACTTTAGATAAAGATGATGAGTGGGAAGAAGAGAAAAAGGTGTCAAAAAAGAAAGAGGGCCAAGCTGTAATGATATGATAAAGAAAACAAAGATGATGTTGGATTATTAGATGTTACTTTGTCACTAAGCTTTAATTTGAAAAGTGGAAATATATTGTCGGATTACAATATGGAGAATATGCTTTCTATGTATATATATATATATATATCTTTGCCAACTAATCCTTAGTTGATTCAGTGGTGATTGACGCTGAACTTGGCAGGGAGGACCATGGTTCGATCTCGCAACTGCGATCGGGAGGGGCTGAAACCACTTGATGCCAGAATTGACCCTCGAATCAGATTAAACTGGTGGTGAAAGTAAAAAAATATCTTTGCCAAAGTCATTAAAATGAATGTGCATGACAAATACTAAGACACATGCATGCAATATAAATGAAATTGTGCACATGTGATTCTGTGTCGGTGTTCCTTAGTTAAGGGCTTTTGCTTTTGATTTCCATATACTACTATTGCCCATTGCAAGAAACAAACCATGTGTTGGAGGGTAGATAATATCAAATTAGTCATTAGGCATGAGAAGTGTTACATGAAAACCTTATTAACTTTTGCAATGGAACAAATTAAGATTAGTTTTATTGAAAAATTGTTTAAAAGAAGGGATAAGGAGGCAGAAAAAGATATTGGTTTTGCTTTAATTCAGATGAGGTCAGGCGGCATTGTGGACTAACTGAGCTTTTGTGCATCTATATCTAATTCTAACGATCTAAAGTTGGAGGATGAGCTAAGATTTATGCCAAAATCAATAAAGTCTTCTTTGTTCAGCAAATATTATTGAGTTCAATAACTATTATTTTTTAGCTTTCAATACCGGTTTAATCTGTTTCGGGGGTCAGTTCTGACATCAAGTGATTTCAGTCTCCTCCCGATCGCAGTTGCGAAGATCGAACCGTGGTCCTCCCTACCAAGTTAAGCGTCAATCACCACTGAACAAACTAACGATTGATAGTTTAATAACTATTATGAACTAATGTAAAACATTTTTAACACAACCATTTGATCAAATCTCATTATAATGTTAAGAGTTGTTATTTTGCGCAGACATTTGATTTCAAATTTCGAAAAACAAGTTAGATGTTTGATTGATGAATAAGGTGTTGCAATTCATCAATTAATAATCATCAATTGAATGCAATTAACTATGACTTTGAATGTTATTGACCACGATTTTCAAGTAATTCAAGTATGCATATGTGTCAACTTTTATCCAACTTATGTTCAAATATACATAATTTTTGTGCATGATATTCATCGACCTCAATTTGTGTTCAAATATACATTTGAAAATTGTGGTTAATAACATTTAAAATTATGGTTAGTTGTATTCAAAAGATCATTGATGAGCTGCAACACATTATTATATTTATTTATCATCCACTTAATTGTATTAAGTAAATTCAGCTACAAGAATCAATCCACTAAACTACTTGCCAAACTTTTTTTTCTTACATGACAAACTTTTTTATGTTAATTACATATTTAAACTAAATAACCATCTAATTTTTATTATCAAATTTGATGTCAAATTTAAGTGTTAAAAATATGTTCATGTAATTTGTTAAGAAACATCAACATAACAAAATTGGATAAGATAACATGTAAAAGAATGTACACTCTCATTGCATAGTTCTTAAACTTAAAATCATTAATAATAAGATATTGATATTCAACTAAAGTATGATATGAAATTCAGCTGAGTAGGACCAACAATTCTATTTTAGTTTTTGGCTAGAGTGTGCATTGTACTAGTGTAAATGTCTAGTCATGCAAGCATTGTTTGATTTATATGATGATATGTAGACAACATGGGTGGGACAAACAAACCATGTGGAAAATAATCTTATTCTTCCTTTTCCTTGTTCAAGTATCAACTAAATCAAAATCAAAAGCATTGTCTGACTAGGTTTCAGCCGAAGGCAAAGCAGCTTAAGAGAGAGAAATAGAAAGTGGTTGCACAGTCATGGTTGATAAGGGTGATGGAAATATACTTAAAATGGATATAAAAGTTTGATCATAAGATTTGGTCACACACATAAAATTATATATTATTTAGTTATTTAAAATTATTCTCTATTTAATTCTTTTTTATTTTCATATTTTTTTTTTAAATTTTGTGAGAGTGACCATATTTTGCAACTAAATTTTTATGACGGACGATATAAGAATTTCTTGATAGTGATGATGTATTGTATATGCAAAAAGCTTCCCATGTAAATCTCTAAACCATAAAAGTGGAATACTTTTTTTTTTTGACAAAATATAAAGTGGAATACTAAAAAGTATATTTGGTGCCTTTGGGTACTAATTAATTATTTGTGTTTTTAAAAAGTGATTAAATATTTTAAAACATTCAACTCATTGGTTGATTGTTATTATTAGTGTAAACACGCATGAAATATTAGAATTTTTAATATTTTTATTGAATAATTGATGTGTAATAATTTTTGTTGTTACGCAAAAAAGATGCCCAAAAAAGAAGATACTATCACATTTTTGCTGTAAGTGTAACCCCCAAAGAGAAGATACTATCACATTTTTGTGATATTGCATCCTTTTCCTAGTAAGGCACCTTCAACCCAGCCAACAACAAGAAGTGGGCCTGCAATAGGCCCACAAGCCTAATCACACTTTGACAAACCTTATCCAGTTTCTCAATTTCCTCTAAAATGGAGTTTACTCGAAGTACAATTTCTGTAGTACATTTTAATGGTGTGTTTGGTAGTGAAGAGAAAGTGAGAAGAGAGAAATAGGTGAGAGAGAGTATGAGAAGAGAGAAATATGTGAGAAATAGAATAAATTTGAGATATTGTTTGGTATAAGAGAAAGATAGAAGAGATAGAGAAGAAAGAGATGTCATTATATTTAAAAGTACTAAAACGCCCCTAGTTAAAAACCTTTAACCAAAATTAATTTTATCATGCATTTGAATTCATTTATTTATCAAAATAAATTGGTGCCGCTAGCATGCATACCCATTCCGTCTCCATTTTTTTCTTCTATTTTAATGGTTGATAGATTGCATAGATTAAAAAAAAAAAATAGGAGAGAGAGTGAGTGAATGGTTTAAACTTCACATTATTGCAACATAACATTGAACAATATAAGGGAATTCACAAGAGAGGATCTAAATCCAAACAAAACAATTTTTCGAAATTCTGTGACCAAACTATTTGAGATGGTTTATTTATGAGTAAAAAAAAGGTAATTGTATCGAGTTTAATTTGTTAAATGATTTTGGATCTCATCCTAAAAATCAGCTCAAAAAATTAATTATGGTGTTTAAATACATTTATACATCAACCAACTCTAAAACATGTGCAGTATATAAGATTTCAATGCAACTTCAAGTACAGATTAACAAGTTAAATTAGGATATTTGGGTGTACAACGTAGGGGTGTACGTGGGCCGGATTGGGTTGGGTTTGGCCAAAACCAAAACTCGAACCACATAAGGTACTATGGGTTGGGTCTAGTAAAATAACCACCCACTATAACATTGGGCCGGGTTGGGTAAACCCACTAATTTCCGGGTTGGATTGGGTTGGGTAGTGGGTTACCCGAACTATTTTTCTATTTTTTATATTAAAAATATAAATATTGAATCATCATATTTTTTTCATAAAAATAACTCAACCATGATATTTTTTTGAAAAATAGTGTTGCTTTTTTTCACTCTAAAAAATAATCACCTATTATTTATGTATACCCACTAATTTATGAGTTGGTTGTGTTATCCAAATGATATTTTTTTCCTTCTTTATAATATCAAATGACTAAACGAAGAATAATCATATTTGTTTATGAAAATTATTCAATATTTTTATTTTTAAAATAATGCGATGAATTATCATATTTGTTTATAAAAATTATTCGATCCTTTTATTTTCAATATAAAAATATTTATTGATCAAATGGCAAAATCTTTAGTATTTTCATAAAAATATTTCAAAAAACATAACACTAGTGGGTCGGTGGGTTTTTTTGGGTTGGGTTCGGTTTTACACGAAACCCAAATTTTTTTATGGGTTTTTCATTTTTGAAATTCATATCCACCCACTTGCCCGACCCAACCCACTTTTTTGGGTTGGATTGGGTGGGTTTGATCGGATCGAGTGGGTTTGCCCAATCCATGTACACCCCTAGTACAACGTGTAGACATAAAATATTTGATAAATCGGCTCATACTTTTTAAGTATCTATTTTCTCCGGTTTTGAATATAAGTAAAATACTATTATTTATTTATTTATTAAATAACCAATGAGTCTGATATTATTTTATTTTTGTTTATATTTAAAACCAAATGGAGTAATTATACATCAAGAATTAATAGAAATAGAGGTTCATAACCAAATAAAAAATTAATAGAAAAAGAGGTTCAATTTATTTATTTGGTAAGCAGTCCTTTCAATAAAAAAAAAAACAAGAAAAAATATATAAAAATTTAAGGATATATCAATATTGGTTATAACCTGCTTCTTCATAATGATATATGTAAATAAACTTTGGCATCCATTATACTATTGTTCCTAGTAATAAAGATGAAAGCAGCCAAATACAGATTATAAGAAAGATACACACAAAAACAAACCTAATATATAGAGGAAAATCAAACTTAATTAAACAAGTTGTACCATGCTACTACAAGACAGTACTATACTAATACTTTAATTTAATTAGCATTAAGAAATATAAAAACTATATAGTTAAATAACACACATGTCTTCTAATTAACCAAGCCATAAACACTCCCTTAGCAGCTTCAATGTCTTCTATGGATGATGTGGTAGTGTGCCACCTCCAGCTCCAACTCCATTTCCAAAAGTAGGGGGTATATTAGGAAAGGTATTGCCATTGGTACATCCACCAGGAAAGGTGCAAAACCTTACACCATCAGGACCATACCCTATACCTGCAGCAAAATTACCAGGGCTACTTGGAAATATTCCATTCCCTCCTCCAATATTGAAAGTTTCAGGATGTTTCACACTCTCCTTCAACAACCTTCCAGCTCCTTCCACATGATTTGAACCTGCAAGCATCACCAACACAATGGCCAACACTACCTTTGCAACTCTCTCCATTTTTCTTTTCTTAGTTACTCTAGTTCACTCACTTTGAAGATATAGTTAGGTTAATATTTGGAGAGAATGTGGTAGTACACTACTACATATTCTCTCTATTATACTACTTTGCTATGTGGCCTTTATGTAAATACTTCACTTTAACATGACCAAATTTTGAGTTTAATAAAATCTATTTTCTTGCTTAAATGAAAATTGTTTTTCTTATGTCTTTCACTCAAAATTCAAATAAAAATATATATAACTACTATTTTTTATTTGTTTGTTATTATATGATATTGATATGAATTTTTTATTGTCGTTTAACGGTAATTAATCTCTGTTAAAAAATATGTGAGACACATAAAATGGATCATCCTTTTTCAACTGAATTTTTTCATACGTAAGAGTACATCTTTAATGATCATATTAACATATATCATAAGAACACATTTTAAGGTATCTAAATATAAATTTTTTAAAATTAATAATATAATATATTTAATATTTAAAAAGTTGAATTCACAATTTCAATAAAAATATTTGTACATTTATCTTCTTAACATGTTAACTTTTCGCTATCATTACTAGTAAGATATTGTTTGAGTTGGAACAAATAGTAGTACAAATTGTACAATAGGCCAAGCCAATTTTAAAAAAACCCAACCAATCAGCCCTGCTCCTATTAATGGTCCTTTCCTGTCCTCAGTTTGGGAGCACATTGTCATCTTGCAATTTAGGGTATTACTTACACCTTTTGTCAAATCATATGCGTTGGTGAAAATCATTAAGTAAATTTTATGAACATTTACTATTACCGTTGAAGTATTAATAAATAGCCCAACAAACTTTCAAAAGAGAGGGTCCTTAAAAATCTTTATCATGCTGACAGTGACAGGGGAGGAGTTAATTGCATTTCCATGTTATAGTTTGTTTGTTGTCTATCTACCCAACTGAAACACCGATAGAGTTTCTATAAAAAGAAATTGGAAAAGCAGCAAAAGTAATGACTACAAGTATTTTACCATGCTAAATCATGGACACTTACTGCATCAATGAAGTATCCGGTATAAACCGTCCGATAAAAAATAATAGATGAGATGAAAATTGTGTTAATGTATCAAATTAAAAACGCGTGATTTTTTTTTTATAGTAAAGAACTAATATCATTTCATTATGCAATAACAGAGTAATACATAGAGGTAACATTTCGAATAAATAGTGACTAGATAAAAAAATAACCGCTCTAGCAAGTGTGTGAGCAATTATATTCGCTTGCCGCTTAATAAAATTTACCATAAAGTTTGGATTATGTAAAGGAACATTTATAATATTACAGATAATTGAACTAAACTCCGAGAAACTGCGCTTAAGTTGTGGATTGCAATCACCACATTCATTGAGTCCGTTTCAAATATAACGCATGACTTAAGATCGTTTGAAATTGGCTACTGCATGTAATTGCGCAAAACAGCAACAACAGGAAATTCATATCCCAAAAAAACCATTTTCTGACTTTGCATAGCTGTTGTATTCAATTTGAAGAGTTTATTTATAGGGATCATGATGGTTAAAGGTCTATAGCGTTGTACTTTTGTGGGTTAATAACTTCAACAATAAGTACTTTTATTTATTTATTTTTTATAAGCAAAATTTATCAACTAGTGAGTCTAGTAGTCTACACTCATTACAAAAGAGATACAGCCATACAATTTGAAGACAAGAGATGACTAATCCAACGATCTAAAAAATAAAGTGAAAGAATATTGCGAGGTAATGTAATTTTTTTAGGGATTCAAAATTTTCTTTGTAAATTTTACAAAGGGAAATGATTATTATTACGGGTGGTCAAAGTGAAGAAACACAAGAAGACAAATGGAGAGAGAAATTTCAACCCAACCCACCCATGATTTTCAATAAAATAGGGAGTTATAGATTTTTTTTTCTTTTTTAAAATAACAAGTCATGTTGTTTTCTTGCAATTCTTGCATGAAATCTCCCGTAATATTTAGCAATTCTCTTTTACAAAATAGAAATTGAATTCCTTAAAAAAATTACATTTTCTCTCCGTCAAATACACTAGTTATAAGTTTTTAGAGCATCCACAATGGAGCTATCTATTTTCTAGTACTTAAATGGACCCCAGGTATACAAATCATAAATTTATATTTTTTTAATAATAGTACCTAATAAGTACTCAATTCCTCCAACCCAACACCTCTTAAAAATTTCCAAATGGATCCCACTAATAACACATCCTACCAATAACCCTACATAATTATAAATGAGTCCCACGAAAATGACATATGTACCACTTCTTATTGTAGCACCAATACTTCTTAGATACTCATTTGTGTTTTGCTCCAATGATAGTACCTATTAGATACTGGTACTTTGAAAAATAGGTACCACCATTGTGGATGTTATTACCTCTTTCTTCCTATTATTGCGTATTTAAGTTTGCATACTCACTATGTCACTATGCAATATTAGTTAGTTGTAATTACAAAGTCGTAATCAATAACACAAATTGTTTTAATAATTTACCTCATCATCATCAAAATTAGAGTCGTAGAAAACAAACACATTATCTTTCAAATGTAAATATTATTTTCATTCTTGATACCAAAAGAGATTAATTAGAACATAAAAAGGGTTAATGGTTAGATTAAATATAAATTTAATTCAATAGATTATTGCAATAACCATTACCATATGTATCCTCGTATAGGAAGAGGACTCTCTACAACTACTTAATGTCTTTCTTTTCTTGTCATCATTAGTCAATTCAATAATATCACTATCACCAGCAAGAGGAAGAGTATAGATGAAGATGGAGATTGATATATACTTCTCACTGCTACTCACATGTGTGATTACTAGGTAAAATTTGAGGTTGTGACTTGTGTGGCCTAAGACCCAAAGTTACTCATGAAGGAAGGATTTTATGCCACTCAACAAAAATTAATATTATATTTTTTATATTAAAAAGTCCAAATAAAAGTATTTGTGGTATACTTTAATTAATAAAAATATTACATTATATAGAAGTTAAAATTTAAATTCGAAATTATTCACTCATTTGTTTTGGGCCTTAATAAGTGTTCCACGGCCCTAAGAAGAAATACTTAATTAGTTAATTTTAAATTCCTTTAGTTGAAGCCATGTGAGATTTTCACCTAATATACCCCCAATTTTATAAGTAATATCTAAAGTAATATAGGTCATATTTAGATTAGCTTATTTTTGAGCTTATAAAAAATAATTTATATAAATAAATAAATTTTTATGTATTATTATAAGTTTGTCGGGGTAGTTTATGATGAAATAATTTATATTTATTTACAATTTTCGTTAATGGGAACTTATAAATAAACATAAAATTTTATTTATTTACATAAGTTGTTTTCCATAAACCCAAAAATAAGCTAATTCAAATGGGCTCATAGTACAAATTTTTACACACATAACCAACAATTAATTTTTTTATTTTGGACAAAAATGAATTTTCACTAAAAACATCCCATGGATAAAACATGGGTTTTTTTTTCTTTCTAGATTTCCTCTTTTAGAAAAAAAAAAAACAAATTGGCTCTTTTTTAAACTAATATACTACTAAATCTATTTTATATTTAGTTTTTTATTTCAGTATACTAGAAACCCGTGGCTTGATTAAAATACACACTAAAAATATTTTTATATATGAAAAAAATATGATAATTATAATTATATTAAATAAATTAAATGATTGATAACATTTTAAAATATAGTAAATAAATAGGTTTAATATTAATTTATATTGAAAATAAGAGGGTTATTTATAAATATGAAATTTTGTATTAGTTTATATAGTTGATTTGTATATATATTTTTGCTGAAAAATATATTTAAAGACAATTGATACATCTAACATAGTTTTTAATGACTCTTATAATATTCCGCCAAAAAAAATGATCCGTTACAATATTTATAAGTTTGAAAAGATGTATTATATTGTGTCTTAATTGTGTAATTTTATATATAATATTTATTAATTTTTCATGGGTCTCAGTAGTGCAGTCATAAGTTGTTTTGCTTTTTTATTTTGGTGTATTTTTATTTATTATTTTCAATAAGAGTTATAGCGGCAGTCATGCTTGCCTAAAAATGTTGTTCATGAGAAAGGTAAAACCAAACTCAAGTTATAGAATGTGATTTACACATGGTAATTTTGCCTTTTTCATCTTTTGCTCCAATTCCATAAAATTATGTACGAAATAGCAAAACTGCTTACTATCTTTCATCCAATTTATGTGTTAATGACTGCTTACTATCTTCCATCTAATTATTGTGCTAATATATACTTCTTTTGAAATTTTTTGTCAAATTTTCACTTGGTGGAGTTCATTCCAATCATTATTTTAACTATCAAAGGAATTGCAAATAAATGAATGCAAGTTTGATTAGAACACACTTAAAATATGATCACAAATAAATAATAATAATTATGATAAGTATAATCACATATAATTAAATTATTGATATTATTTTAAATTATAGTGACATAATTTTGTTTAATATGAATCTATATTAAAAATAAGAAGGTTGTTTAGAAAAAAAATGAGATTTTATATTGGTTCATATTGTAGATTAAGAACAATGAATATAACTTTTAGTGAATCTCTTATAATATTTTAGTTTGAAGAGATGTATCATATATATTTTATTCTAATAGTGTAATCATATAAAATAAATAATTTTTTAAATATGTTCGTATAAAATAAATAAAAGGAAAAACTATAATCATAAGTTTGAAGAGATGTATCATATTTTCTTTTTATGGATCATAGTGGTGCAGTCGAAAGTTGCTTTGCTTTTTTACTTCGGTGTATTGCTGACAATAATAATGTGATTCATAGATATTAGTTTTTCCTTTTTCATCCTTTGATCACATTCTTTGAATGTATGTACCAAATAACATAGGTGCATACTCTACTATATGTAATTTAACATCACTTATATTTAACAAAAATGCATATTGACTTCTTTTCCTCTCAAACTTTTACTTGGTGAAATTCTATCTCAACTTTTATTCGTGAGGATTTTTAAAATTTGCTGTCCGGTTTACCTTTTTTTATTTGCTTAATTCTTCCTTTTTTTTAGTTTTGTTTTCTTTTTTGTGAGGTTAAAATCTCCGTCCAAATTTTTATTTTATTTTTGTCTCTTTTAACCATCAATTACTATTATATAAATTGTTATAGTTAACCAATCAACACTATATAAATTATTTTTCCAATCAATGCATATATATTCACAATGATCCACATTCTAATATGATTGCTTTTAATCTATGATTTTATTGGGTGTATTGATATATATCTTCTCTATTTTCCTTCGTCCGGAAAAAAGAAAGAAAAGAAATACATAATTAGAAAATAAAATTGACAGGCTTGTTGGGAATAAAGTAATTTACTTGTTTGTGCAGTAGATGTGTTTTACTATATGAAGATGTTTAAGCAATGGAGAATGAGCACACAAAATAAGCTTAGTCGTAAAATATGAAGAGTTGGTAGACTAATTTATTCTTATAGAGTCAGTGTTACTATAAAAATTTTAATGATTTATTATCGTTATAAGACACTTGATCTTCTCATACATTTATTTCTCTTATTGTAACTAATTTACAAATGGAGGTGGATTTGTGGTTTTATTTTCACGGTTACTTCAAAACAAAAATTTAATTTAATATAAATGAATAATTGTGTGATCGAAAAGATTTTTCATTTGTTGCAGTATCGAAATTAAAATGATGGTTTTGTTGTTTTAATAATTTTAGAGATATTTGCCATGAAAAAATAAGTGATATTGTTGCACGTTAGTAAGTATAATTTATCTTCAAACTTGTTGCAACCTAATCTCCACCGCAACATTTCTGCATATATAAAGAAATGATAGACATTATCAAACATCAAACTCCACAAAGAAAATAGTGTGTTATATATATAGATATGATCTTCTACACTAAATATATGTTGCATATATCAATTTTTGTATAGGAAATATATCAACCAATATACATATGGATAGTGAAAATCAAAATATTAAAGAACTCCAAAATTAATTACATACCTTTTGCTTTTTCTGGTTCAAGTATGGGAAAACTAAAACAGTACATTGTTTATTATCAAAGACCCAAAATATGAGCATATAATTTATCTTTTGTGAACCATATTAAATTAAATGAAATAGGTATAATATTAGAATTGAATAGAATAATCTGAGTATAATTGTTGAAGAGTTTAAATAGACTATGTTATACCTAATAGGTCTAAATAATAGGCTAAGTAAACTTGGATAAATTCAATAATAATAATTATACAATATTTACAACACTCCCCCTCAAGCTGATGAATGGATATCAATCATTCGAAGCTTGCAAATAAGTTGGCTGAATTGTTTTATTGGTAATCTCGTCTCCACCACTTCTGTCAGTAAATGCCGGTTGATTATCATAGCATAACTTCATAGGATCTTCATATTGTGGTTAAAGTTGTTTAGAAGAGACAAAATTAGAAGTAGGACGTCTATATATGGAGGGACATGATCTCTTTTTTCTTCCCAAAGCAAGAGGTACATCATTCCGGTTAGTATCACAAGTATCAGAAATCTGAGAATTATCATTAAGATGGTCATTTTCAGTACTTACCACTGGTTCAGACGATTGAGTTTGCTGTTGGAGCGGGACGAATTTACTTCTTCTCTGATACTCCTGAATTGGAACTGAAGGTGTTGATTCCTCTAAGACAGAAGTGGGTGCATGGACATGTGTTCTAGGAAGGCTAGGACCAAGGGCTAGAACCTCAGTCTCAGACTCTAAGTCATTTACGTTCTCCCCCTGAGACTGAGGACGAGTAAAATACGACACATTCTCATGAAAAGTGACATCTTTGGAGACAAAAAATTTCCGACTGGGGGGATGATAACATTTGTACCCTCTTTTGTTAGGTGCATAACCTAGAAAGATACACCTGATTGCACGAGGATCCAACTTGTTGCGATATTGTTTATGAACATGAACAAAAACAAAACAACCAAACACACGGGTCTTAAGATTCTGTAATATAGGAGCAGAAGGAAAATGTGAGAGCATAGATTTAATAGGACTAGTATTACCTAAAACACGAGATATGACTCGATTAATGAGATAAACAGCGGTAAGAACTGCCTCTCCCCAATATGAATTGGGAACAGACATTTGAAACATAAGGCATCTAGCAACTTCAAGTAAATGACGGTTTTTTCTTTCTGCGACTCCATTTTGTTGAGGGATGTCGACACATGTGAATTCATGGATTATGCCATGCTTACTGGTGAAGGCAGAAAAAGTATGATTGGCATATTCTTTACCATTGTCTGAACGAAATCTTTTTATACCTTTTCCAAATTGTGTTTTGACCATATTATAAAATTGAATAAATAGTTGTGGTACTTCAGATTTAGTGTTCATAAAAAAAACCCAAGTTAATCGGGTGCAATCATCAATAAAAGAAACAAACCATTTTGCACCAGAAACATTAGAGGTAGGGGCAGGTCCCCAAACATCAGAGTGAATAATATTAAATGGTTCAACACTTTTATTAAAACTAGGAGGAAAAGAAACACGATGATGTTTTGCTAACTCGCAAACATCACATTTAAATGACTCAACAGAATGTGGTAAAAACAACTCAGGATACATAGACTTAATTAAAAAAAATGGGAGATGACCAAGACGCTTGTGTTGAAGCCAAATTTGTGAGGCAGAAGAGGAAGATTCAGACCGGAGAAAGGATGACAATACCCTTGGACCATCTGGCTCATCAGAGAAGTAGTATAACCCTTCTTTTTCTTTAGCAATTCCAAACGTCTGTCCCGATGTCAAGTCCTGAAAAACACAATGAGAAGCAAAAAAAGTTACTTTACAATTTCGATCACGGGTAAGCTGATGGATGGAAATTAAATTGTTGGAAAGTGTAGGAACATGAAGCACAGATTGCAACTTGAATGATGAATGTCGGTCAATATTTCCAATGCCAACAACACGAGCATGAGAGCCATCAGCAACAGTGATATAAGGAATACCCGAAGGTGATGTATAGGAGGATAGTAAAGCCGAATCAAATGTCATATGATTAATAGACCCAGAGTCAAGAATCCAAGCATTTTTAGGGATAACATCACAAACAGTAAAGGATCGGGAGTACATATTCTTACCAGTAATTGCTAAAGATCCGGATCCAGAAGGCTTACTAATGGAGGTAAGAAGAGACTGTAGACGTTCCACATCATTCTGGCTAAAAGAGGACGAGTCAGTTCCTCCCGTTGCAACATGTGCCTGATTCTGCTGCAGATTCCGAGGGCCTCCTCCTCGGCTAAGAACCTGTTCTTTTCCATGTAGTTTGAAACAATTTTTCTTGTTATGCCAAGGCTTATTGCAGTGCTCACAAAAGAATATGGATGAAGATGGTTGTGGTCCATTGCCGGCGGCGAGTGCTGACACATCAGGAGGATGCTCGCTAAGCATAGCATGACGACGAGTTTCTTCACTGCGAACGGTGTAAAAAACTTCAGTAAGAGTGGGAAGTTTTTCCTTTCCCAAAATCTATACCCGAATGGGGTAAAACTCCACATTTAGACCTGCAAAGAAATCAAATATTCTATCTCTCTCAATTACAGCATTTAGAATGACAGTGTCTTGATTGCACTCCATCTTCAAATTTTGATATTGATCAAGCTCAATCCAAAGAGAATTGAGAACCCTAAAATATTCGGTGACCGGAAGTTCCTTGCCTCGTGTTAAAAATTTTCCGCTTTAAGTCATAACAAGCAGAGATGTCTTGTTTCATGGAATAACTGCAACTGAGGTAATTCCAAATTGCTCGTGCGGTAGGGAGAAACATGCAATTTCTACTAATTTCAGGAGCTATGGATTTCCAAAGCCACGTAATAATAACAGAATCATATTTATCCCAAGAAGAGAAATTAGGAGCAGTGACCAGAGGAGGATCACCATCAAGATGGTCAATCATATCACAACCTTTCAGTGTCTGACGAATTAATTGAGACCATTGAAAATAATTTTTTTCGCCATTAAGCAAATAGCCTTTTTGAATGACAAAATCCTTAGCATTAAAAGGAGGTGGTATAACCGGAGGTGGAGGAGGGGGTGGAGGATCGTTTGCTGCCATTGAAGCAAAATAACCGGAGCAACGAAATAAGGTTAACTATCGAGAGGTAACAAAAAAATACCCAGCGGAAAGAGGAGATCGAGACGAAAAAAATGACACCAAATTTGTCAAGAACGGAGGTCTAGAGGGGCGGCGCGTGGGCTGCACGCGCTAGGGACGGCGACACGACTGGTTGTCACGCGCCGATGTTAAAGCCGCGCGTGGGGGCGCGTCCGGTGGTGTTTGACGGTGGTTCTTTCGGCGTTGGACTCAGAATTTTAAGACGGTTACGATGGTATGTTTGTAGTTTTGATAAGTTCACTGGAAGTACGAAAAACAATACAGACAGATTGATGTGTGTTGACGGTGATAAAGTTTCAAGGGAAAAAATTGTGAAGAGAAAGAATTGAAAGGAAAAAAAAAATTGCATCTATGGCGGTTAGGGTTTATGCGGAAGCGTATCCCAAAAATCGGGAGCTCATGATACCATGTTAAATTAAATGAAATATGTATAATATTAGAATTGAATAGAATAATCTGAGTACAATTGTTGAAGAGTTTAAATAGACTATGCTATACCTAATGAGTCTAAATAATAGGCTAAGTAAACTTGAATAAATTCAATAATAATAATTATACAATATTTACAACAGCAAAACACATCATTATATAATGAAATTCAAAGACTAAAATTTCCATTGTAATCTCTTGAGTTGGTTGAACTTTAAGTTGGAATCCATACAGCTTAGTAATTAGAGCACTATTTTTTTTATAGAATTAATGATAGTTTTTATGTATTACAACATGCACCGATATCTTTTTAAGTTGCCTGACCTTGTGTATTCTTTCTACGTGTAACTCATGTCTCATTTCATTGTGGGTAGATTGGTTTTCTTAACCTTATGTATTCCTTCTATTAAGTTGATAGCATTAGTCATAATTTGGCAAAGATTAAAAAATAAAAATTGAAGCTCATTTAGGTATGCCAGATATGCACAATTGAGGCATAAGAATAACATAGAACTTCCTTTTATTAGTAAATAAATAAAAGATACTATTAAATCTATTTTATATTTAGTTTTTTATTTCAGTATTTTATATTAAGGGTTAGGGTTTATCCCCTCTTTTAAATCTGTTTTCAAAAGTAAAAAAACGAAGAAGAAAATAAAAAGAAGAAAAATGACTCATTTATGCCACTTGAAGTGGAGGAAATGGTGGGTAAACGTTGAATTTTCCATTTTCTTCACATTAACATCACAAACTAAAATTAGAACTATGTGACATATTAGTTCCAAAAGAGGACAATTTGGTATTATTATATTTTTTTTGTCAAGTAGTATAATTAAGTATTATTATAATTTTTTTGTCAAGCAGTATAGTATGTTTGAAGTTCGAACCCCGGTGCATATATATTATACAATGTTTTTGCTAATTGAGTTATATATACTCATGACATGAGGACTGATATTCATTTTTATAAAAGAGAATATTTATAAAAAAAACCTAAAACATGATGCAATTAGTTAAAGTTTCTTTTTATTTTTTTTAAACAATTAGTTAAAGTTTCTTAACTATATATTTTTTAATCTACTTACAATATATTAAAAGAAACTACTTCTAAAATACCAAATTTGTCCAATCAAGTTTAATAATCACTACTAGAAAAATCTTAAATACCGATGGACAAAATCTGTCTCTAAAATGCAAATATTCTGTCACTAAGCAGGCTAGTATTTTAACAATATTTTATAAATAAAAGTCAATAAACCCAAACGCACGGGTCTCAAAACTAGTATTTGTACAAAAAGCAAACGGAAGAATTTTAATTTTATAAAATAAACGTAGTATATAACAAATAATTAAATTCAAAATTTATAAATGGAAGGTCCCGTAGCTCAGTTGGTTAGAGCGTTGGTCTTATGAGCCGAAGGTCGCTGGTTCGAGCCCCGCCGGGACCATTTGGATTGTTATTTTTTTACTTAATAATATAATTCATAAACATCATTCGGATTAATTGGTCATTTTCTCTCGCTAATTAAATGGAAGTATAAACAGCAACAGTTTATGAAAAGCTGTCTGCCTTTTCATAATCATAAACAATATGTGATTAAAAATTTACAATTACACCCTCTAAGAAATTAATAATGGTCTTACATTTCCTATAGCAAATTTTAGTTATTTTTCTGATATCTTCTTCAAAGTTGTAGATATTTTCCTTAAAAAAGCAGTGTCATGATGTCAACAATGCTAAAAAATATATTAGGCCAAAAATAAATCTACAACACAAATAATATGATGAGCAAACCAAATATTATGATTAATTAAGATATAAAATCAGATCGTATATATACTTAGCACACTATATTGTCTCACCACCAAATTGTGAAGGTTTTGAGATCACTATTTTTGTAGGTTCTCTCTCTTGCTGGTTGATGTCAGGTTGCATGTTTTTGCCTTTTTGGTATTCATTAAAAAAAGAAAAAGAAAAAAAAAGAAGTAACTTAAGTCTTCATATTGTGAGTTGAATTGATTAATGATAGGCATTAAAGGTAGTGTTAAGATCAAATTACTCTTTTTTTAAGCAATCAAATTACTTATTACTTATTTTCTAAACTTGAAAAGTATATTTCTCTTAATAATATATTATTTTGTGCTATTCTTCTATCTAGAGATTTTGTTTTTATCGAACATTTAAAATTAGAGTGTAGCGTTGGTAATTGTTATAGATACTAGTCTTTAAACCCGTGCTGTCGCACAGATACATTAGCTGCATAAACATACTATAACCTATTTAAGGGAAGCATATGTTACATTAAATAAAATTAAGCAATTAATAAAACCAAGAAGGGGATTGGTTATTATGCATAAGTCATTCTTATGCACCATGCATAAGTTATTTAGTGCACCCCCCAAATTACTCATTCACCCCCCAAATTACTTGTGCACCCCTCTAATTACTTGTGCACCCGCCAAATTTTTCATGCACCCCAAAATTTCTCATGCACCCCCAAATTTCTCGCACACCCCCATATGACTTTTGCCCTCCAATTTTTTTTTGTCCCCTCCACATTTCTATCCTAAACCATTTTGCTGTGGAATGGTTTCAGAGATATGCACTCAAAAACCATTAAGTGCATAAGATTGTTTGGAGTACAACCCTATAATTAAAATAGAAACAATAATTGTGATTTAATGGTTTCGATTGTCTTATATGAGAAACCAAAATTATTGTTAAATGGTTTTAAATAATGATTATAATTGTACCAAAAAAACTAAAAAATAATGATTATAATAAAAAACCATTAAACCATTTTGCTGTGGGAATGGTTTCAGATGGTTGTAATAAAAAACTATTAGGTGCATAAAATGGTTTTGGAGTACAACCCTATAATTAGAATAAAAACAATAATTGTGATTTAATGATTTAGATTGTCTTATATAAGAAACCAAAATTATTGTTAAATGATTTTAAATAATGATTATAATTGTACCCAAAAAAAATAAAAAATAATGATTCTAATTATAGGTTGTACTTCAAAACCATCGTATGCACTTAATGATTTTGGAGTGTATATATGTGAAATCATTCCCACAGCAAAATGGTTTAGGCTAGAAATGTGTGGGGACAAAAAAAAAATTTGGGGCACAAGTCATCCGGGAATGCGTGAGAAATTTGGGGGGTGCACAAGAAATTTAGGGGGTGCATGAGAAATTTTGGGGGGTGTACGAAAAATTGGGGGGGTGCATTAGAAATTTGGGTTGGGGGTGCGCAAGAAATTTGGGGGGTGTGCGAGAAATTTGGGGGGTGCGCGAGAAATTTGGGGGGGTGTGAGATTAAGTGTGAGTGTGTGAGTTGAGATTGACTAGGATTATTACATGTTGATGCTCAATCTAATGGGTGTTATTGACTTATGTACCATGCATAAGGATAACCCTTATGCATAATAAGTTCACCCGAGCCATTGAGCTAGCATAAAGAAAAAAGATTTCTAACCAAGCCCCTATTTATATGAAAACATGATAACATGAACTATAAAACGACAAAAACAAATAAATGGTAGGAAAATTTGCCAAAGTGAAATATGACATAGAAGAATACATAACTAATTTCATCCCTATTATAAATATAATGAAAACAAAATAACTTTGTCTTACCCACGACACTAATTGATTTTACCTTTTTAATATAAAGCACAATATTTAAATAATATAAAATAGATAATCCTTCTATGGCAATATTCACTTTCATACTATTTTAAATTAATCCTTCAAACTTTTAATTCAATTTTAAACCACTTCATATTTATTTTCATACATTTTGAAATAAGGAAAATACTAAACGGTGCATCGGGACACTGTTTAAGAAAACAAAAATAGTAATATTGCATTGAAATTTGTGCAGTCAACTCCTCAAAAATCCAAAAAATATAATTTTCAATTTAAAATTTTCTTCTTTTGGTATTCTTAACCAGTGTCCCGAAGGCACCGGTTAGCATGACCCTAGAAATAAATATCTTCTGTCTTTTAATATGATCTTCATTTTCATACATATATTAGCTAGAGAAACTTTTTCGTATAAAAGTAAAAAATAAACCAAATACTTAATACGACCAAAACAACTTGAAATTTATTCTCCTCAACGCAAATAACGTGAAAATAATTCAATGTGATATAACTTTGAAGATATACATTGGGTTCAATTTTATATTTACTCCCTTCAAAATTTTCAGCTTCACTATGATCCGACAGTAGATTAAAAAAACGAGAGAGAGCAAGTAGATAAACTATTCTCTACCTTAAATTGCATAGAATGGACTATGTAGTTACACTTTTCGATACCTAATTTTCAAAAAACAAGACACCGTGATTCAAAAAATCAAAGCCATCATATATATATATATAATATTCCATAACAAAGCTTATTTCAACATTTACCATGACGAATATTGTCGGAAAATATAAGTATGTATGCCTCCAATTTTTATTGAAAAAAATAAAATAAGAGATACATAAAAAATAAAAAGCAAAGTGACATGTGACTATAAAATTGCTCATATAAAAAATAAAATATGAAATATTCAATCAAACTTATGTGATATTATAAAAGAATTATTATATTAAAAATATTGTATCCGTTTGTTACAACTTTTTAAAATAATCAGAATCTAAAAATAATCAGAAAACAACTAAAAATGAGAAGCTGTTAAGAGTAGCTTCTCAAATAATAGATTTTTTTAGAGGAGAGAGAAAACAAATGTGGTTATTTTGTAACTAAAAAAATCACTTTTACATGTTGTATCCAAACAAGTTAAAAATTATTTTTTTAAAAAAAAAAATATTTTTATTACAATAAACAAACACATAGTAAATTTTATTTTTCTATAAAATCTCTAAAAAATAATCTCTAAATTATTTCGCATCAAAATCACTACTTTTTTAATCTGTAACAAAAGGACCCTTAGCAACTTCTCATTGTTAGTTATTTTCTGATTATTTTTAGCTTTTGATTATTTTTAAAATCTATAACAAACATATGCAATATTTTTAAAAGTGATTATTTTATAAAATAAATATTTTTTTCCAAAAAAAAATATAACAAACGGCCTCTTACAATGAATTATCTCTTATAGATAAGGTTAACAATGGCCCGAATCAACCCGCGAATAATATAAGGCTCAATTCGATAATTGACTTTTTGAACTTGACTCATAAATCAAATAAACTGAACTCACAAATAGTTCGAAGCTCGATTCGATAATTGACTATTTGAATTTGGCTCATAAATCAAATAAACTGAACTCAATATAAAAGCAAAGTTTATTAAATAAATAAATAAATATAAATTTATATATAATTCGACTTGTTTAATTCATAAACCAGCTCAATTATATATTGAGTTAATTCGACTTAACTCCATTCATTTGCAACTAGGGATGGCAACGGGTGCGGGTTTCACACAACCCACACCCGCACCCGAAACTAACACCCGAACCCAAACCCAAAGGTTGTTCGGGTGGCAAATCAAAACCCACACCCATTGGGTTCGGGTTTTTCCACCCAAACCCAAACCCGTAGCAAGACAATAATAAAATTACAATTAAAATTAAATTACAATTTTTTTTTTGAAAAGGCAAAATATATTAATAAGCGAATTAAGTACAATGATAAACTAACATAGCCTCCAATTAAATTAGAGAACAAACATAATTGTATCTTTCACAAGGATACACTAATATAGTATATACTTAAGGGAAATTAGGTAATTAACTATATAAGCGGGTGAATGTATGAGTTTCGGGTGTGAGTTTGAGTGATCCCACACCCGCACCCAAAATATTAGATGACACTAAAACTCGAACCTAAACCCAGTCAACTCGACTTTCACTCGTTGACTCAAATGCGGGTTTAGACGGACTCCACATATTTGAGCTTATTTGCCATCCCTATTTGCAACCCTACTAGTAGATATCTTGCCGGAGGCAATCCTCTATCGTTTGCTCCTCCTACCTAGTCAGGTTTGCGGTGAATTAAATAATTGTTTACTAGTAACTAGTACTCACTTGTAGTATTTGAACATTGAAGTTTGAATGGTCAAAAGTATAGGTAACGAGGCCAGACTTGATTCACGTTCACACTACTACACACTACAATACAACACATTTTTCTAATTATTATTATTATTTATTTATTTCACTCATTCACCTGACAAATAAAAAAATAATTGGAGTGGGTTTTCTTCCTTGACTGTCACCAGCGCATTATAGCACACCACACAAAAAAGCAGAGAGAGAGAAACAAGAACTGTCGCTCACACAACACAACACAACACAACACAACACAACCCATTCTTTTGCTTTCGTTTCATTCTTGGTAAGTAAGTACTATGTATATGTATTATTAATATTATCATCATATACTTTATCTTATGGATCTAATCTAACTAATTCTTTCTCCATACCATACAAACACTAGTAGATTTTCTTCCTTCTTTCCTTTTTTATATTTTTAAAAAATAATTAATTTATTAATTTTCCTTTTTTAATTTAAATTTTCTCTCTATTGTAACTGATATTTTTGTTTGTCTTTTGTATGTGTCTGATTCTCTGTCTTCGTTAATTTTGTTTCATAAATTTAGATCGACTTTTGTCCCGTTCGATTACAAGGATCTTCGGTTTAGGGTTTTTCTTTTCATAATTGGATTCATCACGGATCTTTGATTTCAATATGGTTATTTATTTATTTAATTATTAATTGCTTTTAATTCATGTTTTACCTATTTGGTTTTTGATTAATGTTCAATTTTTATTTTTTATTGAAGAAACGTGTTTAATTATGATGGAATTGTTCATTCATTCATTCTGGCAGGTAGATGAGTGGTGAGTAGTTACAATTGAAAGGTTTTTACAGTGAAGATGGCGGCGTCCGTTGGCGTGGCACCAACTTCAGGTTTTAGAGAAGCCAGTGGTCATGGTGAAATTGGTGTTGATGATATATTGCCAGAGGAAATGAATGATATGAAGATTAGGGATGATAGAGTATGATATGCTCACTTTGTTAATTTTATATTGTGTGTTTGTGTTTTGGTTTGATTTTAAATTTCAGGCACGATTGTTTACGGTTTTATTCTGTTGTAGGAAATGGAAGCCACCGTTGTTGACAGCGGCAATGGAACCGAGACCGGACATATCATTGTGACTACTATTGGTGGTAGAAATGGTCAGCCAAAGCAGGTATACTTTCAGGCAATTTATTGTTTGTGGGGTTCAAAATTTATTTAACTCTTTCACCGTCTAACCGGCTTAGTATTTATGAATATTTGTGTTCATATGTCCCACCAAAAGAGTTGTTGTGCTTTTGAATTAGCAACAAATGCATTGTTTTTGAAGTTGAAATGGGGTTTGGAGTTATGTCTGTTCATATGCCTTCTGACTATAATCTATTTACATTGACTAGTTTATGATTGGATGTCTTGTTAAACATGTTTCTGTTGTTTGTCTTGCGATTTAGCAAGTATCTGTCTTACCAATTGTTAATAAATGATGAACTGGTGATGCTCTATGAGATACTATTGAATAGGGTGACAGTTTCATATGGTGTTGTTTTATCGTATTCTCTTTGATTTCTTTATTGAGTTTATTCTACATTTTCTTTCTCAATTTCTTAATGTTTTTTTATGTTGGAATAATTTTATATATTTCTTAATATTTCAGACTATAAGCTATATGGCAGAGCGTGTTGTAGGACATGGATCATTTGGAGTTGTCTTTCAGGTAAAATATGTAACCGGTTGACTGGATGACAAATGTTACTTTAGTTTTTTCAACATAGTAGCATATGATGACTTTAGTTCTGATATCGTGTAAGTATGATTGTAGGCTAAGTGCTTGGAAACCGGTGAAACTGTGGCTATCAAGAAGGTTCTTCAAGACAAGAGGTATAAGAACCGGGAGTTGCAAACAATGCGCCTTCTTGATCATCCAAATGTCGTCTCTTTAAAGCATTGTTTCTTTTCAACCACCGAAAAGGATGAACTATACCTTAATTTGGTACTTGAGTATGTTCCTGAAACCGTTCATCGTGTGATTAAGCATTACAACAAGTTGAACCAAAGGATGCCAATGATTTATGTGAAGCTCTATACGTACCAGGTATGCCAGTCACCTTTTCTTATTCAGCTTTTACCTTGTTGTGGTTGTAATGATTTTGTTGGTATCTTGCAGATCTTTAGGGCATTATCTTATATTCATCGTTGTATTGGTGTCTGCCATCGAGATATCAAACCTCAAAATCTATTGGTATGACCGTTATTTTATTGCGCATATGCCCTACTTCAAATTTTTGTGTTAATACTGCTGAGTGGAAAATACTTACTGAATGCTTTCCTATGTAGGTCAATCCACACACCCACCAGGTTAAATTATGTGACTTTGGAAGTGCAAAAGTTTTGGTATGTTAAATGCATGTCTGCTTCACCTTTCATTAGTTTCACTTCAACATCTGTTGTTTGAGTTAGATGGTAGTTTACTTTTTTGACCTTATTTTGGTCCAACTTTTAACAGGTTAAAGGCGAACCAAATATATCGTACATATGTTCTAGATATTATAGAGCACCTGAGCTTATTTTTGGAGCAACTGAATATACTACAGCTATTGATGTCTGGTCTGTTGGTTGTGTTTTGGCTGAGCTGCTTCTTGGACAGGTTGGTGGCTGTTGGTGCAAACTCGTATGATTTTGTAATTTAGTACATTTAATTGAAATATTTATTTGCTTTTCCCAGCCGTTGTTCCCTGGCGAGAGTGGAGTTGATCAGCTTGTTGAGATCATCAAGGTATTTTTGTGATATTGTTTAACTCATTATTGCGGCAAATGATTTATTTATTCGCACTGTATTACTTTTTTGAGCTTGATATACTTTGTTAATAATTCAATTAACTTGCAACGTTATTGACTGTATGATGAATGGTTGATATTGTCTGATGGCTCAATTGATGATGAGTTGATCATCTGGATAGGTGGCCTTGCTTTTGTAACACAATGCCAGTTTCTTACATATAAATGATCCATTTATTGTTTGTTCTGATAGGTTCTTGGAACTCCAACAAGAGAAGAGATTAAATGCATGAATCCTAATTATACAGAATTTAAATTCCCTCAAATCAAAGCACATCCATGGCACAAGGTAATAAAATAAATAACATTTCATGCTTTATTCTTAAGCTCATCTTACTAATGTATTCAGAACTCCTTATTATACACTAATGTATATTTGATAATTTTATTGTACTAGATCTTCCATAAACGCATGCCTCCAGAAGCTGTTGATTTGGTATCAAGATTACTACAATACTCTCCAAACCTGCGGTGCCAAGCTGTGAGTATACGATTTCTTGTAGACCTTTCAAACCTACCTTTTCTAAACAATTAAAAATAGTGCTTTCTCAGTTATGTAATGGTTCTTCAAGTTTGTATCGGCAGTTTTATGGTTTCTAATCTAGTTAGTCAATGGCTGTTTTTTATCTTCTGAGGGTGTATATAAAATAATTTGTGTATTGTTGCTTTATGTGCTGCAGTTAGATGCCTTGACTCATCCTTTCTTTGATGAGCTTCGTGACCCGAATGCCCGCTTGCCGACTGGTCGTTTCCTTCCACCACTATTTAACTTCAAACCTCACGGTACGCTGATTTTTGAATAGGCTATTGTATTTGCGCTTTGCTGATCTTTTATTTTCATCATTAGTTATGGGGTTGTAACTGAATTTGTGTTATTGGTGCCTGTGTACCAGAACTAAAAGGAATCCCAGTCGAGACCTTGGTGAAATTGGTTCCAGAGCATGCGAGGAAGCAATGCCCGTTTCTTGGCTTGTAATATGTTGTGAAATGTAACAAAACTGCAAGTGTTGTATCCGTATGAATGCCATGCGTTCATTCTATTTGATGATATGATATTTATTAGTATCTTTGTTGTATTCGGTTTCCCTGTGAAAGAAAATTTAGAGATATATGCTACCCAATATTACCCAACCCTCAAATGGGTATTCAGAATACCCTGTTTCATGTACAACAGCATATTGTAACATGCAATAGAAGACAAGTGTCTGCAATTATCTAAATGTTGTATCACTATTTGTATTTGTGGAGATAATGACTGGTTGCTGCTTAATTTAGTTTTGCATAGCATTGTTATTGGAAGTCTTGGTGATGTCATTATCTGCATGTTTGTATTTTCTTCCTTTGTGTTGGTAGTTTCTGTTGTTTCAGCAAAGCACTGTGTCTCGTTCCTCGAGTATTGCTCTATTATGAAAATATTGAACTCCACTAGCAGATCTTACCTTTACCAGTGTCTACTGTGCAAATTATGCTCGTGCCTCCAATCAGATCCAGGTACTTGCCTACCAACAGAAAATAGCACTGGAGGTAATGAACATTGCTTGTTATCGCGGTGATTAATTGAAGAGCACGACTCAGATTCTTGCATTTGCCTGTTTAGATGCTCATTCATGTGCTCCTTTGGTCAAGTGAATAATGGCTTCTTTGGTCAAGTCCACACTGGTAAAATCGTTGGAATTGTGCTTGCTTTGAATGGCAAATCAGCTGGGAATTCAAGTATGGTCTTCCTCTAGTTATTAGCCTAAAGATTTTTTTATGCTATTCTTTCTTTATTTCTATATAGTTTCTTCTAGAATGCTCTTCTACTATACTATAAAGTAGAAAAGAGTATTTAATAGATATTTTCTCTTGTAATTTTTCTCTCTTTTTTGTGATGGATATTTCTTGTTTATTATATTTTGGGTTCTTTTAGTACATGTTTGATATCACAGTGAGCTTGTTAGAATCACAACGAGGTCAGTGTGATTTTGCAAAAGCTACACGTGCATGTAATTAGTCCCTACAACAGAAAAGTTTGTCGCAATCACAGTGAAACCACTGTGATTACCAAACAAAATGGTAAGTGACACTCTGTATTGACATTGGATAGCCAGACTGTTATTTACTTTGTTTTCCGTCTCTATGTCTCTATATACTGTATGAATAATTTTAGGATTTCAGACTAGATTAACTTTCAAGTAATTTTCAAAGGTACACATTCATTTGAGAGAAATTCCACACGATGTTGGTTAGGGAGTTGAATACTACCTTAATTTTTGGTCTTGAGTCTACGGTCAATTCGGTGGTTCCAAGTTCCAACTTCCGAAGTGGTTGGTTGGATTGTTGGTGTAGTAGTATACAACTGGTTATCCTTGATTAATTGTCATTTGTCATTGCTGATGCAAATGCAATTATAGACACTATTTTCTGATTTTTCTGTCAGGCGACGTTGACTACGTTTAGTCATTTATTTAAG
The DNA here is from genome assembly GCA_030408175.1 of Trifolium repens. Taxonomy (NCBI): domain Eukaryota; kingdom Viridiplantae; phylum Streptophyta; class Magnoliopsida; order Fabales; family Fabaceae; genus Trifolium; species Trifolium repens. The sequence goes on along the minus strand of CP125836.1, from coordinate 48,561,227 downwards.
ATAATTTTGATCATGTAAACGGTAAAACAAACAAATTGTAAACGAGATAGTCTTGTATGGGCACAAAATTTAGGCATAAACTCACAAATCAAAAAAATTAAAAGAAAAATAAAAGGAAAATGCTAAATAGTGCCCCTGGGGTAATATGGTAAAGTTTTATTGGAACTTGTGTAATCAACTTCTCAAAAGTGTAAAAAGTGTTGTTTTCTATACAAAATTTTCTCTTTTTAGTTTCCTTAACCAGTGCCCCGGGGGCACCGGTTAGCATGACCCAAAATAAAATAGTCACGTCAATTAATATAACTTTAATCATTTTCTATTTATTTTTTTTAATTACATGTGAGTGTGCCTAAATTTTAGGTGTTGTGGTTGTGCCTATAGTAGACTTTCAAATCAATGTTTTAAAAACCGGACCGGACATCGAACCGGTAAGGGTACTGGGTCACTGGTTCATTGGTCAAACCACCGGGTCACTGGTCGAACCGCATAACTAAACCGGGTAAAACCGGATAAACCGGTAGAACGAACCGATGTCTATAATACAACTATATAGGTATTAAATCGGACGAATTGGATGAGTCGGTCTCTAAAAAAATCATGACATGACACCTACAAAATTTGAAAAACACGAAAATTCTATAATGTCATAAGTTCTTAAATTCAAATCTTAAATTTTGTTGTCACACAAAATAAAATAGTACAGTACAAAATTTAATTGCAACATAAACAGAATAACAATGAGACATAGTTGTTTCAATGTTGGGCTCTATTTTATTTCTTTTGTTTCTTCTATTATTTTTGAATAAAAATACAAAATGACGTCGTTTTGAGACTTTTAGTTGAATAAAAAAAGGAAAAAAATAGTGCGTGCAATCAAACCGGCGGTTTGGAAAAACCGCCGGTTCACCGGTTTTTCCAGTTTTGAGCGGTTCACACCGGTCTAACTGCATGGCCGATCCAGCATTCGAACCAGACCGGTTACCCCTCCGGTTCGCGGTCTGACCGGCCGGTTCGGTCCGGTTTTTGAAAGTTTCAAACATTACTCGTATGTCATAATTTGATTTTAAAATAAATACTCCCTCAGTCCCATTTTAAATGACCTTTTTGTGACTTAGTGTATTATTCATTTGACCTGCTTTGACCTTATTTTTTTACTAATATATACATGCAAATATTAGCATATGAGATGTTTGATTTGTCTCGACGAGTAGTTTCAAAATATACCATTTTTATAAATTTTAATAATAGATCATTAGAGATATTAACGATTAAAATTGTGCATTGGCAAACGTGTCAGTGGTCAAACAGGTCATTTATTTTGGGACAGAGGGAGTAATTAATATTGCTCGAAGGAATGGTAGCTCATAGCATTTCATTCATTCATTTGCAATCTTAATGGAAATATGTGAACTAATTAAAGATGTTACCATCTATATTACCCCGGTAAGTTTCATCGAATAATTGAAAAATTTAGTTTATATTACAAATCAGATTTTATTATTATTATTATTATTATTATTATTATTATTATTGTTATTTTGTAAAAAAAAAGATTGGTCATGCTAACTAGTGCCTTCGGGGCACTAGTTTTTTTTTTTGACAGTTCCGGGGCACTAGTTAAGGAACAAAAAATAGTAATTTTTGCTTTAAAAATAACATTGTTTATATTTCAAATTTATAGATTGCACAAGTTCCATTATTATACTAGTTAGCATTTTCCTTATTATTTATTTAATAAATTTTAAAAGTGAATTATTTCTTATAAAAATGACTAAAGAGAGTAAAATATCAGTTGCCTCATTTGTATTTACTATATTTGTATAGGGGGTTTGTTTTGTTTTATGTTTTATGTTTTTTCAACCTTTTAGCACATAGAAAGTGTGTAGATGTTTATGCTATAATGTTGCCTATAAAAAAAAGTCTAAGACTATGGACAATGGAAATTTTTTTCAACATAACATTTTTCACTCAACATCATCTTCTCTCTTCCATCTAATGATTTAATACTCATTCAACTTTTACTCACTACAATAGTTTTGATTAATAAAATTCAATACTCTACCCCATCACTTTTATTTCATATTCTTATTTTCTTTTATGTTTTTATTTTAGTGATTATATATTAATACTCCCTCCGTCCCTATTTATAAGAGCTAGTTTGAGAAAACACGGGTTTCAAGAAAATTTGTTTTAGTATTAAATTGGTTGAGAAATTATAATGATTTTTTATGTTTACCCTTAGTAATGACTTTTATATAATTAATAGAGTACCCACTTACAAAAAAGAATTATATATAATTCAAAATAATATGTAAAGTAAATAAGGGTAATTTTGAAAAAAATAAAAATAAATGTTATTGATAATTACAAAAGGGTCTTATAAAAAGGGACAATAATAAAATATTTACAAAAGGGTCTTATAAAAATGGACAATAACAAAAGGGATAATTACAAAATGTTATTGATAATTACAAAAGAGTCTTATAAAAAGGGACAATAACAAAAGGGTCTCATTGAATTGAGTTGGTTGGCTGAGGGAGGGTGGTAGGGATGGGTCAAAGATAATGAAAAAATCTTACAAGTATCCGTGTATAATATTTTTTAATCTAATTGGAAATATAAGTTTAAATGGTGTTGGAGGATATTGGTGGATCGTGAGGGTCTTTGGTTTAGGGTGTTGGTGGCCCGCTATGGGTTGGAGTGTGGTAGACTGAGGGAGGGTGGTAGGGATGGGTCAGCTTGGTGGAGGAAGATTGTGAGGATTGGGGATGGAGTAGGCGGGATTAGGGATGGTTGGTTCGGAGAGAGTGTGACAAGGAAGGTGGGGGACGGGACAGACACTTTTTCTGGTCCGATCCTTGGTTGGGCGGGTTTAGGGATGTCAATGGATATCCATGGACGCGGATAATGTGATATCCGTGTCCGCTCCGTCAGACAAATATGATATCCGTGTCCGCTCCATATCCGTGCGGATATCCGCTAAGCGGGTAATCCGCGGATATTGAAGTATCCGCGGATATTAACAGATATCCATGGATGATGTTTTTTTTATTTTAAAAAAATTAATTATTAAAAAAAAAATTTCTTTAAAGACAAAACATTAACACATAATATTCATAAATTTTGCTCTCTATTTTTAATGAAAACACCCAATCTACAAACAAAAATCACCTCACAAAATTGCAATAGAGCCAAACAAAGCGATAATTTATATAAAATAGCCAAACTACAAAAGATAAAATATAAAAATACAATTTTTTTATATAAAAATTCTAGAATTTATATGTAAATAGAGATATTTAAGTAAGTTTACTAATTATTTAGCGGGTATGGATATCCGCGGGTGCGGATAGTATTAAACCCGCATCCGTATCCATTAAATGCAGATAATTGAAATATCCATTTATTTTATCCATGGATATTCATTAAGCTATCCGCTCCATATCCGTGGCGGATTTTATCCGCAGATATCCGCGGGTATGGATATTTTTACCATCCCTAGGCGGGTTCCCTTTGTGTGAGAGGTTTGGGCCCCTGTATGATTTAGCGGCTACCAAGTCGCGTACGGTTTCCGAGATGTGTGGTGCAGGATGGGAGGATTGAGGGGGGGGGGGGGGGGGGGGGGGGGGGGCGTGGGAGTGAAGGAGACAATTGTGGGCGTGGGAGGAGGAGTTATTGGGGGAGTGTCAGCATTTACTTCTTCCCGTGACTTTGCAGGTTGAGTCTCCAGACAGGTGGCAGTGGCGACTTGATCCTGCTATGGGTTATACCGTTCATGATGCGTATCATATCTTGACTTCTCAGGACTCAGTTATTTTAGGGGAAGCTGAAGATCTTCTATGGCATAGACAGGTCCCGTTGAAGCTGTCTATTTTTGCGTGGCGTCTCTTGCGTAATCGGTTGCCTACAAAGGCAAACCTTGTTTCTCGAGGCATTCTCGCTCCAGATCTCCACGACTGTGTGACAGGCTACAGTGGCATTGAGACAACCCAGCATTTATTTTTATCATGCAGCATATTTGGTTCTCTTTGGGCCTTGGCCCGGTCTTGGATTGGTTTCTCGGCGGTGGATGTTTTCAGCCTCACTGATCATTTCATCTAGTTTCAGCTAGTGGCCTTCGTACTTGGCGGTCCTTCTTGCAACTCGTCTAGCTGGCTTGTGTTTGGGTAGTGTGGAACGAAAGAAATTCAGAGAACACTGTGCATCAGCTCATAGACAAAGTCAAGCTTTTTTCCTACCGGTGGTTGCGGACGACGGATGTTACTTTGGCTACTATTTTCATCGTTGGTGGTCGAGTCCATTGCTTTGTTTGGGCATCGACTAATTATTTCTTTTTATGTTGTTTATCCGGATTTCCTTGTAAAATGTGACAGTGCCTCTCGGTACGCCTTGTGCTTAGGGGTTTACTTGTTCTTGTGTTATATATATATATATATCAGTTTAGCTTGTTCAAAAAAATAAAGTTTAAATGCATATATATTACTGTAATTCAATACCCATTTTGATAATTATACATTGATTTTATGTAAATTGCTTTTACAACAATAGTATCCAAACATAAATCAATTCACATTCAATTCACTTTTACTAAAATCAATTCTATCAAACTCAATTATGTCAGAATCAATTCTAGTCACCGCTAAACCAAACACATGATATACCAAGTTAATTGTACTGAGATGTTGTTATTAGTAACTAACATAAAGTCATTCCCATTGACTCCTACATTTGAGGGGGCTTGATGCCATGACCACACATTATTTCACACAAATTACAAAACCACAGGACAATTAACTATAATTCCTCATATTTAACAGTTAACTAATACTTAAACATAACAAGTAAAGGGTCGTCTTGCCCTTGCTCAAGGCCGCCCATGGTTTTAGATATATGATGGGGGTGGTTTTAATTTATCTTTGGTTGGAACTTGGAAATATAGGAGTAATGTTATTTGGACAACTGATTTGGACAACTTGTTTAGGCAACTTTTTGTTCTTCTTTATTTAGCACAAAAAACAATAAAGTGAAAGAGAGAATGAGAGAGAGTTGTCCAAATAAGTTGTCCAAATTGGTTATACAAAATAACATTTCTCAAATATAGTATTGCCATTAGTTCATGATAATGGTGCCCAGGTAGATTATGGGATTTGCCAAGACATACCTATATTAAATTCTTTATGTTGGATGTTTCTTTGTTAGTTGGAGATGTACAATTGAATTGCAACCGAGTTACACTTAGCGTATGTTTGGTATCACGGCGGATATGTTAAAATTACAGTGATCCACCTTAGTTTCTGACATATCCATCGTGATATCAAATATAGGCTTAGTGCAAAAGTTATATCTTTTTATAAGCAAGTTTGTGGCCATATTAGCATTTATCGCAACGAGAAAGTTTTATTTAGGCAAAAAGATTTGGGCACAAAGTTTAGCCACACACACATAAACCAAAAAATTAAAAGAAAAATAAATTTGTAACATTAATCAATATTACTTTAATACTTTTTTCTTTAATTTTTTAACTTTTATGAGAGTGCCTAAGAAATAAATATTTGGGTTTGTGTCCATGTTAACATTTCTTGCAACAAATAAGAGTATAAAAGATTGTATAGTGTATATAAGCAACAAATAACCAATGGATTGCTTGTAATAAAAACCAATGGGTTTCTTTTTACAGAGCAGGAGAAAAAATTATTAATTGATTAATTAATATAAAATTTAATAGGTTAAATAAAATAATTTAAAACAGGGTGAGATAAAATTTTAGTTTCTACAAAATTATGGTATTTCAAATTTAATCCTTATAAAACTTTAATTGTAATTTTAGTGCATCATAATTTTATAGTTTTGTAAGAATAGTCTTTATTTTAAAACTTTTTATAAAAAATTGAATATTTTTAATCTCTTAAACTTTTTTTGACTAAATACAAATAAAAAATAAAAGTTAATAATATTTTGAAGACTAAATTTAAAATGTTTAGGAAGGAAGAAGAAGGTTTAAAGAAGAGTTGGGGCGTGGGTGTGCCTATGTGTGGAAAGGGAAAATGCCAATAAGAAAGTATTACTGCGAGTATTGCGAAAAGCAATTTCAAGACACTCCATCAGATCGGAAACGACACAATGCTGGCATTCAACATCAGCAAGCCAAAGCGCGTTGGTACGATTCCTTCAAACCCCAACAACAACGCAACAACCCTATTCCACCACCAAATCAACCCTTCTGCCTCCACTTCGTCAACACGGTACTATTACTATACTATACGAGTATGATTTAATCATTTCAACTCACTCTATGTATGTTGTTTTCATTTACTCTCTGTTCGTATGTATGTTTAGGGATTTTGTCGTTACGCCGATTCTTGCAAATATTTTCATCCCAACAATATACAGCAGCAGCCGCAGCCGCCACAACCAATAATAACCACGGCAGGGGATGTAGTCGGAGAAAGTATGGGAGTATCGTTGGGAAATTTACCTCCCTCGCTGCAGCCTCCCCCTGAGGGTGGATACCCACACTTTCCCTTTGTCGATTGGGGATAGACCTGTAATTAATCTGCCTCTTATTTTATTTTATTTTTAGTCTAGTAGCGGCTGGAAATTTCACCTTTAGAGGGATAAGTGGAATGACCGAAATTCGAACCCGGCCCCTATATATATATTGCAATTGTCCTATCAATTGAACTAAATTCACGGGACGGCGGCCCCTTATTCTAGTGTCTAAACAAACTAAATCAATGAATGATGCTAATATATATTTTCTTAATCTTGATTTGTAATTTCTAGCTCAACGACAAATGTCAAAATTGTTAGACCGTGGCGTTTGTTGAATTGAAATTTAGGATCTGCTATATTGATTTATATATTTTATATGGTATTTGTTATTTTGTCTTATGGAAAAAAAAAAGAAGAGATTAATATATTACAGACTACAGTATGCCATAAGATTTATAATTTTAATTTCCCAACAAAATCATCATGGATAGTTAGTTATATTCTTTTTGGCTTCTCGACATTTAAAAATGGCTTAATTAGTCCGCAGGTCCCTTAAAGACTTTTTTGGTTTCACTTTAGTCCCTTAAAGAAAATAAGTTTCACTTTAGTCCCTTATTTATATCTCTGGCAGTCAATATAATCATTTTCGTCCATTTTTTCTCAAAAACTGTTAACTTATATACATGTGATAAAATAGATTGTTACGTGACACATGTACTGAAGTTAACGGTTTTTGAAAAAAATGGACGGAAATGACCATATTGACTGATGAAGATATTAATAAGGACGAAAATGAAACTTATTTTCTTCAAGAGACCAAAGTAAAATAAAAAAAGTCTTTAAGGACTTAAAGACTAATTGAACTTTTAAAAATAAGTATTTCATAGGATGTGTCGGGTTAGGGATAGTTCGCAAGAAAGTGCTAGTTGTATTTAAAAAAATTATTGATCTCATAGAAGCTTGTTGAGTACCAAAATGAATTATATATTTATATATTTCTAAATTCCATAGATAAAATGTTTGAATATATTTTCTTTTTGACATGAAAATGATTGAATATTTGAAAAGTGATATTTTGGCTTTAGAAAATATGCAATAATATTAAAAACATTTTTGAATTGTGGTTTTATCACAATAACAAAAATTTCAATCCCAATTTGATTTATCCGTTTGGAATAACTTACTTTTAAGCTTATGCAAATAATAAGGTTTTATGTTAATTTATAAGTTCACACTAACAAAAACTATATTTTTATAAGTTATTTTTGCATAAATTACTTTGCCAAACTTATAATAATACATAAAAAGTTATTTATTTACATAAATTATTTTATATAAGTTCAAAAATAGGTTATTTTAAATGAAAATCAAATTTCCAAAAGGTGAGATTAACCAACGAACCAACAAAGCTTTCTATTTTCATGACTTACATTTATTGACAAAATCTATAAGTACGATTACTTTATCACTTAATGAGAATTTAGACTATTTATATATCTTTAAAGTTTTGTACAATCTTATAGGTCTAAATGTGTGATACTAACTTTCACCTTTCGGTTAGTCAATTAATATCTACAATTATAGAGCATCCTCTTCTAGACAATTGATGTCTAGAGTTATTCTTAGTGACCGTAACAAAAGTGAAGGGACGAATTGGTTGCCATGTTTTGTTAATAGAGATCATTTGGACATTAAGACTTTGTTTGATTTGAAGGGAAAAAAGTGGAAGAAAAAAAATTATGAAAATCGATGGATGAATTTAGACTAATTCTAATCCAAGTTTATCCATCGGTTTTCGTAAGAACATGAGAGTTTTAGTTGTTGGATTTGTTTTGGTTTCGATGATTTGGGAATTGGGAGAAACTAACGACTTGTACTTATTGTGTCAAAAAAATTCACCTTTATTACATATCTTGCTAGTTGCTATATCTTATCATCGAAAAAGGATTTATTAACTGTATCTTCATCACCAAGAAACCGGTTCATTGATCATGTAAAAAAAGTGGAAAGTGCCTAGCTAGAACATAAAAGCTAAGGAGGATTTAAAGATAAAAAAACCTTGCTTCAAAAATCCTCAGTTCACTTGCATTAAAAACCAATATAGTTGAACCATCGGACTCCCGTAGTCGCACTGATTAAACATTTATTTATGTTTTTGATTTCGTTGGCTTTCTTTATATCAAAAATCACTGTAAACAAATGGCTTCATCAATGTATATTGAGCATCAAACCAAAAAAGACTTCGAAATTACTACTAGCTTTCGGTTTTACTTATCGGTTACAATTCAATAAGCAAATTAAAAAGAAAAAAATAAGAGCAATGTTGAAGACAGGTGAAATGAACATTTTGCTAAATCAATCGTGTCGCCACTTTTTATTTCCATTTCATAACAATATTTTATTATCATGACAATCATAATTTATAACAATCATTTAGTTTATAACATTTCATTCAAGGTTGTACACTCATTGATTCATGGCAACACCAGAACACTTACATGAGCTGGGTGTTACTAACATACTGTAGCAAGTACCTCTAATAAAGAAGCAGCAAATTGCATTTGGGTTTCTTCATTTATAGTAAAGAAGAGTGGCACGTGAACGAAAAGGGATTTGGTTCCGTTCTGCTCCGCAAACCGAAGGGAATGATAGTAAACATAATTGCACACAAATCTTCCTGCATCATCAGATGTCATTACATTATAACCTTTCTTTGCCAAGGACTTGGTGATCTCCTCCACAGGAAGGGTAGTCTGCATAAAATTAGGACACAAGACAACCGTGTCAAAAAATCGAACAATCATACGTAATGGCAAAATTTTGATGTCGAATATCATGTTGTCTTCAACTGTGCATACCAATATCTTTGTACCGATAAATACCGAGTGAACAAATAATTTACGCCTCCTAAGTTTTGAGAAATGAAGAGCACGAAGTTTCTAGATTCTAAGAACTCAAAGATAATTGAAAACCATGCTAAATGATACTTAGAATGGTAAGCTGTATTTAAAAATACTCACAACGATCCAAAATAAACGATATTCTAATGCAAACCTCAACATTTTTATATTTGGACTAAACATCAAGATCAAGAGAACATTAATTTGTGAAGTAAAAGAAAAACCAGCGGTCTAATTTACCTCTCGTACTTTTGAAATCGGGCCATCTGAAGGAACAATGGGAACTTTCTGCAACATATAAATTTTGGAAATGTCACAAAAGGATAATAGAGTACTTTACAATCAGGCCAAACAGACTCAATGAAATCAAGTTTAAAATGCATTCACTAATCCAATTTCCAATCTAACCTGGGGCTTCCATCCCAATTCATCGGGACAACGAAAGGTAGCCTCATTGACAGCTTGACGCTCTATAGCGAACCTTGTTGCACCACTATTAACCCCAAAATGCAGCTGAACAAACATATGCAGAAAAAGACACTAGTTCAGCCAAATTTCATAGAGATATGTAAAAACATTATCTGATTACACAAATGATAAAAGATCATAACATGTGAACCTCCATACAAAGTTTGAGTAAGGATCCCTACTCAAAATATATGGGCACCTTACCCAGATAATTTTATTGGAACTTGAAGATTCAGACTCCTTGGCAATAATGGCAGATTGCAATGTCTGGTACAGCGGAATAAGGGCTCCTTGTCCAGCAGTATCAAGAATGCTGCAGCTTCCAATAACTAAACCTTTCGGCAAACCCTTCTTTTTTACATATTCAGTCAAATTACTCACAATTGTTTCTGTTGGATTCTCTGAAACTCCATGGAATTTCTTGAAACCTGTTATATGAACTGTTGTTACGGCTGCTGAAGGACCTTCAGACCCCATCTGCTGTTAATGGTCTATTAATATTTAGAGCTTCAACCTCAAAGTATTATTTAAAGTACCTGCATTAAAAATCATGAGCAAAATGAGTAACAAGTGCAAAAAAGACTAAACCTTCTTCTTATGCAGTAGATCATATGCAAAAAACATTACATCATTATCTGAACTCATTAGTTCAAAATACACTAGGAAACCCCAATCATGCTATCAATCTTTTATTTAACAAAATTATTATTTTGATACTTAGTTGCATAAGTAACAACAGTCATGGATTAAAAAAAGAAAGTCTACTACTATACAATTTGGATCGCGATATCATGACATCAATATTTTAAACATCTCTGCGACAATTGTGATTCTGTTGCAGTCAGAACAAAATCACAATTGTTGATTGAGGCCGTATCAATTGCAGTTGACTACACGATTCTCACCAATATTAAGCATCGTGATGCGATGCAACAAGATCAAACTGCAACTTAAAATATTGACAGCAACACACTGAAACACTCCATCAAATTTCAAGACTTCACAAGAAACACAAATCAGAGAAACTGATCAAAGGAAGAAAAAAATAAAAAAAAGTTCACCCATTTAATTCAAGAACTCAATTTTTAACTCCAATTTTGAGTCTTTAACAGTAAGCAAGCTGAAAGAAGAATTGGGTTTGATATAATCTCACAATTGATGAGAAATTAATCAGTTTCAAATTTCAATCATGACACAAAAAAGATCAAATTGATGTGTGAAACAAAAACAAGGCAAAAATCCAAGAATTTTTAAACAAATACTATAATAGTCTATGATGATCACACGACCAAATGATGAAAGAACAAGGAATATTATTAATTACCTCGAAATATAAAAGAACATAATAATAATAATAATTAAGAATAAACATGTTTTTTGTTTTGTGAGAATTAAAAAGGTGAATTAAGAGAGAGAAATATGGTTCCTATTTCTTACCAGAAAATGGAAAGAAGACAATCTTGAAGTTGGGTTCAGAGATGATACATCTTTCTTGTTCAGTCTTATCTACTCAAAGCAAATTAACTGGTGAAGATTCCGAATAGATTTAGAAATAAAAAAGAGACAGAAAGAACCAAAAATATGTAAAATATTAATAACAGAGGTAGGAAAGTGCGAGTCGCTTTCATAAAATAATAAAAATAACTAAAGCAAGCACAACATCATTATGATAAATTCAGACCTAAACTAAATTTTAGTTCTTCTTCCATACGTAGGTTGGGTTGCTTCTGTGTATAGAATGCTTGTTCGGCTACTAAGCTTCGATACTCTAAAAATGGTGACGTAACATACTCGATATCGATACTTATTCGATATGTTTCGATACTCATATCGAAAAAATATCGGTTAAATCTTTATTTTTATTTAAAAAATAATACTACCTCCGTCCCATTTTATTAGAGCTATTTTGATTAGATGATATTATTCATTTATCATCCTTTGACCATACTTTTTTAATAATATATGGATATAAATATAAACAAATAAGATCTTGTTTGATTTGTTTTGATGAGTATTTTTAAAATATCCAATTTTTATTAATAGGGAATTAAAGATATTAGTGATCAAAATCGTGCATTGGCATACGTGCATTAGTCAAACTAATTCTTTTATTTTGGGACGGCTGATACAATCCGTGTTTCCTAGTGAATGTCAAACTATTATGTTGTTACACGGATAACTAAATGTCTTTTTTTGGATAGTACTGATAATGTTTTTTGGGATAATACTAATGATTTTCTTTTTGTATAATACTTAAGATATACCGGTAATCATTATTTTTTAGGACAATATTAATGAAGCACAAATACTTAACTTAATATTAATGATGTTAGTTTATTATCATTAGTATTTTTTGTCTTTGTCAATGTTCTGAAGTCACTATGATATCTTACTATATAACAAGTTGTTAAGTATAAGAGTTTGTTCCAAAATTTTGGTATAAGAATGGATATTGTATGCTTTTAATTGGTCAGCTGCAGAAAATATATAATTGTCAGCTATTCAAGATGAGCTTGTTGAAGAGGCTTAATGTCATGACTATTATGTGTTTTTTGAGTTATTATGTGTCTTTAATTAGGACTGAGGAGTTTTTGTATGTTGAGCGTCAAACTATTTTGCTCTTGTGCAAGCTTATTGGCTTGTTTGTATTCCTTATACAATAAATTATTGGCGTTTATAATAATAATTTTTTATCTTTCAAAAAAAAATCATTATTTGTCGCATTTGTAAAAAATATTTTTTTTAAAAAAATTATTATTTTGATTTTTTTTTAATTATATTATCTAATTAATGTTAAGTGTTTCATTTTCAAGTTATTATTATGAGGCCTACTTTACTCTTCATAATTTAGGTATTTATCCATCAACTGATAAAAACAAGTTACAAATAGATTTGTATGTGGTTCCCACAAATTTGTGAGGACCACGTACAAATCTACGTATATAGCTTATTCTTAGGCTTTGTTTGTGAGTTTGGAGGGGCAGGGGAGGGAAGAGTTTTGAAAAAAAGGAAGAAACAAGTGGAAGAAATAGAGAAGTTTGGGGGGAAGGAGCTTGGAGGGTTATTTTTTCTTCATAACACAAAAACCCTCAATTTGGGGGAACTCAAAAATTGTATTGGATGGGGGTTTGGAGGGGATTTGGAGGGTTTATATGAATTCTTCAAATTTAATTAATGTTGTTATAATATTCTTAAATTCATAATATATTAATCATAAATATTTATTTGTCATTCTCTATAAAAAATACTTTTCTCAAAAAATGTAAAAGATATTTCTAATTTTCTCTCTATTTCCCTCCCTCCAAAGCCCTCCCCTCCCTTCCCCTCCAAACTCGCAAACAAAGCCATCGGTTGATGGATAGATACTTCAAATTATGAAAGGGTAATTTAGAAAAAATATATTTTCAATTTATGATGATGGAAACGAATCAATAATTAATGTCGGTCATTAAGTAAAATTGTCATTTTGTAGGCCCCTCTGGGTTGGTTTTGTTAGCGTAGCAAATGGTGTCTTGCTTCACAAACAATGTATGAACACAATATCTATAACTGAAAACTATGATTCATTATGTGATGAATGTTGAGTGTAACAACTATTTATAACTAGCCGCCAAACGGGCACGTTCCGTGTAATCGATATTCTTTTTTTTTCTTCGTATGTGATCGATATTCTGTATTGTGCAAATATAAATAACTACTTAATCTCCTTTTTTATTGGACTTTGTTAATTGATAACTACGTAACCTGTTTTTTTTGTTGTGGTTAGTTATTAAGAAGAAAAAAATAATTTTGTTTTTTACTATATAAAAACTGAAAACCTACTTTTATGTGGAAATTGTGCTTAGTTATTAAGAAGAAAAAAAAATTATTTACTAAAAAAAACTGAAAATCTATTTTTATGTGGAAGTTATTTTTTAAGGGTAAAATTGAAATAATAAAAAAGCCATTCCAAAAATTTGTATCCCCTTTATATATTAGTATCGATACTTCTTTTGCGGTTAAGTAACAAACTTAACCAACTAATTATTAACTAACCTATGAATGTGTAGTTCAACCAGTTTGAATTAAAGGTGAGATGATTTAAAGAATAAATATTCATGGTTAGCAAAAGTGAAAATACTAACACTAACTACAAATTTTTAATTTTGGCCATTTAAAAAAAAAACTAACATACTAACTAATCACTATAATTATGGATTAATATTTTAACACTCCATAATTCTGCACACATATCAAGCCTAATTGTTACCTTAAGAACACAAGTCTATCAATCTTCAAAGCTTTTGTGAATCCATCTACTAGTTGGACTTCTGTTGGACAATTAATATGCAACTTCAAGCATTCCGTTTGTGTAATCGATATTTTTTTTTTCTTCGTGTGCGATCGATATTCTGTATTGTGCAAATATAAATAATTACTTAATCTTATTTTTTATTGGACTTTGTTAATTGATAACTACGTAACCTTCTTTTTTTGTTGTGAATAGTTATTAAGAAGAAAAAATTATATTTTTTTTTTACTATAAAAAAACTGAAAACCTACTTTTATGTGGAAGTTGTGTTTAGTTATTAAGAAGAAAAAAAAAAATTATTTACTAAAAAAAATGAAAATCTATTTTTATGTAGAAGTTATTTTTTAAGGGTAAAATTGGAATAACAAAAAAGCCATCCCAAAAATTTGTATCCCCTTTATATATTAGTATAGATTCCCTAATAAAATGGAAATAAGTCTATATGCTTGCTTCTCCCGTGTGAGATTGGATTCTTGGCTAGATGCATGGTTGATCGATTATCAATCATAAGCTTTAGTGGCTTCTGCACTTAAGTTCCTTCCTTCATCAAGGAGTCTAGCCAAATTGCTTGACATGAATGCAAATGTGTCAGCTATATATTATGCTTCACAAGAAAACAATGCAGTGACTAGTTGTTTCTTTGTACACCATGAGATTGCAGCATCATTGTACTTGAACACATATCTTGAGGTGCTCTTAATTTCAACTTTGTCCCAACACCAGTTAGAATTTGAGAAACCTATTAACTTATTCTTCTTTTCTTTCACCATAGCTGGAAATCGCAAACCAAGCGTCATAGTTCTTTGGATGTATCTAAGTAACCTACATACTAGTTTCATTGTCTCAAGTCTTGCCACATGAGCAAATATTTTAGTATAGTTAATGCCACATCTCTGCAAAAATCCTCTACTCACTAGTCTTGCCTTATGTTTTGAGATAGTACTATTTGGATCATATTTACCTTAAAAATCAATTTAACATCAATGGTTGCTTACTTCTATTTGCAACTATACCTTTTCTCCACCATCATGATTCATTTTCTCATGTGGCAAGTAACGTAGTGTTCTATGCAATATCCCATGTCTCTTTTGATTTTGTCGCCTTTGAAATCTTCTCAAAGTTATGAGAATCTACTTGTTGAATGTAGAACAAAGTTTTGCAATCCTTTTTTTAGGCTTAATTACTAATTTGGTCCCTTATCTTTAATTTAGTTCTCAATTTGGTTCCTTATCTTTTAAACGTCTCAATTTGGTCCCTTATTTTTTCTGAAGTTCTCAATTTGGTCCCTCCCGTCAAATTTTTCACTATTACCATTAAATTTGGACACGTGTCATCTGTCCAAGTGTGCCACGTGTCCAAAATTTTAAAAGACAAGGGACCAAATTGAGAACTGCAAAAAAGATAAGGGACCAAATTGAGACCTGCAGAAAAGATAAGAGACCAAATTGAGACTTTTAAAAGATAAAGGACCAAATTGAAACGTTTAAAAGATAAGGGACCAAATTGAGAACTAAATTAAAGATAAGGGATCAAATGAGTAATTAAACCCTTTTTTTAAGAATCTTTGAAGGTTTCCCTTTGTACTTATATAAGATTTACCCCTAAATTTCCATATCCATTCTGCACTATTTCAAAGACTTATTGGGCACCAAAAAGCAACTTCACCATAGCACTCCATCGTTTTCAATTTTTTCCATCAAGAATCAAGATGTTTGATGAAAAACCCCCATTTGTATTCATGATTTTTAAGCAAGAACATTCAAAATCACACCTCAATCTGTGTTTCCCAATGATTTTCTTCTAACTTATCTCTCGTGTTTCCCTGAATTTGGAACCCAAGACCCTCAAAGCCAATTGTTACCGCATCAATGGTGCCTTGCTTCACAAGCAATGTATGAACACAATATCTAATACTGGAAAGAGAAATGATTGGTGTAACTATGATTCTAATTATTTATCAAACAGAAAGTAGTTATTAACTAACCAACTAATCACTCTAATCATGGATTAATATTTTAACAATTTTCTGCATTCTGTTAAGAAATTTTTCAAAAATCAAAGTAAGTTTCAAATAAAAACATAAAAATTAATATTCGTTATAAACATATCGTAAACCAAACAAATCACACTATAAGGTTTGCAAAACAATTAAAATATGGCAAATATATAATGTATTTATATATGCAGTAGTAATTTTAACAATAGAGGTTGAAAAGTGGTGGTTATCAGCAGATGTTTGTCAGAGTGGTGATCGGTGGTGGTTTTTGGTGGTTAGAAAAGTGGTAAGAGTTGTAGTCGGTAGATTTCAATGATCAAAATAGGGATCAAAATTATAGTCAGTGATGGTTTCCGATGATCAAAATAGTGGTGGTCTTCAATAGTCAGAGTAGTGGTTATGACGGTGATTTCCAATGGTTAGAGTTGTAGTTGGTGATGGTGATTGATGGTGGTCAAAGTGGTGTTTTTCGATGGTCAGACCAGTTGTCAAAGTGGTGGTTGAATTGGTAATTAGAGTTGGATGAAGTGGTAGTTAACAATGGTCGAAGTTGCGACTACTGGTGGTTAGAGTGGTTGTTGATAGTGGTCGGAGTGGTGGTTAATAGTGGTCGAAGTGGTGACTGAAGGTGGAAAAACGCAAAAAGAAGGGGGTTAAAATGTGTTTTAGGTTTTCTAAAAAACTTTTTCAAAACTTAAGAGTGTGCAGCGGATAAAACACAATTAAAGAGGTATAGAGAGAGATAGAGAACAAAAAGAGATTTTTATACTGGTTCCCTGAAAAATTAAGAGTACTCCAGTCTCTTTGCACTTTCAAGGGAGTTCACTATAATCACTAAAGAGTACCATTTGCTCAAGCACAATAGCAAGAGACTTCCAATGCTAAAGTTCACTAACAAGAGAATTCATATGCTCAAGCACTAAGCAAGAGATTTCACTAACTTAAATGAGTTTAAGAAAGTATGATTTAAACACTTGATATACTATCAGAGGTGTTCACAAACACAATTCTAAGTTACAAAGAAATCATAATAAAAAGTGTTTGACAGATTTATCAAAGAGTCGGAACTTCAGAGCCTTGTATGTGTGTGTAGAACAATAGTGGTTTCTTCAAATGATGTCCTATATTTATAGAGAAGGATTTGAAGATGACCGTTGTAGAGCTGAAAATGATAAATCCTTGTAGTGCAATTCCACTACCTTGTCTGTTAGAATATTGCTCTACCATTTAGAATAATAATAGTACAATACGCTCCACTAAAGGATAAATATAAGTGTTTACCCCGATTTTTAGTAAACAACCGCTAGTTTAATTATTACAAGAAGGATCAACTAGTAAATCCTGGGACATATGGATTGTGCGGAAGATAATGAAAACATATTCATATCTTTGGGTTAAATCGGATAAGTTGATAAAAAGTAAAAGCATTTGACGCAGTCAAATGGTTTGGTTTAAAGTAAAATGCTTCAAAATTAAATTTGCAGAAAACTTGTAAATGAATTGCAAGTAAAGTTTAAAGAGAAAACTTTGAAAAGGTAAAAGCATGCAATGAAAGTAAATTGCAGAATGTTAAAGTTGCAGAAAAGCTTTAAATTGCAGAAAGCTTAAATGACAAACAAGTAATCAAGACTTGCAGAATGTAAATTGCATTGATAATTGTAAAGCGTTTACAAAAGATGGTACACAGATTCGTACATGTTCCTATTCGCATTCATTTCGCTCGTTGACATGGGTACTCTGAATTTCTAAGGAATTTGCATGTGTATTGAATTGTGGACCCGTTTCTTCTATCAGAAACTTGTATTTATAGACAAACTAACATAACTGCTATAAACCTATAATTTGCCTAACTATGCTCCACGTGTCTTGACAATTTGAATTCTCTTTGACACCTGGCGAACCCTTCAAACGTTACTCACTTTTGAATATTTGCTAAGTCCAGAGTACGCTTCTTTCGTTCTGCACAGTACGTTAGACAAACAAACATACACACGTACATATATATAGGAACATATGCTTTTACACAAATAATATCTTGTCGAACTCGACAAGCTTATTCAGACAACACACGTTCTGTCGAATTCGACAGAACTCTAGGCTTTGACAAGCAACTTTGCATATTAAAAGTCTTTGATGTCAAATGCCTTGATTTTCTCTTGATTTATTGCCAGAATCAGTTTCCAAGAGAATATTAACAGGCAATAATATACATTAAATGAGATTTCATCATTTCATTCTAATTCATTAATGCCTGTCGAAAATACAGGCTAACAAATTGCCCCCTCAAAAATGCCAGTTTCGACTGCATGTCGAATACGAAAGGGAGAAATGGCAGTTTTGAAGATTGTCACCTTTTCCAATTCTGCACGTGGTATCTTGACCATTGTCTTGTGGTATATCTGCCCCCACAAGTTTTGGCATTGACAATTCCATGGAAGGAGGTTGATCAATAATGAGTTTATCTTTAATTTCAATCAACTCTTCTAGTTTCTCACTAGAAATTTTATAGCCAGAAGCTATTTGAGCCAAATCATTGGCTTCTTGATTTTCTATACGAGGCACATGTTCAAAGATGACTTGGTCAAAACGTTTTAACAAAGAAATTGCTATGACAAAATATTTCATCAAGTGTTCTTTTATCAACTGTTTCAAAACCAATTCTGAATCACCTCTGATCAAAATATTTTTTGCCCCCAAGTCCAGTAAAATTTCTAAGCCTGTTATCAAAGCCTCATATTCTGCTTCGTTATTTGAGCAGAACCCATTAATTTTATATTTGAACTTGGTGGGAATTCTGGAGGGAGAAATGATTAAAATCCCAATTCCAACTCCATGTTTATGTTTAGAACCATCAAAATATAATTTCCAAGGTTCTGAATCTACATAATTTTGTGGAGTTTCTAATGCAGAATGATCTGCTATGAAATCAGCCACAATTTGGCCTTTAACTGCCTTTAAAGGTTTATAAGTTAATGAATATTCTGTTAAGGCTAAGGCCCATTTTCCAATTCGACTATGCAAAATTGGTTTGGATAACATATGCTTAATGATATCACAATGAGAATAAACAAAAACATCAACAGGCTTTATATAATGCTTGAGTTTCATACAAGAAAAATACAAACATAAGCATAATTTTTCAATACTACTATATCTAGTTTCAGCATCATTTAATACCCTACTTAAGTAATAAATGGCTTTTTCTTCACCATTTTCATCTTCCTGGGCGAGCATACTACCCAGTGTCGAATCTGATGCTGATATATACAACTTCATGAACTTGTTCCTTATTGGAGGCATTAACATTGGTGGCTTTGACAAATAACTTTTGATTTCGTCAAAAGCTTGTTGTTGATCTTGCCCCCAAGTGAAAATTTCTTCTTTCTTGAGACGAAGCAGTGGTGAAAATGGTTGAGCTTTACCACTTAAATTTGAGATAAATCTTCTCAAGAAATTGATCTTCCCAAGTAAGGACTGAAGTTGCTTTTTAGTAGTTGGAGATTTCGTCTCCATGATAGCCTTCGTTTTGTTTTGATTTATTTCAATGCCCTTTTTGTGCACAACAAACCCAAGGAAATCTCCTGCATTAACACAAAAAGCACACTTTAATGGATTCATTTTTAATCCATATTTCCTCATCTTTTCAAAAGACTTTTTCAAATGATCTAAATGATCAACATTTGACGAGGATTTGACAACTATGTCGTCAATATACACTTGCATGAAAGTGTCTATGTACTCATGGAAAATTAAATTCATTGCTCTTTGATAAGTAGCCCCAGCATTTTTCAAACCAAAAGGCATTACTACCCATTCATATGTGCCTAATGCCCCTGGGCATCTAAAGGCAGTTTTGGGTACATCATTTTCAGCAATGAAAATTTGGTTGTAGCCAGAGTAACCATCTAGCATACTTAAATATTCAAACCCGGCTGCAGAGTCAATTAGCATTTCTGCTACAGGCATAGGGTATTCGTCTTTTGGTGTAGCATTATTTAAATCTCTAAAGTCTATACATACTCTAAGAGAGCCATTTTTCTTAATTACAGGCACTATGTTTGCTAACCATTCGACATACCTTGCTGTTCTGATAAATTTGCTCCTCAGCAGCCTTTCAATTTCTTCCTTGATCTTCGACATTATTTCTGGTGCGAATCTTCTAGGTAATTGTTTCACTGGCTTTTTATCTGGTCGAACTGGGAGTTCATGTTCCACCAATTTTCTGCTCAAACCTGGCATTTCATTGTAATCCCAAGCAAAACAATCTTTGAATTCCATCAAAAGTTGCACCACTTTTGCCTTCAGATCTGGAGGAATGTTTGCACTAATATATGTTGGTCTTTTTGTCAGACCATCTCCAAGGTCAATTTCTTGCAAAGGATTCTGTGCTTGCATCTTGTGACTTTGACTAATTGGATCCTTTTCAAATCCTAAGGGTTCGTCACCATAGATGCAGTCCAGCTTTTGCAATTCTGGCTCTTGTTTGCCAATTTTTATGCCATTGGCTACATCAGCCATATTTTCTGACAATGAATTGGCTTCCAAAGCCATCTTGATTCTATTTTCAGCCATGTAGGCCGTAATCTTTGCCCAAGTTTGGGACTCAGACATAGTAGTTATCTTTGACATCCCACCCAGTTGGGTAGTTGTGGCTTTCATATTCGCCATCCTCGCTGTTTCCATCTTCTCTCTCCCATAAGAAACCATGTGTGGGATCCAGTTTGATTGCATGTTGACCATTTCCTGCTAGACGATATGCAAAGTCTTTCTCAGGGCATGGTGAAATTGTTGCCAATTCCTTGTCGAAGGAGTGCTTTGTCAGATGATGGACTTCAGTTTTGAAGTAGCTTTGATCTGCTTCAATATTTTCCACTATTCCATCATCTCACCAGATAATGAGGCGCTGGTGCAGGGTAGATGGAACTGCTCCTACTCCATGAATCCACTCTCGACCTAGAAGTAGATTGTAATTTGCCTTAGAGGCCACAACCAAGAACAAGGTTGGCCTTACAGTGCTTCCAACAACCACTTCCAACTGGATTGCTCCTAAAGAAAACCCAGTTTCACCCTCATAGTTTGAAAGTACTATGTTGTGAGGATGAAGATCCACCAAAGATTTGCCAATCTTTCTGAGCAGAAATTCTGGCATGAGGTTGACAGCAGCACCACCATCAATTAGGACTTTGTTAATTCCTACATTATTCACCTTCGCCTGTATGAAGAGAGGCTTCAAGTGACTTTTCATGCCTTCGTCTGGCCTTTCAAATGTGGCCATTTGGTCTTCCAAAGCACCATTGCTCGTCACATAGTAACAAACTGGCCTATGAAGAGCCATTTGCATCCCAGATTCCTCTTCGTCATCTGTCACTTCAGAACAGACGTCGAACTCCCTTGGCAGAATTGACACAACATTTACTATTATGTCGAGATCAGGTTCAGAATCCAGAAAGTCATCTGCTTCCATGTGTTCGTCTTCGACGTTATCAGCAACTGAAGACTCCATTTTTGATTCGCCTAACCTTTCTTTCATTGGCTTCTTTGCCAATTCCAAAAGCCTCTTCCCATTACCATCAGCAGTAACTTGGGATTTTTGAGCAGCCACTTTTTTCTGGCGTTGATATCTACGCCATTGGGATCTTGTCATGGGATTTTTCCCCTTGTAATTATTCCTGTAATCATATTTCCTTGATTCAGGATCCTTTTTGGGATTGCTGTTACTGGAGTTTCCTTTCTCCATGTTCCTTTGACCATAGTCCACGTTTCTTCCATGAACCCATTGGTTGACAGGTGTCCTGTTTGAGGGGACAAATGATTTTTGTGGTCCCAACCTCTGATGCACAGGTGCCTGTTGGCTATTCAGAACATTAGAATAAGTTGGCTTTTGATTTGGCCAATTGTTTCTGTTTTGACTATGAGGCAAAAACTTGTTAAGGCCTGCAGCAGCCTTCTTGTCGAACATGGCACTACAATGAGGACATAATGTAGCTTCGCCATCATTCTCTTTGCAGCGTTGAAGGAAATCCAATAAAGTTTCCCCAGCCTGTGGATATACTTCTTCCACTTTGTTTTCGTATTCTTCTTCGGGAATAGAAACTAGTTGCCCCCCTTCAGTGAGGTTCAATGCTTCTAACATCAGGCACTCAAATGGCTCTGTGTAAGCAGCATCAGCAATCTGCAATGGATCTTCATCCACCTGCTGTTTGGATTTTGGCTTTTCGCCAAATTTGAGCCTTCCCTCCTGCAGGGCTTTCTGGACCAGATCCCTGAAAAGAACACATTGTGAGGTTTTATGACCCAAAAAATTATGGTATTTACAAAAACCTCTTTTCTTACGTTGTTCCAAAGGTGGAACTTTTAAACCTTTTGGTACAATTATTTGGCCATCAGTGACCAGTAAGTCAAAAATTTCATCACATTTAGTAATGTCAAAAGTATATGTCTTAGAAACAAATCTATCATTTTTTGGTTCGATAGGATTATTCCCATTTGATGGTTTTAACATTTTACAAGTATAAGGAGGGCCTGGTTTTAACTCAGCAATATTAACTTCATTATTTTCCATGTAATCCTGACCATCGTCGAACTCATTTTCACTTTCATATGTTTCTATGTAAGCCACTTTTTCTTTTTTGTGGAACTTAGAATTTCTGACTTTTTCAGCCCTGAGGCGTTCGACCTGTCGAACACGATCTGCTAATTGGGCCATATCTCTTAAGTGTTGAGTATCTAACTTTTTCCTAATGGAATAGTCAAGGCCACCAGCAGCCATCTCAACCAATTCATGTTCAGGTACTTGGGTGAAGCATCTTGCCTTAAGGAGGCGAAACCTATTCAGATAGTCATCAATGGCTTCTGAGGTTTTGCGCTTCATACTGGCTAATTCTTTGAGACTAATTCTAGATTGTCCCATGTAAAATTGTTCATGAAATAGCCTTTCTAATTGAGTCCAAGTATGAATTGAATGAGGGGGAAGTGTGGTAAACCACGTAAAGGCATTTTTAGTGAGGGAGTTGGGAAAAAACTTCATTCTCAAATCTTCATTATTTGCCAAATTCCCTGCCTCTGCCAAATATCTGGCAATGTGTTCGACAGTAGACTCATTAGTATCACCAGCAAATTTTGTGAATTTGGGAATTTTCCATCCCCTTGGCAATTCTGCCTGCAATACATATTCAGACAAGGCCGACACAAAATTTGGCCTATGCAAACCTATATTCAAACCATTTTGGGCCAAGATATTTTCTACTAAATTGGCCAAGTTATTATGCCCTGCAACGTTTTCTTGTCGAACATTCCTAAGAACATTATCAACATCCTGGTTTCTATTAACCAAAACCACTCCTTGTTCTGGCTGTTCTCTTTCAATGCGCACTGGTTGGGCTTGGACTTCTTGTTGAGTCTCCGGGTTTGCACGAGGAACCCTTTGGTTATTTGGAGCATCAGGGGCACCAAAAAAGTCTGCCATCCTTCCCATTTGATTGGCTAACAATAAATAATTGTCATTGGCTGTTTGTAACACAGGATTAAAGATTGTGCCAATCTGTTGGGTCAACGCATTCACCATGTCATGGTTACTTTCGTCCATTTGTTGCCTAAGTACATTCATAGAGTTATTTGTCAAGTTTAGAGAATTTCCCCTATTTCCCATCGCAGAAGATGAGGGAGAATTTTCTATCGCAGGCCAACTATACAGGCTTGCCATCGTTGTTGTTGGCATTCCATATTGTGGGTTTCTAGGCAACCATGGAGGTCTTGACGGAGTTCCACCAATTTGACTACCGTCTGTATATCCATGTGTTTGTGATACGTTGGTTGGCATAGATGATACATTCATTTGTGTCATTATTGCACCATTTGTATTTGGAGGAACAAACCCTCCTACCATACTTGAAGTGGTGGCAGGCATTGTTAATCCACTGGCGCTTACGCCAACGGTTCCGGAACTTATTACAGGATTGGCATTCCCACCATTAGGATTATTGCTTGGGATACTTTCAGAAGTTGTAGAATTCAGGGCAGGGCTTGTTGGCCCACCAGTAGGATTGGCGCCAAGATTGCCAGATACTGGTTGATTTGGTTGCCCTGTCGAATTTGGAACAGGATTTGTTTCTGCCCCATTATTGTTATTATTATTATTATTAGGATTAGGATTGTTTGGTGGTCTCACCATTCTGGAACGAGGACGCCTTGGTATATTTGAAAAAACTGGAAGAGACTTACCACTCCTCAAATGCATATACAAATATACACACAATCAAAGTATAAACACCAAACAACAAATTTTGTAAGAGAAATTTTCAAAAACACACTAAATAAAAATACACAATCCAGAGGTCCCACTGGGCGTGCCAATTTGTTTACCCCGATTTTTAGTAAACAACCGCTAGTTTAATTATTACAAGAAGGATCAACTAGTAAATCCTGGGACATATGGATTGTGCGGAAGATAATGAAAACATATTCATATCTTTGGGTTAAATCGGATAAGTTGATAAAAAGTAAAAGCATTTGACGCAGTCAAATGGTTTGGTTTAAAGTAAAATGCTTCAAAATTAAATTTGCAGAAAACTTGTAAATGAATTGCAAGTAAAGTTTAAAGAGAAAACTTTGAAAAGGTAAAAGCATGCAATGAAAGTAAATTGCAGAATGTTAAAGTTGCAGAAAAGCTTTAAATTGCAGAAAGCTTAAATGACAAACAAGTAATCAAGACTTGCAGAATGTAAATTGCATTGATAATTGTAAAGCGTTTACAAAAGATGATACACAGATTCGTACATGTTCCTATTCGCATTCATTTCGCTCGTTGACATGGGTACTCTGAATTTCTAAGGAATTTGCATGTGTATTGAATTGTGGACCCGTTTCTTCTATCAGAAACTTGTATTTATAGACAAACTAACATAACTGCTATAAACCTATAATTTTCCTAACTATGCTCCACGTGTCTTGACAATTTGAATTCTCTTTGACACCTGGCGAACCCTTCAAACGTTACTCACTTTTGAATATTTGCTAAGTCCAGAGTACGCTTCTTTCGTTCTGCACAGTACGTTAGACAAACAAACATACACACGTACATATATATACATATATATAGTTTTCGACCATTACCAGTTAGTGTCGAAAATATGCTTTTACACAAATAATATCTTGTCGAACTCGACAAGCTTATTCAGACAACACACGTTCTGTCGAATTCGACAGAACTCTAGGCTTTGACAAGCAACTTTGCATATTAAAAGTCTTTGATGTCAAATGCCTTGATTTTCTCTTGATTTATTGCCAGAATCAGTTTCCAAGAGAATATTAAAAGGCAATAATATACATTAAATGAGATTTCATCATTTCATTCTAATTCATTAATGCCTGTCGAAAATACAGGCTAACAATAAGGTACTATGATTATTCTTCAATCATGTAAATGTCAGAGCTCTTTTTGATTATCCCTTTTTTATCACAGATGACGTCTTCTGAAAAGTATCAGCTTCTACTGATTCTTATTATGAGAAGACAACTTCTGAAGGTCTTTTACTTCTTATGTGTTTTTAGAGTTTGATGATAGTTGCTTCTGAGAATCTTTTAGAGCTTGATTTTTAAGTAGCCTCTGATGGCCGACGTAGCTTCTCTACTCCATTGTTCATAGTGTTTATGAAAATTTTATCTTGTGATCATGCACACTAGAACAATTATTAGTAACACCAATTGTACTTTTAATATTTTGTTATCATCAAAATCTTAAATCAACAAGGAGAGTTTTGTCAGACCCACTTTGTTTTAGCAGTGACTTGTGGTTGTCATCAGGACCCTGATTCAAAGAGTGTAGACTATCACATCAGATTTATATCTATGATATTTGAACATCTGTCATTCTCTCACACTCATTCAACGTCATGTTTTATTTGTATCTTGTTAAAAATTTCCACATCGGATTTAAGAGACCTTGACAAGTGTTTATAAGCAAGTGGTAGTCCTCACCTTGCAAGCCGGTTTTATGAGCTTGAGTTAGGCCCATACTTATTTCTAATATGGTATCAGAGTCTCTCTATAAGATCTACAAGACTATCCGTTATTTGGGTCATCCATTATTGTTCAGTTCTTGACGTGGGGGGAGAGGGGGTGTTAAAAAGTCCCACATCGGATATGAGATGACCTTGACAAGTGTTTATAAGCAAGTGATAGTTCTCACCTTACAAGCCCGTTTTGTGAGGATGAGTTAGACCCATACTTATTTCTAATAATTTCTAACATATCTCTTCCCATCACATCACACACTAACTCGCTCTCATATATTTCTCTCTCGAGGAGTATATATATACACTCATATTAGTGAAAGGCAAACTGACAATAAATTGCGTCGCTAATCATTTTTAGATGATAAAATCAATCTTCTTGAATGATATTTTAAAACAATGTTTGAATCCTCTAAAATAAGTAAAGCATAAAGTGAGTAAATAAAGGGTTGTTGATTGTAACAACCTCATAATTTATTATGATATACCTATAATATCCATCTTTAATTTATTAATTAACTATTAATATTACTCATTTTATTATACTCTATAATGAATTATTCATTTTAATACTTTAAAACATTTTTTTTATAAAGAAAGTGAATACTTTAAAACATATTGAACATTAGAAAAACCATCAATTTTAAACTAGCCTAACGAATCGACATTTTTGCATTTAAAAAAAATGTCGCCATGTTTGGCCTCCGGGTAGGGTTGAACTCCACCCCTTAAATACATGGACTAAATAACTAACTAGTTTGGTCCAATAGACTTGGTTCATTAGTTAGGTGGTCCATATTTATGCACTTATTTAAAAAAAAAATGAAGACAACATTTATATCCAAAGTTTATGGCTCAATCATTAATTAGAAACAATATTGTGAAAGTAAATTAGAGTTCCAATTGTAACCTTTAAGTTTATCCATCAAACAAAATAAATTTACTACCAAAACAAATTCAAAATGATTGAGGCAATGGAATTTGCAGAACCAAAGATTTGACACCTCTAATAAAGTAGGGAATAAGATTGATGGTGATACTCTTTTTTTACATAATTTTATAGAGACCTTAAAAATAAGATATATTATTCTTAATATCAATTATTTTAATTAATAAATCTAAACTAATAAAATTAATTAAGCATATAATTTTGAGCATTTTTTAAAAATATGATTTCTTTTACTTTGTACAATATTTTATATTTTATAGAAATTAAATATCAAACATATTGTTTACTAGTATATAAGATACTTGTATTGGGAGTCAAAACTGCATTTAAACTTTAAATTAAACCCCATTGGCATTTTTCCTAACAACCATTCCGCTGTCCATCCAATAATTATTGTTCTTTTAAGAAGAATATGTATTGCTCAACCAAAAACGAATGGTTCATTGCTCCTTTTCTTTTTAGGTCTACTCTCCTTAAAAATAATCGTCATACAAAGCAAAGCAAGTTATGATTCTTTTATTCCCCTTCTTGCGTTATAATAATTCGAAACAAGACGTCACTATTTTGTATTGACGTCCATCATTCCACAACTAAGAATTAAGAATAAGATATCAATATATATATATAGTCAGGATCCGTTGACACCAACTATTTTGACACCAAATGTTACACCTTTCAATAACATTTTAACCGATATAAATTTTATAAAACCCATCGTTGGATTGAAAGTTTATTTCATATAGATCATTTATGTAAAGTTTCAGAAAAATCCAAAATCATTTAATATGCTATTGGGACACATAAATATCAACGACATTTAAAAAAGACGCAAACCGTTAACTTTGATGTATCTCAATAACATATCAAATGGTTTTGGATTTTTTTAAAATCTTACATAAATAATCTATATGATATGAACTTTCAATCCAACGGTGGATTTTATAAAATTTATATCTGTTAAAGCGTTATTGAGAGGTGTAACATTTGGTGTCAAACTTGTTGGTGTCAACGGATCCTGACTCATATATATATATATATATATATATATATATATATATATATATATATATATATATATATATATGAGATTTGCTAATTTAGACACACCTAAAAATATGAAGGTCTAAATTAGTAAGGTGTACCTTTTCTATTATGATTAAAAATACCTTTATTTCACTATTTCAAATAAATTCAAAGTAAATGACAATTTTGAAGTTTTATATAAAAAAAACAGCAAAACATGTTTTATCCTTCCTTAAAATTCTCAAACAACATTTGTTTAATAAAAAAATATAAAATTGTTTTATAAAAGTGGGTGTAATAGGCAAATGGGTGCACAACATTTAATAAAATTTACCTAACTAACCCTCAATTTTCTAGTGTAAAATAACTAAATGTCAAAGGTTTTTTGTCCAAAGTGAAAAGGTGCATCTTGCTAATTTAGACTTTTCTCATGCATTCTCAATAGAAATTGCTTACGTGACATTCAATTAAAACTTTTATTGCTTGTGTGTCATTCAATTAGAGTTTCTCTAATATTATACTTATGCAGAGTTTTTAGCTTAAGGCCTGTTGTTCAAATCCCACTGACAACAATAATTGATTTTTTATAATATTTTATGAAACATTATATTTCTTTTTGTAGAGAAAACTACCTTATTATTACTAACAAATGTATGCATCCGTAGGCAATCTGCAGAAGTTAATCCCCCGATTTAACTGAGATCCATA
This sequence comes from Trifolium repens, assembly GCA_030408175.1. NCBI lineage: Eukaryota > Viridiplantae > Streptophyta > Magnoliopsida > Fabales > Fabaceae > Trifolium > Trifolium repens. The sequence goes on along the minus strand of CP125836.1, from coordinate 48,532,390 downwards.
TAAGGGGTTGAACTCTGCTAAGAAATGATTCTCCATACACACCGGCCAGAGATCGATCTCAGGATAAATGGTTAAGGGGTCCAAGTATCTACCACTAGTGCGACACTATCTTGGTATATTTTTAATATTTTAATTTTGTAAAATAAATGAACACTTATATTTAGATTACTTTGAAACAAAATGAAATAAAACAGTACACTATTTTTTTCATGGATAAGATCACTCGAAGAATTGAACCAAGAATAAAATAGAACATTTAGAGAGAGAGAGAGAGAGAGAGGAAAAAAATCTTAGTGTTGGAGAATGAGAAACGATAAGTACTTCCATCTCGCTATTAAAAATACACATTGACGAATTAAAAGTTGAATTCCAACTGCGAGAATTATTCTTATTTTCATATTTCATATTTTATCATGGGGAAAACGTATTCAAAATTTTGTCTAGCACGAAGAAACATGATCCCCATGATGAAAAGTGTATGTAGATCTTAGTGAGAATTAAACACGAAAATTTAATTGATATTCATTAAAAAAAAATAGAATTAACAACTATTTTTTGTTAATGAAGCCTTTATAGAGTCATGTAATGGAGACGGAAGAGAGATAAAAATAGAGAGAGAGAGAGAGAGAGAGAGAGAGAGAGAGAGAGAGAGAAAGAGAGAGAGAGAGTGGGAAAAAAATCATTCAATCGTGTAGAATGGAAAATGGGAGCATTTTCCACTCAAGTATTAAAAATACACATTGACTAATTAAAATTTGAATTCTTACTGCCAGGGTTATCCATATTTCATATTTTATCACAAGAATCACTTATTTAAAGTTTTATTTAACTCGATGAAAAGTGATCCCCCGTGATAAAAAGTGAATGTAGAAGATAGTGATAACTTAGCACGAGAATTTTATTGATATTCATTAAAAAAATAATATATAATTAACAACTATTTTATTGTTGATGGTGCCCCTATAGAGTCTTGCGACGGAGACGATAGAGATAGAGATAGAGAGAGAGAGAGAGAGAGAGAGAGAGAGAGAGAGAGAGAGAGAGAATCTCTTAGTGGTATATAATAGGAACCGGGTAACACTTCCCACCCCACTATTAAAAATACACATTGAGTAATTAAAATTTGAATTTCAACTATGAGAGTTTTTCCATAGTTTCGGGGATGAAGATGAGATAAAGAATATATTTCATAATAGTGTAAAATGGAAAGCGGAGTAATACTTTTCATCTCGCTTTATTCTGTAACATTTTTCAATCTATAACATGCAAAACCTATTGCAATTTTACCTTATAATTTAAAACCAAATTACTCAAATACTATATCAAAATAAACACATTAATAATATTAAAAAAGAAAACAATCTCGTGTACGACACGGGGTAACATACACACACACACATATATATATATATATATATATATATATATATATATATATATATATATATATATATATATATATATTGAATTGAATGAGAAAAAAAAAGACCTAAGCTAAAAAAATTGTAATTATTTTTCAATTGCAGCTATAAAATATATTATGCGGCAATATCATTTATTGAATGTCAATGTATAATTATTTTATAGTTATAATGTAACTCTATTAAATTAAAAAAAAAATTGAATAAAAAAAACAACACTTTTTAAATCGGTTGAACAAAATAACCGATTTAAAAAGTGCATCCAAGGGAGTAAATCAAAAAAATAAATTTTGCAGAGAATAATCTAAAAAAAAAAACTTACAGGGAAATAAAGCAAAACTCGCTTACTTTGCAGAGGGTAAAACTATTAACCCAAAAATTAAAGGAAGAGCATTTGCTACTTCATTAGCTTCTTATAGACATGATGCCAAGAAACCCCATAGAACAGAGAGCATAACGCCTTAATATGAGATAAGAGATGATGAAAATAATTTGAACAACTAACCCCCTCTTCGATCATTCTATGGTGAAAAGAGAACCACTTTCTACAATAATAATATGCTAAAAAACACATTGTTTGGCTAAAGAAATGACATGGTAATACACCATAGTTCATCACAAGTTAGCAAACACCTACCCAAATTGCAAGAAAAAAGTCGCTATGAAAGTACCAAGACAATCACGATTCACGAAGAATACCATCACAAGAAGCTTTACCTTGCACTACAAGAAAATATGGGGTTAGGTACGTAGGACGGTATTTGTAACTAATTGAGACTGGGTTAACTGTGCTCCATCACAATTAATCATATTCTAATTTGCAAGAAGAAGAGACCCATTCATATATTGGATCTAGTTTGTAACAAGATCTTGAGGAGCATACAAGGATAAATGATTGCTACCAAGAAAGTTAGACACATTTTTTGACCAGCGGAAACTATATGCAAACTATTTTGATAAAGAACTATCGGCCTTATTTGGATCAATATAAAGTTACAAAGGTATAAATATAGTTTTAAACATATTAGAAGAAAGTTAGACCTATTTTTGGACCAACGAAAACTTTGTGCAAACTTCTATGACAAAAATCTGCACAACTTTGAATAGATTCGTATGAAGATCTACATAGATATTTAAACCTATTAGAATATCAGCCTTTTTCTGGACCAATATAAAATTATAAAGGTCTAAATATAGTTTTAAACCTATTAGAAGAAAATTAGACCCATTTTTGGAGCAGCTGAAACTTTGTGCAAATTACTTTGACAAAGAACTGCACAAATTTGAATAGATTCGTATGAAGAGAATATCGGCATTTTTTGGGACCAATATGAACTTATAAAGATCTAAATATCGTTTTAAATCTATTAGAATAAAGTTAGACTCATTTTTGGACTAGCAAAACTTTGTGCAAACTACTTTGACAAAGAACTGCACAAATTTGAATAGATTCTAATGAAGAGAATATCTACCTTTTTTTGGATCAATATAAAGTTATAAAAGTCTAAATATAGGTTTAAACCTATTAGAAGAAAGTTAGACACATTTTTTACCATCGAAAGTTATGTGAAAACTACTTTGATAAAGAACTGCACAAATTTGAATAGATTTTTATGAAGAGAATTCAGTCTTTTTTTGGACCAATATAAAGTTAAAATGGTCTAAATATAGTTTTAAACTTATTAGAAGAAAGTAAGACACATTTTTTTACCAACAGAAACTTTGTGCAAACTTCTATTGCAAAGATCTGCACAACTTTGAATAAATTCGTATGAAGTTCTACATAGAGATTTAAACCAATTAGAATATCAACCTTTTTCTGGATCAATATAAAGTTATAATTAGAGGTCTAAATACAGCTTTTGAAGGTTCAACATACACAAGAAAAAGGAGTTTGAGATGTGTTTCTGTATGTTTTAAAGCTTTAATTCTTTTTCTCAAATTCAAAGACTCTTAAGGAAATGTTGTTTATCAAAAGAAGGTAAGACTTGATAATTTTAACATGCAACAAAACGATAACATGACGACATCAACAACAAATAAAAGAGTAAGGGAATAGATGAAAGTTCAAGAAACACAAGAAAGGGGGATTTGAATTGGGTTTCTAAGTGTTTAAAAACTTTTTCTTCTTTTTTCCAAATTCAAAGACACTTACAAAATGTTGTTTTATCAAGGAAGATTAAAAATGAAAACGATAAAAATAACACGATATCAACAACAAATAAAAGAGTGAGGGACTAGAGGTGACACGTTAATTTTTATATTGATTTACCGTTGACGAGTCTACTCCAATCCATTCCATCTGAGTGAGTTTGTCTTGCACCTCAAGGACTTAATCAAATAATCTAGACAGATTATTACCACCTTCACTGACTAACTGTCAATGACTTCTTGAGACAACTGACTAACCTTAGTCTCTCAAGGATTTCAACCAACTGTTGGTTTACACTTCTCTTTGTGTTGAGTTGGTGCTTCTAGTAAACAGATTACACAAAGTAATTTATGAGCTTAGACACTTAGACTAATTTTCTGTTTCTAAGTTTTTTGTACAGGTAAGTAAAGTCTGATGGAAAAATTGTTCCACCTAAAAACAGTGGCGGTGCTAGGACCCTGACTCAGGGGGTGCAAAATTTTAATCAATATATATATGCTTTGCAACTATCTACTACGCAATTTCATATTTTTAATTCGCTTAATAACTAATTAATTATTTATTTATTTATATGTATTGCATTTTAAAAAAAAAACATAAGTGTTGATACATGAGAAAGATATCAAATAAAAATAAATCAAACTATAAAACAGTGCATAAATATTGATATAGTAACACAAAAAATACGTAATCTTGTGGTTAGTTTTCTCATTTCTCGATGTTCGTCAATTTTTTCTATCTATCAGTTGAGTATATACAGACCAATAACCAACACAAAATTAGCTTTGGGAAAACACTAATTTCCAAATGCCTAAATTTGAAACTAATTTGTGGATGGTGTAACACTTAACTGGAAACTGTACAACATAATTTCAAAGATGCATTTGGACTAAATTACAAACTACAAACAAGCAACCAACAAAGCATACAAATATGTTATTAGAACCTCAATTGAATAATAATCAACCAATTTATCAATATTGAAGTTATATAAAAAGTCCCAAATTTTTGAAAAGCTAAACCATTAATTTTCAATTGTTTACATTATTATTGTTTCAAAGATGTTGGAAAATTAATCACTATTGTACGTATTTGTTTGGTGTTTTATTTGAAAGGATTTAATTTTAGAGAGAAGTTAGAAGAAAAGAATAAAAGCAAGAAAAAATGTTTTGGATTTTTAAGTAGTGGTGCAAAACAAAAAAATTAGGGGGTGCAAAGTGCAAAATTATAGAGTTATTAGTAAAAGAAAATTAAAAGTCCAGGGGATGCACCTGCACCCCCTCACTAGTGCACAGCACCGCCACTGCCTAAAAACCAAACTCGGATTCTCTCAGACAATCCATAATTTAATGAGTCTCATTAACCACAAGAATCCAAAATTGTCATATCATTATCCACTCAATTATTATTATCATTAACCACAAATTATTCTTATGATTAACTACTCAATTATTTTTTATTGATATGTAACACCCATTTTTTTAATTTATTAGAATTTATTAGCTTTTATAGTTATTTTACATTTGGGTTAATTAATTAATTGTGAGTAGTTGTCCAAAATAGGAAATAGTAGAGGAATTATTATTTAAGTGAGTTAAGTAATGTTATGAGATAGGAAAATAGTTGGGCTTAATTATTGGGCCTAAGTTTAAGAGAGAGTATTTTAGACAATTGGCTATTAGGTTAGAGTGATGAGGAGTAGAGATGTGTTGGTCACAATTTCATTTTCTAAGAATAGGGAAAGAAGGAGGTAGAAAGAGAAAAGTGAAGAGAAGAGAAGAAGAAGGAGTAGAGGGTAGAAGAGAAGGAGTAGAGAAAATCATCAATCAACAAGGTTAGAGAGTAGTTATTAATTCTTGTGAGATGAACAAAGAGGGGGGAGAAGTCTACTCTCCAAACCCAAACCCTCTCATCTCTTGGTTTGGGGGGGATTAGGGAATGTGATTTTTCTGTTGAATGTTGATGAATGAATGTTGTTTTAAATCATGTGATTATGTTATGTGAACTTCTATGATTTTATTCTTTTATCAACATGTTATGATATATGAACTTGCATGATTAAGTTTTGATGCAATAAATGGGTTGTTGTTGAAATATGGGTTTTCATGATTTAAAGAATTTTCAAAACTTTGATATAGGTTGTTCATTGAGTTGTTTAAGAGTCAAAATTAGTGTTTTTGAGTAAGAATCATGTTTATGTATGTTATATATGAGTTATAGGTTCAAATAAGTGCTTTTGGCTTTGAAAAAGTGATTTTTAGGTCAAAAACGCGAGAAAACAATTTTCCCATCAGGTCCCCGCGCCCGGCGCAGCATTGTTGGCGCCCAGAAAGGTCCAGAAATGCCATTTCGGCTCTGTCGTTGGCGCCCGGCGCAGTTGACTGGTCAACAGGTTTGGCCAGTTGACTTTTGAGTTGACTTTTTAATGGTTTATGCACCCGGAACCTATTCTTTACGATTTTTCGCGTAGAATCCATTTCTGATGTTAGTTTTTAAAGATCATGCTTGGATTATGCTGTTTTGGTATATAATTGCAATACTTTGTTAATTGAATTAAGAACTTAGTATATGTAATTGAGTTTGAATTAATGAATTGATGATTAACAACTTGGAATATGAGATAAACCATATATATGTATATATATGATGTGTGTGTATGTATTGTGTGTATGACCTAATGATGATATGTTTGAGGTGAATTGAAATGAATATAGGTTGTGTAGTACTATATTTCATTAGGGGATTTGTGGTGATTATCGTCAAGGTATATGTACATACATGCATCATAAGTCTATTTGTGGTGAGTCCTTCATGACTTAAAAATGAAAATGAGGTGAATGGGATATAAGTTTATCCTAAATGAGGTGAATGGTACCGCATGCATCTAGTGATGTCTAGGGTGACACGACATATAATTGTGACATTAGTTGCATTAGGGATTACGTGATTATGTGGTAATTGGTAATTGACATTATGCTTACTATAGTTGTGCTTGATTGACTCGAATATGAACATGGTTATGTGTTTGACTAAATGGCGATGAGCATGAGTTATCATTATTTAATGAGTATGAAATGCATGTTACTAGACAATTTAGTTGTTTAGTCATATTATTGCTATTTCCATATTATGAGTGTACCCTATGCTTATGATTATGAACTTGGATTATAACTAACTCTCTATTTTGTGTTTGTGTATGGTTTGGGTCCAGATTCTTCGCTTAAGGAGTCTACTTGAGACTTAGGAGCTCGCTTTGGTGGCCAAGTTAGTCTAGCTTGGTAAGGTGTTGGTGTAGAGTTACCCTAGGTTCCCTAGAATTTAGGATTGCTCTGATAATTGTAACACTGTTGGGATTTAGTGTTATAGTCTCGTTTGTTTGAACTTATGTATTAAGACCTTGCTATTTCGTACTTTATTATCTTAAGACTTGTTGATGTTATGAGTAGGTCTTCTTATATGAAGAACCTTATGGTTTTGTAATGTGTCTTACGACTATGCATGCTTGGATTTGAGCTTTATGAATCTATGTTATATTCATATGAATTATTAAGTGCTTCCGTTGCGATACAAATGAATATATATGCATGCTTTGAATGATTTTATTTCTTGTAACGCCTTAATTACTTGTATTGTATTTATTTTAAGCTAAGTAAATAGTATAAGTGGGTTATGGTGTTACAATTTGGTATCAGAGCAAGGTCGGTCCATATCGGATCAATTAGGTTAGTATACCCGTGTGCAACAAGTGTAGGTAAACACTTTTAGTACCTTAGTCTAACGTAAGGTTGGGTTTCTTTTTGGTTGATTGTTCAGGTAATGGCGGCTAATAGAGCAATGGTGGATGCGGTAACATACATGGCAAATGTTATGGCACAAGAGACGGCGGCAAGAACGGCCGAGAGATTGGCACAAGAGAACCTAAGGGGAAATGAGGATGAATTGAGGTTGGAGAGGTTCTTGAAGAACAATCCACAAGCGTTCAAAGGTGGTTACAACCCCGAGGGAGCTCAATAGTGGCTTGAAGGCATGGAGAAGATCTTTGGAGCCATGAGGTGCTCGGAGGTCCAAAAGGTGACTTTGGGAACCTACATGCTTCAAGATGATGCCAACTATTGGTGGAAGAACGCAAGTCAAAGATTGGGTTATGGAAATGCCGTGATCACTTGGGAGGTTTTCAAAAGAGAATTCTTGGTTAAGTATTTTCCGGCGGATGTAAGAAATAGGAAAGTTGTGGAGTTCATGGAGTTGAAACAAGGGAACTTGTCGGTCGCGGAATATGCGGCTAAGTTTGAGGACTTGTGTAGGTATAGTCCCCACTACAACACGGTGGAGGCGGAAGAGGACAAATGTGTGAAGTTTGAAAGTGGTCTACGCCCCGATATTAAACAACTTATTGACGTCTTGGAAATTCGTAACTTTGCTACTTTGGTGAACAAGAGTAACATTTATGATTGGATGGGAAAGCTAAGGTGAACTACTACAAGGCGGTGAATGACAAGAGAGCAAAAGGTCAAGACCGTGGAAAGCCTTATGATGGAAAAGGCAAGGGCAAGATGGGGAATGGTGATAAGGGAAGGGGTAGCAATGAGAAATGTTTTAAGTGTGGAGCTTTTGGACATCGCTCTTATGAATGTACAAGAGGGGAGAAGTGCTATAATTGTGGAAATTTTGGTCACAAATCCGATGTGTGCAAAGAGAAGCCAACTTGTTTCAATTGTGGTGAAGTGGGTCATAAGAATCCGGCATGCAAGAAACCTAAGAAGATCGGAGGAAAAGTATTTGCTTTGAGCGGAGAAGGAGCAGACAAAGTGGATAATCTCATTAGAGGTACGTGTTTTATTTATGACACTCCTTTAATTGCGATTATTGATACCGGAGCGACACACTCCTTTATATCTTTTGAATGCATGAAGCGTCTTAATATTCCTGTGTCTGAAATGTCTGGTCGTATGGAAATAGAAACTCCTGCTAGTGGTACTGTGTCAACTCAACTAGTTTGTCTTAAATGTCCCGTAACAGTGTTTGGTAGATCTTTTGGCATGGATTTAGTATGCATTCCACTTAGTGGTATAGATGTGATTTTTGGTATGAACTGGTTAATCTTTAATCGAGTTCATATTAATTGTTGTGAGAAGATTGTTACATTCCCGAAATTGGAAGAAAGTCCACATTTGATGAGTGAGAAGGAAGTTAGGGAATCCTTGAGAGAACATGGAGAGTTGTTTGCTATGTTTGCATCTTTGAAACTTGAAGGTGAAGTTAGAATCAATGAGCTACCGATTGTGCAAGAGTTCTCAAATGTATTCCCGGAAGATGTGTCAGATATGCCTCCAGAAAGAGAAGTAGAATTTACTATTGACTTGGTACCCGGTACAAGTCCAATATCTATGGCACCGTATCGGATGTCGGCGTCAGAGTTAGGTGAATTAAAGAAACAGCTTGAAGAGTTACTTGAGAAGAAATTTATCCGACCGAGCGTGTCTCCTTGGGGAGCACCGGTTTTGTTAGTAAAGAAAAAAGAGGGAACTATGCGTTTGTGCATCGATTATCGGCAATTGAACAAAGTGACTATCAAGAATAAATATCCACTACCGAGGATCGACGATTTGATGGACCAATTAGTGGGTGCATGTGTGTTTAGCAAGATTGATTTGAGGTCGGAATATCACCAAATTCGAGTTAAGGCGGAAGATATACCGAAGACTGCGTTTAGAACTCGATATGGTCACTATGAGTATGCGGTGATGCCTTTTGGTGTGACTAATGCACCCGGTGTATTTATGGAATATATGAATAGGATCTTTCATTCCTATTTGGATCATTTTGTGGTGGTGTTCATCGATGATATTTTGATTTATTCGAAGACCGAAGAGGAACATGCCGAGCACTTAAGAATTGTGTTAGAGACGTTGCGAGAAAAGAAGCTTTATGCAAAGTTGTCTAAGTGTGAGTTTTGGTTGAAGGAAATATGTTTTCTTGGTCATGTGATTTCTAGTGGAGGTATAGCCGTTGACCCCGCTAAGGTTGATGCTGTGTTACAATGGGGAACACCGGAGTCCGTTACGGAGATAAGAAGTTTTCTTGGTTTGGCCGGTTATTATAGGAGATTCATTGAGGGATTTTCAAAGTTAGCCTTGCCTTTGACGAAGTTAACTAGAAAGGATCAAGCTTTTGTGTGGGATGGTGATTGTGAGAAAAGTTTTCAAGAGCTTAAGAAGAGGTTAACTACTGCACTCGTGTTGACCTTACCCGATGCAAAGGAATTTTTTGTTGTGTATTGTGATGCCTCAAAAATGGGACTTGGAGGTGTACTCATGCAAAAAGGGAAAGTAGTAGCTTATGCATCAAGACAATTGAAGGTTCATGAGAAGAATTATCCTACCCATGATCTTGAGTTAGCGGCGGTTGTGTTTGTGTTGAAAGTATGGCGACATTATTTGTATGGTTCAAGATTTGAAGTGTTTAGTGATCACAAGAGTTTGAAGTATTTGTTTGACCAGAAGGAGTTGAATACGAGACAAAGAAGATGACTAGAATTCTTGAAGGATTATGATTTTGAGTTAAGTTATCATCCGGGAAAAGCTAATGTGGTGGCCGATGCTTTGAGTAGAAAGTCCTTGCACATGTCTTCACTTATGATAAAAGAGTTGGATTTAATTGAAGAGTTTAGAGATTTGAGTTTGGTTTGTGAAACAACTCCAAGAAGTGTGAAATTGGGAATGTTGAAGTTGACTAATGACTTTCTTGAAGATGTGAAGAGAGGTCAAAAAGAGGATTTGAGTTTGGTTGATCGGTTGACACCAAAGAAACAAGGAGAACAAGTGGATTTCAACATAGTTGAGTTTGGTGTGATAAGGTTCCGTGGAAGAGTTTGTGTACCCGACGTTCCGGAAATTAAGAAGAGTATTCTTGAGGAAGGACATCGTAGTGGTTTGAGCATTCACCCGGGAGCTACTAAAATGTATCAAGATCTTAAGAAATTGTTTTGGTGGCCTAAAATGAAGAAAGAAGTTGCGGAATTTGTGTATGCGTGTTTGATTTGTCAAAAGTCTAAAGTAGAGCATCAAAAGCCGTCCGGTTTGTTGCAACCTATGTTTGTACCCGAGTGGAAATGGGATAGTATTGCTATGGATTTTGTGAGTGGATTGCCTAAGACTAGGAAAGGAAATGATTCTATTTGGGTGATTGTGGATAGATTGACCAAGTCCGCACATTTTATTGCTTTTAAGACGGGAACTTTGGCACCTAAGTTGGCGGAGATTTACGTTGAGCAAATTGTGAAGCTTCATGGTATTCCTTCAAGTATCGTTTCAGATAGAGATCCAAGATTCACTTCAAGATTTTGGGAAAGTTTGCAAGAAGCGGTTGATACTAAGTTGAGAATGAGTTCCGCTTACCATCCTCAAACGGACGATCAATCGGAAAGAACTATTCAATCTTTGGAGGATTTGTTGAGAGCATGTGTGTTGGAGAAAGGAGGTAATTGGGATGAATGGTTATCTTTGATTGAATTTACCTACAACAATAGTTTTCATTCGAGTATTGGTATGGCACCATTTGAAGCTCTGTATGGGAGAAGATGTCGAACACCCTTGTGTTGGAATGAAACGGGAGAGAATGTAGTCCTTGGACCAGAAATTGTACAAGATACAACCGAAAAGATTAAGATGATTCAAGAGAAAATGAAAGCGACTCAAAGTAGGCAAAAAAGTTATCATGATAAGAAGAGAAAGGATGTGGAATTCCAAGAAGGAGATCATGTGTTTCTAAGAGTTACTTCAACTACGGGAATTGGTCGTGCTTTGAAATCAAAGAAGTTGACATCGAAGATTATTGGACCGTATCAAATTTTGAAAATGATAGGAAATGTTGCGTACAAGATTGCTTTACCACCATCATTATCGAATCTTCATGATGTGTTCCATGTGTCGCAATTGAGGAAATATATTTCGGATCCTTCACATGTGATTGTATTGGATGATGTTCAAGTGAAGGACAATTTGACGGTTGAGGCGATACCTTTGAGGATTGAAGGAAGAGAAGTCAAGAAGTTGAGGAATAAAGAGATAGCGTCCGTAAAGGTTATTTGGGGAGGATCTGCGGGCGAAAGTGCTACTTGGGAGCTAGAAAGCAAGATGAGGAATTCTTATCCGGAGTTATTTTCAGGTAAATTTTCGAGGACGAAAATTCTTTTAAGGGGGGTAGAGTTGTAATACCCATTTTTTTAATTTATTAGAATTTAATAGCTTTTATAGTTATTTTACATTTGGGTTAATTAATTAATTGTGAGTAGTTGTCCAAAATAGGAAATAGTAGAGGAATTATTATTTAAGTGAGTTAAGTAATGTTATGAGATAGGAAAATAGTTGGGCTTAATTATTGGGCCTAAGTTTAAGAGAGGGTATTTTAGACAATTGACTATTAGGTTAGAGTGATGAGGAGTAGAGATGTGTTGGTCACAATTTCATTTTCTAAGAATAGAGAAAGAAGGAGGTAGAAAGAGAAAAGTGAAGAGAAGAGAAGAAGAAGGAGTAGAGGGTAGAAGAGAAGGAGTAGAGAAAATCATCAATCAACAAGGTTAGAGAATAGTTATTAATTCTTGTGAGATGAACAAAGAGGGGGGAGAAGTCTACTCTCCAAACCCAAACCCTCTCATCTCTTGGTTTGGGGGGGGATTAGGGAATGTGATTTTTCTTTTGCATGTTGATGAATGAATGTTGTTTTAAATCATGTGATTATGTTATGTGAACTTCTATGATTTTATTCTTTTATCAACATGTTATGATATATGAACTTGCATGATTAAGTTTTGATGCAATAAATGGGTTGTTGTTGAAATATGGGTTTTCATGATTTAAAGAACTTTCAAAACTTTGATATAGGTTGTTTATTGAGTTGTTTAAGAGTCAAAATTAGTGTTTTTGAGTAAGAATCATGTTTATGTATGTTATATATGAGTTATAGGTTCAAATAAGTGCTTTTGGCTTTGAAAAAGTGATTTTTGGGTCAAAAACGCGAGAAAATAATTTTCTCATCAGGTCCCCGCGCCCGGCGCAGCACTGTTGGCGCCCGGCACCCAGAAAGGTCCAGAAATGCCATTTCGGCTCTGTCGTTGGCGCCCGGCGCAGTTGACTGGTCAACAGGTTTGGCCAGTTGACTTTTGAGTTGACTTTTTGACGGTTTATGCACCCGGAACCTATTCTTTACGATTTTTCGCGTAGAATCCATTTCTGATGTTAGTTTTTAAAGATCATGCTTGGATTATGCTGTTTTGGTATATAATTGCAATACTTTGTTAATTGAATTAAGAACTTAGTATATGTAATTGAGTTTGAATTAATGAATTGATGATTAACAACTTGGAATATGAGATAAACCATATATATATATGTATATATATGATGTGTGTGTATGTATTGTGTGTATGACCTAATGATGATATGTTTGAGGTGAATTGAAATGAATATAGGTTGTGTAGTACCAGGGCCGGCCCTACCCTAAAGCAAGCAAAGCTAGGGCTTTAGGCCCCTAATATTTAGGACTATTTTGGCTTAAATTTAGGCCCCATAATTTAACATATATTATTTACTCAAGGCCGCAAATTTATACAATTCATGTGTTATAGCCCAGCGGATAGTTGCTCTGTGTGGAAATGCACGCAGCCTTGTGGTTGTGGGATCAATTCCCATGATCCACACTTTTGCCTTTTTATTATGTATTTTCCCTTTTAATGCAAATGAACAATTTTGCCCAGCGGAGTTGTTTGTTTTGACATAATGCTATTAATGAAAAATTAAAAGCTGATAATGCCATTCCTTTTTCAAGTTTTGAATTCACCATGGTTTTAATCAAACAAAAAGCTTTATCCTAAACACTATTAATAATATATTTTACTATTTAGTAATATATCTTTAGAGTGAAATGGATATGATATATCAGTGGAAATTATTTTTATACAAATGTCTAATGGAAATTAACTATTCCTCTACATCATACTATGAAAATGGGGTGTACCGTGTAGTGGAATTTTTTTGCAGAGTACATGGATGATGGATGTTATTGGATGACAATATACAAATATTTTACATTGTCAGTGCAAATCTAATTATCTCATATCTTTATCTCTAATTATAATTAAATAAATTAGTTAAAATCTTTTAAAGTGTATTTATTTTATTGTTTTAAAAAGTGTGCTTTTTAAAATAAGTCAAAAGTAAATTAAAAAATATTACAGAAGCATGAGGGAACATAAGCCAAACCTAAGAAAAGTATTAAGAAAAATAAATTTAAATTAAAGTTTATTATTAGAATCACTCATTGTAGTCCAAAAAAGTTAATATATTCAGTAAAAAAATATAAATTACAATTTTTAAAATGTACAAAGGGTATAACTTTTTTAAAAAATTATTATTATTATTATTAATTGTAAAAAGCCTCCAGAAAATCTCGCTTTAGGCCTTAATATATGTTGGGCCGGCCCTGTGTAGTACTATATTTCATTAGGGGATTTGTGGTGATTATCGTCAAGGTATATGTACATACATGCATCATAAGTCTATTTGTGGTGAGTCCTTCATGACTTAAAAATGAAAATGAGGTGAATGGGATATAAGTTTATCCTAAATGAGGTGAATGGTACCGCATGCATCTAGTGATGTCTAGGGTGACACGACATATAATTGTGACATTAGTTGCATTAGGGATTACGTGATTATGTGGTAATTGGTAATTGACATTATGCTTACTATAGTTGTGCTTGATTGACTCGAATATGAACATGGTTATGTGTTTGACTAAATGGCGATGAGCATGAGTTATCATTATTTAATGAGTATGAAATGCATGTTACTAGACAATTTAGTTGTTTAGTCATATTATTGCTATTTCCATATTATGAGTGTACCCTATGCTTATGATTATGAACTTGGATTATAACTAACTCTCTATTTTGTGTTTGTGTATGGTTTGGGTCCAGATTCTTCGCTTAAGGAGTCTACTTGAGACTTAGGAGCTCGCTTTGGTGGCCAAGTTAGTCTAGCTTGGTAAGGTGTTGGTGTAGAGTTACCCTAGGTTCCCTAGAATTTAGGATTGCTCTGATAATTGTAACACTGTTGGGATTTAGTGTTATAGTCTCGTTTGTTTGAACTTATGTATTAAGACCTTGCTATTTCGTACTTTATTATCTTAAGACTTGTTGATGTTATGAGTAGGTCTTCTTATATGAAGAACCTTATGGTTTTGTAATGTGTATTACGACTATGCATGCTTGGATTTGAGCTTTATGAATCTATGTTATATTCATATGAATTATTAAGTGCTTCCGTTGCGATACAAATGAATATATATGCATGCTTTGAATGATTTTATTTCTTGTAACGCCTTAATTACTTGTATTGTATTTATTTTAAGCTAAGTAAATAGTATAAGTGGGTTATGGTGTTACATGATACATGTAGTAATTTTTTTTGTTAAATTGATACATGTAATATAAATATATATTGTATTGTACCAAAAAAATAAAAAATAAGTAAGGCATAAATAAATTTAAAAGGGTTAATATAATATAGGTGACTACATTAATTAATTACTACTATAAAATTCGTTCTTATCATCCGCAATTAGTTTTATCTTAGAATTATACAATTACTTCCTCCATAATACTTTATAAGTTAAATTGTCTTTTTGGATATATTCATTGTAAATTTAATGTATTTGGTCTATAGTATAGGCCGGATACATTAAATCTATAATAAACCTAAAAAGTCAATTTTATTTATAAAATGTTACGGAGGAAGTATATATTATCTTTAATCTTGTACTTATTCAATCATTAATTAATACAATATCATATTTTTATTCCATGTATCAATAAAAAAAATGTTGACTTTCTTCCTTTCATATAACAAAAATTTATGGTTGACTAAAAAATAATAGGCAGTGTTAAGCAATTTGACAGGATAAATATATGTCAGGAGAAAGAACATATGTATTATAATCTATATATAACTAATTAAGATGAAAACAACAAGACATTTTACTCTCAAATTTACGTTGTTGGTTGCTTTATAGATCATTGCTTCAAGTTCGAGAAAATATTTTATTCATGATATCTTTATTTTAATTTACCTCATCCATCAATTCTACATTTTGCATGTTACAATATAAAACATTGTCTTTTTTTTTAATAAACATAAAACATTATGCTTAATTTCATATATTGTTTATGTGTACAGAATTGTGCATGAAATATGTAGAAGGAGGAATCAGCGATGAGATTGTAACCTCACAAAGAGTTACAAATTGTAAGGTGGATTGTCCACACTCATGTCAAGATGATATTGTGTGTTTAAATTGTTGTAATTGTCTTATAGGTGTAGTGGTGTTCCTGTTCGCAAAAGAAATGTATGCATATGTCTAGTAATTCCACCAATCGGCCAAATCAATAATGTTCCTAGTCCATTACCAACAATTGCAAATTGAGTTTTGTGAAATTTTTTTAATATTGTATTGCAATGTCCGTATGTGGATGATAATAATATGTTGAATTATGATAAATAATTTAAGGATATATTGCATCTCTAATGTGCCCACAAGGCAACATAATTTTTTTTCAGTTTACTTTATATTATCACTAACAAATATTATGGGACAACATGGTCATCCGTTTCAAATTCTACTATTTTTGAGTCAATTTAAATATAAAAACCCTAACTTTAAGTTATCAAAAGTCAACTAATGTGTGAGACCCCGTATTCGACTATATTCTTGAGTTAATTGAGACATAAAAACTCAAATTTGGACTAATCATAAGTCATGTAATGTGCGACAATCCGAATTCGATTATTATTGAGTCAACTAAGACATAAAAACTCAAACTTAGACTTGTAACGCCCCAATATTTTATATATGCATTTTATTGAGTTAACATTTGATTATTTTAGTATTTGATTATTTTAGTATTTGATGAAATAATGGTTATTTTCATTATTATTTAATTAGTTTGTGAGTCTTGGAATATTAGTCTTAATTTTAACTTAGCCAAAATTGAATTATTTTTGGTGTTGCTAAGTGTATCACACATTGGTTGTCATGAGTAAGCAAGGAATATCCTTTTAATATTTTTGAAAACCATTACTCCTATATTTCTAAAAAATAAAATAAAAACCATTACTCATATTTAATAGTATTATTTGGCGAATCTTTCCCACTTACTCAAGACGCTGACATAGTCAAAATTATTGACCATCTCATTTCTCTGACATGTTCTCCTGCATGATCAGCATCATTATAGGTAAAACTGTTATAATATTTCTTTTATGTAATTGCCCAACGAACTTGCAGAAATTAGAAAGACTTAATTAGTTTGTAAGTTTCTTAAAGATGTTTTTTTGTTTTACTTTGGTTCCTTAAAGAAAAATAAGTTCCACTTTGGTTCTTATTGATATCTCCATCAATCAATATGGTCATTTCCGTCCATTTTTTTCTAAAACCGTTAACTTCAGTACATGTGCCATATAACAACCTATTTTACCACATGTACAGAAGTTAACAGTTTCTGGGAAAAAATGGACGAAAAGGACAATATTGACTGCCGGAGATATCAATAAGGGATTAAAGTGGAACTTATTTTCTTTAAGGGACCAAAGTGAAACCAAAAAAGTCTTTAAGGGACCTGCAAACTAATTAAGCGAATTAGAAATAAAATCATCCCACACAATTTTCTCCCCGGTTACCTTCTGCATGGTGGTGCTCGGACCCTGGCTTAGGGGTACAAAATTTTAATCAATATTTTAATAAATCTTTTTTGTCAAGTAGCCTAATGGCTAGAAAATACAATTTTAAAGTGGAGAAGTGAGATGACCGGGGTTCGAACCTCCGTCCCCTGCATATATAATGCGACGTCCAACCAATTGAGCTAAGCTCATGGGACCAATATTTTAATTATATATATATATATATATATATATATATATATATATATATATATGTTTTGCAACTAATTAATTATTTATTTATTTATATGTATTGCATTTAAAAAAAAACATAAGCATTGATTACATGAGAAATATATCAAATAAATAGAAATTAAACTATAAAACAGTGCATAATTATTGATATAGTAACACAAAAAATACGTAATCTTGTGGTTAGTTTTTTCGTTGCTCGATGTTCGTCAATTTTTTCTATCTATCACTTGAGTATGTACAGACCAATAACCAACACAAAATTAGCTTTGGGAAAACACTGATTTCCAAATGCCTAAAATTGAAACTAATTTGTGGATGGTGTAAGTACAACATAATTCCAAAGATGCATTTGAACTAAATTACAAACTACAAACAAGAAACCAACAAAGCATACAAATATGTTGTTAGAACCCAATTGAATAATAATCAACCAATTTATCAATATTGAAGTTATATAAAAAGTTCCAAATTTTTAAAACGCTAAACTATTAATTTTCTATTTTTTACGTTAGTATTGTTTCAAGGATGTTGGAAGATTAATCACTATTGTACGTATTTAGTTTGGTGTTTTATTTGAAAGAATTTAATTTTAGAGAGAAGTTGGAAGAAAAGAATAAAAGCAAGAAAAAATGTTTTGGATTTTTGAGTAGTGGTGCAAAACAAAAAATTAGGGGATGCAAAGTGCAAAATTATAGAGGTATCTGCTATTAATCTAAGAAAATCATATGCTGGTTCATTGTCTGATTAGCCCCTCAAAATTTTTTCCCCCGTTTTTTTTCCTCCTCATATTAGGGACTAACTTGTCATATTTAGCCCAAATTCTCCAAAATCCTCCTCCCAAACTTTGTCTCATTCTGACCTCTTTGTCCTCCATTCCCGTACACATCATATAACCTAAAAGTTACTTTAGGTCAAGGTTAATTTGAGGCTTTCCTTTTGTACACACTGCCCAATCTAATGACGGATTGGACTATTTACAAAGATATGGAAGCTACTTTACACTGTCTACAAACCCAACAACTCCCATAAGGTGGTACAATTTCTTTCTCTCAACTTTTTCAAATTTCTTACTTTCTCTTCCTTAGCAGTAACTCTTATTATTCCATTCTTCCATTCTAATTGGTTTGAATCATCCAAATATTAAAAAAGGATTCATTATCATCTCATAACAGGGTATCAAATGGCTTCAAACGAAAACAAACTCCCCAGCAAAACTAAGGTTATCTATTTACTATATAGTTGTTGTTTGCTTTTTCATATAATGCATAAACAATTTTTGTGAAAATGTGCATGCGATCTTCATTTCGTAATCACCTTTATCGCAAACGACGCTTATCGTTCTGCTTAATGTTGTGTAGGTTCGTAGCAGCACTTCCGCCAGCTTGAAGGTTATCTTTTAACCCCTTTACATGCGACTAATATATTCTTTACTCTACCTCTTGTGAAAATCACTGTCAAACACTGGCTGGTTAAAATCATGGTTTAGCATTTTAATATTTTGTAACCTTTGACCTTTTTTTTTAAACACAGATCTGTCCCTCCAAGTCCGGAACTACTAAAGTTCAGGTTATCTTACTATACATTCATACATTAGTCCAGTTTTTAGTTGTATATTGTACGTTACATCAAGATAACTTCATGTTACTTTGTTCACGTTCAGATCTGTCCCTCAAATGTGAATACTACTAAGGTGATGTTTACTTATCAATAGATACATATGTCCATTATTTATTTAATGGTTCTTTTTCAGATTGTAAATGGTCACCAATCTATATATATGAATTTCTACTATTAATATAATAAAATGGACACCTTAATGTCCCAACATGTTCATTTTAACATCTATATAATGGATATTCCCATTATGTACATCTTATAACTTTTATTTTTTATTTTCTTAAACATTTTTTTACCCCTGGTACAGAAACATCCCTCAAAGGTTCAAGCTGCTGTTGTTCAGGTAACTTTTATCTCGATACATTAGTTAAACTCATTTATTGGTTGTTTTTCACATTTAGATTGGTTGCCAACGTTCCTTCTGCGGTAAACTTGATGGTGTTTAGCATAATTCTGAATAGTTGTAATTGATACTATATATATATATTATGTTTACTACCTATACTTCAACTAATATCGACTATATGATGTTGGGTTTTCACATATACAACATGGACAGCTGACAGATGTAACCCAACCAAAAAATGTTGACATGGTCGATGTTGTCACTGAGGTTGCTGGTCAGGAAAAAACTCAGGTGACTTATGCGTTGATAGTCCAAAGTTCTATCTTAATTTATAACTTGTGAAAATGTATCTATCTTGACCTTGCATCCTCATGGTCAATATTGCATTTAGTATATTTCAAAATCCTCGCATGGTAATAAAGTTTTCACGTCCTTTTAGTGTTTCGCATCACCATTAACACCATTGTATAAGTCAATGTTTCTTTTACAACATGTACAGACAGCTGCAACCACACCTGCTAATGTTGAGATGGTCGATGTTCTCGCTGAAGTTGCTGGTCACGACAAAGGAAAGTGTCAGATGGTTGATCCAGAAGATGACCTTCTATACGATCCAGTTAAGGGTGTTACTAAGAAGAAGGAAATTTGGAGACTCGGTGTCATTCTTGATGACATGTGGAGTATATTCAAAGGAGATACCGAGGATCACATTGAGTTATTGGTTAGGGATGCGAAGGTGATGAATGCATACCCGCTTTCACCTAAATGCATATTTCATACTCCGCTAATTCACCATAATTCAATTGTTATTTTTAAAAAAACTCACTCCTTAATTATTTTTTAGGGCGACACTATCCAAATTACAATCATGCATGAAGAGCTAGCCGCATGGAAACCTAGACTAACTGAAGGGAAGACCTACTACATCCGCAATTTTAGAGTCCATGACAACAATACCGGTTATAGGATGACGCCAGTATCGGCTCACAGTTGTTAGTGCCACAAGAATTAATGCAGTCGATATTTGTGGTATCCCAAAGACATTCTTCAGATTTAAGAACCTTGAGACTTTTTCAAACTCTCCAAGACTTTTTATTTTGCTTTCATAGTTCTTCATCACTGTACCAGAGTTTTTCTTCTTTTCTTTCTGCACTTGCTTATCAAATATGGTTTTTGCAAGTTTTCTTTTTGAACAAAATTCTGCAACTTTTTTATTGGATTCAACACTTTCGTTATTCCTTGTGTTATTCATGTCGTTGGTTTAACAATCAAAGATTACAGTTTTTTATACATACAACAACAATATATTACTCAAGGAAACGGTAATCAGTGATTCACTTGATCCATCTATTGTTTCATCTTCTTTGTTTCCAACATCGATTAAGAACATGGAGCTTTTATTGGTGGTTAGAAACATAAAAAAGAAACGTATACGTTAAAAAAACACAGAGCTTTTCATGTATGATTTTTTTGTTGTTGTTTGGATTCCCAAAAAAATATAATTTTTTATTTATTACTATTATAATTTCTTTTATTAAAATTTATTGAGTCTTTGAAATTTTCCTAATATATATTGAGTCTTTTGAAACTTTCCTAATATAAAAAGTATTACGAAATCTTGATTGTAAAAAAAATCTCTCAAAATCCATTCAAATCATGTGTCAAAAATCTTGATTGTAAAAAGTTTTTTTGAAAAAAATCTCTTAAAATCTCATAAAATCAATATAATATCACAAAGTCTTTTAAAATCTTCAAGATTGTTTTTGTCAAAATAATCTCTTGAAATCCCAATCCAATACACCCCCTTAGTCAAGATGACAAAATATTATCTATTAGTCAAGCTCAAACATTGAAAGTAAAATAATGTAATGATCATAATATGCAGAAGTAAAAATTTATTTGCATCCAGTAGCCAACAATATCCCTTAATTAATAATAAAATAAAGATATAGACAAGGATTGATCTTTTCAATTACAAAATTAGTCAATAAATATTTATAACATTAACAGAACGATTCTAAGTTAGTATAAAAATGAAATAATCGAACCACAATTACATAATTTAACCTTAAATGGTGATAAAAAGAATTCCGCTCTTGACTCATATTTCATCCTCCAGAAAGCGTCTATGATCTTCTAAAGAACGACGCAATGGGAACCTTATTTCTCCGTGAATAGTTTTTTCCTTTTTGTTTAGTCTTTTTCCCTTTTCTTTTTAGTTTCCTTAAAAAAAAAAAAAAGAATTCCGCATAACAATTTTTAAGGATCAAATTACTGTTATTCATGAAGAATTTGGAATTTAACACATATAGAAGGTTAATAGATAATTTATACAACCAACAAAAATATACATATGATCAGATATGAGTTTTGGCTACAGCAGCCTTATTTATAGTCCTAAAACATTAACCTTCATTACATAATAAAAGTAACACAAATTACGTAAGTTCAACACCATCTTCATTACCATCTTCCCCTTTGTACCTATACCACCTTGAACACCATATGAAGTAACCCAAATTAACAACTTCCAAAACAGTAATCACATAATAAAAGTATTCCAATCTCCCTTTGTTCAAATATTGTGGCAACCAATTTCCATTTGCAGATTTAGCTGTTGTCCGATGAATAATCAAAATCAGCAAACTACTAAAATAATTTGATAGCGCAAAGCCGCAAGAATAGAGGGATCCCGCGAGACTTCTCATGTTCTCAAGAAACTGCTTGTAGTAAAATTCAACTTGTCCAACCAAAGTAAATGCATCAGAAAGTCCTGCTAGTAATAACTGAGGAATCAACCACATAGCCAACATAGAAGAAATCGCACCCTTTCTCGGTTCAAATCCAATAGGATTATCAATAGCCATAGTCCTTCGTCGCGCTTCTACCAATCCAGATACTAACATGCACAATATGGAAATAAACATTCCAATTCCCATTCTTTGTAAAAGCGTGATTCTGATTCCGCTTTCTTTTCTGGTGAACTTTTGAATTGTTGGCACAACTATTCGGTCGTAGATTGGTAACGATATTGTTAGGATTAACATTGTGAAGATTGTGTAAGAAGCCGCAGGGATTTTGAAATTTGTGTTGAAAAATGTTCGATCAGATTGAAGTGCTTGGAAGACAAACATTGTGTTCGGTTGGACTAATGCAACACAGTAAAACATGGATGAAAACCAAATTGGTAACAGTCTTATTACACATTTGACTTCTTCGGCTTGTTGTATACTGCATAGATTCCATGGATCATATGCAGAACCATCAGGGTTTATGCTGTCTTGTGGAGTTATAATAGCAGCTTTGTCAAGGAACCTATTAATTCGTATGAACATTTTTTAGAAACAAATCAATCAATGAGGAAATCATCGAATGGTAAAACTCCACAATATTTGTTAGAATCGGTTTATTGAATAAAACATGTTTTATTTAATGTACCAGAAAGGAAGCAAATGTGCAGAATCCAATTGTTTTGTAGCGACCAAAATAAGTGTCACAAAGAAAAGCTCCTAGCAAAGTAGATAAACTGGCACTTCCATTGAAGATGCTGACAATACTTGTGGCTGTAATACTGCTAAGGTTGAAGACTGTTGTAAGATAGACTGTGAGGTTTCCTAAGGTACCAATGGCTCCTAGCTTCTCAAATGTTTCAGTTCCTGCATGACATGCAAATTTATTAACTCAAAATTCATGTTCATCAACAATTTATAAGACTAATAACAACAAGAGTCACTCTTGCTTACCAATTATGAAGGGCATCACCTTCCATCCTATGTAGTTAGGTGTTGAAACTTCAATGATTTCTTCCACACTTTCATTGTTATTTTGCTCCATAGATGTGTCTCTTTTGTCAATAAGGTTCAGTTATCTAGTTTAGCAAAGAATAATGGCTTGTTCCTCAACTTTTGGAATTATTGATTCATGAGATGATATTAAAGAAAGTATGATATGAAGGATATTGTCATCTGACAGAGAACATTGCAATGTTTGAGTTGATGGATGGTGTTCCAATCATTTGGAGATTCAGGGATTGTTTGGTTGTGTATGTTGTGTGTCTGTTGTGAATGGTAAGGTATGCTCTGATATATAGTGTCCCGAGCCCAAGTGATGATGGGAAAATGGCAACGGCGCATATTTGGAAAATCTACCAAATAACTTCATCAATTGTACTACCAAAAGTTAGGTGCTCAGACCGCAATATATTCTACTTGATAATCCCATCCACAATATTAATCATTCACTATAAAATAAAATGGATGCATTTATTTTTCTTAACACCATTCACTTGATATGAATTCTTTTTTTCTTGAAAAATAGTACTCCAAGTAGGGGTGAAAATGACTCGAACTGCGTCGAATTCGTCTGAGTTCGACTTGACTCGTTAGAAATTGGTTCAGCTCGAAACTCGGCTCAATTGTGACACGAACTCTTTTTTCATATCGAGTTCGGCTCGTTTAAAGTTCACGAATAATTCGGTTCGGCTCGTCGGGTTCAACTCGTTAAATTAAATCGCATGATTTAAGTTAATGTTTTTTGTCAAAATTTGATCTTTAATCTTTTGAATTATTTTATTTTAAAAGAAAAAGCAAATATTAAATTAAAATAAAAATCATCCCAATTGTATAATAGATAAACACGTACAAAATTTAAACCGGAATAAACCGATACAAATAACAAAGTTACAAAGGAAAAAACCAACAAAACTCCACAATTATTTTCAAAATATTCTTCCAATTCCAAACTTCAATAGGTATCCCCTTCAAGATAAAATTGCATCTGACAAAAAGATTTGGAAAATTGTATATATATATATATATATAATCGAACTAGTTCATGAGTCAAACGAGTTGAACTATATAGTTTATGTTTAGCTTATTTATTTAACGAACTTAATTTTTAACTCAAGTTCAGTTTATTTGGTTCATAAACCAAGTTCACGAGTCTAATATCGAATCGAGCTTCGAACTATTCACGAGTTAGTCATTGTCGACTATAAAAATTACAAAAAGACATTACAGAGAAAACAACGTGAAATTAACGATGCCCAAGCAAGTATTGAGGGCGTTTAAGATTTATATTTTCCTTTAGTGGGTTTATTATTATTTTTCTGCAACATAATATCAAACGAGTAAAGGAGTAACTTCAAAAGATGGATTTAGTGGTAAAAAGATAGGTTTTGAATCTGAGAGGTCCCGGGTTCGAGTCCCGCTAATGTCTTTGGAGGGAGATAAATATAATTACCTTTGTAAGTGTTCAGCCCTAACGTCTTCCATGTCTTGGACTGGGCACCATCCCCTCACCCTAAATTTATCGTTACAAAAAAAACGAGTAAAGGAGTGCTTCATTGGTTAATAGACCATTAATTTAGTTTGTTGACTAGTCACATATCTAGGCTAAAAACAGATTGAATTTATATATGATGAAGTGATATTTTTTTTAACTTTCTACTCATTTTTGACAAATAAATTTGTTTGGAGTATATTAGATTTATTGAAATTTAAAACAAAATATCACGTGTATTTATTTTATTCATGTGGTATTTACCATGTAATAAGTGTCTTTGCAACCACTTAATGATAAGTGTCATAACTTAGTCTTGAATAAACAATGTAGTATTAATTATGTTAAGCGACAAATCAAGTTGTTTATGAATTAATTTAAGCATTTCGCTTTCATGTTAGTCCTCAATTTTTTAATTATTTTTCGTCGCGTATTGAATTTATTCTTATGAATGAAATACACTAGATTTGTTCTTGTCAACAACAAAAAAAAGTGTCTTTGCAGCATCATAAAAATGCAACTTAATGTGGACTAGACTAGAAGGTAACTTTGACACCCTAAATTCAAAAATAATAAAAATTTAAATTGTCAAATATTTTTTTTGAAAATACTCTTACAAAACATTACACAGCGGATAAAAAATATTATAAAATATAAAATCATTAATGAAATTATTACCACAATAGATTCAAGGTACCACATTTACATAATAAAAAAGTATCACTAAGTTAATCGGTTGTTATCTATTACTATATATAAAAAGAATACAAATTTTTGGGATAACTTTTTCATTATTCCTATTTTACCCTTAAAAAAAATTAACAAAAAAAAACTAAATATTTGTATATGTTGAAAAATAACTTCCATATAAAAATAGATTTTCAGTTTTTTTTAGTAAATAATTTTTTTTTCTTAATAACTAAGCACAACTTCCACATAAAAGTAGGTTTTCAGTTTTTTTTATAGTAAAAAAAAAATCTTCTTAATAACTATTAACTAAGTCCAATAAAAAAGAGGTTAAGTAGTTATTTATATCTGCACAATAGGGAATTTCGATAAAAAAAAAAAATATCGATCACACAAACGGGCACGGAACGTGTCTGTTTGACGGCTAGTAATAATAAAATATGACAACTTCCATCTTTCAAAAATACATTATAGACATTTTAACTAAAATAAAGTAATAAAAAATATGACTCTCTATGACCCATTATGAAATGTCACTATTAGAGCGGGGCTTCTCCCAGTCTTGAACCGCGAGACTCATCAACCTATAAATTTACTGCGATTTTGAAATCACAAGACCAAATCAGACAAACACAAACAACGAAGGGGTGAGTTTTGAAACATATATCATATCAAATAAGAAGAACACACAAACTATCAAATAAGAACCGTATCGTATCAAATAACATATGGCATAAATTCTCAACCTCAAAAATCAACATATATAGTTCACAACACTTGAGTATAAATGGTATCTCGTTAAGTCATCTACTTACAATGACATGCTTGCCTTTTGGATTAGGAACTAAGTCCCACACATCCTTTCTGGTGAATTGATTTAGCTCTTCTTGCATTGCAAGAATCCATTCAGGATCTTGAAGAGCAGCATCAATATATGTGGGTTCTGTAATAGATACTAATCCCAGAAGAGTTTCATCTTCTTGTCTAAAATGGGATCTAGTTCTAACAGGTTCAGTTTTGTCTCCAAGAATCAATTCTTTTGTATGGTTAGCTTTGGATAGAATATTCTTCTGAAGAGCTGGGGTGTTTGCAGTTTTTGATATATCAGATATTCTCTGAGGTGATTCAGAGTCTGTCTTCTCAGAATCTTTGTCTTATGCTCTTCTATATGTGATCTCTAAATTTGCAAATTGGTCAACTAGCTTTGACTGTTCTAAGTCAAGCTTATCATCAAATCTGACATGTATTGATTCCTCAACAACTTTTGTTTCAATGTTATATACTCTGTAACCTTTAGATCATTCAGAATATCCTAACATGATATCTTTTTGAGCTTTTAAATCAAACTTGTTTAGATGTTATTGAGCATATAGCATGTGCATCCAAAAGGATGAAAATATGAGATGTTGGGCTTGGAATTCTTCCACAATTCATATGGAGTTATTCAAAATAGGTCTTATAGAGATCCTGTTTTGAATGTAACATGCAGTATTAACAACTTCAGCCTAGAAATGCTTAGCAATGTTTATCTCATTGATCATAGTTCTAACCATTTCTTGTAGAGTACAATTATTTCTTTCTACAACTTCATATTGTTGAGGAGTTCTAGGATAGGAGAAGTCGTGATAAATGTTGTTCTCTTCAAATAATTTTTCAAAATCTTTATTTTCAAATTCTCCACCATGATCACGTTTGACTTTAAAAATTGTTAAACTTTTCTCATTTTGAATCCTTGTTTCCCAAATATTTTATCTATATCCATCTACTATAGTCATCAACAATGACTAAGCCATACTTCTTACCATTGATTGATGCAGTTTTAACCGAACCAAACAGGTCAATATGTAATAGTTCCAAAGGTCTAGAGGTAGAAACAACATTTTTTGCTTTAAAAGAAGTTTTTTAAAAATTTGCCTTGACATGCTTCATACAGAACCTCTGAAGTGAACTTCATATTTGGCAGACCTCTGACTAGATTGAGTTGAGTTAGCTAGGAATTCTTCTTATGCTAATGTGGCCCAATCGTCTATGCCAAGTCCATTGCTCTTGTTTCACATACATACTCCCTCCGTCCCAAAATATAAGCAAAAAGTGGTCAACAAAAATGAATGTATTTGGTCCAAATCTTTAATCAAATACATCAACTTTTGTTGACTTACTTTTGCTTATATTTTGGGACGGAGGGAGTAAGACATTTAACATCTTGTTTTGCTAAATCATAAAGTTTTATTTTATAGATATTGTTCTTCCTTTTCCCTTTGAAGAGTATAGAGCCATCCTTTTTTAAATTATGACGCATTGCAGACAGATGTCATACACAATGTTGTAATACTTATGAAAATACTATGTTGAGTAAACTGTTATGACATCTGACTACAACATAACATAATGGACAATATAACAATAAAAAGACGAAAGTAAAGAACACAAAATATTATTAACCCAGTTCAGTGCAAACTCACCTACTCTGGGGGCTACCAAGTCAGGAAGGAAATCCACTATAATAGTGTTAGATCAAAGCCCTCAGCAAACTCCCTGTTTACGACTTCTCACCTAACCCCTACCCGTGCAACTTATACCTAGGAACTCCTAAATATGATATCCCATCTCACTTCCCCTCACACAACACAGACAGCGTTGCTTACAATCAATAACAGAACATAATGATACATGCACACTCCTAGACACTAGAACTCACTCTTGTTTAAAAGCTTATGAGTGATTCACAATTACAACTCAACAATCAATCCAACTCAAGTATCAAAGCAATACAGAAGTGGCTCACAATCAACAATGGACAAACTAAAACTCTAGATATTTCTTTATGCACATGACGGCTTCCGTCCGCAACTTCTTAGGTTTTTCGTCTTCTTTTATATAGCCACGAGTTAGCATGAGCTTCATGAGCAAATCGGGTTAAACAATACAGCTGGTCTAGAGAATCTCCAGCTACAATCATCTAGAAGCAAAATATATTCTACATAAATATATTTGCATCAAATATTTGGTTTCCTTAAATGTTTTACAATGTTTCAACATCTTAAGGATTAAGTAAATACGTGTTGCTTGTTGTTGCTTCTAGAAAATACGCGCGTCTTGGCGCAAAAGTCAGCGTGAGAGAATTTCAAAAACAAATCTTCAGAAGATATCACGCACAAATAAAACGCGAACACGTCGGTTGTGATGTCGTGTTCACATGTTGGAGCATTTGGCTTAACATCTGACTAGAACATGTTTTCACAAAGCCTTGGAACAGTTTTACCGAGGCCCCACGTTGGGCACCAAAATGTTCTTGCTAAGTTCCGATTAATGGGCCGGTTATATTAATGGATTGGGCTCGGCAAGATTATTCCTGGTTCTATGTATCCCTTTTGATATCGGAAATCAGAGCGATGTAGTTCTCTTCTTGAACCGACATTGGGAGCTAATCTTGAGATGTTAGCTGGTGAGCTTTCTCTAGTCAATCTTGATGCTGAGCTAGGGTTTTAGTGTAGATTTCGTGAATGCCTTAGATGCCTTGCTAGTATCATGGAGCTCCTTTATATAGGAGTCCGTTTAGGTCAGAATGGGCGGTTGGCGCCTCATGTCCTATCCCTTAGGGAGTGGAAAACGTGCTCCTTATTAGTCGGGTGGTTGAGATCACGCCATTACAGGAGGGCACATGTTCCTATAATAAGGCGGAGACTGGGTCCAAGCATATCCAATTGTAGATCGTGGGCTCGACCCGTGCTAGTGGGCTAGTCGAGGCGAAGAGTTGGCAAGCCCCATAATGAGTATATGGCGAGCCCAATAAATTATGGAAGCTAGCCCAGTCCAGATTAAATTATGGCCATTAGACTATTTGAAAGAAAAAAAAGAATGCCGACTTCAAACTAAATTTAAATTTCTTCAAAAAAAACTACATTATCTCAAAACATTCTTTCAAAGAGACTCTAGGTATAAAGAGTTGCCAAGTATATAAGGCAAACAAGGATGTCACATGTCACTTGTCATACCGATAGATGTTTTAACAATTTGATTACAGTTTTGCTATTGTTCTCTTTCTACCCAAAACACGGGTTACAAATTTGTAATAAGAATGTTACAAAAGGCTTTAAACTTTGGAGGCTACATACATTTTTACTTTATATGTATTACATGTAAACCTTTCTATATAACAAAGAGGATAATATAAGCCAGAAAGGTTTGGCAAATAAATTTTATTTGAAGGTCATAAAATCAAACAGCAAAAGCGCTCACACAATTTTAAAATTATTTTACCCCCTCAATACTCGGTTTGAGCTTAGGAGGAAATTTTCTTCGCCAGCAATGGTGGAATGTAACCTGCCTGCAGCCCAGCCATTATTAGTAACTCGAACCGAAGCTCGTGCAGGATCCCCCCCAACTACACGACTTCCCTCAACTTGCTTTTCGAATTCAGGAAGGCCAGCAGCCTTCTTTTCTTTCCTTTTTCTTCTATCTTCATCTCGTTCCTTCCGTAGCCAAGCTTCTACTGTTCTCTGCATATTTAAAACCAGTTAGGCACAATTAATTTTATTGTCTTTTTATAAAAAGTTGTAAATTGCACAACTTGGTCTACAGTGAGCAATGCAGAAATAATTGATTGAGAGAGGGACAAAACAAACCATTAGTGACAGTTTGCTAATTTCTCTGACTTTCTCCATGGGCAATGCTAGTTGCAGTCTTCCATGAGCAACATAAACCTGAAAAAAGAGCATTGAAATTACTAAAGAATTGTTATGCTAAAACTTTGACATAAAACAGTTGAGATTGGAATTAGACATACAATATTTGTTGGCCAATCCTCAAGACCGTCAAATATATGTGTTGCATATATAATAGTGGCACCCCTCTCATCACATTCCTTTTTTAAAAACTTCAGAAGGTCAGCTCTTGCTAGAACATCAAGGTCAACTGTTATCTCATCCAGCAGAAGGACCTAGGAAAACAATGAGCAACCTTACAAATATAAAACTGTTCTGAATTCAATTCAACAATACATTCAATAATACTTCAATTCAATTCAACCTGTAAACATCAAGAGGCCATAATTACACTTCAATCTGTAAACATGAAGAGGCCTTAATTATACTACAAAAAAAAAAAAAAAAAGAGATATCTTACCTTGAAAGGTTTGAGGAGACCCATACAAATTTGCACTCTTCTTCTTTGACCATCAGATACTTTATGCAATCTCCATGAAAGATTGATATCTAATACCTGCCCAGTTGAACATGAGAACAAAATAAAGCAACAGTTTTTCAAAGGCAACTATATATGCATAGCCTGGTAAACCTTCCCACAAATTAGCCATGCATAGAGAACATGAAGGTAAGAATACATAATGATGATATAGTTTTGGTTGATTCTAGCATAAATAAACTAAGTCTTTATGACATCTACCAATATCAAATTCAAGTATATAGACATAAGTATCATATAAAACGCACTTATACTCTCCTTTTTCCACTCCATACAATTTTCCTCACAGCAAACATACAGAAATGAAATGACCACAATAGCTAACCAAACTAAAATGCAATGGAAAGATAAGGATAACTTAGGCACTGAACATTAATCCCATATTATTTATTTTAGTGACAAAAGAACCAATATTTAATCCGAAAAATGTTACTTCAGTGGCCACAACGGGTACTCTTCTACACACGTCTTGGCATGCAAAGACAGAACATATCTTGAAACAATTGAAGTCAATTCCACTAGCAAATAAAGAAAATGCTAAAGACAATTATTCATGGTACTAAACACATGACACGAAGAAATTCATGAAAAGCATATCTACATACATATTAAAACTAAACTACCGCATACAGCTTCAATCTATAAAAAGTTTAAATAAAAGGTTCATCTAACCTTAATAAGCTCTGCTCTTCTTTCAGGATCAATCCCAGCCACACCAAATATCATTTTCTCAGCAGAAATGTCCATCTGTATTGGAACTTCAAAACCAGCAAAAGCAACATCTCTCCTCCACTGTACACCAATCCCCCAAAAATACAAAACCAATCACCGACATTTAGCAATTTGATAGAAACAAAAATAAAGTGATAGTTTCTGAATTCCTAAATCAATGCCTACCATTCCTATGTCAGAGAAACTCTTAAAATCGGGTATTGGGCCTAACTCAACCCTACAAAACCGGCTTTTAAGGTGAGGATTGCCCTCACTTATAAACACATATTTAGGCCATCCCGCAACCAATGTGCGGCTTCTTAACAGAAAGGTCCAAAATTTAAACAGTTTAATTAAGAGTAAATCGCCAGTTTGGGTCTTGAAAAATGCAAGTGTCTGTCAAATTGGGACCTCAAATCTACCAAACACA
The DNA here is from genome assembly GCA_030408175.1 of Trifolium repens. NCBI lineage: Eukaryota > Viridiplantae > Streptophyta > Magnoliopsida > Fabales > Fabaceae > Trifolium > Trifolium repens. The sequence continues at coordinate 48,500,577 of CP125836.1, read as the reverse complement.
AAAATGCTCCCTCGAAATTTCCAACGTCAGTAAAATTGCTCCGTTATAACTATTTAAGTGTTACTAGGTGGTTACTCCACATGGACACGCCACATTGTCACATTACACGACACATCAATAACCATAACGGAGCAACTAGACTGAGGGAGCAATTTACTGAACTTCATAAAAATCGAGGGCACATATTTGGGTTTCGTAAATTTGAGGTCCCAATTTGACATACAATTACAATTTCATGACTCAAAATGGTGATTCACTCGTTTAATTAATTAATAACAAAAGTCGGTCACAAATTATTACAACATAATTTAAACTAATCCACATGCTAATGAGGCCTAAGTTAGTCAATAATTTAAAAAGTGCATTGATTAGGGTTACAAAATCACTAACCTCACCACCAAGATAACATAAATCACCAGAAGATGTTAAACCAGTATCATGAAAAGCTGATCTACCAAGAACACGAACCATTTCAGGTTCCACCATATGTTTCCCTCCTAATATCTTCAGAATTGTAGTTTTTCCTAGTAACAAAAAAAAAAATTGAAATATCAATAAAAAAAACTTGAATATGCAAATGGTTAGAACTTAGAACGAGAGTGAGAAAGAACCTGCGCCATTGGATCCGACGAGAAGACAACGATCACCGGAAAAGAGATTGAGAGAGAAGTGTTCAATGAGAGGTTTAGAACCCGGCGGAGGATGACCGTCGATTCCAGGATAAGTGAATTTCAGCTCTTTGATCTCAACTGTTAATGGCTTCGAAACTGAATTCTCATTAACACTCATTTTCGATAAAACCTAACACAGATACAATATAAATCGGTGAATCACTCTTGGGTTTTATAACTCTGCTAGTTTGATTAATTTTTGAATTAAATTAAATCGGTGAGAAGGAGGGGACTGCGTGGTTGATTCTCAGACACTCGCGCTCTCAACAACTACTACAAAGTTTTTTTTTTTTTTGTTGGTGTTTAATGATCAATTAATGGGTCAAATAGCCCAACTTTTTAAACTTTCTCTTCCCACCCCCCACATTTCTTTTTAACCCTAAAAATCCAATTTTACCCCTAATTTACGAAAGCAACACTTTGGTAAATACAAACCGATTTTTTATTGGACTAAAAAAATAATATTCATTCATATCTATGAAGTCCAGATACGTGACACGATACCGATACATAGAGCTATAAAAAAGGTCAGGGTATCGAACCGGCCCATTAGCCCTATGTTTTTACATGGGCCGGGATTCAAAAAAGAATGATCGGGTCTTATCGGGTTGGGCCACCGGGCCTATGTTTTTTCATAGGTCGTCATGGACTGGCCCCACAGGCTTTTGGGTCGGCCCCTTAAAGAATTAAAATATATATATATATATATATATATATATATAAATAAATAAATAAAATTCTAAAAATAGTTTTAGCTAAAAATAAGTAGTTTTAGTTACCATAAAATCTTTAGATAAAATAAGTAACAAAAGATGAGATTTGTTAGGAGGTAATTATTAAACCAAATTTGTTATGATTATCTTTCTTTTAAAATAAAAATAATAACAACTTAATCAATTATTATAAATAGAAAAGTATAAGAAGGTAATTATAACTAGTCACAAAAGAAAAATAATACGTGAGAAGAACAAAAATAATAACAACTTAAGTGGTCATTAAGGATACTAATTTGTGTGTGATACATATGTAGTTTTATTGCCCATTGAATCAGCTTTTTAAAATTTAAAAAAAATGAAAATTAGTCAGGCTGTCTCATCAGGCCATGAGGACTTTTGCTTATCGGATCCGGCCAAGGTTTCCAATCCATGAGGTTTAACGGGCCGACCCACTTAATCCCCTTTATATGTCCTGACCCTCCGCCCGAGGAGGGTCGACCCCTTTGGTAGCTCTACTGATACGTTACTTGTTTTATATTTGGTTGTTGGCATCATTTTGCTAAAACAAATATACAAGAAAGATGTTTAATCAAATGTTTCAACATGTGGATACGTGTTCGGTATGCCATGTTTGTGCGCTGCCTTCGCGCCATTTCTATTCATGGAATCCAGGCCTACGTTCTAGGTATCATCAGAATCTCAATTGTGTTCATTTCCTGGTTTTGTTCAAAACTTTTTAGGAAACTTTGTATTTGATTATGATACTTGTGAGCTGGACATTTGGTGGATCAGCTATGTTGTGAAGCCCATATTTGGAGTTGAAGCCCGTGCTAATTCATGATATATAAGCAAGGACGAAAAACTTAATTGATTTCTAAAGCTGTCATTGTTATAGAGTGTTTAGGGTTTTCAGTCTTTTGTTAATTGTGAGATTTTCTTGTAACTCATTGATGCAAGTTTAGAACTGTTGTTTTATTGAGTTGTAATCTTGTGAACTACTCCTAAGCTTTTAAGTACGGAGTGTGTTTGTGTTTTAAGGTGTCTTCATTACTATTGTTTACTGTTTATAATCACAAGGTGTGTGATTGAGTGGAAGTGGGATGAATCTCAGGTCTAGGAGTTCCTAGGAAGAAGTTGCACGAGTAGTTGCTAGGTTGTAAGTTGTAAACGGGGCGTATGCTGAGAACTTAGAACTAGAACTGCTATAGTGGATTTCGTTCATGGATTGGTATCCCCCAGAGTAGGTTGTGTTGTGCACCGAACTGAGTTAACAAATAATATGTGTTCTTTATTGTTTTTTGTCCTTTATTTGTTCCTTTTATGTATGTCCATCGTTAGCATGATGTTTCAACATTAATCTCAACATCTGTGTTCTAAGTGTTGAAACATCACGTAAAACATCGGATAGCTAATGTGCCATGATCTCAACTGGCATCAGAGCAGGCACCCTGCCTGTTTAGGGTGAGATCCAGGAAGATTTATCTCTGGCAAAATGGATAAAGAAGGAGGATTCGTGAATATACCTCAACTGCTTGATGGCTCCAATTACGATTATTGTAAGTAAAAAATGTGTGCTTTCTTGAAGTCTATTGACATCCAGACCTGGATTGCATTTCTGAAAGGTTGGGAACATCTTGTTGTTCTTGACAAAGATGGTAACAAGACAGTTGTGCTGAAACCAGAAGAATAATGGTCTAAGGAGGAGGATGAATTGGCCATTGGGAATAACAAGGCATTAAATGCTATTTTCAATGGTGGGGACAGAAACATGTTCAAGTTAATCAAACCATGTCTTTCCGCTAAGGATGCTTGGGAAATCTTGAAGACTACTCATGAAGGCACCTCTAAAATCAAGATGTCAAGACTTCAACTCATCACCTCTAAAATTGAAAGTCTAAAAATGAAAGAGGATGAAAGCATACATGATTTTTACATGAACATACTTGACATTGCTAATTCCTTTGAAGCTCTGGGTGAAAAGATTTCAGATGAAAAGCTTGCAAGGTAGATTCTCATATCTCTACCTAAGAGGTTTGATATGAAGGTGACAATGACTGAAGAAGCTCAAGATATTGCTACTATGACGGTTGATGAATTGATAGGCCCACTTCAAACATGTGAGGTAGCCATCATTGAAAGGACTAATAAGAAGGCCAAAAGATCTAGCAACAAGATCTAGTAATGCTCTGCCAATTTCTACCCCTCCGGTTGTGCATGGAATTATAAAACTTCCTCGGTCTTTGCATTTATGGGGTATGTTTTTCTGAAAAATTGCACAACATTCAGCCGTCAACATGACATCCTCCTCGTCTTTCAGTTTTATCTTACCAGCCACCAGGTTTTTCGCATAATTTTCAAACAGAGGTGAAATTTTAATCATTTCGTTGAAGGGTACATGAATCTCCATCTGCGTTATTGACTAGGGTCTGGCAAGTGCACCAATCTGTCGTCGAGTAATAATTCACACTCTAGTGTTTAGAATGAGTTCGTATCCACAGGGATCGTGCTGAAGCTTCACTAGCGTTATTTAAGTTTGTGATAGTTTGCATTCGCTTTGGTTTTTGGAAAAGGTTTTTATAAAATAAGCGTAATGCTTGCAGAAATATAAATGACAGAATGTATAAATATAATAGATTCAAGAAATATAGAGGGTATGTATGGTGGTTGGACTCCCTCCCTTCTTCATATTTGGCATGACCGGTGTATAACATAGTTACTTAGATTATGTTCGGCGGTGAATTATCCTTGTTGTAGTAATACCTTACTATTACACTATGTCTATTAAAGTTTCCCTACATTAACAACTAAGGTACCTACGAGAGTCTAACCTCGATGTGTCACATACCCTAATTACTAAGTGAGTTGTTTATAAACATGCATTATGCTATTCACCAATTAACCTCTAAGTCCTAGTATCGGGATGTTCATCTTCTAAGTGCTCAGATCACACCTAGTGCATGATTCCTCCTTTAACCGCTCAGTTCACGACTAGTTCAGGAAGTTACCGTCTCTATACACCTAGCATTATTTACTACGAGTTACGGACCATATCAAGTCAAAACCTGATATCAATTCTATGGGCGCTCCCGCTTATCCGGCCAGATTACGAGATACGTTATTAAAGTGCGCGAAAGTAAATAACAAACATAACTACTAAATATCATTTATTATATCTTAGACTCAACCACAGACTCCAAATATTCATTGGGGAGTTCATCTTCTCCACCACAACCTAAGGCATAAATATAAAGACTACATATTTAAATTACAATAAAGAAATTATAACCTAAACATAAAAGCCTAAAGAAACATACCTTGCTGAGTTAGTTTTCCCGTAAGGCGAGAAAACTATGCCCAATAGAGCTCCTCTGAACCTCTCCCTATAGTAGATAGTGTTCTACTATTTCTGAATGATTTAAACAATGAAAGTGATGCTCTATTTATAGTTTTCGTAATGGGCCTCAGCAAGGCATCGCAGTACGATGAAGCCATCGTGCTGCGATGTGAAGATTTAGTTCAGTTTTATAACTGATCCTGTGCATTTCATCAGCTTGGGCGCCAAGTTACTCCATCGTGCTGCGATATACTCCATCGTGCTGCGATGCAAAGATTTTCTTCAGATTTATTGCTTCTGATTTCTTGGCAAACAAGCAGCTCCCATCGTGGCACGATGGGAGCCATCGTGCTGCGATGGAATGCTGATTTTCTTCACTTTTTGGGCTTTTTCTTGTCTTTTTGCATCTTGGACTCTGTCTTGATGCCTTTTCCTGCTTTTGTAGGTTTTCCTTCGTATTTGGGTCTGTCTTGGTCATTTTACTACTAATAATAATACTAAAAATATCGTAGAAATTCCTGTCATCAGTTATCAATTGTCCTAACTTCTTAAGTTGATTTTTTTTTCTTTTTCTTTCTTCTCATCATTGTTAGGTACTGCTAGAGTTTCTTCTCATCATTCTTATGTTGCTTGTTTCTTTGGTTCTAGTGGAGGTTTGTCACTTCCAAAAATAGGTACTGCTAGAGGTTTTTCAAGACCAGAGCTTGTGAGTGGAGGTTCAACAGGTGTATTCATGTCTCCTTTCTCGGTCACAGGATCAAGGTCCACTACTTCTTGACTCTCTTCCTGAGTCTCGGGTAGTTGTGTTTCAGGCATCTGTGAGTCAAGCATTTATGAGTTAGGTATTTGTGAGTCATGGTTGTTGTTTTTGGCCACCTTCCTACCTCTTTTTGGTTGTTCCACTAGTTCTACCTGTCTGTTGCGGAGGTTTACTGCTTGGCACTCTTCCAGCTTCATGGTTAGCTTGTTCATTTGGGCTCCCATGCTTTGCATGAATGCTTTTAGTTCCTGATTTTCTCTTTGCAATATGTTCATCTCTTCTTGCTAAGGTGTGATTTCTCCTATCTTCTTTGTTAGTCTTTTGACTTCTTGTTCAGAGGTTATAACCTTACTTAACAGAATGTCTCGCTCATCTCGAAATTTAAGAAAAAATTGATATCTTTATTAGGAGAGAAAAACAATTTAGAACATAGGAAACTGCCAATAAATATAGGTAAATTCTTCTACATTTTTTGTGTATCATATGTCTAAATAAAATTTATTTTAATATAAATTAATTTAAAAATATAATTTTTCATTGAATTTATCTAAATAATATTGATATTCAACCATATATGTTAGATACTAGAATGTTCACGATAAATATATATATGGTGTCTATAAAGTTATTTTTATCCAATCTATATAATATGGTTTTTTTTTTGTCAAATTGTTTTTTTTTTTTACACAAGAAAACTCAGTGCATTTCATTTATAATAATAATAATAATAATAGCAATACAATTTGGAATAACATAAAAAGTACTGCAAGAAGCATGGGATAAAGTTGTTTGTGCTAAAGCATGAGCGTTATCGTTTGCTTGCCGCCTAGTAAAGACAACTACAAAGTCGTTATAGAGATCAATATGTTTTTGCAATCTTGAATAATTGAACCATACTCGAAATAATTAGGATAATTATTATGAATATCATCCACTACCATCTTACAATCCAACTCAAACACCACTTTATGATAACCAGAGCTTGTAATCCATTTGATACCTTGATACAAGCCCCATGTTTCACCTTCTACTGCTGTCATAACTGTATTCGTGTTTGCTATCATAGCTGCAATAAAATGTCATTTCTCGTCCCTGTGACAAGCACCCATACCAACCTTTTGTTCAGTGTCGAAAATCGCCGCATCAATGTTGCATTTAACAACACCTGCTGCTGGAGGCTACCACGAAACATGTTGAACCTGTTGTTGTCTTTTGTTTGCTGCATCTGTTTTGCGAGCATGATGTCATGCATGAAGCATGCCCTGTGCGGGTCCTATTACCTGTTGCACTGTCTCTTTTTTATCCTCCCATAGCTGTAAGTTTTGCTTTCTCCAAATACTCCACGCAGTCATTGCAAACGTAACAATTTGTGACACATTGAGCTCTTGCGATAATCTTATGAATACATCGTGGAAGCCTTCTGCGTTATTCATTAGTTGCTCTAAGACAACCCATAAATTTAGTTTCTTCCAACACTCAATACTATCAGCACAAGAAACAAATGCAAATTATATCTGGTGTATCTATGACAAACAACACAATTAGAGTCGCCGTCAATACCTTTACTCATTAACCTCTGCCTATTAGGAAGACAACTCCTCCCAAGCCTCCACATAAAATGTTTGCCCTTAGGAGGAACACGAAGGTTCCATAATTGATTCCAATCGACTTCCACTTTCCATTCATCTCTAATCTATTAATCATCACATCGACACAAACACGATAAGCACTTTTAACATAATAAATTCCCTTTTTGTCAAACCTCCATATGATTTCATCTTTTTTACCGAGGTTTAAAAGAGAAATTTTGAGGATTTCTTTTAAATCTCTATCACAAAAATTCTCAATCACACGTTGCCTATATATCCCAACAGCTCAAGCTTGCATTAATTAAAAAACTAACCTTTCTTGTATTGTCAGAGATGGTATTTTGTCAAATTGTTTCGTGACTAAAAATTACTTTTAAAATGAGTAAATGGAATATTTAATATTTAAACTTCAACCCTACATATATAATATGATGTTTCTATCAGTTGAACTAAAATCACAGAAACATTTGCCATAAAAAAAAATCACAGAAACGTATATAAAATTATTTTTACCCAATCTATTTGAGAATGGTGGACTCATGCTTGCATTTCATTAATTAAATGGTTTCTTTATTTGTCACTCATGGCCATGGCCATTACCACGACTTGGTACATGTTAGTCAAATCAGTTTTGCTGACTGGATTATCTACATCATTAACTCTCTTAGAGATGAGGAAATTAGATACATTGCGGCGATTACCTACGGGATCTGGTTTGCTCGCAACCAGCATGCTTTTAACCAACATGACATAGAAGACATGGAGGTTATCACAAAGGCTAACACTAGCATACATGACTTCATTCTAGCAACTAACAGCAATTATCAACAGCAAAACAACAATAGAACCAGATCTACGAACAATCACCAGCAGCCTAGGGCTACAAATCGCAACACAAAATGGAGAAAGCCAGAAGCAGGAGTTATAAAAATCAATAGTGATGCTAACCTCACTAGAAGCGGTACTTGGGGCATTGGAGTTATCTGTCGCGATAATGAAGGAAATCTCGTTGCAGCAGCTACCTGGGTAATGCCTGGGCCTGATGACGCTACTCTAGCCGAAGCTTTCGCCATCTACAACGCCATTCACTTCGCCAGAGACTGCTGTTTCCTCAATGTTCGATTCGAGAGTGACAATGCTTGTATAATCCGCTCAATCAATAATGGAGATAGTAACCCTAGAAACTATGCTGGGAATGTAATTCGAGGGATTCATTGTAATAGGAATGGGTTTAGGGAATGTAGTTTCCACCACATCAATAGAGAGGCTAATCAGGCAGCCCATAAATTGGCAAGCCTGGCCCATGAGGAGCCCAATAGAGTTTGGATTGAGGAATATCCTACTCAACTTGCTCCCATTCTTGTAAAAGACTTATTACATTAATCCAATTCTTTTTACTCTCAAAAAAAAAAAAAAATGATATTTTTTAATCTTCCTTTTTGATGATTTATTTTTATAACATAGTCAATTGACTTATTTGTCCAATATAGAGGTCTAATTTAACCAACACTGTCAAATATATAGATGATTCTATTTAGCAATATGCCACCACTATGAACCAGCTGTAATTAACAAAGATTAGTACAGTATTTTTTTTCACAAAAATCCACATAAATATGTATCCATAAATTCCTTATATATTTTGTGAAAAAATAAAATAAATTCCTTATATATTCTTTCAATTTTATTATATATTGATATTCTTTCAATTTACTGCCTTTATCGTGTTTTTTTGTTCTTACTAGTCATAATTGCATTCCAATTTCCATAATCTTATTATTTCCTTTCTCGTCTCACATCACAACTTTCAAATTTTTCTAGTTTCTTTTGTGATGATACTTTTAAAAAAATTTGACGTGGAGAATAATCATATAGAAAGAAAAAAAGATTAATGGTGTTTTTATATGAATTTTAGAAGGTGAATGAGGATGATTTTTTTTAATAGAACGAGTGCCATTACTCCATTTATTTAACAAAATGGGTAGGGATGTGCTAAATGCCTAAATGTGTTCAATTAAACGAAATTTAGGGACACAAATTTATTTCACTCTTAATGTACAAAATTTTCCTTCTTAGACATTGGAATATAGCCGTTAGCATTTCCTAAATAAGTTTAGTATCTACAATATAAATTTTGTTCAATCCCTTGGCAAATAATTCATCAAATTTTGTGCAAGATTTTCTTCTTCTTTACATTTAGAAAAGATAATCTTTCTTTAGTGTGAGATTTTGTATTTGGATTTTTTTTTCTCTTTATACAAAGGATTTGGAAATCATGATTTATGGTAGGTGTGCAGCTTGTAAGAATCAAAGAAGAAGGTGTCCTTCTGATTGCATTTTCTCTCCTTATTTCCCGGCCAATGATCCTCAAAGATTTGCTTATGTTCACAAAATCTATGGTGGTAGCAATGTTGGAAAAATGCTTAAGGTACTTTCAATGATATATTAATATTTAGTATCTTGTGTATATTAGTACATAATATAATTATAGCATGGAAATAACATCAAAGATGTAAACAATAAGATTTTTTCCAATGAAACTTTTTTTAGCATTGAGTCATTGACATTTGGACACAAAATTTCGACACACCTTATAAAATATATTCATAAACATGATCTTATAGAATCTGCTTGGAATACGGTATATGATGTCAAAAATGTTCTAAGGTCACAGTATATTTAAAACGGCATATTTTGTTGTCTGTTTATCTTTCATTCATGATCAGTGTAATTATCTTGAATATATATAGGCATTTTTATTTGTTATATGTTATTATAATTTAATAAAAATATGCATGTTTTAATATAATCTATCTCATTGTGGAATTTAAATGTTTGTAGCAATTGCCCGAGTATGTACGAGAACAAGCTGTAAATACTTTGTATTTAGAAGCACGATGTAGGATTCAAGATCCTGTTTATGGATGTGTTGGGATTGTCTCTAAATTGTATCAACAAATCCATGATGCAGAAGTTGAGCTGGCCAAAATCCAAACTCAAATTGCTTATCATAAGTTCCAAAATCAACAATTTGAAGTTGAATCAAATTTCAATGTCTTGTCTACAGTTGATGATGAATCAAATTTGAACTTTTTGCCACCACAAAGTAATAGCATGGAGCAGTTTCAGTGGCCCGATCATGTTCCTAATTTGTTCACTTAAGATTTGTTTTCCAACAGATCCAAATCTATAGCTTGGTGTTATTTTTAGATGGTTGATATTCAATAATTCACTTGATTTGAAGATTTTATTTTTTTGTTACTATATTTGGCAAATGTTGAGGAATGTTTGAATTATTAGTTCATCGATTGGTATTTTTAGTAATGAAAATGCGATGTGAACTAATTTGTACTATCTATACTAGCCGCCCCCGTTTGTGTAATCGATATTCTTTTTTTTTTCTTGGTGTGTGATCGATATTTTGTATTGTGCAAATATAAATAACTACTTAATCTTCTTTTTTATTGGACTTTGTTAATTGATAACTACTAACCTCCTTTTTTTGTTGTGGTTAGTTATTAAGAAGAAAAAAATATTTTTTTACTAAAAAAAACTGAAAATCTATTTTTATGTGGAAGTTATTTTTTAAGGGTAAAATTGGAATAACAAAAAAGTCATCCCAAAAATTTGTATCCTCTTTATATATTAGTATAGATAATTCAACAAGACGCATTTTTTTTTTTTAACACATTCCAAAAGAATTCTATAGTGTTACATTTTGGATCGATAGTCGCCTTCTTTGCCCTAACTTGGATAGTGGACTCTTAATTTAATCATGTAAGAGGCTAAGTACGTCTTTCATCTTGTACTCTGTTAATTAGTCAAAATTCTCAACTTTATCATAAAAAAAAAGGCTAAATTACTCTTTTGGTCCCTTAACTAAATTGTTGGTTTCATTTTGGTCCCTTAACTAATTTTCATTCCTATTAGGTCCCTTAACTATGTATCTGTTTGTCATAATAGTCCTTTCCATTAAAATGTTAACCCCAAATGTATATGGTGAACCTTCACTCTAGATGGTCTACCATAGACCTCAGTAAATTATTTTCATTTTAACCATTAGATCTTTTTGTAGGAAAAGAGACCATTGGATTTGCAGGTCTATCAGATCTAGTAGTAGACCATCTCTAACTAATTTTTTCATCTATTTCTTCATCTTCTTCCCTATAACAAATCCAAAAAACTTGAGAAACTTCAAACCTTCAACCTAAATCCAGAAAACTGTGCAAAAAAAAGTTAATATGAAGATGGAAAGAAACACAAACACGTTGATTCGTTCGATGCTTCCTTTATTTCATTAACTACTAATTTACCACTTATTCAAAGAATCAAATTGAACTCAATCCAATATTCATATTGTTTTCGATCAATATGGGGCCTTGTGCTTTGTTAAATGGTGGAAGAGGAAATACTGCTAGTGGTGCCACCCCAACAAACTTACTCGTTCACAACAACAAACAACAACTCTTGATTATTTTAATTAATTTTCTAGAACCCATAAATTGTGCAAAAAATTAAAAGAAACTCAGATCCTAAATCACACTTTCGTCAAATAAATCTTCCAGCTTCTTTTTTAAGTTACTGCCTTGCCAAATTGATGCACACAAAAAGAAATCGTCATGGGTATTCCTCAACAAGAAATTGCAAAGATTTAGGGATCTCCATTTTTTGAAACATAAGAAATCTAAATTTTTTTTATTTTTAATTTGCTGAGTTGAAGTGTTTTTGAGTTTAAGCCTTTAAATTGAAGAAAATAAAGACAGTGATGAAAGTTTAACAAATTTTAATTTGGGATTGTTTTTGGATTTTTTGTTTTACAAAAAAATTCTGGGTTTTCTTAAAGATGTTTATGATGATGATGAAGGTGGAAAGAGAGGAAGGAAGAAGATGAAGAAAAGTAGTATAAAATTAAGTGTTGGTGGTTCAATTTTAGATACAATAGATCCAATGGTGTCTGTTTTAAAAAAGAAAATTGAATGGTTAAGATTAAAAAAAGTAGTGATATTTATGGTGGACCGTTCACAATGTTAGTCCACATTATATATTTAGGGTTAAAACTAACGGAAGGACCATTATGGCTAATAGAGACATAGTTAAGGGACCTAAAAGAAGTGAAAATTAGTTAAGGGACCAAAATGAAATCAACAATTTAATTAAGGGACCAAAAGAGTAATTTAGAAAAAAAAAAAAAAAAAAGTTACACGATTTCTTTGTCTTTTAAATTGTTATCGGTGTTTCAAAAAAAATTGTTGTCGGTTTAGGTGAAACTGATTTAGAATAGAAGTACGCATCTAGACCATTTTGAATAATCAACGGCGTCTTAATCAATCAACGTTGCGTGATCCGTGATTTCTTGCTAAATGGTTACATGACCCAGCCAAACCATGCAATTCATACAACTATAGCCACAAATGAACAGTATATATTCGTCATTAAGCCTTGTGGAGAGTTTTAATTTGATAATGATATACAAAAAGTTTTAAAAAACGGTCGCGGTCGAACGTAAAGGTTTTTGCGATTTCGGTTGGTACAAGTGTTACAACACTAAATGCGGTCGTCGCCGTGTGAATTAATCACAATTTGTTTTTTAATATAAAAAACGGTGATAACGGTAACGGTATCGGCACCTGCCAAAACTGTTTTGTTGCGGTTGTTTTCACGGTTGCGGACCTTTATTTAAGACTTTGATGATATATTAAAATAAAATGGGTATGTATCGGTGGGTCCATTAACGTAAACCTGGATTAAGGATGTCAAAAACAGATCCTAGTGAATGTATAAAGAAAGTTTTTCTTGTTGAACAAAATATATAAAGAAAGTTATCCTAAATGAGAAAAAGGAAACTCCACGTTCTCATAGCATATTCCAATAAAATAGTATGCAAGACGGTGAGAGCAATTTATTACGTAATATGTAGCATTTACGTTCTCATAGCATATTCCAATAAGATAAACAAATCATTCTCTCCATTTAGTTTTATTCAATTGTGCCAAACATAATTTGGAGTGTGCAATATTCTTTTTTCCATTTGATTAAGCTCACGTTTAATTTTATCATAGTTTGTATATAAGGAAAAGTGAATGTAATCAGGATAAGAGGAAAGAAAAAATGGAGAAAACAATACTCAAATAAAAATTTCCACTCATAATATAATATTAATGATATTTAATTACAGATCTGGAATTACATACTTAAAAAAGGAAAAACGCAAACAAATAAGGACGATAATAAAATTAAGGTCCTCCAAAATTACTAAAAATCAGCATATAAAAAAAGAAAAGAAAAACCAACAAGGACTCTGTTGGGTTAGATTTTTATACATATATTTATTTTCAATTCCAACATAAAGGTCAGTGGAATGAAATGGTATTGTAATACCAAAATAAAAATCGAATTGGAATAATCATCTGATAGAATATTCGAAGTAACGCTCCGATTTCACAAAGCGATGTTTCGATCCTTCGTGTTGAGGCGAAATAGTTGGGGCTGAGTTGGGCTTTAATAGAGTTTTCGTTTAAACTTCGAAGGAGATCATTTTATTGGGCCAAAAGAATTAGGCCCAAAAGTAAACGAAACAAATGAGCCCAAAGTTTAAGCGCGAAGAGGAGCGGTTTTCGTGGTTGAAGAACGTGGGGCACGAAGATCAAATCTGGAGCGTCCAGATAATCGAGGCAGTTATCATCAAGGCAGTTAGGAAATAGTTCAAATATATATAGCTGTTGCTTAGAAGGAAAAAGGGGTCGCAAAACTGTTTACTAAATTTCTCTAAGTATTCTGAGTACTCGAGCGTAAGAAAGAAAGGAATCACAGAGGAAAATGTACGGTTTGTGAACCATTTTTTATTTGTATTCGCAAGTTTATCTTTAATGCAAGTTCATTTACTGCAAATCTACATTTTTATTGTTATTCTTCTTTAAAATGTATTGATTCTGAGGCGATTCAAATCAGTATATTTTGTCTTTAATTTCGAACGAAACTAAGAAATCAAATGTTTGTTAAACTTTAATGAACATTAAGTTATTTTCTCTAACAAAACAAGCATAAAATTGTCCTGAGATTTCTAGTCAATCTCGCAAGTTTAAAATACTTAGACTAGCGCTTGTTTACCAAATTTTACTGTAAACAAATTGGCACGCCCAGTGGGACTGGTTTTGTGCTTTGTTTCTGTAAATTAAGTTTTTCTGTGTTAGTAACTGCCATTAGCGGTTATGGCTAGAACTCATCAAATGCATGGGTCTACTACCAGTCAAGCTATAAGTTCTTCGAGCAGTGAGGGTGGTTCTTCTCCCCCTCCAGATTCGAACGCGGCGAGTATTACAACTACTCCGCCAATTCCTAGCCCAAGTGGTTCTGGATATATTCCCGGAACTACCATACCAATTACAACCATGGCGTTTCACTCAGTCACGGGTAGTTCGAGGCCTATGGTCACAAATCCTTTATATGGTTTTATACCAACACCTACTCAAGGTTTCGCTTCAATACCCACTTCTGAACCTGAGAGATATACTACCCCTAGAGTCACCCCAACGCCTTTAACTACTGCATCTGTGTTGTCTTTAAGACAACAAATGGATGAAAGTAACCATGATATGGTTAACCTCTTAACACAACAAATTGGAACTGTCTTCAACCCTTTGATCCAAAATACCAATGACAGTTACCAAATGTTAGCCTATCAAATGGGTCGAATTGCTGACTTTTTTGGCACTCCAGCCCCTCAAACTCAGCCTAGGGTTAATTATGTGGCACCACAAATGATTTTACCTGCTATGTCTGCTACTCCTTTTAATCCAAGGCCACCACATGTAATTCCTCAAGTTACACAACAGCAAGAGCCGGTGCCAATAGGTCAAGAGGAATACCAATATCAGAATGAGGTTAACCAACCTCCTCCAGTGGTAATGGTTCGAAGGAATCAAGACCCTGATGATGTGGTTCGAAATGTTCAGAATAATAACAATTTCGCTGCACCTAACAACTTAGCAACTTTAGTCGAAACTATTCTGAACCAAAATGGCCTTAACACTGGTACTCGAAGGCCAAACTTTGTTTCTGCATTGTCTGAATATGTGTTGCAAACAGAGTTACCTAGAGGTTGGAAGGTTCCAAAATACACTAAGTTTGCAGGAGATACTAATGAGTCAACTGTTGAACACATTGCTAGATACTTAGCAGAGTCTGGAAATTTGGCAAATAATGAAAACCTACGAATGAAATATTTTCCTAATTCATTAACCAAAAATGCTTTCACTTGGTTTACAACTTTGCCTCCTAATTCGATCCATAACTGGACTCAGTTAGAGAGGTTGTTTCATGAACAGTTTTACATGGGCCAAACTAAGATAAGTCTCAAAGAATTGGCTAGTGTTAAAAGAAAAACACAAGAAACTGTTGATGATTATTTGAATAGGTTTAGATTATTAAAGGCTCGATGCTTTACATCAGTGCCTGAACATGAACTAGTCGAAATGGCTGCAGGTGGTCTAGACTATTCGATTAGGAAAAAACTAGATACTCAATATCTTCGAGACATGTCTCAATTGGCTGATAGAGTTAGGCAAATCGAAAGATTAAAAGCTGAAAAAGCCAGAAACTCTAAGTTTCACAAAAAGAAAGATGTTGCTTTTTTAGATTCTTATGATAATGATTTTGGATATGAAACTGAAGATGAGTATGTAGATGTTGATGATAGTGATATCAATGTGGCAGAATTAAAACCAGGGCCTCCTTATATTTGTAAATTGTTGAGGCCTTCGAATGGAAAAAATCCTGTCGAACCTAAAAATGAGAAATACGCTACTAAAACTTATTCTTTTGATATTACTAAATGTGATGAAATTTTTGATTTGTTGGTATCTGATGGTCAAATAGTTGTTCAAAAAGATTTAAAAATACCTCCTATTGAACAAAGAAAGAAAAGAGGCTATTGTAAATTTCACAATTATTTAGGCCATAAAACTCACCAATGTGTTCTTTTCAGGGATTTGGTTCAACGCGCATTGAACGAAGGAAGGCTTAAGTTTGCTGAAAAAACTAAGCCACCAATGAAAGTGGATACTCATCCACTATCAACTGCTGATGCTAGCATGGTTGATGTACTGGATTGCAACATGGTTGAGATCAGCGAAGCTGATGTGGCTGCTGCTGTCAAAGCCATACCTGAGGGAGAGTATGACCAGAAGGTGAAAGAGGTTTACCCTGCTGCTGAAGAGGAATTAGTAGATTTCCTCAATAGGTGTAAGTTGAACAACGCTGAAGTCATGCTATGTCCTCGCTGCAGTGCTGTATGTGATAAGGAGGCAGTGACAAACCTGAAGAAAGTTTTGCCTTATGCTGATCACAAAAGAAAATGGCCAAGTTCTAAACCAAATAAGAAGAGCTGGCCATATCAGAAGATTGATTGGAGTAAGTCTCACAATCAAGGCTTATCTGTTCATCAGAGGCTTGGCCCTCAAAGAACCTTCAAACCATCCAACAAAGCACCTACAAACCAGTGGGTCAGTGGCCAATATGTGGCCTTCGACAAGAAGTGGATGGAGAAAGGAAGCTCTAGCAACGTCAATGTGAAGTTCACTGCTGGAACTTCGAAGGTGTTTGCTGAATCAAAAGTGACAGCTGGCTCGAAACCACGAGTTGGTTCGAAAGTGGTTGCTCAACCACCTAACTCCCAAACTGCAACTGAAGCCAACAAGTATGGTTATAGGAATAATTATAAGGGTAAGAATCCCATGACTCGAACCCAATGGCGTAGGTTCCAGCGTAGGAAGAAGCTGGCTGCTCAAGATAGTAAGGCTGGGGGCAAATCTGATGATAAGGGAAAGGCTGAAATGGTCGAAAGGCCAACTAAGGTAAAGCTAACTCCTATAAAAGAGTCAGATGCTGAAAATAAAGAGAATACTGATAAAGAAGAGGATCTCATGGAAGATGATGATCTTTTAGATGAAGAGTCTGATTTCGATGTGTTGGTGAATGTGGTGTCAGTTTTACCACTGGAGTATGATGTTCCAACAGAGATCGAGGAGGTCGAAGAAGAGTTCGAGGCTCTTGAATTGGCTAATCATAAGCCAGTGTGTTTTTATGTTATGGAGAATGGCTGCGTAGAGGCACAAGATGCTGTCTTCGAAAGGCCAGATGGAGGGATGAGAAACCATCTAAAAGCTCTATTTATTAAAGCCAAAGTGAATGATGTGGGGGTTAACAAAATCCTGGTTGATGGTGGTGCTGTAGTTAACATCATGCCTCACTTCATGCTTAAGAAGTTGGGTCTTTTCGACACTGACTTACATTCTCACAATGTGGTCTTAGCCAATTATGAGGGCAAAACTGGCCACTCCCTTGGTGCTATACAATTGGAGGTTTGTGTGGGCAGCACAATTAGGAAAACTTTGTTCATGGTGATTGCTGCTAGGCCAAACTACAACCTGCTGTTAGGCAGAGAATGGATTCATGGGGTTGGTGCTGTTCCTTCGTCCCTTCACCAAAGGCTAATTTTGTGGAGAGATGATGGCCTTGTTGAAAACATTGAGGCTGATCAAAGTGCTTATTTGGCTGATTCGAGCACAGTGACCTTGCAAAACTTTGATAAAAATCTGGCAAATATTGCTCCATGTGGAGAACAAGATGCTGCCTTCAATCCAAACATGGTAAGTCCTGATAGTGTTTACCATTCTGTTAAGTTGCATCCTACCCATGGGTTCAGTTGGGAGAGGGAGCCTGTTGATGGACCCCAAATGGGATATGCACCTGTACCAGCTTCCGGTTGGGAAGACATCGAAAATAATGCTGATGTTTAAGTCCCCCGAATGGAGCAGGATTACGGCTTATGCTGCCGAGAAGAGAATAAAAATGGCTATTGAAGCTATTGAAAATAATGATGATATGGCTGTTGAAGCCAATGACAATGTAGAAAACAAATTGGCAACAAGTGCCAATGCTTCGAATGCTGGCAATAACCAAAGATTGGATTGCATTTATGACGAAGAACCCTTGGGTTTCGAAAAAGATCCAATTAGTTCAAGTCAAAAAATGCAGGCCCAAGATCCTTTACAAGAGATTGATATTGGAAATGGCTCTATTAAAAGGCCAACTTATATCAGCGCCAATATTAATCCAATGTTGAAAGGAAAGTTGGTTGAATTGCTCAAGGAATACAAAGACTGCTTTGCTTGGGATTACAATGAAATGCCAGGATTAAGCAGAGAATTGGTCGAACACAGATTACCTCTTCGACCTGATAAAAAACCTGTGAAGCAGCTTCCAAGGAGGTTCGCTCCAGAAATCATGACAAAGATCAAGACAGAAATTGAAAGGTTGCTCAAGTGCAAGTTCATTCGAACAGCCAGGTATGTTGAATGGTTAGCTAATATAGTTCCTGTAATAAAAAAGAATGGTTCACTTAGAGTTTGTATAGATTTTAGGGACTTAAATAATGCTACACCTAAAGATGAATATTCAATGCCTGTAGCAGAAATGTTAATTGATTCAGCAGCAGGCCATGAATATTTAAGTATGTTAGATGGCTACTCTGGTTATAATCAGATTTTTATAGCTGAAGATGATGTTGCTAAAACTGCCTTTCGTTGCCCTGGTGCTTTGGGCACTTATGAATGGGTAGTGATGCCCTTTGGATTAAAAAATGCAGGGGCAACGTATCAAAGAGCAATGAATTCAATTTTCCATGATTTCATTGAAATTTTCATGCAAATATACATTGATGACATTGTTGTCAAGTCTTCATCTTCTGATGATCATCTAAGTCATCTTAGAAAGTCATTTGAAAGAATGAGGAAATGTGGACTAAAAATGAATCCACTAAAATGTGCTTTTTGTGTACATGCAGGAGATTTCCTTGGTTTTGTTGTGCATAAAAAGGGCATAGAGATCAATCAGAATAAAACAAAGGCTATCATGGAGACAAAATCTCCAACAACGAAGAAACAGCTTCAATCTTTGCTTGGTAAAATTAACTTCTTGAGAAGATTCATTTCGAATCTAAGTGGAAAGGCACATCCTTTCTCTCCACTGTTAAAGCTTAAGAAAGATGAGGTTTTTCATTGGGGATTCGATCAACAGAGGGCATTTGATGATATCAAGGCTTATTTGTCAAATCCTCCTACACTAATGCCTCCAATTCGAAACAAAGAAATGAAGTTGTATATTTCAGCATCAGATACAACCATTGGGAGTATGCTTGCTCAAGAAGATGAAGATGGTGAAGAAAAAGCCATTTATTATTTAAGTAGAGTTTTAAATGATGCTGAAACTAGATATTCTGTAATAGAAAAACTCTGCCTTTGTTTGTATTTTTCTTGTACCAAACTTAAGCATTATATAAAACCAGTTGATGTTTATGTTTATTCCCATTTTGATATTATTAAACATATGTTATTGAAACCAATTTTACATAGTAGAATTGGAAAATGGGCATTGGCTCTAACAGAATACTCATTGACATACAAACCTTTGAGAGCTGTTAAAGGCCAAATAGTGGCTGATTTTCTTGCTGATCATTCAGTAAGTGAAGTTCCAATAGAGTCTGTTGACATCGAACCCTGGAGTTTGTATTTCGATGGATCTAGACATAAACATGGTACAGGAATTGGGGTTTTTATACTTTCACCAAATAAAATTCCCACAAAATTTAAGTACAAAATTAATGGGTCTTGTTCGAATAACGAAGCTGAATATGAGGCTTTGATTACAGGTTTAGAAATTCTTCTAGACTTGGGGGCAAGACATATTAAAATAAGAGGAGACTCTGAATTAGTAATTAAGCAATTGACAAAAGAGTATAAATGCATCCAAGAGCACTTAATGAAATACTTTGTGATTGCTTTTTCTTTGCTAAAACAGTTTGAGTCTTATGTTATTCAACATGTGCCTCGAAATGAAAATCAAGAGGCCAACGATTTAGCACAAATCGCTTCTGGTTATAAGATGTCAAAAGATGAGTTCGAAGAGCTCATCGAAATCAAGGATAAAATGATCTCGAGCGATTCTTCTGATGTACAATTGTCAATGCCAAAACATTTGGGGGCAGATAAACATGATTTTCAGGGAAATTTTGAAAATTTTGACAATTTCCAACATGTTGACATGCATTTCGAAAGTTTCGTAACAGAAATTTTTGTCATTGACAATCTGAGTGATTCTGATTGGAGAAAGCCAATTGTAGATTATTTGGAAAATCCATCAGGAGTCACAGATAGGAAGATAAAATACAAAGCCTTAAGTTATACCATTATTGGAAATGAGTTATTCAAGAAAACCCCTGAAGGGATTTTGTTGACATGCCTTGGTGAAAATGAAGCATTTTTAGCCATTACCAACGTACATGGTGGTTCATGTGGCGCTCATCAAGCAGGCCACAAAATGAAATGGTTATTGTTTCGAAGAGGGTTTTATTGGCCTTCAATGCTTAAGGATTGTATAGAATTCGCTAAAGGCTGCCAAGAATGTCAAAAACACACAGGCATTCAACATGTTCCTGCAAGTGAATTGCATTCGATAGTTAAACCTTGGCCTTTTAGAGGATGGGCTTTAGATATAATTGGTGAAATTAGGCCTACATCATCGAAAAACCATCGTTTCATTTTAGTTGGAATTGATTATTTCACAAAATGGATCGAGGCTGTAGCTTTAACAAAAGTGGATCAAGAAACTGTGATTGGTTTTATCCAAGATCATATTATTTATAGATTTGGATTACCTGAAACTATTACCACTGATCAAGGAACAGTTTTCGTTGGGCAAAAAATGCAAAATTTTGCTAATGAAGCAGGTTTTAAGTTATTGACATCAACGCCCTATTACGCACAAGCAAATGGTCAAGTTGAGGCAGCCAATAAAATTATTATTGGTTTGATTAAAAAGCATATTGCTCAGAAACCAAGGAATTGGCATAATACTTTGAATCAAGTATTATGGGCCTGCAGAAACTCTCCTAAAGAATCTACAAACTCAACTCCGTTTCGATTGACTTATGGTCATGACGCTGTGTTACCTGTCGAAATCATGGTGCAATCCATGAGGGTACAAAGACAGATGGAAATTCCTATTGAACATTATGAAAGCCTCATGATGGATGAGTTGGTTGATTTGGATGAAGAAAGATTGCAAGCTTTAGACGTTTTAATTAGACAAAAAGTTAGAGTGGCTAAAGCTTACAATAAGAAGGTTAAAGGCAAAACCTTTAACGTGGGAGAGTTGGTTTGGAAAGTCATCCTGCCCACGGATAGGAAAGACAGAGTTTTTGGAAAATGGTCACCACATTGGGAAGGACCATTCAAAATTGTTCAAGTGTTTTCTAATGGCGCATATGAGATTCAAGAGTTAACCCCTGAACAACGTTCAGTAAACATAAATGGTAAATATTTGAAAAAATATAAACCAACATTGCAAGAGATACACATAGATCCAGGTTAAATTAAAAATACGTTAAATTAAAATGGCAAATAAAGCTGCCAACACATTAGGTTCAAGGACAAAGGTCCATACAGCCTTATCAAAATAAAAGATAATTGTAAAACATAAAAAGGCTAAGCTACTAGCCTCTAACAGACTCTAATGCCAATCCTAATTTATTTCTACGGACAAGATTGTCCCAGCTACTTTGGCATAGATTTGCCTTTCGAAGGCTTTGCTCCCTTTGACCTACGCTGCTGAATGACAAAGGGAAGTAGCTCATCATCGGCATACTCGTCAGGAGGCTGATAGGTCTTCAGATATTCGACGTAATCTTCGTCAAAATCAGAAGGAGAGACAGGAGAGCCGTGAGGTTTCACAACTTCAAACCCTTCAGAAGGAGGAGAATCAAATTGTTCCTCACCAAAGGAATTATCAAGAAATTCCTCATCAGAGGGTTTATAAGTTTTCAGAAACTCAGCCCAATCCTCATCAATTTCATCAGAAGAAATACATATAGGTTGTTGTTGTTGTAGAACCTGTTGAGGAGCCTTTGCTTTTCGAGGAAGAACTCGCCTAGTTCTAACTTTGGAAGAAGAGCCTTTAGTCTTCTTCTTCACTTGAGATTTCCCTTCGCCTGCCATGCTTTTAAGAGTATTCTTTCTTTTCTTTGCGTTTGCGATATGAGATGGAAAGTAAGGCTAAGGCACTGCCTATTTATAATAGAATAACCCTCGCAATAAATAAGGCAAAGAACGATCCTAACTAACCGTATTGGATATGCATTGGGGAACGTTTGTTTTAATTGAGAGGATATGCGTTGGAAAACGTTTGTTTCAGGGAATCAAATTCAAACTGTTAGTAACCGTCTTGTCCTATCAATTAGGAAGGTTTGACTAAACTTTAATGTGCTGTAACAACGTGCAAATGGCAAAAGAGTAATTTGCCATAGAGAGTGATGTTTCGAATAATGTGCTGTATAGATGGGAAATATATATATAAAAAAAAAATAAATATATAAATATAATCCTACTCTATTCGAAGCGAAAAGGAATGCACAAAGAACAATAATTAAAATGGCAATAATTAAAATTCGCCACGATTCAAAAAGCAAGAAGGATGATATTGTTTTATTGAAATAGAGGGATATTGTGGTACATCAGGAAAGTACGAATTCACTTAGGCTGAGGTTTAGGTTTGGGAACCTTCACATCCTCTGGTTTTATCTTACCCCTATAAAGGGCTATTGCTATGTCAGCAAGTTCCTGGACCTCAGGAGGATAATCATCCAGCCTTTCCTCATGTGTCCAGAGAAATTCCTCCAGATCAGAGCCCAATTCTTCCTCTTCTGATTCGGTTAAGATTAGTTCTTCTTTGTTCCTTTCATAGCGCAGCCTATTTTCTTCACAACGCCAAGGCTCTGCACCTTTCTTGCCCTTACCTTTGGAGCCTGAAGCATCCTTACTAACAGGTTTCTCCATAACTTGATTCTTTGGTAAGTTTACTAAATTATCATGGATAGGTAGGATGAGAAAGACCACTCTTTTATAGTATCATTGGGGTTGGTTGGGTCAACAAAAGTCGTCAAGATAGTTCATTTAATGAGCTTTGTTGTCAGCAATTTTTGACTTGACTGTCTCGATACGGTATTTTTGACTGTTCGCTTTTCTGTGGTTCTTGGAAATGATGCAAAGGAGGAAAGATTCACCTCTGATGACGCCGCCGTTGGAAATCGTGAAACATTTATGACCTGTCTTTTCAAAAACGTCACTATCTCATTCGAAGCGTTTCAATCGAAAGTGCCGTTTTTGGGGGGCAATTTGTTGGGTTAGATTTTTATACATATATTTATTTTCAATTCCAACATAAAGGTCAGTGGAATGAAATGGTATTGTAATACCAAAATAAAAATCGAATTGGAATAATCATCTGATAGAATATTCGAAGTAACGCTCCGATTTCACAAAGCGATGTTTCGATCCTTCGTGTTGAGGCGAAATAGTTGGGGCTGAGTTGGGCTTTAATAGAGTTTTCGTTTAAACTTCGAAGGAGATCATTTTATTGGGCCAAAAGAATTAGGCCCAAAAGTAAACGAAACAAATGAGCCCAAAGTTTAAGCGCGAAGAGGAGCGGTTTTCGTGGTTGAAGAACGTGGGGCACGAAGATCAAATCTGGAGCGTCCAGATAATCGAGGCAGTTATCATCAAGGCAGTTAGGAAATAGTTCAAATATATATAGCTGTTGCTTAGAAGGAAAAAGGGGTCGCAAAACTGTTTACTAAATTTCTCTAAGTATTCTGAGTACTCGAGCGTAAGAAAGAAAGGAATCACAGAGGAAAATGTACGGTTTGTGAACCATTTTTTATTTGTATTCGCAAGTTTATCTTTAATGCAAGTTCATTTACTGCAAATCTACATTTTTATTGTTATTCTTCTTTAAAATGTATTGATTCTGAGGCGATTCAAATCAGTATATTTTGTCTTTAATTTCGAACGAAACTAAGAAATCAAATGTTTGTTAAACTTTAATGAACATTAAGTTATTTTCTCTAACAAAACAAGCATAAAATTGTCCTGAGATTTCTAGTCAATCTCGCAAGTTTAAAATACTTAGACTAGCGCTTGTTTACCAAATTTTACTGTAAACAGACTCCTAAAAATATGGTCCTCTTTTTTTCTTTTTCTATTTTGGGACGCAAAAATAAGGTCCTCCTAATTATTAACCAAAATAAAAATAAAACTTGATTAATTATTATTAATCCCCCTAGCTTAAGTATCCCAGAAGATCATGCGGTTGGTAATCAAAGCACGCAAATTAAGCAGCAGATGGAGCAGGTACAAACTTGATACCACTAGCATCCAAAATTGCTGATGTTAACTTATTTGCATTAATTGGTTCCTTGTAATCTAAACTCTCATCTTCATATACATCCCACCATTTCTTCACCAACATTTTAATATCCTCTCTTTGCATATTTTCTTCCACCCCAGTATACCTCCAAGGCTTAGACCCCTGTATTGTCACACCAATATTATTTAATTAATTAATTAACCAAATTAAATTAATTTAAAATTTTCAATATATATAAATATTAAAAAAAACTTACAGCTGCACAGTAATGAACAACTTTAACTTTTTCAAGCTCAACATTCTCAGGGTGACGCCATAACATGGCCAGCACAAGATTATAAACATTAGGAATTGGCTTGTATTTGTCTTTGAAGTACATGTTCAAAAAATCCTAAAAAAAAAAAAAATTGTTAATTATTATTATTATTAGCTAACTTGATGACAATTAATTAATTTATAAAATTTAAATATTAATTACTAATTAGTACCTGTTCAGCAAAGGAAGTTGGCTTAGTGACTTGAAGTTTTTGAAGGAGATCATGATAAGTTGTCATATTAGGTTCATAAACAAACATGCCAGCATTGAAGTAAAGAGGTGGTTTGGGCCCAAAATTTGTTGGCCATTGAACTTTGTCAGGACACTGCTGACAGTAACCGATTTCATATTGCTTAGTGTGACGCCAAGAGGCCTCACAAAAACAGTCTTTTACAGCATAGAAATAGTTATTTGGCAAGTCAAATAAATGATCAATGTTTTGAAAAACTTGAATGTCACCATCAAGGTAAATCATCTTGTCATAATCCTCAAACTGCAACATTAATTTCCAAATTAAAACATAATCATAAATTAATGAAAAATATTAAAATTGACACTAGTATATATATATATATATATATATATATATATATATATATATATTATTCATTTTTAGAAAGTATTAGCAGCGACCGCATTGAATTGTATCCGAGCGTTACACTCTGATCCAACTACTTTGCGGTCGCTATCAATCATCTGAATATAGTGCAAAATTAACTTGAAGTTAAAAATGGAGAGTAAAAGAGGGAGAGATTGCTTACAGCCCAGATACGTAGCTTGGAGTAGTTGATGACATAATAAGCCATAGCAAATTGAGT
This sequence comes from Trifolium repens, assembly GCA_030408175.1. NCBI lineage: Eukaryota > Viridiplantae > Streptophyta > Magnoliopsida > Fabales > Fabaceae > Trifolium > Trifolium repens. The sequence goes on along the minus strand of CP125836.1, from coordinate 48,475,117 downwards.
TTGATTCTCAGGAGGGTAAACAGGTTCAATCTCTCTAACAATGCAACCTTGAGAAGTGAGAATATTCCGGTGTTCGACCGGAACATCGGGCAAAACTGCAACCACTAGAGGGTACATGGTTTTAACCTTACGAAGGCCTTTGGCTAAACCAACGACACCTTTAACATAGTCACCGTTTCCGGCAAGGAAGGTCACAAAAGCGCGTTTTGTGGCCTTACCTTGAGCGTTAGTGATGTTGGTTGCAGCGGTTATGAGATCAGGAGCCATGGTTTTTGTGTGAGAGAGTTGTTTGGTTAACTGCAAAAAGTAGTTTGAAAAGTTGGAAATTAAGGGACAGACAAAGAATCTTTGTGATTGTTTGTTATGTTTGTTGTTGTGTTGGTTGGAGGAATGATACGGTTGCTTGCTTATATAGAGCTTTGGAGGGTATAGTTGGTAATTTAAATAAGAGGTAATCTAACGGTTAAACAGATGATCTTGGAATTGGACGGTTGTGGATAGCTTTGCATTGATTAATTATATACTCCGTATTATGATTTGATGGACACCGATTATTTTTTTATTTTTATTTTTTTGACAATTGATTAAATTCATGTTCAAATTTATAAAGTTATTATTAATTAATTATAATAATAATGATAATAATTAATTATAGGCCGCAAATTTTAGCTCGATTAGCAAAAAATGACAGTTGTTAGTTCGACGTCATTTAATCTATCTACCAAATAATCAAATAATATTCAAAAAAAAATTATTATTACAAGAAAAGTCTTAAACTTGTTTTTTATTATGATAAAAGTCAGAGTAGTTGGTACTAAATAAAAAATTAAAAAGTAGTAGGAGATTTTTTTATCTTTTTTTAAGAAACTCATTTTGGGTTTCATTACTTCCGTATATATTACTCATCAAGGGGTTTTTACAATGTGATACCATATTATTGAGATCTATTAAGTGTGAGTTGAGTCACATTTTATAAGTAAAATGACACATAAATCTAATGTTTTAAAGTTTTGGGTAAAAGTGTAGTGTCAACATTATTTGTGTGGTTATTCAATATCTAATATGTTGATAGAAAATTCATATAAAATTTTGTTCTAATGATAAAAAATATTAAGCAACCAATACTTTAAATAAACATAAAATAACAAGATGTGGAATATAATAGGTAGACTTGTCAAATGAGTCGGTTCGGCCAAGTTCAGTTTGATCCGCTAGGCCAAATTAATTAAATGGGTCAATTTGGCCCGACTCATATTAAGTCACGTGGACTCATGAGCCAACCCAACCCATTTTTATTTTAAAACTAGTGTAATTTTCAGGCGTCTTCCGGGTTAGATCTACAAAAGAATTGTTATTTTATTAACACACACACATTATAAAATAAACAAGTTTTGTTTGTCCAAGTTAAAATAGAAATCAAAAGTAAATGTTTTAAAATGAATAAAATGCATACATATAAATATAAAAATTATTTCATTATACATATAAAAAATTGATTAAAATAAATAATTTAGATATAACAAAAAAATCATTCGTACAATAGTCGTGGTTGCGGGTAAAATCGATCATAGGCACGGGACAAATAGCTTAACGCATACATGAAGATTAAATAAATTTATATAAAAGATACTGATAAATAATAGTGATCTTGTGCATCGTTCGAGATGAACGAATGCTCAGAGCCTCATATAAAAAGAGGTAGCAAATATTTTTTTAGTAATAATTATAATATGTATAAATATTAGATGACCATAATTTTTTTTTTATAGTATATTGTAAATAGTTGGTGGATAAACATTGTTTTTGTAGTAATAATGTAATTCAAATATATAAGTTTGCGCAATTATTTTTTATGTTTACGAATATATGCAAAAAAGATGAAACTTTTGTTTTTTGTTTTTGTACCAACATCGCATTATTGTCTTCCTTTTATAACCAACACCACTTTCTCTTTCCTTTTGAATGTTTATGATCACTTTTGTAATTCCATTGCTTCAGCACCTTATTTGCACGAAAATTAAAACAACCATTTTTTTCCCTTAAATTTTCCTTTATATATATATATATATATATATATATATATATATAAAAGATAATTACATATGAATCAAAGATAGACGGAAAACAAACTGCGCCGTTAAACCTTTCTGTATAGCAAATCCCAACACACGAAAAACTACATCCATAAATCTAGGCGTCACAATATTATTATGCATTACCCATTGAACTCTTTTCAGAAAGTTAACAGTCTCTGGTGCTAGAAAGTCGAAGGTAACAATTGCAAATGGATTAAACACATTTAAAGCTTTAAAAGCTTTGAAATGGATTAAACACGAAAAAATTCAAACTTTGTGTTTTTAGACTAAAAATTGGTCCCTTACACCTTTATTTATTACAAAGAAAATAAAACATTAAAAATGGGCTATAAACCCCATTGCCAAGCCCTTGTTATGTTTTTGGATGATTAACACAACACTTAACTTCTTTCCTTCAATTTGGTACATGCCCTCCAATGACTTGATCATGAATGGAAGTAACGACTCATTGACATTCCTAGCACGTGCCTTAGTCATAGGTAGGCATGGCAACGAGGCGGGACGGGGACGGATTTTGCTCTCCTCAAACTCAAACCTATATAGTTTGGATTTCTCCAAACTCATCCTAATTCTGAGCGGGGATAAAAAGTATAATCCCAAACCCAACGGGGATCGGGTATCCCAACGGGGTTCGGGTATCCCCATTACGTATTTTCCTACATGAATTTGGATTGTATTTTAGTATTTTTTTATTAAATAAAAGAGGTTAAAAGCCCAAAATTATTTTGTTTCAAAGATATTTTTTAAAATAAATAAAAGAAATAGAGAAAATAGTTTGTTTAATACTCAAATTAAAGATAAAAATTATATATATATATATATATATATATAAATGTAATTTAAGAAATTGTTTAAGAATTTCTAATTTAAAAGAGGTAAAATCTAATTTTAATATATGTGGGGCGGGTTCGGGATGGGTATCAATGTCTACATTACCCGCCCCAACCCCATCTTTTGAAATCAGGGAAAATGCAAACCCGAATCCAAACTCAGTCAACTCGGATGTTTCCTGTCAAAGCGGGTATGGTTTTGGGCTTTTGGCAGGTACCTGCAGGTATGGGTTTTATTGTCATGTCTAGTCATAGGACTGTCTAAGCTTTGAATCACTTATGTCGCCTTGAATTATGTCCTCATCATATATGATAAATTACTACTACCTTCGTCCCAAAATAAAAGAACTAGTTTGTCTACTGCACGTATCTCAATGCACAATTTTGATCACTAATATTTTTAATTCTCTATTACTAAAAATTATAAAAATTGGATATTTTAAAAATATTCATCAAAACAAATCAAACAAGATCTTATATACTTATACTTATATTTATATTTATATATTATTCAAAAAATATGGTCAAAGCATGATAAGTGAATAGTACAATTTAATCAAAATAGTTCTAGTAAAATGGGACGGAGGTAGTATTATTTATTTAATAGTTTTTTTTTTATGTTTTGTAGTCCCTAATTTACATATATGATTTAATCAACGTTTATTTTTTTTTATCAGATAGTCAAAAAAATAGAATTTTATGACTATTTAGAGTAAACCATCGAATATGTCTATGACTTTATAGACTATTCTCAAATAAATCATTAACTTTATAAATATTTCAAAAAACTATCTGTCTCGATTAAATTTTATTTAAATTAGTCCTTCTAAATATAAATTAGGGACTATATGGTTTTTTCTAATTAACCCTCACATAAATTGGGGGTAGATGCCCTATGCTGACATGTTACCAATTAAATTCAGCCATATGTGTCCAAGTCAACATCAAATAATTTTTTACCAAAAATAACTTTGACTACTTTAATTTTCAAATAACTATATTTTAATTATATTAATACTTTACATTAATTATACTTTAGGTTACACATATTCTTATCATTTACTAAAAAACACTTTTCACAAATCATATTCATCTCTTTTTACGGATTCATCTTTTCTTTCTCCGTAAGATCAAATTTTTTCGTCGGTGCTTCGCTTGTTGCCGGCGCTTCACTTGTCAACGTCGATGCTTCACTTGTGATCCTTGAAGATTGATGTTTCATTAGGCTCTGAAATCACTTCTCCATCATCGGCCTCTTCATAATTGTCTTTCAAAATTTTGTTTCGGCTACGTTTGTTCCAGAATCGATTAATCTTAGTAACATTGATTTTATTTTTTATTCTCTTGTATGTTTTAATCACTATTTGTCGATTTAACAATTCAAATAACAATTACAAATATCTCAAGGAATTAAATCGATAGAGAGTGATTAAAACATACAAGAGAATAAAAAAATAAAATCAATGGTGATTATCTCTAGATGAACAGATTCTGGAACAAAAGCCAAAAAAAAATTCTTAAAGACAATGGTGAAGAGGCCGGTGATGGAGAAGTGATTCTGAGCCGAAGGAAGCGGCGATCTTCAAGGATCACAAGTGAAGCAACGACGAAAACAAGTGAAGCGGCGGCGACAAGTAGGGGTGTGCAATGGTTGGAAACCACACCACACCACACCAAACCATAAATTAGAATATCGTTTATAACCAAAACCATTTCAATGACAAACCGGTTATTTTATAAAATCAATTTGGATATGGTTCATAACCGGTTTGAAAACAATTCATAACCGGTTAGTAATAAAAATTGGATTATTCAATTGAACCAACTTTTTTTCTAAAAAATCGGGAAAATAATTTGAACTTTTTTTCCAAAAAAATATTAGAAATTATTACGGAAAAAATCGGAAATTTTACTACGGAAAAAATACCGAGAACTTTTTTTACGGAAAAATCGGAAAATTTTTTTCCGGAAAAATCTAAAACATTTTTTCCCGGCAAAAGATCAAAAACTTATTTCCGGCTAAAAAACGGGACCTTTCTTTCAGAAAAATCGAGAATTTTTGTTCTGGAAAAAATCGGAAACTTTTTTTCCGGAAAAGTCGGAAACTTTTTTCCGAAAAAATCAAGAACTTTTTTTCCCCGCAAAAAATCGGAAATTTTTTTTGAGAAAAATCGAGAACTTTCTTTCCAGAAAAAATCGGAAACTTTTTTTCCCGGCAAAAAAATGGAAATTTTTTCTGGAAAAATCGATAATTGTTTTTACGGAAAAAATCGGAAACATTTTTTCCGGTAAAATTTGAAACTTTGGAATTGTTTTTAACTGAAATCGAAACTTTTTTCCGCGAAAAAAATTGAAAAATTTTCTCGAAAAATGATGCCGACAAGAGAAGCACCAACGAAAAAATTTGATCTTACGAAGAAAGAAAAGATGAATTCGTAAAAAAAGATGAAATGGATTTGTGAAAAGTGTTTTTTAGTAAATGATAAGAATATGTGTAACCTAAAATATAATTAATGTAAAGTAGTAATCTAAAATATAATTATTTGAAAATTAAAGTAATCAAAATTTTTTTTGGTAAAAAATTATTTATATTTGACTAGATACATGTGGCTGAATTTAATTGGTATCATGTCAGCATAGGGCAACTACCCTCAATTTATGTGAGGGTAGAGAAGTAGTCACCGGGACTATATTGATAGTAAATGGATAAAGTTATAGACCAAATTGATGATAAAGATTTATTTGGTAGTGTGTGGTTGAATACATGGACTAAGTTGCAGATTAATAAAGTCAAAAACTTTTTCGAGATATTCACAAAGTCAAAGATATATTTGATATTATCTTATAAAGTTATGGGTCAAATTGATAGTTTACTCTATTATATATTATAAATAAGTGAAGTGTTTAAAATTCGAATTCTATCTACCAAGTATAAAATTTAATGTTTTACCAACTGAGTTAAACATACGGAAAAATTCGGCGTCTAATCTATCAACAAGAAAAACTACTCGTATGATCTTTCTTCTGTTTTATTAATTACTCGTATCTAAATTATAAGCATTGCTATTTTGCAAGAAATTTTTACACAAGAAATACAAGAATTAATACATGGCAAAATCTTAAAAGATGATATCATTTAATATCTTTTTTATATAGAAATCATAAATGATAGTATTTATTTTTATAATTCTTCTCCTTAAATTTTCTTAACAAAAAGTTTTTCCCCTAAACTATTTATCTAATCTAATCCTAACTTATAAGGATGGTATTATGTGGTGGATAATCAACAAATTTCTTTTTCAGGTTACCTGCCACCGTCCTTGTGGCTATCATTTAGTAGCATTACCATTTACCACCGACATGCCATACATAATTATATCCACACGATGGTGACTCACATTGACGATACTAAACACGTGTCATCCATCTAAATATATAATTAGCATTTTTGTGGGACCCGTATCCTTAGCATGTATGCAACGTATACACTCTGTTTGCAAAATAGAAGGCCGTGTGGCGGTTAGTTCTGGTTGTTAGTTAGTTGGTCCAAAATTAACTAGTCTAATCTATTTTACTAATTCAATTAATATTAATATCTATAATCTTGACAACAAAGTACCTTTATTTGCTACTGTAGGTTTCATTGGATTAGTGATGGTCGTCTTTTTCCACCCTTTTGGCGTTTTTTAACGTTTTGCCTGCTGTTCCCAAATATTCACCGCGTTTGTCTTTAGCTCGCCCAGATATCACCTTATTCGCCCTTCTTGCTTCCAGGTAGGGTTTATCTGGGTAGATATCTATCTGTATCTGGAAAGGGTTTATGTTGGGAAGGTTTTACTGCCTTCCTCCTCTTTAATTAGGGTTAGCTTTCGCTCACTTTCCCCCCATTAATCTTCGTCTCTGATTCGAATTTGAATTTCAAATTCTTGATTATTTTATATTATAATTGAACCTATAAATTCGATGAGTTTGTGTTGTTTATTTGCATTCAACGTTGTGCTTCGTATTAAATTAAAATGGCCAAGGTTTGTAAAAAGTTTGATGATGTCGCTGATATTCTTCCCAACCAGGGCTCCATTCGTATCAAGGTCCGTGTTCTTAGATTATGGAAGATTCCCTCCTTTCTCAATCCTTCTGAGATAAGTTCTATTGAGATGGTGCTGATTGATGATAAGGTATGTTGTGTATAAAACTTACATGTTTTGGTCAGATTATTCATTGTTGTTCTGCATCTCAAGGACATCGTAAATTATCTATTTTTTTATATAGGGTGCCAAGATTCATGCTTCTATTAAGAAGCGGCTGTTGTATATGTTTGATTCCAAGATTGTAGAAGGTGAGGCTTATCAGATGTCCTGTTTTGCCGTTGCACCTGAAGTGGGTTACTATAGACCCACCCTCCATCCTTACAAGCTACTCTTCCAAATTAAGACTCGTCTTCAATCTGTGCAGAACTCTCCTATAACTAATTATGGTTTGAGTCTCACTTCGTTGGCTGAAGTTTGTAGTCATACCCATGACTATGAATTTCTGGTTGGTTAGTATTTCGTGTATATTTTTTTATGTTGTCTATTATTTCTGCCATCTTGGTATCGTGGGAATGAAAGCATATTTTGACCTAACCTTGCAGGTGTTATTGGCTTAATGACTGGGATTTCTGCGGAAAGGGAATACATAAGGGATGGAAAGATTACTAAGATGGTTATTGTTGAGTTAACTGATGCTAGGTATATTTGATCCTTGATATTGTTTTTTGTGATCCTGTTTGTTAATCTATTGCTTCATTTGTTTGTATATTAGTTGACTTTGTGTAATTTTTAATAAATAGTGGTAAATGTGAATGTGCTTTGTTTGGTGACTATGTCACTGAGTTGAACAAGAAAATGGGGAAGGCTGATGAAGGGCTTCCAGTGATTGTTGTTCAGTTTGCAAAAATCAAGACATTCAGAGGTTATATATATAGTTATTTTCCTATTCCTTTTCATTGTTATGTATTTTGTATCTTACTTTGTTCTTATCTATAGATCAAGCATCTATTCAAAATGTAATCAATGCCACCAGGATTTTCATAAATCCTGAGATCCCCGAAGCTATTGAGTTTAAAAATAGGTTTGTGTTGTGGTTGATTAATTTCATTATTTTTACATCTGTGTGGGATTTACTTTAATTCCTTGTGTTTGGAATTTCTTCATGATTAGCATCGCTCTGCATGGGATTGATATGGAATCCCTTATTCCTGTGATTGGAGGGAGGGCTAAACCTACTATGGAAGAAGAGTTTCTTCGTATGCACCCAAAAAAGAAAGTTGTTGATCTCAGTGACTTGGAGGAAGGGGGAATGTTTGCTGTATATGGAGTTGTATCTGGAATAGTTCAAGGTGAAGACTGGTGGTACCCAGCCTGCAAGTGTCATAAGGTTGTGCTTCCTGATTCTGGTGCTTACTACTGCAATGGATGCTCCCGACATGTTTTCCAATGTATCCCTAGGTAAACATTATAAAGGGAGAGGCATTAGTTGGTTTGATATTTGTTGAAATCTTATTTTACGAGCTTTCTATGCACCATGTTGTTGTATTTAGGTTCAGGGTTAAGGTTGAGGTATCGGACGGTGATTCAACATTTGTTTTTGTTCTTTTTGATTCTGACATGAGTTATATACTCGAGAAAGCATGTGCTCATTTTGTTGGAAAAGCAAAGGTCTATTTCTTATTTAATATTTCTTTGTGAAGCAACTTTGTTGTTAGTTTTATTTGCTGATTTTGATCATATTCAGGTACCCAATGGAGGTTCCGTCCCGCCTGAGTTTGATTCATTGATTGGCTGTAAGATGTTGTTTATAATTGACAAGGGATTCAACCATTCCAAACTACTTGATGGGACCTTTAGGGTCAAACGTGTCTGCAGCGATCCTCAAATTATTCAAAGATTTTTAGCTGAGGGCCCTTTCAATACTCCTGTAAAGGTGAACCATGAAATATTTCACTCTCTTTCATACAATGTTTTGTTGTGTTTGATATGAAATGCAGAAATATTAACTTTTTTTCCCTTTATTTGTAACCAATGTCTCAGGCAATTGAAATTAACTCTGACAATGACTTGGATGATGTTGACATTGTTCGTGATTCGCAGCCTCTCTCATTCCTGAAAGACATTATTGTCACTCCCCCTATTGATGCTAAGACCTCAGCTGAAGAGGATCCTTTGTTGTCTACTGTGAAGAGAAACTTGGTGGATCAGTTTGATAGTGTTTCTAAGGTTGAAGGGAAGAGGCCTATAAGGCGTGTGAAGGTTAAAATCGAGAAGGAGTAGTTGCAGTGATTATTGTTGTGGAGGCTATTTGTTTGTTGTTATAATTAAGACATAAGTTAGTTATAGTAGTGAGGTTATATGTTAGGTTGCTTTCCTGCAATGCACCATATGTGTTGGTGGAATTATTATGATCTTTTATGTTTACTTTGTTGCATGGTTGATGTATGCTTCTGTTTTATATGTATGTTGCTGGTATACAGCCGTATGAATTAAATAAATAGCCTTCGATTTGTTTAGTTATTATTGTTATTGTTTGCTCCACTTGCATGTTTTGTTCCTGATACTTTATTTCATGCAGCATATATTTGATTTATATATATTTTCAAATCTCGATGAATTTAATGGGCCAAACCTTTTTTGGATTCTTTTGTTCAGCCACCAAAAGTGTAATGTTGGCAAATGTTTATAATAGTATATAAGTGATTTATCAGTATTATATTCTCTTTGTAGGTGTGCATATGTTAATTTTCCATGATATCTATCCCACTGAGTTACATTTAAATGTCCTCTATTATTCATTTTAAATTCTCTTTAATATTAAATTATTTTACAATGTTTTTTCATATTAATTATTTTTTTATAGATTTTATTTTGCATGTGGATCTTGTGTCAAATTATGTAATATGGTCAACCAATAACGGTCGTGTATTTTGTCATGTCCCACTGGTTGTCAATTTTTTTTATTTTATATTTAATATTGATAGGGCTGTCAATGGTGACCCCCTTAAATTGTTTTTCTCTGGTTGCGTACGTCAATTAATGTTTATCTCTGTTTTTCTTTGGTTTAATTGTCTTCATTTTGTAAAATCAATTTGTGTTTTAGTTCACTTTGAAACATGTATTCCGTTGTGTTACACCAAATTTATCATCTATTCTTATCATGTAAATTCCCAGTTGTGCAAATTTTATTTGCACTGTAACTACATTTTAATTAAGTTTATTTTTAAAATAGTATATATGTGTCTCTTGTGTCATATCATTTAATACTTTCAACTAATAGCAGGTATGTATTACCCCGAGTTGCCCTGTTCTGCCCATTATATTTATACAATATGTAAGATTATTTTTCTTTAATGGGTGTCTTTGTCAAATTATTTTAATACTTCCATGGTATCAATGAAATTTTTTATAAGTCTTTATTAATACATTTTTTAGTGTATTTATAAATCTGTGTTTTCATCCAATTGAATTATTTATCTCTCACAGTTACTCGGGTTGTACTGTATCATACATCCTTAAATTTTCTTTAGTATTAAATTATTTTACCATGTATTTTCATATTAATAGTTTTTTTATTGATGTTATTTTACATGTCGTTTTTGTTTTAAATTATGTAACATGGTCATCCAACAACGAGCGTTTATTTCGTCACGCCATACTGGTTGTCCAATATTTTTATATTATATTTAAGATTGATAGAGTTGTCTCTGGTGACCCCGTCAAATTTTTTTCTCTGGTGGCGTACATCAATTAATTTTTCTTTGTAAGAGTTATTTAATTGTCTCCATTTTGTAGAATCAATTTGTGTCTTGGTTCACTTTAAATCATGTATTCTATTGTCTTACGCCAAATTTATTATCTATCTTATTATTTTAAATTATCAGTTGTGCAAATTTAATTTACACTGTAGCAACAATTCAATTTAATTTTTATTTAAATTATATATACGTGCCTCTTGTGTCAAATAATTTAACAACTTCAACCAATAACAATTATCTACTACGCAGAATTGCTGTTTTTGTTTAGTATATTTATATAATATGTAAGACTAATTTTTTTTGCGTCAAATAATTGTTATTAAATTAATCTGGTTGTCCTGATTCACACAGTTTTAAATTTTCTTTAGTATTAAATTATTTTACCCTGTTTCTGCATATTTATATTTTTTTTATACCTGGTATTTTAATCGTATATGTTTGTCAAATCATTTAGTATGGTCAACCAGCAATAAACGTGTATTCCGTCACGTTGTACTGGTTATTTAGTATTTTTATATTATACGTAAGACTCACGGAATTATTATTCCATCGTTTTACCGCTGGTTGTACCTCTATCTGACTGTCTAAAATTTAGACTGATTAATTTATATTTTACATTAATTAAATATCAATTAAATTCCTTTATAATATTACGTTTTCCTCTACTCAGTTTTTACTCAAAATTCTCCTATATTTTCCCATTCCTTTCGTTTTGGTAAACCCCTTCATTTCAAAATTCCCTCCCAAATCAACTTTCAAAGCCTTTGAGATTTTGTGTCAGATTATTCTTTCTATATATGTGACTCTACCCTCTTTGGCTTTTTCTCATTTTAAGTAAAAAATAGCTATAACTGGTGTTGCTTTATGATAATCAAATGGATTTAATTCAAAGTACTCCTTTACAAAAGATGAAAGATTTCATTGGTCATTTAAAGGTTAAGACACTTAGGGAATTATTAAAGAGTAATGATACTGGAGTATTTGTGGTCCTTGCTTCGTTTGTTTCTGTCGAAGAAGGTGTTGATGCTTGGTTCCATCAACTTGGTGTCAATCCCAAGCTTAAGTTGAATTTCTTTGTCTTTCATTTTTCTTAATGAATTTTGTAACTGCATTGTTCTTGAGTTTGTTTTTTTCATGTTTTTTTTTCGTTTATGAACTTGTGTTTTATGCAATATATCTTTAGGTTTAGATTGAAACTCAAGGTTGAAGATGGCCACGAATTTGCTATTTTCTCTCTGTATGATTCTGATGTTGAGTTCTTGGCTATGGAGACTTGCCCTGTTTTGCATTCCATGGTAGTGTAAATTGAAAACTCTGAGTTTAAAGTGTGCTTAGTTTTGATTTGTTATTGTTTATGTTCCACCGTGTCCTGCTGTTTTTGTGTAATACTATTTGTTTTCTGCAGGGTGAATCTTGCTCATTATTCCCTGATGAAATGGATTGTTATTTTGGCGATTCGATTCTTTATAAGGTTCAAAGGGATTGCTCTGTATTAGATGAGAAGATTCCTCATTTTAAAGTTATTTCCATATGCAATGAGGTTGCAGTTGTTGATAAATTCATTGATGACTACTTATCTAGCGATGAAAATATTGATCCAGTATATTGATGGAAATCTATTGATGTTCATGTGATGATTATTTTCTCTTATTTATGTAACCCTGTTTATTTAATTTGATTGATCTAGGTTTTTGGTTTTGAGAAAACTATTAGTTCTTCTGGTGTGCAAAATTGTGTTCCCATTGTAGCGCAAAGTAATGCTGCGTCTGAGCGAAAAACACCAGTTCATCTAGATGAATCAATTAGCTCTCATGCTGGGATTTTGCACGCAAAAGTAGTTCACCGAATACCCTTAAATAACTATCTATACTTTTCATGTGTGTGTTGTTTCAATTTTATTTTTGTCTGCAGTTGACTTATGTTTCTTATATTCCAGTTGAATTCAAACACACGGGACAAGTGCGAGATTTTTGGTGTTCATAGCTCAAATACTGAGTCAACTCTAAGGGGAAGGAGCCTCAACTAAGCTCTTCACATGGTGGTCTCATATGCAGCAATTCTCATGATATAGGGGTAGTCTAGCCAAACATATTTCTCTGGGTGCTAGGCATGCTTAGGGGAAATACATGTAATAATTTGTGTTTTTAACTTACCTGCTGAACTTCAATAATGTGTAATGGCTAATAATTTTATTTATTTAATTATCCATTAAGTATAAGGAATGCGTCTTATTAGATCGTCCTGTACAACTACTTATATTTACAACGATACTCCAACTATGTGTGAAATTATATTAAAAAAGTTTGTATTCATTTTGTATTATTCACGATTAATTAACGTTAGTTAAAATTTTTCTCGGTAAAGCCAATTATACTTTTAAGATTTTAAAATGTTAATTATCAGTTAAAATTTGATATAATTGATTTTTAGCGTTTTAATCTTTATAACAGATTTTTTATCCTTACCACATTAATCGGGTTATTCGAAATAAGAGTCTTTTTTATTTGAATCAGCGAAAGTATTATTATTCTCTTACAATCAGTTAAGGTCGAAAAATAAATTTATATTCTCGAGATATAATTCAGGTATATGCACAGTATGTTTTTAATGTTGTATAGTTTATTTTTTATAAAATGAATCTTATATTTGCGTTGAAGAGATTTTAAAAATTTTATGTGTTATATACCATGTAGTTTTTTTTTGCGTGGATCATTTATAATGATTTCTACAGTGTCTATGCAGAAGGTCCAACTCTTATAATAAAGTAGGTTGGCTGCAGGTTATGAAATGACATGTTTCAAAAGGTTTCAAGTTCACCTTTTTAGCTTCGTGTAGCCAAAACCTTCATCCCTCGAAATGTTATCTTTGTCAATGAGTTCTGGTGAGAAAAAATCTCTTCTTGGTTACGACAATCTCATCCCGTCCAAGGGTGATTTGAGCGAAGGAACTTTTAAGGTGAGGGTTTTGAAAAAATGGCTTGTGTACGATGTGGTTGTTCCTGGAAAGATCCTCTCCGTGGATATGATTTTAACGGATAACAATGTAAGGCTCTCTGTTGATTGTTGTATTTTTCTTTAAATTTTTTTGCTGAATATTAAGTTTAAGTACTTTGTCAGGTTGTCTATTGTCTGAAATCGATTTGTTTTCCATTTTATTTAGGGCCACCAAATCGTTGCTTCCATTCCCGAATCTTTGCGTTCTGTGTTCGATTTCCAGTTGGTGGAAGGAAACATCTATACACTATCCAACTTATCTCTTAAGTCCAACGATGGTTCTATTTCTGCGAGTTTGCATGATCGGGTGTTGGAGTTCAACTATCGAACTGTTCTTAAGTTGTTCTGGGCTTATGGAATGCCTCATACTGGCGATTCATTTGCTCCTTCTAATCCTTCTGATAGGATGGATCAGAGTCTCAATTATATGTTGAGTAAGTTAGAGAGACCTTTCTTTTTTCCAGTTTTTTTATTGATTTATACTTTGTTCAAAAGTTGATTATTCCAAGAATCGTTTTTTATATTCTTAGTTTTTTCAGATGTTTTTGGAGTTGTTACTTATATCAGACACGAGAAAAGTTTTTTTCTTAATGGTTCTACCACAAAGACTCTGAATTTGAAACTTACTGATAACAGGTTTGAAGTTTTTATACTTCTTTTTTTTTAGCAATGAATAACTATTTTGGAAGTAGTCACTTAGTCTATTGATTATGCAGTGAATGTAGTGATACTTTTGAAGTTGTGCTTTCTGGAGATTTAGTTGATCAATTTCGCGATGAGGTGGAAAACATTCCAATGGGTTTGCCTCTGATTGCTTTGCAACGTGCAAGAGTTTATGAAACCCAAGGTAAAACTCAAGAAATGTTTTTTTTGTATTTGTTTACACAGATCCTGTTTGGTGATGTTCTAATTTGTCTTGGCATTTTAATGTTTCATTTTTCCCTAGGTAAAACTGTGATCCAGAGCGTCCATGGTGTTACTAAGCTCTTTGTTAATCCCCAGTTCAGTGAGGCCAAAAAGTTTAGGAAGAGGTATGGTTATTTGTTTTGATTCATAAATTTTTAAATTTTTCTTTTGTCTGCATTGGTTAATTTGTTTTTTCTTTTGTTTATTTAGTCTTGTGCTTGCCTTGAACAAAACTAAGAAAAAGTTTGGCATTCCTCCATGTGAGAAACCCATGGTCTTCAACTTAGAAACCCCTTACCAGTTTAAATCAATTGCTCAGCTCAAGGGAGATTCAAAGTTTGGTATCTTTGTTGTTAGTGCAAGACTTGCTGACATGTCTGCTGTAAATGCTTGGTGGTACCCTGTTTGCCATTGTGATGTTATCATTGAGTCTTATATTGGATCGTTTTTCTGTCATAAGTGTCATGCCACTGATTTTGAACCAATGCGCAAGTAAGGTTCCATTTGCACCCCAATATTTCTCTTTGAAATTTTACAACTATGCTCAAAATTCATGAAACCATCTTTTTTTATTATCATTAGGTATAGGGCAAAACTGGTTATTCAGGATGAAAGTGGCACTCTCCAGCTCGAATCATTTGATGATGTTCTCCTCCCTGTTGCTACTTATAATCCTAAGAAGCCGGTGTGGTGTTCGTTGGTTTGTGTTTTTTATGATCTTTTGAGTTGTTATGTTTTACCTTACCTTTCAATGGATTTGTGCAGGGCATTGCTAGGTATTATTTCCCAAGGGCATTTGATCACATTACCGGAAAGAAGATTATTTACATGATTGAGAAGAAGAAACAAAGTCCTGCCAGCAACAATGAAGTGTATGAGCTTCTTTGTGTATCTGATGATTGGAAAGTTATTGATCATTTTCTTCAAACTTCAAAGGTTTGATATAAATTATCAAGTTATGATATTATCATTTTATTCAATGTAATTTTTAACTAGAAATGTTAATGTGTAGATGGTTTCAAACATTATGGATGCAAATTGTGATTTAATCAAGACAGCCATGTTTGAATCCACCCTGTCCACCACTGAGCGTAGCTTTTCTAACTACATGGTTCCTATTGCTGCTAGAAGTTCAAAGTCTGAGGTTGGTGAGAGTTCAACCTCTGGAGCTAAAATGTCAAGCATTGCAGACGTTCTTTCAAGATCTGTTCGTGCTAGGGTCCGGCGTTAGTGCGATTCTGTTGGTCTCTAAGTAATTAATATGTTTAATAGAAGACCTCATGATATGTAGAATATATTTTGTGGATTAGTTACTGATCTTTTGGTTGTAATCTCGTGATTTTATCTCTAGCTTTTTGCTATGTTTTTTGTTTAATGTGGTGATGATCATATCCTAAATATGAATTAGATATGAAAATCAGTACATTATTCCTCCCAGGGGATAGACCTGGTGTGTTCAATGTTATATATCTGAATGTTATAAATCTATTAGTCGTTGTGCAGTTTATTTAGTTTTGGAGTATTGATCAATAATACTCTTCCTGTGTTTGGAAGAATGTTTTTAAATTAAGTTACCAAGTGTTTGAGCAAGGCATTGCCAATATTGGGTATTTGCTGAATTTTGGGTATCACTTTAATGTTATTCTCGGCCCAATGTTTTTTTTTGCGGCCCATTATAGTCTTCTCCATTACTTTATACTATGTCTACCCTGTTTTACCTGCGCGATCTGTATTATGCAATAAAACCATAAGGTAGAGATCTACTTTCCCTTTCTCTTCTTCAGCATTGTTCTTTTTGGCAAACGCATATTTCATCTCCTTCGATGGCAATTTCATCATCTCAATTCCATGTTGCTCCAGTCAGGTTTGTATTTTATAAATCTTAGTAAAATAAATTATACCCTGTGTATTCTTTTTTTAGGATTGGTATGTAAACTTACATCATTCATATTCTTAAATTTAATTATATTCATATTCACCTGCAGTTCCCCCATGCTTACGCGTTCTCATCTCTCTTTCAAGTGGGAGATAGTGGTCAATACAAGTATTGCTAGGGCTAGAAATGTCTTGGTATTTTGTGAATTCTGTGAACATATGTATTTTATCGTTTATATTTCCTATTCATAGGTTGATATTCTAACTGTTTATTGTCATTCTTGGTGGTGATTTATTATTTATTTCATATTGTTCCTAGACATTTCCAAGGGAATACTCCAGAAATTGTCTCTCAAGCTCGGATAATGTCATATATATGATTGATGTTGCAACTGGATCAACTTTCAAATCACCCATTTTCACCTCGACCAAAAATAGAGAGGATCGATATGTATATTCAGCCTGGAAGAGTTTCGTGAAGGAGAAAAAACTCAGGTTCAAAGATAGAGTTATTTTTAACTCCAAGAATGGGAATCACATTATTGAAGTTCAAATTATTCGTAGGCGAAATACTCATTGATGACCTTACTTGATGTATTTTCATTTATGAATCCTTTGATGAGTTGTTGTCTATCTGTTTGTTGCTTGGCAATCTTCAGTTATGTATTGAGAAACGATGAATTTTTATGCGTATCCATCTTTCATGGGGTTGAATACTGGAATGATTTTTTTTATTTTACTTTACTCACAGAATAGTGTGGAAGAAGAACCCAATGACCACGCTAATTTGCCTGGATTTTAATTGATTTTTTCAGTACTTAAAAAATAAAATCATCCTATATTGCTGAATTTTATTAAAATTATTGGTATATTGTTCTCAAATTATCCATGTTTATTTTTTGGTTTTTTAAGGATTACAAGTAAATTTATGTTTAATACCTCATAGGTTTTTAGTTATAAGTTTTTTTTCGTTAAACATTATACACATCTAATCTTATTTTTTACCACATAAATTTCCTATTTATGTTTCAAAAAAATAAATACTTAAATTATTTTGTAAATTTGTAAATAAATAAATTAGATGAAAATTCAATTTTCAAAGTGCTAAGTGCACATAAAATTTCACTAAATTATTTCTTTCATTTATCTTGATATTTTGTTTTCGTCTACTCCAATCTAGCTATAAAATAAAACCTCATAAAAAAATAATATCAATATATTTCATTCAATCAAGTAATTTTATTATAAATTTAATGAAGAAATAATAGTGCTCAACAAAATAAATGTAATTGCTTCAAAAGAAATTTCTTATTCTTTCAGGGTTATAAAATAGAAGCAATGGTATAGCAAATTAAATTAGTGTATGTATAATATTTAAACAAATTATTATCAAAATTGAATTCAATTATAAAGGATTTCTAATTTGTTAAAATTAATTTACGGACTAATATGTAGAATATATATCTTGAATTTATTTTGTTACCTAATTTATATTATTTGAGTATTCTTTTAGCCTGTGCATAATACTCTTCCATCTTAATTTACGAGCCAAAATAAATTATTTCATTTTTACTAAGAAACAGAGATTATAACAAAATAATAAAATTAGTTTTTAATTTTTTCTTTATTATAAGTTTTTTAAAGAAATGTATCACTATTATTAAGTGTTTGTCTTTTAATTATACTGAAAAAAGACTAAAAACAAATTTTATAGCAATGAATAAAATTATTAATAAATTTGAGTCAAGTTAAAATTATGGATAAAATTAGCATTTTGAACAAACATATTAATTTTATACTCTTGCCGTTTATTTTAGGTGTATTTAATTATCTTTTTTAACGTGTTATTTAATTGTCTTTTATGTAATTCTTTCTAATCATTTATTAATTTGTTTTTTTATTTTTATAAAATCTATTAAATTGTTTCACCTCACTTTTTTTCATTTTTTATTTCTTTACTTTATTTCTCTAATATTTTTAACGAATAATAATATTAAATATAATTTTATACTTCTTTATTTCGTATAAGCTAAATTAAAAAGTAAAAAATAAGCCGGGTCAAACGGGACCTAAAATATTGATCACCATTTAAATGTGGCGTGCCGAGCACAACTCAATTTGCGTGCAACATCTGTATTTGACTTTTCCATTGATGTTTGGCACACGCTATGTACCGGTCCATGCTATTAACCGGTGGATAAACGCGGATCAATTGCCTTTTTCATCATTGATGCTACATTTTCCTAGGCTCCTACTTCTGCAAAACCGAGCTGTACAGGTACCTATGTAATAATTACCTGGCTCATTTTGTCTTCTTGGAATAGTAACCAATTTTGAAAACGCTATTTCTCTTCGCGCGGGCTTGATCGTTGTTTGCCTCAGTTGCATTCGCCTTGCAGTCGTGTGGATTTAATCCACTGATGCACTTGCTATACATTTTAATTTAATAACTTCTAATCAATTAATAAATATAATTAGTCATATTAAAATATTCCGTCCAATATCTTTTATTAAAAATAGTTTATTTATAAAAATTTACAACTATTTTTTTATCCTTATCGTAATTTTTTTTTTTTTTCAAAAAGTATTAATAAATTATCTCTCTTATAGTAAAATGACTCACGAACTATCGTATTTTAAACAACTAACCACGATAATAAATATAGCTGTACCTTAAATTTATTGATTAATTATTTATTAAATTTTATAATTCGTCAAATATAGGGGTGTTTAATGAATTAAAATATTTATTTGTGTTTATATTTATGAACAAAAATAGTATGCAGTTATTTATTAACATAAAATCCGTCTATCTTAAAATATAAACAAAAGTTTCTCGAAAAAAATAAATTGATTTGGTTGAATTTTTAAACCAAATATATTCTTTCATTTAATCAAACTTGGTTTTTTTTAGGACGGTGTAATATTAATCTATGAATTAATTAATTTAAGCATAACAAGTAATATTATAATAAAATTCCGAAATTACCCTTGAAACGTTTAATTTCAAATATGAGGCTCATTATTGGCATTTCATTTCCAACTCTTGCTATTTACTTATAAATAGGCTGAAGATTCCCAAATCACTATAAATATTAATGAACCCAACAAAATTGTGTGCTCCATTGTCTTTAATATTTGTTTACTAAGTATAAAGATTTACTACAAATTTTGTTTCACTAACATAAAGTATAATGCATTATTCCTCTATACGTGCTAATATATCAAGAGTAAGGCGTTGGATTAGGATAGAAAAGTTGAAACTTCAACGTCTAAGACCACCTCAGCAGATTAAAAAAATTAGTATTAGACGTGGACGTAAGCTAATTTCATTTTAAAATTTATTGAATATTATGTAGTTTTGAAATTACTACTCTATTATGGAGTTTTATTAAATCTATTCTTTGTTAATTTTACAGTATATCGCTCCAAAGCTGGAATTTGGATGATTGAAAAACAAAATGTCCATACATCAAGACCTTCATCTTCATGTAATGATCTAATATCAATTTTAATTATTTTCAAACTTTCCTAATACTTGATTAAATCAAATGAATATTTAATTAGTTGTTTAAAATTTATAATAATCGCTAAAATCTTTAACAACTCTCATTTTCTTATAAATTTTTTATGTGTATATATAGCCATTCATTTTAGTGTGCTAAATCATATATTTATTTTTAATATGTAAGGAATAAAAGTATATCGTTAATTTTAAATTATATAAGAGCATCTTCAATGGTTAGACCAATTTGCTATTCTGAAATTATTTTTTGTATTAGACTTTCTTAGCAAGTTATTAACTTAATCAATTTAATATACAAAAATATTATAATATTCAATTCTTTATACGCCATTTTAAATAAGATAATCTATTTTTAATTTTTATACCCTCATGAATATATTATTAAACTGTAATAATAAAAATAAGTAAAATTCGTATCAATAGTATATAGAACTATGTTTCATTCAATTATTTGAGATTTTGTAACAATGTATGGTGTATTGATTAATTATAGTATGCATTAACAGAGTTTTCTATCCTTTCGTTTTCGTTCTTCTTTGTAATGGGTACATCTAATTGGTACAAATTCAAATTGATAGCTCAAGCAATTGGATCATACGAGGATGAAACAGCACTGCATAGGGATCATGGCAACATTAATAGGTTTCAATCCAGTGAAGTAATAGGTATTAACTATACAATTTTATATTAATTTAATAATTGTATTTAAAAATAAATCTAATAGGTAAAATTCTATTTGCAAAATATACAGAATATTTAGATATCGGGGACATGGACTGCGTATGTTCGGATTGTGGAGCTATAGTTTGGAATAACGAGCAAGTTAAAAAAGATCCAGGAAATGATGCTATCAAAGTTTCGATGTGTTGCAAAAAAGGGAAAATTACATTACCATATATGCAAGAACCTCCAACTTTGTTAAGAAATTTATTCAATGGGATCCACCCAAAGAGTTCTCATTTTTTGACAAATGTTCGATCTTATAATAATTTGTTTTCATTTACTTCTCTTGGAGGTAAAATTGATACTGGTAAGAACAAAGGAGTTGGTCCACCTCATTTTGTTATTTCTGGGCAGAACTACCATCGCATTGGTAGTTTAATTCCAAACGACAATCAACCTCCAAAATTTGCTCAATTATATATATACGATACCCAAAATGAAGTTTCAAATCGCATGTCTCATTTCAGGTATAAATAACTCTAATAAATTTATATTCAATAGTCATTTATTCATTTAAATTTTTTTTTTGTATTATTCATTTAAAAAATCAAATCATTTTGTAGTTCTCTTGATTCAAACCATGCTTTGGATCCAACTTTGGTCAATGAAATATTAATAGTGATGGATGATCACAATAAGTTGGTTCAAAGTTTTCGTATGGTTAGAGATTATATTCAAGCAGATCAATCTGTAAGTGTTAGTTTGCGCTTATTGCGAAATCGAGAGCGAGATCCAAGAGTTTATAATATGCCAGAATTGGACGAAGTTGCAGCACTAATTGTAGGTGATATTGGTGATGAGGAGGATGGCAGAGATATTATTGTTCGAGAAAGGGATGGATATTTGCAAAGGCTTCATGAGACTCATGCTAAATATATTCCATTGCAATATCCGTTGCTATTTCCTTTTGGTGAAGACCAATATCAGGAAAAAATACCTCTTAATCGTTTAACTGCGTCGACAAGCAAAAAAAAAAAAGAAAACGTGTGTCTCTTCGTTCATTTATTGCTTTTCGTATTCATGAAAGATTCAACGAAGATTCGACTATTTTTAGAAGTCGAAGATTATTCCAACAATTTGTGGTTGACTTATATTCCATGATTGAATCTCAAAGATTGTCTTATATAAGAGAAAACCAACGAGAAATTCGTTCTGATTTTCTAGCTGGAATAGAAGAAGCGGTTAGTCGTGGTGATTTTGTTGCATCTTCAATTGGAGCTAGAATTGTATTGCCATCATCTTTTACTGGAGGTCGACGCTATATGTTCAATAATTGTCAGGATGCAATGGCCATTTGCAAAAAATTTGGTTACCCAGATCTTTTTTTGACTTTCACTTGCAATCCTAAATGGCCTGAGATTCAACGTCATATGGGTAAATCAGGCAATTATTCAAATTTTAGACCAGACATTACATGTCGAGTTTTTCAAATAAAATTGAAGCAAATGATGTCTGATTTTCGTCAGGGCCAATTCTTCGGAAGGGTTATTGCAAGTAAGTAGTGCTGTTTATAAATAAAAATTAAATTATATATTTTATCAAATTTTAATATAATCCTATTATATATAATATATTGATTAATATAATATCAGGTATGTATACTATTGAATTCCAAAAAAGGGGACTGCCTCATGCCCACATTCTACTTTGGTTGGACAATCGAGATAAGCTCGACTCACCGGATAAAATTGATTCGGTTATTTGTGCTGAACTTCCAGATAAAGCTTTGTTTCCAAAACTTTATTCGACTGTTACCAATTTCATGATTCATGGACCGTGTGGTAGTGGTTTTGATGATTCACCATGTATGAAAGACTTTCACTGTTCAAAATTTTATCCAAAGAAATTTGTCAACCACACCTCATTTGACCCGAGTGGCTACCCTATTTATAGGCGTCGAGATTTTGGTCATGTTGTTAGGAAGAAAGAGGCAACTTTAGATAATCGAAGTGTGGTTCCGTACAATCCAAAGCTCCTCATGAAATATCAAGCACATGTGAATATAGAGTACTGCAATAAATCTAATTGTATTAAGTACCTGTTCAAATATATAAACAAAGGTGTTGATAGAGTCACTGCTACCTTGCAAAAAAACGATGATGAATGTGTTGATGAAATAAAACAGTATTATGATTGTAGATTTCTTTCACCTTCCGAATCCATTTGGAGGATTTTTGCATTTAAAATTCATTTCAGGTGGCCACCAGTGTTTAGGTTAACTTTTCATACTCAGAGAAATCAAAGAGTTGTTTTCAATGCATCTGCCAATTTAAGATCCGTGTTAAAATTTAATGATGATAGATGCACAATGTTTTTGGCATGGATGGATGCAAATAAAAAATACTATCAGGGTCGTCATCTTACCTACACTCATTTTCCCACTTTATTTACCTATGATCATGATGGTCGATGTTGGCATCCTAGAAAAAAGGGGGGATCCGTTGGACGGCTCACGCATATTCCGCATGGAACTCGTGAATTGTACTACATGAGATTGTTGTTAAATGTTCAAGTTGGATGCAGAAGCTTTGAAGATATCCGAACTGTTGAGGGTCATACTTATGATACTTACAGAGAAGCTTGTGGTGCATTGAGATTGTTGGATGATGATAAAGAATTCATTAATGCTATTAACGAGGTTGCAGTTCTTGGTTCTGGATTCTCAATTCGTAAGATGTTCTCCAATTTATTGATGTCCAACTCAATGAGTGATCCTTATAAGGTTTGGGATCAATTATGGGAAACTTTGGTTGATGGAATATTACACGAAAAACGCCGCACTTTAAATCTTCCAGGTATTTTGATAATTTTTGTTTTTTAAATTTTGTTAAAATTCATCAAATGAAAGTAAC
This sequence comes from Trifolium repens, assembly GCA_030408175.1. Classification (NCBI taxonomy): domain Eukaryota; kingdom Viridiplantae; phylum Streptophyta; class Magnoliopsida; order Fabales; family Fabaceae; genus Trifolium; species Trifolium repens. The sequence goes on along the minus strand of CP125836.1, from coordinate 48,451,530 downwards.
TCCCTAAATTTCTTCGAATTATTTTTTTCTACAGATTTAGTGTTGTCTCCCGAAACTTTGAAAGAGTTTTGTCTCATTGAAATAGAATTTTTTTTAAGAGAAAATGGAAAAACTCTAAGTGACTATGAATGCATGCCACAGTTAAAAGAACCCAAGCCTGGTATGTTCAATAATATTTTACTTGAGAATGAATATCAATATGATCCAGATGAAATGAAATCTCTTCACGATGAACATGTAAATAATTTGAATTCAGATCAACTATCTGCTTATCAAGTTATTTACGATGCTGTTGATAATGGTCTTGGAAATATGTTTTTTGTTAATGGGTATGGTGGGACTGGAAAAACATTTCTGTGGAAAACTCTCTCTTATAGATTACGATCAGAAGGGAAAATAGTTCTTAATGTTGCTTCTAGTGGTATTGCTTCAATTTTACTTCCTGGTGGTAAAACTGCACATTCTCAATTTGGTATACCTTTAGTTTTAACCAAGGAAGCTTGCTGCAAAATTGATAAAAAAAGCAAAAAAGCCGAGTTGTTAATAATGTCAAGTTTAATAATTTGGGACGAGGCACCCATGATCAATAAATGGGCTTTCGAGGCATTTGAAAGAACATTGCAAGATATAATGTCTGAGGTTGATGTGGTTAATAAAACTCTTCCCTTTGGGGGTAAAACTGTAGTTTTCGGTGGAGATTTTAGACAAATTTTACCAGTAATCCCTAAAGGTTCTCGAGCTGACATAGTTCATGCAACTATCAATTCCTCTTATCTCTGGCGTAAGTGTAAGGTATTGACTCTATATCAAAATATGCGCTTGCAAATTTCATATAATCCAGATGAAAATCAGAAAATAGCAAAATTTGCTCAATGGATACTTGATATTGGTGATGGTAAGGTAGGAGTTGTTGAAGATGGAGAGTATACTGTTGAAATTCCTCGGGATTTGTTAATCAATAGTCATTCAAATCCAATTGGTGATATTATTGATGAGATTTATCCAAAGTTACTTGACAATATTTTTACTCCTGGTTTTTTCCAAAATAGAGCTATCCTTGCTCCAACATTGGAGGTGGTTGAAAAAATTAATGATTATGTGCTTGCTTTATTTCCCGGTGAATCCAAAGAATATCTCAGTTGTGATTCAATTCTTAAGTGTGATAATGATGTTGGTGTCGATTGTAGATGGATTACAACTGAGTTTTTAAATGATATTAAATGTTCTGGTCTACCAAATCATAAACTCAATCTCAAAATTGGAGTTGTTATTATGTTGATGAGAAATATAAATGTTTCATCGGGCTTGTGCAACGGTACCCGTCTAATAGTTAATTATATGGGAACAAACGTCATTGGTGCTCAGATTGTTACTGGAACAAATATTGGGGACGTTGTTTATATCTCAAGGTATAATTTAATTCCATCTGATGCAAACGTGTCCATAAGCTTTCAACATCGACAATTTCCAGTATGTGTGTGTTTTGGCATGTCTATAAATAAAAGTCAAGGACAGTCGTTAAGATATGTTGGTTTGTATTTACCAAGACCGGTTTTTACCCATGGTCAATTGTATGTTGCTCTTTCTCGGGTTACGACTAGAAGTGGGTTGAGGATACTCATACTTGATGATGAAGGAAAGCCAAAGTCAAGTACTACTAATGTTGTTTATCCTGAAGTTTTTCAGAGAATTTATATTTAGCAGTTTTCTTTGTAATTTTGTTATAACACACATAATGATGGATTTTTATTATTTAAAGAGCAAAAATTAGACAAAAAAATATTTATTATGAATTTTGTATTCCCCTATGCCAGCGTTTATTCACATAATTTCTATTCAATAATATTGTTTACTATTATTTATTATTTGAGAATACACATTTTGTGTGGGCCCTCAAATGAAATTAATCAGGGTACAGTTACATTGGGTTTTACTAGCAAGCAATTGAACCTGACCCTATTTGACTAACTCCAAGGTTTTGCAACTTCGCTATTTCATTATTTTTCCCTCATTTAAACTTATTTTGCGTGAAACAACTCATAATCTTACATTTCTCGAATGTCCGGAGCCTCAAATCCTCCGACTTCTTCAGGAGACGACTTTGGTCCTACTGGATTTCGTCTAAAGCATTGTTTGAGAGAGGTCTTGGAAGTAAGATCAATATTTCTTTCGGTGTTCTTATTTCAGTTTCAAATCTTTTATGTTTGCTTGATTATTGCATAGTACCCATCTATTTATGTTAGTAAATTGTTTGATTTTATTTTTAAATGGAATATGTTGTAGTCTTTTTTGGTATGTTCTCTTATTGAGTTTTAAATCTTACAAACTGTAGATGGATTCAATTTTCTCAAGACCTTTTGACAGTATTTCCCAGATTAAAACAGGCAGAGAAGTTTGGAAACTGCCTGTTAAAATTGTCAATATTTGGTATGAAAGTGACGGCCCATGTAGGAAGCATATTGAGATGGTGATAATGGATTCAAATGTTAGATTTAATTTCGTTTTATATCTATTTGAGATTAAGAACTTACAGTTCTATGATTTAATTTCGTAATATTTTTCTTTGTTTGATTTGTTACCAGTGTGATAGAATCCAAATTGTGGTACCTGAAAGATACATTGATCCTTGGAGGGGTAAATTTGTTGAATATGAAAGTTATGTATTCAACAATTTTAAAGTAGAGGATAATGATCTGCTGTCCAGAGCATGCCAGAACCCATACAAATTAAAATGGTTTGATGGGTCTTTCGTTTCAAAAGAAAACATTCCTCCAATTCCTAATATTAAGTACTTCTTCAAGGATTTCGCTGAAATATTAACTGAAAATTTCCACCCAGATGATGTTCATGGTATGCTTTTTATAATAATGCATTTTTATTTGTTAATATTGTTAAGTAATTACTCTGGTAACAATGTTTCAGATGTAATTGGAATGGTTCATGAGGTCACTTATCATCAAAGAGACGAAAACAAGGTTGCAGCTGTAGGTTTTGTATTAAAAGATAATAAGTAAGGCAATTAAACTCATTATACAGTTAGTTTGTATTTTATGAATTCATTGTCAATTGTTGATTATCTAAATTATTTGGTGTAAACCTAGACAAGTGCTGGTTGAATGCTTCTTATGCGGGAGAGAGGCTGCAGCATTCATAAAAGGAATTATACACGATACAGGAGCAGATCCTAATGTGGTTATTATAAGAAATGCCATCTATCATGCAGCCTATGGTAAATCAAACCTTATTTCATTTTTTCCTGAATTAATTAACTAGACAACTGATACTTTGTAATTAAATGGTACTATTTTTTAGAATTCTCACATGTATCATTAGGAAATGGGTCACACGGTACTAGAATAATAACAGATCAATCCATTCCAGAAATAATTGACTACAAGACCAGGTATCTTCAAATGCTGTATACTTTGCAATAATCAGTCTGTATCTCCTGAATTAGCTAAATACCCTGTTTTCGTTGCAGTTTTCCTCATCCACAGGACCATGTTGTTACAATCAAAATTCGTGATTTGGAAACTATATCTTTGGTAGATGATGAGGCAGAATACAGTGGCGTTAATTCTAATATCGTTCAAATTCATCAGCTAGGTGACATGCAGCAGGTATTTTAATTATAGGGGATTATTTTGGTGTTACTCAACCTAAACTTTTCTTAATCAAATTATGTTTCCTTCTGCATTGTAGGAGATTGCTTGTGTTACTTTGGGGATTACAGAAAAATTATGTGTAACAAGGGATGGGTGGATCTTTGAAGGTTGCGCTTGGTGTGGTGGAGGTGTATTTGTATCTGAAGGATATTTGAAATGTTCCAATGATCATAGGAATCCTAGAGTTACTCCAAGGTTTTATTCTGAAACTTCGTTACAATTTTATAATTATTATTCGATGTATTTCCTATAGTTATTGTTGTTTTGTACACAGGTATAAACTGCATGTCCAGGTGAGGCATAACCAGGATAGAACAACTTTTGTTATTTCTGACCCAGCTTGTGCAAATTTCTTTGGGATTTCTGTTTTGGAACTAAAAAGAAGTCTTAGTGTTGTATGTTGATCACACCTACTCTATGGAATTATTTTAACTTTCATTGCTTGCGCTTTATTAAATCACTTATAATATATAATGCATCTCATGTTAGGTTGATCAAGTTGATGCAAGGTTTTGCCCTTTGTTGCTCGATAGTCTATTGGGTTTAAAGATTGTTGCCAAGGGAAAATGGAGTCCTACATTCAAATCGATGTTCGTCCACTCTTTCTCCATCGATCAGGATTTATTTGACCTCATTGAAACTAAGCTTCCTTAGGTTGCTGCTTTCCCTATAAGCTTTCAAGTAGGGATACTTTTATATTAATCTTTTTTTTATAAGGTAATATATTAAATATTTTTATGATTAACTTTTGTACGATTTATATCTATCAGGATTTGAAGAATCAACCGGTGAATATTGCTGTATTTGATTATAACTCCATGTTTTGGAGTATTTGCCAATGTACCAGATGGATTACTGTAATATTAATCGGACTTACTGTGCCATTTATCTAATTTTCTGAAGCATCAACAAAATTTGTTGCTTGACTAAACTTTTATGTGTTTAAGTATTTCATATTTTTGGTTTTGTAATAAGTCATGATATTTGTTGTTGTGCTCTTTAATATATCATGTAGTCTATGTTACTGAAGTGGAAATCTGAAAAATCCGTGCATTGCACGGGTTAAGACACTAGTAAGAGACAAGACAACAACACTATGAAAGGAGGATAAGGAAGTTAACTTAGTACTTGTATTACTACTAACATTTTATACCCTTTTTGGACTATTTTGTTAACCCACCAATTCTAGAAAAAGCAAGATTGAATAATTCAGAGTTTAACCAAGTAAAGGTTAATTAAAAATTATTAGGCTTAATAGTTTTGGTTTTCCTATTTTTATCATTTTGTATAATTGATTTCTTAATTTAAAATTCGACAATTTTAGTCCCCTTATAATATATTTTGTCTAAAATATGCTGATACTACATGTTTTAAATTAACTTTATTAAATATTTTTTTTACAATTTCATCGATGCTGATATTTTCTCATCACCAGATTATATACTATGTCATTTAAAATATATCACATTATCAATTTATTGTTAAAAATTATGACAGAGGACAAAACTGTTGAATTTTAAAATAGGAATATCAAATCTGCAAAATAATGAAAATAGGGGACCAAAACTGCAATTAAGCCAAATTTATTTTTATAAAATAAGAGGAATTAAATTATTTTTAGAAGAATTTTGTGTGTTTTTTACCGCACCAAGCTTTGTGAATATTTCAATTTCCATGACAAATTTTTAAAATAAGATTCCTTATCTTCTCTAGATGGCTCAGGAGTAGGAAACAACAAAAGAGTAATGCTAATAACACACTCTCAAACACACTCTTATTGACACACTCACATTCATTGGTCCATGTCATCTATTTTATTTAATGCCTTACATGTTAACCTGTTAAACAGGTTACTAGTTTTTTTTTTCTTTTTCCAATTTTTTTTTTATGATAATTGATCACTGTCTCCTCCACTACCCATTACCCAATTTCTCAAGTCTTCACCATAGCCAACGAAGAGGACATGGGGTTTGTACATTTAAATGGAGTTATTTTGATTTTTGAAAGGCATAATCCATACCCTTTATCCAAATGTTTCAGACTTTCGTTTGGTTGAACGAGAAGTAGAATAGAAAACTGGTGGTGAAGGGGCTACGAGATGCGACTGGCGGTGGAGGGGTTGCGAGTTGCGGCCGGCGTTGATGCTTAATACGGTGGCGGTTGGCTTTTCAATTGTTGAATTAGTGATTGGTTTTTTCCTTTTTTGTTGTATGATGATTTTCCAGATCTAGGTTATGTTTTGGATTTTGAGATTTCAGTTGAACGATAGTTATCTTTGTGCAAAAACGTCATTCTTGATGGATGAAAAAACTCCATCAATTTTCCATTTCCATCTGATTTAATTTGGGTGAAAAATGGTGACAGATGAGAAAGATGGTGGAAGGTTGAGGGTAGAGAGATGAAAATCAAAAGTTAAAATAAATAATACTAATAATTAAAAGTGTAAAATAAATGGTTACCAAAATTAAACCGATAGCAGGTAATGGAATAAAATAATTGGGTGAGGTGGCTAATTTTTATTGGTGTGTGTTAAAAGAGTGTGTTAAAGGGTGTGACCCTAGCACTTCTCACAACAAAATAAGTTGGAAACAAACTACTGTTATTTTCAACAAAAGAATAATCTTCAAGAAAGGAAACAAGTAGGAAACATCTCATGAGATTTATTTATTTAATTTCAAAAGAACATCCACATGAGAATTTGCTATTCTTACTCAAATAAAAAAAATTAATTTTAAAATTAGATAATTCTCTGCATGCAACTTTTTTTTTTTATTGAAATGGGAAAATTTTATTCAACCAACCAAAGTACAAGAAGTACAAAGGTTAGAAACAGGGAAACAAATGTACAAGAATATACAAAGGAGCAGCAACTCAAGGGACACGCAAAACAGCCCCAAAACAAAGAAAAATACACCAAACTCCTAAGCACACACAATAGCACTAAGCTAATAACAACAGGCAACAAAAACTCGCCCCACTCCAAAGATAACGCCAAAAACCAGCAGGACAGCAGCAGAAATAAACAGCCCCTGAAAAATCTAACCTATGATTTTCGTAAAAGACATTCTCCGGGGTCCCAAACCAATTCGTAAAATAATCAAGGTTTTTGCTTCAACCTAGTAAGACTCCACTTCCAACTCACCACCTTAATCTCATCCACCAAAGCATATGGGTTCATCACCTCATTAGCGAAGGTAGCATTGTTCCTAGCCTTCCAAAATTGACCAAATTGCCGCATGCCAAATCAACACGAAGCCTTCTCTCAAAGTCTTGTTTCTCGCTGCCCCTCGCATAATTTCAAAAAACATAGCTATCGATGGCGGCATCACAACAACAACACCAAGCCATCTAAACAACTCATACCACACCACCATGGACTTCGGGCAATGCAAGAAGAGATGGGAAGAGGATTCCAACCTACCAACACACCCAACACACTCCAACGACACTTCCGGAGGGAGAATTCCACGCCTCTGCATGCAAATGCAGAGATTAATTGTTAGAGCTTAATTTGTGGGTCATAACTAAGTGGCAAATTTTTTCCAAGTTTTAATATAACTGTATAGTCAAGTCAGAAACAGGGGTGGCCAGGGAGCCCACCCCAAAATCATCGAAAATTACTAAAATACCCTTGCTATTTTAATGAAATTACATGTATCTACTCTATATATCTTACTATGCGTGATTGTGCGTAGATAGCCAATTGGCGGTTGAGAGGCACTTATGTAGTGGAAGGATGTGGGTTCAACTCCCAGCCCTGACTTTTTTTTCCCCTATTTTATTTATAAAAAAAAAATCAATTTTAACAAACATCATTCAAACATTATACTAACTAGTTTTACGGGCGGACTGGACTAGGGCACAAAAATAAATAGCATAGGCTTAATAGCAAGGTGACCCAATATTCTAACCCATATAATTCAAAAGAGAAACTTGACGGAAAAGGCAGAAGAAGGCGACGTACCCCATGGGCGACGCCCTAGCCAGAAAAAGCAACATGAAGGTGCCACGTCCCAAAGGCGGCAACCTCGCCAGAAGGGGTAACTATTTTGATAGTGGACCGGTCATGGATTTCAGCATTACTAAAAGCCCAAATAAAGAAGTGAAGCGGCCCAAATATGCAAGAAGACAACCCAAATAAAGAACAACATAAACGGGCGGGAAAGATCTTCCCATCATCTCCACGCATCACCCCATGTTCCACACTAAGTATTAAAGTAACCGCCCACCACTCATGTATTCCACTATCTGCAGGGTAGTTATTTGATCAAAATATCTTGACATTATGTCTATAAATAGGACATGGACCAAGAAGAGAAAAGTGGAGAAAAAAAAATTTCTATCATTCTTAGATAAATATCATTATACTGTAAAGTACTTTGTAACCCCCTTTATTTGTTCACCAGAAAATTTTGGCGCCCACCGTGGGGCCCGGTAAAATGATTCCCGGGCATCAAGCTCAAGCTTTATTTCGTTCACCGACAAAGTGATGACTTAGTTTCAATGAAGACAGATTTTGCAAAGACCATTCATGGTTTTTATCAGGTGTTCTCATTCCTTTATTTTAGGTTTAATTACTCATTTGGTACCTTATCTTTAATTTAGTTCTCAATTTGGTCCCTTATCTTTTAAAAATCTCAATTTGGTCCCTTATCTTTTAAAAGTCTCAATTTGGTCCCTTATCTTTTCTGCAGTTCTCAATTTGGTCCCTTGTCTTTTAAAATTTTGGACACATGGCACACTTGGACAGATGACACGTGTCCAAATTTAATGGTAATAGTGAAAAATTTGACGGGAGGGACCAAATTGAGAACTTCAGAAAAAATAAGGGACTAAATTGAAACGTTTAAAAGATAAGAGACCAAATTGAGAACTAAATTAAAGATAAGGGACCAAATTAGTAATTAAGCCTTTATTTTATGTGTATCATGCAGTTACATTAACTTTCACTCTTACGGTTTATGCATATTGAAGTGGAAGAAATAGTCACAAGAAAGGGGGTTTGAATTGTAACCCTTTTAAAAATTAATCCTGCATTTTACAAAATTGATTTCAAGTGTATACTTGGATAAATGTTAGTGAATTATAGAAGAGCTTGATCTGAGAACGTTCTCCACTATAAAACAAATTGTTCTGAGAACGTTCTCTACTGTAAAACAGTTTGTTCTGAGAATGTTCTCTGTTGCGTGATAATTCAAATTAAATGTAAATTAAGTGGTATGTGTGATGCGTGTTTACAGTAAATAAAGAGTTAAGGTAAGAGAGATTCACACACACAAAAGTTATACTGGTTCACCCGAATCCCGGGCTAGTCCAGTCCCCACGCCTGTGAGTTTTCCACTATGATCTTTGAGATACTACCGATCTCAAATACAAATCTTCTTTGATCTAAACCAAGATCAAAAACCTTAAGCCCTACAAGCTTAAATCTACCCCAGCCGTACAGACTAGTAAGGGTGCCACTCAATCAATAGTTACGTATTGACTTGAGCCAATCTTTCTTTTACAAAGATAATGTTTTGGATCTAAGCTTACAATAAACTCAAACGACGTTGAGAAGCTTATAACAAATTACACTTAGTACACTCAAAATATTTAGATCCAAGAGGTTGATATATAGCTAGAGTGTGAGTGGTAAAAAGAAGAGACAAAAATACAATCACTTAAAAGTGGGTGTTGTTGAAAAGTGGTCTCTTGAGATATTTGCTTTTAGAAACTCAAAGGATAGTTTGAGAAGCAAATAAAAACACTCAGTAACTCAGAAGTATTGTTGAGAATGAAGATCTTGAGTGTGAGTGATGAAAGAAGAGTTTTGTGACTTGTAGACAAAAACAAGTGTATGATGATTTGTAGCTTCAACTCTTACTCTTCAAAGGTAACCAAGTGCTCTATTTATAGCTGAGGATTGTCTTGTGTTGCTTGGTCATGAAGTATATCCGTTTGGATCAGAAACTAGCTGTCAAACACCTTTAAAATGACAGCTCATTAAAGTTGTTGAAGAAAAGTAAATCTGGCAGATTGTTCTCAGAATGATCTCCAGGATGTTCTTCAACTTCTATAACAAAGGAGCGTGTATGATGAGCTTGTAGTGAGCTGTAGATAGTTGTTTCTTGCTTATTCTCCAATTATAACCGTTATACTTCATTTAGACACGTTTTGGCCAGCTGTCCATAAGTTTGCATATTTAAATGATAAGAACAACATTCTCCTAGAACGTTCTCCAATCTGGGCAGAAAATAACCTTGGTCTCCAAGGAACTTTGATTCTTCTCTTAATAACCAGCTGTAATGGTAGAGAGATGCAGCTGTATGTGCTTTAAGCACTATTCACCTTGTACCATCAAAGTACAATTGTCTTGGAGAAGAATCACACATATGGGAGAATGTTCATTTAATATTCCACAAAAGGTACATGCCAACTCTTAGTTAGAAATGAGTTGGTGCAAGCAAGTCCATTGATCTATGAAAAAACTGTCTAACACAAAATAGACAGCTCATGATCTTTGTCTTCAATTAAATCCATGTGCATATGCTTTGATCCTTAACATAAGTCAAAGAGGAAAGTCCAACTTTCACTCATAAATTCCTTGCCTTAATTGACATTGATACTGTTGAGATTCTGAGAGTAAATTCCAAGGAAAAAATGCTTCTTTGTCTTGTACATAGTTCACTTAGAGAAATAAGTGTTTTTTGCGTTTGAAGCTTGTTCTTGGTGAGAATGAAGCATGAACTGGAGAATGTTCTCATAACATTCTTGAAATAATATTCAAGATTTTCTCAAGGAGTAAGACACTTGATCAATGAACTTTGAAATCTTGTTGCAAAACTTCCCACAATTCTTCTTTGATGTTTTGCACATATTGTTACTCGTTCATTGAGTATCTTTAAGATTCTTTAGTGGAGGCGTGAGAGTACTCATCATTGAAATGTACCATTTTCTAGTTTAGAGAATGATTGAAACTTGTATGCCTTTTGCATAAGCTTATTTGAAAACTCATGGAAAATCATTCTCAAAACTTTCTCCTCTTGATAAGCTTTGGTGACATAATACTTTGAGTAGGTTTTCAAGATCCTCAATGAATGCATCATTCTCATTGATGTTAGTTGTAGTAGTAAATCCCCAAAGTATGTGACACAAAACTCAATGTGAGTTTTGTCTCATAACATCAAAACATATTCTTTTTGTAGCATGTGATGCAGGTTTTTCCATCATGATTCTTCAACTACAATCTTCACAATCTTCCTTGAACATTCAATACTTGTTGTGAACCTTGTGATGACGTGAAAGACTATTAACCATGAAGCTCACTTTCTTGCTTGAATCTTCAATGAATCTCTTTATGATTCAAACAACATCCTTTAAATATGTTCATGAAGCTTGTGATGCTACTGTTATGATCATATGATGCTACTCCAATTCTTTCATTTTTTGAGTATATAAATGCACTTGTTGATGTGAGTGACATCTAGCTCGTCAAATTTTGTCATTATCTAGCATTCAACAAAAACTCAAGTGCAAACATCAGTAAATCACCATTCATAAAACTTAACATTTATTCCTTAAGGTTTGTTGTCATTAAAACATACATCAAAACGGTTTTGACCTCAACACATATTTCTTTAATCTATCTTTCTAATATATGATATTTTTTGCCACGAATCATTAATGTTTGAGGAAATAGTCATTTTGCTCCCTGAATATGCAACTCGTTGCCATTCTAGTCCCTGACTCGAGAAAAAATACAAAATAGTCCCTGACTCTGCAATCCGTTAGTCAGTTTGGTCCTTGCCGTTAAAAATTGCCGTTAACTTTACAAAAAAACAGACGTGGCATTTTTCGGGACCATGTGGCACGCTGAATAGACCTGCTGAGTAAGCATATATAGTCGAGGACTAAATTGACAGTTACTCCATTCTTCTTCTTCTCTATTGTTTTGGTCATTATTGTTATTCTTCTTATGTGTTCTTCTCTATTGTTCTTTTTATCTATTTTTGTGGTTTGTTATTCTTCATTGTTGCTCTCATTAACATATTTCAATCCTAGTGATTCCAACATAGTGTACCAAGGTTCTGCAGCACCTAGTGATGGAGAAGTTGATTTTAACATCAATATGCATATACATGTCAAGTGGGAAAAATCTTCTACTCCCTAAAGGCTAAAGGTCTTACTTTGGGACTCAAAGAAGCTCTTTCATATGGTCACGATCTTGCCTTTTTCTTGGTTCCTTTTGGATTTGAAATCTCACTCAATGCTGATGGTGGATTTATGGGTCTATTTAACACCACAAAAATGGTTTCATCTAGTAACCAAATTGTTCATGTGGAGTTTGATTCATTGTTATCTTCTTCTCCATTTTTCATGTGGAGTTTGGTTAGCTACAATTCTAAAACCAAGAAATGGTAGTGGTAGTACTAGCAACAATGAATAACACAAAAGAAGAACAACAACATCAACAAGAGTAATAGAGAAGATAACAATGGAGAAATAGATTTGGGAATTAGGGATTTAGATTGAAAAATTTTGTTAATGTACCGTCGATTTAGTCCCTGCCCATATAAGCCTACTCAGTGTGTCTATTCAGCATGCCACGTGGCCCAAAAAAATGTCACGTCAGCTTTTTTGTAAAGTTAACAGTAATTTTTAACGGTAGTGACCAAACTGACTTATGGATTGCAGAGTCGGGGACTATTTTTTATTTTTTCTCGAGTCAGGGACCAGAATGACAGCGAGTTACACATTCAGGGATCAAAATGACGGTTTCCCCTTAATGTTTCTATGAAGGGTTACCAATTAAAGGTTGAGGAGTGATGTATGGTGCAAAACCATACTTCACGAATATTCACGAAGTTGCTAAACATTCATATAAACACCAATTTATAAGCTTATGTTTTTAAAATCATTATTAATTAAACTTTTCCAAGTAACCATGCATGTTGCCTCAAACTTGATTCCTTTTTATCTGTCATAATTCAACCCTCACCGCTTCATCAGTATCAAAGCTATTGACTCAGTAATGAATCAAATGTCTTTTGTTGATTTTAATTTTTTCTACTTAGAGGGTGAAAAATGCTTGTCTATAGTCCACTAGAAGCACCATCACAAGAAGCAGAAGGTTGATGCGGCTTTACTATCCAAAGAAATTGTAAAATTGTAGTCAAAACATCATTCGTGGGGTTTTTGCGAAATTGAATTCTCGTACCATATATCATTTTTCTTAAAGATCACCACTTAACTTATTATAGAATGATTTCATCTCAAAATGTATATAATAATAATAATAATAATAATAATAATAATAATAATAATAATAATAATAATAATAATAATAATAATAATAAGAAGAAGAAGAAGAAGAAGAAGAAGAAGAAAACAAATAAAATAAAGGCTTTTTGACCCAAGTAACACCATTTGAAACAAATATTCCCAATCTACCACCTTTTCAAAAAAAATTCTCACTCTACCACATATTCAAACCACCTTTTGACCGATTTTTTTTACTTATAGAGGGGTGCCATGGAGTGTGGCGACACTCTATAGGACTTGTGAGGGGTGGGTAAAAAACCGAAGTCCGTCTGAACCCAACAAAACCCGCCCAAAAATTAGAGATTTGGGCGGTTTATAATGGGTCGCGGGTTAGCGGGTTGAAAAACTCGGTTTGAATTGGGTTGGTACGGGTAAGTCCGGATAGAGGAAATTGGACCGACGGTGCCCGAACCTGTCCGCACGAGTAAATTAAAACGCTGAATCTAAATTCTTCCCACGTCTCATTTCACACTTTTTCACTTCACCTCAAACTCATGTAAACTGAAACAATCATGAATTATTTTAAAACGCAAAACTTGGTCATTCTTCATCTTATTTGTCTAACTTCGTTGAAATCAAATGATATATTTTTAATTTTATTTGAGATTTTAATTTTTTCTTAATTTTTATGTCAATTTAGTCTTTCGAAGACTTTCGTTTTGTGTTTGATTTATGATTCTCTCATCTCTGGTTGCATATTTTCTTGATCTAAACTCCAAATTTTGGATTTATTATTTTTTTTATTTTATGTTTAACCGCTTCAAACCGCCCAATAACCCGCTTAAACCGCAAGCCCGAACCCGTGGAAACCGCTCTTCATTTTCGGGTGAATTGGGCCTTACTTTTTGACTCTGCGGTTTAGACCGGGTGACGACTTTGAGCCCGAACCCGCCCATACCCGCCCATTACCCACACCACTTGTCAAACATTTTGTCTCATATGGCAGGCACGAAATTCTGTGCAGTTCTTGTCTTTTTTGGTTTTTGTCTTTCTCAAATACACTCTCCTCTAACCATAACTCTCTTCTAACCCTAACTCTCTCTAACCCTAACCCTCTCTAAACCCCAAATAAAAATTTTGTTATAAAAATTTTAAAAATTATTTTAAAATTAATAAAAATATAAAATCATAAAATTGAAAAAAATAATTAAAAAACTCTCATTTATTTGATATTTAATTATATATATTAGACGAACACTCAACATTTGGACTATACATTACTTTAACAACTAAAAATTTATTTAATACGGAGTGTTTAATTATATTATTACATGAATAAAAACATAGAAAAAAAAATTATTTTACAATAACCATTGACATAAATCTAAGTGCCACATGGTGGAGGTTTACAAGTTCGATGGGGTAATTGGCGACATGCTTGCTTTTGATTAACTGGTTTTTCTTCTTCTTCTTCTTCTTCTTCTTCTTCTTCAACTGGGGTATTTAGATCAAATCTCATATTTTGTCCAGAAGATTGTGTTTGTACAGGAAAAGAACTATCTATTACTTGAGCCATCGAATTAAACCAATTTGGATTAAAATCACTATCATCGACAAGTCGTTGGATAAAGTCATTGTCAACATAATTCCCGAATTCGACTTGGGATGACGGGAACCCAAAATGTTGTTGTTGTTGCGGTGATGGTGGTGGTGGGAACCCGAATGGTTGATATGATCCAAGTGTAATTGATATATATACGTGTGAATTAATTTTAAACTGATACAATATTCAATAGGAATCAATCATTTTTAGATATCATATAATTGAAGCGGAGTGTAGTAAAATAATTTGACAAAATACACAATTGTTATGAAATAGTAAGTAGTAACATTGTAAAATTCTTTCAAAAAAAAAATGTAACAGTGTAAAATTAAACAAAAAAAACAGTGTAAAATTAGTTTACAGTGTCCTATTTTTATTTTGTTTTTTACAATTTTTAATAATAATTAAAAAAAAAGACCCCTTGGTCGTCCGTAGCAAGCAACATAGAAAGAAAACAATTTCACTCGCAAATCTAACAAACTTTTGGATCGATAAAAAAACTAACTTCGATCTGAAAAATCTCCGGCGAGTGTAAGATCTGCATGCTCCGTCGTCTTTGATTCCTCGCAAGCTTCGTTCCTTCTCTTTCCGAATCTCTCCCATTCACACATGGATCCTCCCAACCCGGTAACTCAAGATTTTCTTCAACCATTCTTAGATCTGGTTTCTTAATTTTACCTTTAGGTCGTTTCCGTGAATTTTTGTTCATCCACGATTTCCATTTCATCGATGATTCAATTTTTATGCTAGAAATTTCTTCAATGTGAAAATTTCGTTGGAATGTTCTTTGCTATTGACTAATCCGAAGATTTATTTGAATAATAGTATAATATAATTAATTGTGATTTTCCTCTTTGTGCAGGCTGTAATTGAAAATTACGCAAATCCAAGGACTTGCTTCTTTCATGTTCTCTTCAAGGTTTAGTTTAGTTTACACATTTCTGTGAATTTTTTGTTTTTTGTTTTTGTTTTTTGGTATAAAGGTATATAAGTATATTCACATTGTGAAATTTGATGTGTTTTGTAACTGACAGGGTGCGGCGTTGGCGTTTTACATTCTATCGGCTCTTTTTATTGATAACTTTGTTATCATTTTTGTGGTGACTGTTCTTCTTGCTGCTCTTGATTTTTGGGTAGTTAAGAATGTGAGTGGAAGAATTTTAGTTGGTTTGAGATGGTGGAATGAGATTGATGATCTTGGTGAGAGTGTCTGGAAATTTGAATGTCTCGACCAAGAGGTCCGTATTATTTGTTTTGAACATGATTAGTGTAAGAATGAGTTTCAAATTCTTTATACATGCATGAATTTTGTGTGATTTTTTTCCATATAGTCATTGGCCCGGATGAACAAGAAGGATTCATGGCTTTTCTGGTGGACCCTTTACCTTGCGGTAAGACAATTTATAGATCGATTGTAGCATGTAGTGATAGTTCTGTTTTTCCTTAGGTTCTTATGGTGTCACAGTCAAGGCATATGGTTGTTTCCCAGAGTTTTATTGAGCAGGCCAATATATATATGATAGCATGAACCAATCAGATTTAGTCAGAAATTGATGAATTCTCTATATACTTTGGATCTCAATGGAGAATAACTCTGTCAATTATCACGCCAGGGTCTTATCTTCTTGTAGTTTTGATTGCCCACACCTTGCTAAAAAAAAAACATAATGGTGTTTTTTGGTAATCGGCACAATAAATGATTTTTTTTTATTTGTATTGTTTTACAGGCAGTTGCATGGGTTATGTTGGCTATATTCTCGCTCATAAGGCTTCAGGCTGATTATCTCCTTGTTGTAGGAGTTTGTTTGACCCTAAGCATTGCAAATATTGTTGGTTTTACCAAATGCAAAAAAGGTGAGCAAATTTATTGATAAAGTTCTTATAATGTTTTCTTCTATTATATTGCAAAATTGGTTTAAGTTGGGGAAATTATTTGGAATAATATGATATTATACTTTCCATTGCAAAGTTGGTTTAGGTTGGGGGAATCATCTGGAATAATATGATACTGGACTTTCCAATTCAAGATATATACATTTTTTTATTTATGACGTGTCGTGTAACATAACACGTCGTCTTGAAATATTGGAATCTTAATTTGTTACACATGTTTCTCTTTTTCATTTTGAAATATTCAAAGTTAGTATTTGCTGCATTCTGCTCGCCTCGTGTGAAGTTGTTCACTCACGGGGATATTTGACTAACTAAATGTATGTACCAAATAGAAATTGATGATTGTACTTGTCAATTGCACCTGAACATGACAAATTTAATCTAAAAATCGTAATTTATTAAGGTTGGGCTATGATATATTTGGTTCAAAGATGCTCTGGGTGCTGATATATTGTATACCTATATAGATAGAGTTCTTATTCTGTTGATGCTTGTTTGCTGCACACTTGTATTTGTTGTGGGTAACACATCCATTGTGCTTATTTGGGCTACCATCTCTTGAAAACCATAAGTACACATTCATTTTATATTCCCAGAAAGTTGAAGGATGTTATTGTCATTGCCATTGTTGTAGTAGTAGAAGAAATAGTTGCAGTGGGGTTGTTTAAATAACAAGAAACATATTTGGAATGAAAATACAATTTGACCATTGTAATAGTACCCTGTTTATGGGAACTTTCTGCCCGTTGTTTTCATTTGTGTTTCGCTTCCCTTGTTTAGCATTTGTGTTTCATTTTGAATGAGATATAGATATGTGTGAAGACATACATGCTGTAGGAGTTTCTCTAAGCCTAGTATCACATCACATTTTGAAATTCATGATTCTGCTCAAGCTTTTCCCCCTCTGTCTCCCTTTCCTACTCAATACGAAGGACTTCTCTTTGTTCCCCACTTCAATTTACTGTTTTATCGTTACGTGCTGTTCATTTGAATAACCCACAATGGATAACAATTGATCGGTTTTCTTTCAGATGCTAAGAAGCAGATTCAACAATATGCCTCCCAGACAATTGCCTCTCGGTTCTCATCTACCTTACAGTCAGCATTCAGTGTTGTCTGATTATCAATGCAAGTTGAACCGAGCATTATTAGAAATATTGAGATGCAGCAGAGGTTTGTACATGATTATGATATATTTCGGCTGGCATCAGACCGAATCCTGACTACCTATCAAACTTGCATAGTTACTGATACAGAAAATGCGAAATTTTGTACTTTTGATAAGCAATGGCTTGAGTAAGACTGATAATCAGATTACGTAGTTAAAGAATTGTTTATTTTCAGGTGTACATTGTGTTTTCTTGTATTCTTTTGCATTGTTTGTCAAAGATTTATGTTCCAGTGTTCGCTGCTTATTTTCATGCAAAATTGGCGGATAATAAAATTGTTGATGTTGTATCCTCACGGGTGAGGGGTCACCATTAACTGACCGACCAAAATACGTGTAGAGCTTATATCAGAACTTGAAAAGGTTTAACCACATCTGGGTCTGGCTAGGTAGAGTAAGCTAGTTTAGAATAAAACATTGCCAAATCTTGGGATGAAACTATTTTTATGTATCTTCATTTATAGGGGGTTGCGTCTGTCTATACTTTTGTCATATTCATGCTTAATTAGTTGATCTGTTGCACAACTATTTAACTTTCCAAAAACTTGTAATCCCTTCGTACTTTCATCTGAAATTAGAACACTTGTACTGGACCAAAAAAAGAAAACTTAATATGCAAATCAAGTCTCTATTGGATGAGCAATTGCTATAGTAGTCGTAGTAGAGTCAGACATTGGACGATCCATTGTTATCTTGGGGAACCGGGGAACTTGAACGAAGACGTGATAATTTGGTTATTGTATATGAGGAGATATCAATGTCAAGTGCTTCCCTAGGAATCATACATTACCAGACTTTCTTTATTAATCTCAAATTGTTGTACTTGCTGTTTTTTTGGTACTGATGTGATTTGTGAATTTGCATACTAATACTGTAAAATGGAACTTAAGTAAAAATTTCTTCGTTCCTCTTTGAAATTTCCTGTCCCTGTTAATATGGTTTTCCACATTGGTCTTTATTGGTTATATGCAACTTGTTGCTGCTGGATGAGGTGATAGACAATAGTTTCCCCTTCTTAACTACACTCTACAGAACCTGATATCCTGCAAGAGATTATTTATCCACCAAAATTGTTAGCAGAGCCTTTAAACGTTGATAACCTTTCTGTAGCTACAACATTTTGTGTTCCTTCAAGAATGCATAGTACTCCCCACCAATACCTGTTGAAGAAATGGACGCAATCATAAATAAGTTTATATGCACAGGTCTAGTGACAATGGTAGCCATGATAGTTTTTGTTCATCTATGTTCTTGTATAAAAACGTGAACTAACCTCTAGGCAGGTTGAGGGTATGTGCAAAAGACACTTTTGATGCTTAAATTAGTCTCTACAAGGAATTAGAGACAACTGTTTTTTCAGTCAAATGAAATGAGATTCAATAAGGTTAAAGGCTTTGATAAGGTTTTATGGCAATAATCTCTTGCAGGATATGAGAGACACCTAACTAGAGGGTATCTGCTCCTTAGTAAGAACTAGTCGAATGCTCGTGCGGTGCATGGGTTCGGTGGAACGCCATACTTTGTTGCATTAGAGATAACACAGTTTATCACTTCTAATTGAGGGCAACATTCAATAGCCACTCCTAATTTGCGGAACACCATATATATTTGGGACAAACATTTATCAGCGATAAAAATTATCATCTCCCCGTGAATTATAAATTTTTATCAGTAATAACTTGTAATCGTAATTTTAAAACTCTTGTCAGCGATCAAAATTGTCATCTCCATGTGAATTAAAATTTTGTATCAGTAATAACTTGTAACAAATTTAAAAATCAAATCACAATAAATACAATTCAAAAGTGAGCCACCCTATTGTTGGATGGCGCAACCACATCAAATTTTATAGTGGGGTCGTCAAAGTAGGGATGGAAAAAGGGTCAATCCCGTCGGGTCGCCCCGTTTAACCCGCCATTTTTGGCGGGGTGGGTTGGCATTTTGAATCTGCAAAAGTAGTGGGTCTCACCCAGCCTAACCTGCAAAAAAACGGGGAGGTGACAGTGTGGGGCGGTGTTTACTGTGAAATTTGGTAAACAACGCTAGTTTGATTATTACAAGAGAGATCAACTAGTAAATCTCGGGACATAGTGCTTTTGTTTATATTTTCAAAGAGAATGGAATTCATTATTGTTCTTATGTTCATAAAGTGTTGTTTTTATGTTTTTTATGTAACTTGAAATGCAAGAAAGAATGTTTACTCAATTGAATAAACAGAATGGAAGAGAGAGTCGAAATAAAGATTGATTGGGATAGGAATAAAAGACTGTAAATTTGCATTCAAATGTAAATGAAAATGGTTCACATAACATACATTTTCCTTTTCGAACTCGTTTCTCTCGTTAGCATGGGTACTTTGAGTTTTGTAAGGATTTTGTATAAATGATTGTGACCCCTTTTTCGATCACATAACTAGACTATTTATAGACACTAATTCCTAACTGCTAATAACGCCTAAAGAACTACATAGAGGACGCGTGTCTCTGACACGTATTTTGAATTTGAATCCCTTCTTATTTCCTGAGTTAGTCGTTGTATCCATCGAAGTCGAAGTGACAATGCTTTTCTTGAATATTTCGCTAAGTCCACGCTTTAATCTTGCACTGCTAGATACTTCGACCCTACTGAAGCTTCGACCAAATCGAAAGGATCCTGAAGAAGAATACGTAGTTAAAGGAAATGCTCCATAATAGAACATTTATTATATGTTCATGCATGATTGATCATTAAATTCATTGGCTCTGAAAACCAAACATATTTAATGACTTTTAAAATAATTATATAATTAAACATTATTATTTTAATTATACATTTAGAACATATTTTTACTTAGTAAAAATATGGGCTAACAAATTGCCCCCAAATGCCTGTTTCGATCAAGTGGTCGAACGAGAAAGGAAAAGGCATTTTAAAACCCACGTGCTTTGACACTGTTACCAATGACGGCGCTTATGTCACGTTCAGAAGTAACTGTCACCTTGATCCCCACAATCCATCATTGTTCCTACGTTTTAGCATAGTGGATGACGTGGCACACGTAGAAGTTGAAGAGAAATTGTTTGAATTTCTTTTGGATTTATTTTTAAAGACAGACACGTTTCCCTATAAATAGTAACAAAGGAACAAAGAAGCACTTTTTACCAACTTCCAAAACATAGAGCTTTTTTTACGAACAGCACTGTTCATCTTCTAATTTCTGCAAAATCAAGCTCTGATTCTCAAACCATTTGCAATTCTAAACCGTTCAAGCAAATCTACACTAGATTCCGCGTTGATTCCTCTCTGATTCAACCCTAAATACATAGTTTTTTCCAGATTTCATAACCAAAAACCCTTTTTCACTTTTAAGTTCTTCAACGGTTCAACAATGGCTTCCAACTTGGATTTCGAAATACCCACTGCTGGAAAATGGAAAGATCTACGTATTCTCGAAGATGGAGAAGAGGTGGTTCCAGAACCTTCTGGTACTGACGCTGAAAGGAAGATCTGGACAACTCAACTCATTATACCCTTTTCCAAACAGAAAGACAATCATGCCTTCTGTGGCCCCTATCCAAGACATTCTGAAGTAATATCGAAAGAGGTAAACGATCTCTTTCCTTTGCATGTGACCTGTGGTCCTAGGATATTTGAGTCGAACCCTTATAATTTTGGGTATTTAAAAAATGCCCTTAAGATATTTAGAGCTGCTCCTTATATTGCCCATAAGGACTATATCCCCTGGTTAGATAGGGTCGAAAAAGATTTTAAGGGTACCTGGGAAAGCTATGGGATTTACCCTCTTATCCAGTTTAGTCGAACCGGTCCTAAGTATAAACCAGAACTTCTTATAGCTGCCCTTCATTTCTATGAAAAGTCCACAAACACCTTTCAATTTAAATGTGGCATGTTAACTCCCACCCTTTTAGATGTAGCTGCTATCACAGGCCTTAGGCCTAATGGTGATCACTTCGATCCTACCAAGACTGGGGACAAGATCGAATTGAACTACAAGGAAAACACCTTCTCCAAGTACATAGCAGAAAACATGGGTAAGGCAGGGGAAGAAGTGTCACACGAAGAGCACGTGGCCTTCTTGACATTGTGGCTTTCACACTTTGTCTTTTGCTCGAAATCCCTGCAAGTAGCTAGGATGTTTATCCCTATGGCGCAGCGGATAAATGAAGGGAGGCTCTTCAGCTTGGGGCGCTTATTGTTGGCAAGTTTATAAGAAGCAATGGGTAATGCTAGTGATGCTATCAAGGCATCAAAGGACGGATCGAAGGTCTCTGTGGCTGGACCTATGTGGCTCTTACAACTTTGGCTAAATGCCACATTTGAGACGGAATTAGGGTTGATAGTGCCTTCTGACTATCAACAGGAAGTAGATTCTAGAGAGGTCGAAGGGCAAAGATTGGTTAGGTTGGCCCCTCGATCTCTAGATTAGGATACCAGGAGACTCTTCATAAAGCACATGAAGATGTTTCTAAATTTTGACAAGTTTCTTCCACGCCATGCTCCCTTTGTTGAGCGTAAGTATGGGGCAGTGTGGTTCGTTGAAGAATTCTCAGCATTCGACCCAGACAATGAGGATGAGGTGAATGAGGTTTGGAGAGCCTACCTGGAGCAGACAGTCCTTTCATGTAGAATTGGGTCTAATGCAAACCAATATGGGTTGGTTGGATACCAACCTAATTGCGTAGCCAGGTAATTTGGTATGTCTCAAATCAGGCCAAAGAGTTTCTTTGAGAGCCTTGATCGAATGGTTCTAGGTACTGGCATCACTGAGAAGACCTTCAACAAATACATGGTGGAATGACTATTACACTAGGCATTCAATTGGTAATGCAGAGCAGTTGCTGGGGATGGTGGAGAGTGGCTTCATAGTGCCAGCTCTTGGGAAGATAATCAGTGTCTCAGGTCGAGGTAAAGAATTTCACCCTACATACTTCACATATTTTCATATGATTTAATACTTCATACCTTTTACATTAACTAACACAACATATTTTAGGCAAAGGTGTGAAGAAAGATGATGGGTCATCAAAAGCTTCGATTGAAGTAAAGAAACCTACTGGCGTAAAGATCAAAACAGAGGTCGAAACCTCAAAACCAAAGGTAACTTAGGTTTTTATTTTACATACTTTCTTCCTTTTCCTTTTGAATATATGTTCTTAACTTTGATTAGTTATATCCTTAGAGTGGAAAAGGGAAGAGCAGCCCTGAGACTGTATCTACTGGCTCGAAGAAATCAAAGGACACCATTATTGTGGATGTAGAGGTAAAGATCACCCCTTTCACATCAATCATTCTGGCTCTTTTTTTCAATATAGTATATATTAACCAAAATTTTAACATTATTTACATTCATAATGTTGTTATTTCAGGATGATGAGGAAGAAGAACAAAAGGTTCCTTTGGTCAGAAAAAGAAAGCAGCCTTCGACTTCGATCTCGCAACCAAGTGAAGGGGGACCCTCTACACAAGAGGTTAAGGAAAATGAGGTTGAAAAAGCCAAGAAGAAGAAGAAAGTTGAGGAACCCAAAGTTCAGCAAGCCCCCACGAAGGATCAAGGGGATGAAAGGAGAAAGAAAAAGAAGAATGAAGAAAAAAGGGCTGACGTTGTTGTGAAGGTTAAGTCAGCAATTAAAAAATCCAAAGTGCATAGAGCACTAAAAATTCACACTTCTAGTGAAAGTGGTGGTAATCCAACTCCCCAAAGTGACACTGCAAAGAAAGATGTGGTCGAACAAGACCAAACTGTCGAAACTGCAGAAGAGGAGACTGCTGGGCCAAAGGGTGATCCTGCGCCACAATCAGAGACTTTGATCAAGGATCAAAAGATTAGTGATGAGGGCAAACAAAATGACCAGCAGGGAAATGAAGATGCCCCCAACACTGAGAAGGAAAATAACAACCTCACTGGTCCTGAGGTCGAAGCTAAAGAGGTATATTTTGCTCTATTTTCTAACTTTAACTTTTTTATCCTATCCTTTAAACCTAATTGACTTTTTCTTTGTGCTTACAGGATAAATTGGAGGAAAATCCTATTGAAAAGGATAAGCAACCAATTTCTAACGAGCCACCCATTGAACATAAGGATGATGACAATAAGGGCTCTCTGGATAATGGCAAGGTCGATTCAGGACAATTCAATGAAGGCAACATGGGAGGGGGACTTGAAGCCAATGTTGAAGGAGATGGCAACAGAGTTCTGCCCACTGCTTCAAGCGTCAAATACACAATGCCTAGCATTTCTACAGCATCAGGCCAAGCTAGCTCGACTCAAGAATCTCTACATGATTCCGACACTATGCCTGAAGTTGAAGTTGGTGGTCCAGACATCGTCTCTGTCTCTTCGACCTCGAGGCTCTCTGCAAGCTTAGGTGTGCAAGAGGGGGAATTCACTAATATGCAGAAATCAGACCCTGCTGGCACTCTTAGGCTCATGCTTTCCAAGAGACAAAATAAAAGCGCCACGTCGAGCGAGCACACCACTACTGACTCTGCGCCTTCAAACTCTGATATTGACTCAATGGTGCGCCAGGACTCTTTGCTGCTAAAGCTTACAACTACCTTTGTCCACAGAGATGTGTTAAAGCAGATCGAAGAGAATCCGGCTTGCGCTTATAACCATTTGGCCTTTTTGAAGAAACTGCATAACCCTAGGACTGATGAAGAAACTCTAGGCAAAGTTATCCAGCTCAGTTCGATTGTGGATCAATATGCCAAGGCAGTGCAAAGAAGGCTTGACAATGACACAAGGCTTGCTACTCAACAACAAGCTCAAGCCATGTTTTTTGAAAAGGCTCAGAAGGCACAGGCTGAAGTGGACAAATTATCTTCTCAACTGATCGAAGGCAACTCAGAGCTTAAAGAGTATGATGACAATATTGCTCACTATAAGGATCAAATCAAACTCTTAGAGGAACAAATTGTTGGTTACAGGCGCAAGATCATTGATGAAGAGACAAAAAGAGCTCGAATCGAACAAGAGGCCAAAACTTCGACCCAAGAGTAGATTGTCGCACATGGCAGGGCAGGACTTCAAGCTTTCAGTTCAGCAGAAGTTGTTGGTGAAGAGATTAAGTCTCTAGAAAGTTCAAACCTTGTGGTCGAAAAGGAGCTGGCCACCCTAAAGAAGATTTACGCTGATTGTACTAAGAGTTTATAATTTTCCTTAGTTTATTGTCCTTTCGAACAATTTCTGGTTATCCAATCCTGTTTGGATTTTTCATTTGTAATTCTTGAACAAAGTCCATATTTTATGGCAATTTATAATTTCTCATTACCATTTTGCTTTTATGTTTAAGTATTATTCTGCACTTATTTTTTACTTCGAGTAATGTAGGTTTATATTTCTTCAAATATTTTCCATTTATACCCAAAGTACGTTTTTCAGGAGTTAACTGCTCAATCTCATAAGCGCCATTAGAATAAACTTGAACAATTTTAAATGGTCCTTCCCAATTTGGGGACCATTTGCCTAAGACTCTATCTTTTTTGTCCATAGGCAAAATAACTTTCCAAACTAATTCTCCTATGTTAAAAGAC
Source organism: Trifolium repens (assembly GCA_030408175.1). Lineage (NCBI taxonomy): Eukaryota > Viridiplantae > Streptophyta > Magnoliopsida > Fabales > Fabaceae > Trifolium > Trifolium repens. The sequence continues at coordinate 48,426,425 of CP125836.1, read as the reverse complement.
TTAGACTTAACCTTTTTGTTATATGCTTTAGCAACTCTTTCTTTTTGCTTTGTTAAAATTTCTAAAGCACTAAGCCTTTCCTCATTCAAATCAACTAACTCATCTGACATCATTTGGTAATACTGGTCTAAAGGTATTTCCATTTGTCTTTGTACCCTTGCTGATTGCAAATGTATTTCGACTGGTAACACAGCATCATGACCATAAGTTAGTCGAAACGGAGTTGTGTTAGTTGATTCCTTAGGAGAATTTCTGCAAGCCCATAACACTTGGTCTAAGGTTTTATGCCAATTTCTTGGTTTTTGGGCTATATGTTTCTTTATCAAATTAATAATAATTTTATTAGCTGCTTCGACTTGACCATTTGCTTGTGCATAATATGGCGTTGAAGTTAGAAGTCTAAAGCCAATTTCTTGGGCAAATTCCTGCATTTTTCGTCCAGTAAAAACTGAACCCTGATCAGTAGTGATTGTTTCAGGAATTCCAAACCTATAGATTATATAATTTTGTATGAAATTGATTACTGCCTCTTGATCAACATTTGGTAAGGGAATTGCTTCTATCCATTTTGTGAAATAATCTATTCCAACTAAAATGTAACGTTGATTCTTTGATGAAGCAGGTTTAATTTCACCAATCAGGTCTAGAGCCCAACCCCTAAAGGGCCATGGTTTTACTATTAAATGAAGTTCACTTGCAGGTACATGTTGAATTCCTGAATGCCTTTGGCATTCTTGGCAACCCTTGGCATATTCTATGCAATCTTTTAGCATAGAAGGCCAATATAGACCTTGTCGAAACAAAAGCCATTTCATTTTATGTCCTGCTTGATGGGACCCACATGTGCCACTATGAACATCAGAGATTGCTATATATGATTCTGCTTCATTAAGGCATTTTAACAAAATTCCTTCAGAAGTCTTTTTGAAAAGATCATTTTCAAAAATTATATAGCTTAGAGCCCTATATTTTATCTTTTGATCCACATTTCCTGTTGGGTTCTTAAGATAATCTACTATAGGCTTTATCCAATCATTATCTGACAAGTTGTCAATGGCGAAAATTTGAAAATTTTCAAGGGAGTTTTCCATTTCACCATTTATTTGTGGTATAGTATCTGCCCCCACAAGTTTTGGCATTGACAATTGTTCAGAAATTGATTCCTGTAAAACCATTTTTTCTTTAATTTCGATCAATTGTGTCAATTTCTCTTTTGACATCTTATATCCTGAAGCAATTTGAGCTAAGTCATTTGCTTCTTGATTTTCTAATCGAGGTACATGTTCAATATCTACATGGTCAAAACAATCTAACAAAGAACTAGCTATAGCAAAGTATTTTGTTAAGTGCTCTTTAACACATTTATATTCTTGTGTTAATTGTTTCAATACTAATTCAGAATCACCTCTTATTCTAATGTTCTTTGCCCCCAAGTCTTTTAGTATTTCTAGGCCTGTGATTAAAGCTTCATACTCAGCTTCATTATTAGAGCAAAGTCCATTTATTTTATACTTGAATTTAGTTGGAACCTGAGTGGGTGATATAATCAATATTCCAATTCTTGTTCCATATTTATGTTTGGATCCATCAAAATAGAGAATCCATGGTTGAATATCCACATATTCCTGTGGCATTTCGACCAAAGAATGATCTACTATAAAATTAGCCACAATTTGGCCTTTAACGGCCTTCAAAGGTTTATAAGTTAATGAATATTCAGTTAATGCTAATGCCCATTTTCCAATTCTACTATGCAATATAGGTTTAGTTAGCATATGTTTAATAACATCAAAATGGGAATAGACATAAACATCAACAGGCTTTATATAATGTTTAAGTTTTGTACAAGAGAAATATAAACAAAGACAAAGTTTTTCTATGGCAGTATATCTAGTTTCTGCATCATTTAAAACTCTACTAAGGTAATAAACTGCATTCTCTATGCCATTATCATCTTCTTGAGCCAACATGCTTCCTATTGTCTTATCAGACGTAGCAATATACAACTTCATAGCTTTATTCCTACTATGAGGCATTAAAACTGGAGGCTTTATTAAATAATCTTTAATATCATCAAAAGCCTTTTGATGCTCTTCACTCCATTTAAAAGGATCATCTTTCTTGAGCCGAAGTAGTGGTGAAAAGGCTTGAGCTTTTCCACTTAGATTCGAAATGAATCTCCTCAAGAAATTGATTTTTCCCAGCAGAGATTGAAGTTGTTTTTTGGTCGAAGGAGGCTTTGTCTCTAAGATAGCCTTTGTCTTGTTTTGGTTTATTTCAATGCCTTTTTTATGCACCACAAAACCAAGGAAATCTCCTGCATGCACACAAAAAACACATTTTAATGGATTCATTTTTAATCCATGTTTCCTCATTCTTTCAAAAGATTGCCTAAGATACAGCAAATGACTATCTTCAGAAGAGGATTTAATGATGATGTCATCAATATAAACCTGCATGAATGTATCTATAAAATCATGAAACATAGAATTCATTGCCCTTTGATAAGTGGCACCAGCATTCTTTAAACCAAAAGGCATAACCACCCATTCATAAGTGCCTAAAGCACCAGGGCATCTGAATGCTGTTTTAGATACATCTTCTTCAGCAATAAATATTTGGTTATAACCAGAATAACCATCTAACATGCTCAAGAACTCGAAGCCTGCTGCTGAATCTACTAACATTTCTGCCACAGGCATGGCATATTCATCTTTTGGTGTAGCATTATTTAAGTCCCTAAAATCTATGCATACTCTAAGTGTACCATTCTTTTTAATAACAGGAACTATATTTGCTAACCATTCTACATACCTGGCAGCTCTGATGAATTTACTCTTCAGCAGCCTTTCGATCTCTTCTTTGATCTTGGACATGATTTCTGGTGCAAACCTTCTTGGCAATTGTTTCACTGGTTTTTTACCTGCCTTGATTGGTAGCTTTAGTTCGACCATTTCTCTACTGAGTCCAGGCATTTCATTATAATCCCAAGCAAAACAATCACTAAATTCCTTGAGAAGTAGTACCAATTTTCCTTTTAAATCAGGACCAATATTGGCACTAATGTAAGTTGGCCTTTTTACTGGGCCATTTCCAATGTCAATTTCCTCCAAAGGGTCTTGAGCTTGCATCTTAGGAGTTTCATTAAGTGGATCCCTTTCGAATCCCAGGGGTTCTTCATCATAGATGCAATCAAGCCTTTGTGCCCGTGGTACAGAAGTGCCATCACTTTCGACCTTGGCTTCTGTAGCCATATTTTGATGCACATCAGCTTCCAAAGCCGTATTTAATCTAGTTTCGGCCATATAAGCCGTAATTCTGGCCCAAGCATTGGACTCAGTCATAGTAATCTTCATACACATTCCACCCAGATGGTGGTACAACTCCATCTTCTGAGGACACAACATCTCTTTCCTCTCTTTCCTATATAAAGCCTTGGGTTGGGTGGAGTTTCACAGAATGAATCACATTATCAGAGGATGTGAAAGCATTCTCTCTATCATAGCATGGCGCAATATTCGCCAAATTCTTGTCAAAGGTTTGCTTAGTTATGGTGTCTACCTTTGACATATAGAAACTCTGATCAGCTTCTATATTTTCAACGCAGCCATCCTCCCTCCAAAGTATCAACTTCTGGTGAAGGGTCGAAGGAACAGCTCCTACTCCATGAATCCACTCTCTCCCAAACAGCAAGTTGAAATTTGCCTTAGATTCAACCACTAGGAACAGAGTTGGTCGAACTATGTTGCCCACAGCAACATCCACTTGGATTGCCCCCCTTGAGTGTCCTGTTTTGCCTTCATAATTTGACAAAACAATGTTGTGGGCTGAAAAATCACAGTCATATTTGCCAATCTTGGGTAACATAGATAGAGGCATTAGATTTACAGCAGCTCCTCCATCTATCAGCACTTTGTTAACTCCAACTCCTTCAACTTTTGCTCTGATGAAGAGGGGTTTGAGATGGTTTTTCATGCCTAGGTCTGGCCTTTCGAACGTAGCCTGTTGCTCTTCGATGCAGCCATTGTTCATGACATAATAACATATTGGCTTAGGATCAGCCATTTCTAACTGGTCGAAATCAGCTTCGAGCTCAGTTACTTCTGATTGGACATCATATTCTGATGGTAATATGGAAACCACACATATTACATCAAAATCTGGCTCGGAGTCCAGCAGATCATCATCATCTTCCATCCTGTTTTCATCTATTGGAGGAAGGATCCTTTCTTTTGCTGGCCTTCTAGCCACTTCTTTGTATTGGCTTGTTTGAGGATTTGTTGCAGCCAATTTCTTTTGGCGTTGGAATCTACACCATTGAGTCCTTGTCATTGGATGTTTACCCTTATAATTGTTCTTGTAAGAGTACTTGTTAACATCCTCTGAGTAGCTTAGTTTGGTGCCACTGGAGCCACCAACTTCCATTGCACCCTTGTTGAATTTTATGGTTCCTTGGTGCATCCAACGCTCTACAGGGATCGAACCAGAAGGACGAAAAGTAGGCCTTCGATCAATTCAAACCATGTTATTTGGTCGAGTCAGAATGCCATTTCCTTTGTCCTGATGCTGCTTTGGGTTTGCCCCCTGTCTGTTTGCCACAGGTTGGAACTTCATAAGGCCTGCAGTAGCCTCTTTATCACAAACAGCGCTGCAACGGGCACAAAGCATTACTCCTTTGTTTTCTAGTTTGCATCTGTTCAGGAAGTCAATCAAATCCTCTTCAGCACGAGGATACACCACCTTCATCTTCTCGAAGTATTCCTCTTCAGGGATTTTTTCTACCTGCACCTCTGTAACCTCCATGGCTTCGACCATCATTACAGCTTGTGGTTCAGCATAGAGAGTATCAGCACTTTGTGAAGGCTCAGGATCTGCCTTCGTGGCTTTGGGTTTCTCACCAAATTTGAGCCTTCCCTCGTTCAAAGCCTTTTGAACCAAGTCCCTGAAAAGTACACACTGTGAGGCTCTATGTCCAAGAAAATTATGGTATTTACAATAACCTCTTTTCTTTCTCATATCTAATGGAGGTATTTTAACACCTTTTGGAACCACTATTTGGCCATCAGTAACCAATAAATCAAAAATCTCATCACATTTTGTTATATCAAAAGTGTAAGTTTTTGAAACATACTTATCATTTTTTGGTTCAACAGGGTTTTTTCCATTTGAAGGTTTTAAAAGTTTACAAGCATAAGGGGGACCAGGTTTTAATTCTGCTAGGTCTACTTCCCCTTGTTCAACATCCTCATAAGAGATATCATATTCTTGGTCGCTATCATGTGTTTCCACATAAGCAACTTTTTCTTTTTTATGATACTTTGAATTTCTAGCCTTTTCTGCTTTCAAGCGTTCGACTTGTCGAACCCTATCAGCCAATTGGGCCATATCTCTTAGATGTTGGGTATCTAACTTCTTTCTGATCGAATAGTCTAGGCCACCAGCAGCCATTTCGACCAATTCATGTTCAGGCACCTGAGTAAAACATCTAGCCTTAAGTAAGCGGAATCTATTCAAATAATCATCCACAGACTCAGGAGTTTTGCGCCTAACACTTGCTAATTCTTTGAGACTTATTTTAGATTGTCCCATGTAAAATTGCTCATGGAAAACCCTCTCCAATTGATTCCAATTGAAAATTGAATGTGGAGGGAGAGTAGTAAACCATGTAAAAGCATTTTTTGTTAGAGAATTTGGAAAATACTTCATTCTTAAATTCTCATTATTTGCTAAATCCCCTGCCTCAGTTAAGTATCTTGCTATGTGTTCAACAGTGGATTCACTAGTATCACCAACAAATTTAGTAAACTTTGGGATCTTCCAACCCTTTGGTAGTTCTGTTTGAAGCACATATTCTGACAAGGCAGAGACAAAGTGAGGCCTGTGCATGCCTATATTTAAACCATTTTGTGCCAGGATGGTTTCGACCAAATTTGCTATATTGTTTTGCCCAGCAAAATTATTGTTCTGGACATTTCTAACTACATCATCAGCGTTCTGATTCCTATTAACCAACACAATTCCAGGATTTTGTTCGACCTGGGGCAAAGCCTATTGCTGTGCCTGAACTTGCACTTGTGGTTCGACCGCTGGCACTGGTTGTTGGATTTGGTTTTTGGGGTTCACCATATTATTATTTGGTGCAGGCATGATGACATTATTTGGTGCTTGTGCAATTTGCAAAGACACCACATTTTGAATTTGGGGGACTTGTTGATTAGGGACTTGAGGGGCCCCAAAGAAGTCAGCAATTCTCCCCATTTGATTGGCCAACAATTGGTAACTTTGGTTTGTATTTTGAATTAATGGGTTAAATACTGTACCAATTTGTTGTGTTAACATATTGACCATATGATGATTACTTTCATCCATTTGTTGCCTCAAAGCATTTAAGGCAGCATTGGTTAATGAAGGGTTAACGTTTCGAGTAGCAGAACCAGAAACTATCTGATTATTAGGAACAAATACGCCTGGTGCCGACTCTGTGAATAATAATGCACTTGTTTGCAAACCCTGCATCATACTGGTAGGCATACCATATGGGTAGTTCCTACTTGTGCCTTGACCCACATATTGGGAAAAGGGTAATGAGAACGTAGAAGAACCAGCGCCACCCCCATTAACATTTGACCTATTTGGAGAGAAATTTCCCTCCATAGCATGAGAGAAAGTCAAGATGGGTTCTGTAGTGGTCGAAGGTACCACTGTAGACGTTGGCATTGTCATTGTGGCACTTACCACAGAAGATGTTGGGGCAGAAACTGTTGCCCCACTAGCGTTGGGCACAATCTCACTGATTACAGGAGAGACTATGGCCTCTGAAACGCTCGAAGCGGTTGTAGGATTTGAACCGCTGTTACTATTGTTTCCATTTGTAACATCCATGTTTTGTCTTGGGTTATTTCTGGGTGGTGGTCTAACCATTTCAGGGAGTGATTTCCCGTTTCTCAGAAGCATACACTACACACAAGACCTTTTGGAAACAATTTAAAATGCAGAACAAATTAAATACACAAACTTTAAAGAAATTTAAACACAAAGCACACAGTCCCACTGGGCGTGCCAATTTGTTTACTGTGAAATTTGGTAAACAACGCTAGTTTGATTATTAGAAGAGAGACCAACTAGTAAATCTCGGGACATAGTGCTTTTGTTTATATTTTCAAAGAGAATGGAATTCATTATTGTTCTTATGTTCATAAAGTGTTGTTTTTATGTTTTTTATGTAACTTGAAATGCAAGAAAGAATGTTTACTCAATTGAATAAACAGAATGGAAGAGAGAGTCGAAATAAAGATTGATTGGGATAGGAATAAAAGACTGTAAATTTGCATTCAAATGTAAATGATTACAGAATGAAAATGGTTCACATAACATACATTTTCCTTTTCAAACTCGTTTCTCTCGTTAGCATGGGTACTTTGAGTTTTGTAAGGATTTTGTATAAATGATTGTGACCCCTTTTTCGATCACATAACTAGACTATTTATAGATACTAATTCCTAACTGCTAATAACGCCTAAAGAACTACAGAGAGGACGCGTGTCTCTGACACGTATTTTAAATTTGAATCCCTTCTTATTTCCTGAGTTAGCCGTTGTATCCATCGAAGTCGAAGTGACAATGCTTTTCTTGAATATTTCGCTAAGTCCACGCTTTAATCTTGCACTGCTAGATACTTCGACCCTACTGAAGTTTCGACCAAATCGAAAGGATCCTGAAGAAGAATACGTAGTTAAAGGAAATGCTCCATAATAGAACATTTATTATATGTTCATGCATGATTGATCATTAAATTCATTGGCTCTGAAAACCAAACATATTTAATGACTTTTAAAATAATTATATAATTAAACATAATTATTTTAATTATACATTTAGAACATATTTTTACTTAGTAAAAATATGGGCTAACAGGCGGGTTGGCTCGTCAGGTCTAACCAATTTTTATTTTTGATCAATTTTTTTGGTATACACAAATCTTTTATTTTTGGTTCATTTAGAAAGTAAAACTCGATTAACTAAATCTACAGTTTAGGGTTTAATTAAAATAATGCAAATATATGAAAATAAAGTAGTACATATCATTTGCAATATTATTGGTGATGAAATTCTTCGCGAGAATAAAAATTATCCTTTGATATTTTTGCAAATTTATTAATTTTTAAAATAAAAAAATTATTGACGGGGCACTCCCGCCAATCCATCATGAAAAGGGGTGGGGCGAGATTTTCAACCCACCACAACTAGTTAGCTCGCCCTGCTCCGCCCTTTTTTAGAACGGATTAATGATGGGACAGAGCGGAGCGGGACAGGTTGGTCGGTTTTGTCATCACAGAATTTAAGGCAGCATCCTTACCAAAAAGATTTAAGGCAGCATTTTTTTTAAAATCATACATCCATGTGAAATTATGATCATGAAAGAACAAATAAATCTTTTTTATTATTAATAGTAATCAGAAATAAAATTAGTAAAGATCTCTAATTAAAGATTCAATAGCAAATTCTCTACCAAAATAAAAAAGATTCAATAGCAAATTATTAAAGATCTCCGTGATAAGGAAAGATGGGATTGCTCAGAGACACGTTGCATGATATATATATATATATATATATATATATATATATATATATATATATATATATATATATATATATATATATATATATATATATATATGGGGAGGGATTAAATTACACCGGTGTAACATTTGAGTAATGTTACACCGCTTAATAACGCATTAACGAATACAAATTTTACAAAATTCACCGTTGGATTGAAAGTTTATATCATGTAGATCATTCATGTTAAATTTTATAAAAATCTAAAATCATTTGATATGTTATTGAGACTCGTCAAGATTAACGGTTTATGCGTTTTTATTGAATACCGTTAATCTTAATGTGTCTCAATAACATATCAAACGATTTTAGATTTTGGTAAAACTCAACATAGATGATCTATACAATATAAACTTTAAATCCAACGGTTGATTTTGTAAAATTTGTATTCGTTAATGTGTTATTAAGCGGTGTAACATTACTCAAATGTTACACCGGTGTAAAAAATTTAATAATCATTTCTTACCAAAAAAAGTAAAAAATTTAATAAAATCACTTGTTTCCTTTTTTTATTTTATTCCTACCATATCCATGACACAGAGAAATATCAATAAATACCCTACTTTGAGAGTGAGGACAAATTTGGTGAGAATCATATTGTTTTTTGGAAAAAGAGGAAGGAAGGAAGGGACTATATTTCAATCTAGGTGAGGTAAGTTTTGCCAGATTCATCTCTAAACTATTGGTCATATATGAATGATGTTTAACTAGGTTTATGTTTGTGTGAATTATTCCCTCCTTGTTAAGCCTTACCTATGTAACGTTATTCAAAGATTTCAGATTTGAGCTGTGCTAGTTTTGTTGTAGAATTAAATTACATTTTTTGTTTGTATTCAGTATCAATTTAATCTCTGTTTCGGGTATCAGTTGGTTTCAGCCCTCTTCCGATCGCAGTTGGGAGATTGAACCGTGGTCATTCCTTCAGCGTCAATCACCACTGAACCAACTGACGATTGTTAAATTACATTCTTTTTTGAGTATTAAGTTTTTTTTTTCATTTTGGTCATTAATTATATCACAGTATTTTTTTTCCCCTACGTGTATTCTCTTCATCTCTGTTTTTCTCAAAGGAATTTTATATTTAGAGAAGGAGGTAGTGTTATATTTTTATGATCATTACATTCACTTTATGCTAACAAGTTTATAATCAATTCTCTCCTTGAAAAAATTTCAATTCCTCTCCTTGAAAAAATGTATTAGTGATTATGTCAAATCTCAAAACTTAAAATCGTTGCTTGCCCTAGACCAGTTTTTTCTTTTTTGAACAAACAAATTTATGGCATTTCATATGTATCAGACCAATTGGTTAAGTCATCAGACATAAAGTTCTAATTTTAATAAATTTAGTAGTGGCTGGCTACAACAAATATATTTATGGTTTCGTCTCAACTCAAATTTCAAAGTCGATTATGTCAAATTTCTTTTGATTAATTTGTTCATTGTTGAATGTTTTTTAAATAAATACAAATAAAAAAATATTAGTACTGGCTACACTAAATTATTTTTCAATATTATTGTGTCACATTTAAGCCAGTTTTGAGAATACAACCGACTTTGTGCGACATTGTTTTGTGAACTTGGATCTTGTGTAGTCAGTAACTATGTGTAGTTGTCTAGTCATATATTCTTTGATCGTTCGATTTTGATTAGACAGTTCACAATTTAAAAACTAAACTTTTTTTTAGAAAATTAAAATATACCTTTATTATGGACCATCCGATCATTGTCGAACGGTCAGAAATATATGACTGCACGCAATCAACGACCACAGAGATTCAATTCCATTGTCTTACACCAATGTTTGCTCATACTTGTCTTAAAGTTTATGAAACATATCATGAGGAAAAAACATGTAAATAAATAGTTCATAAATGGATTTGACATAAAGTCTACTATATAATAACTACTATTTTTGCTTAATTTGGGCTGTTTTGGTTTGTTGTTATTATAGAAGAAAAGAATTCATGGCAAGTAACGCTGGCTTTTGCCCACGTTCTTTGAGGGGGCTTGTTTCTTGCTTTACAATCACTGCCGGTACTTTGATGATTACTGCACATCAAACAAAACAGATCAATGATTCTTTTGTCTCTGTGGAGTTTAACGACTTGGCAGCCTATTGGTAAGCACACAAACAAAGTTAGATTCTTTTATTATGTTCAAATTCAAAGTCATAGGGTATGCGAATGATGTCAATATTAAAATTTTATGAATGTGGGTGCTCTAAGACGTTTGTGGTCGTAGGGATTCCATTTGGTGGAGGACATATTATATCTTAAACCCGTCACATGTTTTTCTTTGTAAATTAGTTTGATGACTCTGTATCGAGAAGAATTCGCAACTTTCGTGACAATTTTGTGACAATTTTGCTGCAGGTGCTTTATAATTGCAAATTTTGTTGTTTCTGCTTATTTCCTTTTGCTCATTTGTCTTCCAAGTAAAAGTCAATTGTGGAGATTTGCAGTTGCTTTGGATTTGGTACTACTCTACTCTATATATCACTCACTCTATCTCTTAACTTCATAATCTCCCATTTTTCTAATTGTTTGATGTTGTTATTGAATATATTTTGACAGTGATTTTGATTGCAAGTTGCTCATCAACATTAGCAATTGGTTTGATGGAAAGCCAAGGAAACCCTCATGCATTTTGGTCACCAATATGTCACATTTTTCCTCTTTATTGCCTCCGAGTCTTCTTAGCTGTTGGATTCAGCTTTTTGGGTGCATTCTTTTTCATCATTGTGCAATTGATTTGCATCCATGAAGCATTTAATACCATTCTCTTAGAATAATACCATTAAGTTGGTGTATTACATTTAATTAATTTTGTGTTTTTTTAATATATATACTAGATAATAGACCCGCGCGTGTGACAAACTTATAATAGTTTTGAGCGGGAGAAATTCTTTTATGAGTATGACATGTATATCGTGCAAAACTTTGTTTCTTTGTTTTTCATTTTCGATTTCTCATAGATTCGGTAATTCTATTTATGACATGTCAGATACTAAATATATGTACTTCTTTTATTTAGAATTCGAACTTTCATCTGCCATGTTGTGACGTACCATTCCTAGCGTGACTTTTTTTTTCTTAGATAGTAAATTGATTGATTGGTTGGACAAAACCTTTTATTTATCTTTGTAAAGATTGAACAATCCAGAAATTATATTATTTCTTTGTAAAGAAATTATTTCTTTATAAATGTTATAAGAGAAAATTTATTTTTTAGATACATTGAATAACTAAGAGGCACATTTTTTTTTGCTTTCATCACCAGTTTAATCTGGTTCGAGGGTCAGTTCTGGCATAAACTGGTTCCAGCTCCCTCTCAATTGCAGTTGCGGGGATCGAACCGTGGTCCTCCTTACCATATTCAGCGTCAATCACTACTGGACCAACTAACGATTGGTCACTAAAAAGAACATTTTGAATAAACACTTACACATTTCAATCATTGAAAGAAACACATTATATTATATTAATTTGAATATCAAATTCATGAAGAGGCACCTTAGGCCTCTTTTGAAGTGGTTTCTTTGGTTCCATTATTTTAGTAATCTCGCAAATGCTACACTATATTCTGCATTTTAATGAAAGTATTCATGTTTGTTTTAAAAAGATTCAAACCCAAACTAAGATATTGAAAAGTGGTTAATAAACTATCTCTAGGATGAACCGTTTCACAGAATTCGAGTTCGATTTCTAGTAGGAACTAGAGGGTTAAAACAAAAAAATAATAAAAATAGCTGTGTTATTTTGACAATTTGAAATGGACAATCGGTTGACTTCATACTCACAATGGACCCCACATAATATATTAATGTAAAAGTAGATGAATGATACAAATGAAAGTTGTCAAAATAAATTTTCTCTTTGGAAAATGTAGTTGAATTTTCTACCAAAAAAAGAAAAAAGAAAAGAAAATGTAGTTGAATTATTTATATAATTGAGAAGTGTGAAATAATATAAAAAAATAAATTGGACTCATTTAAAGAAGGCAAAATACATTTATAGGTCCTTTAAGTTTTACGTTTGTATCAAATATGTCCTTTAAGTTTTTTAAATATCAGATAAGTTCTTTAAGTTTTACGTTTGTATCAGATATGTCCTTTAAGTTTTTTAAGTATCATATAAGTCCTTTAAGTTTTAATTTTGTATCAAATAGGTCATATTTCTTAAGGACATTTAAAGACATATTTGATACAAACTTAAAACTTAAAGGATCTATCTGATACAAACGTAAAACTTAAAAGACCTATATGATACTTAAAAAACTTAATGGACATATATGATATTTAAAAAACTTAAAGGACTTATCTGATACAAACGTAAAACTTAAAGGACCTATAGATGTATTTTGCCTTTAAAGAATGAGTATGACTTCCTTGGATAATAATGGGAAACAGATGTCCTGCAGTATTTTTTCACATAGTTGACGCTGTTATACATTACAGTCATTTGATCTAAACTGTAAAATTATGATTATTTTGAATAATTTTATAACTGTATTGATCTGAACCATCCAATCTACAATCAACAGTTAAGATTGAAAACAGTGTGAAAGTGTACAAGAGAAAATCTGCATCCATAATAATGTTCTTTACAAGGAGAAAGTCTTACATAGGCACAAGTATTTAGACACAAAATTTAGCGACACTCACATAAATCAAAAAAATTAAAAATTAAATAAAATCATTACATCAATTTATATCACTTCAACTCTTTTTTCTTTGATTTTTTTTACTCTTTTTTCTTTATATTTATGCCTATACAAGTATTTTTCTTTTACAAGTTACAACTTGGTCGAACACGATCAATGAACCAAACATGCAGTTGTGGCAGTGACATGTCCATGTATGAAGTTGTGGACGATTTTCTATGGTGACTCATCAACAACTTACTCATATCTAATTTCACGTGTTGTATGTGCGTATTCTAGTATAGATACAAATCCAAATAATTTTTTCTTAAGCACACTCACAATAAAGCAAGGTTGGAAATTATTAACCAACCCTGATGCTATGGTTTCAAGAATTTTCAAAGCTAAATATTACCCTAATGGGGATTTTTTGGGAGCGTCCTTGGGGCACAATCTTAGTTATGTTTGGCGTAGCATTTGGTCATCCCGGCCTTTGTTGAAAGAAGGTTACCGTTGGAGAATTGGCAATGGCTCTTTGATTCCAATATGGCGTACACCATGGTTAAGAAATGAAGACAATCCAACTATTGTCACTCCCATCCTCAACAATGAGAATTTATCAAAGGTTAGTGATTTAATTTATGTCAATCAAGGTTGTTGGAACAGAAATCGTGTGAGTGAGTTATTTTGTGACAGAGATGCTAATGAAATTTTGAAGATCCCACTTGTTAACCTTGGAAAAAGAGATGAGATTATTTGGCGATTTGATAAAAAAGGAATATATTCAGTAAAAAGTGCATATAGAGTATGCGTGTTTACCCCGATTTTTAGTAAACAACCGCTAGTTTAATTATTACAAGAGAGATCAACTAGTAAATCTCGGGACATATGGATTGTGTGGAAGATGATGAAAACATATTCATATCTTTGGGTTAAATCGGACAATTTGAATAAAAGTAAAAGCATTTGACGCAGTCAAATGGTTTGTTTTAAAGGTAAAATGCTTCAAAGTTAAATTTACAGAAAACTTGTAAATGAATTGCAAATAAAGTTTAAAGAAAGACTTTTGAAACAGTAAAGACAATGCAATGAAAATAAATTGCAGAATGATAAAGTTGCAGAAAGCTTTAAATTGCATAAAACTTAAATGACAAACAAGTAATCAAGACTTGCAGAATGTAAATTGCATTTAACAAATGTAAAATGTTTACAAAGGATGGTACACAGATTCGTACATGTTCCTGTCATTCATTTCGCTCGTTGACATGGGTACTCTGAATATTTTAGGAATTTGCATGTGTATTGAATTGTGGACCCGTTTCTTCTATCAGAAACTTGTATTTATAGACAAACTAACATAACTGCTATAAACCTACAATACGTCTAACTATGCTCCACGTGTCTTGACAATTTGAATTCTCTTTGACACCTGGCGAACCCTTCAATGTTACTCTCTCTTTTGAATATTTTGCTAAGTCCAGAGCACGCTTCAAACGTTCTGCACAGTACGTTAGACAACCAAACAAATACATATATTCATACATATATATATAATATTTTCGACAATTAGAGTAATGTCGAACCAGCATGTTTATTTAGATAAACATGGTTCTGTCGAACTCGACAAGCTTATTCAGACAACAATCGTTCTGTCGAATTCGACAGAACTCTAGGCTTTGACAATTAACTTTGCACATTAAAAGTCTTTGATGTCAAATGCCTTGATTTTCTCTTGATTTATTGCCAGAATCATTTTCCAAGAAAATATTAAACGGCAATAATACTCATTAAATGAGATTTCAACATCTTATTCCAATTCATTAATGCCTGTCGAAAATACAGGCTAACAAATTGCCCCCTCAAAAATGCCAGTTTCGACTGCATGTCGAATACGAAAGGGAGAAATGGCAGTTTTGAAGATTGTCACCTTTTCCAATTCTGCACGTGGTATCTTGACCATTGTCTTGTGGTACATCTGCCCCCACAAGTTTTGGCATTGACAATTCCATAGGAGTAGGTTGATCAATAATGAGTTTATCTTTAATTTCAATCAACTCTTCTAGTTTTTCACTAGAAATTTTATAACCAGAAGCTATTTGAGCCAAATCATTGGCTTCTTGATTTTCTATACGAGGCACATGTTCAATGGTGACTTGGTCGAAACGTTTTAACAAAGAAATTGCTATGACAAAATATTTCATCAAGTGTTCTTTTATACACTTGTATTCTTTTGTCAATTGTTTCAAAACCAGTTCTGAATCACCTCTGATCAGGATATTTTTTGCCCCCAAGTCCAATAAAATTTCTAAGCCTGCTATTAAAGCTTCATACTCTGCTTCATTATTTGAGCAGAACCCATTAATTTTATATTTGAACTTGGTGGGAATTCTGGAGGGAGAAATGATTAAAATCCCAATTCCAACTCCATGTTTATGTTTAGAACCATCAAAATACAATTTCCAGGGTCGCGATTCTACATAATTTTGTGGAGTTTCTATTACAGAATGATCTGCTATAAAATCAGCTACAATTTGGCCTTTGACTGCCTTTAGAGGTTTATATGTTAATGAATACTCTGTTAAGGCTAAGGCCCATTTTCCAATTCGACTATGCAAAATTGGTTTAGACAACATATGCTTAATGATATCACAGTGAGAATAAACAAAAACATCAACAGGCTTTATATAATGCTTGAGTTTTATACAAGAGAAATACAAACATAAGCATAGTTTTTCAATACTACTATATCTAGTTTCAGCATCATTTAATACCCTACTTAAGTAATAGATGGCTTTTTCTTCACCATTTTCATCTTCCTGGGCAAGCATACTACCCAGTGTCGAATCTGATGCTGATATATACAACTTCATGAACTTGTTCCTTATTGGAGGCATCAACATTGGTGGCTTCGACAAATAACTCTTGATTTCGTCAAAAGCTCGTTGTTGATCTTGCCCCCAAGTGAAAATATCTTCTTTCTTGAGACGAAGTAGTGGCGAGAAAGGCTGAGCTTTACCACTTAAATTTGAGATGAATCTCCTCAAGAAATTGATCTTCCCAAGTAGGGACTGAAGTTGCTTTTTAGTAGTTGGAGATTTTGTCTCCATGATAGCCTTCGTTTTGTTTTGATTTATTTCAATGCCCTTTTTGTGCACAACAAACCCAAGGAAATCTCCTGCATTAACACAAAAAGCACACTTTAATGGATTCATTTTTAATCCATATTTCCTCATCTTTTCAAAAGACTTTTTCAAATGATCTAAATGATCAACCTTTGACGAGGATTTGACAACTATGTCGTCAATATACACTTGCATAAAAGTGTCTATGTACTCATGGAAAATTAGATTCATTGCTCTTTGATAAGTGGCCCCAGCATTTTTCAAACCGAAGGGCATCACTACCCATTCATACGTGCCTAATGCCCCTGGGCATCTAAAAGCAGTTTTGGGTACATCATTTTCAGCAATGAAAATTTGGTTGTAGCCAGAATAACCATCTAGCATACTTAAATATTCAAATCCTGCTGCTGAATCAATTAGCATTTCTGCTACAGGCATAGGATATTCGTCTTTTGGTGTAGCATTATTCAAATCTCTAAAGTCTATACATACTCTAAGAGAACCATTTTTCTTAATCACAGGCACTATATTTGCTAACCATTCGACATACCTTGCTGTTCTGATGAATTTGCTCCTCAGCAGCCTCTCAATTTCTTCCTTGATCTTTGACATAATTTCTGGTGCAAACCTTCTAGGCAATTGTTTTACTGGTTTTTTGTCTGGTCGAACTGGAAGTTCATGTTCCACCAATTTTCTGCTCAGACCTGGCATTTCATTGTAATCCCAAGCAAAACAATCTTTGTATTCCACTAGAAGTTGCACCACTTTCGCCTTCAGATCTGGAGGAATGTTTGCACTAATATATGTTGGTCTTTTCATCAGACCATCTCCAAGGTCAATTTCTTGCAAAGGATCCTGTGCTTGCATCTTATGACTTTGACTAATTGGATCTTTTTCAAATCCTAAGGGTTCGTCGTCATAGATGCAGTCCAGTTTTTGCAATTCTGGCTCTTGTTTGCCAATCTTTTCACCATTGGCTATATCAGCCATATTTTCTGAAAATGAATTGGCTTCCAAAGCCATCTTGATTCTGTTTTCAGCCATGTAGGCCGTAATCCTTGCCCAAGTTTGGGACTCAGACATAGTAGTTTTCTTTGACATCCCAACCAGTTGGGCATTTGTGGCTTTCATACTCGCCATCCTCGCTGTTTCCATCCTCTCTCTCCCACAAGAAACCATGTGTGGGATCCAGTTTGATTGCATGGTGACCATTTCTTGCTAGACGATATGCAAAGTCCTTCTCAGTGCATGGTGAAATTGTTGCCAATTTCTTGTCGAAGGAGTGCTTTGTCAAATGATGGACTTCAGTTTTGAAGTAGCTTTGATCTGCTTCAATATTTTCCACTATTCCATCCTCTCGCCAGATAATGAGGCGTTGGTGCAGGGTAGAAGGAACTGCCCCTACTCCATGAATCCACTCTCGACCTAGAAGTAGATTGTAATTTGCCTTAGAGGCCACAACCAAGAACAAGGTTGGCCTTACAGTGCTTCCAACAACCACTTCTAACTGGATTGCTCCCAAAGAGAAACCAGTTTCACCCTCATAGTTTGAAAGAACTATGTTGTGAGGATGAAGATCCACCAAAGATTTGCCAATCTTTCTGAGCAAAAATTCTGGCATGAGATTAACAGCAGCACCACCATCAATTAGCACTTTGTTGATCCCCACATTGTTCACTTTAGCCTGTATGAAGAGAGGCTTCAAGTGACTCTTCATGCCTTCATCTGGCCTTTCAAATGTAGCCATTTGATCTTCTAGAGCACCATTGCTCGTCACATAGTAACATACTGGCCTATGAAGGGCCATTTGCATTCCAGATTCCTCTTCGTCATCTGTCACTTCAGAGCAAACGTCGAATTCCCTTGGTAAGATTGACACAACATTGACGATTATGTCGAGATCAGGCTCAGAATCCAAAAAGTCATCTGCTTCCATGTGGTCATCTTCGACATTATCAGCAACTGAAGACTCTATTTTCGATTCGCCTAACCTTTCTTTCATTGGCTCCTTTGCCAATTCCAAAGGCCTTCTTCCATTACCATCAGTAGTTAATGGGGATTGTTGAGCAGCCACTTTTTTCTGGCGTTGATATCTACGCCATTGGGACCTTGTCATGGGATTTTTCCCTTTGTAATTATTCCTGTAATCATATTTCCTTGACTCAGGATCCTTTTTGGGATTGCTGTTACTGGAGTTCCCTCTCTCCATATTCCTTTGACCATAGTCCATGCTTCTTCCATGAACCCATTGGTTGACAGGTGTCCTGTTTGAGGGGACAAATGATTTTTGTGGTCCCAACCTCTGGTGTACAGGTGCCTGCTGGCTATTCAGAATATTGGAATAAGTTGGCTTTTGATTTGGCCAATTGTTTCTGTTTTGACTATGAGGCAGAAACTTGTTGAGGCCTGCAGCAGCCTTCTTGTCGAACATGGCACTACAATGAGGACATAATGTAGCTTCGCCATCATTTTCTTTGCAGCGTTGAAGGAAATCCAATAAAGTCTCCCCTGCTTGTGGATACACCTCTTCCACTTTGTTTTCGTACTCCTCCTCAGGAATGGAAATTAATTGCCCCCCTTCAGTGAGGTTCAATGCTTCCAACATCAGGCACTCGAATGGCTCCGTGTATGCAGCATCAGCAATCTGCAATGGATCTTCATCCACCTGTTGTTTGGATTTTGGCTTTTCGCCAAATTTGAGTCTTCCCTCCTGTAGGGCTTTCTGGACCAGATCCCTGAAAAGAACACATTGTGAGGTTCTATGACCCAAGAAATTATGGTATTTACAAAACCCTCTTTTCTTCCGTTGGTCCAAAGGTGGTAATTTTAAACCCTTTGGCACAATTATTTGGCCATCAGCGACCAATAAGTCAAAAATTTCATCACATTTAGTAATGTCGAAAGTGTATGTCTTAGAAACAAATCTATCATTTTTTGGTTCGACAGGATTATTCCCATTTGATGGTTTCAACATTTTACAAGTATAAGGAGGGCCTGGTTTTAACTCAGCCACGTTAACCTCATTATTTTCTATGTAATCCTGACCATCGTCGAACTCATTTTCACTTTCATAAGTTTCTATGTATGCCACTTTTTCTTTTTTGTGAAACTTAGAATTTCTGACTTTTTCAGCCCTGAGGCGTTCAACCTGTCGAACACGATCTGCTAATTGGGCCATGTCTCTCAAATGTTGAGTATCTAACTTTTTCCTAATGGAATAGTCGAGGCCACCAGCAGCCATCTCAACCAATTCATGTTCAGGCACTTGGGTAAAGCACCTTGCCTTAAGGAGGCGAAACCTGTTTAGATAGTCATCAATGGCTTCTGAGGTTTTGCGCTTCATACTGGCTAATTCTTTGAGACTAATCCTAGATTGTCCCATGTAGAATTGTTCATGAAATAGCCTTTCCAATTGAGTCCAAGTATGAATTGAATGAGGGGGAAGTGTGGTAAACCACGTAAAGGCATTTTTAGTGAGGGAATTGGGAAAAATTTTCATTTTTAAATCTTCATTATTTGCCAAATTCCCTGCCTCTGCCAAATATCTGGCAATATGTTCGACAGTAGATTCATTAGTATCACCAGCAAATTTTGTGAATTTGGGAATCTTCCATCCCCTTGGCAATTCTGCCTGTAATACATATTCACACAAGGGTGACACAAAATTTGGTCTATGCAACCCTGTATTCAAACCATTTTGGGCCAAAATATTTTCTACTAAATTGGCCAAGTTATTTTGCCCTGCAACATTTTCTTGTCGAACTTGCCTAAGAACATTATCAGCATCTTGGTTTCTATTAACCAAAACTACTTCTGGTTCTTGTTGTTCTCTCTCGATGCGCACTGGTTGGGCTTGGACTCCTGTTTGAATCTCCGGGTTTACACGGGGAATTCTTTGATTATTTGGAGCATCAGGGGCACCAAAAAAGTCAGCCATCCTTCCCATTTGATTGGCTAACAATAAATAATTGTCATTGGCTGTTTGTAACACAGGATTAAAGATTGTGCCAATCTGTTGGGTCAACGCGTTCACCATATCATGGTTACTTTCGTCCATTTGTTGCCTAAGTACATTCATAGAATTATTAGTCAAGTTCAGAGAATTTCCCCTATTTCCCATCGCAGAAGACGAGGGAGAACTTTCTACAGAAGGCCAATTATACAGGCTTGCCATCGTTGTCGTTGGCATCCCATATTGTGGGTTTCTAGGCAACCAAGGAGGTCTCGACGGAGTTCCACCAATTTGACTACCGTCTGTATATCCATGTGTTTGTGATACGTTGGTTGGTATGGATGATACATTCATTTGTGTCATTATTGCACCACTCATATTTGGAGGAACAAACCCTCCTGCCATACTTGACGTAGTGGCAGACCTTGTTGATCCACTGGCACTTGCGCCAATGGTTCCAGAACTTATCACAGGATTTGTACCCCCACCATTAGGATTATTGCTTGGGATACTTTCAGAAGTTGTAAAGTTTAGGGCAGGATTTGTTGATCCGCCAGTAGGATTGGCGCCAGGATTGCCAGTTACTGGTTGATTTGGTGGTCCTGTCGGATTCAGAACAGGATTGGTTTCTGCCCCATTATTATTATTATTATTAATATTATTAGGATTAGGATTGTTTGGTGGTCTCACCATTCTGGAACGAGGACGCTTTGGTATGTTTGAAAATACTGGAAGAGATTTACCACTTCTCAAATGCATATACAAATATAGACACAATCAAAGCACAAACACCAAACAACAAATTTTGTATGAAAAATTTTCAAAAATTCACTAAGTAAAAATTACACAATCCAGAGGTCCCACTGGGCGTGCCAATTTGTTTACCCCGATTTTTAGTAAACAACCGCTAGTTTAATTATTACAAGAGAGATCAACTAGTAAATCTCGGGACATATGGATTGTGTGGAAGATGATGAAAACATATTCATATCTTTGGGTTAAATCGGACAATTTGAATAAAAGTAAAAGCATTTGACGCAGTCAAATGGTTTGTTTTAAAGGTAAAATGCTTCAAAGTTAAATTTACAGAAAACTTGTAAATGAATTGCAAATAAAGTTTAAAGAAAGACTTTTGAAACAGTAAAGACAATGCAATGAAAATAAATTGCAGAATGATAAAGTTGCAGAAAGCTTTAAATTGCATAAAACTTAAATGACAAACAAGTAATCAAGACTTGCAGAATGTAAATTGCATTTAACAAATGTAAAATGTTTACAAAGGATGGTACACAGATTCGTACATGTTCCTGTCATTCATTTCGCTCGTTGACATGGGTACTCTGAATATTTTAGGAATTTGCATGTGTATTGAATTGTGGACCCGTTTCTTCTATCAGAAACTTGTATTTATAGACAAACTAACATAACTGCTATAAACCTACAATACGTCTAACTATGCTCCACGTGTCTTGACAATTTGAATTCTCTTTGACACCTGGCGAACCCTTCAATGTTACTCTCTCTTTTGAATATTTTGCTAAGTCCAGAGCACGCTTCAAACGTTCTGCACAGTACGTTAGACAACCAAACAAATACATATATTCATTCATATATATATAATATTTTCGACAATTAGAGTAATGTCGAACCAGCATGTTTATTTAGATAAACATGGTTCTGTCGAACTCGACAAGCTTATTCAGACAACAATCGTTCTGTCGAATTCGACAGAACTCTAGGCTTTGACAATTAACTTTGCACATTAAAAGTCTTTGATGTCAAATGCCTTGATTTTCTCTTGATTTATTGCCAGAATCATTTTCCAAGAAAATATTAAACGACAATAATACTCATTAAATGAGATTTCAACATCTTATTCCAATTCATTAATGCCTGTCGAAAATACAGGCTAACAATGCGTTGATGTGATGATTAACAGAGATGATTGGAAAGTGGAGGGAGATTGGCAACAATTATGGACTTTACCTATTCCCCCTAAGGTCAAGCAGTTCATGTGGAGACTTGGAAGGGATTGTCTACCTAATAGGCAAAGATTGATGAGCAAAGGAGTTCATGGTGATTCTAATTGTGTTGTGTGTCATAGATACACAGAGTACAATTGGCATTTATTTCTTGATTGTGCTGACAGTATAGCTTGTTGGCGACAAGTTAAGCTGTGGAATGAATTGCAAAATTTAATGGAAAATGCTGAAGGCTTTAATGATGTTTTCAAACGTATCTGGCATAACTTTACCACCCAACAGTTGGTTTCTTTTGCTATGACATCTTGGAGTTTATGGCGCAAAAGAAACTTGCAATTATGGGAGCAGAAAATTGAGAGCACGTCACAGGTAATTGGTCGTGCCAATGGTACCCTCCAAGCCTGGCAACATGCACGTCAACCAACTGATACAGTCCAACCACCACAACAACATGTCCAGGTTACACCATGGCAACCTCCACCGACAGATTTCGTCAAATGCAACCTTGATGCAGCCATATTTGTTCATGAGCAGTGTATAGGCATGGGAGCTTGTCTTCGCGATGACAAAGGGAATTTTATCTTGGCCATGACAACACACGAAAATGTTGTAATGACAGCACAGGAAGCAGAAGCGTGGAGCTTATATCAAGGTATTCAATGGGTTGCAAACTTGGGTTATAATAAAGTTATCTTTGAACTAGACTGTAAGATTGTTGTGGATGATGTGAACAAGATGAGTATCAATCAATCGGAGTATGGTTCAATTATTCAAAATTGTCGAACCTTGCTTCATCACTATAACAACTTCATAGTTGTTTTTGCTAGGCGTCAAGCAAACGGTAGCGCTCATGCACTTGCACGGGCAGCTTTATCCCATGCTTCTCGCAGTACTTTTAATGTAATTCCTAATTGTATTGCTACTATTGTTATGAATGAAATGCCATAAGTTTTATTGTGTCAAAAAAAAAAAGCACACTCACAATAAAGGTAAAAAATTAAAGAGAAAAGATATTGATTGATATGATAATTCTTTTTTTTTATTTATTTTATAAATTTATGTGTGAGCTAAATTGTGCCTATAATCTTTGTATCCGGGTAAGAATACCTCTTGTCTTCCTTGTGGCTACTTTGCTCCCTCCATCTTTATTACTCCATTATAACAAAGTTATTTAAATTTTTTTACTATTTCCGTTATAAATATCCTGCCTTCATCTTTATTATATTATTCGGTGATAATTGACGCTGAATTTAGTAGAGAGGATTATGGTTCAATCCCCCACAACTGCGATCGGAAGAGGCTGGAACCACTTGACATCAGAACCGACCCCCGAACAGATTAAACTGGTGGTGAAATCAATTGAAAAGATTTTTTTCCAAAGTTAAGATGCATTAATTGAAGTTTTACAAAAATATATATAATTAAATGAGAAGAATTGACCACCATTTCTAATAATTGAGGAGTAGTTTTGAAAAAAAAAATTATATTATTGACAAATTTAATGCAAATTTTTTTTCTTTAAAGAATAACAGTCAATAATTTTGATTTTAATTATGCTTAAATATCATTTTCATTCCTGTAAGTTTACGATTTTTTGGTTTTAATCACTGTATTTTTTTTTTGCGAATTCGTCCATGTATGTTCAAATCTTTTGGTTTTAGTCTCTAAAACTAAAATCCGCAGGAAACTTACGAATTTTCCTGCGGATTTAATTTTCTGCAAATTTTTCTACGGATTTTAGCTTTATGGACTAACATCAAAAAGATTTAAACATATATAGATGAATTCACAAGAAAAAAAATATACATGAACTAAAACCAAAAAATCGTGAACTTACAGGAACAAAAATGATATTTAAGCCTTTTAATTATAATAAAATTTATTTATTGTTTTTGTTGTTGTTGTCTAAGTTGTTAAAAATTCATCAAAATAACAACAGTTGTTAAAAATTCATCATTTACGATGGTTAATTAAAGAATTATGAGTTTGAATTTCAATCCTAACAGAACATGAAGATACTTCTTATTTTTTTTTTATCCTACTATAATACTCATAATTCACATTTAAGCAAAATATGAACCGGTCATAATTAAGAAAAAATATACTCGAAATATTTTAGTTTATATTTTATATTTAGATATGAATTATAAACTTCAAATATATTATTTTATTTGGTTATACGCTTTCAATCATAAACCAATTGTTAATTGATTTAGTGGTGATTGATGCTAAACTTAATAAGAAAAATCACCGTTCAATCCCCACAACTACAATCAAAAGAGGCTGAAACCACTTAATACATAAACGAACCCTCAAATCACATTAATCGGTCCAACCATACCGGCGGTGAAAGAAAATGATCAATTCACATAAAAACAAAAATTAAAAATATGGAAAATTCCGTGAGAGAAATTAAAATGGAAGATATGAGGACATGGTAATTCATTTTCACTTCTCCGCGGCTGTATTGTCACCGCCCCGCCTCCATTTTACACAACACTTGATTTCCTGATTCGCTCCTCTTTCTTCTTCTTCTTCTTCTTCTTCTTCTTCTTCTATTTCCATTATTTGACTTCAAGAATCAAACCCTTGTTCAGATTTTATCAAAGAAAATACATTACATTCATATTTTCCCATTCTTACAAACAACATCATCATATACTAAATACTAGTAACTCACTATTCATTCAAAATCCCAAATCACACCATCATCATATAGTTTCATACACTAATTAACAATTTACGCAGATTTAATTTCTGCTATTATTACAGTAAGTAACCCTATTTTTTCGCCATGAACACAATAACCCTAATTCGTAACCGCGCCATAAATTCCGCGCGTAGAATCCTCGTTGATTCTAAGAATTCATCCATTTTTGGGTCCCCACTATCTCATCACGCTCTTCCTGTACCTAACCATTTTCTTCAACCACGTTTCAATCTTTACCACAGCAAAAATCACCACCCTTTTCGAAAACTAGGGTTTCAACAAGAATTGGGTAGTGCACACAAAATTTTCAACTCACCCTCTTCAAATTATGCAACTTCAAGTTGTTTTAGTTTAAATTCAGCAAAAAGGGGTGCAAGAGTTGGATTCAAGATTCATAATTTCTCAACTTCTGTTGAGACACGTGTTAATGACAATAATTTTGAGAAAATTTACATTCAAAGTGGGTTGAATGTGAAGCAATTAGTGGTGGAAAGTGTTCATAAAGATGAAGAGAGTGTTGTAAGAGAAGAAGAGAGTGTTGCGGAAAAACAAGCTTGGAAGTTGTTGAAGGATGCTATTGTTACTTATTGTGGAAATCCTGTGGGGACAGTGGCTGCAAATGATCCTGGTGATAAGCTACCATTGAATTATGATCAAGTGTTTATTCGGGATTTTATTCCTTCAGCTCTCGCTTTTTTGCTTAAAGGTGATAGTGAGATTGTCAAGTACTTTCTTCTGCATACCTTGCAATTGCAGGTAAAATATACCCTTTAAGAGTCATTTAATGGTTCAATTCAATTATTGCTTTACAGGGGTCTATTTGGATGGACTTATTCGAGCTTATTTACTAGTATAAGTACTTGTGAGACCGTTTGAGAGAATTTATAGAAACCACTACATGTCTGTTAGAATCAGAGATACAAAGTAGAGAAATGAACAATGGAGACTAGAGTTTCATAGAATACCGATAGCTTAAATGCATAGTCTTACAATAAGAATATATACTAGGAAAATAGGGAAACAGACGGAA
The DNA here is from genome assembly GCA_030408175.1 of Trifolium repens. NCBI lineage: Eukaryota > Viridiplantae > Streptophyta > Magnoliopsida > Fabales > Fabaceae > Trifolium > Trifolium repens. The sequence continues at coordinate 48,400,369 of CP125836.1, read as the reverse complement.
AAGTCTAAAATATCCTTACTACTAACTAATAACAACTATATATTATCTAACATCTCCCCTCAAACTCACGATGCAAAACAATAGAAAGCATCGAGAGTTTGTCAATCAAAAAATGAAGAACATTTTCAATAAAATAAACTTATAATAATGATGTCCATAAGCTGTTTTTAAGCCTTATTTATATAAGCCATGAATGATAACTTATGATATGAAAACAACTTATATCATATATGAAAATAGTTTGACTTTATTTTATCTTTTGTTTTAGAAATAGATTATACACAAACACTAATGTGATATGCGCTTATGCTATAAGTGTTTATCCAAATAGGACATAAGTCTACAAATGGTTGGCTTGTCAATAATTGAATGCATGTGTAAATGCTTTTATAGTGTCACTGTCAGTGTACAATCATTAAACTCTTCTAGGATTTGTGTTCTTCACTATCATTTATTCATTTAATCAAGAGTTAGCTGGGGATACTGGTGATCAATGGTAAATCCTATTGTTAAATGCTAAAAGGAAGTGTATATACTATGAAGATCGAGTGATAATTTATTCAAAAGAAAGAGTTGTTATGCTTACATAATTTATTCAAAAGATTGAGTGATTTCTTGGATTCTAACTATTTTCTTTATTTAATTGCGAAAGAGTTGGGAGAAAACTGTGGACTGCTACAGTCCAGGACAGGGCTTGATGCCTGCTAGTTTCAAGGTTAGAACCGTAGCTCTTGAAGGAGATACCCGTGAAGAAGTTTTAGATCCTGATTTTGGGGAATCAGCTATTGGTCGAGTTGCACCTGTAGATTCAGGTTTGTTTTTCAGCAGTTCATTATAATGTGCATATAGATAAAAAAGATGCTCTGGAAAACTGCTTGTAAGTTTTAATGTGAACCAAGTGCATTCTAAAGAATGAGTAACATAATAACAAAATGACTTTTTTCTCTTATGTTCTATTGTGTTTATTAATATAGGATTGTGGTGGATCATCCTGTTACGGGCTTATGGGAAGATCACGGGTGACTACAGCTTGCAAGAAAGGGTTGATGTTCAAACAGGCTTGAAAATGATTCTCAAATTGTGTCTAACAGATGGTTTTGATATGTTTCCATCTTTGCTAGTCACTGATGGGTCGTGCATGATAGACAGGCGTATGGGTATTCATGGTCACCCTCTTGAAATCCAAGTGAGCTTAACTACCCTATGTTTTCTCATTCTTCTATGTTTTGCATTAATTGCTTTATGCATTTGGAAATTATCACCAAATAATTGCATATCATGTTTAACAAATATAAACTTTTATGTTACTTGTAGTATATACAAAAATATAACATTAAAATAGGAGCATATACCTATAATTATAAACTAGGGCAATTCTATGATGTTAATAGCGCGCTATAGCATAGCGGCAACCCCCTCTCTGCTACGCTAGAGGTCTGCAAACCACTATTTAGAGAATAGTGGCCGCGAATAGTGGGTGAATAGCAGTGTGACAGTTCCGTAGCGATTTTAGGCTGCTATTGTCTTTAGAGAGGGTGAGGGGTTGCTGAAAAACCTAATTTTGGAAATTATTTCATGAAGTTCGAGCTATTACGAGTTCTTCTCACCCCTTTAGGTTCCCTAATTTCTCAAAATCGCATGATAAATGTCCAGTGCGCTGTTTCCTTCTTTAAGTTCATGACTTTGCTCTGTTCCTTCTTCCCCTTCATCTCTCTGCTTTGAAGGTTATTTTAAGCCTACTGGTGACAACCTTGATATAGGTTGGCAGTGGAATTCTTAATATAAAGACAAGCAAGAAAACAATTGTTTGTGATTTCTGTTTTCACCCTTCAACTAGAGGAATAACAAGAGCAAAGAAGTATCGGTTAGGGGTAAGGGGAGAACTTGATGGAATGTTATTTAGTCTTCATTTAGAACCTATTTGGTGGGAAATGACAAAATTTATTATAGTTATAAGCATGAATGTCCTTTCAATTTTGTGTTGTTCCCCCCTATTTTTTAGTATTTATGTATGTTGTTGGAATTTATGTTTACTTTGTACCTGGTATTTTACTCTTTGCAATAGCTGTCATCCCGCTATACCGCTATAGTGTTTTTGGGGGTCAGCAATACGCACCGGCGCCGCTATCTGAGATTAACAGCATAGGGGCAATTATTATCATTACTTATTAAAATAGAGTATACTTCAATTCTAAATAGAACAGACAGAAACAGAATAATTTCCAAATGTGGTAAATATGACATTTTTTTTATTTAAAAAAGGGAAGTTCTGAAATATTGTAATCCAAGAAGTATGTGGTTTATTCTGATTGTTTCACTTATTATCTCTCCTATTGGTTTTCCTTATATGTGGTAATTTTTACTTGACAGGCATTATTTTACTCGGCTCTACGCTGCTCGCGGGAAATGCTTGCTGTAACTGATGGAACCAATGATCTTGTTAGAGCCATTAACAACAGATTGAGTGCATTATCGTTCCACATTAGGCAATATTATTGGGTGGATATGAAAAAGATTAATGAAATATACAGGTACAAAACTGAAGAGTACTCCATGGATGCCATCAACAAATTCAACATCTATCCAGAGCAAATTCCTTTCTGGGTAATGGACTGGATTCCAGAAAAAGGCGGATATCTAATTGGGAATCTACAACCAGCTCACATGGATTTCCGGTTTTTCACGCTGGGAAATCTTTGGTCTATTATTTCATCACTGAGCACCCCAAGACAGAATGAGGCTATTTTAAATCTGATAGAAGCAAAATGGGATGATCTCGTAGGGCATATGCCTCTTAAGATATGTTATCCTGCCTTGGATAATGAAGAGTGGCGGATAATTACTGGCAGCGACCCAAAGAATACGTAAGTTCTGACTATAAACTTTCCTTTCTCTTGTTTGCATATTTTTGAGTATGTTTAAAGAATTTATATCATATTATTGTCTTTACAATCAGAATTTTTTCTAGTGTGTTCATCTTAATAGAAACATTATTAACTTTTGCAGCCCGTGGTCATATCACAACGGTGGATCCTGGCCAACCCTTTTGTGGCAGGTAAATTTTTCCTGTTTGTAATAGATTTGTTTTAATGAAAGTTCATATATGTTGTTGAATATATGCAATTTGCCTTGTCTTAATACCTCAACTATTGAACCCCCAAGTTTCATGAAGTGTTACTTTAATTTCTAAAGTAATTTTTGTACGCCATCTTCAGTTCACACTGGCATGCATCAAAATGGGGAGAATTGATCTAGCCCAGAAAGCAGTTGATTTGGCCGAGAAAAGGCTGCCAGTTGATTCTTGGCCTGAATATTACGATACTCGTTCTGGAAAATTTATTGGTAAACAAGCCCGGCTATATCAAACATGGACCATAGCTGGGTTCCTTACATCCAAGATGCTTTTGAAGAATCCAAAAATGGCATCCACGTTATTCAGTGAGGAGGATTATGATCTCCTTGAGATATGCGTTTGTGGACTTAGCAAGAGTGGAAGGAAAAAATGCTCACGTATCGCTGCCAAGTCTCAGATTCTTGTATGATAGAAGTCTGCATTATTTGGAAACAGAATGCCAATTCACAAGTTCAGGGTATGAAGTTAAATTGGAACTGTAATAGAATTTTCCATTTTGTTGTAATTATCGTTTTTCTGGTTAAGATGGCTTTCCTGTGTATTGGGAGGGGTTCTTAAAAATAAAAATAAAAAATCAATGGGAGGTTTTTAAACTTAAAACCTCTTAATATTTACTACTTCATACCCTAGCATAGTTCTTTACTTAGGATTTTTACTTACCCATAGGTATATTAACAATATTCACTACATAGGGTTTCCACTTTTACAGTTATGTATACTAAAGATGTTCATATAGATTTTTCTCATTATACAATTCCTCCCTTGCAGGAATTGCATCGTTTTATAGTAATGAATTTCTTTGTTATGTTTCTAGATTATTTTGCTTTGTTATTCATTGTCTCTTTGGCCATATTTTCACTGATTTTGGCATTAATGGACATTATTATACATATAGCCAAGGTTGCCTTTCAGTTAAAGTATTTTTTTCAGATAAAACATTCTTCACAATGATGATAGCTTGATAAGTAAAAACCAGATGAAAAGTGTAGGTTGGGATAACAAAATTTGAGTCTGAAATCATTTTGGCTTGTCTAGGTTCTACCCAAATTTTCGATAGTCCGATATAAGCTGGTCCAAACAATATTTTAAGAGTGAAATCTCATTCTGCTTTTGAAGAAAAATCACGAAATTCAGTTTAGAAAACTGAGGTTGGGATCAACTAGTTCCCTAAGGCTTTGTTTGCGAGTTTGGAGGGGGAGGGGAGGGGAGGGGAGGGTTTTGGAGGGAGGGAAATAAGGAGAAAATTAGAGAAATCTTTTACATTTTTTGAGAAAGTATTTTTTATAGAAAATGACAAATAAATATATATGATTAATATATTATGAATTTAAAAATATTATGACAACATTAATTAAATTTGAAGAATTCATATAAACCCTCCAAATCCCCTCCAAACCCTCATCCAATACAATTTTTGAGTTCCTCCAAATTGGGGGGTTTTTGTGTTAGGAAGAAAAATTAACCCTCCAAACTCATTCCCTCCCAAACTTGTTAATCTTTCCACTTGTTTCTTTCTTTTTAGCCTTTCCTTCCCTTCCATTCCCCTCCAAACTCGCAAACAAAGCCTAAATAAATATCCATCCACCGTTGATATTCGCTTATGTGAAATTTGGATCCTCTCATGTTTGAATTCGATATGGGGGTTATTTTGATGATCTCAACATAGTAATATTGAAACTCTAAAAATTCTCTCAACTTTTTCTATTCACATAACTTCTTTATTCCTCTTTGGTTGTGCTTATCACATCCATATTCCTCTCGAATTGATTAACTTCGGCTTCTAGGGACTACACTCTTGTAATGTGTGACTTAATAAGTTCAACCTCTTGCATGAAAAACTATAGTTTGCAACAAAATTATTTTCAAAATGCATTTGTAATTTTTGCATTAAATTAAATAAATAAAAAAATCAAAGGGAAAATAGAAAACTAGGGTCTAAGATGAACAATGCTTAAGTCATTGCGAGGACAACTTGAAAAAGTTGTGCAGGACACATGTTCCGCATCCTAAAAAGGCGCATTTTTTGCAAGTCAATCAACACATTCTTTACCTTCTCTATGAGTATGAATGAAAGATAAATTCTAATCCAATTGAAGATGATGACATATATGTTAACTAGAGGAGCATATGAGTGGCAAAGAGGAGACCCATTTTATACCAAATCAAGAACACAAGTAGAGTCATACTCTTTGTCAAAAAAGAAAGTCGAGCCACACTCAATATCATTTTGATCTATTAGAAACTTTAAATTAAGTTAGACACATGTGGTGTAGTTTTTTCATAATTTAAATTATCATCTTCTTTTCCATTTAATCCATAAACTATAAAAATATAATGCTACTACTTTGGAGTCAATTATTATAAGCAAAGAAAACTGTTTAAATTTGTTGAACACAAATATAAGAAAAAAAAAAACAAAAAATTCACTATTGTATGCACATTTGATGTTACTGTTCCAAAAACACTTGCATTAATTTCTTATTAGTATGATGAGATGACCGTAATAATGATGAGTAAACTAGTAAATGGGGAAAGATCCTCTCCAGTAATATTTTTGTTCAATGGAATTTTATCATTCATTTATTTTATCATATACAATTCTAGATTTTTAAAAAATAAATGATGGAAGGTTGAGATTGCAGTGAATTCCCTCGGGTACTGGTAAGAATCCTTTGCCCTAGTAAATGTATTTTTTTTACATGAAATTAAAAAAAATCAAATGATTATTAATTACCATGCTTTTTCTGACAAGAAATTACCATGCTTAATAAATGTAAAATTAGGTATTTTTGCTTATAATTAAATCTAAAGGAGTAGTCTCTAAATTATTATTATCCATCAACTTAGCTTCTCCATTGCTTAAAAAATACGAGAGATAATTATAGTTAAAGGACTAGTTTAATGAACTAAAAACAGCTTAAAGACTATTCATGAATATTTATTAAGACATGAAATGATCTGAATTTGTTTTTTGATGGAAATAATTCTCGACTATATTTTACTTATCTCACGGTTATACTCTGAATTATCGGAAGATTATTCTCCTTAGAATACCAAAAGGTTAATTAATAAAAAACATACAAACAAACAAACAAACTTATAGGTTTATTTGGAGGGTTTTTTAGGAGATTTTTTAAGCAAAAACTTTAAAAATTAAGTCTATATTTAAAATATATTTTATATTTTAAAAATTGAAATAACATAATATTAAATATATGATAATAATATAATAATTCAAAATGTTTTGTAAAATGAATTAAAAAATTTCTTGCCAAAAATTTAATCCATAGTTTACAAAACATTTTATAGCCAAAATCAAAATGAATCCATGAACCGTGGCTACTGGCTAATAATAAACCGAATAAAACAGTCGTGTGAACAGAACTGAGTTTATCAACACAACCAAACAATAACGACTAACGACATTGTGAATGAAAATTACATCTTAGTTAAGTTTCATTTTTTCACCATAACAATGGCTATATGTCTCTAAATTACAAATACCTTAAACACAATACAAGCGTTGTAATAATAATAATAGTAATTATTATTATTATTATTATTATTATTAGTATTAGTATTGTTATGGCCATTCAACCCATTTTCGACCCATTCCATTATCTTCAAAAACTCTCTTAGCTGCATTCAATTAAACACACCCTTTAGCCCCAACAATTTAACCGGCTTAACCACCGATCTTATAGAGTCCTACTTCGACAAAGAATCCATCAAAGAAGCACACACACTGTTCGATGAAATGCACCACCGAGATGTTATCGCTTGGACGACCATGATCACTGGCTATATCTCCTGCAATCAGTACAGCCGTGCATGGAACGTGTTTCCTAATATGCTTAGAGATGGAGTGAGGCCTAATGCTTTCACTATTTCTTCTGTTTTGAAGGCTTGTAAAGGTTTGAAAGCTCTTTCACGCGGGAAATTGGTTCATGGGTTGGCTATCAAGATTGGTACTCAAGGTTCATCTATATATGTTGATAATGCACTCGTCGGTATGTATGCTACTTGCTGTGATAGTATGGATAATGCAAGATTGGTTTTTGAGGATATTGTGACAAAAAATGCTGTCTCTTGGACTACTTTGATCACTGGGTATACTCATAGACGTGATTCCTTTGGTGGTCTTCGAGTTTTTCGTCAAATGTTTATGGTATGCTTCTGTTTTATATCCTTATTTTCCTTGTTGTAGATACCTGATTGTTTGAGTCATTGATGAATGAAGGAAAATAAAAATCATTGATATGATATGAGATGAAATCTGTTTAACACTGTTTTCTTATTTGGTGGCAAACAGGAGGAAGGAGAGCTAAGTCCCTTCAGCTTCTCAATTGCAGTTAGTGCTTGTGCCGCAATTGGCTCAAGTAATTTGGGTAAGCAGGTACATGCTGCAGTCATTCATCATGGATATGAGTCCAATCTTCCTGTCATGAATTCAATACTGGACATGTATTGCAGGTGCCGTTGCGCATATGAGGCAAAACAAGTATTCGGTGAAATGACTCAGAAAGATACAATCACATGGAATACTTTGATAGCTGGATTTGAAACACTGGATTCTAAAGAGTCTCTCTGCATATTTTCACAAATGGTGTCGGAAGGTTTTAGTCCGAATTGTTTCACATTTACTAGTGTCATAGCTGCATGTGCAAACTTAGCAATATTGTATTGTGGGAAACAGCTTCATGGTGGACTCATTCGTAGAGGACTTGATAACAACTTGGAACTATCCAATGCCCTTATAGATATGTATGCCAAGTGTGGAAATGTAGCTGATTCGCATAAAATATTTAGTGGAATGCCGCATACAAATTTGGTCTCATGGACTTCCATGATGATTGGATATGGTGCTCATGGACATGGAAAAGAGGCTGTTGAGTTATTCAATGAGATGGTTAGATCAGATATTAAACCTGATAAGATAGTGTTTATGGCAGTACTGAGTGCTTGTAGCCACGCTGGACTAGTGGACGAAGGCCTTAAATATTTTAGATTAATGACGAGCCATTATAATGTTGCACCCGATCGAGACATATATGCGTGCGTGGTGGATTTGCTTGGTCGTGCAGGAAGAGTTAAAGAAGCTTATGAACTAATAGAGGATATGCCCTTTAAGCCAGATGAGTCTATCTGGGTAGCCCTTCTTGGAGCTTGTAAAAAACACAAACAACCAAGTATGGGAAAATTAGCAGCTTTGAAGGTTTTGGATATGAAGCCAAATAAGGCGGGAACTTACGTGCTGTTGTCAAATATTTATGCTGCTGAAGGTAAATGGGCTGATTTTGCCAGTTTGAGGAAGCTTATGAGAAGTACTAAAAGTAAGAAAGAGGTGGGGAGGAGCTGGATTGAATTGAAAAATCAGGTTTACAGTTTTGTTGTTGGAGATAGATTTCTTTCTTCAAATGATGAGGTGTGTGAAGTTCTTGAATTGTTGATTAGACATATGAAAGATGTAGGATATGTACTTGATTTAGATTGCTCTGTACATGACTTGGAAGATGAGACCTGAATATGTAGAAGCTGAAGATATCATCTTATTTATGAATGCTTGTAGCAGATTCATAAACCAATACAAGCATTCTTATATAACATGATATTTCAAACTTATACAAGCCTCATGTTCATAAACCACTACAAAAGCATTCATATATACATGTATATGACTTGGAAGATGGCACATCGGGCTGACTCATCGATACAAATTCAACACGCCAATCTGTGACGTGGCGGGACGACATGAGATGTTCAGCACCTCAGCCCAATATTATTCAACCCGAATTATGGGTTGATGGCAGAGTGGGGTGAGACAGAACAAGTTGTCTTGTTTTGCCATCCTTGATAACAAGCTTTGTGATATTTATATGTTACTGTATTTTAAATAAACGGAGAGAAATTAAAATACTGTTTTGTCATTTTTCTTTACTTTTATTTTTCTCCAAAATAATACAAAACTTAATTCTTTATTTCAGCTATATCTTTCTCCCCATTTTTCTTCTCATTTATTTATTTCCTTACAGTTTATTCTCTTCAAACTAACAAAGTTCATGTTCATGAGCCTACAAGTTACAATATATGTTTAAAAATCTTAGTCTGTGGACTCTACTGGTGTAAGAAGCGCGAGATTAATTATCATTATGTAATAACAAAAAAATGTTAATACAACATAAATATCAACAACAATGTAAAAAGAAAACCGAGATCGATAATTGATGGGAACAATTATTGATTATGTTGTTGAGATTTGTAATTCATTGTTTTATCATTAGTTTCATTGTTTGTTTTCAGTTACTTGAGATACAAGTATCAGAGTTTAGTTAGAGTGTTTTAGAGAAAAGTTTGTTATGGTTGTAACTGATTTTCTGTTAGTGACAGTTAGTGTACAACTGTAGCTTAGTGTGCAAGTTATAGCCTATATAACCATTGTATCATTGATGAATCATAACATTCTCATGTTGTCTTAGGTGGTGTCATTGTGTTGCACATTCATAGTGTCAATGCCTATTAAAATGCCTGATTATCCATAGCTAAGAGTTTCATATCATTGTTTGTTTTTTCACATGCATATATAATTTCTTATTAAATTAATTACAATTAATCCATGGTTTCTCTCAAGTAAAGATATGATCCTTGCGGCCACGGTTGCAATTATGTTGCAAACTTTTATAATGAGAGAAAATGCAGCTGCATCGGTTGAAATTGCGGTTATGTACCGTTGTGGAGACCACAAAATCATTTATAATAATTATTTTGGAAAGAATTTGTGCAAATTATTCATGATTGTGAAAATTTGATAAATTTTTTGGTTTTTTTCATATATGCAGATGAATCACAATATATCAGAAGAACATTCTGAGACAAAACACAATGTTCATAATTATCAGAAGAATCTCAACAAATCATGTTGTGACAAAACACAGCATTCATAGTTATCCAAGTTCAGGAAACAATTCGCCAACTTATACCAAAAAGGCGGATCAAGACGGAAAAGGTCCATTCACAAATAAATATTCAGCAAGTGAAGTTACTGAAGATATGGATCAAGTTTCTAAAACAGATGAAAAATTTGCAAATAAAACTAGACCATAGAAACTAAGTCTGTTAGGAAACTACGCAAAATTTCCCCATATTATCAGATTTGTGGAAGAGCAAAATAACGCGGAAGCACTCTAATATTAATAATAATGAAATGTACAAAGTGTTTGTTGAGTCTTTGATATTGGCTGCATTTTTGGAAAAATAAACTTGGTGTCAGATGTGCGATCTGATGCTCTGGCATTGCGTAGAGCATTGTAAATGTCTCAGGAGGAGCGCTCATGACAAAGTTCTATTTATGGAATGTTGGTTTCTCTCTCATGAATCTTGCATGGTGCGTTTTATAAGGTTTTATATAAGGAAGGTTTTTAATGCTTCAGATCCTGTTCAAGAATATTACTGAAGAGTATCTCTTTGAAGAATATATTTTTAGAGAATCTCTTTTAATTAATATGAAGTTAATGCTTGGGTCAAATAAACCAAACCCATGTTTGTCTAATTGCCTGAAGTATTTAAAGGAGCTGCAAAACCCTAATTCAGTAGTTGTTCACGCCGTTATTGTGCTTTGACTAGAATTTTAGGTTTTGCGTGTGTATTGTTTATTGTGAGCCTTTCTTGTGTCACCTTGATGCAAGCTTATGACGTGTTTCTTGAGTTGTAATTGTGTGATCCTTCTCCTAAGCTTTGAAGTACGGAGTTAGGACTTTTGGTGTGTTTAACACTCTAAGCCTTTAGGTACGAGTGTGTAGTTTTTAGGAGTGTGTCTCCAAAACTGTTTTTGTCTCTGTGTATTGAAATCCTTGCTGTGTGTGTAAGGTTGTAAGGGAGTGAGATGGGATCTCATATCTAGGAGTTCCTAGGTAGAAGAATCATTGATAGTTCCTAGGTTATAAGTTGTAAACGGGGCGTTTGCTGTAGACTTAGAACTAGGACTATTATAGTGATATTCCTTCCTGGATTGGTATCCCCCAGACGTAGGTTGCTGTTTGCGCCGAACTGGGTTAACAAATAACTTGTCTCCTTTATTTGTTTTTCTTTACTTGTTTTATTTCATTGCGTGCGAGGCCGGATAGAGTGCTAGAGCATCGGGTAGAGCATCGTGTATAGCGTGCCAGGAATTTCAGTGTTTATGACAACTACTTTCTCACAGAACCCACAACTCAGTTACACCCAAAGAAATATTTCTTTCTAAATATTTCTCACAAAACTTCTATACTGGAATTTTCTCCTTTGTAACTAGCTGGTTGTTATAACTCTTGCACTTATTGTTGTTGTGATTAGAAATGAAATACACTCTGCTTTTATAGCTAAGCAGAAGGAAAAAACAAATGGTTCAAATGAAAGAGAATGTTTCTCATTCTTTCTCCATGTTTTCCGTCCATGAATTGCTCTGGACCTTACTTATTTCATTTCCTTGTTTTTCTCATCCATTTTGACCAACAATCTCCCACTTGATGACTGAGTTCAATCGGTCTTCACAGCTTGGTCAAACAATATTATTTAACAGTCTGTTATTCTAGCAGGCCAACTGAAGATGAGCACAACTTCAGTTTGTCAATTGTCACCACCTTTGTTAACATGTCTGCCGGGTTCTCACTTTCTTGAATCTTGCTTAATGTTAGCACCTCATCCTCAAGCAGCGATCTGATGAAATGATAACGAAGACCAATATGTTTTGTTCTTGAATGAAATGCTGAATTCTTTGCCAAATGTATAGCACTCTGACTATCACTATACAAAACATTTTTCTCCTGAGTAAAACCCAACTCTGTTAACAATCCCTGAAGCCATATTAATTCTTTGCTGGCTTCTGTTACTGCTACATACTCTGTCTATGTAGTGGATAATGCAACAATCTTTTGTATCCGCGATATCCAACTAACTGCTCCAGTGCCAACAATAAAAATGTAACCGGTGGTACTTCTTCGGCGATCAACCTCACCTCCGAAGTCTGCATCTACGTAGCCTTGTACTTTTAAATCTCCTTTTCCAAAGTACAAACATTTCTTAGTGGTGCCTCGTAGATACCTCAAAATCCACTTAACTGCTTCCCAATGAGCTTTGCCTGGATTTGACATAAACCTGCTAACAACTCCCACTGCATGGCCAATGTCCGGCCTAGTACAGACCATTGCGTACATCAAACTTCCAATGGCTGAAGCATATGGAATGTTAGCCATAGATTCTTTCTCTTCCTCTGTCTGAGGAGACTGGTCCTTGGATAGGCGAAAATGACTTGCCAAAGGTGTGCTAACAGGTTTGGCATTGCCCATGTTGTACCTTTGCAAAACACGGTTGATGTACTCTGCTTGAGATAACTGCAAAACTCCTCTTTGCTTATCTCTCGTGATTTGCATACCAAGGATCTTTCTTGCAGAACCTAAATCCTTCATGTCAAACTCTTTTGACAAATGCGTCTTCAAGTTACTGATCTCGTCCATATCTGAACCCTGTTACCAACATGTCATCAACATAAAGTAACAAAATGATATAACTGGACTTATATCTCTTGAAGAAACAACAATGATCAGCATTGCACTTATTGAAACCTTCATTGTGCATGAAGCTTTCAAACTTCATATACCACTGTCTTGGAGCTTGTTTCAGACCATACAAGTTCTTCTTTAGCCTGCACACCATATTCTCTTTCCCTTTTTCTGAGAATCCTCCAGGTTGGTGCATATATATCTCCTCAACTAAGTCTCCATGAAGAAACACAGTCTTCACATCTAATTGCTCAAGATAGAGATCTTCACAGGCAACAATACTCAACACAGCCCTGATAGTATTGTGCTTCACAACCGGAGCAAAAATTTCGTTGTAGTCGATTCCTTCCTTTTGCTGGAATCCTTTTACTACTAGTCGAGCTTTGTATCGCTTAGAGCCATCATGTTCCTCCTTCACTCGATACACCCATTTGTTGTGAAGTGCCTTCTTTCCCATAGGTAACTTAGCTAGTTCCCATGTTTGATTGGAAACTAAAGACATCATCTCGTCTTTCATTGCAAGCTCCCACTTACTAGCATATGTGGTCTAACATGCTTCTTCAAAATCTTCAGGCTCACCTCCATCAGTCATTAACATGTAATCCATGTATCTCCTGTTGGGAACATGGGGTCGAGAAGACCTTCTCAATACAGGAGTAGGAGTGTGATGCTCTAGTGTGTCAGACGGTTGTGTGCCACTTGATTCAATTGATTCCTCTATCTGAGAACTTTCAACATTGGGATTTTCTGGGACATCGTCCACCTCTGCATACACAGGCTCACTCAATTCTGAGTTGTTGGTGGTTGTGTTATGCCTGTCTTTGTACATCACTCTTTCATTGAAGATTACATCTCTACTGCAGATCATCTTTTTGTTGTCATCATCCCAAAGTCGGTAGCCAAACTCATCCTCACCATAACCGATGAAAGTGCACTTCTTTGATTTAGGATCAAGTTTATTTCTACCTTGATCACTAATGTGCACATATGCTACACAGCTGAAAACTCTAAGATGTGAGAGTTTTACCTCTCTTCCGCTCCATACCTCTTCTGGTATTTTGTGCTCCAATGGAACCGATGGACCTCGGTTGATTAAGTATGCTGCCGTGTTGACTGCTTCTGCCCAAAACTGCTTAGGTAAGCCTGACTGCACACGTAAGCTTCTGGCTCTCTCAGTTAATGTTCTGTTCATACGCTCTGCTACACCATTGTGTTGAGGCGTTCCTGGTACGGTTCTCTCCATTCTGATTCCGTACTCATAACAGAACTTCTTGAATCTGGTGTCTTCATATTCACCACCATTGTCGGTTCTGAGCTTTTTGATCTTCAATCCTGTCTTATTTTCCACCATAGCTTTCCATCTCTTAAAAGCCTCAAATACATCGGACTTATGTTTCAGAAAGTATACCCATACCTTCCTAGAGTGATCATCAATAAAAGTCACGAAGTACTTCTTTCCACCAACGGATGAGACACTTGTTGGACCCCAAACATCAGAGTGAACATGCTCGAGTCTCTCTTTCTTTGGGGTTCTTCCACTTGTTTGAAAGCTGACTCTTTTCTGCTTTCCATGTATACAGTCTTCACACATGTCAATTTCTATTGACCGAAGACTTGGTAGTTTTCCTTTTGAGTGCATAACCTTCATCCCTTTCTCACTCATATGGCCTAATCTCTGGTGCCATAGATTGGGACTTTCCTTTGTTGCAACTGCAATCAAATGACATGCTCCTCCTGTCATGTAAAGAGTACCACTCTTCTTACCGCGAGCAATCGTCATTGCACCCTTTGAAATCTTCCAATTGTCACCATGGAAGACTGTTGTGTAACCGTCACTAGCCAACTGGCCTACGAAGATCAAGTTCTTCGTCAGGTCAGGAATATGTCTGACATTTTTCAATTCCCATACAGACCCATTCAATTTAATCTTTACTTCACCTTTGCGAACAATCTCACAAGATTGTTCATTACCAAGGTAAACTTTACCGAGGTTTCCAGAGACATAATTCTTAATGAATTCTTTCTGGGAAGTAGCATGAAACGATGCTCCAGAGTCTAACACCCAAGACTCTTCCTTACTTTCCAAAGAACATATTAAAGTATCACCTCCTTCTGAGGTTGCAGCTACATTTGCTTCATCTTTGACCTCTTGGTTCTTTCTTGGGAGCCTACACTGATTTTTGTAGTGTCCCGACTTTCCACAATTCCAACATTCGACATTCTTCGAATTATGGGAACTACGATGATTTCTGGATTTGGACCGTCTTTCCTTAGATTTACCATGTCCATATCCTCTGGTTGAATTTCTTCCTCTTGACTCTGTATGCAATACTGAAGAGGATGATGATTCACCCGACTCTCTCCGTCAGATCTCTTCGCTGAGAACCAGATCACGAACATCATCAAACTTCATCTTTGTACTTCCTGATGAGCTACTCACAGCCGTGACAGTAGCACTCCAATTATCTGGTAGGGAAGACAAAAGTATCAATGCTCGTACCTCATCGTCAAAGTCGATACCAACTGAACTTAATTGGGTTATGACAATATTAAGTTCATTGATATGTTGCGCAATCGATGCGCCTTCTGTCATCCGAAGTGTAAACAACTGTCTCATCAAATGAACTTTATTTGATGCTGAAGACTTTTCATACATGCTTGAAAGAGCCTTCATAAGACCAGCTGTTGTCTTCTCCTTCGCAATGTTAAAAGCAACATTACGAGACAACGACAATCAGATAACACCAAGTGCTTGCCTATCGAGAAGGTTCCACTCATCTTCCTTCATCGATTCTGGCATGTTTTCTGTGAGAGGTTGATGTAGCTTTTTCTGATACAAATAATCTTCTATTTGCATCTTCCAAAAGCTAAAGTCCGCACCATCGAACTTTTCAATTTTAACTTTGCCGTCGTCTGCAGCCATTTCTCCCACTCAAATCTGACTTCCTGAGGATCGTCTTTGAAAATTTCTACGAATCACCGTGCTTTGGAACACCTCTGTGAAAAGTTGCTAACGCTGACCAAATTTTGCACTATTCATAAAAGTTGCTATTTATGTGAATAATACATTCGCTAGAAAAATTAGCAAAAACAACCAACTTGCTCTGATACCAGTTGTTAGGAAACTACGCAAAATTTCCCCATATTATCAGATTTGTGGAAGAGCAAAATAACGCGGAAGCACTCTAATATTAATAATAATGAAATGTACAAAGTGTTTATGACAACTACTTTCTCACAGAACCCACAACCCAGTTACACCCAAAGAAATATTTCTTTCTAAATATTTCTCACAAAACTTCTATACTGGAATTTTCTCCTTTGTAACTAGCTGGTTGTTATAACTCTTGCACTTATTGTTGTTGTGATTAGAAATGAAATACACTCTGCTTTTATAGCTAAGCAGAAGGAAAAAACAAATGGTTCAAATGAAAGAGAATGTTTCTCATTCTCTCTCCATGCTTTCCGTCCATGAATTGCTCTGGACCTTACTTATTTCATTTCCTTGTTTTTGTCATCCATTTTGACCAACAAAGTCCACCAACCAAAAACATTCTGATGCTTTTACTGGACAAAGTCCAAGGTCAAGGATGCCTGCAAATGCTGATCCTATAAATCAAGGAATTTCAAAGGGTGTGCCTACTCATACAAGGAACAACAATGACCAGGAAGTGGAACTAGCTCGCGCAGCGACAGTTTAGAGAGCACAAGTTGTTCTTCAAACATTAGACCACATACCGGTGGTGATGTAAGGTGGGATGCAATTAACATGCCTTTGAAAAATGGTCCTCTTAATCTTAGCCCATAGTTACATAATTCACTAAAGTGTCGGCGAACTGCGAATTGGTTCACGGTACTTTTACATATTGCTTCGTCATAATTCGTGAACCAATTCGCAGAAACACACGTACCAAATAATAAAGAAACGACTCAATAAAAAAAAAAGCAAAATTACAAATCATAAAAAAAAAAAAAAGAGAAAAAAAAAGATACAAAACAAAAAAAATTAAGAAAGAAATTTGTATCGTTTGGCCTGACTTTTTAGGTCTTAAATGGTATATGAAAACTAAAAGTGAAAATAAGAGTTTAAAAAAAAATAAAATAATAAAGTTGTTTGGTAATTGTTGTTTTTTATCTTCAAAAGTATTATATCTATATATTATACTCATAAAAATTAAGCAACTTTTTCTATCTTGAAAATCTGTTTGGTCGAGCTTCTCCTTTCATTGAGTAAAAAAGTCTAAAATAAAATGGGCCAAAGAAAATCTATGCATAAAAATATGAATAGAAATTATGATAAAAGATACGCAGAAAAAATAGTAACACAATCTAACATATAACAACTTATCAAAAATAAAAAAGGAAGTTATAACAACTTAAAAAAAAATAGAAAACCTAATAAAAGATGCGTGGGGAAAAAATGAAAAGATTAGGCCAACTTTTATAAAAAAAAAATGATAAAATTTATGTGCATTTCTTTACGTGCTTTTTATATGTTCTTAACATAAAATTCTTATTTTATTTATATAACCAATTTGAAAAAATCATGAATTCGAGGAATTCATAGTTTTTATGTTAAGAATCATGCAAAAAGCATCTAAAGAGATGCACTAAGTTTTATCCAGAAAAGAAGATCATGTCTACGATAAAAGATTAAAAACAAAAAAATAAAAACAAAAATGCAATATATAAATTTTTATGTTAATATAATGACGAACTTAAATATCGAATAAAAATCGATAGATCTCTTGGTCTTTAAACTAATTTGTTTTACAAACTCACTATTCTAATTATGTTAATATTTTCCATCATATAATTTGTTTTTGTTTTAACTAAATAAGTTTTCTAATTCATAGTTTATCGATTAATATATTAGAACGTAACACGAACTGAAACAGCGTACCGACTATGTATACCTCCTACGTACCAAATTCTTTCAAGGTTACGTACTGCGTACCCGAATCCGTACCACGTACCGAAGTGAATTGCGAACTAGGTGACTATGTCTTAGCTATTTTCGGCTTCTTAAGCTTATCAGTTATGGAGACATTGGGAGTGTGTATCTTGTCGAACTTAAAGGAACTGATGCTCATTTTGCTATGAAAGTATTGGACAAAGCTGCTCTTATAAGATGGTTGTTGTGTAACATAACATAACAGGTAGTTGACTATACCTAGCAGACATTGTTTTATGTTCTTCTTTTTGTTGAGAGTTTCTTGTTTCTGATTACTACACCTCACTTTATAAAATTTTGGCTAAATGGGTACTTTGGTCAATCCATATGGTCCTTCGTCATGAACCATGATTTCACATTTCCACTTAGAGAAAAGATAAAAATACTATTCAAGAATGATGTATGAAAAATATACTATATGTGCATATGATAATATTTTTGTTATTTATACATGTGTGCTATCATCTATTATGTTGACCCTCTTAATAATCATAATATTATTAAAAAAATTCACCATATTAGTGTTCAATGAGGTATATTGTTTTAACTTCTAATTTAAATTATTAATGTATTGGAAGTTAACTTGTTAATACTAGTGGAACTCAAATATGGATTCTTTTTTCATATTGTAAAAGTTGGTTAGATGAGTTAAATGCATTTTAGATGGTCAGATGTTGCCGACTTTTAAGTCTAATTGATATTTGGAGATGGTTATATGTTGTCCTGACGTTTTGTATTTGCCATTGATTATAAAGTTTATTGATTTTGAGATGGTTATATGCTTCCCCGATGACACTAAATTTCAATTGTTATTGGTTATATAAATTTAGAGATGAAAAAATGTTGACTCGACTACCCTTATGTCCAATTACTATTAGCCGTATATATTCGGATATGGTTAAATATTGACTTAATGACCTTAAGTCCAATTTTTGTTGACTCTATTAATTTTGAGATAGTTAAATGTTGTTGGCTAGATAAAACTAAAGTCCAATTAATATTTGCCGTATAAATTTAGAGATGGTTAAATGCTGCCTTGATGATCTTAAGTTCAATTGCTAATGACTTAAATGTTGACTCTATGCATTAAATTCGAAATGCTATTGGTTATATAAATTTAGAGATGGTTAAATATTGCATTGATGACCCTAATGTTCAATTACTATTGTTTGTGTAAATTTAGTGTTGCTTGATGAACTTAATTCCAAAGCTATTGGCTATATAAATTTGGTGTTGGTTTACATGATGTTTCGATGATGCTTAAGTCCAATTATTATTACGAGATGGTTATATGTTGCCTTGTACATCCTTATGTCTAATATCTATTGTTGGCTATATAAATTATTTTGATATGGATCTATGTTGCTTGAATGACGCTTAAGTCCAATTGGTATTGGCTATATAAATTTGGAGATGTTCAAATGATGTTGCTTTGACGATACTATAGTCCAATTAATATTGGATGTATAAATTTAAAGATGGCTAAATGTTGCATCAATCCGGAGATGGTTAAATGTCTCTTTGATGAGCTTAAGTACTATTGGCTATATATATATATATATATATATATATATATATGAGGAGTGCTAGTGTCACATTCTCTATCACACTCCTCTAACACACTCCAATAAAAATAAGCCACATCATCCACTATCTTTATATGTGTGACTTGTTACCGGTTGTGTTATTTTATTTTTTTATTAATATTTTGATTTTAGCTTTTCATCTTCTTCTCTTTCTTCAACCTCTCACTCACGATAGGATTCAACTTTCAAATCTGAAAACTTTGAAATTCACCTTAATCATCACTATACCCAGATTTATTTTCACCATTCCCATGTCCATCTTTATGTAGAAACTATACCCATATTTATCTTCACTATACCCATTCTGAAAACTTCCCAAAATGAATTCTTCACCATTCCCATATCCATCTCGTAAAAACTATTAATCTGTTGTTGAGCAAAATTAATCTTTTACTTTGCCCATATTTATCTTTATGCAAGAATGATGGGTAAAAAATTAAAGGTTTGTGTGGAAATAGAGAATGGTGAAGAAGATGGGTTTTCGCAAAAGAAAGTGTGAGAATTGTGATGGACAATTAGAATCATGTTGAACAAGAAGTAAAGCAAATCATGAGAAAATAAGAAATATTTTCTTCAGCAGCAATAATCATTGTCAGTACCCAAATCTATGTCTTCGTTTTGTTGTTGTTGTTGAATTGTAGATCTATGTTTGTCTTGGAAGTTCATGGCAATGCAACTATGGGAGTCTTGGAGAAAATATGCGACAGTTAAATTTTAAACCAAAAAAGATTGTTTAGAAAATAATAGAAACTGGTTATATTGTTTCCATTTTTTTTCTGTCGAGAAAGAAGGAAAGAAAATTTGTGAGCAAATGTTTGTCAAGAAAACAAAGAAAAAAAAAAAGAGAAAAGATTTGATGAAAATTGCAACTTGTAGAACCGGTAAGCAGGTAAAACCATATAAATTGAGGGTGACATGTCTTTGTTTTATTGGTGTGTGTTAAAAGAGTGTGTTTGAGAGTGTGTCCTTAGCATTACTCTATATATATATATATATAGATTCAAAGACGGTTTAAATGTTGTGTCGTCCCTTACGTTCAATTGATATTATGAGATGGCAATATGTTGCCTAATTTCTATTGGTGGCTATATAAATTATTCTGAGATTGATATATGTTGCCTAAAGAACCCTTTATATCCAATTTGTATTGGCCATATAAATTTGGAGAAGGCTTAATGTTGTCTCGATGCTTCAATCCAATTATTATTGGCTATATAAACTCTTAGATGGTTTAAATGTTGTCTCGATGACAGTTCAATCCACATGTCAAGGCAAGTTCTATTTTGATTACTCTACATTTCTGTTTAAATTCAATTTTAAATTTCAGCATGTACTAATCTGTGTATTTTTTTTAAAGATTCGTTGAGAACTAGACCCAACGTGGAAGAGGAAAATTCCATAACTAACATTGTTTCCGTTGCTTGACACAAGGTACCCATTTTTCTCGTTAATTCAACAACTTTCAATTTTCTGTTCCAAGACCTTGTTTGGTAGCAATATATTTCGAAATATAATTTTTCATTCAATGTTCCAAAAAAGAAAGAAACCTTCTCTGTGGAATTTATTTTGGATGATACTATTTAGTAATGTCAATTTCTTAATCAAACCTCATTAATGTTGGTCAAGAAATGTTGAGGTATGATTTTTTTCTCATTTTTGATAGTTCAAAAACATTCAATATTTTGCTTGAGAAAAAAATAATTACTGATCAAATTTTTCTTTAACCCAAAATTCAATATTGTAATAATATTTTGAAAGTGGTTTTGAAATTTTTCATTTCGACTTAATGGTTTGCAATTTTTATTGGATACTCATTTCTCATTCTTGAAATGAAAGAAATGTTTTGTCAATACTAGTGGAACTCATATATGTATTCTTTATTCATATCGTAAAAGTTGGTTAGATGAGTTAAATGCATTTTAGATGGTCAGATGTTGCCGACTTTTAAGTCTAATTGATATTTGGAGATGGTTATATGTTGTCCCGACGTTTCGTATTTGCCATTGATTATAAAGTTTATTGATTTTAATATGGTTATATGCTTTCCCGATGACACTAAATTTCAATTGCTATTGGTTATATAAATTTAGAGATGAAAAAATGTTGACTCGAATACCCTTATGTCCAATTACTATTGGCCGTATAAATTCGGATATGGTTAAATATTGACTTAATGACCTTAAGTCCAATTTTTGTTGACTATTAATTTTTAGATAGTTAAATTATGTTGGCTAGATAAAACTAAAGTCCAATTAATATTGGCCGTATAAAGTTAGAGATGTTTAAATGTTGCCTTGATGATCTTAAGTTCAATTGCTAATGACTATATATATTCGGAGATGATTTAAGTGTTGACTCAATGCATATAATTCGAAATGTTATTGGTTATATAAATTTTGAGATGGTTCAATATTGCATCGAGGACCCCAATGTTCAATTACTATTGTTTGTGTAAATTCGGAGATGGTTAAATGTTGCTTGATGAACTTAATTCCAAAGCTATTGGCTATATAAATTCGGTGTTGGTTTACATGTTTCGATGACCTTTAAGTCCAATTGATATTACGAGATGGTTATATGTTGCCTTGTGCATCCTTGTGTCTAATATCTATTGTTGGCTATATAAATTATTCTGATATGGCTATATGTTGTCTGAATGACGCTCAAGTCCAATTGGTATTGACTATATAAATTTGGAGATGTTCAAATGATGTTGCTTTGACGATACTATAGTCCAATTAATATTGGATGTATAAACTTAAAATGGCTAAGTGTTGAAGCCATTTTTTGAAAAGGTGGTGTTTGCTTACACAGATTTGAAGCAGTATTTTTAAACAAATTTATTGGATAGATGATGTTGGCAGTGAGTGGAAGATGAATAGAACAAAAGATCTCAACAAGAAAGTGATAAAAAAAAAAAAAAGCAAAGAAGGAAACAAAGTGGCGGTGGTGGTGGGTTGAAGGGCGGTGGTGGCGGGTTGAAGTGGAAGAAGATGAAAAGTTAGGATTAGAAGAAATAATTGAATAACTAATCATTATAATTGATCTGTCAATTTTTATTATTGGCTATTGAAATCAGAAGTTAAATCCCCAAATTCTAATTAAAACCTGCAAAAATTTAAAATCGTCCCCAATTTATGAAATTGGATTCAATCCAAAAGACAAACACCAAATCAATTTAAATAGGTTAAATTGCACCATTGACTCCGTAAGTTTCAAAAACTTGCAATATTGGCCTCCTATATTTCAAAATAGCACTTTTGACCCCTTAAGTTTCAAAAATTTGTGATTTTGACCCATTATGTTTCAAAATAACACTTGTTGCCCCCTATCTTACATACGTGCGGGTACGGTACCCGTACCCGATAGAGTACCGGTACGGAGTACAACATTTTTAGAAAAACTAATGTATGTCTATGTATGAGTATAAATTAAAGTACATATATGTATCTGGTATTGATACGGATATGTACCTGGTACCGGTACTTTTTCTCCAATGGAGTACTCGTGCATCATAGGTTGCCCCCATCTTTACGCATTTTTGTAAAATGGTAATTTTGACCAAGTCAACGCTGATGTGCCAAGTCACTTAAGTGACTCAACTGTGACGTCAATTTTTTTAATCGTATTTTATAATAAAATATAAAATAAAGGGAATGGAAGAAGTTGTGTGAGATGATCAAATTAGAGCTGTCAAAATGGGCCGGCCCGAATGGGCGGCCTGAATAGCCCGATTTTTTCCAGGGCTTGGGCCTTAAAAATCTAGCCCGAATTAGCATCCGGGCTTTTTAGCCCGGCCCGATAAAGCCCGCAAAAAATATGGGCCGGCCCGAATGGGCCGCGGGCCGCCCGCAAGCCCGATTAAATTATAATAATAAAAAAAAAAATATGAGTAAACAAGGAAGAATGTTTATAATATTTTTACTTGGGCCACCAATCTAAAAGTCGACACAAACATAATAAGTTAACAACACGGCAACAACACAACACACACCTTCCAATTCCATCAAACGCACATTTAAGAGAATAAATATGCACTAGTAACGCAAATTATGTACATAAGGAAATGAAGAGAAGCTAAGTAAAAATAACTTATCGTGTCATTAAAATAAATAAATAAATAAGCTAAAAATATAAAACCACGATCGTGAAATATTTCTCTACGTAATTACTCGTAAATTTTAAATAGCTTAAATAACTTTACATTAATACTAACAAATTTCAACCTATTTGTAATTAATTAATGTTATGATCTCTTTGTCAAATTTATTGAGCACTTAAATTTATTCTTTTTTTCATTACCCTTCATCTATTGCTTTAAAAATGTTTTTTTTTTTTAAAAACCGGGCCGGCCCGAAAGCCCGAGAGCCCGTACCGGGCCGGGCTCGGGCCTTATTTTGTAGCCCGTTTTTTATCCGGGCTTTTTAAGCCCGGCCCGACGAAGCCCGAAGCCCGAATGGGCCGGCCAGAAACGGGCCGGGCCGCCCGTTTTGACAGCTCTAGATCAAATCATCTTTCACTGTCACACACATATATGGGCTTGGATCTTCTTCTTCACCCATTTGTCTCTCATTTTCTTCTTCACTATTTGTATCTATCTCTCTTTTTCACCCATTTTTCTTTATTATCTTTTTATTGATTTTCTCTTTGAAGGGGGAGAATGAGAGAATCCAACCTCCATTCATCTTTCACAGTATTTTTTTATTTTGCTATTAAGCTGTTCCACAATTTAGAATAGTAGTATGACTATATATGAGCCATCTTTTTATAAGCAATAATATGAACAATTGCTTGGTGCATATTATGTTTATTTTGAATCTTTTTATAAGTGCCGATTCATTTCTTGTTGATGCAGGCGGTTTATTTTGATTCCACTTGAACATCAAGATTTATCTTTGCTGTTTTCTGTTAGAAATAATATAAAACCATTGATATAACTAATTCTAATAGCTTTGAGATTAGTTATATCAATGGTTTTATATTATTTCTAACATTTTCTATATAGGTTCAATTTTCTGTTTGTGGTCTAAAGAGGAGACTAACATGAACACAGTTTGCTGGAAAATATATACTGTATGTTCAGGAAGCAAATTGAATTTTTTAAAAAAAGAAGATATTATAACACAAGTTTTAGAAAACGGAATCGATGCAACCTATGAAGCATCAATACTTCTATGGTTAGGCGTATCGCGGTGTCTGACACTCGTATGATACTCGTACGACACGTGTCAGATATGTGTCCAAAAAAAAATCATTTTTTCCTTTACTCCGACACTCTTCGATCGGTGTCCGACACTTATAAGACACTCGTACAACGCGTGTCGGTTAAGTACCCAAAAAAGTTATTATTTTTCTTTGCTTCTAATCTCCTTAGACATATTTACCAGGATTAAAGATGCATCGAAACAATAATATTGATCAATTAGAGACTAAAGATATTACAATTTGATTACATTATTTTTAGTTTTTTGATATTAAATGGATGAATAAAGGTAAATGTAATATCAGATATTCTCTTAAAAGTTTTTTTTTAATGAAAAACTTGTTCAACTTAAATGCACATGTATATATTTAATTTTCAATTTAGATATTTTATAAATATATAGTGGTGTCGGTGTCCTACTTTTTTTACATTAGCAGTGTCGGAGTGTTCGTGTCGTGTTGCGGTGTCTGTGTCGGAGTCTGTGCTTTATTGATGCAACATGTATGT
This sequence comes from Trifolium repens, assembly GCA_030408175.1. Taxonomy (NCBI): domain Eukaryota; kingdom Viridiplantae; phylum Streptophyta; class Magnoliopsida; order Fabales; family Fabaceae; genus Trifolium; species Trifolium repens. Next base: position 48,375,453 of record CP125836.1, on the reverse strand, counting down.
CTTAGGAATTGTTTGACCTGATTTTTTTAGGTCTTAAAACCTATATGAAAGCTAAAAGTGAAAATAAGAGCTTTTAAAAAAAGCGCTAATCGGTAATTGTTGTTTTTTTTACCTTCAAAGGTCTAATTTATCTATGTATTTTACTCATAAAAGTTAAACATTTTTTTTCTATCAAGAGTTTCTTGAAAATCTGTTTGGCCTACATTGAATTTTTTTTACCTTCAAATAAGAGTTTCTTGTCATGTGGTGCATCTTTAGTGTTTAGGGTCCGTTTGACCTGACTTTTTTAGGTCTTAGAAGCTATCTGAAAGCTAAAAGTGAAAATAGTAGCTTTTCATAAAAAAGATAAAGTTGTTTGATAAATTGTTTTTTTAACTTCAAAGTTATTTGGTAAAATATATTTTTTTTTTAAAAAAAAATAACAAACTAAAGATTAATATGAAACTTAAGAAAAGATGATAACAAACTAGATTAAACTAAATTTACTAAAGATAATAACAAAAAAGCTCCGAATTTTTTTTTCAAAAGTAGGTTTCAACCTCTTATTTTAGAAGCTCTTTTGATTCAATTTTAATCTTTTCTCTTCCAGCCCCCCATGTTTCTTTTTTACCCCCTGAGTTTCCTATTTTGCCCTTCATAAAAAATTCGGTTTCTATAAACCGAATTTTTTTTTGCCTTGAAATCCAACTTTGGTTTCTAAAAACCAAAATTTTCCTGAAATTTGAACTAGAAAAATTTCAGTTTCTGCAAACCGAATTTTTTATCAAGGGCATAATCGGATTTTTGGGGGGTATAAAAGAAACATGGGGGGCCGGAAGATAAATTTTCTTCAATTTTAACATTAAAGAATAGCTGTTTTTATGGCTAAGAGCTTTATTAAAATTGTGTTTAACCCAACTTCTCATTCTTAAGAGAATAAAAAGTTAAAAAAAGCTGGGTCAAACAGAGCCTTAATGTTAACCTTTCATTTTAATCCAATTGATATTATTCATTTTTATCATTTTCATATATTTTTGACATTCTTATGGGATCATCTCTCTCTATATATATATATATATATCTTTTGTAAAACTCTTTTTTTTTTAAACCGTAAAGGTGTGGAACATAAGCACCGGTTATAAAAGCAGAGGTGTTTATATTAAAATTTAGGCTACATTGAATTTTTGGTCCTTTTAAGTTTTACAAACTTGCAATTTTGGCCTACTATATTTACACTCTTTTTGCAAAGGTTAATTTTGACAAAATCAACGCTGATGTGGTAAGTCTTTAAGTGACTCAATTGCCTCGTCGTCAGGCCCGACCTTGAGGGTAAGGCAATGAGTGTCATGGCCTAAGGCCCATCATTTTTAGGGGCCCAAAATATTTTATTATACCTACCTACTATTATTGAAAATAAAAAATCAATTATATTTAAAGAAAGAAAACATACTATTATAAAAAAAAAATTATATTTGAAAATATGATTAAGCCTACGAAATATGTGGTATTTAAAATATGATTGAGGTCCAATTTTTTTTTTAATACCTACTAAATAATTAGGCATAATGGTAGGATTAAAATAGAACCATGCAGAACAACAAAAAGATGGCACCACTTGTTTTTGTTCCTAATTCCTATTGAGTTTGTTTTTTTTTCTTCTTTCTAATTCTTACATTCTTGTAAAGTATGTAAGAATGTTATAAGTTTTTCTTGTTTAGGTTTTGGCGTTGTTTTATTTTTTGTGTTCCTAATTTTATTAACATGTTATTTTTTTTTATCCAATTTCAACTATTTAAATCTTACAATTTTCAATTCTTCTTCGAAGTCAGCATTCTACTTCCATATGTTATTGTTCTCTACTTGAGTTTTTTTTCTATCTGAAGTTTAAAAGATGTTGTCTAAAAAACATTTATGTGGTAAAGAAAAACTGGAAAAAAATGAAAGGAATAGCTAATAAAATCACAACAAGGGACTCTTGAAAAAATTGTTTTTAAAATGGTAGATACCCAAAAAATATATATTAATACTATTATATTAAACGAAAGAATTTTTTTTTGGCCTAAGGCCTATAAAAAGTCAGGAACGACACTGCTCGTTGTCTTCTTTTGCCACTTAATAAATAAATAAATTAAATCAAAAAGTAGTGGAAGGAAGTCACGTGAGTTTTGTAGTATCAAAGATGCAACAATGTTTTCAAGAAGACGTTCTGATCTGATTTTTTTACCTAACTGTCCCTTATTTTAATAGAATTTCCCACACTACCCCCCCTTTGAAGAAAAATCCCATTCTACCCCCCAATACCCTCCCTTTATGACAGACAGCCGGACATAATGGCCCACACCTGCTGTGGTGCCACTGTCAACGGCGCCACTTGACTATGTATGGTGCCAGTCAAAGTGGCGCCACCTGCCACATGTCTGAACGCGTCAGCATGTGTCCCCTGCATGGCTGACACACGAATTTGACTTTTTTTTTTCGGTTTTAATATTAAATTTTTATTTTTTTTCAACTATCAACTCCTTCTATAAATACCACACTCTATACTTTCATTTTTCACTCACAAACTTCATATTTTTTCATCTCTCTATTTTTTTTTATCACAAATGGCCTCTTCTTCTTCAAATGTCCGTACATCAACCACTCATAATTTTTCTGTGAAATTTAAGGAGCGCGAGGAACATTTTAAATTAGCGATTGACAAATTGAGTTCTCTCGTTTCTTTGAAGAATAATATTCAAGAAATATTTCTCTTCAAAAATGGTGAACAAATAGAAATTGAGCATATGGCTTATTTAGATTCATGTACGGACATCACGAGCGACTCTATTGTTGCAACATATAAAAAATATTGGGTGAAGTTGGAGAATGATATGGATGTTCAATCCATGTTTAGGAGTGTCGAATTTGAAAAAGAACCACATCGTTTGTACGCGACCTTAAAAAAAAAGTAGTTAAGTTATTGTTAAATGTGGTTTATTTTTTATGTTATGTAATTTTATTATGTTTTATGTTTGTGCAAATTTATTTTATGTTTGGTGTTGTCGAATTTGAAAAATAACCACATTGTTTGTACGCGACCTTAAAAAAAATAGTAAGTTGTTGTTTTATCGTGGTTTATTTTTATGTTATGTAATTTTATTATGATGTTTGTTTGTGCAATTTTATTTTGTAATTTCGTATCAATGTATAAATTTATATATTTTGAAGTGAAATTTAAAATTTATTATAAATATATTGATGGCCTTTGTCGTGTGTTGAACTTTTATTATAAATATATTTTTTAATACTTTATCTCTTTTTCCAATTGTAACACTTGATTGTAGAAAATGTTATCATGATAAAAAATTATCTCACACGCAGGAGCTTGAGCAGGGTAATAATGAGTTTTAAATTAAAAAGTGGCAAATCAACCAAAATCTCAACAACCACAAAGTAATAGAAACACGCATGAAAAAAACTACATAAACTAGTGGGAAGCAGAGGGTCCTCCAGCATTAGGACAATTGCCAGAGTTATGTCCCGGCATCTTAAACTAGTGGGAAGCAGAGGGTCCTCTCAGGTTTGCCAAAGTCGTCCATTTCAGTTCTAATGCGGTTCTTTTTTGGACGTCCTTTCTGCGTTCTTTTTAGATCGGAGCGGGCCACAACCTTGTCACCTCCATATGTTGGCCACAAACTTTTGCTTGGAATTACCGGAAAGGATTTCTCATACACATTGTATACACTGGCAGCTTTGTACACGGGATGAATATAGTCTTGATGTGGACCATTATGTCCGGCTGCCTGTCCTAAAGGGAGAGTATTGGGGGGCAGAATGGGATTTTTTTTCAAAGGGGGGTAGTGTGGGAAATTCTATTAAAATAAGGGACAGTTAGGTAAAAAAATCTTCTGATCTTCATCTTTTTTTCAACAGCAAAAGAAAAAAACAAAGTTATTGAATGAGAGGCATAAGAGATGCCTAAAATGCACAAAGTCTACAGAGAGCAAAAACTACCCAACCAATACAATTCACCAATATCTAAGCTAAACAAAATTATCATTCCCTTATGCTAAGACCGACCTAGCACCTTCCAATATGTTCCAACCTGCAGCACCACAAACTAAGCCTTAGCAGGACACGAAAACTCAAACAGAAGGTCCTGGTTACGCCTCACACTATGATAGAAATTAAAGTCCAGATTTTCTTCTCAACTCCCATATAAAAAAGGTCATGCTAAAAAGTGCCCTCGGGTACTTGTTAAACATACCAAAAATAAAAATAAAAGATAAAATTAATATTGATAAAATAACTTTTTACATTTTCGATAGATTGAATGCACAAATTTTGGAATAAAATTTCTATATTTATTTGCTTAACTAGTGCCTCCCAGGGCACTGTTTACCATTTTCTTACAAAAAATTCCATCTCTTTATTTTGTTCCCAATCATTCACATTTTCTCAAGACCAACAACAATTGATTTGAAGCTTTCAACATCTTCAATCATTACCAAACCAAGGTTGCATATAAAACCCGCTCAAAAAATCCTCAAATTGCTTCTTCTCTCCGATATCCATTATTCTTTTCATTCACAAATTCACTCACTCATTTCCAAATCCATCTTTCGTGAAACCCTTTTTCCCTCTTTCCCTCTTTTCCTTCACAAGATGAAAGTGAAAGATGGAGGATCAAGTGACTTCCTTATTTCCATTTCTTTTTATTTAATTTTCTTAATTTATTAGGTGGCAAAAGAAGCCGACGTGACTGCTGAATCACTTAAGTGATTTGCCACATAAGCGTTGACTTGGTCAAAATTAACCCTTTGCAAAAGAGTGTAAACATAGGGGGCCAAAATTGCTATTTTAAAAATTAGGGGGGCCAAAAATGCAATTTAGTCTAAAATTTAATTGATTTAGGGGGACAGATGTATTACATATAGGGGAACTTCATTGTTTAGTATGATTCCAGAGTGGCGACCGCCCCATTTTTTAAGTGCTTAGTTCCGTCCATGGGAGGAAGGCAACAACAACGGGGAAGTATCAAATGCCATAAAAGTTGCTCGAAGAAGTTATCCGAAGAAGTGGAGTTATGTCCCAGACAACGATGAAAGAAGTTGAGGAAAAGCAAAACTAAAGGAGCTCCAAGAATAATGAGCTGACTAAGATAAAAATACATTGTTTCATTAAGAATGAATCAAATCTTTTCCATGTATCTCCTTTTATAGTCTTTATTTCTTGACATAATGAGTTTCTCTTTAGATTCAAACTTCAAACCCATTAGGTCACATCTCAAAGATCCACACTACTCATCCGTACAAGTACCCCGTTTAGAATTAACTACCCTTCCTTAGTGATGCTCGTTCGTATAGGTCGTGTGGTATGTTGGGGGGTCATGTGGTATGATCATCCTTACCAGTCCACCAAACTTCAAATGTATTAAGGTGTAGACTTTTGTTCTTTACAAAATTAGCCTAATAATTATCAGGGTTGGTTTAAACATTTTGGAGGCCACATTCTAATTTTAATAAGGCTTAAATGCAGTTTTACCCCCCTTATTTTGAATAAATTGGAATTTTACTCCCCCTATTTCACTAAAATGGCAATTAATATCTCTATGTAACTTCAAATTTAGTGGAGTTTGATTCTGTGAAAAGTTAACTCGATTACAGTCATTTTGGTACCAGTTTGGTGAATTATTGATCAAAATCGAGTTATCAAAATTGAGGTACCAGCTTGCTTCTGAGCCTCAACTTCAAAGCTTCGCACAGAACTCAAGTTTGATTAATAATTCACCAAACTGGTACCAAAATGACCGTAATCGAATTAACTTTCCACAGAATGAAACTCCACTAAATTTGGAGTTACATAGAGAGATTAATTGTCGTTTTAATGAAATAGGGGGTAAAAAATTGACCCCTTTAAAAATTGATATATACATGAATTGGGGTCCTTCAACACTTTAAACGCAGCAAAATTTAAAATTCATTGATATAATTAAATCCAAAATTTTTTGTTTAATTAAAATTTAGGACTTAAACATTTTTATGTGTAATAAGTCATATGCAATAAATAGCTCCTCTTGCACCCGTATTAGCCTATATCACCATAATTCTTAGGGTCGTGTTAACTAGTACCCTTAGGGCACATATTAAGCCATCAGACATCAATTATTAATCCATAAAACATCAATACAGTAATATTTAACTTATTTATTTTGCCTTTAATTTGTTCTTTCTTAAGCATGTCCAACTTCAAAACAAAAACAAAAAATACTTGTAGACTTGACACACTCACTTATTTTTCAAGACAACCCACTCAAATTCACTTTATATCAACTAGTAAACACAAAAGAACTTAATTATCTGAAGCTGATATTAGTTTGAACAAAATTAGTGTGAACAAAATTACGATTATACCCTGATGAAAATACAAAAATAGCTATTGAAAAATAATACTCAGCAATACTAAGCAAGGGTACATTGGTAGAAAATGAAATTAGACGAACATAAACTCATTCTAATTCCCGCCAAACACACTTTTTATTAGTATTAATAAGACAAAAAAAAAAAAAACACCACTCTCATCTCATTCACTTCACCGTTTCTCTTTTCCATTTCTGCAATCACAGCGCGTGAAACCCTAATTCCGATCATCGATGGCACCCAAATCCAAAACCCGCGCCTCCTCCGAAGCTTCTGAATTCTTCAAACCTGGAACCTTGGTTGAAGTCAGCTCCGACGACGACGGATTCCGCGGTTCTTGGTTCACCGGCAAGATCCTCCGCCGTGTCTCCGCCGACAAATTCATGGTCGAGTATGACAACTTGATGGAAGACGATAAACGCAAAAAACCTTTGAAAGAAAGCCTCAAGCGTCAACAGCTCCGACCAATTCTCCCGACGGAGACTAACCGTGAATTCAAATTCGGCGACGAAGTTGATGCGTATCATAATGATGGATGGTGGGAGGGTTACATTACCGAGGAATTGAAGGATGGAAGATTTTCTGTGTATTTCAGAGTCTCGAGGGAGCAGATCGTGTTCACTAAGGAGGAACTCAGACTTCACCGTGAATGGATCGATGAAAAATGGGTTCCACCATTTCAACAACAGGTTTAATTTAATTTCCATTGATTATCATGTTTAGGTTTAATTCTAGGGTTGCATTGTTCTTGCATGCCTTAAGATGTTAATTTTAATGCTAATTAACTTAATTTGCTTTCAATTAAGTGTTGTGAGTGTGAATATTGTTTGTTAAATATTAATTTTATAGGAGGATAATGATAATGATAATGATAATGAAACTGAGAAAACGAAGCGTGTGAAGGCTGCTGAAACTGTGACGGTAGAGAAGGATGATTTTAAGTTTAAGGAAGGGGCATTGGTTGAGGTTTGTAGCGACGAAGATGGTTTCAAAGGGGCTTGGTTTTGTGCCACCATTGTTGAGTTAAAGGGTAGATCTAAGTTTGCTGTTGAGTACGATAGCCTGCTTGACGATGATTCAAAACTATTGAGAGAGGAGATTAGTCTCTTGCATATCAGGCCTCGTCCTCCAATAACTGCTGATGTTGCTGAGTTCAAATTTCTTGACGAAGTTGATGCTTTTTACAATGACGGTTGGTGGGTTGGTCTTGTTGCGAAAGTTCTTGGGGACTCCAAGTATATTGTTTATTTCAGGAACTCCAACGAAGAGCTGGAGTTTCAGCATTCTCAGTTGAGGCTACATCAGGATTGGATGGATGGCAAATGGGTCATGGCTTCTAAGGTATGATTGCAATGTTTGTTATTTTGAATGTGCACATTGATAATTCTTTTAAACCTAGTCTTGAGTTAATTTGCATAACAGTATATTGTCAAAATAATTTTTTACCTTGTGCGGATTGACTTCAGTACTCTACTCTTGGAATGTTTGTATTGAATTATTATCACCGCATCACAAGACCATGTCTAAAAGGAAATCTAGTCTTTGGATTAACCAATGCACGAGTTTGCGGCGAAAATTAAATCTTATTTAAACAGACTCAATCTTTTGGAGTATGTTGGATTTCCTCATACCTGTTGGAATCTGGGGTAAAAGGCTGATGTTTAGAAACTTGTGGCTTCTCATTATGAGGGTTAGGTACCCGGTCAATGTTTTTAAATTGATTACTTCTAAGGAAAATAGTTTACATTTAATAACACAGTAAGATAATTATTGACTCAAATTCAAGTAAGTGATTATTAGTGGAAGTGATTTGCCTGTTTTGTCACTTGCGTTTTTGGTCTAGATTTCTAGAATCTGAACTATCAAAGTGTCAGTACTTAACCTAACTTGCTCTTCATTTTTTGTTGATGCTTTTTAAATTGCGCATTCTATTCAAAGAATGATGTTGTAGGTTGAGATAATGGCTTTTTAGGGAGTCTACGGAAAATAAGGGGGTAATACAGATACTAGCAGAGCTAAAGTAGAAATTTGAGTAAACAACTACAACCATGTTTTTTCCCTTCATCAAGTATTTTCCTATTGGATGAGATCAACAATATGAATTAATCAACACCATAAAATCATGTTATATATGTTATGTATGGTTGAAAGATATACTATTTACCACTAAATCACTCATAATGTTTTGATTTATAGTTTTTTGTCTTCTCTAGTACTATCCCCTATCTATTCTATCGATACTTTACAGCCTTTCTTTTTCTCCATGCATATCCATGCCACCTAAGACAATATTCTATCATCTTCTCTATTTTGAGAGTTATCATACCAAATTCCTCTACTAGTTATTTTTCTAATTCCATCTTTTTTTCGGGGTAAGCACTCATTCAATCCTATTTGTTGCCTCTTTACTACTCTAATTAGTTTTTTTTTGTTTTATACAACATTGTGGGTCTTGAGAAGTTGTGATTGTGTAACACAAATTGATATCACATAACACACTCAAAGCTTTCCTTTATTTCATCCATACTATTTGAACCCTATGATTTACATACGCTTTAATCTGCCTTTAACTTTGTATGATGGGCTCAAAAGTTAAGATTTGTTGAATGAAATGTTCTCCAATTTTTAACGTTACAATTTACATTAAAATTAGTTTGTAGATCTGTAGACCTCGCTTACATCATAATTTGTTTTACTTATACCAAGGTGGAAATCATGTGTTTCCTAGGCTTGTTACCATATCGCTAACTTTTTATTCGTCTCTTCTCTTGACTCTCCAATTAAGTTTATATTATACTCAAAAGAGTATGTAGTAAAAGTATGCATTGTATTATAACATTGCTCAAAAGAGTAGTTCGAAAGTATCTTTGTCTAGCTCATCAATGTTGTGCAAAATATTTGACAACAACAAAATAACAAGTCTGTCAAAGCAAATAGTTTGAACAGCCATGTGCACGGTGTTGGGTCACATATTACATCAATGAACTTTCCTTTTACACACAACTACTTTTCTATAATTTGCTCATGTTAATGATTTTTTATTGAGAAATGCTAATATCACACTCTCAAACACACTCTTTTAACACACTCCAATAATATAATGACACATCACCCCATGTTTTTGTTGAAAAAGAGGAACAATTAAATTCAAATTTATTTTAAAAAAATAAAAATAGAAAGTGGGGTGAGGTGTCATCATATTATTAGAGTGTGTTAAAAGAGTGTGTTTGAGAGTGTGATATTAGCACTTCTCTTTTTTATTAATATTGATCATCAATATTTAATGTCGACATGATCACGAGCAATGTTTTAAATTGTGATTTGCTTTGCAATTTTGGCTAGAATGTCGAGGTTTACCATATTACTTATCAGAAACCACTTTGTGATCATAAAAAACTAAAATACAGAGCAAATGATATATCCTTGGCTTTCAAATTTACTAAACCATGTATGTAGTCTTGCCTCTTCAGCATGTAAAAACATATTTTGATTTCATGGTCCTAACCTCAAGCTTTTGGTTTAAACTACTATTTCAGGCATTGAAATATTGAATGTTGAAAGCAGCAAGAGATTGAAGGAAAAAACCAGGCGCCGTGGAATAAGGAAAATAAACCTTCTGTATATTTGAACTCGGTTCTTACTCGTCAAAACTTTGAACTTGTAGTTCTCATGGATCAAAACTTTGGCCTTGTTGTTTTCATGTATCAAAACTTGAACTCGGCTTGGTGGGTTAAATGGCATTTTAGGTTCCGGGTTAAGTAGCTTGAACCTTCAGATTTCAGTCAGTATACCTGCTCAACAAGCATTTCATAGTTTCGGATTCTGGTTTGTTGTGTTTTTTTGTGACCTCTTACTATTCCTTCATTCTTTTAATAAATGTAAGTTTTTAAAGAAAGTATCCTTGTTTAGTTTTGAAGAATGTGTGTTTTTATTTATTTCGTTCGAGGTGAAAATAATTCAATATCATTTGGGAGCATGAGTATCAAAGCATGGCAATGGTAAATTATAGCTGGATCTCATTGCTCTTGAACCTCAAGTTGCAGTAAGCTCAAGTGAAAAAACTAAATATGGTTTGAATAAAACAAGAGAATATTTTTTTATAATTATCTTTGATCATATATCATGATAAATGATTATAATTTCATATATTCTTAGTCTTTAAGTAAACTGCTCCATGAGAGCAGCATAGTTAAAGACCCTGAAACATAACAAACATTGCTGTGGAGCAAGAAATGGAAAGGATTACAATGTACTGGTACATAACACAAGTAGTTTTTTAATAAACTTATTTAACAAATACTCATAATTTAGAATCAAATTCAGACCTCTTTGACTTCAACAGTAGCAGCAGTAGCAGCAGGTGCTTCTGCTTCTTTGACTTGATCTTTGTTTTCTTCCTTCACATCCTTAACTTCCTCTTCTAGTTCAAAAGCTGAGGCAGGAAATGTCCTGAAAAGCCCTGTAATGGCCCTGAAAGTGATTTTGCCAGTGGGTGGATTATCCAATTCAATTTCATGCAGTGGGAGCCAAACCAACAGCTCCTTCACCTTCACACCAGTTAGCTTCTTGATCTTACCAACCTCAACATAGGCAGTGACTTCAGTACCATAGGTCACTTGCCTATCAACTTTCTCAAACTTGTGAGTATTGCTTTCTTTCTGCTTAAGCCACACAAATCCACTCTCCCTATGATATCCACATTCTTCGATGTCTTTCAAAGGCAAAAGGCCATTGGGCAGGTTTATTTCCAAGAGCAGTTCCTTGGATTTCACTTGGCAGATTTCATCTCCTTGGTATACTTCTGCTTTGGCTTTGATCTCTTCGGTGATCAGAGTCATCTTTTTTGGTATGTTTGAATGAAGTGTTTGTGTGTGTGAGTTACTTGTTTGTGAATGATGATGAGGGGAAGAAAGGTGGTTTCATTATATAGTTGTCAATCTATGACATTGCCCTTCTATTTCCCTTTAACTTCAACAAATGCCATTGTCCTTAAGACACTGATTAATTAATTTTAAGAGACAATTAGAGAAATACAGATGGGTGAGAGAAAAATAAATGACACGTCATATTTTTCTTCTTCTAATTTGGTTGGGGAGAAAAATAAATGATCCACATCAACATCTTCTCCATTTAAATGATGAAAAAAATAGTACAAATTCTAAGAAAATATATTTCTCAATTAGTTTTATTCATTCATTAATTTAAATATAATTTATTTCATAAGAATGAAAGATGTTATGCTCATTATTTCTTTTTATCTTTTCATTTTTTTTATAGAAAGAGGATCGAAGTGTTCCGTGAGCTTAATTCAATTGGTAGTACATTTCATTATATATGTAGGGGACCTGAGTTCGAACTTCAGCCATCTTATTTATCCATCTTAAGAGTGAAAGTTTTAGTCACTAGACTACTTGACCAAAAAAAGAGGACCGAAGTACAAATTATTTTTTCTTTTTATTTGTGAACTTATTCTTTTCATTTTTCATTAAGTTGTTAGGTATAAAATTTACGCCTAAGTTTAACAATGATTAATATTCATCAAGAAACCTATGATGTAAACAAAAGCTTAAAATTGAATCCTTAACCACTTGTTGAAGGAGACTCTTACTGTTTGGACCAATTCAGTAAAATTATTTTCTAATTTGATTAGACCAATTCACTAAAAATATTTTCTAATTTGATTACAATGCGGTATGCAAATAAGATTTATGCATATTTTTCATTTGAGTTACCATTTTATAAGTATAAAGTTTTTATTAGTACTTAGCAATGATTAATTTTCATCAAAAAATTGCTAGACATATAATGTGAGTTCTTCTTTCTCAATGTACATATGCAAAAGTTAAAAGATCAAACTATTGACCACTAATTTTAAATGTTCTAATCTCTGTAACAATTTATTGCTGACTGTGCACATCATTTTAATAATGGATCTTACTAAATGTCTTTAAAGCAATCTTTAAGCATCTTCAAATAGTAAATGAAATGAAATGTTTAACTTTTTAAATAAATAATTTTTTTAAATGAAATATTTAAAGAGTATTGCAGGACACTCGTTGGCATTTTTTAAAATAATATCTGAGAAATACTACAGTTAATTAGTATTCATTTTTCAAGATATGATATATGAAGAAATGTGGACACAGGTGGTCCTTACATAGTTACATCAATATAGCAATATTAATAATCTAATAAACCAACTTGTAACCAACACAATTATAACTACGTATCTATCATGCATTGATTTTATTCTCTTAATAGCCACCTTGCAACTTAGAATAAGAAACTTTCCTGCCTCAGTTTGGACTTTGGATTTTATTCTCTTTTTTTCGTTTTAACAATCTAAGGAACATTTCTTTTTACAGCCAATCTAAGGAGCATTTTATTTCATGTTAGTCGCATGGAAAATTAAATCTCATTCCTCTTCAGCCTTTTATGTTCAGCCCTTCCTCATTTTCTTAATTCAATGGTTGATTAACTTAAAATGAAAAAAAAAAATGCGGCAGAAATTAGAAGAAAAAAAAATAAGATAAATAAATGGTCAAGATTATGATAGAATAAACAGAACGAGAGAAATTACCGAAGAGGATCCAAATCCGAGTACTAGAAAACATTCTCAAATTTTTTAATACAATACATTCTCTTTACCGCACAAATAAAATATGAAGAAATATCATGAAAATATATATATATGAAGAAATATGGAAAATTTTTACATGGATTCATTCGTGATAATTTTTACATGTCTAAGACTAACACCTTATGCTAGGCCTAACTCCATTGGATAAATTTGGTTGATTAAATATCAGAATAAAAGATAGATGCAATAAAAACCAAACTAATATATGCGATTATATATACATAAATGATTAAAAAAAAATCGCAATGTGACAACAATGTTCAACTCTCTACTTAAAGATGGTTCTGTATTTAGTCTAGCGATGTTCAAAAAATCAGTTAATTGAACTAAATTGTAGTTCGAACTGCACTGAATCATATTTTAAACTGAACCATTTAATACAGTTTTGAACTGAACCACTTTTTTAAAACAGTTACAATTCAGTTTATAACCGGTTCAAAAACCAGTTTGAATTTATGAACTGTATTTTATTTTATTTTTAAAGGAAAATATTTAATAATTTCCCAAAAAAATTGGGAACTTTTTTCTTAAAAAAATAATCGGAAAAAAGACCAGAAAAATTTCTCCCGAGAAAATCGGTAACTTTTCTTCTCGAAAAAATCGGAAAATTTTATTCCGAAAAAATCAGAACTTTTTTTCCCAAAAAAATTGAAACTTTTTCCGAAAAAATGGGGAAATTTTTTCTCGAAAAAGTCAGAAACTTTTTTTCTCCATAAAAAATATCGGAACTTTTTTCCCGAAATATAGACTGAAACTGTTTTTTGGAAAAAAATAACTCCGAAATTATTTTTATCGGAAACCAGTTTTTTTTTTTAAATACAGAAAATTGGTTTAAAACCAGTTTTTCAAAAAATAAACCGGTTTTACTAAAGAATCGGTTTTAAACCAGTTAACTGAAACTAAACCGGTTTAAAAATGTAAACTGGTTCTGAACCGAACTGAAACTGGTTTGAGAAATAAACCAGTTTTTATAAAAAGTGGTTTCAGTTATGAACTGAATCATTTATATAGTTGTTCATTTCAGTGAGTTTATGAACCGTGAATACCCTTAAATTTTAGTCTAATAAATGTCTGTTTACCTAGTGTAAAGATACTTATTTTATATTTTAAAATAAACAACTCTATCAAAAGTAAATTTCTATTTATTTTATTGAAATTATTCAGGTTAGGGTGCTTAAATCCAAACAATCCAAATAAAAACCGTAAGCTGGTCTAAAAAACTTAAAAAACAGGAAAAAATTGAATATTTTTAGATGTGTTTGGATGTCCTTTTGTGAAAACCGTCAGATCGGGTCGTATTTTAGATTGATTTTTCAAAATCGATCCAAATTGAAGCAAACTACATACATATAATTTAATACTTATTTTTTTATTAGTATGTTATATTGCATTAATCTATTATTTGTTGGTTTTTAATTTTTTTAATACTACTTATTAGTTTAATTTAATTGATTTTTTTTACTATTTCATGTGTTCCTAATATGATTGATAATTGTAATTCGAAAATATTAATTTTTAATATATTATATGTTATATTTTACATCAAACCTATTATTTATTTAGTCAAAAAAATCAAACTATTATTTTATAGTCTTTTTATAATATTAATTAATATTTAATTAAAATATATTATGATTTATAATTTTAGATATCCAAATTAAACTGCATAAAATTGAATCGGATCGGATTTTTCTAATTTGCCATCAAAACCGATTCAAACCGAAATGCGAGTATCCCTAATTCGGATTTAGATTCTCACCTTCTCTTTTCTCTCACCCTCTTTCCTAACTCTCTATATCTTCCTTAGTTTCATTCTCTCTCATTAAAAAAATAAGGGTCACGCTAACTAGTGCCCCGGGATACTAGTAAAGGATACCAAAATAAGTAACTTTTATATTGAGAATAGTGTTCTTTATATTTCTAAAAAGTCAATTACACAAATTCGAAGATTATTTTACCATATTTGGTTGCTTAACTAGTGCCCTGAAGACACTAGTTAGCATTTTCCAAAATATAATAATATGATTAAAAGAGAGAGTAAAATTAAGAGAGAAATAGAGATAAAAAAAAAAAACCAATTCGCCCTATTTCACGTCATGCTAACTTGTAACTTGAAATAGAAATTATTCCCTCTCTCTTTTGCCTCTATGTACCGTTGAAAATTTAATGCATAATAATAATAATAATAATAGGAGAAGTTAAGTAGGAGTGCAAACCTGCATTAATCGAAATGTAGTTGGGAATTTGGAAGGTATGGCTAATTTAAATGGTGATAGGTGAACCAGCAACTATCTTCTATACATATTCCCCACCACTCTAGCACGCCTCACATCATATTTAATTAATTCATACTGTATTTAGTTTTTTACAGTATAATTTTCAATTTTAATTCTAAATTAGTAAAATAAGTGAGAGTTAATTCTATGTATTTTCCGACAAAAATTATTCATCATTAGTAGGTGATGAAAATATGGTAACCTGAAAAGAAAAAAAAAGTGATAGCCCTAAATAGCATATAAATTAACTGATACGGTAAACCTTCTGATTAATTTTAATTATTTAATTGTTGAACTATTCAATAAGTAGTATGAAATAACATAATAACAAGATCAATTGAAAAATTAACCGATACTTAGTGTAGTATACAATAACAATCAAAATGAAACTAGACCACCAATCGTTAGTTGGTTTAGTGCTGATTGGCGCTAAACTTGTAGGGAGAACCACAGTTCAATCCCTGCAACTGCGATCAGAAGGGGACTAAAACTACTTGATTTCATAATTGACCCCAACCAAATTAAACTGGGCTTGAAAAAAAAATGAAACTAGACCTATATCAATAAACGAGTGACAATCTAGCATCATAATAAATGAAATTCTTCTATAAAAAAAATAAATACATGAAATTCATATCATCCAATACTATGTACTCTCTCCGGCCTTATTTATAAGCAAAAGTCGCTTTTTAGGTTTATTGGAGAAGTAATGTATCTAGTCTATATTTAAGCTAGATACATTAGTTCTCCAATGAACCTAAAAAACAACTTTTGCTTATAAATAAGGCCGGAGGGAGTACGATGTAACTAAGGCAAGGGCAATAAATGTTAAGTTCGTTTTAATTTAGTTGTTCTTGCTCCATCTAGCCAACATTGAACTTAAGTGGTTTAATAAGAACTTCTTAAAATTAAAGGTCTTGCTAACAAGTGCTTTCGGGGCACTGTTTAAGCATACCATTTAAAGAAATTTTTTATTCAAAAAGTTAAATACTACAATTTCCAATGCATTGACTTTACAAATTCCAATAAAAATTCTATAAAACACTTACTATTTAAGGGCTTAAAGAGTGTCTCGGGGGCACTCGTTAGCATTTGCCTAAAAGTAATTGTTTAAAAGAACTCGAGTTTGATTTCCGATGAAAATAATTTTTTGTAAGATTTTATTTAGCTCACGGCTGAACTAAGCTCGCGGCTCGAGTTTGACACCAAATATTACACCTCTCAATAATATTTTAACCGAATTTTATAAAATTCACTATTGGATTGAAAGTTTATACTCCATCCGGTCCTATATATAAGAAAAAGTTGACTTTTTAAATTCATTAGAAAATCAATGTATGTAGACAATAATATAATCTAAATACATCAAATTTACAATGAATCTAAAAAGTGAAATGTTTCTTATATATAAGACCGGAGGGAGTACCGTATAAATAGTATTTAAAAAAAATCCAAACCATTAAATTGATTGCACAAACTAAGCTTGTGAGAGGTCACTTGGCTTCGCCCACTAAACACCCAATCCATCGCACAATAGTCACCGCATTTTGACAATTACATACGTATATATTTCTAATCTAATAAAATTAATTACTATCAAATTTATTAATTTGTTCTTATTAGTTTTTATAGTATAGTATTTAAATTGTGTATCTAATAATATATGCATAAAATTAGGAATAGGAATAAAACAAAAACAATAATAAAAATGAACAAACGAATTATAGAAAAGAACAATAAAAAGACGCAGCAAGTATACAAATCTCATTAAAACATGGTGGATTTCTGCCAAAAGAAGCATAATCAATGCCAAACCTCTCATGTTAGCTCTCTTAGGACTTAGGAGTTATTGATTTTCCTACTTTACATGAAGCCATGCCACTTTTATCCAACCAATTATGTTGTTGACTAAGATTGTGATTGAGATTGTGACACATGATTATATCTCCAATTTGATTTGTAAATTTAGCTCCAAGAAAAGCATGAAGTGATGAAAGATAACCAGGATTTTTTAACATGTGATTAAACATGATAAGTCTGCTTGACCAAAAAAATAACATGATAAGTTTCATTAATAACTTTTTTTTTGCCTTATTAAGTTATTAGTGTCCACCTTTTTCCTTATTATTTGTCCACCTTTTATTTAAAACTCATTCAATAAAGATATATTATAAAATGAATGTAAAAAAATTATACTGAAAATATATAGAAATTAACTCTTTCAATTGTTGTAAAGCTAGAGTAAAAGATTACATTACAATTTCCAACTGCTGTGTAAAATTTATATAGAGCTGGCCATTTAATAAAATCATCAATAATTTACAGCAATAAAACCAAGTAGAAATTATGCAACAATTAGGTAAAAGAAACCTGCTACTTTATCAGTCCACAAAAATAGGGGAACAACCCAAAACAAGTAAGGAAAGCCTGCCCCCACCTTCTCTCCTATTCTTTAGTACCTTCCTCTTCACTAAGATTGTAGAATACATGTTTAAATGTTGCTCAGCTAAAAGTAATATGGAGGGGTAAATAATAAGGGATGTAAATAATTTACCTAAAGTTTTGACAATGCAATGCACATATTCACTGTCCCAGTTCTTTAATGCACATGGACAATATTAGTTGGATGTAGCTCTCAAGTTATTTTGGCTATCCAATCCTATTCCATGGCTGAAGTTGTTGAGCAAGGACTCAATTTGCTTAACTTCTTTAGGGATTGATGCTGTTAGGACCTGTGGTGCATAACATTATTAGTTATTAATGTCAAGAGTGCGCGCAAGTGCGTGTCATAAAATTTACGTTAAGTTCTGTAGGTACTTGTAGGCTATGAAGTACATACTAAGACACGGACATTAGCACGTGGACGCCGATAATAATTTGAGATGAGATAATGACATAATTCCAATGTAATCATTTGTTGGTGTCGGACACCAAGGTATTGTTTGACGCCGGCACACCTCAAATCCGAGGAATGTCCGTGCTTCATAGTTTGTAGCACTATTTTTTTTTTCTTTCTGGATTACAAGAAGGCCGAAGCCTAGCTTGTAACACTGTTTTGAATGAAAGTATATACTATATTGATTTTTTTAGCCACTTCATTCTGAAAGATTCTCTCCCCCCCCCCCCCGACTCTTTTTAACCCCCCAATATTCCGATTTTACTCCTGTACAAAAACTTCGGAACGTGTTTTCCGAAGTTTTTCTAGTTCAAATTCGTCGAAAACTTCGGAAAATACATTCCGAAGTTCGTATTCAAAGCAAAAAAACTTTGGAAAACGCGTTACGAAGTTTAAAACTGGGCAAAAACGGAAATGGGGGGGGGGGGAAGAGTCATGGGGGGTGGGAAGAGAAAATTTCCTTCATTCTCTTTTCTAAAGTTATCATAGTTTGGGCTTAAAAGTAATACTCCTCTTTTGTTTATACAAGAGAAAGTCGCTGTATCCAATATTTTGGAAAATTCTCTTCTCCCCCAATATTCCAATTTTGCCCTTGGTTAAAAAGTTCAAAACGCGTTTTCCAAACTTTTTTTTGCCTTTGAAATACGAACTTCGGAACGTATTTTCCGAAATTTTGCCGAATTTGTACTAGGAAAACTTCGGAAAACGCGTTTCAAACTTTTGATTTAAGGACAAAATTGGAATATTGGGGGGAGAGAATTTTCCCAATATTTTTGCTTATAGCGTTACTATTTTAGGTTGTTGAAGCAAATTTAGTTGTAGGGAAAAAAGTTGCATAAACTATACCCAATTTGGCTTACAAAAATAGCCACACAGCTTACATGGAAGATGGAACAAATTTAATGGTAACGTACACAACCATATGTATTACCAGAACCAACCAACATATAAAATACTACTAGTATTACTTAACAACTTATCAAGGGACTGGTATCCTTGAGGAAAAAAGATCACCACAGTTATTTCTATCACTTAATTATGCATTGGCTTTAACAACTTTTTTTATTGATTTGTTAATAAGTGACTAAGAAGATTAAAATTCTACTAGTATATGTTTGAAATTAGGATCATGCACTCATGCAAGCAAATGCCCTTAAGACATTGACTAAGAAAACAATAAATAAAAAGTGGCAATTTCCAATGAATTTAAACGGCAGCGCTAGGTTCCTATTCGGTGAAGAAGGCGAGAACGAACAACAGATTGCAGGACCTCTGCCAACTTTTATACGATACGACAGTTAATGGACTTTTTTACTATGTCTATCTTTATGAATATTAAATAGATGGGACCCTATGAAAGGACATATTCCCTTTCCTTCATCCATTATTTCAAGTTTTAAAAGAAGTGTAATGAGCACATCTCTATCTGTCACAAATAAACTAGTTTCAACTGCAATACTTTTAGAGAAAGAAATTACCTCATAACCTGTTTCTGTAATGAGAATCTCGTCCTCAATCCTTATCCCAATTCCTCGGTACCTGCATTAGACATCACATACGAAACTGAAACATTTAATGCTAAGATTGAAGATCAACTTAAATGCTCACATGGAATACACGGTGACCAAATGATATGAGATTGAGATCAATCAATGATGTAACGGAAGTTGGGAAGAGTGAATGATTAAAAAGGTAAAACGAGTACTAGTAGAATACAGACCAGAGAAAAATAAACTTCATACTATGTTAAGCTCAAGTGTATAAGTTGTTTTGCAATTGTAACAATCAACTTAAAAAAACATTCTTAACTCCCAAATAAAAAATCAAGATTCAAAGATGTATACAGGTCTCTTGAAGGATTGAAAATTTTGAGTAATACTTCTGTAGAACTTCAGGTCACAGCAGGTTCAAATCAATGGAATGAATTTAATAAGAATGGAATTGAACAGTCATTTCCATTAGCATGTTTAATATGATTAAATGATTACTCCATTATACTACCTCTGTCCCTAAATATAAGACCCCTTTTAAGAAAAACACAGAGATTAAGAAAGTTGATTATTTATTGATAATTGGTATTGCTTTTACAATTTTATCCTTTAAGCTCTATAATTAGTTAATTTTTTTTAGTGTATTTATTAGATATTGTAGAAAAAAATTTACTTTAATTAGGGGTTTGTTGTGGTAAAGAAATATTTAATGCCCTTGGAAATTTGAAAGGGGTCTTATAAAAAGGGACAAAGATAAATCACAAAAGGGTCTTATAATTAGGGACGGAGGTAGTACTTCACATGTTCCGCCAAATCAAACAGGAGTGGTATAATACATTTTTTGTGACAAACCTACCCTTGGGGGTGGAGCGGGTTCAATGGAAGCTAAGGGTTTGTAAAGGTAGGGCCATGATGATGCGGTCACTGGTAGCAGTAGGACATGATATCTTTTACCGTTTTTAGAAAATATACAGGGTTAAAATGTCATGGATGGAAAGAAATACTACCTATGTCCTTAAATATAAGGTCCATTTTAAAAAAAAGACTAAATTGCATATTTCGTCCCTTTACTTTTATTTCAAGTTTCAATTTGGTCCCCTACATTTAATAAGTTTCAAGTTGGTCTCTTTTTAGTCAAATTACCGTTTAAAACCTCCACGTGGATAATAGGGTCGCATACATGGATAACATACGAGGGTGCCACGTGGAAATGATTAACCTTCTTCCAAAACTCCTACCAAACAAACTCAACTCATTTTAATTCATTTTAGCCCCATTTATTTGAATTAATCAAGAACATACAGAATTGATAATAAATAAGCAGAGAAAATAATGCTAAGTATCTGTTAAAATAAGAAGCAACCAGGGTAATCCAACTCGGGTTTTAGCATATTGGTTTACACAATCAGATTCTCGGAAAAATGAAAAATAAAATTTCTGAAGCTGTTTAATGGAAGGAAACCCGCATGAATTTGAATCTTTTGTAGAAATAGTTAGTGACCAGGGAAAATGAATAATAGGAACATGCAAACAAAATTATTAATTTTTAATAAATTTGCTGAAATAAGTTCTTCAATCAACTTAAATAAGTACCTTTCTGGACAATTAAAAGAAGATGGGATGTATACTCCTGGTTCAATAGTTATTACCTGCTCACAAATTAAAAAAGAACAGACTGTTATTTAATAAGAGTATGCAATATGTCCATATGCATATAGAGGATTAAATGCAATGATAACCATCGGAAAATCATCATAAGAATGTGATAAAATATATGCATATATATAACAAACTATATATTTAAGAATGTAATAAAACATATGCATGTTATAACAAAACAGAATATGTATGTGTAACATTTAAACTCCTTTTTGTCCCCGTAGCTACAACCTAGTCGTTGGCTGTGAGGACGCTTTATGCGGGTGTCTGGGTTCAATCCCACGGTTCCACCCTTCCCCCTCCCTGAGTACGTGTTTGGCCACTAGGCCCTCATGTATTAAAAAAAATATGCATGCATATAACAAAATATATTTAAAGTTATTAAACTCTCATCCATTTATTCTCTAATCAACACTATCCTTGCACAATTTATCCTCTAAAATGCACCTTTTAGTTACTTTAGAGATGCAAAATTCTATAATGTAGTCATAATCATCGGCAAAAGTGTCCCTGGGTGTAAACTCTAAAACTTCCCAGCTGCTAGTTTTAACTTAAGATATTTGTATGCAGCAGATTTATTTTATACCGATTGGCTGAAATGAAAGTATTATTTAATAAATCACTTAACTCAAACAAAAAGAAAGTGACAGACTACTGAACTAGTACTTTAAGGAAGAAATGTGTTTCAAACTTGAATAGACACGAACCATATATATAACAAAAACTACCATTACCATATAAGGATTTTATGGGAACATAATCCTCACCCACATATGACAAATAAGTGGTATTAAATTGTTGCTTAGTCGGGGAAAACACTTACAACACCTGGCTTCAGAGGACAGTCAAAGCTGATCATTGAACAATCATGAATGTCCATTCCTAGATAGTGACCTGCATCAATAAAACATAACTGAATATATATCTCCACTCTATTAGCTACCATCATATTTTTATTTCAGATGTCAAACTAGCTTATGAATATCTATAACCAGATAAAGTAATGTCTCTCAAAACAGGGATGAACAAGATACCTATAGAAGTTGGGTTCAGCTTATGGTAGGAACTGCTTCCAGTGTCTCTCAAAATTCCAAAGTCCTTGAGTCCTTTCTGCAGCATTTCAACCTATGCAACCAGACCATTTCACATGTTTCACTATTTTAGCTAAATAAGCTTCAAGCAGCTAGTAAGGACACTAAACACAGAAGGGTCTATCAAGAAGAAACTCGGGCTACTAGCACACTCTATTGGTACTATTGATTATAAGATCGTGTTCAGCATGCATAGGGCCATAGGGGAAAGCAAATATTAGAAGTTTTTTTGGGGGAGAATGGAGGATTAATGCAAAACAAACAAATAAAAGAACTTGCACACCAAATAAGGTAAATGTAATATCTAGGAATAATATTGGTTCAGTTTTACTAAAAATCTTTAGCGTTACGTCAGAATTTGCACTTAGGCATTTTTTTTTTATTATACATCTCCAAAATTAGCATGCGCAATTGCAGGCCTACCTACCTTACATTAAAATTTAATTTTTTGTTTATAAATATGAGAACAACAGGGATTAAACAGACACACGATTGAAGAGGCTCCAATACTATGTCAATCACCAACTCCTAAAAGTTTAAGCTATTAGGCCAAGGGCCTGTTTGGATAAACAGCTTTTAGCACAAGTGTTTATCATAATAAGCGCCAAGCTTACATAAGCTATTTTTATAGCAAAGGATACAATAAAGATAACTTGTTTTTATAAGCTATATCGGAGAACTATGAAAATTGTCATAAGCTGTTTTTATAAGTTCTTCGAAAAAGTCTCACAAAACTTATGTCGGTAGATAAAGCTCGAATAAATCAATCCAAACAGACTCCATGTCTCAAGAAGGACACTGACTTTTTTTAAGGATAAGGACAATGACTTCATCATTGTATCTTTATAAATTGAAAAAGCGATAAGATAATGGAGGTACCGAATGGTTGTGTATTTGTCGAATACTAGCACCTGGCTTACAAAGTTCCACACAATGCTTGTTTGTTTCCAGTATAAGCTCATAAAGCTCTTCCTGAAATGTAGATAAACCATGAAATTCATATGAAAAGTGATAACACTAAAAGGGTAAAGCAACAAGTGGAATGAACAGTTATATTTTATACGAGATTTTATAAAGAAACCAAATTTCAAACATTTATATGCCACGGAATAGCAGAAGCAAAGAAAGACTATGCCGACATGATAGCATGCCCTACGTTGGGCAAGTGCAAGCTTTAGACCAACAAATCCCCTAAATAAGGGGGCCATGAGGAGGGGATAATTTATCACAAATTGAATGTCCAAGTGTCCATGCATGAACAAATTATTTACAGTATATTTCATCCATTGAAACAATGTATATTTCCCAAAATATTGGGCTATAATGACTTGTTAGCATGCCACCATCTGCCTTTTGTCAAGGAACTCCATATAAATTGGCAAGACTTCAGGTTATAACATCAAAAAACAACTATGATGATTATAGAAGATTCAAATATTTTATTTTGCACTCAAAGGTATAAGAATATCATAGCTTAGAATATCATATTACTATAATCAAAAGCGGGATTAAATTAAAAATGGGTCAACATCAAAGAAACCTGATCCAAAAGAAGTGCATTACATATTGAGAGCAGATGCATATCCACAAAGTAAAATACAAAGACAACGCAGTCTGCTTGTCTTGGATTGCTATTAAATTATTAGTAAATTGGCTATCAAGAAAACAAAAACAGATTGTTTGTTTTTGGTGTTTTTTGTACAAATCGTTGAAAACACAAAACATAATGAAGAGAAGGTATCAACTTTGTAATTAAACGTGAAAATAATAAATGAAAACAAAAAGAAATCTCAAAAGTATATGGGCCCTGAGCTCTCCCAAATACCTAGATAGGGTTTATAAAAGGAACGAAAGCACGCTAACCTGGGCAGAAGAGAAGCTCCCAAAAGGTGGCCAGGTACGTGTCAGATCACTGGCATAGCCATGAACCTCACATCCAACATCCATCAAGACAAGATCTCCATCTTTAATCTGCCAAACATGATAAAGATAAAAAAAACATGAAATTAAACATACTATGACTATGAGATGGCAGTTAGTAAATTAATTTACCTTCTGATCGTTCCTAGAATAATGTATAACACTTCCATTAGGCCCACCTCCAACCACGGGATTAAATCTGATACAGGGAGAAAAAGAAGATAAAATCATCTCAATAGTTGTGAACACAAGTGATGCTTAAACTTCCATTTAGTTTTCTATATTAATGAACTAATTCTCTGTTACTCTTGTAGAAGATTTTTTTTAAGTTATCAATAACAATACACAAAGTAGTCAGGTGTAAACGAATTGCATTAAGAGTAGTCCCTCAAAATAAACAAATGCTCACCCCATTCGCTGGGCACCTCTCATTTTGCATTCATATTCAAACTTTGCAGCTAGCATGCCTTCAAAAGGGTATGCCTTTGAATGCATCATTGTCAACAAAAGAGCCTATTCAAAACCAGAAAATGTTCAAATCGTCAAGTTCTTACCATTTGGGATCTATAACCATCTAAACAAATCTGCATAGAACAGCCTCACTAAGAGTTCTAGAACTTTAGTCATCAAATGGTTAGCCATCCAATAGAGTTGAACGTACCTGACAAGCAATTGATGCAGATTCCTTCATCAGCTTGAGCTCTGAAGGAGACTTTATCCATCGCAGCTGATGTGTATAGATGGATAGATCATTTACATTGTTACAGTAAGCTAGTTTCTTGAAGGCCTCCAGTTCCGTATATGCTGATGTAGCAGTCTGAACATTGTGATACAATTTCGAGGATCCCCTTATCATATCTGGAAGGATCTGAATCAGTAATTAAAAATGTTAAAATTGAAAATATTTTAAAGAACAGAAATAATTATTTGACCAGGGAAAAATATTTTAAACTGGCAACCTTGGCTGCAGGCCACCAGCAGGCTTATCGATGAAAATGGTTCAAGTGTATAGGACAATATAGATGACAAGTGATTCACCTCGTGCAATTTTCTCATTGGATACGCCTTGTCAGCCTTGAATGTATTCAATGCTGCATCAACTCCTGCTACTTGCCCTTGCCAAATCACATCCTAGACAAGTTTATGGTTTCAAAGTCATGTGAACTTCAAGATTTGTTACTTCATATCTTGTAACTCTATATGAAATGGCAAGAAAAATCACACACGTGATGACCAAATTCACGGATGATTGACTCTAACATAAAAACAATTGAAAAGCTATATAGAATCAAAAGAAAAGATGTTTATTGATAATCACATGAATGTTCATATACTTATGGCTTAAATATGTTTTTGATCCCCGAATATAAGATGATTTTTGGAATTAGTCTTATCAACAAAAAAAGAAATTTCTAGACCTTATACTACTATTTTGCAAAAATAGTGTGTTAATAAGTCCCTCACCAAGATTCTTTAGGGATTATATGCAGATGATTTTTTGGATCTTTTAAGGATTGACAAAAATTAAAGGGTTAATTAATATATATATGAACTGTCCAAAAACATTTAAGGTGTTAATTTTCTTTTCAACAAAAACAGCAAGCGTCACCTGAGATGATGAGGATAATAATAATATAAAAGTTGAATTTATGGCATAGATAAGCATTGCAAAATATACGAGTAGAAACAACAGTGTTCTATTTTTTAAAAAGAAGTATAAGCCATCATATCAGACTCACATAAGGTTTGGCTTCTGGCATAAACATGCATAAACCGATGTCATGGCCTAAAATGGCCACACCGCCAGGTTGTTGGCAGCCTGTAATATACGAGTAATCAGCATCTTGTCGAAATGTATAAGGCACAACATCTGTCATCATCTTTACTGGGGCAGAAGCAATGATAGCCAAACTCTTCTCCGGGAGAAGTTCCAACATCTTTTTTCTTCTTCGGATGTATTCCTCGCTAGATATTCCTGGTGTGATCTCCCCATCTCTTAGAAGCTACAATGCAACATGAAATTTTGGGGGGAAATGCTAATTAACTTTAACAAATAAGTATTCCAGTTAAATGTATGAAAATAATCATACTAAGCATGTCAGACACTAGGTGAATATTTCAGAATTTTACAATTAATTACGTATACTTTTTAAAATTCTAATTAAACACAAGTGGAAATATAATGATAATTCCAGTTAATTATCTCTTTTATACAGGTAAACTACCAAATTCGTCTCTGACTTTATATGGTACTCTCAAATAGATCCCTGACTTTATGAATACTTCAAAAAGGTTCACAACTCTATCAAATTTCACTCATATTAGTCCTTTTTAAAGTATTCTCGGTGCATTGTAACTAAATTCTTTACAGACTATGCTTTTATGTAAATTATATATTAACTTAGAGTTTAAAAGACAAGCACCAGCAATGTAAACCAGTTTTAAGGTAACATCCAATAAGAACTCAATGATCACATAATCCTATAAATTGATTATGGCAAAGTAACGACTTGTTATTAGATATTAGTGTAAAACTAATTTACGAGATTCCTAAGGTACCAATTGCGAAATAAGAACGTAATTCAATTATTTTCTGTACAGGAACATAATTTAATTTTGAAAAAATGGGTGAAGTGGATGTTATGAAATAGTACAACATACATGTGGATGAGATGCAGGGGTTGGTTGTCCAATATCAACAGCAATCCTGTCATTGCAATAGGAACGAAAACCTAAAACCTGCAACTGAAACATGTAAATTCCAATTAGTCAAATTAACTCAAATAAGAATAAAAATGTGAAATATTATCATTAAACGAAAAATCGGTGTAAATATGAGGAAGGAACAAAGTAGAAGAAAGCGATGGAAATACCTGTCTGTGAGAGAATGTCTTGGTTAGTTTTCTTACAACACTCTGCATCTCTCTGATGCTTCTTTTGTGTTCAACTCGCTTAAACTAAACAAGAGGTTTAAACTCTGTTTTGTAATAAAGGGTTTAAGAGCTTTTGCACTTTGCAATCGCTTGATTTGTTTTGTACCTCGTGGCTCGTTGTTTTTATGATTTTTTTGTCCAGCTTAAAACCTGCAACTGAACCCGTCACAATATCAAATTTCACTTTTACCGACATGTGGCATAACTAAGGAAGTATTTGAGTTTATTAACATTTGGTCTATAGTTTGATTTGTGAGTATGATAAAATATTTGTTGAGATATTTAAATTATATTTTTTACATAAAAATTATTTTGCTCTACAAAAATTTCGCTCAAATTTTCAATTTTTTTATTAAGACCACCTCAAATTTTCAAGAAATATAACTGAATAACATTATTTTTTTTTGTTAAAACCACCTCAAGTTTTCATCCTTTTGAACCACAATATCTCATTTTACAAAATGTAAATGAATATTTACTTGAATTTTTTTAAAATGAATATATTTTTGGTCAATTCATATTAATTAATCTTTTTTTAATTCTAAAGAAATATAATTTCTGTTATAAGGAAAAAAAAATCATTTCTCAAAACAATCAAACCTCAAAATATTTTATAAAATACAAGACTTCAAGATGTTTGGATAAAAATAAGTGACGGTGCTAATAATAATATTATCAAACTTAATCCGGTTCAAACTCAAGACTTTTATAATGTGTATATTTTCAGTGTTACTCCTACTTCGACAAAGAAAAGAAGAAAGTTACTATCCTTTATTATTGTCCATTTATAAAAAAATAGACACAAGTGAAAGATTAGTGAAACTCAAGTTAAAATCCTCTCTATTTTCTATTATTTCCATTTTCTACATTATTATATAGTTTTGAAATACAATTACAATAATGTAACATTTAAATGAGTTCAAATCTCTTTTATACACCCCAAATATTTTAAAATTTAAGAATCCCAACTCAGTTTAGCCGGTAAAGCTAAGAGACGAAGGAGTTTTAAGCATAAAGCATTCTTGACGTCCTATAGTGTCACAAACACAGAGGCAATAAATTTTCTATGCAAGAAAAAACGAGTAAAATCGATAAACGGATTCAAGGCAAAGTGGCAAACTACAAAGCCTGCCCCTTGATGAAGTAACAAATGGCTGTGTGTGCGTCCTCTGCCAATATAAATCACACAACATTGCTAACAATTACATACTCACGGTACAACCTACTAATTTGTTTGAACATAATCCAGATCCGCATCCTTAACTCGATCTAAATAAGGCAACTGCATTATCATAGGGCATTGTACAAATTTTTGGGCAACTTAGATATGAGCCATGACTTATCAAGCAATGGTGTAAATTTTGAAAAGTGTAAAAAACTTGAGTTTTTTAAGTTAGACCTCTCTTACAGAAATCGCCCAAGGAAAGTCTTGATCTCGTCAATATATGGGGACCGAGTAGGAATTATATGACCACAGTCATGTTCAACGATCACAGAACAACCACTGTCATATAGAGAAGCAAGTTCCTTGCTTGTTTGGTTGGCTATCTGTCTGTCTTGACCATGTTCATTACCAAAAATATGAAGAGAAGGACACTTGATAGGGCTACACTCCATCTCCTTCAAATGCAGAGCAAAGCCTGAGCACAAGACTACAAATTTAAAGTCCATTTTACCTTTTAACTTTTCTTGTTGTGCAGAGATTACTGCAGTCATTGCTGCTCCCTGTGAGAATCCCAAGATTCCATCAAATGGCCCTTCTTGGGAGAACACATTCTCTAAGTGTGATATTGAAATATCATATCCACCAGTTTGTTGCTGGTATTGAAGTGGATCAAATGGACCATTTGCTACCTTCCACTCAGCACCACTACTTCCATCAAAATCGGGTGCTACAAACCATGCGAACTTCTTCTTGCAATTCTCCAAAGGTGGAGGTGGACTAGCTGGCAAAGAGGGCAATGCACCATTCACATGGGGCACTTGCACTGGTGTTTGATAAATGAAGGGCACTTCATGAGGTGCGTCTATAAAAACAAATTCAGCAATTTTCTTGAGTTTTTTGGCTAACGATGCTGTTCTCCCCTTAAAACTGGAAGCATTCTGCCGAAACCCGTGCAAACATAAGATTCTCAGTTTTCTTGAGGTGCTTACGTCTGAAACATTATTCATCAGAATGTTAGGAATTGCACACTTCTGGTAAATTATAGATGGGTTTTCAATTACCAACATTTCAGATTTTAGGAGACTTGAAAATTTTCAGTACACTGCAAAAATTGTAAAGTTAACAATCAGTAACTTAAAAATTAAAATTTGATTAAAAGACATATGTAAGCAAGATTTGTAAAGAAATATGGATCACGGACCTTACCATCCCCTCTAGGCGCTTGAGGCAAGAGCATAGTATCTGAAGATAACAGATTTTTTTGAAACTCAACATCTGGTAGAGATTTTTTTGAATCATCATTTTCAATTAACTGCTTTGACCCAGCCTTACCCTGTTTTTGGCATAGCTCACAAACGTACAGCGCAGATTCATTCTAGTAGATCACAATAACGTCAAAAGCAATAAATCAAAACCCCAGAAAACAGAATAGCAGAAGTGATGTATTAAATATATCATGCCATACCTGGCAACTATGGCAAACCAAGACTAGCATTCTGCAATAAGTACATCGACAGCGTGAAGAGTAATCGTCAAAGGAACATTGACATATAAGACAGGTACCAATTGTACTAGCATCTGAACCTCCAACTGATATCCTACAGCCATAGCTTAAATAATTTCATTTGTAGACTTTTGCCTTAATGTAATATCAATATTCCAATTCCTTCAGAATTACAAATTATACATACAGATTCATGCCTAAATGAAATTTGACAATTAAAGACATACCGGTGATCAAAAACAAAATTCTTTCCTTTGAAATAACCACCATCTGGGAATTGCTCCAAATAGCGTTGTATACCACCAAATAACTGCAATTAATGGGGAAAAAATTACAAAACATATTGGCCATCAGCAGGAAGACACTCTTGACCATGTTTAATAACAACTTAACAAGTTTTTATTATATAAAAGGATACACTACCACAAAATTTCAACGTTCAACTATCATCGTATTGAATTGCAAACTGATATCAAGGTCATTATTACAAATGACAGTATGCTTATTGTCAATTGTTTTTTCCCAAACGCAGTTTCAGTATAAGAATGAAGATAAGAATCTGTGACAAAATCAAACTTCTTGCTTTCAAACAAAGATTTTACCTGAAACACATTCTCAAACCCAGCACCTTTTGACTTAATATATGCTGATGCCATTTCGCACCTGATTCCACCAGTACAATACCTGTAACCAGCAAGTGAAATTACACGCCATAAGTTATAAAAAGTTACTCAAGTATTAAAAAGATAGTGCCATGGAAAAATACTACTACTCAATCCCTAATAACATATTTATTAAATCATTTTAAAATAAGGATACTAACAGTGAACCAAAAATTACTACTAAAAAATTTAAAATGAGGAACTCACTCACATGAGGATATTTTTGCCTTTCAACTGCTGACTTCTATCATCTATCCACGAGGAGAAATCACTGTACTGCCTAACCTGCGGATCCAGAGTTTCAACATTTGGTGCATGAAATTTCCCAATCCTTGTTTCATACAGATTCCTTGCATCAAGTAAAACAAGACTGTTTTCTGGACTCTCCTTATCTACATAAAAGACAGAATCATACAAAATAATGTTCAGATTTCAAAACCAACTCTCTAGTCCAATAATATAACCAAATGCTATAGTATCCACACAATGAAACCAAATGGAGGAACGGAATAAACATGTTAACGAAACAGTAAAAGTGACTAAAACAGGAGCCCGTTTGAATTGACGTATTTGATCTTATCTACTAGCATGAGCACTCGTGAGACTACTTTGGAGATCTCATAAGCTCATAAGCTCTTTTCAACTTATTTTCATAAGCTCTCTTAGATAGTTCATAAAAACAGTGTAAAGCTTATATGAAAATAGTTTTATTTTATCTTTTATTATAGAAATAGTTTCTGCATAAACACCAATATGAAAAGTGCTTATAACATAAGCTTGCAATTACGTTACAGTTACTTATCCAAACAGGACCAAATATAAAAAATATATATATATATATATATATATATGGAGTACAATATAACAAACGAAAAATACATAAATCGATTGTATGTGAAGGTAATAGCAACTTACTAGCATTGTGAAGGGTTGAATGAAACTCAAGTGCTGATAAATGTCTTCCAGCATTGGAAATTTCTGGTGACTTCAATAGTGGATGAGAACTCAGAGTAACAAGTTCCTACGAATTCCACATCAGTAATAATAAGTATATAACAAATTAGCAATAGTACAATACACAATTGAACACACAGAGTTAAACAAAAAGCAATAAACAATAACAATGGTGGTAATGATGATAACCTTGACAATTCGAATCGAGAGTGAAGTGAATCCACACTCCTTAGCAACATCATCGTTTAACGGTTGATGACAAGTTGCAAGCTTAAAATCAGTTCCATGAAATAAATTACTATTAGCTTTGAGGTCTTCAATGTGTCGTTCCAAAGAGGATAAATTGCCACCAACCTACATTGAAATGAAAGAAAGTGAGATTGAGTTTGTTAGAATGAAATGACATAATTAAGAAGGGGGAGAGGATTAGGGTTTAATTTACAGTGACATTGACGCCGTGGGAAGAGAGGCGAACACGACCGAGGAGGGAGAGAGAGGAGCAATTGGAACGGTAGAATGTGAGGAGGTCGTCAAGATTTGGAATATCGACGTAGTTGTAATAGAGAAGGACGCCGTATTGGTCTGTGGCGGGTTTGTCGTCGGACATGGTTTCAGGGTTTATGGATCGCTCAGTTCTGCGGCTGAGGAAGGAGAGGCGCCGCTGTTGTTGAGTAAGTTTACATTTTATTTTAGAATTATGCTAGTTACACCAGCTACTTTCTTAGTTACACCCCCACAAAACATGCGTTCAATATAAAAGAGTAGTGTTTTACGGTTTTTGATATTTAAATGAATATAAATTGATTATTAACGATTAAAAAAATTATTTATCACATAAAATTAAATTTTATCGAACATTTTTTTCATAAATTTTAGCTCAATTAAAATAAATATCAAAATTATTAGGTCGGATTATATGATTGGAGTTTGAACTTTAATTCCTTCATTTTGTATGTGAATATCAAGTTTTCAATGACTTGATATTTCGTATATCTATCAAAAAATTGATATTTGCATCTAAATCAAAAATAAATTGGTTTTCACTTGTGATGGATTAGAATTTGTGTTGAACTAAACTTCTATCTTTTAAAATAATAGACCTAATATATTTAAGCCACGTTTACTTATATCTTCATTCATCTAAATTTGTAGCAACCTCTTGCTTTAGAAGTTCCTCTAATTCTCATAAATACTAACAAAATTCCTATGAACTTTAGTTGTAAACCGTTTCAAATTCATATATTGATGTGCATCAAATTATTTGAGGAACACCTTATCAGTGTTGTTCACATTTATTTGAATCGTATTTTCTCCGTTTCTTTTTAAGTGTCCAAAAACGTTGAATTTAGCGTTTCTATTTAACTGTCCATTTAGTGTTTTAAGGGTACGATTTGTCCATTATACCATTTGTCAATTACGCATCTTTTTCAATAAAACTAATTAATGCTATATATTTGGAAAACTAAATCTTTTTTTGTTTTTGTACATAACATATTAAATTTTGTTTCTTTTTTTGTGTGCATAATATATTAAATTTATTAGAAAGACAAAGTGTGCAAAAAAATAGGATTTTATAGGTGAGTTAAAATTAGGGTATAATAGGAAGATAAAGTGCAAAAATACACATTCTTAATCCGGTGTTACTATTCAAAACGGACACTTAAAAAGAGACGGTTGGAGTATTATCTATAATGTATAATCTTCCATCTATAAAGGGGATAGGATTTTTTGGGTTGGTTTTTTATAGACAAAATATACCCTTCATTAACTTTCTTTTGGAGGCAAAGAGCTAAAATACATAGGCTTAAAGAGGGAGACTTGCACACACAAAAATTTCATATGTCTGCTACCACTACATTGAAAGTTAAAAAGATTGAGAAATTGAAGAATGATGATAATTAACGAGGTCATTATTGAAGGTGTGAAAAACACAAGAAGGGGGGGTTGAATTGTGTTTTTGGGTAGTTTGAAAATTTCTTCTAAGTTATAGAAACTTATCAGAGTTTGCAACGGTTTAGAAAACAAAACACAATCAAACAGAACTTTGAAGGTAGAGAGAAAGAGAGAAAGATAGAGACAGAGATTTTATACTGGTTCCTCTCACAAACCGAGAGTACGTCAAGTCCTCTTGTACTACCAAGAGAGTTCACTATAATCACAAAAGATTACAAATGCTCAAGCACACTTGCAAGAGACTTCCAATGCTCAAGTATACAAACAAGAGACTTCCTAATGCTCAAGCACGCAGGCAAGAGACTTCCAAACACAAATATAAGAAAAACAGAGTCTGAACAAATGATATACAAATCAATGCTCAGTTACAAAGAAATACAACTTTTGATACAAGACTTAACTTAGAATCTTAATACAAGAATTATAAGGTTCAACTAATGAATTAACAGAAGCTGAAGCTGGAGTCTTGGATTTGAATATGAGTTCAAGTTGTATTTGAAGTTTTTATGCTTTAGGATGATTTTGGCAGAATAACAGCTCTTTCAAATTGTTCAAAGTATGTTATCCTAAAGCTTCAAATCTGCTCCTATTTATAGATGAAGGTGGAGCGCATTTGATTTGAATTTGATGCGGTGAGATTGTGCCAGCTGTAGATAGTACCATTCTTAACCAAATCAGGTAACCTTGAATACGATCAATCTTGAGGATAACGTTTTAGCCAAATCCGGTAAAAAGTTCGTAGTACTAACGTCACTATCCTGTGGATAAGATTGATTCTTCCAGCTTTTGGGATGTCAGAGTATGATGATGATATTCAATCATAGTTGCAGAGAATGTTCTTCTGACAAAACGGCTCTCACTGCTCTTATCAGAGTCTGATATTTCCAACTTCAGAGTCTGATCTCTAGCTTCTGACGTGAATGGATGTTGCATCTTCTGATGAATCAAAACATGGTCAGAATTTGCTTGACACATCAGAACTTCCAATGTGCTTCTGGGGAATATAAAAATTAACTTGTATATCTGCACACTTGGATCAAATAATCAGTATACCCTATTGTATATTAATACTCTTGTTATCATCAAAACTTAATTAGATCATGTCAGAACCTCTTTTGTTCCAACAATCTCCCCATTTTTGATTGATGACAAACTAAGTATTAATTTACAATGGTTGTTGATAAAATTTATCAAGCATCTCTTAGGTTGATGAGTTTTGCAAGCTCCCCCTAAGTTCAGCAATGATTAATTAAATCAGTTTAAAAATTATTATTTGAATTTTGAACTAAAACAAATACACTAGACTTTCAGAGGCTAGGTTTGCAAGCTCTCCCCCTAAGTCTGATACCCATGAAAGAAAATTGCACTTTTCTTTTATACGTACCATGTATCAGAAGTTCAAATTTTAACTAATATTTTCCTCAAAATCATATCATACGAAGACATAATTTTAATAAAACAAAATATGGAAATTGGTTTCAGTTTAGCATTTCATAAATTAATTACGACTCTTACTCCCCCTTTTGTCATTAAACAAAAAGATAAAACTGACAAGTATTAAATGACAAGTTAGCAAAAAAATGGTCAAAAATAGAGTTTCAATGCAGTCAAGGTGGTTACAACTACACCAATTAAATGGTTTGTCGTAAAACCATGAACTTGTCTATTTTGAACCACTATATAAGGACCATAACTTTGTCATTTCACTCAACACTTCCAGTTCATTGTGAAACACAACAATGGATAAGGATAGAAGAGTGATCAAAAGTAAGAAAACACAGGAGAAGAAGAAGAAGAAGAAGAAGGCGAAGATTCAACAAGACTCATAGTCTAAGAAGAAACCTCAGAAGATGAGAGCATCAACTTCTGCTCCTGTCAGAGCCAATTACCAAACAAGATCCAAGACCAAACAACAAGAGTCCTCATCTGAGTCAGAATCTGAATGGGATTCTGACTGGAAGGAATTCTTGAGTACATATGTTCCTCTTAGGGAAGAATACCATTCTTCTCCCTCTGATTCTAATAAGCTAGATTTAGAACTAGCTGTGTCTGATGTAGAATCCAAGTGAAAAGGTGGATTAGAACTTATGTAATCAAAATATCAGAAGATAATAGTGAAATTAAAAAGACAAAGAGCATAGAATCCTAGGTTTAAGGTTGAGGAGGAAGTGGTAATCTTTCATTGATGCTCTGGAGAGTAGTAAGAATGCTTGCCAACACATTTGAATGCTCATCAATCTTTCTCTGCATATTCTCTTGATTCTCTCTGATGAAATGAGCATACTCTGGTGCATTCCTAGCAATATTCTCAAGCCTTGCTTGTTCAGCAGCTATTCTAGCCTCTTCTGCTAGCCTAGCTTCCTCTCTAGCTTGAGCTTCTTGTCTCTCCTTTTCAATACGCTCATCTTCTAACCTCTTCCTTTCCCTTTCCTCAGCTTCCAATTTTTCTCTTAACAATCTCTCTTCTTCTTCCTTCCTAGCCAATTCATTTCTGAAGTCCAAATCCTTAGTATAAGCATGTCTGACTGATCTTATCATGAGCACCAGATTATCTTCCATAATGTCACACTTTTTGATGATATGTGCTGTTTCAATAGACCTGTTAGGAATAGCAGTGGACATTCTCCTAATATTTTTGTCAACAGCTCTCAGCAGATCAGAGATATCTTCCTGGGTTTGTTCTAAGGGTTCATTGACAATTCTTGAAGGTAAGTGAGGAGGAACATAAATGCAGTCAAGGGACAGATCCTGCATTAGATGTTTGAGGTGATTGGTTTGGTGAGGAGGGGTTTTCTGAACAACTTCCAGATTCAGAGAGTCATTGATTTGTTGGAAGTGTTTCTTGAGTGGTGTTGATATAGTACATGAGTTGTCCACAGCCACATGATGTGGGGATTGCTCAGCAACATGTACTTCAGAGTTAGGTTTTTCAACCACTTCAGCTTGTGTAGGTTCTGGTGATTTATGAGTTTCATGGTCATGGTGATCATGTTCTGATGTGGGTGTGTGTGATTCATTTTCTGGGTGAGGTGTTCGTGGTTTTTCTTGGTTTTTCTCTGGTTGAAGGTTTTCAGAGTCTGGTGTAGGTTCCAGAATAGGGATATCATTGTGTGTGGGGGATTTTTGAGGAGGTGGTGAGGGTGTGCGATCAGAATCTTCATCCAAAGAATGAATGACTGGTGCAGTACTTGTTGAAGCTTGTGCTGCATCATTACATATATTATTAGTTTGGGATTCTGATGGGTTAGTTTGAAGAGGGTTAAACTGCTCTGATGATGGTTGATTCTTAGAAAGAGTGAGATCTTTCTTAGAATTAACTCCTTCAAAAATTCTATCAAAAGCACGTTTAACTGGGATTTCAGAAGGATGTTGGAGTCTTCTGAAATAATCTCTAAAAGATGAGCTATTGCCAATAAAAGTAGAATACTTACCATCAGCTGATCCATACATAGTCTGTTGAGCCAGCACATCGTCAGGAGTGTTTCTTGGAGGAAGTTTGGAGTACATGTCCTTAAAAACTTCAAGGTCAATTCCACAGTCATAACCATCCTTTAGAGCCTCTTGCTTCTTATTGAACTGATTAATTTTTTCCAAAGCTGCTTGCAAATCAGCTTTTTCCTTCTCTTCTTCAGTAAGATCCTTCAAAACAATCTTTCTAGCCTTTGGTTTCTTTGTTGATCTAGGAGCTGTAGTCTTCTGGGTATTAGCTACCTTCTTCCCAGCAGGACTCTTAATAGTTTTTTGTCATACCCCAATTTTTGACCTAAGATTCCACTTCATACTAATTTGTCATATCCTAAATTTTGTCCACTTTTATTTATTATCATATTAATTTTTGTCGCATTTGTTATCAATTATGTGAGATAGCTTAGTTGGTGGTGATTAGAGTGTCCAAAGAGTCACTAGTGTATGGTCATGGGTTTAAATCCTACTTTGGTCCTTTTTATTTGTTCTTTTCTTTTTTATTCACAAAAATCCCAAAAAGTGTCTAATTAGGTAAGTTCTTATTTTATAAAAAATTTGTTAAATATTTATCTTTTCCTTTTTTTATCATCATTATTGCCATTATTATATCATCATTATTTCTTTTTTCTCCTTTATCATTTATCATTATTATTATTATTATTATTTTCTTTCTATTTTTATAATTACAACCATTATTATTATTATTAAAAAAAAATTTTAAAAAAAAAAAGGAAAAGAAAAGGGATGCAACGTGCATCTCTCCCCCACTCCCTTTCTTTTCTCCTTTATTTTTGTTTGTTTGTTTGTTACTATTATTAAAAAAAAAAAAACAAAAAAATTAAAAAGGAACAACAAGTCAGTAACAACATCAGACTTCTTTCCCAATGGCAACAAAGCATTACTGCTGCATCTCACTCTTCCTTTTCCCTATGAATCTTTGTCCTTCCTTTTTTCTCATTCTTTACTTCTTGTCTGCAAAGGACTTAATGGGCAACCACCCTGCAGCAAAAAGCAGCAGACATCCATTTAATCAATCCAACCAACTTTGATTCAAAAACCTCTATAAAAACCAAAGAGAAAAACACAAAGAGGGGGCTTCTTCTTTCAAGGA
The DNA here is from genome assembly GCA_030408175.1 of Trifolium repens. NCBI lineage: Eukaryota > Viridiplantae > Streptophyta > Magnoliopsida > Fabales > Fabaceae > Trifolium > Trifolium repens. The sequence continues at coordinate 48,337,357 of CP125836.1, read as the reverse complement.
GAATCAGAGATAAGAAAAAATCACAAGCACAATTCCATTTTCAATAAGAAAAGAAAAATATCTTAAACTCTTACTCTTTTTTTTTTTTTTTTCAAGTCACAGAATCACAAAACCCAAATATCAGAACCCACTTTAACTTCAAATCTGAAACCAATACCGATCCAAGCCAAATAGAATCAGAAACGAAAAATCAAAAACGAGAAGAAATCAAAAAAAGCAAAAGGTAGAAAGTTTGTGTTTTTTTCCTTTTCTTCCGAAATTTATAATTTAGATTTAGGATTTCTCAAGCATTTTTTCCAAAAACTAATTTGAAATCTGCAATCTATGTAAAAAAGGATATTAGAAAAAGGTTTTTTTTTATAAAAAAAAAAGAAAAGATTTTTTTTTCCGGTGGTGGCGCTGCCGCGCCGGCCGCCACACCATCGCCGGATTCTAGAGAGGGAGGATGAACACATGTGAGTGTTCTTGATGAATGAGAGAGAAGGAGGAAAATCGAGAGAGAGAGAGAGAGAAAAGTAAATAGAGGGAGAGAAGTTTTGTTTTTCAAAATTAAATGGTTTCTGTTTGTTTTCAATACATATAAGCCACTCCGATCCAGTGTGTAACACCCCGATTTTTCAAAGACTAAAAAGGGGCATTATTTTTTTTTTTTTAAAACAAAACAGAGCGCGCATACAAACTGTGAGAGCCGGCATTAAACATACAAAAGAACTCATTACCATAAGGTGCTTCGACAAGCAAAGTGTATTGCTGAATAATTACAATCCAAGTCTAAGTATTCAAAGTACTCCAAGCACATCAACCCAAAACAAACCAAGCTAGAAACCTATGCCTAAACAAAAGGCACGATGTACAACCACACCGGCGCAGAGTCTAATTCTAAACTATAGCTCCAGCACGAGTTCACTGGGGCCCTGAGCAGCCGCCGCCCTCGCGACCTACAGCATCATCTGGGGTGGGAGGAGCCCGCAAATGAATATTGAAAGGGTCACCACAAAATAAAAGTATATATATATATATATAACCGGTGCGAAAGATGTACACATAACAAATTTCCACATACACGAGAAAAACTCTTTAACACAAAAGCAATTCCCACCAACGGGCTTATATAAACCAATGCACACATAGCCTATCAATGCAGACTCTACATGATCGTGACACCAATCACTGGCTGCCACATGCATGAATTCCGGAATTTAACCTCTCCACAGAGAGTCGTGATCTTCTAATCACTAATAATCAATACAATCTCGACGATCTTCTAACCGAAGGATTAGGGTGGATCTCCTAATCAAACCCCGTGATCTTCTAATCACGTATTGTACTCAATCAAATCCCGCAGGATTAAGGTGGATCTTCTAATCGCACCTAGTGGTCTTCTAGCCACAACTATGAATGCATGAGCATACGATACATCTTATCTATGCCAATGCATCAATTACATATCAATCATGCATATGTAATTCTCAACCACATATCGATACATATATTTCTAACAAAATCATATGTAAGACAACAAGCATCATGCACAACGAGATATTCAATCAAGTACATGCATCAACATTTCATATTATTCATACATATGAAATTCACACCCACAAGCATACAAACATGCTATCAATGGAAATAAGACAGAAATAAAAGGTGCCCTTACCTCAGCAAGCATTCCAACACGCACAACTTACATTACGCGAGCAATATCCGTCTCTCTCAACCAAGTCCTCAATCCGGATAATCCCCTTAACCTTTTACAACAGATAACTTATCTAAGTTAATACCACATTCTAATTGGTTACTCAAATAAGTCCTAGCTCGGCTACTAATGGATTCAATGCCTATGGTTGTTCTCTCACAACTAACTAGGCTCAAGTCATATCGAAAATAAGTCTTGAAAACATTAACACTTCGAAAGATAGTTTCTCATCACGAAACGTCTTTTAAATAAACCTCGGCTATTTTAAATCACTTAAAAAGCCAAATCCTTTTTCAAAACAACTATTGAAAATACAACACTTCAATAAATAGTTTTTCTCACAAAAGCGCTATAACAAATAGTTTTGTCCAAAAACGTCACCAAATAGATTCAAACTATTTTAAAGCTTTTCCAAAAACAAATCACTTTTCAAACAACTTATGCCTCAAACCATAAGTTCCAAAATCTTTTAAAACTAAACAAGTTCGAACTAAAACTTTTCTCGTTCGACTTATAACAAAATACTTTTCGCGTGTACGTAACTAAAACGTTTTCTAAATAGTTCACAAACATCAAACTCTTAAAAATATAAATCCTCGACAAAACCGTTTCAAATTCAAACGGCCATAACTCATTCAATCTTTGTCCGATCGAGACGTGTCATACGCCGAAATCTTCGTCTCAAAAAGACGGATCAAATGGTCAACTTTCTAGGTTACGAAAACAATTTTAAAATGACCTAAATGCCCTTTTCAATTTCGGCCAGAATTGAAATCACCTCAAAATCATTGTTTTACAAAACCCAATCATAGTTAAAATACTTAAACCATTACCAATTTCTCAAACAAACTCAAAAGTGATCAAGCTCTTATACAAAAACCATTGCAAATCAAAGTGGAAAACTCTTATAAAATTTTCACAAAATAAAAGTCTACTTGCGACACAAGTTACAAGCTTTTATTTTCAACTAAATCACTTAATTCATTCCTTCAAAAACCATGACTATTCCCTTCCCATTTAGGATTCAAAAATTTGAAAATCCCTTGATCACATACACATAATGCCACGGCCAAAGAACAAAAACATGGATAGCACTCAAAATTTTTCATTTTGAAAATCATGGTAATATCCTATAATATCCCAAAATCATTTATGCTAACAATCAAACCACTTTTACAAACCAAATCAAAATCTCTAAGTATGTTCATAAATTTCTCAAGAACACAAATATAATTTTTTTTCTTGTTTCACAAAACAAATTTCATAATCTAACATCCATTTTGTCACAAAGCTCATAGCTAACTTCAAAATTGGAAACATCAAACAAAAATTCAAGTTTATGATCATATGAAATTATTTCTTCAAAACTCTAAGTTTCAACTCATGAGCATCTATTTTCACATACACAATTTTCTAACAATCTTAAGACTAACTAGCAATGATCTATTACATTAACAAAGGAAAAATTTGAAACTATCCAATTTCCAAACAAAGGGCCTCACGCCCACTTAATAGAAAGAGAAAGAGAGTTGAAAACTTACAATTCTAATAACACCACTAGCTTCATCAAGCAAAAGCAAGCAACTTTCATCTTGGAACTTCCTTCAAATTCTTAATGGAATTTTCATGATCACTCCAACACTTAATATTTTTCTATCTCTTAAACAAGAAAATGGAAGAATAAAGTAGATAAGAGAGGGAGGGAGTTCGGTTGCTGAGAGAAGGAAAGGCAAGGAATGACTTTGCTCACAAGGATCCACTTAAATAGATGGTTGGATGATTCCTAACCTTTGGATCTAGTAGTTACCCATGTGTTTTCAATCTTGGCCTTTCATTCTCACCACTCACACATGAAAATATCTAGATATTTTCATGACCATATTCCTACTAGCTCGCTCAGTCCCCGTGTTCGCTCTTAAACGAGTCGCATTTCGCGTACCAATAAATCTTACGGAAACAGAAAATTCTACCGTAAACCACTTAATTAAAACAATCCACAAAATTTCGAATAAATTTTATTCCGAATAAATTTTTTTGCTCCTTAGCTCGGAAAAATATAATGAGATCAAATTCTCATCACAGTCGATATATAAAGTCTCAATTTAAATTTTGACGGAAATCGGAAACCGTAAAATTTTCAAACAGCGGGTATATCTTGCCCGTTTTCTCAAAAACCACTAGAAAAATATTTTCAACATTTCGACGAGACTAAAATATTTCTAAACTCATTTAAAGCTCATAAAACCATTGTGCCAATTTTTGAAATGTAAAACTAACGCGCAGGCACAATCTCAGCAAAAATGCTGTCAAAACAGACAATCAAACAGAAAACCGATAAAAACAAATAGCAGAATATCATTTAATATATCTCAATTCTAATTCCTGCTATTGAAATCCTACGGGTCTTACATTACTACCCACCAAAAAGAAGTTTCGTCCTCGAAACTAAAGCTAAGAGTAACTAAAGCTAAGAGTAACAACTCAACTAGTTATTACTAACACCAACACAACCAAATCTCTCAGGATTAGGTGTAGCCACACAGATGCCAACACCGGGTGAAGTCACACCAATACTCTCACCAACACACTGGCACACCCGGGCACCAACCGCAACTCTCAACGAGTTCACCACTCAAAAATTTCCTGGGGTCCACACACAAAATTTCCAAAGTCACTTCTTTTGCCTCCGCGACATAGCCTATTCCACTAGGCTCACACAAAGTGGTGACGGCTAGCCTCCAAAAAGAAACACTGAAACTCTTTGCGCATCACCAAAGCTAGCAAAACTAGTCAATTCCAGTCAACATGATTCCGTCTATTATTAACAAGAGATTAAGGGTGATCAGTTCCTCAATTTGTTAACAGATAGCCGACAATCATGATGGTGGCTTAGACCATTTTTACCTAACTTTAATAATGCTCCCTTCCACTTGTGCTCAAGGTCCTCCGAGGCACAAGGTTCCAACAATTCCTTCAAGGTTTTCTACAAGTTTCCTCAATTACTTACTACCTTGAACCACTGCTACTTCGATCTCGTCGACAAAACACGACACTCCAAATACGTCACTTAAACTCTCATGCTTCCACTCACGAAACATCCAATGAGCATCATCCAACAGTAAGTACAATGCCACCATGGCAAGTACTACTCAAACCATTACATCCTAAAGATGTTGTCATCTTATAAGTACTCCACAACTTCACCAATATCCATGAGTCCTTAAAAAAAAATTCCTTAATCTCGTAACTGTACCGAACTGTACATTTTCCTTCAAATCTCGTTCTAACCATAGGCTTAACGACATCACCCCAACATCCGGTTGGTGATTACAACTCTTCAAATTTTCCTGGTACATGCCAGACTACACCATCTACTTCTCTTGGACTCCCTTTATACAAATCTCAAATTCCCAAAAATTCAATCTCTCAGTCGTCCACATTATTTTCCAATTTAATACCTAGCTTATACTTGCCAACCTTAGTATAAAACGTTTATCCTCGTTGACTGCCATCATTGGCACAACCATTTCAAATCGTATTCTCATCCTATTTCTAAACTCTCTTTAGTTTCTTTCCTCTTACTATTAAATTCTCTGTTCCTCAAACGAGCTTGTCACCCTGGCCATTCTTAATTGACGGCCAACATCTTATCCTTAGTGGAAATTCCTACATCCCAAAATATATCTAAAGGAACTTCTCACCTCAACTGACATAAGCCACATCTCCATGTGTTTCCTAACTCAACCTCGACTCCTTAAGAGGTACAACATTGTAGTCCTTCTAATCATTCCTTTTAACTTTTCCAAGTTAACCAATGAGGTTGTCAGCCTCTCCTTACAACTCGTATTACCTTCATCTTGTTGATTCCGACAACGCTTTTAATTCTCCGCACACAATCCAAATACTCTCATCTCACATCAACTTGTGTCCAATCAAGCATACTCTTCTCCGTTTGACCAATCCCTAATCGTTGTAATTATTCTAAAGTCGTAGTATCCTTTAATACCAATAACCAACTTCCCACATATGTTCTCGCTACCCATCCTGACACATCCATTCACTAGCAGAAGTCTTATTTATCTCTAACTTCCACTAAGGTGTCAACTATTGTACTCCTCGTAATCAAACACTCCAATTAATTATCCCTCAGTTGCTATTAAGTATCTCCCTTTGCATAACTATCTTTAATCTTATCTTCGTCATGTCACTATAAGTTACTCCCAAATCAACATATCTTACTCATCCATCAAGCCATTGAATACTTATCTCAAATCTTAATGCATGACCTATCAAGAACAGCTACCAACGCACAACGCTTCGCTATGATTTTATCCTTAATACGTTTAATACCCAAATCAAACTCTTGAATCTAATCTTTAAGAACTCTAAATGCTTGTCGTACCATCCATTTAATCCTAATATACAATAAAAGTCCTTTCAACTATCAACTTTCATTGTCTTAGTATTCTGACAAACAAACTCCTTTCTACTCATACACGACATTTCTAGAAAATATCCAAAAATTCTCGTTCATAACTTGAATTTATTCAAAACTTGCCCACCTCAACTCTTATGGTATCATAAATTGAAGCTGCTACTTAGTCCTTCACCCTCTTGGTCGATCAAAATTGTTAACTTAAACTCACATCCACACAGGATCTCTACTAAAATCTTGACTAATCTCTAAGATTTTCTCGAAATGTTTACTTTCTCTTATGGTTTACCTGCCAATTACTGACAATTACAGCTTATACTGCTACAATTCTCTAGGTATTCCCATACTACACACCTCCGGTATCACCCGTCATCGACATACAACTCACTTTCCAAGGTTGAACTCCTCGTTCTTACCTAAACATCTCTCCAAATCCACCTTTTATCCAATAATCAATCACCTATAATTTCGTTTCACACCGACATCTATACTTACTATCTCCCGAACTATGTATAGATTGTCACTTATCAACGTGATACTTAGTCTCCTACCTTCAATCATCACAAGATCCATCTTTACTAATCTTAGTTTCGAATCTAATTTATCTCACACACTTGAATTAAACCCTTAAGGTACCCATCGTTCGCGCAACCGTCTTATAACACCACCAAGTTCACTTACTCGTGACGCGCGATGCACTTTATTTCCAATACAAGTTGCCCCAATGGTAATCCAATCATTGTAATTAAATCCAACTGACATCTATGTATGCTCCACCATTCTACAGTAGTTGCATCCTCTTGACAACCCAATGACTTTATCAAGTCGCGCCATAACTCACCAGGACAGATATCCGATATCATCTTCAAATGATCATCCCAATAGGATCCTTCATTGCAATCCTTTATCAATACAACGCTCACTCGTCCATACCCAACACCTCCGAGTGACAACGACCCATGCCAATTCAAATTCATCGAATTTCTTCCAAGAATCCTTTGTGGTTCTCGTTCGCTTCAAGTCCATCCTCCTCGGACCACTCTGTCTAAGGAATTCAGAGACACTTGTCGACTAAATTCGACCAAGGCTCGGGGTTTCACAATTCCACTTACTGAAGCCCCACTCCCTGCATTACTTCAGTAAGACACAAACCAGTGTCTAAGCATATTCCATGCTAGACTCAAAACAACTAACCACATAACCCACAACACAACAAAAACAACCGCTAGAACTAACACATCTCTAGCTATATTCTGACTCACTTTGGACTAACAACTCTACGACACACTTTCCCTTTGATGATCTAAAGCCGGGCTCTGATACCACAATGTAACACCCCGATTTTTCAAAGACTAAAAATGGGCATTATTTTTTTTTTTTTTAAAACAAAACAGAGCGCGCATACAAACTGTGAGAGCCGGCATTAAACATACAAAAGAACTCATTACCATAAGGTGCTTCGACAAGCAAAGTGTATTGCTGAATAATTACAATCCAAGTCTAAGTATTCAAAGTACTCCAAGCACATCAACCCAAAACAAACCAAGCTAGAAACCTATGCCTAAACAAAAGGCACGATGTACAACCACACCGGCGCAGAGTCTAATTCTAAACTATAGCTCCAGCACGAGTTCACTGGGGCCCTGAGCAGCCGCCGCCCTCGCGACCTACAGCATCATCTGGGGTGGGAGGAGCCCGCAAATGAATATTGAAAGGGTCACCACAAAATAAAAGTATATATATATATATATAACCGGTGCGAAAGATGTACACATAACAAATTTCCACATACACGAGAAAAACTCTTTAACACAAAAGCAATTCCCACCAACGGGCTTATATAAACCAATGCACACATAGCCTATCAATGCAGACTCTACATGATCGTGACACCAATCACTGGCTGCCACATGCATGAATTCCGGAATTTAACCTCTCCACAGAGAGTCGTGATCTTCTAATCACTAATAATCAATACAATCTCGACGATCTTCTAACCGAAGGATTAGGGTGGATCTCCTAATCAAACCCCGTGATCTTCTAATCACGTATTGTACTCAATCAAATCCCGCAGGATTAAGGTGGATCTTCTAATCGCACCTAGTGGTCTTCTAGCCACAACTATGAATGCATGAGCATACGATACATCTTATCTATGCCAATGCATCAATTACATATCAATCATGCATATGTAATTCTCAACCACATATCGATACATATATTTCTAACAAAATCATATGTAAGACAACAAGCATCATGCACAACGAGATATTCAATCAAGTACATGCATCAACATTTCATATTATTCATACATATGAAATTCACACCCACAAGCATACAAACATGCTATCAATCACAAGCATACAAACATGCTATCAATGGAAATAAGACAGAAATAAAAGGTGCCCTTACCTCAGCAAGCATTCCAACACGCACAACTTACATTACGCGAGCAATATCCGTCTCTCTCAACCAAGTCCTCAATCCGGATAATCCCCTTAACCTTTTACAACAGATAACTTATCTAAGTTAATACCACATTCTAATTGGTTACTCAAATAAGTCCTAGCTCGGCTACTAATGGATTCAATGCCTATGGTTGTTCTCTCACAACTAACTAGGCTCAAGTCATATCGAAAATAAGTCTTGAAAACATTAACACTTCAAAAGATAGTTTCTCATCACGAAACGTCTTTTAAATAAACCTTGGCTATTTTAAATCACTTAAAAAGCCAAATCCTTTTTCAAAACAACTATTGAAAATACAACACTTCAATAAATAGTTTTTCTCACAAAAGCGCTATAACAAATAGTTTTGTCCAAAAACGTCACCAAATAGATTCAAACTATTTTAAAGCTTTTCCAAAAACAAATCACTTTTCAAACAACTTATGCCTCAAACCATAAGTTCCAAAATCTTTTAAAACTAAACAAGTTCGAACTAAAACTTTTCTCGTTCGACTTATAACAAAATACTTTTCGCGTGTACGTAACTAAAACGTTTTCTAAATAGTTCACAAACATCAAACTCTTAAAAATATAAATCCTCGACAAAACCGTTTCAAATTCAAACGGCCATAACTCATTCAATCTTTGTCCGATCGAGACGCGTCATACGCCGAAATCTTCGTCTCAAAAAGACGGATCAAATGGTCAACTTTCTAGGTTACGAAAACAATTTTAAAATGACCTAAATGCCCTTTTCAATTTCGGCCAGAATTGAAATCACCTCAAAATCATTGTTTTACAAAACCCAATCATAGTTAAAATACTTAAACCATTACCAATTTCTCAAACAAACTCAAAAGTGATCAAGCTCTTATACAAAAACCATTGCAAATCAAAGTGGAAAACTCTTATAAAATTTTCACAAAATAAAAGTCTACTTGTGACACAAGTTACAAGCTTTTATTTTCAACTAAATCACTTAATTCATTCCTTCAAAAACCATGACTATTCCCTTCCCATTTAGGATTCAAAAATTTGAAAATCCCTTGATCACATACACATAATGCCACGGCCAAAGAACAAAAACATGGATAGCACTCAAAATTTTTCATTTTGAAAATCATGGTAATATCCTATAATATCCCAAAATCATTTATGCTAACAATCAAACCACTTTTACAAACCAAATCAAAATCTCTAAGTATGTTCATAAATTTCTCAAGAACACAAATATAATTTTTTTTCTTGTTTCACAAAACAAATTTCATAATCTAACATCCATTTTGTCACAAAGCTCATAGCTAACTTCAAAATTGGAAACATCAAACAAAAATTCAAGTTTATGATCATATGAAATTATTTCTTCAAAACTCTAAGTTTCAACTCATGAGCATCTATTTTCACATACACAATTTTCTAACAATCTTAAGACTAACTAGCAATGATCTATTACATTAACAAAGGAAAAATTTGAAACTATCCAATTTCCAAACAAAGGGCCTCACGCCCACTTAATAGAAAGAGAAAGAGAGTTGAAAACTTACAATTCTAATAACACCACTAGCTTCATCAAGCAAAAGCAAGCAACTTTCATCTTGGAACTTCCTTCAAATTCTTAATGGAATTTTCATGATCACTCCAACACTTAATATTTTTCTATCTCTTAAACAAGAAAATGGAAGAATAAAGTAGATAAGAGAGGGAGGGAGTTCGGTTGCTGAGAGAAGGAAAGGCAAGGAATGACTTTGCTCACAAGGATCCACTTAAATAGATGGTTGGATGATTCCTAACCTTTGGATCTAGTAGTTACCCATGTGTTTTCAATCTTGGCCTTTCATTCTCACCACTCACACATGAAAATATCTAGATATTTTCATGACCATATTCCTACTAGCTCGCTCAGTCCCCGTGTTCGCTCTTAAACGAGTCGCATTTCGCGTACCAATAAATCTTACGGAAACAGAAAATTCTACCGTAAACCACTTAATTAAAACAATCCACAAAATTTCGAATAAATTTTATTCGGAATAAATTTTTTTGCTCCTTAGCTCGGAAAAATATAATGAGATCAAATTCTCATCACAGTCGATATATAAAGTCTCAATTTAAATTTTGACGGAAATCGGAAACCGTAAAATTTTCAAACAGCGGGTATATCTTGCCCGTTTTCTCAAAAACCACTAGAAAAATATTTTCAACATTTCGACGAGACTAAAATATTTCTAAACTCATTTAAAGCTCATAAAACCATTGTGCCAATTTTTGAAATGTAAAACTAACGCGCAGGCACAATCTCAGCAAAAATGCTGTCAAAACAGACAATCAAATAGAAAACCGATAAAAACAAATAGCAGAATATCATTTAATATATCTCAATTCTAATTCCTGCTATTGAAATCCTACGGGTCTTACATTACTACCCACCAAAAAGAAGTTTCGTCCTCGAAACTAAAGCTAAGAGTAACTAAAGCTAAGAGTAACAACTCAACTAGTTATTACTAACACCAACACAACCAAATCTCTCAGGATTAGGTGTAGCCACACAGATGCCAACACCGGGTGAAGTCACACCAATACTCTCACCAACACACTGGCACACCCGGGCACCAACCGCAACTCTCAACGAGTTCACCACTCAAAAATTTCCTGGGGTCCACACACAAAATTTCCAAAGTCACTTCTTTTGCCTCCGCGACATAGCCTATTCCACTAGGCTCACACAAAGTGGTGACGGCTAGCCTCCAAAAAGAAACACTGAAACTCTTTGCGCATCACCAAAGCTAGCAAAACTAGTCAATTCCAGTCAACATGATTCCGTCTATTATTAACAAGAGATTAAGGGTGATCAGTTCCTCAATTTGTTAACAGATAGCCGACAATCATGATGGTGGCTTAGACCATTTTTACCTAACTTTAATAATGCTCCCTTCCACTTGTGCTCAAGGTCCTCCGAGGCACAAGGTTCCAACAATTCCTTCAAGGTTTTCTACAAGTTTCCTCAATGACTTAATACCTTGAACCACTGCTACTTCGATCTCGTCGACAAAACACGACACTCCAAATACGTCACTTAAACTCTCATGCTTCCACTCACGAAACATCCAATGAGCATCATCCAACAGTAAGTACAATGCCACCATGGCAAGTACTACTCAAACCATTACATCCTAAAGATGTTGTCATCTTATAAGTACTCCACAACTTCACCAATATCCATGAGTCCTTAAAAAAAATTCCTTAATCTCGTAACTGTACCGAACTGTACATTTTCCTTCAAATCTCGTTCTAACCATAGGCTTAACGACATCACCCCAACATCCGGTTGGTGATTACAACTCTTCAAATTTTCCTGGTACATGCCAGACTACACCATCTACTTCTCTTGGACTCCCTTTATACAAATCTCAAATTCCCAAAAATTCAATCTCTCAGTCGTCCACATTATTTTCCAATTTAATACCTAGCTTATACTTGCCAACCTTAGTATAAAACGTTTATCCTCGTTGACTGCCATCATTGGCACAACCATTTCAAATCGTATTCTCATCCTATTTCTAAACTCTCTTTAGTTTCTTTCCTCTTACTATTAAATTCTCTGTTCCTCAAACGAGCTTGTCACCCTGGCCATTCTTAATTGACGGCCAACATCTTATCCTTAGTGGAAATTCCTACATCCCAAAATATATCTAAAGGAACTTCTCACCTCAACTGACATAAGCCACATCTCCATGTGTTTCCTAACTCAACCTCGACTCCTTAAGAGGTACAACATTGTAGTCCTTCTAATCATTCCTTTTAACTTTTCCAAGTTAACCAATGAGGTTGTCAGCCTCTCCTTACAACTCGTATTACCTTCATCTTGTTGATTCCGACAACGCTTTTAATTCTCCGCACACAATCCAAATACTCTCATCTCACATCAACTTGTGTCCAATCAAGCATACTCTTCTCCGTTTGACCAATCCCTAATCGTTGTAATTATTCTAAAGTCGTAGTATCCTTTAATACCAATAACCAACTTCCCACATATGTTCTCGCTACCCATCCTGACACATCCATTCACTAGCAGAAGTCTTATTTATCTCTAACTTCCACTAAGGTGTCAACTATTGTACTCCTCGTAATCAAACACTCCAATTAATTATCCCTCAGTTGCTATTAAGTATCTCCCTTTGCATAACTATCTTTAATCTTATCTTCGTCATGTCACTATAAGTTACTCCCAAATCAACATATCTTACTCATCCATCAAGCCATTGAATACTTATCTCAAATCTTAATGCATGACCTATCAAGAACAGCTACCAACGCACAACGCTTCGCTATGATTTTATCCTTAATACGTTTAATACCCAAATCAAACTCTTGAATCTAATCTTTAAGAACTCTAAATGCTTGTTGTACCATCCATTTAATCCTAATATACAATAAAAGTCCTTTCAACTATCAACTTTCATTGTCTTAGTATTCTGACAAACAAACTCCTTTCTACTCATACACGACATTTCTAGAAAATATCCAAAAATTCTCGTTCATAACTTGAATTTATTCAAAACTTGCCCACCTCAACTCTTATGGTATCATAAATTGAAGCTGCTACTTAGTCCTTCACCCTCTTGGTCGATCAAAATTGTTAACTTAAACTCACATCCACACAGGATCTCTACTAAAATCTTGACTAATCTCTAAGATTTTCTCGAAATGTTTACTTTCTCTTATGGTTTACCTGCCAATTACTGACAATTCCAGCTTATACTGCTACAATTCTCTAGGTATTCCCATACTACACACCTCCGGTATCACCCGTCATCGACATACAACTCACTTTCCAAGGTTGAACTCCTCGTTCTTACCTAAACATCTCTCCAAATCCACCTTTTATCCAATAATCAATCACCTATAATTTCGTTTCACACCGACATCTATACTTACTATCTCCCGAACTATGTATAGATTGTCACTTATCAACGTGATACTTAGTCTCCTACCTTCAATCATCACAAGATCCATCTTTACTAATCTTAGTTTCGAATCTAATTTATCTCACACACTTGAATTAAACCCTTAAGGTACCCATCGTTCGCGCAACCGTCTTATAACACCACCAAGTTCACTTACTCGTGACGCGCGATGCACTTTATTTCCAATACAAGTTGCCCCAATGGTAATCCAATCATTGTAATTAAATCCAACTGACATCTATGTATGCTCCACCATTCTACAGTAGTTGCATCCTCTTGACAACCCAATGACTTTATCAAGTCGCGCCATAACTCACCAGGACAGATATCCGATATCATCTTCAAATGATCATCCCAATAGGATCCTTCATTGCAATCCTTTATCAATACAACGCTCACTCGTCCATACCCAACACCTCCGAGTGACAACGACCCATGCCAATTCAAATTCATCGAATTTCTTCCAAGAATCCTTTGTGGTTCTCGTTCGCTTCAAGTCCATCCTCCTCGGACCACTCTGTCTAAGGAATTCAGAGACACTTGTCGACTAAATTCGACCAAGGCTCGGGGTTTCACAATTCCACTTACTGAAGCCCCACTCCCTGCATTACTTCAGTAAGACACAAACCAGTGTCTAAGCATATTCCATGCTAGACTCAAAACAACTAACCACATAACCCACAACACAACAAAAACAACCGCTAGAACTAACACATCTCTAGCTATATTCTGACTCACTTTGGACTAACAACTCTACGACACACTTTCCCTTTGATGATCTAAAGCCGGGCTCTGATACCACAATGTAACACCCCGATTTTTCAAAGACTAAAAATGGGCATTATTTTTTTTTTTTTAAAACAAAACAGAGCGCGCATACAAACTGTGAGAGCCGGCATTAAACATACAAAAGAACTCATTACCATAAGGTGCTTCGACAAGCAAAGTGTATTGCTGAATAATTACAATCCAAGTCTAAGTATTCAAAGTACTCCAAGCACATCAACCCAAAACAAACCAAGCTAGAAACCTATGCCTAAACAAAAGGCACGATGTACAACCACACCGGCGCAGAGTCTAATTCTAAACTATAGCTCCAGCACGAGTTCACTGGGGCCCTGAGCAGCCGCCGCCCTCGCGACCTACAGCATCATCTGGGGTGGGAGGAGCCCGCAAATGAATATTGAAAGGGTCACCACAAAATAAAAGTATATATATATATATATAACCGGTGCGAAAGATGTACACATAACAAATTTCCACATACACGAGAAAAACTCTTTAACACAAAAGCAATTCCCACCAACGGGCTTATATAAACCAATGCACACATAGCCTATCAATGCAGACTCTACATGATCGTGACACCAATCACTGGCTGCCACATGCATGAATTCCGGAATTTAACCTCTCCACAGAGAGTCGTGATCTTCTAATCACTAATAATCAATACAATCTCGACGATCTTCTAACCGAAGGATTAGGGTGGATCTCCTAATCAAACCCCGTGATCTTCTAATCACGTATTGTACTCAATCAAATCCCGCAGGATTAAGGTGGATCTTCTAATCGCACCTAGTGGTCTTCTAGCCACAACTATGAATGCATGAGCATACGATACATCTTATCTATGCCAATGCATCAATTACATATCAATCATGCATATGTAATTCTCAACCACATATCGATACATATATTTCTAACAAAATCATATGTAAGACAACAAGCATCATGCACAACGAGATATTCAATCAAGTACATGCATCAACATTTCATATTATTCATACATATGAAATTCACACCCACAAGCATACAAACATGCTATCAATCACAAGCATACAAACATGCTATCAATGGAAATAAGACAGAAATAAAAGGTGCCCTTACCTCAGCAAGCATTCCAACACGCACAACTTACATTATGCGAGCAATATCCGTCTCTCTCAACCAAGTCCTCAATCCGGATAATCCCCTTAACCTTTTACAACAGATAACTTATCTAAGTTAATACCACATTCTAATTGGTTACTCAAATAAGTCCTAGCTCGGCTACTAATGGATTCAATGCCTATGGTTGTTCTCTCACAACTAACTAGGCTCAAGTCATATCGAAAATAAGTCTTGAAAACATTAACACTTCGAAAGATAGTTTCTCATCACGAAACGTCTTTTAAATAAACCTTGGCTATTTTAAATCACTTAAAAAGCCAAATCCTTTTTCAAAACAACTATTGAAAATACAACACTTCAATAAATAGTTTTTCTCACAAAAGCGCTATAACAAATAGTTTTGTCCAAAAACGTCACCAAATAGATTCAAACTATTTTAAAGCTTTTCCAAAAACAAATCACTTTTCAAACAACTTATGCCTCAAACCATAAGTTCCAAAATCTTTTAAAACTAAACAAGTTCGAACTAAAACTTTTCTCGTTCGACTTATAACAAAATACTTTTCGCGTGTACGTAACTAAAACGTTTTCTAAATAGTTCACAAACATCAAACTCTTAAAAATATAAATCCTCGACAAAACCGTTTCAAATTCAAACGGCCATAACTCATTCAATCTTTGTCCGATCGAGACGCGTCATACGCCGAAATCTTCGTCTCAAAAAGACGGATCAAATGGTCAACTTTCTAGGTTACGAAAACAATTTTAAAATGACCTAAATGCCCTTTTCAATTTCGGCCAGAATTGAAATCACCTCAAAATCATTGTTTTACAAAACCCAATCATAGTTAAAATACTTAAACCATTACCAATTTCTCAAACAAACTCAAAAGTGATCAAGCTCTTATACAAAAACCATTGCAAATCAAAGTGGAAAACTCTTATAAAATTTTCACAAAATAAAAGTCTACTTGTGACACAAGTTACAAGCTTTTATTTTCAACTAAATCACTTAATTCATTCCTTCAAAAACCATGACTATTCCCTTCCCATTTAGGATTCAAAAATTTGAAAATCCCTTGATCACATACACATAATGCCACGGCCAAAGAACAAAAACATGGATAGCACTCAAAATTTTTCATTTTGAAAATCATGGTAATATCCTATAATATCCCAAAATCATTTATGCTAACAATCAAACCACTTTTACAAACCAAATCAAAATCTCTAAGTATGTTCATAAATTTCTCAAGAACACAAATATAATTTTTTTTCTTGTTTCACAAAACAAATTTCATAATCTAACATCCATTTTGTCACAAAGCTCATAGCTAACTTCAAAATTGGAAACATCAAACAAAAATTCAAGTTTATGATCATATGAAATTATTTCTTCAAAACTCTAAGTTTCAACTCATGAGCATCTATTTTCACATACACAATTTTCTAACAATCTTAAGACTAACTAGCAATGATCTATTACATTAACAAAGGAAAAATTTGAAACTATCCAATTTCCAAACAAAGGGCCTCACGCCCACTTAATAGAAAGAGAAAGAGAGTTGAAAACTTACAATTCTAATAACACCACTAGCTTCATCAAGCAAAAGCAAGCAACTTTCATCTTGGAACTTCCTTCAAATTCTTAATGGAATTTTCATGATCACTCCAACACTTAATATTTTTCTATCTCTTAAACAAGAAAATGGAAGAATAAAGTAGATAAGAGAGGGAGGGAGTTCGGTTGCTGAGAGAAGGAAAGGCAAGGAATGACTTTGCTCACAAGGATCCACTTAAATAGATGGTTGGATGATTCCTAACCTTTGGATCTAGTAGTTACCCATGTGTTTTCAATCTTGGCCTTTCATTCTCACCACTCACACATGAAAATATCTAGATATTTTCATGACCATATTCCTACTAGCTCGCTCAGTCCCCGTGTTCGCTCTTAAACGAGTCGCATTTCGCGTACCAATAAATCTTACGGAAACAGAAAATTCTACCGTAAACCACTTAATTAAAACAATCCACAAAATTTCGAATAAATTTTATTCCGAATAAATTTTTTTGCTCCTTAGCTCGGAAAAATATAATGAGATCAAATTCTCATCACAGTCGATATATAAAGTCTCAATTTAAATTTTGACGGAAATCGGAAACCGTAAAATTTTCAAACAGCGGGTATATCTTGCCCGTTTTCTCAAAAACCACTAGAAAAATATTTTCAACATTTCGACGAGACTAAAATATTTCTAAACTCATTTAAAGCTCATAAAACCATTGTGCCAATTTTTGAAATGTAAAACTAACGCGCAGGCACAATCTCAGCAAAAATGCTGTCAAAACAGACAATCAAACAGAAAACCGATAAAAACAAATAGCAGAATATCATTTAATATATCTCAATTCTAATTCCTGCTATTGAAATCCTACGGGTCTTACATTACTACCCACCAAAAAGAAGTTTCGTCCTCGAAACTAAAGCTAAGAGTAACTAAAGCTAAGAGTAACAACTCAACTAGTTATTACTAACACCAACACAACCAAATCTCTCAGGATTAGGTGTAGCCACACAGATGCCAACACCGGGTGAAGTCACACCAATACTCTCACCAACACACTGGCACACCCGGGCACCAACCGCAACTCTCAACGAGTTCACCACTCAAAAATTTCCTGGGGTCCACACACAAAATTTCCAAAGTCACTTCTTTTGCCTCCGCGACATAGCCTATTCCACTAGGCTCACACAAAGTGGTGACGGCTAGCCTCCAAAAAGAAACACTGAAACTCTTTGCGCATCACCAAAGCTAGCAAAACTAGTCAATTCCAGTCAACATGATTCCGTCTATTATTAACAAGAGATTAAGGGTGATCAGTTCCTCAATTTGTTAACAGATAGCCGACAATCATGATGGTGGCTTAGACCATTTTTACCTAACTTTAATAATGCTCCCTTCCACTTGTGCTCAAGGTCCTCCGAGGCACAAGGTTCCAACAATTCCTTCAAGGTTTTCTACAAGTTTCCTCAATTACTTACTACCTTGAACCACTGCTAATTTTCTACAATTTAAATTTTGACGGAAATCGGAAACCGTAAAATTTTCAAACAGCGGGTATATCTTGCCCGTTTTCTCAAAAACCACTAGAAAAATATTTTCAACATTTCGACGAGACTAAAATATTTCTAAACTCATTTAAAGCTCATAAAACCATTGTGCCAATTTTTGAAATGTAAAACTAACGCGCAGGCACAATCTTAGCAAAAATGCTGTCAAAACAGACAATCAAACAGAAAACCGATAAAAACAAATAGCAGAATATCATTTAATATATCTCAATTCTAATTCCTGCTATTGAAATCCTACGGGTCTTACACAGTGCGTGCGCGCCTACAGCATTATCATGCACCCTTGCGTTTTTGACCTTCTGATTGTTAATCAGACAGCTCTGATTCACCCTTTTGTTTTTGTTTGACTAATCTTTTTTTTGCAGGTTTGAGTTTGGGTTTAGGCCCAGAATTACTAACTACACCCCTCTGTTTTATTTTTTGTACCCATTTTTACTTGTTTACATTTTTATTATTATTTACGTATTTTATTTAATTATTGTGATTTAGAATGTATTTAGGGACTAATGTAAATATAAATGAGAATCTTGCATTGCATGCATATTTATTTATTCCGCTTTATGTCAAAAAAACGAAAACATAAAATATAATAGCGTAGTAATTCCAAGGAAAAGGAGATTCTCATTTTGATCCAACGTCATTATGAGATCCCTCGCGTTTATTCTATTACCTATAGTTTATTGTATCCGCGCTTAACCTTTTTCTAAATAACAACAAAAAACATTCAAAAATTCAAAAAAAACATTTTCAAAAAGAATCTCTTTCATAAAAAAAAAACTCGACATTCGTCGAGAGACTTTTTTTTCAAAACTTTTTCATAACAAATATTTTAATTCATGTAAATACACCTAAACATTTTTTTCTCAAAAGTTAAAAAACACAAAAACAAATTCAAAAAAACATTTTAGCCACTTGGCTTTTATTTTAAAATATTTTCAGAAACTAAAAAAACATCAACAAATCATTTTCACCCTTTTTACCCCGAACTACGAGATTTTGATCCTTAGCGGGTACGTAGTGCAAAAGACTTCGCGTCTTCCCAAATCAAATAAAGAATAACAAAAACATTTTTCTTTTCTTTTTCAATTATCACTTTAACTTCTCACATTTTTAAATTTTTATTTACAAGTAAATAATTTAGCACAAAGATAAATAAAAACAAGAGGTTCCTATAGAGTACTATAGACGTTTAGGGTGCTAATACCTTCCCTTAACGTAACCAACCCCCGAACCTTTAATCTCATAAAAATAGGGTTATTTCGAACTTTTCCCCTTTTCCTTGGAAAAATAAAAGCTCGGTGGTGAATCATAATTTGTGAGTCAAACTAATCAATAATTTGATATCCGAAAATCACCGCGACAGAAATGGCGACTTCACTGGGGATTCCCCTAAGAGGGTTGAGCCTAACTTGTTTAATTTTATTTTTTGTGCTATTATCTTTGCTTATGTATGTAAATTTTTTGCTTGGGTCTTTTGAGTGGTGAGATAAGTCCTGTACCCGGACTTGAGGGAACCATAAGATAAGAAAATGGTAATGTTCATAATGTCTATCCGAGAGTGAATTTCGGGGTTGGCATTGTTGGAACAAAGTGGGTCTGACATGAACCTCAAATGTTTTAAGTGGTTTTGATGATAACAAAGTATTAAAATTACAATTGGAATTACTAATGGTTATTCTAGTGTGCAGAACTACAAGTTAAAATTCATTCAGAAGCACTATGAATAATAGCAGAGAAGCCAGTCAAAACAAGCTCTGAAAGCACATCACTGTTCATCAGAAGCTTAAGTTTTGTATGTTAAAGAAAGTGCCTCTGAGGACAAAAACAAGGCTCTGACGGACTCAGAAGCAAAAAAAGGTCTCAAGAAGCATTGATAACAGCATCTGAAGCAAAAGGAATTTACGTCACTCAAGAGCTGACATATTCAGAACCAATGATTGAAGAACAATCTACTTCAAGGATCTGTCACGTCCACAGGAAGGAATATTCGTTGGTACAACGTTAACCTTATCCATATGTGGAGCGCAATTGAGAAACGTACTATTGTACTATTATTACTCAAAATGGATGAGTGATAATTCAAATAGCAAGGTAGTGGAATTGGATATCTTTACCAAAGAAGGTAACTACAGCTATCACAATTGTACGAATAAATTCCAGCTGGCACCTCTCTCTCTGCAACGGTCATCATCTTCCTCCAAGTATAAATAGAAGACTCAAATGGAAGAAATGACTACTGTTCGAACAACCATTCTACCAACACTGTTCAAAGACTAAGAAGCATTCTGACATCATAATTTAAATCTGTCATTCTAAGTCTTAGAACAATTTGAGTTGTATTTTGTAAACACCTCTGATAGTATATCAAGTGTTCCTTAACATTCATTCTTATTCTTAAGTTTGTTTGAGAAGTCTCTTGTTAAGTTTAACTTGAGCATTTGAGAAGTCTCTTGTTAAGTTTAACTTGAGCATTTGAGAAGTCTCTTGTTTAGTAAAACTTGAGCACCTGAGAAGTCTCTTGCAAGTGTGCTTGAGCAATTTGTAATCTTAAGTAGATTATAGTGAAAATCTCTTGTTAGTAACAAGGGGACTGGAGTACTCTCGATTTGTGAGGGGAACCAGGATAAATTCTGTGTCTTTCCTTCTCTCTCTCAGCACCCTCTTTTTATTTTGTGTTTATATCCGCTGCATACTTAGTTTTATTTTGAAAAACTTTTAATTCTTAAAACACAATTCAACCCCCCCCTTCTTGTGTTTTTCCACCTTCAATTGGTATCAGGAGCTGGGCTGTTGCCTAACTCTCACCTATCAGTGAAACAGTTAAGATTCAGGGAGGAAAAACATGTCTGCTGAGAAGAATCTCAATGAAGTTCCTTTTGACTATGATTCTAATTCTAAAGACAGAAGGTCTTCTGACAAAATTCCCCTTTTCAATGGAACTGAGACTGGTTATCCATTCTGGAAAACCAAGATGTACAGTCACATCATGGCGATTGATTGTGATCTGTGGGACTTGGTAGAAGATGGTGTGAACTTTGAAAATATGGACTTAGAAGGCGTTGTTAGCTCTAAAGACAGAAAGGGTTTTACACCTACTCAAAAGTTGGAATATAAGAAGCATCACAGTGTAAAAGGGATGATGACAAATGCCATCTCTCATGATGAGTACTTGAAAATTGGAGATAAGAGAACGGCTAAGTCTATCTGGGATTCTCTTAAATCCAAGTATGAAGGAAATAAACAAGTTACGGAGGCTAAGGCCAACTTGTTAGTACATCAGTATGAATTATTTAAAATGAAGGACGGAGAGGACATTGAGACAATGTTCTCTAGGTTCCAAATTCTTGTTTCGGGACTTCAAGTTTTAGATAAGAGCTATACTGAGGCTGATCATGTAAGGAAAGTACTCAGAAGCTTGCCGCCAAAGTGGAGACCAAAAGTGACAGCGTTTCAGGAATCTAAGGATTTAGATACTGTGTCTCTTGAAAGCTTGGTTAGTTCTCTAAAGAGTCATGAGATGGAACTCATGACTGATGAAACGACTAAGAAGCTAAAAGGGATAGCCCTGAGCACCAAAAGTTCCTCTAAGGCTCTGAAGGCGAAGGTTATAGTATCTGATGAAGAAGCTTCTGAAGAAGGTCACGAGATGGACTCTGATGAAGAAGAAGAAATGGTTCTGATGGCTGCAAGAGTATCGCAATGGGCTAAGAGAAGCAAGAAGTATGCTGGTAAGTTTGGAGGTTCTTCCAAGAAGGTTGGTACTTCTAAGGATAAAAAGGAAGAACAAAACAAATGCTTTAAGTGCAACAAACCAGGACACTTCATTGCTGACTGCCCAGAGAACCTGAGTAAAACATCCAAGAGAACCTCTAACAAAGAAAGATACAAAAGTAAGCTCAAGAAGGGGTTCCTTGCCACTTGGGATGATTTGGATCAGGAATCAGATTCTGATGGGGAAGAAGAAGCAAACCTAGCCTTGATGGCAACCGCTTCTGACCAAGAGAACTCTGAGCACGAAGCTGACTCAGATTCAGAAGATGAAGATGAGGTACTTGCTAAACTTTCTCGTTCTGAATTAATAGATTCCTTAAAAGATGCCTTAAAACTTTTAACCAAAAAGGCGGGTGAGTGTAAGGTCCTTAAAAAGGCCTATAACAACCTGACCGAAAAGGCAAATGAAATAATTGAACAAAATGAGTCTCTAAAATCAAGAAATGAATTTATGGAAACTCATTATGTTCTTGATGATAAGGTTCCTCCAGAACATGAATTTGCTCTTCAGGAATTCCTTATCAATGGAATGAAAAGAAGTAAAATAGCCTCTTTGATTTATCATGTAAGTAGAAATAGAGGAGAAGGTCTTGGATTCTCACGTTTTAAAGATAATCCATTATCTTCAAAGTCCTCTAATATAGATAAATCAAAACCTAAGGTTGTCTTTGTAAAGAGTCAATCAGAAGTTCTAAATGAGTCAGCCTCTAATAGAACATCAAAGCCAGAGGCTCAAGAGTCAAAGGCTCAGAAGGATAAAACCTCAGAACCTAAGATTTTTAAGCCTCAAACTAATGTTAAATCTAAAGAAGCTCTGACACATTCAAGAACAAAGCTCAAGAGCTATACTAAACCCAAAAACTTTTCAACAAGGGTGGTTAACTCTAGAGGCTCTGATAGGTCTTTCAAACAAAGACCACCTAGACCTGTAAAGACTAACACAAAAGGACCCATAAAGATATGGGTACCAAAATCTCAAATAATATTTGCTTCAGGTTTGCACACTAAGAAGGCCAAAGCAGCAATGCTGGTACCTGGACAGTGGCTGCTCACGACATATGACGGGAGAAAGGCATATGTTCCAAACCCTGACTCTGAAAGAGGGAGGTACTGTGGGGTTTGGAGGAAACCAAAAAGGGAAGATCATTGGTACAGGTATAGTTGGTAACTCTTCTCTTTCAATTAAAAATGTTTGGTTAGTTGATGGCCTCAAACATAATCTGCTTAGCATTAGTCAATTTTGTGATAGCGGATTTATTGTTAAATTTGATAAAGAGGCATGTACAGTAATCAATGACTCTGACAAGTCCATATTGTTTAGAGGATTAAGAAGAGGTAATGTTTATAAGGTGAATCTGTCAGAACTCACTGAGCAGAAGATAGTTTGTCTTCTATCTCTGAATGATGAAAAGTGGGTCTGGCACCAACGCTTAGGTCATGCTAACTGGAGATTAATCTCTAAGCTTAGTAAACTAAAGTTGGTTAAAGGCCTGCCAAATCTTAAATATCATTCAGATGCTCTGTGTGGTCCTTGTCAGATTGGCAAAATTTCAAAAACTTCTTTTAAACCTAAAAACATTGTCTCTACCTCAAGACCCTTAGAACTACTTCACATTGATTTGTTTGGTCCAGTAAGTACTGCCTCAATCAATGGGAAGAAATATGGATTAGTCATTGTTGATGATTACAGTAGATGGACTTGGGTAAAGTTTCTAAGAGTGAAAGATGATGCATATGATGTGTTCAGCATCTTCTGCACTCAAGTGCAAAATGAGAAAGGTCTCAAAATCTTAAAGGTAAGAAGTGATCATGGTGGTGAATTTGAAAACGAACCATTTGCAACTTTTTGTGAAGATCATGGCATTGTCCATGAGTTCTCTGCTCCTAGAACACCACAACAAAATGGTGTTGTAGAGAGAAAGAACAGGTCTTTACAAGAAATGGCAAGAACCATGATGCATGAGACAAAACTTGCTAAGCACTTCTGGGCAGAAGCTGTAAACACAGCTTGTTATATTCAAAATAGGATCTATATAAGACCTCTATTGAATCTAACAACATATGAACTCTTCAAAGGAAGAAAGCCCAACATCTCTTACTTTCATCAGTTTGGATGTACATGTTACATTCTAAACAACAAGGCCTACAAAAGAAAATTTGATGCCAAAGCTTGTAAGGGAATCTTTATAGGTTACTCTGAACGCTCAAAGGCATACAGAGTGTATAATTCTGAAACTAACACAGTGGAAGAATCTATACATGTTAGATTTGATGATAAAGAGCCTGACAGTAAAATGTCAGAGCAAGATAATAGTTATGCAGGTGTTCCATACCAATACATCGATTCAGAACCTGAAAAAGCATCAGAAGCTGTTGAAGCTTCAAAAGCTGTATTGGAAGAAGATGCTGAAGAAGCATCTCAATTAGAAGCATCACAAGAACATGATGACACTTCAGAAGAAGACACTCAACCAAGTGCTGATGTTGATGAAGCTCCAAGAAGGAAGTTCAAATATAGATCATCACATCCAGAAGATTTAATTCTTGGAAACAAAGAAAGTCCAAGAAAGACAAGATCAGACTATCAACAACTTGATTCACTTCTGGGACTAATCTCAATGATAGAACCAAAGAATGTTGATGAAGCACTTACTGACGATGGATGGATTGTAGCTATGCAAGATGAGCTCAATCAGTTTCAAAGAAATGATGTATGGAATTTAGTGCCAAGACCAGCACATAAGAACATCATTGGAACTAAGTGGGTATTTAGAAACAAGATGAATGAACAAGGTGAAGTGGTAAGAAATAAAGCTAGACTGGTAGCACAAGGCTACAGTCAGCAAGAAGGTATAGACTTCACTGAAACATTTGCTCCAGTAGCAAGACTGGAAGCAATCAGGTTACTTCTTTCATATGCTGTTAACAATGGAATCACATTGTACCAAATGGATGTTAAGAGCGCCTTTCTTAATGGTGTTATTTCTGAAGAAGTATATGTCAAACAACCCCCAGGTTTTGAGGATTTGAAAAATCCTGATTATGTTTATAAACTTAAGAAATCACTCTATGGTCTCAAACAAGCTCCAAGAGCTTGGTATGAAAGACTGAGTAATTTCCTTTTAGAAAATGGTTTTCAAAAAGGTCAAATTGACAATACATTATTCAGAAAGACATCTAAGAAAGATATCTTAATCATTCAAATATACGTTGATGATATTATTTTTGGTTCTACTAATGCTTCCTTGTGCAAGAGTTTTTCAAAGCTGATGCAGGATGAATTCGAGATGAGTATGATGGGTGAATTGAAGTTCTTCCTTGGAATCCAAATTAATCAAGGAAAAGATGGCACTTACATTCATCAAAGCAAGTATACAAAAGAGCTTCTGAAGAAGTTCAACCTTGATGACTGCAAGATAATGTCTACACCCATGCATCCTACCAGCAGCTTAAGCAAAGAAGAGATAGGAAGCAAAGTAGATCAGAAGCTGTATCGAGGTATGATTGGTTCTTTACTCTACCTTACAGCATCTAGACCTGATATTTTATATAGTGTATGCTTGTGTGCTAGATTCCAGTCAGATCCTAGAGAACCTCACTTAACTGTTGTTAAGAGGATCTTTAGATATCTGAAAGGAACTACTAATCTAGGACTTCTTTATAAAAAATCCCTAGATAGTAAGCTAGTCGGATTCTGTGATGCTGACTATGCTGGTGATAAGATTGAGAGGAAATCCACTAGTGGAAATTGCCAATTCATTGGTGAGAATCTCATATCTTGGGCCAGTAAGAGACAAACAACTATTGCTTTGTCTACAGCAGAAGCAGAATACATCTCAGCTGCTAAATGCTGCACACAGCTTCTCTGGATGAAATATCAGTTGGAAGATTATAACATAGCTGAAAGTAGTATTCCACTATATTGTGACAATACTGCTGCTATTCATTTGTCTAAGAACCCTATTCTACACTCTAGAGCTAAACATATTGAAATAAAACACCATTTTATAAGGGATCATGTTCAGAAAGGTACAATAGATATTCAATTCATTGATACTGAACATCAATGGGCTGACATATTTACTAAACCTTTAGCTATTGAAAGATTTGATTTTATCAAAAAGAATTTGAACATGCACTATATCTCTGAAGAAAATTAGCTCTGAGAAGTAGAATAAAATTAGCATCTGAAGCTCTATCAGAACCTCTTATAATTTAGAGTATCCCTTGGGAAGCTCTGAATAATTTAGGCTCTGAAGAGTAACAGGTTCTGATGAGGTGTCAGATACAAATGAGAGAGGCTCTGAACCTTTTGGAAATGAAACGTTCAGTACGAGTAAGTGTACAACAGTTGTCTATACACGCGTCAGCTATGATTAAACTTTTACAACACGTGTCTAGATCCTGACGGGCAGAGAACAGTTAATGATGATTATGGCAGTTAAGTATATTATTTAATTTTTAAAACTGCTCGCGCTCCCTCCCAATGTTTATTTTCTCTGTGTATGTGTGCTAGTTACTATTCATAAGTCACTTCACTCACTTGCACAACTTTTTACACAAAATCACTACCTACACAACCCTAGACCTTACAGAAATTCCCAATCTTCATCTTCTTAATTCTCTGCAACTATGGCTGCTCGTTCATCAAACCAAATCGTTCAAGAACCCTTTAACCCTACGTTACCACCCATCATCGATCTTAATTCAAAAGATAATCTAGTCTACGAACATCATCAAACCGACGCTGGACCAGACTCTTATGATTTCTTCACTGAGAAGTTCGTGGATTTTGAAAGTTTGAAAGCGAATGGGATTGACATTCAATACTTGTTCTACAACCAACAATGGCAGAATTATTTTGAGATGCTTAATGGCTTCGTATACTACGACATAGTGAAGTATTTCTGGCAGAAGGCTAAAGTGTACGATAGAGCAAGTGCTGATAAAGAATACAAGGATATGGTTGAGAAGAACAAGGAATTACGAGGGAAAACAAGAAAGGAACTTGGTCTTAAACCTTATAGAGAAAGGGAAATTAGGTCAAATATTTTGGGAATCAATGTTGTGATAACTCAGGCACACATTGCTAAGATTCTGGGTTTAGACAACAAAGGAGAAGATATAGAAGTGTATGATAAGAAAAGCAAGCATTTGGATTCAATTCATCAGGACCTCTTTAAATCTGGATGCACACAAAAGGATTTTGGAAAAGTAATGCACATGAAGCACACATTTGAATTTGCTTTTAGAATGTGTTTGTCTACCATCTTCACCAGAAAAGGTGGATTGGATACCATCTCCATTCCACACAAACATCTCATCTGGTTCTTATACAAGAGGGTGAAAGTTAATTTGGCTAAGATTCTTTTTGAGCACATGTGCTTTACCATCAATGAGGGTAGAACTAAAATACCATCAGTCATTCATCACCCAAGGTTAATTTCAGAACTGATAAGGCAAACCAAACTCACAGATATTGTGAGTGCCAAAGAAAAACTTAGAGTTTTCCAAACTGCTAAGTATGATGCATCAGTTCTGGTCAACATGAAGAGAAAAACCAAGGAAGAAATCATTCAAGTGAAAACACCTCTACAACAAGTGTACGAAAAGTACTTCTGGTGTGATGGGTTTCCCACCATATCAGAACATGATAATGATGAGGTCATCAAGAACTTTCTTGAGTCAGTAAGAAGAGAGACTGGGGTTAGTGTGCCCAGGAAAATGGTTGTAAGTGTTCCTAATTGGGATATCTTCAAGGGACCAAGAGATATTACAAGGAACAGAAGAAAGCCAAGAACTACTGAGCAAGAAATGATTGATGAAGGCTCTGATGATCAAAAGCATGATAGTGCTGATGAGATTGAGGAAGGTGAAAGAGGTGCTGGAAATATGATGGCTGAAGCTGTTCAGAAGGAAAAGCGTACAAAGAAAAGGCATGATAGGCCTTCAGCTTCTGAGGAAGATCAGAACCCTGCTAAACCTGCAAAGAGATTAAAGACCAGAGCTTCTAAACCAAAAGGTAAGACCTCTGAATCTAATACTTCTAGCATTCCTGTAGCTCAGGATATTGGTTCTGAACCCCAACCCTCCATTGCTAACCCTTCTACTTCTCAACCTCCATCATCTACCAATCAACCTCAACCCATAGACTTCACCGTACCTATTAGTGTAGTCTTACCTGATCATAAAGCTATATCATCATCATCATCTGATACTAGCACTGACTCTGAGGAATTCATTGCTAAGATAATCAGAGAAGGACCAAAGAAAACAAATCTTAAAAAGACTACCAAGAGACCCTTCAAAAAGCCAATCCAACTCTCCTCTGATGAAAAAACCCCCATCATCATAGACACTACCATCCTTAATCAACCAACAACTACTGAATCCGTTCTCGATCATCTCCAACAACATCTATCTGGAGATGCCTTTACACATTCCAATCCCAACTCTCCTCGTTTTCCTATTATCAAACCCTCTACTGTTCAAACTATCCAAGAACCACCTATTGTTCAAGTCATTCAAACTCCTCCCCCCTCACTTGATCACATCTCACAAGCAAATCCACCTACATTTACACCTGTTCAGGATGAGTCAATTGCTCATTCTGAAGCCCAACAAGAATCACCTCATCAATCACCCAATAAAGTCATGACTGAACAACAAAATCAATCACCTCAACCTGAAGTATACTCTGATGAATCATCTCCTTCACCTTCACCACAACCTGTCTTTGACCCACTCAATAAACCTCTAGTTTTAGAAGAGGTTCTTGAGCTTTACCAACACCTAACTAAAGCTGAACGTCAAATATTCAAGGATTCCATCAATCTTGATGATGATATCATACCTCCAAATCTCAGTAAAATCAAAATCATTGAACTCAAAAGAAAGAAACCTGAACCAACCATTCCCTTTGACCCATCCTTACCCCTTTTCAATTCTGACTCTGAACCAAACCTTGAGTTGCTAAATAATGCTATAGGTATTAGACTTAAGAGGTTCAAACAAAGAGAGGAAGAAGCTCTTATCTTCCCTTCTGATATAGATGCTGATGTCAGGGAATTAGAGTACTTATTTGGTAAATCTTTAAGGATTCTCAGTACTCATCTGAAGGATAAGATTAAGGGTAGAGGAGCAAACACTGTACGGGAACTGTTTGAGATTGTTGAGAAGCTAAACGCTCCAAGGCTCACATCTTACAACCATGTTAAGGAGCAGGCTAGGATAGCTGCTGAAGAAGAAGAGAAGAGGCAAGCTGAAATTGAGCACAAAAGGCTAGCTGATCAAGAAGCATTGAAATTATTGGTAGATAGGGCTGTGCATATTGCTACATTTGAAACCAATAAGATCAATGAGAATCAAGCTACTGAACAAGATGTTGTCATGCTTGATCAGAATCTGATAAGAGAAGATACGGATATCAATGAAGATTCTGACAAGGGTAAGAAGCCCATTTTTGTTCCAACTCCTTCTCACTCTCCTATGAAGATTGACATAGCCTCAACCTCATCTGCAATACCTCCTGCGGTTCAAGATGCTTTGGATAATCTCAGAACTGACATGGCTAATGAAATTGATGAACTAAGAGTGGATGTGCGCACTGATGTGAATGCTGCTGTGGAATCAGTTCACAAAAGGATGGATGACATGATGTTAACCCTTCTGAAAGCCATAGCAGATGTTAAGAAACCTTAGTCATTGTTTGGGCACTTGTTTTGTTGTTAGTTCTTGTGTAATTTTTGGATAATTTTTTTTAATTCATATCTATATTATCCATATTTGTGTGTTTGTTATTTGCTTATATGTTTGTTTTATATTTGTTTTTCAAAATTTAACTTTTCTATATACCATGATATTGTCTGGTACTCTTGAGAATTCTGACTCTAGTGAAAGATGCTGAAGAGCATCTTAGTTTTTAAACTAATAAGCCTAGGATTTTCAAAACCTAAGAGTCCCTCTCATTAGTACTCCTGTTTACTCATGAAATAGCTTCTTAGTATTAAAGCCTGTTTAACAACGGGGCACCAATACCGAATGAGGCGTGTCTGGTAACTGGTTTTCTGACAATAGGAATGAGGTATATATACATAAGAAACTTGCTTAAAACAAAAGGAATTAATAGCATAAACTCCTTTATTAATATTATTGAAGAATTTCTATTACATAGAATGATAAGACTCTACTTAGAGCTAGGCTTAACTTCAGAAGACTCTGCATCTAGCTTCTTATGTTTCTCCTTAATGTAAGCAAGCAAGTTGGCAGTGGCCTTTTGTACTAGTTCTTCAGTGTTCTTCTGAACAGCAGCCTCGTACTCTTCGTATGGAGTATCATCATTGTATGTCCATAAAAATTCTTCCAGATCAGAGCCCAATTCCTCCTCCTCTGACTCTGTCAAAATCAGTTCTTGCTTGTTTCTTTCGTAGCGAAGCCTGTTTTCTTCGCAGCGCCAGGGCTCTGCTCCCCTCTTGCTCTTTCCTTTTGAGCCTGAAGCATCCTTGGTAACCTGCTTTTCCATTATATGTTTTTTTTGGATATTACTTGATTACTCTGAATGAGTAAAATGAGAGGAATCATCCTTTATTTATAGTACCTTCAAGATATCTTGTCAGTAGGATAATCAGTGCCATTCATTGAATGCGTTTGGTTGTCACTGCCTTCTTGACTTGACTACCTTGTTTGGCGCTTTGACTGCTTGGTTTTCTGTGTCTTTTTGACTGATGCCAAAAGGGGGAGTAAGAGTAGCGTTAAAATTAATGTTGATTCATTCATATACTGCTCAATCTGAAACTGTAATGTTAAATGCATTATGAATCAATATTTATCCCTTATGATTCTTTCTCATTCTGAACGATTATTGAAAGGGGAGAAAATTTAAGAACCTAAAATAAAATTCATAGACAATGTCAGAAGAGCTTGCAAACCGCTTCTGAGCATTATCAAACTCTAAGAAGCAAAGCTTACAAAACTATGCTTCTGAGAGTTAAATATGAAAATTTATTTTAAGTTAATAAATCGACTCTTAAACTGTTTTAATTAACTATGGATAAAACTTAGGGGGAGCTTACAAACCTACCCTTATGGATTATCAGACTCAGGGGGAGATTGCAAACCTTTGAAACCTGAAGTCATCATAATTAAATTAAATCAACAACAATTGAATTTTAATGCTTTGGTTTGTCATCATCAAAAAGGGGGAGATTGTTGGAACAAAGTGGGTCTGACATGAACCTCAAATGTTTTAAGTGGTTTTGATGATAACAAAGTATTAAAATTACAATTGGAATTACTAATGGTTATTCTAGTGTGCAGAACTACAAGTTAAAATTCATTCAGAAGCACTATGAATAATAGCAGAGAAGCCAGTCAAAACAAGCTCTGAAAGCACATCACTGTTCATCAGAAGCTTAAGTTTTGTATGTTAAAGAAAGTGCCTCTGAGGACAAAAACAAGGCTCTGACGGACTCTGAAGCAAAAGGAATTTACGTCACTCAAGAGCTGACATATTCAGAACCAATGATTGAAGAACAATCTACTTCAAGGATCTGTCACGTCCACAGGAAGGAATATTCGTTGGTACAACGTTAACCTTATCCATATGTGGAGCGCAATTGAGAAACGTACTATTGTACTATTATTACTCAAAATGGATGAGTGATAATTCAAATAGCAAGGTAGTGGAATTGGATATCTTTACCAAAGAAGGTAACTACAGCTATCACAATTGTACGAATAAATTCCAGCTGGCACCTCTCTCTCTGCAACGGTCATCATCTTCCTCCAAGTATAAATAGAAGACTCAAATGGAAGAAATGACTACTGTTCGAACAACCATTCTACCAACACTGTTCAAAGACTAAGAAGCATTCTGACATCATAATTTAAATCTGTCATTCTAAGTCTTAGAACAATTTGAGTTGTATTTTGTAAACACCTCTGATAGTATATCAAGTGTTCCTTAACATTCATTCTTATTCTTAAGTTTGTTTGAGAAGTCTCTTGTTAAGTTTAACTTGAGCATTTGAGAAGTCTCTTGTTAAGTTTAACTTGAGCATTTGAGAAGTCTCTTGTTTAGTAAAACTTGAGCACCTGAGAAGTCTCTTGCAAGTGTGCTTGAGCAATTTGTAATCTTAAGTAGATTATAGTGAAAATCTCTTGTTAGTAACAAGGGGACTGGAGTACTCTCGATTTGTGAGGGGAACCAGGATAAATTCTGTGTCTTTCCTTCTCTCTCTCAGCACCCTCTTTTTATTTTGTGTTTATATCCGCTGCATACTTAGTTTTATTTTGAAAAACTTTTAATTCTTAAAACACAATTCAACCCCCCCCCCCTTCTTGTGTTTTTCCACCTTCAGGCATATGTGATAACCACACTTAGCCGAGGAACCTTGGAAGTAACAATGTCAACATAAGTAATTGTGATTGACGTTATATTTTCAAGGAACCGACGAAGCTATGGACCTTTAGAATTACATTTAACCCATCTTGGCTTTTAGGACGTAGTGCGGTGACTAATTAAAAGTAATCTTAAGTTGGTTGATACGCGATACTACACCCAAACGAGACTTTCCTACGGACGCTGTTGGAATCAGAAGTAATTCCGTGACCAATGACTTCGGAAAGAGGTTGATAACTTTGGGAACTTATTAAAACCCGTGATACAGGTACATGTGAAACCTTAGTCCTGACCAAAAAGCGTGTTTACCCTCGGCTCCAACATTATGGACTTAAACCCACCATGTTTTCACTATGTTTTTAGCATAATCATGCATGCATGCACTCATTCATAAACTTTCTTTTTCCATCCGATATCGAATGACTTAAGTCATTATTTTGTAAACCTTGTAGATATGGATATTGTAAAAAGAAATACCAAAAAGTACTTTTTCAAGGAGCCGGACTTGTCAAGATTAAGGGAATTAGGATCTCGAGTAACTTCACCGGAAGACTTTCGCAAAAATCATGGAAACTTGCATAGCCTCCTCAAAGTAAATATTGCAAAAGGAAGTTTGGGAACTTTGGTCCAGTTTTATGATCCCCTTTACCATTGCTTTACCTTTTCCGATTACCAACTCGTACCCACTCTTGAGGAATACTCCTACCTGGTCGGTTTGCCAATACTCGACAAAGTACCCTTCAGCGGCCTTGAACCCACTCCTAAACCCCAAACCATCGCAAATTCCCTCCATCTCAAAACCTCCATCATCCAAGCAAACCTCATATCTAGACAAGGTCTCATAGGCCTATCAACCAAATTCCTTTACCAACAAGCTTCCACCTTCGCCGAGATGGCAAGTAACGATGCCTTCTACTCCAACCTAGCTCTACTCATATATGGCCTTGTTCTCTTCCCAAACACTGACGACTTTGTTGACATCAATACCATCCAAATCTTCCTCACTAAAAATCCCGTCCCAACCTTGCTAGCCAACACATACCATTCCATCCATGATCGAACCTCAGTTGGACGTGGAACCATCTCTTGTTGTACACCCCTACTATACAAATGGTTCATATCTCATCTACCCCAAACTCATTCCCGCAAAGCAAATCCAGAAAACCTTCCGTGGTCTAAGATAATCATGTCCCTTACCCCATCAGATATAGTTTGGTACCATCCAGCTTGTGACGTCGGAGAAATCATCGTTAGTTGTGGTGAATACCCTAGTGTACCCCTTCTTGGTATGCGTGGAGGAATAAGCTATAACCCTACCCTTGCTAAACGCCAGTTTGGATACCCGATAAAAGCCAAGCCAAATAACATTACCTTAGCCAATGAATTCTACCTCAACCACGAGGATCCCTCAAACAAAAGGAGAAAATTCGTGCAAGCTTGGCAAGCTATCCGAAGACTTGGTAAAGGCTAATTGGGAAGGAAATCTGATGTTGTGCATGAATCCTATCTTCAGTGGGTTATTGATAGAGCAAAGAACTTTGGTATGCCTTATAAAATGTCTAGGGGCATGTCTGCAACCATTCCATCAGCATCATTACCATTACCCTTTGACACCAAGAAGGAATTCCAAGAGATTTTGGCTGAGCAAAGACGTGAGAAAGACGCTTGGAAGACCAGATGCCAGGCAGCCGAGCGTGAGAATGAGACATTAAGAGGGAAGTTAGAACAAAAGGACCATGAGCTCTTTGCCCAAAGCCAAGAAATTGTTACGAAGAATGTTCTACTCCAGCGGAAGAATAATTTACTCAAAAGTGATCCCAAGAGGAGGAAGCATAATATGGATTTATTTGCAGGCTCACAGTCAGATTCAGATGATCCTGCTGCCTCAGAAGTTTGAGAGTTTTCTGTTGTTATATTCTCTTTTTCTTTTATCTTTTGGTTTTGTATGTTTCAGTTATCAGGTGTAATGTCAAGAAAAGAAAAACCTTTGCTTTGTAATGTTTTAATTATAAAATGAAATGAATGTTCCTACAATGTTTATAATTAATGTTAAAGTCCTTCGATAAAATAAAACTTTATATATTTTAGCATAAACATATCATGCATCATACTACATTCATAAGTTTCAAAATCGAGTCTCATATCCTTTTTTTCTCTCTGCCTCAGTTAAGGGAAAAGTGGCCCGACGTATTCACTACAAGTCTACTCGTACCTACGACACTCGATCAAATATAAGAAAGAAAATGGAACAACTTGAGCAAGAGAATCAGGCACTCCGTGAAGAAATGACATCTATGAAAGGTGAGGTGGAGAGGTTAACTGCTATGATGACCGATATAATGGCTGCTCAGGCTCAAGCTCAGGCGTCGATCCCTCCGCTCACCAATGCTTCTTTGGTTCAGCCGACTTCAACTGTGCTTACTAGCACTCCTCAGTTTACTATGCCTGAAGGTTACCCATGGGGCATGCCACTACATGTGTTCAGCGAAGGATTTCGTCCTGTGGTTTCTGGAATTCAAGCCTCTTTTGCACAACAGGCAGTGCCAGTTCCTCCGCCCGGCCTATCAGTTCCTCAAGCTACAGTGACCTATTCAGCACCTCTGGTCCACACCAATCTGCAAGATCAGGGACCTGTTTTTCATACTGAAAGTGTAGAAGCATTTGATAGGGTGGATGACCTACAAGACAAGTACAATGAGATGCAGCGAGAGATGAGAGCTCTCCGTGGAAAAGAATTGTTTAGTCAGAATGCACATGAACTCTGCTTGGTTCCCAATGTTGTGATTCCACATAAATTCAAGGTCCCAGACTTTGAGAAGTATAAAGGAAGCACTTGCCCAAGAGCCCATCTAGTGATGTATGCTAGAAAGGTGTCGACCCAGACTGACAACGACTAGTTGCTCATCTACTACTTTCAAGACAGCTTGACTGGTGCCGCGTTGAGGTGGTACATGGACCTTGATAGTGCTGATATCCACACTTTTAATGATTTGGCCAGTGCCTTTATTCGACAATACAACTACAATTCGTACTTAGCCCCAGACAGGGATGGGTTACGGGCCTTGACTCAAAAGGAGAAGGAATCTTTCAAAGAATATGCTCAAAGGTGGAGAGAACTTGCTGCACAGATCCGCTCACCTTTGGAAGAAAAAGAGTTATGTAAGTTGTTTCTCAATACTCTCAGCCCATTCTATTACAAGAAGATGGTTGCGAGTGCACCAAACAATTTTACTGAAATGGTGGGAATGGGGATGCGTCTTGAAGAAGGAGTCCGAGAAGGGCGTTTAACGAAGGAAAGTGGTCCAGCTAGTAGTTCAAAGAAATTTGGCAATAATTTTCCGAGAAAGAAAGAATCGGAGGTTGGCATGGTAACCCATGGAAAGCCCCAATCGGGATACCCGGTCTATCCACATGTCGCAGCTGTCTCGCCCATTCCTAAAAACCCACCTTACCAACCACAAATAACCCAAAGACCTCTGTCACACTATCCACCATCATACCAACAAACATACCCTCAACAACCTTATTCTCAACAATCTTACCCACAACAACCACAAACTCGCCCATCAACACCTCAACAACCCTTCAACCAACCTAATCGCACTCAAAGAACCCAATCATTTGACCCTATACCCATGAAGTACGCAGATTTGCTTCCTGCCCTCCTTGCAAAAAACCTTATCCAAACCAAACCACCTCCCCCGGTACCAGAAAGATTGCCTACTTGGTACCGTACTGACCTTACATGTGCTTTCCATCAAGGAGCACCCGGACATGACGTTGAACATTGCTATGCCCTTAAGAGGGAGGTTCAAAACTTGGTCCGTGCCAACTTGTTATCTTTCAGAGACTCAAATCCTAATGTCCAAGCTAACCCTTTGCCAAACCATGAACCCTCTGTTTACATGATCCAAGATTGTCAAGAAGCTAATATTGTCCTCTGTGTGCGGGATATCAAAACCCCTCTGGTTCCAATACATGTTAAGATGTGTGAAACAGATTTGTTCAGTCATGACCATGCAATCTGTGAGGTGTGCTCAGTGAATCCTCAAGGATGCTTACAAGTTCAAAATGACATACAAGGATTGATGAATAGAAGAGAGCTTGTTGTTACAAGGAAATATGAGAATGTTTGTGTTATAATCCCTGAATTCAACATCCCTGAACGAATTGAAGTAACTTTCAATAGTGAGAAGTCGGTTGTTACCCCTCTTGTGATCCGTCTGCCTGGGCCTTTGCCATATACATCCCAGAAAGCTGTGCCTTACAAGTATGATGCCACAATGTTACAAGGTGGTAAAGAGACACCTATATCCCCTTTAACCTATGTGGAAAACAACGCGGATAGTAGTAAAGTGTTAAGGAGTGGACGTATTCTTCCGACAATTGTTCAAGAAAAGACGAGTACTCCCGTTACGGAGAAAATGCAAGTTCAGGACCCTAGTAAGATTGTGGGTCAGTCCAGCGGGAATGATAACTCTGAGTCAGATGAGGTTTTAAAGTTGATCAAGAGGAGTAAGTACAAAATAGTGGATCAATTGTTGCAGACTCCCTCTAAAATTTCCATGTTGTCTCTGTTGATGAATTCTGACGCCCATAGGGAGGCATTGATGAAAGTTCTGGATCAAGCCTATGTAGATCATGATGTGACCCTGGGTCAATTTGGAAGCATAGTAGGGAACGTCACTGCATGTAACAACCTGAGCTTTAGTGATGAGGAACTCCCTGAAAAAGGAAGAAACCACAATTTGGCATTACACATTTCAGTAATTTGTAAATCAGATGCTTTATCCAATGTGCTAGTGGATACCGGGTCATCTCTGAATGTAATGGCAAAAACTACTCTGGACAAGCTCGCTTATCATGGTGAGCCTTTGAGGCCAAGTGGAATGATAGTGAAGGCATTTGATGGTTCAAGGAAATCGGTAATCGGAGAGATAGATCTGCCCATCACGGTCGGTCCCCATGAGTTTCAGATCACCTTTCAGGTCATGAACATTCAAGCTACGTACAGTTGTTTGCTAGGACGACCGTGGATCCATGAAGCTGGAGCAGTAACATCCACCCTTCACCAAAAGTTAAAGTATGTACGAGGTGGAAAGATGGTGACTGTAAGTGGAGAGAAAGCTCTGTTAGTGAGCCATTTGTCAGCATTTTCTTACATTAGTGTTGATGGTGCGGATGACACATCATTTCAAGGACTCTCTGTTGAGGGAAAAGGTTCAAAGAAAACTGAAACATCTATGACCTCTTTGAAGGATGCACTAAGGGTGTTGCAAGAAGGTGTAGCTCCGAGGTGGGGGCAGATAGTACAGTTGCCAGAAAACAAGTACAAGAAAGGTTTGGGTTTCGCTCCGGTTGAAAGAAAGGGTAAAGCCAAGCCGAGTGGTATCCTTGATCCAATTGAAGACACTTTCCGCAGCGCCGGGTTTTTCCACCCTCCACCAGAGACTAATGCTATTATTGAAGATAAGGTTGAAGAAGAGCCAACTTCTTTTGTGATACCAGGAGGAGTTTGCTGTAATTGGGTCGCTGTCGATGTCCCTTCTGTCACTCATTTATCTAAGTAATGTGTTTGTCTGTTTGTCTTTTCCTAAAAAAAGAAAAAACCTTTTGTCCCGCCCAAGACAAAAGTGAATTGATGTAGGGCTTTGTTTCAGCTTCAAGTATTTCAATAAAAATCGTCATTTTTATCTTCTTTTTCAGAAAATGGTAACACAAAAAAACCCAAATATATATCTTCTTTTCTTTTTCTTTTTCTTTTTGTAAAAAGTCTGCATTCACTTGTTTGCTAAAATCAATCATAAATCATATGCAGACTGAACATCAGTAAACCCGCTGAACACAATGTTCCTAGGCCCTCTCCCAACTTTGAGTTCCCTGTTTACGAAGCTGTAGAAGAAGATGATGAAGAGATTCCTGATGAGATCAGACGGTTACTGAATCAAGAAAGAAAAGCCATTCAGCCTCATGAAGAAGCCGTGGAAGTTATTAATTTGGGCTCTGATGAAGAGAAGAAAGAGGTCAAGATCGGGGCATTGTTAGATGTAATTATCAAAGGACGAGTGATTGAGCTTCTCAGAGAATATGTTGATATATTTGCATGGTCATACCGAGATATGTCAGGTTTAGATCCTGAGATTGTGGAGCATCATTTGCCTTTGATTCCTGAATGCCCTCCGGTAAAACAGAAGTTGAGAAGAACTCATCCTGATATGGCTCTCAAGATCAAGGAAGAAGTCCAAAAACAGATTGATGCAGGTTTCCTTATTACGTCTGAATATCCCCAATGGTTGGCCAACATAGTGCCGGTTCCGAAGAAAGACGGTAAGGTCAGAATGTGTGTTGACTACCGAGATTTGAACAAGGCTAGCCCGAAGGATGATTTCCCTTTACCTCACATTGATGTATTGGTTGACAACACTGCCAAATCTAAAGTTTTCTCCTTCATGGACGGTTTCTCCGGGTACAACCAGATCAAGATGGCAGTTGAGGATATAGAGAAGACTTCCTTTATCACGCCTTGGGGCACTTTCTGTTACAAAGTGATGCCTTTTGGTTTGACAAATGCAGGTGCTACATACCAAAGAGGCATGACCACTCTCTTCCATGACATGATGCACAAGGAAATCGAGGTTTACGTGGATGATATGATTGTCAAGTCTGGCACCAAAGAAGAACATGTGGAGTATTTATTGAAGATGTTTCAACGACTAAGAAAGTATCAACTCCGTTTGAATCCTAACAAATGCACTTTTGGTGTTAGGTCTGGAAAACTCCTGGGTTTCATCATTAGTCAGAAAGGTATCGAAGTAGATCCAGAAAAGGTCAGAGCTATAAGAGAAATGCCTGCTCCACAAACAGAAAAACAAGTTAGAGGTTTTCTCGGACGACTGAACTACATCTCCAGATTCATCTCTCATATGACTGCCACATGTGGGCCGATATTTAAGTTACTCCGCAAAGATCAAGGGATTGTTTGGACAGAGGACTGTCAGAGAGCCTTCGATAGCATCAAAGAGTATTTACTCGAACCTCCGATCCTTATCCCTCCAGTTGAAGGAAGACCACTCATCATGTATTTAACTGTGCTAGAAGAATCTATGGGTTGTGTGCTCGGGCAGCAAGATGAATGAGGGAGAAAAGAACATGCAATTTACTATTTGAGCAAGAAATTCACAGATTGCGAGTCTCGGTATTCCATGCTGGAGAAGACCTGTTGTGCCTTAGCATGGGCTGCCAAACGTCTCTGTCACTACATGATTAATCACACTACTTGGTTGATATCTAAAATGGATCCAATCAAATACATCTTTGAGAAGCCTGCTTTAACCGGACGAATTGCTCGTTAGCAGATGTTATTATCTGAATATGATATTGAATACCGGACTCAGAAAGCAATCAAAGGCAGTATCCTTGCTGATCATTTGGCTCACCAACCAGTGGAGGACTATCAACCTATCATGTTCGACTTTCCAGACGAGGAGATTATGTATTTAAAGATGAAGGATTGTGATGAACCATCGATCGGAGAAGGGCCAGATCCTGAATCCGGATGGGGTTTGATATTCGACGGAGCCGTTAATGTCTATGGTAATGGAATTGGGGCAGTTATCATCACTCCTAAAGGCGCTCATATCCCTTTTACTGCAAGACTACAATTTAATTGCACCAACAATATTGCGGAATATGAGGCTTGCATCATGGGTATTGAAGAAGCTATTGATTTGAGGATTAAAAATATTGACATCTATGGGGATTCAGCTCTTGTAGTTAACCAGATCAAAGGAGAATGGGAAACTCGCCATGCTGGTCTAATTCCTTACAGAGATTATGCGAGACGGTTGTTGACTTTCTTCAACAAAGTTGAACTGCATCACATTCCTCGTGATGAGAACCAGATGGCAGACGCCCTGGCTACTTTATCTTCAATGTATAAAGTTAATCACAAGAATGACTTACCAACTATCAATATCCGATGCCTTGAAAGGCCAGCCTATGTGTTCGCAGCTGAAAAGGTTGTTGATGACAAGCCATGGTTCCATGATATTAAGATATTTCTCCAAAGTCAGGAATATCCGCAAGGGGCATCCAATAGAGACAAGAAGACTTTAAGAAGATTGTCTAGCAGTTTTTTCCTGAACGGAGATGTATTGTACAAAAGAAACTTTGACATGGTTTTGCTCAGATGTGTGGACAGACACGAGGCTGATTTATTAATGCACGAAATACATGAAGGATATTTTGGAACCCACCCCAATGGGCACACAATGGCTAAGAAAATGTTAAGAGCAGGGTATTATTGGCTAACAATGGAGTCTGATTGTCACAAGCATGCCAGGAAGTGTCACAAGTGTCAGATCTACGCGGATAAGATTCATGTACCGCCAACTTCTCTCAATGTTCTCTCTTCTCCTTGGCCTTTCTCTATGTGGGGCATTGATATGATTGGTCGGATTGAACCAAAGGCTTCCAACGGACATCGCTTCATCCTAGTGGCCATCGATTATTTCACCAAGTGGGTCGAAGCAGCGTCTTATGCCAATGTAACCAAGCAAGTGGTAGTTCGGTTTATCAAGAATCATATTATCTCCCGTTATGGTGTCCCTAACAAGATCATCACAGATAATGGGACAAATTTGAACAACAAGATGGTGAAAGATCTGTGTGATGAATTCAAGATTGAGCATCACAATTCTTCTCCTTACCGACCTCAAATGAATGGTGCAGTAGAAGCTGCGAACAAGAATATTAAGAAGATTGTGCAAAAAATGGTGGTCACTTACAAAGACTGGCATGAAATGTTACCTTTTGCTTTACATGGGTACCGCACTTCAGTACGTACTTCAACAGGGGCAACCCCTTTCTCTTTAGTATATGGCATGGAAGCAATGCTCCCTGTAGAGGTCGAGATCCCATCAATGAGAGTTTTGATGGAAGCCAAGTTAACTGAGGCTGAATGGTGCAGAAACAGATATGATCAGTTAAATTTAATTGAGGAGAAACGCATGGCGGCTTTATGTCATGGCCAGTTATATCAGAAAAGAATGAAACAAGCTTTTGATAAGAAGGTCCGACCACGTGAATTCCAAGAAGGTGACCTTGTGCTCAAGAAGATCTTATCCTTTCAACCTGATTCTAGGGGCAAGTGGACTCCTAATTATGAAGGCCCGTATGTTGTCAAAAGAGCCTTTTCTGGTGGTGCTATGACCCTTGCAACCATGGATGGTGATGAGCTCCCTCGTCCTGTGAACGCCGATGCAGTCAAGAAATACTTTGTCTAAAAATAAAAGAACAGCTTGCTAAGTTGAAAACCTGAAAAGGCGGCTTAGGCAAAAAAAAAAGAGCGTCTCGGTGGGCTGAAAACCCGAAAGGGCGGTCCAGGCAAAAGTTAGAGACATAAACAAGAAATAGTTATCCTGGTAGATTGAAAACCCGAAAGGGCGATCTATGCAAAAGTTAAGGATTATGACAAGTAACTGCACCGGGTCGGACATCACTCACTTGGGGCACCTCAGTCTTTAAAATACTTCCGATCTGCAGCATCGTAGACAGTGGAAGTCAAAGTTGTTAGAGAGAATAGCGGTCATTGTGTCCAATGTACATTTCCCACATAATTACCATTTTCCAAAATTTGTAATAATCAGTGGGGCCGCCCTTTTGGCCGACCACCACTTTTTTAA
Source organism: Trifolium repens (assembly GCA_030408175.1). Classification (NCBI taxonomy): domain Eukaryota; kingdom Viridiplantae; phylum Streptophyta; class Magnoliopsida; order Fabales; family Fabaceae; genus Trifolium; species Trifolium repens. Next base: position 48,294,941 of record CP125836.1, on the reverse strand, counting down.
TCAAACTTTAGCCTGTGCCCTTTATTTGGAATTCACATTTTATTTACAAAGTTTTCTTTCATTTTTAAATACTTGAAGCAAAAACTCAAAAATAAATCAAAACTTTCGATCTTTTTGAAAAAGCATAAACATCAAACATATTTCTTTAAATTCACGAGTCATAGAGGCATACAACAACAATCCGTTCCAAGAACAGGTAGATTCTACAAACACAAACACAGTCATTGCTAAAAAAAAAGGGCTCGCTAAGTCGAAAACCTGAAAAGGCGGCTTATGCAAAAAAAAAAAAAAAGCGTCCCGGTGGATTGAAAACCCGAAAGGGCAGTCCAGGCAAAAATTAGGGGCATACAAAAAAAATACACATTCCCGGTGGATTGAAAACTCGAAAGGGCAATCCAGGCAAAAGTTAGGGATCCAAAACAAAAAAAAAAAACAAAAAAAGCATGACTGTCGAAGCGCACCCATGAGAAAGCACTCTAGTACGGTTTGCAAATGGCGACTTCTGCCAGACTTCTGATTAATGGGCTTTACCCCAAGAAATGTTTATTCCACCTTTAGTTGATACACGGTGTCGGGCATTACCTCGATGTTGGCTCAATTCATCTGCCATGATGTTATCCCCAATGAAGACTGCCGAGTGGTTGTATTGTTGTGTCGGTCCACTTCCCATCTCACTTGCCCGATCATGTCTTGTCCAGTTATATACAGCCACACTGTCATACAAATACAATTTTCATACATACATAATACATTCATACCTACATGCATACAAGCATTCATAAATACATACATACATACAAACAACATGCTAACAAAATCATTCATACATGATTGCATTGACCATCCTATGTTTTGCTTCAGTTGTATCACAAAAAGGAGTCATCCCCAGTGTGTCTGGTCCAGAGATGTCTCCATCAAACATATTTCACAAAAGAGTCATCCCCAGTGTATCTGGTCCAGAGATGTCATCATCAAACATATTCCAAGTAGCATATTTTGCCAACAACCCATTTGCAAATTTACATTTAGTTTCCCAAAAAAAGTCACCTCCTGTGTGTCTGATCACAGACAAATATTTTTCCTTGTTATGTCCTGCTCTCCTACAATGATAGCAGACAATACCTTGTTCTTATTGTGTCTTGCTCTCCTACAATGATAGCAGACAATACATTTTCTTATTGTGTCTTGCTCTTCTACAATGACGGCGGACAAAAGTCTTTGCTTTTTATGTCCTTGCTCTCCTACATTGACAGCGGACGTCGCCTTTTCTTTTTATGTCCTTGCTCTCCTACATTGACAGCGGACAATGTCTTTGTTTCATGTCTTGCTCTCCTATATTGACAGCGGACAATACCTTTATTTTCTGTCCTTGCTCTCCTACATTGACAGCGGACGATGTCTTTATTTCATGTCTTGCTCTCCTACATTGACAGCAGACAATGTCTTTTATTCGTGTCCTTGCTCTCCTACATTGATAGCAAACAATGTCTTTTATTCGTGTCCTTACTCTCTCACATTGACAGTAGCCAACGTCTGTTCTTTCCATGTTTCACAGTCAGTCAAGTTACCGAACACTAATGGTAGAAAATGGCTGTCAATTTGTTTCCCAGTGTTAGTAGTTTACCTCTTGCATTCACATTTGCATCATAAATATTCTTGGCATCTTAGGTCCAAAATTGTGTATTCTGTATTTAAGTCTCTTCATACCGTCAAGACAAAATTTCATTTTCATCTCTCCGGATAAAGAAACTTAAATAGGGGCATATGTCATACCCCAATTTTTGACCTAAGATTCCACTTCATACTAATTTGTCATATCCTAAATTTTGTCCACTTTTATTTATTATCATATTAATTTTTGTCGCATTTGTTATCAATTATGTGAGATAGCTTAGTTGGTGGTGATTAGAGTGTCCAAAGAGTCACTAGTGTATGGTCATGGGTTCAAATCCTACTTTGGTCCTTTTTATTTGTTCTTTTCTTTTTTATTCACAAAAATCCCAAAAAGTGTCTAATTAGGTAAGTTCTTATTTTATCAAAAATTTGTTAAATATTTATCTTTTCCTTTTTTTATCATCATTATTGCCATTATTATATCATCATTATTTCTTTTTTCTCCTTTATCATTTATCATTTATCATTATTATTATTATTATTATTATTATTATTATTATTATTATTATTTTCTTTCTATTTTTATAATTACAACCATTATTATTATTATTAAAAAAAATTATAAAAAAAAAGGAAAAGAAAAGGGATGCAACGTGCATCTCTCCCCCACTCCCTTTCTTTTCTCCTTTATTTTTGTTTGTTTGTTTGTTACTATTATTAAAAACAAAAAAAAACAAAAAAATTAAAAAGGAACAACAAGTCAGTAACAACAAGTCAGTAACAACATCAGGCTTCTTCTTTCCCAATGGCAACAAAGCATTACTGCTGCATCTCACTCTTCCTTTTCCCTATGAATCTTTGTCCTTCCTTTTTTCTCATTCTTTACTTCTTGTCTGCAAAGGACTTAATGAGCAACCACCCTGCAGCAAAAAGCAGCAGACATCCATTTAATCAATCCAACCAACTTTGATTCAAAAACCTCTATAAAAACCAAAGAGAAAAACACAAAGAGGGGGCTTCTTCTTTCAAGGAGAATCAGAGATAAGAAAAAATCACAAGCACAATTCCATTTTCAATAAGAAAAGAAAAATTTCTTAAACTCTTACTCTTTTTTTTTTTCTTTCAAGTCACAGAATCACAAAACCCAAATATCAGAACCCACTTTAACTTCAAATCCGAAACCAATACCGATCCAAGCCAAATAGAATCAGAAACGAAAAATCAAAAACGAGAAGAAATCAAAAAAAGCAAAAGGTAGAAAGTTTGTGTTTTTTTTCTTTTCTTCCGAAATTTAAAATTTAGATTTAGGATTTCTCAAGCATTTTTTCCAAAAACTAATTTGAAATTCTGCAATCTATGTAAAAAAGGATATTAGAAAAAGGTTTTTTTTAAAAAAAGAAAAGATTTTTTTTTTCGGTGGTGGCGCTGCCGCGCCGGCCGCCACACCATCGCCGGATTCTAGAGAGGGAGGATGAACACATATGAGTGTTCTTGATGAATGAGAGAGAAGGAGTAAAACCGAGAGAGAGAGAGAGAGAGAGAGAGAGAGAGAGAGAGAAAAGTAAATAGAGGGAGAGAAGTTTTGTTTTTCAAAATTAAATGGTTTCTGTTTGTTTTCAATACATATAAGCCACTCTGATCCAGTGCGTGCGCGCCTACAGCATTATCATGCACCCTTGCGTTTTTGACCTTCTGATTGTTAATCAGACAGCTCTGATTCACCCTTTTGTTTTTGTTTGACTAATCTTTTTTTTGCAGGTTTGAGTTTGGGTTTAGGCCCAGAATTACTAACTACACCCCTCTGTTTTATTTTTTGTACCCATTTTTACTTGTTTACATTTTTATTATTATTTACGTATTTTATTTAATTATTGTGATTTAGAATGTATTTAGGAACTAATGTAAATATAAATGAGAATCTTGCATTGCATGCATATTTATTTATTCCGCTTTATGTCAAAAAAACGAAAACATAAAAAATAATAGCGTAGTAATTCCAAGGAAAAGGGGATTCTCATTTTGATCCAAGGTCATTATGAGATCCCTCGTGTTTATTCTATTACCTATAGTTTATTGTATCCGCGCTTAACCTTTTTCTAAATAATAACAAAAAACATTCAAAAATTCAAAAAAAACATTTTCAAAAAGAATCTCTTTCATAAAAAAAAAACTCGACATTCGTCGAGAGACTTTTTTTTCAAAACTTTTTCATAACAAATATTTTAATTCATGTAAATACACCTAAACATTTTTTTCTCAAAGTTAAAAAACACAAAAACAAATTCAAAAAAACATTTTAGCCACTTGGCTTTTATTTTAAAATATTTTCAGAAACTAAAAAAACATCAACAAATCATTTTCACCCTTTTTACCCCGAACTACGAGATTTTGATCCTTAGCGGGTACGTAGTGCAAAAGACTTCGCGTCTTCCCAAATCAAATAAAGAATAACAAAAACATTTTTCTTTTCTTTTTCAATTATCACTTTAACTTCTCACATTTTTAAATTTTTATTTACAAGTAAATAATTTAGCACAAAGATAAATAAAAACAAGAGGTTCCTATAGAGTACTATAGACGTTTAGGGTGCTAATACCTTCCCTTAACGTAACCAACCCCCGAACCTTTAATCTCATAAAAATAGGGTTATTTCGAACTTTTCCCATTTTCCTTGGAAAAATAAAAGCTCGGTGGTGAATCATAATTTGTGAGTCAAACTAATCAATAGTTTGATATCCGAAAATCACCGCGACACTTTTCTTTTGGCAGGATAGATTCTGGTTGGTTGTTCCAGAATCCTTGATTGTCTGATAGTTAACCCTGTAGGTTCTCCAGTACCTACCTCAGCACCTAGCTTTTTCAAGTAATCAGCATGTGCTTCTATTACTCTCTTAGCATCACTATCACTGACATGCATAAGCCTACATTCAGCAATGTTTTCCTCAGAAACTCTGATCAGCAGGGGGTGTGTTGGATGAGCAATTTGGTTGTTTTTCACCAGTTTCAAGTACCTTAGAGTAGTGCTATTAATCACTTTAGAACTAAGCAAGAAGGTACCATATCCTGGGAGAAACGGTGTGATAGTGTCCAACAAACCACACTGTGCAAACATATGACTGATCAGCCTTGAATGTCGAACAATATATTTGGTGGAGAGTATAGAAACAGCAAGATGATCAAAAATAAGCTTACCAATATCCAGAAAATTTCCTTTTCCAACATGGAAAGTGAACAGCTTCTGAAGGTTTGAAACTTGATCAGTACCTCCCAGCTTGGTCAAGATGCTGTCAATCAGAATCTTGTAGATGACTTTGCAGTTGTTGGTCCATTCAAACTTGTCCTTGGGGTCAGCCTTAGGTTTGAAGATGAATTCCTCAACATCAGAACCAACCTCATCCGAGTTTCTGATAATAAGTCTGCCACGCTCTAACTTCAGAGCCTCACAGATATGACACAACCTGATAGAAACTCTGAATCGAGACACAAATGATTCAATCTATGTTGCTACGAAAGGTCTCAATCTCATTTCCTTAGGGGTTTTACCTTCTAGTTCAGGATTTTCTTCAACCATCTCTTTGATCTTCTGATAGTACTTTTCTTTGGTGATAACGGACGCTTTCATCCAAAATTCCTTGACAAGTTCCGTATATGTTGGTCCATTCATCACATCAAAGTAGTATTCCAATCCTTGTCTCTTGAAGAGGTCTACAACTTCAGAGAAACCGTTTACTCTTAACCCTTCAAGATCAACAGGGTTTTCTATAGCAACATTTAGGTCATCGTACTTGTAAGGACGTTGATCCTTAGCAAACACAGTAGGGTTGGATTCCTTAGAGTGGATGAAGAAGCCATAGATGAAGTTTGGGAATTTAGGGTTTCTAATAAGGGAGAAAGAAATTGCTCTGAGTTTTAGAAGATGAAAGTGTAGGTTGTGAGAGTGCAAAAGTGTGAATGTGAACGGTTAGTGTGTTTAAATAGAAAGTTTCGCGCAAAAACAAGTACAGACACGTAGGGGTAGTAGAGTATTTTACCTCAATTAGGGATTAGAAAAGCTAATCATCATTAACCAACTTCTTTATCCTCTTGCAACAAGACACGTGTATCAAAAGATTATTTAAATAACTGACACGTAAGTGAGGGAAAACGAAAGGGTTTTTTTATAAAAGATTTTTCCTTACGCGCCAGAACTATTTTCCTTCTAACAGATTCTGATAGTTTATCAGAAGATGTTCTCATCACAACTTCTGATACAGAAGGTTCTGATGACTTCCGCTTCTGACTACTATTAGATCCTTACAAACACAAATTTTTCATTAGAGACTAAGTTAATCAGAGATCTCCATCATGTTCAGATTCTTTTTGATAAAAACAAAACGTTCAACAGCTAAAGGTTTTGTAAAGATATCAGCCCATTGATTTTTAGTTTCAATGAACTTGAGATCAATTACTCCTTTTTGAACATAGTCTCTGATAAAATGATGTTTAATCTCAATATGCTTAGCTCTTGAATGTAAAATAGGGTTTTTAGAGAGGTGAATAGCTGCAATGTTATCACAATATAAAGGAATATTGTTACTGCTTATTTGATAATTTTCCAATTGATATTTCATCCAAAGTAGTTGTGTACAACATTTTGCTGCTGATATGTATTCAGCTTCTGCTATTGACATATCTATGGTGGTTTGCCTTTTACTAGCCCATGAAATTAAATTCTCACCAATGAACTGACAGTTGCCACTGGTGGATTTTCTTTCAATTCTATCACCAGCATAATCAGCATCACAGAATCCAATCAGCTTGTAGTCATTGGATTTCTGATACAGTAATCCAATGTTACAAGTAGCTTTCAGATACCTAAAGATTCTCTTCACAGCAGTGAAATGAGATTCTCTAGGATCTGATTGAAATCTTGCACACAAACATACGCTGAATAAAATATCAGGTCTTGATGCAGTTATATAGAGAAGAGATCCAGTCATACCTCGATAAAGCTTCTGATCAACTTTGCCTTCAGATTCTTCTTTGCTTAAGCTTGATGTAGGATACATTGGAGTGTTCATGGGTTTGCAATCTTCCAAATTGAATTTCTTCAGAAGATCTTTTATATATTTTGATTGATGAATGAATGTTCCTTTCTTTGTTTGATTTATCTGGATTCCAAGAAAGAACTTCAATTCTCCCATCATGCTCATCTCGAATTCATCCTGCATAAGCTTAGAAAAATTCATGCACAAAGTGGCATTAGTTGATCCAAAGATGATATCATCAACATAAATTTGAATGATCAAAATGTCTTTCTCTAGTGTTTTTCTAAATAATGTATTGTCAACTTGTCCTTTTTCAAAACCATTGTTGACTAAGAAAGTACTCAGTCTCTCATACCAAGCTCTGGGAGCTTGTTTGAGTCCATAGAGTGATTTCTTTAGTCTAAACACATGATCTGGATTTGCTAAATCCTCAAATCCAGGAGGTTGTTTGACATATACTTCTTCAGAAATAACACCATTAAGAAATGCACTTTTAACATCCATTTGATAAAGAGTGATATCATTGTTAACTGCATAAGATAAAAGTAACCTGATTGCTTCCAGTCTAGCTACTGGAGCATAGGTTTCAGTGAAGTCAATTCCTTCTTGTTGACTGTATCCTTGTGCAACAAGTCTTGCTTTGTTTCTTGTTACTTCACCTTGTTCATTCAATTTGTTTCTGTATACCCATTTTGTTCCAATAATGTTCTTGTGCTTAGGTTTGGGTACCAGATCCCATACGTCATTTCTTTTGAATTGATTTAACTCTTCTTCCATTGCAACTATCCAAGCATCATCTGAGAGAGCTTCATTTGTTGTCTTTGGTTCTATCAGGGAGACTAATCCAAAAAGTGATTCTTCATTTCTGAAGTTTGATCTTGTTTTTCTGGGACTATCTTTGTTTCCTAGGATAAGCTCTTCAGGATGTGAGGATTTGTACTTGAATGTGTTCTTTGGAATATCAGTTGCTTCAGAGTTATCATTAATAGTTTGATGCTCTTGAGCAGCATCAGAAGGTGTAGCTTCTTGAGTTTCAGTATCTTCTACAGGTTCTATGTAGTTGTCATACTCTGGAGCAGCATCAGTTGCTTCAGAGTTATCATTAATAGTTTGATGCTCTTGAGCAACATCAGAAGGTGTAGCTTCTTGAGTTTCAGTATCTTCTACAGGTTCTATGTAGTTGTCATACTCTGGAGCTTCATCTTCTGATTCATCAGAACCTGACAAATCTTTAAAAGGCTCTGACTTTTTATCATCAGGCTCCTTATCATCAAACTTTACGTGCATTGATTCTTCCACTGTATTAGTTTCAGAATTATACACTCTGTATGACTTAGAGCGTTCAGAGTATCCAATGAAGATACCCTTACAGGCTTTAGAGTCAAATTTCTTAAGATGGACTTTATTATTTAGAATGTAACATGTACAGCCAAATTGATGAAAATAAGAAATATTGGGTTTTCTTCCCTTAAAGAGTTCATATGTTGTTTTGTTCAAAATAGGTCTTATATAGATTCTATTTTGAATATAACAAGCAGTGTTAACAACTTCTGCCCAAAAGAATTTTGCTAAATTATTTTCATGTATCATGGTGCATGCCATTTCTTGTAAAGACCTATTCTTTCTCTCTACAACTCCATTTTGTTGTGGAGTTCTAGGAGAAGAGAATTCATGGAGGATTCCATGTTCTTCACAAAATTTTTCAAAAGGTTCATTTTCAAATTCGCCACCATGATCACTTCTTACTTTCAAAATCTTGGAATCCTTTTCATTTTGAATTTGGGTACAGAAGATGCTAAACACCTCATATGTACCATCTTTAGTTCTCAGAAACTTAACCCAAGTCCATCTACTATAATCATCCACAATGACTAATCCATACTTCTTACCATTGATTGAAGCAGTGCTAACTGGTCCAAATAGATCAATGTGTAAGAGTTCTAAGGGTCTGGTAGAAGAGACAATGTTCTTGTTCTTAAAAGAACTTTTGACAATTTTCCCTTTTTGACAGGAACCACAAAGTGAGTCTGAGTGATATTTTATTTTAGGAAGGCCTCTGACAAGATTGTCCTAACTAATCTTAGAGATTAACCTCCAGTTAGCATGACCCAATCTTTTGTGCCAGATCCATTTTTCATCACTCAGTGTCAAAAGACAAAGCACTTGTTGTTCCTTTAAATCAGAAAAATTAACTTTGTAAACATTGCCTTTTCTATTTCCCTTAAAGACAACAGATTGATCAGAGTTTCTGATTACAGTACATGAATCCTTATTACACATAACATCATAATTACTATCACACAATTGACTTATGCTAAGTAAATTATGATGTAGTCCATCTACTAACCAAACATCAGAAATTGACAAAGAAGAATTACCAACTGTACCTATACCAATGATCTTTCCCTTCTGGTTGCCACCAAACCCTACTGTTCCTCCCTCTTGCTAATTCAGGGTGTGGAACAAGAGCTTGTCTCCTGTCATGTGACGTGAGCAGCCAGAGTCCAGATACCATGAGCTTTCTTTTCTTCTTTGGGTGCATACCTGCAGCATACACTATTTCAGATTTTGGTACCCATACTCTGATGGGTCCATTTTGGTTAGTTTTGAGAATCTTATTCTTCTTGTTAGAGTATTCAGAAGATCTGGAGTCAACAGAGCCTTTAGAAAAAGGTTTAGGCTTATGTTGTCTCTGAGACTTTCCTCTTGAGTGTGTCAGAGAACCAGTTACCAAGTTTGCTTTAGAAGTACTAGTGCCCCGCTTATCAACAGGCTTTGGTACTCTGACAGCTTTAACTTGAGTAGACATGGGTACTGATGTGAGGGGAACCTGGGTTTTAGAAGACTTAGGTTCAGAGGATGAGTCAGCTTCTGATACCTTATCTTGTGGTTCCAAGGTCACAAGAGTACCAGACACAGTCAGAGGTTCTGATGTACCCTTAGTAAAGTTTGAATAAAATTCTGATGGTGACTTGCTTAACAAGACAGGGTTGTTTGATTTCCCCACATCAGAAGATGTGTGGGAACCAAGTCTTTGTCTTTTATAATAATTGCTAAGCCCACCATGAATTATGGAAGTTATCCTAGTTTTGTCAATGTTGTGGTGTACAAACTCTTGAAGAGAAATTTCATACTCATCATAGGGTTTGTGACATGTTCTGCATCCAGTCTTAAGCACTTTAATTGTTTTAAGAGATTTTTTATAATTTGCTTGAGTCTGGGTGAAATTTTCATTGAGTAGCTTCATTTTTTGTTTACAAAAATCTAGCTCACTCAATTTTTCCATGTACTTCACCATTACATCTTTCAAAGCTTTGGTCATTTGAGTATTAGACATTTTAGATATTACCTCATCAATGTCGTCTGTGTCAGACTCTGAATCATTGTCATAGTCTGATTCACCAGTGGCCATAAGCGCTAGGTTTGCTTCCTCAGAGTCTTCATCCTCAGATAGTTCATTAATATCCTCCTATGTTGCCATCAGACTCTTCTTGGCTTTGTTCTTGATTGTACTTTTTCTTCCTTTACCTTTGGAGTTGAGTTCAGGACAATCAGCCATAAAGTGTCCAGGCTTATGACAATTGAAACAATTTTTTGTGTCATCCTTCTTCTCTCTGCTGGTGTTGTTTCTTGATCTAGATCCTCTGCTTGGAAAATTTTTGTCCTTCCTTACTGACCACTTTTGAAACTTCTTGGACAAGAGTGCAAAGATATCATCATCTGATCCATCTTCTTGGTCATCTATGAAAGATTCCTCTGCTTCAGATTCTACAACTTTGGCTTTCAGAGCCTTAGATAAAACTGAAAAAGATGGCAAAGCCACATATTTTAGTTTCTTCTGAGGCTCATTAGAAGATAGTTCAATCTCATGACTCATGAGTGAACTTATCAATTCCTCCAAGCCAAGTGTATCCAAATCTTTAGCTTCTTGAATAGCTGTTACCTTAGGCCTCCACCTTGAAGGTAAGCTTCTCAGAATCTTTCTTACATGATCAGAAGTTGTATAGCTTCTCTTTAGAACTTGGAGACCAGCCACTAGAATTTTGAACCTAGAATACATAGATTCAATATTCTCATCATCCTTCATTCTAAAGAGTTCATACTGTTGGATCAAAAGAGTGGTCTTTGCCTCTTGAACCTGTTTGTTCCCTTCATATGTGGAGCATAAGGAGTCATAAATACTTTTGGCAGTGGATTTGTCTGTGATCTTGAGATATTCATCATGAGTTATACAACCAATAAGAAGATCCTTGACCTTGTGGTGTTTCTTGTATAACTTCTTGTCTGTAGGAGTGAACTTCTTTCTTTCTTCAACAGATAGCTTTCCCTTTTCATCAAGTCCTTTAAAAGTTACCCCTTCTTCAACCAAGTCCCAAAGCTCATCATCTAAACCAATAAGATGACTGTAGATTCTATCTTTCCACCAGGAAAAGGTAGCACCATCTCCATTGAACTTTGGTGCTTTGTTGTTTGTCTTATCTTCAACATCATAGTCATGAGGAACTGCTTTCATGCTACCACTTGGAGTTTCAGTCATAGTGTTTTTCAACAGGAAACTGTCTCACTGTTAGGTGATTAAAAACAGAACCGGGCTCCTGATGCCAATTGAAGGTGTGAAAAACACAAGAAAGGGGGGTTGAATTGTGTTTTTGGGTAGTTTGAAAATTTCTTCTAAGTTATAAAAACTTATCAGAGTTTGCAGCGGTTTAGAAAACAAAACACAATCAAACAAAACTTTGAAGGTAGAGAGAAAGAGAGAAAGATAGAGACAGAGATGTTATACTGGTTCCTCTCACAAACCGAGAGTATGTCCAGTCCTCTTGTACTACCAAGAGAGTTCACTATAATCACAAAAGATTACAAATGCTCAAGCACACTTGCAAGAGACTTCCAATGCTCAAGTATACAAACAAGAGACTTCCTAATGCTCAAGCACGCAGGCAAGAGACTTCCAAACACAAATATAAGAAAAACAGAGTCTGAACAAATGATATACAAATCAATGTTCAGTTACAAAGAAATACAACTTTTGATACAAGACTTAACTTAGAATCTTAATACAAGAATTCTAAGGTTCAACTAATGAATTAACAGAAGCTGAAGCTGGAGTCTTGGATTTGAATATGAGTTCAAGTTGTATTTGATGTTTTTGTGCTTTAGGATGATTTTGGTAGAATAACAGCTCTTTCAAATTGTTCAAAGTATGTTATCCTAAAGCTTCAAATCTGCTCCTATTTATAGATGAAGGTGGAGCGCATTTGATTTGAATTTGATGCGGTGAGATTGTGCCAGCTGTAGATAGTACCATTCTTAACCAAATCAGGTAACCTTGAATACGATCAATCTTGAGGATAACGTTTTAGCCAAATCCGGTAAAGAGTTCGTACAATAGTACTAACGTCACTATCCTGTGGATAAGATTGATTCTTCCAGCTTTTGGGATGTCAGAGTATGATGATGATATTCAATCATTGTTGCAGAGAATGTTCTTCTGACAAAACGGCTCTCACTGCTCTTATCAGAGTCTGATATTTCCAACTTCAGAGTCTGATCTCTAGCTTCTGACGTGAATGAATGTTGCATCTTCTGATGAATCAAAACATGGTCAGAATTTGCTTGACACATCAGAACTTCCAATGTGCTTCTGGGGAATATAAAAATTAACTTGTATATCTGCACACTTGGATCAAATAATCAGTATACCCTATTGTATATTAATACTCTTGTTATCATCAAAACTTAATTAGATCATGTCAGAACCTCTTTTGTTCCAACAATTGTAGGCCAAAATGTTCTTTGTGAAGTGGCTAAAAAATATTTTAACAAATTATTTAAGGTAAAATTTGGAGTTCAAGAACCTGTTTTATTTTTTATTTCTCCCAAAATAGCGATGGAAGACAATGAAAGGTCGGATGCTCCTATTATTGAGGAAAAATTACATAGTACTTTCTCCCAAATGCATTCGAACAAGTCACCGAGTTTGGATGGTTTCAACCCAATGTTTTTTCAAAAAATTGGAATTTTTGCGGTGATGGCATTTTTGTTGCAGCAAATGATTGGCTTAAAGGGGGTGTTTTCGTTCATCATTGAATGAGACTGACATTTGTCTTATTCCTAAATGTGACAATCCAAATTCTATGAAAGATTTCGGCATATTTTGCTATGTAAATGTTATAAAATGGTTTAAAGCTTCTTGCAAACTGATTGAAAAGTTGTCTTGACATTATGGATGTCAGGGGAGGGGATTGAGCGGATTATATTTTATCACTCATTGTCCCACCATCTAAGATATTTCTCATTCTCATCGTCATTCCCCGCTTCGGAGAGTATTCTACCTCCATCATCATCCCCGTGGATCCCACAGTTTTCGCGAAGATCTATCAACCTTAAGACTTTGTCTAGATTGATGGAATGAGATGGAATGAAGGTTTATATAGTCGTATGGAATGGGGAATATCTGTGCTTTTAAATGAGGATAAAATTGGAATAAAAATGTTATAGTTTATTTCTTTCCGTTCACTTCCCAAACAATAGAGTGATAATTTTGTTCCATTCCATCACTAAATATCCAAACAATGGAATAAAATTTGTGTTCCATTCTGTTCCGCTCCACTCTATTCTATTATGTTTTATTCCGCTCTGTTCTGTTCTGTACTATCAATCTAAACAGAGTCTAAAGAAAGTATCAAATTTATGTTATTTTCAATCAAAATAGTTGTAAAAAAATAGTAAAGTTAAATTATGATACAAATAAAAAATTTAAATATTATTGCAAGTCTTGTGACAGAAACAACCTTCATATATATATATATATATATATATAAATTATATACATATTATGTGAAAATATAATTGAAAATTATTTATAAAATACTTAAATATACATTTATACATGCTATTTTAATAAAGTTTTCGGGGGCGGAGTTTCCGAAGGGTGGGTGATAAAATCTTGTCCCCTTCCCCAAATCTCTTTGTGGGAAAATTTCTCCCCCATCCCCACGGGAAAAGATTCTCCATCTTTGGATCCCAAACGAGGCAATCCCCGCGGGAATCCCCATTTACAAATGAAATTGGCATCCCTACTTGACATGTGTGTATTGAAGGAATAGTCTTCGGCATTCGTAGAGGGGTCAACTTAGAGGGCGTCCGCCTCCTCGTCAGACGTGTCTTTGACAACCTGGCGGTTGTTCGGTCTCCGCTTTTGGAGGCGGGACTGCTTGGTCGCTTGGGTTTCCTTTTCCTCAACCAATTCGGAGCAACTTGAGTATCCCTCGTTGACCTCCTTTTGTATATATAATATACATGCATAGATAGTTGTCTTATGACAAGGGCCGACGACGGACGCTCGGGACGGAGTTGTATGTGACCCATGAGTGTTTCCCGGGCACCCTAAAAAATAGGGTGTGTGCTTTGGTGCTCATCCGATTTCTTCGTCCGATTTTTTTTAACTTTTTTTTACAGATAAGATAGTTCTATAGGAATATGTTTTATAGTCTTCTTTCGCCTTTTGATGCTTTGAATGAAGGTACAAAAGAGAAGGCTTACCCCTAGCCCTTGCTTTGCTCGGTGACACCTTGACTGGCTAACTAAGAGACTAGTACCCTTTCTGGCTGGAAAAGTCAGTAGGTAGGAAAAACTTATCCTTCAAGTGAAAAGAAGAGGTCAATCTTAGATAATACTCTCATTGCTATTGAAATTATACACTCACTTAAGCGGAAAAATTGAGGTGCAAGAGGTGAACTAGCAATCAAAATCGACATTAGTAAGACCTAACATAAAGTAGATTGAGAATTTTCGAAGGGAGTTTTGATTCAAAAAATTAGATTTTATCCAACAATTTTATTTTTACTCTAAAAATTGGTTTATGCACCCTTGCAAATTATGGATATTGCGATTTAATTAAAAATAAAATTGGATTTCACTTTTTAATTTAATTATGGAGCATATGATCCACTGATCCATATTAGAATTTGTCATACAATATGTGTTTTGAATAATAATTGGATAGTTTGTTAAAAAGAAAATTCTTTGATCGTTGTAATTTATATATTATTAAAAAAACTAAAAAATTCCCAACACAAACAAAACAAAATTTAATAATAATTTTTAAAATATCGTAACTAAATAATTTTAGTAATTGTTTTATGTTTTAAGAAAAAACACGTTAAAATCCAATTTGGTAATCACGCATCAAAATGTAATATTGATTCAATTCATCCAAACATTTTTTTTAGCAAAATTTATTCAAACAATATTAAATATTGAGAATCACTTTTACATTAATGTATTCAAACATAAATCAAATATGCTCAATTCACTTTTAACCAAAATTAATTATGTTAAAATTAATTATTTCCACCGCAGAATCAAACAGATATAAAGCAAAAATCTAAAACACATTGGAGTAACTATAACACATCTGTTGACTTCTAAATTACCAGATTGAGTTTTTGTCAAAAAAAATTACCAGTTTGAGTTTTTTTTTAAAAAGGGTCAAATTTGTCAAAAAAGAAAAAAAAGGGGTCAAATAAGTAAATGATTCCTATAATTCTTCATAATTTTGTTTTTAGTCCCTAGAGATTTTTTCGTACTTTTTGGTCCTTAATGTATTTCCTGTCATGAATTTTGGTCCCTATTTTTCATTCAACTCGTGAAATTTTTTAAAATTCTTTATACGGTCATGTTTAGTACATTATATGAATCTCTCTTGCAAAATTTTAATTTTTTTTAACAAGAGATGAATTAAATATGAATTTTTTTTTGCTTTCGACACATAAAAATTCATAAAAAAATCATCTTATGTTAAAAAATTCTAAATTTTTATCGGAGATATTCTTATAATATTATAAATATGAATACGAAAAATCACTCAAAAATGTGAAAGTATACAACAATTTGATTAAAAGTAGGGACCAAAAGTTGTGATAGAAAAATTTCCAGATACCTAAAAGTGCGAAAAAAAATTTAGGGACTAAAAACAAAATTATGAAAAACTATAAGGACTATTTACTTATTTAAGCATAAATTAAATTATCAATTTGGGTTGTAACCCAAAAAAAGAACCCCAAGCTCGTTGTCTTTTCAACGAAATAGAAGCCACAAAGTTACAAAAATCCGAATTTTCATAGTGTGTGCTTGGTTATGTGGTGACTAGAATTGAGTTTGATAAAATTATTTTTTGTTAGAATTGTGTTAAATGTAAATTAATTTATATTTGAATATATTCCTTTGTAGGAAAAAAATTTGAATACATTCTCGTAAAATAACTTTCATCAATTTAATTTGTTTGGATAATTTTTATCAAAATTGCATTTATTTTGTATGTGTAATTACCAAAATGGATTTTAATTGTATTTAAAACTATATATTTAATTTACATTGCAATATTAAATTTAATAATAAGATTGTATATATAGATTGGTAAATAAAAAATCAATCAAAGGGTTATATGTAAAATGGTCCAATAAAAACGTATACGATATTTATATAGTTTAAAGAACACAAATCGTCAGTATGAATTAATTTTACATCGATAATTAATAAGAATAACTTAACGTGCCATATGATATCAAGAATTAGGGTTAAATAGGTTGATGTGGCATGAAATATAGTCGTGATTGGTTGACAAGGGGTGCTCACAGTTCGGTTTGGATGGATTTTGAGGCAAAAACTCATTTAGTAAAAAAAAATTATTTGCGGTTCGATTTTGGATAACAAATAGAAAAAATTCAATCCGATTCAATCCAATTTTATGCGGTTTAATTTGAATTGGTTTTTGGATATCCGAATTATAAATTATAATTATTTTTATTAAATATTAATATTATAAAAAAGGTATAAAATCATAGTTTAACTTTTTTGACAAAATAAATATTAAGTTTGATTTAATATATAAGATATAATATATTAATAATTACTGTAATATTTTGGAATGACAGTTATCAATCATATTTTAAACATGTCAAAAAGTAAAAATATATTAAATTAAACAAATAAATAGGATTGACAAATATTAATAATGTTCCTGTGTGGAACTTAAAGGAATATCTCCTATGATATTGTGGTTAGTGTTCTTGTGTATTATCGTTCTTATTTTGATTCTGTTAACCTCCTCTTATATATATAGGGTGATGAAGGGGCGGTTACCCCTATCCCCCCTTTGCGTGATCGTGGCCTACCGGACCTCTCATTTCCCGCCTGAGGGCGGTTATTGCTTCTCACGATTTCTAAGTGGGGGAATAACTCCCATGCCACGTGTTTCCTAACTGATCCCAGTCATCAGATCGTGGGTGTGTGGGTGCCTGATGTTGGGCTTCTTCGGGTCATGAGTAGAGCTGGGCGTGACCCGATTCTTGAGAAGGATTGGGCCTATATTTGCTTGGGCCATGGTTTATTTGCCCGTTACACAGCCCCCCAAGCATGAGGCTCTGAAGGAGACGAGATGCTGACGTGACTACATAACAATCTTCCTATGCTCCAGACGGTTACACTTTTCTTTCACATGTCCTTTTTCCTTGGTATACCGCAACTGATTTCCTGAGCTACCTCCTTCAATCTAGGATTTCTATAACGGCACTAGGTGTCGTCTAGTTACTGCTTTAAGAGTAGGCGCCGAACCCTACTTGGATCACGCCCTTTCCTTATCTCATCATAATATTGCACTTTCCTCTTGCTATGTCTCCCACCACCAATCCCCTTGTTATGGAGATACGAAATGTGCTCCGCATGGGAGTAAATGATCTCATAGATGATACTGAAAGTTTTTGTATTTTGGTGAGCGATTTACAGGAGGAGGAAGCCGAGCTGACGTCTTCTGAACGCCGGCTCCTAGAATATCTCGTTCCTTTCCGAGATAAACTGGTGAGGGATGCTCCCGTTATAGCCTCGGTAGAATGTGCCGAAGCTCAAAGTCAGGACGAGCTATCTACTATTTTGGATAAATCTTGGAATGTGAAAGAGGCTATGCGCATGTATGAAGGTACTTTGAGTGCTTCTTTTGAGATGGAAGAGGAGTACGACAGAGCCACTGACAAGTTACAAGCAGAGATAGATCAACTGAAGGAGAAGAAAGAGCGGTTGCAGGCAGATATTAGGCAGGACATCGCCAGCTTATTGGAGAGGCGGCGAGCTCTATTGGAGTTGAAGGAGGACCAGAGAAGACTTGGTAGATTACACGATCGTAACTTCGCGGAGTTGGAAGTGGCAATGGATTGCAAAGACGCCCTGGAGGCGAGGTGGAAGAAAGTGAAGGAAATGGGAGATCTTGCTTAATAGTTCTAGGTTTAAGTTTTTCCTTGTTCGTTGAATAATGCTTAGGGTTTATGGTTTTTGAGGTTGTAATCTGAATTTGTTTCCTTTTTCCAAATAATAAAGTTCGTTTTGTTTCCTTTATTGTTCTGTGCTATGCCTCAGTGTGGCGATCTGTGAGTGAGGATATCTCGCCTGTTTGTACCTCATTGTCCTGACGCGCGTCAAGATACCCGTAGGTTGGCGGACACGTGTTTTATACGATGGTTAATGAAACGTTTCAGTTTCTCATTTCGTCTGTTGGGTTTTTATAGTTTTGTTCTGCTATATATACTGACGCCTTTCTAATCATTTCCTATATTATCTCGTCTTGTCTTCCACCGGCGATTATCCTTCAATATAACGTTTCGCTTGCTTCGTTTGCCTTTACGTTTTATCAGGAACGACTCGTCTTCCTTCTTTTTTCTCTTTCCTTTGCTTTTTATTTACGACGGTCCTTTTAGGGGTGGTTTTTCTCATGGCCGGGACTTTGTTCCGGCCATTCACTCGACCTTTAGATAGGTTCGTGTTTCCCCGTGTATGGGTAGTAACAACTTCGTTTCTTTTTCATAGGAAAAAGATAACGAGTGACTTCGGGTATGGAGACTTTGTCCAAGTATACCTCCGTGGAATCGGTTCAGGAATTTAGGGGCGATGTAATGTTGTCGGATTCTGGTAGGGAAGAGGACGTCGTTACTGACCCTGTGGGTGATCAAGAGTTGGTTACGACGGTCAATACTCAGACTCCTCATTACTTCTATATGTATAGCAAAGTGATGGAGAATCTTAAGTTTAGCCTTCCCTTTACCGATTTTGAGCTTGCGATGTTGAACGCACTGAATGTCGCCCCTACACAACTTCACCCTAACGGTTGGGCACTTGTTAGGGCTTTTGAACTTGTCTGTTTGGGGCTAGACCTAGAACCTAGGTTAGGTTTGAAGCGATGGATGCGTCGGAGATTCAGAGGGTGGCTTTGGGATACGAGTTTAAAGGGATGATGTTAAATTATTTTGTGTCTGCTCGCCATGAGAGGGAAACTGATGCGGCGAAGAAGAAGTTTGAAGAGAAGTTGGCTGAGGCGAGAGAGAGTATGGAGCGGTCTCACGCCATTTCTGTCCAAGAGCTTATTGACAGCCATCATGGGGCTCTTGAGAAGGTCAAAGCCAACTGTGAAAGCAGGCTTGAGGCGGTGAAGAAGGTGTATGCCGAGAATCGTGCCGCTTTGGAAGATAAGCTGCGTGTTTCTGAGAAGAATGGTAAGAATCTGGTCAAGAGTCGCAACGGTTTGATGGTTGCTCTGGTGATGGCTGAAGACGATGTTGCAGGGTTTGAAGAAGAGGTTGTTGAGCTGGAGGAGAGTAACAGCGCCCTCAAGGATTCCCTGGGCGAGAAATATGCGGAGGGATTTGCAGCGGCCTTGGATCAGGTCAAGGTTATATTCCCTGATCTGGATGAGGCGGTCCTTTCTGAGGTTGACCTCTTGAAGTTTGTGGAGGATGGTAAGCTGGTATCCCGTCTCCCTCTATCAGAGAACGTTCCAAATGAGGCGGCCGTGGACGAGCCACTGGACTCTGGATCACGCTGAAGGCGTTTATCACTTATTGGGCGTTGTAATAGTTTTTGTGCTCCTTTTGTAATGACTTTTAGCTGCCTAGGGCGCTATGTTGTAATGAGGTTATCATATCCGCACTGTTGCTTATGTAGTGGATTTTTGTTATTTAATTAATGAATTGCCATCTTATTGGATATTTGTTTTTAAATGCTCATCTAGTTGTTATGGTGTTTGCGATTTAACGCTATTTCCAAGGTAGTCAAACTAGGGTTGTTGTAACTGTCCGCTGATAATTTAATGTTTGTCTATAAGTACTGATGCGTTCTCCCCCTCTTTATGTTACTGATTTCCGATGGAGAAAAAAGGTGTGAGTGCTGGTATTGTTACTAGGTCGAAATCTCACCGGGGAAAGAAGGTGTTAGAGCCACCTGTCTTGAAGTCTAGGCGCGTTTCCAAGCCTAGGAAGAGTAAGGCGAGGAGTATTCCTGCCCCGTTGGTTTCGTCAGACTCTTATAGTGCTGATGAGGATTATGTTGAATTTCTGAAGATGTATAAACCTTGTGATGGCTATTCTTCTGGTTCCGATGAAATTGACGCGGACTATGCTGAGTTTTTGAAGACCTACAACCCTCAGGAGTTTTATCCAGGGGTTTCTTCCTCTGATGAAGGAAAAGTTAAACATAAGGGGGTGTCGAAGGAGAAGGAGGTGTCGGAGCCTTCGAAGACGGCGGCTGATCTTGACTAGTCATCCTTGTTGGTGTTTTGACTAGCATTGAGGGTTTTCTAGTTGTATTTTGCTTTGATCATGTACTGAGACTTTTTAGTGACATATCTTTATGCTACTTTTGTATGCCTTTATTATGGATATTTTGCTTGACTTTGGTTCGTGTTTCATTCTTGTATGGCTGCGCCTTATTTGCCCAATTTTTCTTTAAGTGTTTATGTTTTGTGATAGCGCCGTTGTGTGAATAGTTGCGCCTTTGCATGAAAATTAGGCCATAAGCATTACGCTTTTGCCATTGTGTTTTGGCGAGAGGGTTTCGTTCTAAGCATTGCGCTTTCTTGATCGCGCCGTGGCGTTAAGACTTGTATTTTTAAGCATTGCGCTTTCATGATCGTGCCCTGGCGTTAAGGCTTGTGTTCTTAAGCATTGCGCTTTCATAATCGCGCCCTAGCGTTAAGGCTTGTGTTTTTAAGCATTGCGCTTTCGTAATCGCGCCCTGGCGTTAAGGCTTTGGTGATAGACTGACGAGTAGAGATGAATTAAAAACCGAGTGATGGGCCTCGATAAAAACTCCTGCCCTTGTAGGAGAAAAGAGCGTCCCATCACCCCTTTACGTTAATCATAAAAAATGTCTTACATAATTAATGCTAAAGATGAAAATAAGAAATGAAGTGCTCTAGTTTAACTGTAGTAGAACTTGAGGTTCATCACATTCCAAGTCCTCGGGAGTGTCTCGCCTTGGAGAGTTTCCAGCCTATATGCTCCGTTTCCATAAGTCTCTTGTATCCTGAACGGTCCTTCCCAGTTGGGAGCCAGTTTTCCTCCTTTGTCCTTTCCCATTGGTCTTTTGAGGACTAAATCTCCTTCTTTAAAGTTTCTTGGAATTACCTTGGTGTTATATTTGTGGGATACCCTCTGCTTCATGGCAAATTCTCTGAAGTGCGCCTTCTCTCGAATCTCTTCCAGCAAATCTAAGTTCTCTCGTAGTGCTTCCTTGTTTGCATCTGTGGTGAGAGTTTCTCTTCTCCAACTGGGGGGATTGACTTCCACCGGGATCATCGCGTCAGTGCCGTATACCATTTTGAAAGGCGTTTCTCCCGTGGTGGTTTGTATGGTGGTGTGATACGCCCAAAGGATTTCTGGTAGAGGTTCTGCCCAGTTTTTTTTCCTTTTTTGTCAGCTTCCTTTTGATGGCCTTCAGGATCACTTTGTTTGCTGATTCCGCCTGTCCGTTCGCCTGTGGGTGTTCCACCGATCACTTTGGATGACGGCTTCGCTGGTGAACTGGGTACCATTGTCTGACACTATGTACCTGGGTAATCCAAACCTGTATATGATCTTCTTCCAATAGAACTTTTTTACCTTTTCAACGGAGATGGTTGCGACTGGCTATGCTTCCACCCACTTGGTGAAGTAATCCACCGCTACTAGGAGGAATTTTACTTGGTTTTGTGCTGCTGGGAATGGTCATAGTATGTCCACGCCCCACATGTAGAATGGCCATAGAGACATGACCGTCTTTAAGGGCTCGCCTGGGGCGTGATGCAAGTTAGCGTGTCTTTGACAGGCGTCACAGCTGCGTACATAACTAGAGGCGTCTCTCAGAATAGTGGGTCAGAAGAAGCCAGCTCTTATCACCTTTCCTGCCAAAGATCTCCCTCCTATGTGGTTACCACAGGATCCATCATGTATTTCTTTCATGATACGTTGTGATTCCATCTCGCTTACACATAGCAAAAAATAGCGTGTCCCCTACCAGAATGTAGTGTACCGCCGTCTTCTTCAATCTGTTGGCCTCATCTCTTTCTGGTGGCAATATTTCGCTGCGGAGGTATTGAACGATAGATGCCCTCCAATCCTCCTCCTCGATTACCATCAATACGTTTGGGATCTCCGTGCTGGGCTTTGGAATGGTCTCCTGGATCACTGTTTTGTTGTTCCCTGGTTTCTTCGTGCTTGACAGCTTCGAGAGCAAATCTGCTCTGGAATTCTGCTCTCTTGGCACGTAGATCAGCTCAAAAGTATTGAATTGTTCTTTTAGAGTTCTTACCTTCTCTAGGTAGTTCATGAGTTAGGGATCTTTTGTCTGATATTCGCCTGATACTTGGTTTGTTACCAGCTGAGAATTGGTCTTTGCTCGGAGGTCCGTCACTTCCATCTCTCTGGCGAGCTTCATTCGTGCTATCAGGGCTTCATACTCCGCTTGGTTGTTGCTCGCCTTGAAGGCGAAGCGCAGCGATTGCTCTATCATCATACCATCGGGACCTTCTAAGACTACTCCAGCTCCGCTGCCTCTCAGGTTGGAGGCTCCATCCACCGATAGTGTCCATGGTTCCATGCTCGTTTCCTGGGGTGGTGTAATCATTTCCAGGACGAAATCCGCCAATACCTGAGATTTTATGCTTCCTCTTGGTGTGAAAGTTAAGTCGTATTTTGATAGCTCTATTGACCATGCCACCATTCTTCCTGCTAGATCTGGCTTCTTAAGGACCTGTTTGATGGGGTAGTCTGTTTTCACCACTATTTGATGGCTCTGAAAATACTGGCGTAACCTTCGCGCCGTGCATATGATGGCCAAGGATAGTTTCTCAATTTTCTGATACCGCTGTTTACCACGATTTTTAGTAAACAACCGCTAGTTTAATTATTACAAGAGAGATCAACTAGTAAATCTCGGGACATATGGATTGTGTGGAAGATGATGAAAACATATTCATATCTTTGGGTTAAATCGGATAATTTGATAAAAACAGTAAAAGCATTCGACGCAGTCAAATGGTTTGTTTAAAGTAAAATGCTTCAAAGTTAAATTTGCAGAAAACTTGTAAATGAATTGCAAATAAAGTTTAAAGAAAAGACTTTGAAAAGTAAAACATGCAATGAAATAAATTGCAGAATGATAAAGTTGCAGAAAACTTTAAATTGCATGAAACTTAAATGACAAACAAGTAATCAAGACTTGCAGAATGTAAATTGCATTTGACAAATGTAAAATGTTTACAAAGGATGGTACACAGATTCGTACATGTTCCTGTCATTCATTTCGCTCGTTGACATGGGTACTCTGAATATTTTAGGAATTTGCATGTGTATTGAATTGTGGACCCGTTTCTTCTATCAGAAACTTGTATTTATAGACAAACTAACATAACTGCTATAAACCTACAATACGTCTAACTATGCTCCACGTGTCTTGACAATTTGAATTCCCTTTGACACCTGGCGAACCCTTCAAACGTTACTCTCTTTTTGAATATTTTGCTAAGTCCAGAGTACGCTTCTTTCGTTCTGCACAGTACGTTAGACAAACAAACATACACACATACATATATATGCATATATATAGTTTTCGACCATTACCAGTTAGTGTCGAAAATATGCTTTTACACAAATAATATCTTGTCGAACTCGACAAGCTTATTCAGACAACACACGTTCTGTCGAATTCGACAGAACTCTAGGCTTTGACAAGCAACTTTGCACATTAAAAGTCTTTGATGTCAAATGCCTTGATTTTCTCTTGATTTATTGCCAGAATCAGTTTCCAAGAGAATATTAAAAGGCAATAATACTCATTAAATGAGATTTCAACATCTCATTTCAACTCATTAATGCCTGTCGAAAATACAGGCTAACAAATTGCCCCCTCAAAAATGCCAATTCGACTACACGTCAGAGACAAAAGGGAAGAAAGGGCATTTTTGAAGATATTCACCTTTTCAATTCTGCACGTTTACCAAAGACGGCGCAAACGTCAAATCAAAATATTGTCAATCATGACAAAATTTGTAACTGTCACCTCAATCCCCACAAACCATGATTACCAACTTTATAGCTTTGCAGTGGGACACGTGGCAGAATATAAATGGCTAAGATGGAAGAGTGGTGATGTTTCAGTTACCAGATACATGCAAAGTGCAGTGCCTATAAATAGAAAACGTATTCCACCACTTTCATTTTTCTGAAAACCCAAACTCTTCACTTTCTCTCTAGAAACAGAACCATACGCATTCCTTTGAAACAACATCAATCGATCCTCAAATCGTGCATTGTTCTTGCGTTTCTGAGAAATCTAAACCAGCAGTTAAGATCGTCCAGTGATTTCGTTCATCATCACCGTTTCTTTTCTGGGATTTGAGTAAGAAACGAGTTAAATCTGGTGGTTTTAGCTTTTGTTCACTGTGAACTGTCCATCTTCATCACCAAATCAAGAACACCAAGAACACCAAGAACAACAATGGCTGCTTCATCTTCTTCCTCCAGAAACGTGACAATCTACGCCGTTGATGATGCAGAACCCATCATCGTTGATGGTTCAACCTTTGTGTCGGAGCCAGATATGACTTCTGTCGAAGACACTATATGGGGAGAGGAGTTGATGATTCCTCACAAGCTCAGAGGTCGAACTCTTGCCTTTGCAGGACCTCTTCCTTCATCCGACAACTTTAATGAGGATGTAAGTAGCATTTTCCCTCTCAATGTTACTTGTGAGCCCAAAATATTTGTCAACACTGTCTTCGACATGACCTTTTTTGAGACAGGCTATAGAGCCTTTAGATCTGCACCTGTAGTCAGTGATAGTTATTTACCATGGCTTAACAAGGTTGAGAAGGAATATGCCACTTCATGGAAAGAGCGTGGTATATTCGACCTGATCCAGCTGTCGAGAGAAGGACCCAAATACAATGCAGAGATGTTAATAGCTGCCCTTCACTTTTGGGAAAATTCTACTAACACTTTCCACTTAAAGGCAGGAATGATGACCCCAACCCTTTTCGACGTGGCTGCCATCACTGGTCTTCGACCAACAGGACCCACTTATGACCCCAAATACACCACTCCAAACCATCAATTTGATTTCAAAACACTCTCCTACTCAAAATATATTGAGACTTTTCATGATCTTAACAGTGTTGAGGTTTCTCATGAGGAACACATTGCTTTTCTGACGTACTGGCTATCACACTTTGTCTTCTGCACTGGTTCACTTCAAGTGGTGAAGAGGCTCGTTCCTCTCGCCATTATGCTTCATCAAGGACAGGATGTAGCTTTAGGAAGGCTCATCTTAGCTTGTCTCTATGACTCTTTGGGGCAAGCTAATGATATGCTTAAGAAAGTTGAAAAAGGATCACCGCTTACTTTCTCTGGACCCATTTGGCTCTTGCAGTTGTGGCTGAATGCCACATTTGAATCAAACTTCAAACTTTTCCTCCCTTCTTACCTGGAACCTTCGGTCGAAGCTCGACAAATAGAAGGCACTAGGTTGGCCTTGCTGAGGTATAGGGAAACAAACTTGTCGACCAAAGACCTCTTCCTCCATTACTTCAAGACACTCCTGGAGTTCGACGAGTTTAAACACCAAAATACTCCCTTTGTGAAAAGGACTGTTGGGCCTGCTTGGTTTAAGAGGCCATTTCCTGCAACCAACCCAGATGAAGAAGAGGATACAAACAATGTTTGGTCCTGGTTTTTGAGTCCTACAATCCTATCTTCCAGGTTAGGAGTAGAAAGAAGATTCGTAGGTCTGGTCGGATACCAACCTAACCTAGTTGCTCGCCAGTTTGGCCTAAGTCAGTTCAGGCCAAAGAGTTTGTTCAAAAACAAAGATGATATTGTTTTGGGCAACTCTGGAATGTCTGTCGAATTCTTTGAACGGCGCTTGAAGGTTATTGAAGCAAGAAAACCCTACAGGCTGACACCTATTGCCTTCGCCATCCACCATTTATGTACTTTTGAGTTTGCCACCTGGTGGAGTTTGCACTATGAGAGGTGTGCTAAGAACAGCGATGAAGTGCTCCTGCAAGCAATAGAAACGGGGTTCGCAGCACTTCAGCAAAGGACTCCCAAAGGCAAAGGTAATTTTGAATCACTAAAAATGAATGTGATTTCTCAAAGTGTTTGTAACTTTTGAACCCTTTTACTGATGTAAGTCGTTTCTATGTTTCGACATTAGGTGCTTCCAAAGCCAAGGGCGCTACCACTTCGACAGACACCACTACTCCTGGTGCAACTCAGAAGAAAACACTTCCCAACACTGGGGCCAAGGTATTAAGTCCTGACATTGGTTTCCTAACTTAGCATTATTTTTCTCTTTAGTTTTCAAAACCATGTTTCTAATTGCTTCGACTTTTAATTGCAGGTTCGCAAAAGGAACTTGATGGCGTCAAGTGAGGCTGAAGGGCCTATCAAGCAAAAGAAACAGAAAGCTCTCACCATTCAAGAACCACCAGTAAGTGTTTCGACAACTTTCTTAAGTTTTGCTTAGTTTCAACTACAATCTTGTCTTAACAAACATCTATTTCCTTTTCAGTCTGCTGGTAATGTTAATCCAACCATTGCTACCCCTAGTGGAGAGAGCCAAAGAGATAAAAGAAAGGCTGGTGTCGAAACTAGCGAGGCAAACATGCCCCCAAATCCCAAGAAGAAGACTGAAAAGAAGAAGAAGAAGAAAGTTATAAGCAAATCCAATCCTTCTGCAGAGATAGAGAAGGAGACTGAAAACTCAGTCTCTGATCCTCCTGTCGAAGATCAACCAAGCACCCATGTCGAAACTCCTTCGACTGAGGGTCCTATTCTTGAGAAAATAGACCCAAATTTGCAAGACCCTGGCGCTCAGGTAAAGTCTTTATCTTTCAGACTTCGACATATACGCAATCTTTTATGGTTTCTTGACCCTAACTCATGTTATTTCTAACCAGGGTGATAATGAAGACCAAACCACTGCACCAGTTAACAATGATGAAGGTTCGACCCAAGACGTTGGCACCAATCGCGTCGAGGTCGATTTAACCGGAACAAGTCAAAGCCAAGAGAGCGAAGATACTCGCACCACTGATCCTGATCCTGAAAAAACCATAACTGCATCACTTACTGAATCTACCCACTCATCAGAAAACACTGATGTCGAGATGGAGACTGACGCTGACGACGACATTATGCCTGAAGCCACTGAAGGAGGCTCTGACATTCTTCCTGTTTCCTCGACATCAAAGTTATCTGCTGATATTGGAATCTCAGAAATGCAGTTTATTGCTATGAAAGAAACTGATCCTGCTGCAGCACTCAAAATGCTTTTGTCAAGCAAAGGAAGCAAAGAACGAAGCAAAGGCGCCTCTCAACACAGCAGCTCGACTGCCTCTGATACTGATATCAGTTCGACGGTGAGGCAAGACTCTTTGCTCCTCAAGTTGCACACAGACTATATTAACCAAGATGTTTTTACTCTGATTGAGGCAAACCCTAGTAGTGCGTTTTCTCACTTGGGCTTCCTGAAAAAGCTTCACAATCCTTTGACGGATGGTATTACCTTAAGCAAAGTCATCCAGCTTGAAAACCTCATTGATGGTTTTACTCAGGCCATACAAAGGAGAAAAACGAATGCCATGAAGCTGGAGGCTCAAACCCATGCTCACGCTGCATTAGTTGAGAAGGCTAACACTGCCCAAGCCAATGTCGAACGTTTGGAGAAGGACATCGAGTCGAATGCGGAGCTCACTCAATACAACCAGAACATTGCTGCTTGGGAAGGTGAGATTGCAGAATTGCACTTGAAGATTCAGAGTCTCAATGCTAAGATTGATGCAGAGAAAATCAAACGTGACGAAGCAAAAGCCAATCTTACTACTGCTGTTAAAGCCTGGATTGACAAAGAGGCTAATGAGGGCATCAAGGCCTTTAGTGCTTCAGCGGCAGTGGAAGAAGAAATTCAGAACTTGATGGAGTCGAGTAAAGTTCTCGACAAGGAAGTTGCTTCATTCAAGAGCTTGTATGAAGATTTGAAAACAAAGTTTTAGACTTGTAATAATTTGATTTTTTCTTCTTAGCTTCATTTCACTTTTGAACAATTTTATCAAGTTTTTGGTTTGTAATTCGACAATGCCCGTTTTGTGGCGAACAACCTTGTGATCACCAATATTTTGTCATGCTTTATGCTTTGTTGATTTTTTATTTCTTGCAACGCTGGTTTATACTTTTCACGTATTGACCATTTATTTTTCACAAACGTCATTCAATGGTAATGTTTTGAACCTTTGAATTCTTTTGGTATTTTTAACAACACGAAAACCTGAGCAGTCAAAGAACGCCAAAACGAGGCAGTCAAGTCAAAGGGTGGCAACAGCAAAACTTTGTTAAATGAATTGCATTAATGGTTAGGTTGACCCATAAGACTTGACAGCACTATAAAAGGAGGTGTTTTTCCTCATTTTTACTCATCAAGAGTGATTTGAGTAATCCTTAACAAAGAATCGAACCATGGAAAAACCCAACATTAAAGATGCCTCATGCTCCAAAGAGAAGAACAAAAAGGGTGCAGAACCATGGCGTTGCGAGGAAAATAGACTACGCTATGAGAGGAACAAAGAGGGACTCATTTTGACAGAATCAGAAGAAGAAGAACTAGGCTCCGACCTGGAGGAGTTTCTATGGACACATGAGGAAAGATTGAATGAATACCCACCAGTAGTTCAGGAACTTGCTGATATAGCAATAGCCCTTTGTAGGGGTACCATGAAGAAGGTGGAGTCAGAGGTTTCTAAGCCTAAGGCTCAGCCTAAATAATGTTGTTTTTCTCATGATGTACTAAGAATTCTCCCATTGCAATAAAACAATATTATTCTTCTACTTTCGAGTTATGGCCAATTCTTGTTATTTGCCATTTTGTTTTTTCTGTTTGATTCTTATTCTGCGCTTATTTTCACTTCGAGTAGAGCAGGTTTATGTTCTTTCAAATATTTCCCATTTATACCCAAAGTACGTTTCTCAGGAGTTAACTCCTCAATTTCATACGCACCATTAGAATAAACTTGAACAACTTTGAATGGTCCTTCCCAATGTGGTGACCACTTTCCTAAGACTCTGTCTCTTTTATCCATTGGCAAAATGACTTTCCAAACCAGATTTCCAACACTAAAGGTTTTGGACTTAACCTTTTTATTATAAGCTTTAGTGACTCTTTCTTTCTGTCGAATCAACATCTCTAAAGCTTTGACTCTCTCTTCATCTAAATCAACTAATTCATCCAACATCATATCCCAATAATGATTTCTTGGGATTTCTGCCTGTCTTTGAACTCTAACTGATTGTAAGTGTATTTCGACTGGCAAGACAGCATCATGTCCATATGTTAGACGAAAAGGTGTGGTATTAGTTGATTCCTTTGGCGAATTCCTACACGCCCATAAGACTTGATCTAGAGTCTTGTTCCAATTTCTAGGTTTTTGGGCAATATGCTTTTTAATCAGACCAATAATGATCTTATTAGCAGCTTCCACTTGACCATTTGCTTGTGCATAATATGGTGTAGAAGTTAACAATTTAAAACCAGTTTGTTGAGCAAACTCGACCATTTTTCGTCCAGTGAAAACTGAACCTTGATCTGTAGTAATAGACTCAGGTATACCAAACCTATAAATAATGTGACTTTGTATAAAACTAATCACTGCTTCTTGGTCAACATTTGGTAATGGAATTGCTTCTATCCATTTGGTAAAATAATCTATACCAACTAGAATATAGCGTTGGTTTTTGGACGAACTTGGTTTAATTTCACCAATTAAATCTAAAGCCCATCCTCTAAAAGGCCAAGGTTTTACTATTGAATGAAGTTCACTTGCAGGTACGTGTTGTATGCCTGAATGTTTTTGGCACTCTTGACAACCCTTAGCAAACTCTATACAATCTTTTAGCATTGTTGGCCAGTACACACCTTGTCGAAACAGTAACCATTTCATTTTATGGCCTGCCTGATGGGATCCACATGTGCCACTATGCACATCAGATATAGCCAAATAGGCTTCAGTTTCACTTAAACACTTTAGCAAAACTCCCTCAGGTGTCTTTTTCATTAGCTCATTCCCAATGATGACATAACTTAAGGCTCTGTATTTTATCTTTCTATTTGTCATTCCGTTTGGATCTCGCAGATACTCGACAAGTGGTTTTCTCCAATCAGTATCAGCTAGATTGTCAATGGCAAAAATTTCAAAAATTTCTGAATTTTCGTCAAGGTCGTCATATTGACCATTGTCTTGTGGTACATCTGCCCCCACAAGTTTTGGCATTGACAATTCCAAAGTAGCAGGTTGATCAATAATGATTTTATCTTTGATTTCAATCAACTCCACCAATTTCTCATTGGAAATTTTGTAACCAGAAGCTATTTGAGCCAAATCATTGGCTTCTTGATTTTCTATACGAGGCACATGTTCAATGGTGACTTGGTCGAAACGTTTTAACAAAGAAATTGCTATGACAAAATATTTCATCAAGTGTTCTTTTATACACTTGTATTCTTTTGTCAATTGTTTCAAAACCAGTTCTGAATCACCTCTGATCAGGATATTTTTTGCCCCCAAGTCCAATAAAATTTCTAAGCCTGCTATTAAAGCTTCATACTCTGCTTCATTATTTGAGCAGAATCCATTAATTTTATATTTGAACTTAGTGGGTATTTTGGAAGGGGAAATAATTAGAATCCCAATTCCAACTCCATGTTTATGTTTAGAACCATCAAAATACAATTTCCAGGGTTGTGATTCTACATAAGTTTGTGGAGTTTCTATTACAGAATGATCTGCTATAAAATCAGCCACAATTTGGCCTTTGACTGCCTTTAGAGGTTTATATGTTAATGAATACTCTGTTAAGGCTAAGGCCCATTTTCCAATTCGACTATGCAAAATTGGTTTAGACAACATATGCTTAATGATATCACAGTGAGAATAAACAAAAACATCAACAGGCTTTATATAATGCTTGAGTTTTATACAAGAGAAATACAAACATAAGCATAGTTTTTCAATACTACTATATCTAGTTTCAGCATCATTTAATACCCTACTTAAGTAATAGATGGCTTTTTCTTCACCATTTTCATCTTCCTGGGCAAGCATACTACCCAGTGTCGAATCTGATGCTGATATATACAACTTCATGAACTTGTTCCTTATTGGAGGCATCAACATTGGTGGCTTCGACAAATAACTCTTGATTTCGTCAAAAGCTCGTTGTTGATCTTGCCCCCAAGTGAAAATATCTTCTTTCTTGAGACGAAGTAGTGGCGAGAAAGGCTGAGCTTTACCACTTAAATTTGAGATGAATCTCCTCAAGAAATTGATCTTCCCAAGTAGGGACTGAAGTTGCTTTTTAGTAGTTGGAGATTTTGTCTCCATGATAGCCTTCGTTTTGTTTTGATTTATTTCAATGCCCTTTTTGTGCACAACGAACCCAAGGAAATCTCCTGCATTAACACAAAAAGCACACTTTAATGGATTCATTTTTAATCCATATTTCCTCATCTTTTCAAAGGACTTTTTCAAATGATCTAAATGATCAACCTTTGACGAGGATTTGACAACTATGTCGTCAATATACACTTGCATAAAAGTGTCTATGTATTCATGGAAAATTAGATTCATTGCTCTTTGATAAGTGGCCCCAGCATTTTTCAAACCGAAGGGCATCACTACCCATTCATACGTGCCTAATGCCCCTGGGCATCTAAAAGCAGTTTTGGGTACATCATTTTCAGCAATGAAAATTTGGTTGTAGCCAGAATAACCATCTAGCATACTTAAATATTCAAATCCTGCTGCTGAATCAATTAGCATTTCTGCTACAGGCATAGGATATTCGTCTTTTGGTGTAGCATTATTCAAATCTCTAAAGTCTATACATACTCTAAGAGAACCATTTTTCTTAATCACAGGCACTATATTTGCTAACCATTCGACATACCTTGCTGTTCTGATGAATTTGCTCCTCAGCAGCCTCTCAATTTCTTCCTTGATCTTTGACATAATTTCTGGTGCAAACCTTCTAGGCAATTGTTTTACTGGTTTTTTGTCTGGTCGAACTGGAAGTTCATGTTCCACCAATTTTCTGCTCAAACCTGGCATTTCATTGTAATCCCAAGCAAAACAATCTTTGTATTCCACTAGAAGTTGCACTACTTTCGCCTTCAGATCTGGAGGAATGTTTGCACTAATATATGTTGGTCTTTTCATCAGACCATCTCCAAGGTCAATTTCTTGCAAAGGATCCTGTGCTTGCATCTTATGACTTTGACTAATTGGATCTTTTTCAAATCCTAAGGGTTCGTCGTCATAGATGCAGTCCAGTTTTTGCAATTCTGGCTCTTGTTTGCCAATCTTTTCACCATTGGCTATATCAGCCATATTTTCTGAAACTGAATTGGCTTCCAAAGCCATCTTGATTCTGTTTTCAGCCATGTAGGCCGTAATCCTTGCCCAAGTTTGGGACTCAGACATAGTAGTTTTCTTTGACATCCCAACCAGTTGGGCATTTGTGGCTTTCATACTCGCCATCCTCGCTGTTTCCATCCTCTCTCTCCCACAAGAAACCATGTGTGGGATCCAGTTTGATTGCATGGTGACCATTTCTTGCTAGACGATATGCAAAGTCTTTCTCAGTGCATGGTGAAATTGTTGCCAATTTCTTGTCGAAGGAATGCTTTGTCAAATGATGAACTTCAGTTTTGAAGTAGCTTTGATCTGCTTCAATATTTTCCACTATTCCATCCTCCCGCCAGATAATGAGGCGTTGGTGCAGGGTAGAAGGAACTGCCCCTACTCCATGAATCCACTCTCGACCTAGAAGTAGATTGTAATTTGCCTTAGAGGCCACAACCAAGAACAAGGTTGGCCTTACAGTGCTTCCAACAACCACTTCTAACTGGATTGCTCCCAAAGAGAAACCAGTTTCACCCTCATAGTTTGAAAGAACTATGTTGTGAGGATGAAGATCCACCAAAGATTTGCCAATTTTTCTGAGCAAAAATTCTGGCATGAGATTAACAGCAGCACCACCATCAATTAGCACTTTGTTGATCCCCACATTGTTCACTTTAGCCTGTATGAAGAGAGGCTTCAAGTGACTCTTCATGCCTTCATCTGGCCTTTCAAATGTAGCCATTTGATCTTCTAGAGCACCATTGCTCGTCACATAGTAACATACTGGCCTATGAAGGGCCATTTGCATTCCAGATTCCTCTTCGTCATCTGTCACTTCAGAGCAAACGTCGAATTCCCTTGGTAAGATTGACACAACATTGACGATTATGTCGAGATCAGGCTCAGAATCCAAAAAGTCATCTGCTTCCATGTGGTCATCTTCGACATTACCAGCAACTGAAGACTCTATTTTCGATTCGCCTAACCTTTCTTTCATTG
Source organism: Trifolium repens (assembly GCA_030408175.1). Lineage (NCBI taxonomy): Eukaryota > Viridiplantae > Streptophyta > Magnoliopsida > Fabales > Fabaceae > Trifolium > Trifolium repens. The sequence continues at coordinate 48,261,548 of CP125836.1, read as the reverse complement.
GCTTTTTTGCCAATTCCAAAGGCCTTCTTCCATTACCATCAGTAGTTAATGGGGATTGTTGAGCAGCCACTTTTTTCTGGCGTTGATATCTACGCCATTGGGACCTTGTCATGGGATTTTTCCCTTTGTAATTATTCCTGTAATCATATTTCCTTGACTCAGGATCCTTTTTGGGATTGCTGTTACTGGAGTTCCCTCTCTCCATGTTCCTTTGACCATAGTCCATGCTTCTTCCATGAACCCATTGGTTGACAGGTGTCCTGTTTGAGGGGACAAATGATTTTTGTGGTCCCAACCTCTGGTGTACAGGTGCCTGCTGGCTATTCAGAGTATTGGAATAAGTTGGCTTTTGATTTGGCCAATTGTTTCTGTTTTGACTATGAGGCAGAAACTTGTTGAGGCCTGCAGCAGCCTTCTTGTCGAACATGGCACTACAATGAGGACATAATGTAGCTTCGCCATCATTTTCTTTGCAGCGTTGAAGGAAATCCAATAAAGTCTCCCCTGCTTGTGGATACACCTCTTCCACTTTGTTTTCGTACTCCTCCTCAGGAATGGAGATTAATTGCCCCCCTTCAGTGAGGTTCAATGCTTCTATCATCAGGCACTCAAAAGGCTCTGTGTAAGCAGCATCAGCAATCTGCAATGGATTCTCGTCCACCTGCTGTTTGGATTTTGGCTTTTCGCCAAATTTGAGTCTTCCCTCCTGTAGGGCTTTCTGGACCAGATCCCTGAAAAGAACACATTGTGAGGTTTTATGACCCAAGAAATTATGGTATTTACAAAAACCTCTTTTATTACGTTGTTCCAAAGGTGGAATTTTCAAACCCTTTGGTACAATTATTTGGCCATCAGCAACCAATAAGTCAAAAATTTCATCACACTTAGTAATGTCAAAAGTGTATGTCTTAGAAACAAATCTATCATTTTTTGGTTCGACGGGATTTTTCCCATTTGATGGTCTTAACATTTTACAAGTATAGGGAGGGCCTGGTTTTAACTCAGCCACGTTAACCTCATTATTTTCTATGTAATCCTGACCATCGTCGAACTCATTTTCACTTTCATAAGTGTCTATGTATGCCACTTTTTCTTTTTTGTGAAACTTAGAATTTCTGACTTTTTCAGCCCTGAGGCGTTCAACCTGTCGAACACGATCTGCTAATTGGGCCATGTCTCTCAAATGTTGAGTATCTAACTTTTTCCTAATGGAATAGTCGAGGCCACCAGCAGCCATCTCAACCAATTCATGTTCAGGCACTTGGGTAAAGCACCTTGCCTTAAGGAGGCGAAACCTGTTTAGATAGTCATCAATGGCTTCTGAGGTTTTGCGCTTCATACTGGCTAATTCTTTGAGACTAATCCTAGATTGTCCCATATAGAATTGTTCATGAAATAGCCTTTCCAATTGAGTCCAAGTATGAATTGAATGAGGGGGAAGTGTGGTAAACCACGTAAAGGCATTTTTAGTGAGGGAATTGGGAAAAAACTTCATCTTTAAATCTTCATTATTTGCCAAATTCCCTGCCTCTGCCAAATATCTGGCAATATGTTCGACAGTAGATTCATTAGTATCACCAGCAAATTTTGTGAATTTGGGAATCTTCCATCCCCTTGGCAATTCTGCCTGTAATACATATTCAGACAAGGGTGACACAAAATTTGGTCTATGCAACCCTGTATTCAAACCATTTTGGGCCAAAATATTTTCTACTAAATTGGCCAAGTTATTTTGCCCTGCAACATTTTCTTGTCGAACTTGCCTAAGAACATTATCAGCATCTTGGTTTCTATTAACCAAAACTACTTCTGGTTCTTGTTGTTCTCTCTCGATGCGCACTGGTTGGGCTTGGACTCCTGTTTGAATCTCCGGGTTTACACGGGGAATTCTTTGATTATTTGGAGCATCAGGGGCACCAAAAAAGTCTGCCATCCTTCCCATTTGATTGGCTAACAATAAATAATTGTCATTGGCTGTTTGTAACACAGGATTGAAGATTGTGCCAATCTGTTGGGTCAACGCGTTCACCATGTCATGGTTACTTTCGTCCATTTGTTGCCTAAGTACATTCATAGAATTATTCGTCAAGTTCAGAGAATTTCCCCTATTTCCCATCGCAGAAGACGAGGGAGAACTTTCTACAGAAGGCCAATTATACAGGCTTGCCATCGTTGTCGTTGGCATCCCATATTGTGGGTTTCTGGGCAACCATGGGGGTCTTGACGGTGTTCCACCAACTTGACTACCGTCTGTGTACCCATACATGTGTGATACATTCGTTGGCATGGATGATACATTCATTTGTGTCATCATTGCACCATTCGTATTTGGAGGAACAAACCCTACTGCCATACTTGAAGTAGTGGCAGACATTGTTGATCCACTGGCGCTTGCACCAACGGTTCCAGAATTTATCATAGGGTTTGTACCCCCACCATTAGGATTATTGCTTGGGATACTTTCAGAAGTTGTAGAATTCAGGGCAGGATTTGTTGACCCACCAGTAGGATTGGCGCCAGGATTGCCAGATACTGGTTGATTTGGTTGCCCTGTCGAATTTGGAACAGGATTGGTTTCTGTCCCATTATTGTTATTATTATTATTATTGTTAGGGTTAGGATTGTTTGGTGGTCTCACCATTCTGGAACGAGGACGCTTTGGTATATTTGAAAAAACTGGAAGGGACTTACCACTCCTCAAATGCATATACAAATATACACACAATCAAAGTACAAACACCAAACAACAAATTTTGTATGAAAAATTTTCAAAAATTCACTAAGTAAAAATTACACAATCCAGAAGTCCCACTGGGCGTGCCAATTTGTTTACCCCGATTTTTAGTAAACAACCGCTAGTTTAATTATTACAAGAGAGATCAACTAGTAAATCTCGGGACATATGGATTGTGTGGAAGATGATGAAAACATATTCATATCTTTGGGTTAAATCGGATAATTTGATAAAAACAGTAAAAGCATTCGACGCAGTCAAATGGTTTGTTTAAAGTAAAATGCTTCAAAGTTAAATTTGCAGAAAACTTGTAAATGAATTGCAAATAAAGTTTAAAGAAAAGACTTTGAAAAGTAAAACATGCAATGAAATAAATTGCAGAATGATAAAGTTGCAGAAAACTTTAAATTGCATGAAACTTAAATGACAAACAAGTAATCAAGACTTGCAGAATGTAAATTGCATTTGACAAATGTAAAATGTTTACAAAGGATGGTACACAGATTCGTACATGTTCCTGTCATTCATTTCGCTCGTTGACATGGGTACTCTGAATATTTTAGGAATTTGCATGTGTATTGAATTGTGGACCCGTTTCTTCTATCAGAAACTTGTATTTATAGACAAACTAACATAACTGCTATAAACCTACAATACGTCTAACTATGCTCCACGTGTCTTGACAATTTGAATTCCCTTTGACACCTGGCGAACCCTTCAAACGTTACTCTCTTTTTGAATATTTTGCTAAGTCCAGAGTACGCTTCTTTCGTTCTGCACAGTACGTTAGACAAACAAACATACACACATACATATATATGCATATATATAGTTTTCGACCATTACCAGTTAGTGTCGAAAATATGCTTTTACACAAATAATATCTTGTCGAACTCGACAAGCTTATTCAGACAACACACGTTCTGTCGAATTCGACAGAACTCTAGGCTTTGACAAGCAACTTTGCACATTAAAAGTCTTTGATGTCAAATGCCTTGATTTTCTCTTGATTTATTGCCAGAATCAGTTTCCAAGAGAATATTAAAAGGCAATAATACTCATTAAATGAGATTTCAACATCTCATTTCAACTCATTAATGCCTGTCGAAAATACAGGCTAACAACCGCGTCTCTGCCCCTTTGAATATCTTGCTCACAAAGTATACTGGCTTCTCCTCTCCTTCTACCTCATGTACTAGTGCTGAACTCAGGGCATTTTCTGAGACGGCGAGATAGAGTAACAGAGGATGCTTCCTCGCACTGGGGTGTCCATGCGAACCTTTCACCCTTCCTCAAGGTAGCGAAGAAGTGAACTGACCTCTCTCCTGCGCAAGAAAGAAAACGTGATAGGGCTGCTATTCTGCCCGTTAACTGATGTACCTCTTTTGCTGATGTTGGGCTCCTCATCTCTATTATTGCTTGACATTTCTCTGGTTTGGCTTCGATCGCTCTGCTGGTCAGCATGAACCCTAGGAATTTTCCTGCCTGTACGCCAAATGAGCATTTCGCCGGATTCAACCTCATGTTATATTTCCTTACTGATGCCAATATCTCCTCTAAGTCTTCATGGTGCTTGGTTTCGTCGGTGCTCTTTATCACCATGTCGTCAATGTAGACTTCTAGGTTTCGCCCTATCTGATTGGCGAACACTCTGTCCATTAGGCGTTGATATGTGGCACCTGCGTTCTTGAGGCCGAAAGGCATCACCTTGTAGAAGTAATTGCATGTGCTTGTCATGAAGGCGGTATGAGGGGCGTCGAGCGCGTTCATCTTGATTTGGTTGTAGCCGGAGTAGGCGTCCATGAAACTGAGCATTTTGTATCCCGATGCGCCGTCTATGAGTCTGTCTATGCTGGGCAGGGGATATGGGTCTTTCGGACAAGATTTGTTGAGGTCAGTAAAGTCCACGCACATTCTCCATTTCCCGTTGTTTTTCTTTACGAGTACCACGTTGGCTAGCCATTCAGGATATTTGATTTCATTTATGAACTGTGCTTTCCTTAGCTTTGCGACTTCTTCCTCCATCGCTATCCTTCTTTCTTCGCCCTGCTTTCTCTTTCGCTGTGATATGGGTTTCGCCTTTGGGAAAATAGCTAGCTTGTGGGTGATGATGTTTTCGTCTATTCCTTGCATATCTTTTGGGTGCCATGCGAATAGGTCCACATTTCGCTTCAAGATATCCAGGATCCTTCCTCTTTCCTCTGGCTGCATGTCTGATCCCAGATTGGTTGTCTGGTGGCTCTCTTTCCCAATATGTATTTCCTCTAACTCGCCTATGGGACTGACTCTGTCATCTTTGTATTCTTCCATTGGATCTAAGTCTGCTGCCTCGGTCATGTTGGCGGTGTGTTCGCCTTGGGAGGGGTCGTCCATGACTTGATGTTTTTTAGTTTTAAGGCTGGATTCGTAACACTGGCGAGCCAGAATTTGATCTCCTCTGACCATTCCTACTCCCCCGTTGTCCAAGGGGTACTTGATTGCCAAGTACAGTGTTGACATGGCTGCTCCCAGGGTGTTGATCGCGGGTCTGCCAATGATAATGTTATATGATGCGCACAATGTTCTGACGACTAGGTATCGTACCTTAATTGTTTTGGCGTTCTCTTTATCACCGAAGGTTGTCAACAGTGTGATGTGCCCCATTACTTCAGCTTGTTCTCCTGCAAATCCCACCAGTGTTCCATGGTATGGCTGCAACTGCTCGCCGGCGAGTTGCATGGCCTTGAAGGCGTCCCAATACATGATGTCTGCTGAACTTCCTGAATCTATCAGCACTATTTTTACATCGCAGTTCAATATTTGTACCTGGATGACGAGGGAGTCATCGTCGTGGGGTACCACCCCCTTAGCATCATTTGGCGAGAACGACAAGTCTGGTGCAGGGGGAAAGGCCACATGGTTGATCAAGTGCGCTTCCCTGTTTGCCCTGCGAAGGTATCGTTTCCTCGCCGAGCTAGACTCGCCTCCTCCAGCGAATCCTCCGGCTATGGTGTTAACTGCGATTCTTACTTCCTCCTTTCCTTTGTCTCCTTCGGCGTTTGGGCTCCGTGGTGCTTTCGCGTTGTCAGACCTTTCTTCGTTTCTCTGTGCTGCCTTTTCTATGAATTTCCTGAGGTGACCGCTGCGGATCAATTCTTCAATCAAATCGCGTAACTTGTAACATCTCTCCGTATCATGTCCCTTGCATCGATGATAGCGACACCACTCATTGACGTTGGGTCCTAATGTTATGTGGCGCTCTGGCTCTTGTGGCCTGGTGGCGAGGTTGGTGTGCAGGATTTCCTCTAATATGTGTACCCGAGTGTCGTTGAGTGGCGAGTATTCTTCGTATCGCCGGGATGGTCTGTCGTTGCGCCTAGGGGTGTATTGGGGCCTTTCTTGCCGGCTTGGCCATCTGGAGTCGCGGTTGGACCAACGTCGTTGATTTCGCTCCGGCGTTCTACTGTCGCGGTAGTCCGCGACTCTCTCCCTAGAGTCCCTCGACCTATTTTCCGCGTTGCTCTCCTCCCCTTTGATATAGCACTATGCTCGCTTCATCACTTTCTGCATCGTCTCGCAGGTTTCTGCGCTAGGGACTCGTTGAAGTGCCCCGCCTTAAGGCCGTTGTGGAATGCTGCTACGAACATTTCTTGGTTGGGATTTGAGACTTTGATCGTTGCCTCACTGAATCGGACGAGGTACTCCCCGAGGGTCTCTGAGCCTCCCTGGCGAATGCTGAACATGTTAGTCGTTGTGAATTGTACATGTTTGCTTTCGGCAAATTGGTGTATGAACTTGCGATGAAAGTCTGCATAACTGGTGATGGAATTGTCAGGCAGGTTCATGTACCACCGCAACGCCGCGTCTTTGAACGTGCTAGAGAGGAGTTTGCACTTCAAATGTTCCTCAGCACCTATGATGGAGGTCTGTGTTCCTACCGCCATTAGGTGTTCCAGTGGGTCGGTCTTGCCGTCGAAGCTTGGTAGTTGGGGAATCTTGAAGTTCGCGGGAACTTGTGCATCCCAAAGTGTTTGTACCAAAGGTTGGGAGTCTTTTACTTCTTCTTCTTCAGAATCCTGATTTGCCTTTGCTTATTTCTCTTCTTCTCGTTCCTTTTGTATCTCAGTGACTTTCGACTGTATGCGGCGTATCTCGCCCATTGCCTGTTGCAGTGTTGAGGTGTGGTCATTATTGGGAGTATCCCCAGCCATGGTTATGGCTGCACTCACTCCTGAGTTTCTTGAGGCCTGGGAATGATTTTACCAGGGCCCCACGGTGGGCGCCAGATGTTCCTGTGTAGAACTTAAAGGAATATCTCCTATGATATTGTGGTTAGTGTTCTTGTGTATTATCGTTCTTCTTTTGATTTTGTTAACCTCCTCTTATATATATATATAGGGTGATGAAGGGGCGGTTACCCCTATCCCCTCTTTGCGTGATCGTGGCCTACCGGGCCTCTCATTTCCCGCCTGAGGACGGTTATTGCTTCTCACGATCTCTAAGTGGGGGAATAACTCCCATGCCACGTGTTTCCTAACTGATCCCAGTCATCAGATCGTGGGCGTGTGGGTGCCTGATGTTGGGCTTCTTCGGGTCATGAGTAGAGCTGGGCGTGACCTGATTCTTGAGAAGGATTTGGCCTATATTTGCTTGGGCCATGGTTTATTTGCCCGTTACAAATAAGTATTAAAATATATAAACAAAACACTGCAATGTAATTTTGCGGGTTGGTTCGATTTTGAAGAATCAATCTGAAATCCAATCCGATCCGGCAATTTAAAAAAAAATAATTCAATTTTTGATTTTTATTTGATTTGGGTTTTTTTTCAATTGGTTTGAATTTGAGCACCATGACATTTTACACCGAGAGGTTTATAAGGGCTACGAAACAAAACATGGGCTACAAAATTGCCGCGCTTCTTCTTCTTCTTCTTCTTTCTTCATAGAAGCAAAACCTGATTGCTCAATTCACACTAATCAACAACCATGGTGTTCATCGTTCCACCCACCGGAAAAATCCTATCCCTCAACATAAACCCTAACACCACCACTCTCCATGATCTTAAACTCCAAGTCGAACAATTTCACGGTATACCGATTTCACAGCAACGTTTATTCCTTTCACAGAGTCTTCGATTACTTGGCGATAACGATTCTCTTCTAATCTCAAATCTCGGCGTTGGAAATTACTCAACCCTAACCCTACACGTTCCTTTCTATGGCGGTACTCAACCTCCCGCCATTCCTAAACCGCCTCGATTCGATTTTCTCAATTCAAAACCGCCTGCTAATTACGTCGCCGGACTTGGTCGTGGTGCCACCGGGTTTACCACGAGGTCGGATATTGGTCCTGCTCGTGCTGCTCCTGATTTGCCTGATATATCCGCTGCGGCTGCCGGTGCGGCTCCTGGTGTTGGAAGGGGGAGAGGGAAAGGTGGGGAGGATGCCGCGGAGGACAATGATGAAGAGGAGGATAAGGGATATAATGAGAATCAGAAATTTGATGAGTTTGAAGGTAATGATGTTGGTTTATTTGCTTCTGCTGAATACGATGAGGATGATAGAGAAGCTGATGCTGTTTGGGAAGGGATTGATAAGAGAATGGATTCGAGAAGGAAGGATCGTCGAGAAGCTAGGTTGAAGCAAGAGATTGAGAAGTATAGAGCTTCGAATCCGAAAATTACTGAACAATTTGCTGATTTGAAGAGGAAATTGTATACTTTATCTACTGATGATTGGCAGAGTTTAGAGAAGTTTGAGAGCGGTGGTTATTCGTCGAAGAATAAGAAGAAGAGGTTTGAGAGTTTTGTTCCTGTTCCTGATACTCTTCTTGAGAAAGCAAGGCAAGAGCAAGAGCATGTTACGGCGTTGGATCCGAAGAGTAGGGCTGCTTCAGCAAATGGTACTGAGACTCCATGGTCACAAACACCTGTTACCGATTTAACTGCTGTTGGTGAGGGTAGAGGTACTGTTTTGTCATTGAAATTGGATAGGTTGTCTGATTCAGTTTCCGGTATGACTAATGTTGACCCAAAGGGGTATCTTACTGTTCTTAATAGTATGAAAATTACTAGTGATGCTGAGATTTCTGATTTTAAGAAGGCTAGATTGTTGCTCAAGAGTGTTACTCAAACGAATCCGAAACATCCTCCCGGTTGGATTGCTGCTGCCAGGTTAGAGGAGTTGGCTGGTAAGCTTCAGGCGGCTAGGCAATTGATACAGAAAGGGTGTGAAGAATGTCCCAAAAATGAAGATGTGTGGCTTGAGGCTTGTAGGCTGGCGAATCCCGATGATGCGAAAGCTGTGATAGCTCGGGGTGTTAAGTCGATTCCTACTTCTGTTAAGTTGTGGATGCAGGCTTCGAAATTGGAAAACAATGATATGAACAGGAGTAGGGTGTTGAGGAAAGGGCTTGAGCACATTCCTGATTCGGTTAGATTGTGGAAGGCTGTTGTGGAGCTTGCCAATGAAGAAGATGCTAGACTTTTACTTCACAGAGCTGTGGAATGTTGTCCATTGCATGTGGAATTGTGGCTTGCACTTGCTAGGTTGGAAACTTATGACAATGCTAAGAAGGTTCTCAATAGGGCAAGAGAGAGGCTGCCCAAGGAGCCGGCTATATGGATAACAGCTGCCAAGTTGGAAGAAGCTAATGGAAACACATCCATGATTGGCAAGATCATTGAGAGGGGTATAAGGGCTTTGCAGAGAGAAGGTGTGGTTATTGATAGAGAAGCTTGGATGAAGGAAGCAGAGGCTGCAGAACAGGCTGGTTCGGTTGCAACTTGTCAAGCAATAATCCACAACACAATTGGAATTGGAGTTGAAGAAGAAGATAGGAAAAGGACATGGGTAGCTGATGCCGAGGAATGCAAGAAAAGAGGTTCTATTGAGACTGCTAGAGCTATATATGCTCATGCCTTGACTGTCTTCTTAACTAAGAAGAGCATATGGCTCAAAGCAGCACAGCTTGAGAGGAGTCATGGTACCAGGGAATCTCTTGATGCATTACTTCGTAAAGCAGTTACTTACAGACCTCAGGCTGAAGTTCTTTGGCTTATGGGTGCCAAGGAGAAGTGGCTTGCTGGAGACGTGCCTGCAGCTCGTGCTATACTCCAAGAAGCTTACGCTGCCATTCCCAATTCAGAGGAAATATGGCTTGCAGCTTTTAAACTAGAGTTTGAAAATCACGAGCCCGAAAGAGCTAGAATGTTGTTGGCTAAAGCGAGGGAGAGAGGAGGTACAGAGAGAGTCTGGATGAAATCAGCTATCGTAGAGAGAGAACTAGGAAACATTGAAGAGGAAAGGAAACTGTTAAATGAAGGGTTGAAGCAATTCCCTTCATTTTATAAATTGTGGTTGATGCTTGGCCAACTTGAGGAACGGCTTGCTGAGGCCGCAAAGCAGCAGGGTCAGCCTGAGAAGAAGCATGCTCACAATATGGAAGCTAAGAAGGTCTATGATTCTGGACTGAAAGCCTGTCCTAATTCTGTACCCCTTTGGCTCTCTCTTGCTAATCTTGAAGAGGAGATGAGTGGGCTGAGTAAAGTTCGTGCAATTCTCATAATGGCTCGAAAGAGGAATCCTCAAAATCCTGAACTCTGGCTAGCAGCTGTTAGAGCAGAATTAAAGCATGGACATAAGAAAGAAGCTGATAATTTGATGGCAAAAGCATTGCAGGAGTGTCCCAACAGTGGCATTCTATGGGCAGCTTCAATTGAGATGGTTCCTCGTCCCCAGCGTAAAAGCAAGAGTATGGATGCCCTAAAGAAATGTGACCATGATCCCCATGTTATAGCTGCTGTGGCCAAATTATTCTGGATTGACAGGAAGGTGGACAAAGCCAGGAGTTGGTTGAATAGGGCTGTGACACTTGCTCCTGACATTGGTGATTTTTGGGCTTTGTGCTTCAAATTTGAATTACAGCATGGAACTGAGGAGAACCAGAAAGATGTATTGAAGAGATGTGTTGCTGCTGAACCAAAACACGGGGAGAAATGGCAAGCGATCTCAAAGGCAGTAGAGAACTCTCACCAACCGACAGAATCCATCTTGAAGAAAGTGGTGATTGCACTTGGGAAGGAGGAGAAGGCAGCTGAGGATAGCAAACATTGATTTACCAGAACTCTCGCTTCTTTGTGTCAAAAAAGGGATTGTAGCATCTTTACCATTGGTTAGTTTTGAAATTTGATTATATCTGAATTATTAATAATTCTATTGTTATATCTCATGTAGACTACTCTATGATGTAGAGTTATGAAGGAACGTGTACTTGAAACTCAGCCATCATTTTTGTTTTCCAACTAGAGACCTTTTTTATAACAATGCATTATTCCGTCAATGTTTTGAATTCTTTGTTGCTTGAAAAATGATGCTGTATATTTTCCAATTAGTTCTTTTTTTTTTCGAATTGTTTCTGTTTTTCATAATAGTTGTATTTTTCTCCTGTATTTTGGCCTACAGCTGTATGTGCTCTGTGAATCAAATTTGCAGTTTACGAAAAATACTTTTGCATAAGGTTTAATAACTGTTCTCTGCGAGGATTAATATCTTTTTGTTGATATTGGTGTCTGGATTGTTTTTAAGTTTTCCATGATACCTTCATAAGGATTTATAACTGTTTTGGTTTTGGTTATATATAATTTTTTTTGGTTTTATTCATGCTTCAAGTTATTACTAGTTTTGCATGCTTAATGCCATGTTTTACAATTTTGCAAATATATCTGTATGCATGTATTTCTAAGAGAAGTTACTGCTTGATGTAGTAAAAGATGGTATCTCCAAAATTTAGTAATTGACGGCGTACTTTTGCAACATAAGTATATTCTCTGCAACTACACATTATATTTTACCTTTCATTCCTTTCTTGTGAGACATGAATTATGTTCCTAGCAGCTGCTGGAATCTGAGCTGACTCCAATTTCTGTATGTTAGCATTTGTCGTAGTGGATCTAAGTTGGGGGACTATACATTCAGGCTATATATATATAGTAGTTATTATGATGCTGATTCTGTTCTAAAAATGGGGTGTTGTTGTTTACTCCGGGTCAAATTTTTACTTGAATGCTAGATTCCTGTTGTAAATTGCTATTTGTTATTCAGTTTTCTTATTTTGCAATCATTGCTCTTGTTTTTGTTATTCCATATCAGGTGGCTCAAGAACATGATATGGTACCAAGGGATTCTGCTTTTACTTGTGGATATACCAATTATCATAGGCTGCTAGAGTTGAGCTTGGCAAGTTTGAAATAGATAGAGGTAGGGTCCGATTTGCATGTACTCCTTAAATTTAATAGTCTATTTTGAAAAAATATCTCCTTACCAATTATCATATTTCTTCTTTTGATGGAAAGGAGGACAATATTCTATCCATACTGATATAACTTTGACATCAGCTGTTTAGAAAGGTATAATAGGGTGCGTTTGTTTTGGATTGTTTTGAAAATAGATTTTATAGTGTTACGTAATTTTGTGAAAAAAAAATTTACAAAGAAATTTTTTATAAAAGCTTCAAATCAAAATTTGGTTTGAATAGTTATTCTTAAAATGTCATTTTAGGCATTTCATCATTTTATTGAAATTTTTTTTGGATGTCAAAATTATTTTTGAAATACAATTTTTTCAAAAAATTGTGATTTTGACTATATTTTGTTCTTCAATAATGTATGTTTATGTTATATGATGTCAAAATTAGTGTTTCAATTTAGAAAAAATGAATATAAAAAATCTTGTAATATTTTGAAAAACGATTTTACAAAATCCTTTTTCAAAAATACAAAGAAAAAATCCATTTTCTTAAATCTAAAACAAACGCACATTCTAGTTTGCTATAATCTCTTTTCAGCTTAAATAGTTGCAGTAAAATGCTTACATTGTAGTCAACCTTCATAGTCAGAAATTAAGGATACAATTATAATTATGCGTTCAATATTTACTCCTTTTTTGACAGAAATTATTTCTTTTTTGACAGAAATATTTACTCTTTTCTCTGTATAGTAGTTGCATTTTATTTTGCAGTGTATTTTGTATTAACATCCAAATGCAATGTACCTGATAAATTTCTTTTATAGATATATATCTTCTATAGTTTTGGCTTGAAGCAGGCAGGATAGTCTTGCACTGTTGTATTCTTATCCCCTTATGATTAAGCAGGAGTGCTGTAGCAAGAAATTCTAAGGTACATAGTTAATCTTATGTTCCAAATTCTGTGTATGAGCCGTTCCCTGCCCTGTGAGCTGCCAGACTTGAATAAATACATTAGAGATTCTTTTAACAGAGTCAGAGAAGTTTTTGAAATATTCAGAAAGGCGGGGATATATTTGAGTGTCTTACAGAGTCAGGGACTGTTTTGATGGTTTACTCATTATTTAATCCATTATCAGATGTATTTTCATGGCAGTGGAATAATTCCATGGGTGCTAGCATAGCAGTGACTGCCTACCTACCTTTGTAATCTAAAGGGATAGAGTTCGAATCCCACTGAAAAATGTATGACCTAGTGCTCTCCCCTCATCTGAAATAAGTAATATGATACACCCTTTGAGAAATAAAAATTATGCAGCATAGCTCATGTGAAGTAACGGATTTGGATCCTCTCCAATTATTCCTCTCATGTTATCTCTCCTTTTCTTCATCCAATGGTTGGTAAATTATAAAAAGCAAAAAAAATATTTAAGAAGTGAGAGAACAAATTGAATCAATGGTTAAGATTATCACATGACCAAAACATGAGAGGAATAATTGGAGAGGATCCAAATCCGCGATTCAAATTATCCATAAGTAGAGCATCTAAATAGTAGAGGATTCACTTTTTTTCTTCTAAAGGTTTAAGGTTTTAAGCGACAGATCATCTACCTTCTAAGTAAGGTAAGGTATACTTATATTCAGAACTGGTGGAGCAACATCATTATGATATCATCCCAAGCAACCTAAGCTTTCTTTCCTTTCTTAAATTTGTTGCCTGCTTTCTTCTTTTTGAGGAAAACTGTTCAATTTTGATATGTTTTGGTTTGCTTCTTTTTGTGAAGATTGTTCAATTTTCATGTCAAGTTTGCTGCATTCATAGCATGCAGGAGTTGTTATTTTTTTTATAGGCATATGCAGGAGTTTTATTTTTTATTTTCTTCCTGTTCCTTGATCTTTCAGGTGTTTTTCTTGAAAATCATCATATCTGAGTCTTAACTTTAATTTTCAGGTGTTTTTTTTGATTTTTTTTACAGAAGAAACAACTGATACAATTTTATTTATTTTCAATAGTTCCTATCAACTTCTTCACTCAATGGTGTCTAGGAGCTCCAAGTCATGCTCTTGAAATTCCACAAATAAACTTGCTAAACTCACAGGTCTAAGATCCCTTAATTTATTAATCATTTTAATTTTTAATCTTGGGTTGCATTAACAGAAGAAAAATATCCTCTAGTAATCATTTTAATTTAGTAATCATTTTAATCATAAGTCTAAGATCCCTCAAACACCTCATATAAATGGAATAACAACTCTAGCATTTGAAATCCGAGTGAAAAATCCTCAAGTGAGGTGTCTACATTAACAGAAGGAAAAAAAAAAAATTTGGTAGTTGTAATGTAATGGATTACTACCTATCTTTGGGTCATAACTTATTAATTGTCAATTATTGCTAGAAAGTTAATCAATTATCTTTCAAACTAACTCAAAGTAATCAACTAGTAGAAATGCATGCATCAGAATTGTGTTTGAGTTCTAAGTATGAACCAAATATACGCCCAAGTGTGAAATAATTTATCACTTGAAAAGAGTGATTTCTGTTAAAACAGATCTAAAAGAAAATGGATTGATTGAATATCTTTTCAAGTGTTTAATTATTTACACTTTTTTCTACAAAAATAATTATTTACACTTGGATTTTGTATTTGAGTCTAGTTTCAAAATTCAGTGAAACATTTTTGTTGCCTAGATTTTTACTTTTAAAATTACTTCTAAATTACAGTTTTTAACTAGTTATTGGCCCAGATCATCAATCTTCAATCAAGAACCTTAAAACAAATATTGTAAATGCGATAAACAAATAAACATCTTCATCAAAGATAGTGTTAGCGTGCATGGAAGAATATAGACTCTACATAGATTTCCAACAATACTCTAAAATCTGAATAACTTTCTTGCATGCAATCAACTAAGTACTATCAAATCAAATAATACACATATATGATGTGTGATTCTGTTGAACCTTTATTTTCATCCAACAATATATACAGAACATTGTTCATTTCTAGGCCCTCCAACAAATAAATGTCCATATCAAAATGCTTTGAAGGACCAAAAAAAGATCAAGCATTGTATATAAGATGGACATCATCATCAACTTTTTTTATCAAGCAAACATTTATTTATATAAAACCTATTATAGTAAGAAACTAGGCACCAAAGGTGATTGACATGTTGCTTCAGCCAGCTGAATCCAAGAAAAGGTTGTTCCAGGTGAGAAAAAATACAAGGAGGATTGAATTGTGTTAATTTTTTTTTATTTTTTTTTGGAAAACTCATCTAATCAGCTTCTGAACCAGTTCAAAGTTTGATGAGTGTTTGTTCTGAAAAGAGTTATGCAGCGGATATAAAAGCAAAGAGAAAGAAAGTAGACAATACAAAACAATTTTATACTGATTTCTCCCACAAATTGAGAGTAGCATAGTTCTCTTGCACTTTCAAGGGAGTATCACTATAATCACTAACATTACAATTGCTCAAGCACCAAGCAAGAGACTTCCATTTGCTCAACCACCAAGCAAGAGACTTCTTATACTCAATCACCAAGAAAGGGAAAACAGTAAGGAAAAGACTTCCAAATACTCAAGTCCCGATGACAAGAGACTTCTAAATGCTCAAGCTTCCAACAAGAGATTTATCACAACTAACTCAAACAAATATAGTTAGATGTGGTTCTGTATCTGATGTACAATCAGAGGTACAGTCAATACAATATAGTCTAAGACTCAATATTCTAAGAATTTCTAAGATACAACTTTGATAAGAAATTTTAAGTGTCAAATTGTGCTTTGGTTTTGACAGAGTTTTGGTTCTTTCAAATATCGCTTAACTTCTTCAAGTCTTCAGCTCCTTATATAGACATACATAAAAGAGACGTTGAGAAGTTGCACAATACTTGGGTCTTGGAGAAGCTTCAAAGAGGACGTTGGAAAGTTGCTTCAAAAGGATAATGTCATTGCAAAGACATTTGAAATCCATTGCTATTTAAAAGAACCAAATCTAAGGTGGCGTTAAGAAGTTGGTTACAAACATCTCCGCATGTCTATGTATTTTTGTTTAGAGGGGAGAATTTTGGTTACTATTTATTAATTTTACAATTTTATCGGTATACCGATGATTTATGCATGCATATAATTATGTTGTAACATTGAGGAATACAATGAGTGTCAATTTATAGCCTATAACTCTATATAATGCGTTAGTTTTTATTTAATATATTATTATTAATTATTACTATATTAGATGATGTCAAGGTTTAAGTAGAAATTAGAATATTTTTTTTTAAGAACGCGACATCAGCACAATACTTATTAGCTGCTCAAACTTCTCTTAATAATATATAAAATTGAAAATAAAGTTGTCCTACCTGAACAAAAAAGGTAACAATACATTAAGAATTCACATGAAAAAAAAGATATATTAACCTTCAAAGTATATATTGAAGAATCACATAACTTGGTTTTTAATTAGTGCAAATAAATGTGAACTAAAAGGTTGCTTCAGGTCATGTTTAATTAAAATCTACTGTTATGCAAATCAAATGTCTCATAAAAAAGGATTATGAGTAAACAGACTTTTCAAAAAAAATTTGGTAAATAAGAGGGCTAAAACCCAAAAAAAAGAACTACAAAGCTATAAAACGGGGTGTAGCAACCCCAATAATATCAACTTTATACAGAGAACTAAGAGAAATCGGACAAGACTCATAAAAAATCAAGGCGCCACCACGATCACATTCCATATTAGCTAACATATCAGCACAACGATTTGCTTTACGGTAAGAATGTTGAATGCGGATTTCCCAATCATATTGAAGAAGGCGACGAATTTGACACACAATACTCCAACAAGTAGAGCTCACCATCTTGTCCTCCTTAATCATGTTAATCACAACTTGGGAATCTATGTGTAGTTCCACCCAATGAAAACCGAGATTCCAAATACAACGAAGACCTTCCAAAACTCCCCATAATTCCGCAATACAAGCACTACAACTTCCCACAAACTTAGGGAAACCACCAAGCCATTCTCCCTCACTTCCACGTACTAGACCACCACACCCAGCTCTATTACCTTCTTTACACGAACCATCCGTATTCAATCTAACCCAACCTACCGGTGGAGGTTTCCAACTAATAAGAACCTCTGTTTTTTGCACTGCTGCTTTGGCAATCACATCAACATGCTTAGCTAGCTTATAATTAGTAACATTGCTCTTCACATTTACCCAAGGTTGGGTAGGACGTGATCAATCCTCCACATGAATTTCCTTGTTTCTCCATTGCCAAAGTGCAAGACAACCTGATGCCCATAATGTTGCCCACTTAATGCTTTCATTATTCTTCATATTGTGACTTATAGTAAGCTCTATCCGTTCAGCAAGATCAGAAGTAAAAATCCAGTACCTATCATTAACTTGCACCAGATGCATCCACAAGTTCAAAGCGTACGGACAGTCTCGAAGAACATGTAAAGTTGTTTCTTCTTCCTCGCTACACCGCCGACACATAGAGCCTAAGCTGCTTTATGCTTGAGCCAGCCCTGGTCATTTTCATTAACAAATTAAACCCACAACTAAAAAAGCAAAAGCCCCATTTCTCAAGAACAAAACCCATATCAAGATAAAAATAAATTTGTGTCTTTTTCAAAATTTGAAGCATAGAGGTAACATAGAGAAAAAGAATGAGAAAACTTGATGCTTTTGGAGAGTGGTTGAGAGCTTGACTTTAACAAATAACTGAGTTTGATAGGTTCTCAATGAGTGTTATTTCTTAACAAGTGGCCAGCTTGGTGCTTTGGAGAGTGGTAGATACTAGATAGACTCGATCTTACATTGAAGGAAAAAAATAAAGGTTAAATTGCACTTTTGGCCCCCTATATTTCAAAAAGTTGTAATTTTGGCCCCCTATGTTTCAAAATAGCACTTTTGGCCCCTTATCTTTACACTCTTTTGCAAAAGATCAATTTTGATCAAGTCAGCGCCGATATGACAAGTCACTTATGTGACTCAGCTGCCACATCAACTTTTTTTTTTCTATCTAATAATTTTGAAATATAGGGGACCAAAATTTCAACTTTCTGAAACATAGGGGGCAAAAGTGCAATTTATCCTTTTTTAATTTTAAATTATTAGATAGAAAACAAAGCTGATGTGACAGCTGAGTCACTTAAGTGACTTGCCACAACAGCGTTGACTTGGTCAAAATTGACCTTTTGCAAAAGAGTGTAAAGATAGGGGGCAAAAATGCTATTTTGAAATATATAAGGCTAAAATTGCAACTTTCTGAAACATAGGGGGCCAAATGTGCAATTTAGCCTTTTTTAATTTTAAATTATTAGATAGAAAAAAAAGATGATGTGGCAGTTGAGTCACTTAAATGACTTGCCACATCAGCGTTGACTTGGTCAAAATTGACCTTTTGCAAAAGAGTGTAAAGATGGAGGGCCAAAAATTCTATTTTGAAATATAGGGGGCCAAAATTGCAACTTTCTGAAACATAGGAGACCAAAAGTGCAATTTAGCCTTTTTTAATTTTAAACTATTAGATAAAAAAAACTGATGTGGCTGCTGAGTCACTTAAGTGACTTGCCACATCAATGTTGATTTGGTCAAAATTGACCTTTTGCAAAAGAGTATAAAGACAAGGACTAAAAATACTATTTTGAAATATAGGGGGCCAAAATTCCAACCTTCTGAAACATATAAGTCAAAAGTGCTATTTAGCCAAGAATAAATTGTAAGGAAGGAGAAGACAAAAATCCATGGAAGGAGAAAAAAGGTCATTCAATATTTATTTTAACATATTATTTAATAATTATTTTTTTTGGAAAGAGTAAGTAAAATATTTTATGAAATAATTTAATTGAATTAAACATTAATATTAAATTTGTTCTTCTAAACAACGTCATGTCGTTAATGACAAGATTACATCATCAAAATTAACTCTAAATTAGACGGAGGATAAAAACTCAAAACAAATTGAATTTGAAGGATGAAAAAACTGGATTTTAAAATAGGGAAACTAAAATTTCACTATTTTTAAAAAAGGAAAATGCTAAATAGTGTATTTGATGTATTAGTTAAGCAAATAAATAAAGAAATTTTGTCATGAAATTCGCACATTTAATACATTAAAAGTGTAAAAATTTATCTTCATTAAAATTAACTTTATGTTTTTTTTTTTATATATTTAACAAGTGTACCGGATGCATTGTTTAACATGATTCTTTTAAAAATAGGGGACCAAATATGTATTTAAGTTTTTTTTTTTTAAATATAAAACTCTAGCTCCATGAACCATAACTCTCACAAAATATAGGCGGTGGAATTTAAAACTTTAACCTGTTACTCCTACAACAAATTTGTTTGAAATTCAAAATTCCCTCCCACTGAAAAGAATTACATATTTTTGTCTTATTTGGTGTGAGTGAGTAGCATTAGCAAATGTACTGATTACGGCTAAGCCATAATTTACGGTGATTAAAGTCTTTTGATATAAATATATAGTCGAATCTCATTTATTCCCATTATTCACACACAACACAAGGCGTTAACAGAGTGTTCACATCAGTGATGGCATCGCTCTTCCGTTGGGCAAAGTCGAAGTTATCACCGACGGCACGGTGGTCGGAGTTCATGAACATCTCCATTGTCGATGAATTTGTGTGGGGAATCGTTACGGCATTCGAGTCTGTTGCTCTTGTCTCAATGCTTTGCTTCTTCTTCTTATTCTATGGCTGCACCATCTGATTCACAACACCGTTGAGTAGTTTTTACCCTTTTTCATTTGTATTTAGGGAATTAGTTTCTTAATTCTTGTTTTTCTTTTTTGAATTTTGGATGATGATAATAGAAAAAGGAATTCACCTAGTTCTTGAAATTGTTGCTAGTGCTGCTATGGTTAGTTGATATCGAGATTCTAATGAATTTTCTGTGTTTCTTGATTGCTTTGATTTCAGTACTTAGAATTGTCCTCCTAAACCTAGAAAATCCAATTTCAATTTTAGATGCGGCGTCGTTTTGATTATGAGATTCATGGAATCTCATTTGTATTTGTGGTACTTTGGACAACAACACGCTGACAAAATTTGTGTTTGTTTGAATGAATGAATGACTCTTTAAAAAGGAGGGAAGTGGATAAAGTGAGTAAATTCAATATCAATATTTTATTTAAGTAATCACTAATCTTTGAATATACGAAGGATCAAATTCTCACATTGTAAATTTTAACTCAACTTTGATAGATTGATATCATGTTAAATAAGTGTAATCTCTTCCAAAAGCTAGCTTAAAAAGTGAGATGTCCAAACATAAACAATTTCAATGGTCGGTCCTATTGTCCTATTGTTTAGATTCTTATAATAGTTGGTATTCGGTTCATAAAGTAGCGCAACAGTGTGATTGTGACCGCATAACAAGGTTTGTTACGTTGGGAAGAAAAACCAGCTTCAGCCTAGGTAAAATGTAATGTTGATGTTGCTTTCGTTATTCACTTCTGAACAACCTCATTGAAATTGTGTTTTCATGATAGTAATCATGACCGGTATGACACAACGACGGTAGTTTGTGATTTCAACATTAGAGGCAAGAAGCATGAGCTTTACTTTTAGTCATGAAAGAAGCTAGATAAAGACAAAAGCTATCATTTGGCCTAGCTTTTATGGTGAAGTTTAACATGGGAAAGTTGAATACTTTCCCACCATGCACAAGTTAGTTTTTAGCCAATAGATCAAATAAAGACCATACTCTTATAATAGTCTCTCAATACTAGATTTTTTCTCACACTTTCTTCACCATCATTGTCTCTTTCCTTCCGATGCTCCATTCACTAACAGCAACATCAAAATGAAATAACACGGTTTACCCATACTAACAACATATTTGTTTGCTTTTCTATTTTATGAGCAGTCACCATTACTAACAAATAAAAATGATAAAGAAGAACAAATGAGTGGTTTTTTTTTGTTTTAGACAGCATAGTGGAACTTTTGCAGACACTTAAATCTTAAATCTTTAAGTTTTTAAAACTGTTGTAGGATAGTTTACAGTTAGATTGCAGATCTGAAAAAATACACCATTGTTGTAGTACATTTTTTCCAACAAAAAATCATCAGATTTTAGATTTTAAAACACCATTGCTGTAGCTTTTTAGTTTTTCTGGGAAATGAAAAGAGGGAAATAATTAAGTGTGAAGAGATGGATTATAAGATCTGTGTTTCATTTGAAACATGTTTATTCCAAAAGAAATTTATAATTAATGTCTTTAAATTTACATGTTAATAGACACAGCCATAAGAAACTGCTCTTGGACCTATGATTTTCTCTACCATGCCTTTGAAAGCTTGAAGCTTTTGAAAAGGAACCGTTTTTTTTAAAGACTCATAGTCTTTTTCTCTCTGTCACTAATTTTTTTGGTTGAATATGAAGAAATTAAGAAAAGAAAAACACAGGCAAAGGAAGGAGAGTTATGACACGTGGACTTGATTTTTGCTGGTGGCCGATGGGTACTAGTGGGCGTTGAAGAGAGAGAAGAGTGGTGAAGATGGTGTTAGAAAAAATCTAGTAATGAGAGCCTATGATAAGAGTGTGCTCATTATTAAATCTAATGGTTAAAAGTCAATTGTCCTATGGTGGGAAAGTATTCAATTTTCCCATGTTAAACTTCACCAGCTTTTATAGGTCTTACAAGTTATTTAAAAGCTAAAAGTAAAAATAAGAGCTTTTAGAAAAAAGGTAAAGTTGATTGGTAATTTTTGTATTTTTTAGCTTTAAGGTCTTTTATTTATGTATTTTACTTATAAAAATTAAGCAACTTCTTTTTCTATCAAGAGCTTCTTCAAAATCTGTTTGGTCTAACTTCTCCTTTTATTGAGTAAAAAAATACTCAATAAAAGCAATTCGAAGTTGTTGGTTGATGCTATTCATATAAAGTGTAGAGTTAATTCAGAGTTTCATTCAATTGTTCATGATATTGTTATTTTTTACGTAGTCTTTTCTAAATTTTGAGGTTAAGTTTGTTAGGAGACCAACAAATTCGGGTGCTCATACTTTTGTTAGGGTGGCCAATTCTTGAGGCTTGTTTTCATGGATTTGAGATTATTCCCTTATGTATTGAATATTTAGTAGTTTTTATAGATTTTGAGGTTAAGTTTGTTTGATAAAAAAACTTTTAATTTTATGTATATGTTTTTTATTAAAAATTAAATTTTACTCTTAACAAATAAGTAAATCAACAATGAATTGATCATAGTAAAAGTTATAGGCCCCTTAAGCAAGTGTTCAAAGATTTGATTTTTAAATTATGTATATATATGAAAAAAATTCGATTTGAAGGGGATAATCTACCTAATGTATTTTACAGGTTCTCGGATGGAGATTCGTTTGTGGCGACGAAAATTTTGTTCCTAAATCATGGTAACAAAAAAATGTTTTGTAGAGTTTGAAAAAAAGAGCAAAGGTAATCTACAATTCTATATTTTTATTGTTCAACAATTAATTTTAATGTTGTTTTTTTAAGAGTCTTGTATCAGATGTGAGATGACATAAATATGTGTTTATAAGTAGATAAAACTTGTATCTTATAGGCTGATTTTGTGGAATTAAGTTAAGCCAAACTCTCAATTTTAAGATGACATTAGAGTTCTCTAAAATTTGTTGGGTCACATGTTATCAAGTTGCTCCTGGGCCACTCGACCACCCACCATTTATATTCGCACATCAAATGTGAGATGATCTGAACGTGCATTTATAAGTAGAGAATTTTGAATTCCACAACATCCTAGATAAATTTAAATAAAAATAAAAGAGAATACAAAACACTAGGATGGACATAAACCAAAACGTGGTCATTTGGGTGGTGTTTTGCTGGGTGGCCAAGGCTAGCTTGGTTTAGGTCTCTCATGGTGGATAAGTTTATTTAATGGCTCGATTATGACAGTCCATAAATGTTATGATGTACTATACACGCCCAAACACACTCTCTTCCCTTTCACTAGTCACTATCACTATGTCTCTACATCTCTGCCACTGCAAGTCAAAATCAATGCATGTTCATGTAGTTTCAAGATTTTCCCTCTATGCATTGATTTGAAATTCAAAGCCAATGACTTAATTCAAAGCCAACAATTTAAAAATGGCCAAAGTATTGTATTTGATACGTATCTGATATCAATATTTATTGTCGATATCTTCCAATACTCGTATCGGAGAAGTATAGGACAATTAATATTATCAGACAATTAATGTTCTTTGATGATGAAAACAAAGAATATGAGCCCGATACAATTCGTATTTCCTCTTAAGTAGTGAATGTTAAAATATAATGTTCTTTATGGATAATTATGACTTTTTTGGAGAGTACTAAGATTTATTTATTTTTATAATATTAATTGTGTTCTTTTTGGGTACGTAGTACTTAATTTTAGATATGTAATTGTCACTGTTTGCTTATTTTGAGTAATTTGAATGCTAATTTATATTATCATTATCGATTTTAGTTATCATATATATTATGCACTTATATATTTAATTTTAAATTTAATTTTTTAATTAATGTATCGCAACCGTATCGTATCAGAAATTTTGAATATTTTCCCATATCGCTATCGTATTGTATCGGTATCGTGTCACGTATTTGTGCTTCATAGTATATATTAAGTGATAGTGAAAGCTAATCACAATGGAGAGAGACAAAGGGAAGAGAGAAAAACAACGAGAAATAAAAATAAACATTGTTAAAAATTATCCAATGTAGAATGTCCATTATAGTTTACAATGATCTGACGGAAAACATTATTTTTCCATGGTGGAAGACCTATTGGCCTTTCCCACCCTAGAAGCCTCCTTTCTGGGTTGTTTGGAATGAGAAAAATGTTAATATTTTTTAATAATTTAGAAGCGATGAAAGAACGAAAAGAAAGTAGGGATGACAATTTACCCATACTCAGTGGGTACCCATAAAAAATACCCATAATGGGTAGGGTAAAAACCCGCATTTTGGATATGGGCATGGGTATGAGTAATTACCCCAAAATTGAACGGGTATGAGTGCGGGTACGGATACCTTAGTACCCACCCCATATACCCATATGATATATATATTTATTTTAATTATATTATTATATAATAATATATGTAAACCAATTTTTAAAAATACAACATTATTATACTATTACACATTTTTAATAAAAAAATGTTTATTTATAATATAAAGCAAATATATCAACAGAGAAATAAACTTTAAGATGATATTACTAATAATTTTGTTTATGATTTTCATGAGTCAACATTAAAATCTTTGAGTTTTTTTAATTATATTAAAATGATATGATATTTTATAATTAATCAACTTATTTTTAGCAAAAATGTGGGTAACGGGTACGGGTATGTGTACTTAGGTACCCAGAGGGTATGGATACTTAGGTACCCAGAAGGTATGGGTACGGGGACAAAGATTGTCACCCACACGAGTATGGGGATGGGTACGGGTATTTTTCTAAAATGAGGGTATGGGGATGGGGACTATAGTACCCTACCCATACCCTGCCCATTGTCATCCCTAAAAGAAAGGTAGTTGGTTTGATTGATTTGTTAAATACTTAAATCAAATAGATATCTTAAAATGGGTTTTTCTATTTTGCACATGTTAAGAAATTCAAAATAATAAGTTTGTATTAGAATTTGTGCATTTTATATTAAATGTATGACATTTTAATAAATAATTATTGTTTTTCAATGAATAGTTACTACTTTTAGTTGCTTTAACATGTGCAATATTACACATTGTTGACTATTTGGTGTTGGCTGCATTTTGGTAAAACAATTAGTTAAGCAGGATGTGGTATGTAATGTTACAACATCGTAACCTGACGTGAGCGCGCCAGCTGGCGGTATCATTAATGCGCGCGGGTTTTATTTTTAGAGAAGATCTTTTCTCTTTCATCAGTTCTTTGCTTGTGCATCAAGGAAGGTTTTATTTCCTAAACAGATCTTCTGCTCAGAGATTGTTTTAGGAATAATTATTGTGAATACTTATTTTATAAACATATCAAATCTTTAAAGATATGGTTTTATTTTATATGTGTGAGCTGGATGTTTCTTGTGGGTAGAGCTACTGAAGCCCAAATTACCAGCTATATATTGAAGGACGAAAACCTAATGGAGGCAGTTGTTCAAGCGTGTTGTTGAGTCTAGCCGTATTAGAATTTGCGTGTGTGCTTGTGTTTTGTGAGCCTATGCAAGCTTAGGACTGTGTGTTCTATTGAGTTGTAATCATAATTGTCTCTGAAGTTTTTAAGCAAGGAGATAGTTATTGTGTGTGTGTCCTCTCCAAAGCTTTTAAGCAAGGAGTTAGGATCGTTGTGCTTGTGTATTGCTCGAAGCCTTTAGGTAAGAGTGATCTAGTGTTTAGGAGAGTGTCTCCACCATAGTGTTTGAATTAACAATAATGATGTCTGTACTATTGAGCTTAAGGAGTGAGTTGGGAACTCATACCTAGGAGTTCCTACGTAAAAGGACATAAGGATAGTTGCTAGGTGATAAGTTGTAAACGAGGAGTTTGCTGTAAGACTTTGAACTAGGACTATTAGTGGATTTCCTCCTGGATTGGTATCATGTAGGTTGCGGTTTGCACCGAACTGGGTTAACAAATACTGTGTGTTTGTTTATTTCTGCATTATTTACTGTTTTATACTTTGTCTATCAAATCTGATAAAATGTTGTAACATCGTATACAACATCTTATACTGGTGTGCCAGATTTCACATATGTTAAACAAATCCAAAATCCAACGACCGAATTCCAAAAAAAAATATTCACAATAAAAAAACAAATGGCCAGTAGTTTCTTCTTTTTCAAATCCTCTCAAATAAAGTAACGAATTTGTAATTAAACAATTTGGAACATAATATTAAAAAGTCTCCATGCAAAAGCTTTTACCTCAACCAGTTACCAACATTCAAGGAAACCGAGTTTTGGAGAAAGTAAAACATAAAGGCTAGGGAAATACTAGCAAGGAAGGATACTTTTACAAAAGTGGAAAATGCAGGGTACATTATACTTTTATGAGGGTACATTTAACATTCTCCACCATGAGACTAGCGTAATGCACATAGCAGGCCTGGCTTAAAGTTTGGGCCGTCATAGCAAGACCTTATAAAAGATCCACTCATTCCAAATACATCGTACAAGATTTTTTCTTTTGCCACCCTATGAATTACTCGCGCACCCTACGAAATAATCCAAATACCCTTCCGTGGCTTAAGTCGCGGATGTAGGAAAAATGAGTAATTTTGAAAAATAATGTCCCCTACTTAAGTCACGGATGTTATAATTGGTAGGGTGTTTTGGGGGGCTGTCCGTAGGGATGGCAATCAAACCCAAACCCGTGGGGCCCACCCGCACCCACACTCAAGTCAACGGGTGAAACCCGAGTTGACTGGGTTTGGGTTCGGGTTCGGGTGACGCTCGATATTTTGGGTGTGGGTTTGAGATTACTCAAACCCGCACCCGAAACCCGAAACTACACCCGTTTAAATATTAAATTACTTAATTATCTTTATGTAAATATAATTTTAATTTAATTTCTTAAAAGTCTATGTTGAATACTATATTACCAAATTATGTTATTGTTGTATTTTAATGTAATTTCTTGTAATTTAACATTACTCAATTTTATTGTTGTATTTTCTTGAAAATTTGAACTATGTTTGTTACCAAACTATGTTGCTATTCTATTTTTGCGGGTTCTTGCTACGGGTTCGGGTTTGGGTGGAAAAACCCGAACCCAACGGGTATGGGCGTGGGTGTTATTTTGTCACCCGAATAGTCTTTGGATTTGGGTTCGGGTGTGGGATTCGGGTGCGGGTTTAGGTAGTGTGAAACCCGCACCCGCGGGCACCCGTTGTCATCCCTAGCTGTCCGTAGCACAAGTCAAGAACAGAGGTATTTTGGTTATTTTTTAAGGCGCACCCCAGAAATCATAGGGTGGAAAAAGTAATAATCTCGTACAATTGCTCTCCTCCTCTCTTGTGTTGCTTGGAATCCTCCTACCACAAATTATTTCCTTCAAAAACGACACATAGAGAAGAAGTTGAGTTACCCATAACACGACATAATCATTATGCCTATAAACAATGTGATAAAATTAAATAATTTGAATACCTATACTTTCAAATTTACATCGTTGACGAACTTAGTCACTGTATGAATCAATAGTTGACTGAAGTTGATCTGCCAATTCAATCAAATGAACACCGCAATAAGATGGGAAATCAAGCATGAAATGAAAATAGAAAATCAAACAACGTCTCACTAAGAGGACGAAGTCACAAAAAAACACACAAGAAAATTCTAATCTATGCGAAAATCACTTATTTAGATTAAAGCAAATGAAAAACGATGTACAAAGGTAATTTCGGGTCAAAAAAGACTCAAAATTGCTCATTCTCAATGAAAGAAGATGGATAAAACTTAACAGAGAAGAAAGCTTAATTCTCTAAAAATTAAGGTCGACTATCAAAAGATACATACTAAATTAAAATATTTTGCAACTGGACAAGTTATAAAGGTAAAATATAAATAAAATATTATTGTTAGCATAAAAAGCTTCTATTTCATTGAAAAATAAACACAAATGCTTTTTATTTTTGTCAAAAACTTTTTTTTAGAGTTTGTTTTAGGCCGCCATAAGTGTGAGCCGAATATAAGTTTATCGACATGTTTTTGGCCACCTTTCATAGCAGTGGTTCATATATCAATGAAAAGTGTGAAGCGTAGATTTATTTTTGTTTTTTTTTTAATTATAAGAGAATGGATCTTAGTAATTTAGAGTTTGATCACAAGGTAAGTAATATCTAACTAAAAATTATTTTCATCGCGAGAACTAAACTCGACTTTTTTCAAATAATTCGTCTAAAAGAGAAACTAATTAATCACTTAAGTTCAATTTCTTGAATTTTATGCTTAATACTAGTAGTATGTTCTAGGTATAAATTATTGTCTTCATTTAAAGCCGACAATTAAATGTTATCTCAACTCATTGGCTCTTAAATATTCAAGTGTAACTAAGAGCATTTAACATGTCTTTAGATGAGATATATAAATAAAAGGAAAGATGACAAATAGGCCCCTCCCATATAATGACAAAAAATATAAGGGGAAATCAAAGATTCAAGAGTGTGGTACATCAACAAGGGTGGCTAGCGGGTCAGCTAATGGCACCCTCTTGTTTGAGAGTTTTTGTCCACTCTCCATAAATGCCCACGTGTGGTAAGTCACATTTGGGGTATGGTCCCGGAAGTAGTAGTTGTTGTATATGTGCCATAGCATATAGCACATCCCTTTTCTTTAGTTCTTTCTTTTCCCAATTTTTTCAGTTTGCCTTTTCTCAACCACCATTCACACCAAGTAACTAAACTGCCACCATTCACCAACAAGCTTCATTTATTTAATTTTTGGTGTTAAAATTAAAAAAAAAAGTTTAAGTGAGTTGAGTCAGAATACTCACCGGCGTCGCAAACCTTAAATATCCTAAAATCTTCAAAATTTAGAGAATTGCATTAATAAGAATACTTACATATTATTTATCGATGAGATCTTTATATCGGAAACAAAATATGAATCTGATCCTTGGGATCTAGGTTGAATCATTTCCAATTGAACTTTGTATTATACTAAAACTTTCAAAAATAATTAAATTACATAAAAGCAGCTTATTTGTCATGCAAAATCATATGAATATAAAATTTAGAAAGCTTTGCTCAAAACAAAGTGTTTAAAGGTAAATATATTGATATTTGTCAATTCACAACAAACAAAAGAATGTTCCTAAAAATTTATGACAAATAAAAAAACAAGTATTTATATGAGATGATAAGAAATATCTTTTAACTTTATTAATTAGTTCGAAATTCATCTCTAAAAATGTAGCATTGTTAAATTTTTTAAAAGAGAATTTTCTCATCAATTGTGATTCTATGAATTTTTACTCTTTACGGTTGCACATAGAGATAACTGATTTATAAAAATAAAAATAAAAAACCATATGGTATGTTCATTGACACCCCTTTTGTCGCATACTAATTTTGGGCCCAATCCAATGTGACTCTTCTTTTTGTATATCTCTCATTGAGAGGGTTTGGTTTGGCCCCCCCTCTCGTTTTTGTATATCTCTATATATATATATACATTTTGGTGGATGCAACACTTAGTTGCTCTACTCTTTTTTTTTTTAAAAAAAAAAAAATGTGACTCTTCTTTGCTTAAGGGTATCGTCATTAGGACCTTGACAGCTCAAAAGCTATATAGCTACTCTTATATATTGTCGTTTTGTGCTTGCACTATTCCCTTATTCTTCTTCTTCCACCATCTAAATTCTTCTAATCTAACTAATCATAATCATAAAATGCTTGGCTTACCTAGCACTTATCTCTAAACAAACCGAACAACTCTTATATGGTTATAATTGCACGTATAGTCTCTATTAATCTTGACTCTCGAGGCATTATATTACATGTCCCTACTTAATAAATAAATACTACTAAACGATAATAGCATGCATTTTGTGTTTAAGTTGCAATGTTCTTTTCAGTGACTACTACATTAGAATAGAGTTTTAATTGAGTTTATCAACATTTAGGTACCACGATATTGATAGTTTATCTTTCACATCCTCCTAATTAAATATTTAACCATTTGTTTTAAATAAAATCTAATAATTTGAGGACACGTAGATGTTCAATAATTAAGGTGTTGAATTGAAAGGAAGTATGTTGTATTTTTGCTTTTAGTTTTGTCCACAATTGCTTTGATTTTGATAAGACCAAAGATTTTAGGAAAAAAACAAAAGAATAATAATATAATAAATAAAATTAGAATATTACATATTGCTTCTTGTTTGGTTAGCTAGTAGTAGTAGCTCAGTATCGGAGAATATGCCAACACTTTTGTTCAAAATGTGACATGTTATTTGGCAACACATTTTCAATTACTACTGATTCAGGTACAATTTTCTCTACAGAAAACGACACCCCAGAAAACAAGGTTTTCTGTATACCACCATGCGCTGTAATTTAAGTAGTACTAGTATCATCCAAAAATAAAATATTATCTAATATGAGAACAAAGAGACATGGTTTCCTAAAATTTTGGAAATCCAGTTGTTATATAATTTTATATATGAACTCAATTGTTTTAGGAATCAAATTAGACAGCATTATGATAGTATAGTACTACTAATAGCTAGGAATAGGCATTTTTTCTATAACCATTAATAGCTATAGCCATTTTCTCTATCAAAAATGTTATTCAAACAAACAATTATTCAAACAATTTTTTTATATTTGCATCTCTTTTTTCTATAACCACGAGATATGAGAAGATATTTCAAAACAGAGATAGAAAAATACGTTTAAAGTGGTACTTCCTCTAATTTAAATATAAGTTTTTGGGTTAAAGATGTTTTTAATCCCTCTAAATATACCAAATTTCACTTTTTATCTCACTAAAAAATTTCTTCGGATTTTGGTCCCTCTAAATTTTCAGTTTTCAATTTTAGTCCTATTTTATTTTCTTCAAAAGTTCATTTAACATGTTCAAAATGACTTTGTTTGAAAACATATCATTATTAAAACCTTAAAATATCATTAGTTTAATTATTTAATATTTCATTTAACAATTTAATGTTTAATTTGAAGTTATTGATAAATTAACACAAATTTAAAACTAAATAATTAAATTATTAAACTAATTGTATTTTAAGGTCTTAATAATGATATGATTTAAAAAAAAAGTCAATTAGAATGACATACGGGAACTTTTGAAAAAAAAAATAGGAACTAAATTTGAAAATTAAAACTTTAGAGGGACTAAAGTTCGAAGAAAATTTTTATATGGACTAAAAATAAAGTTTTGTATATTTAGAGGGCTAAAAACCATATTATTTAACCCTAAGTTTTTTAACAATTTCACACAAATTAAAAAAGGGTTAAATAATTAAATAATCCCTATAGTTTTTCAGAATTTATTTTTTAGTCCCTAAAGATTTTTTTCACACTTTTTGGTCCCTAAAAAATTACTATCACAACTTTTAGTCTCTACTTTTAATCAAACTCTTATATACTTTCACATTTTTGTATTCATGTTTATAATATTATAAGAACATCTCCGATAAAAAAATATATAATTTTTTAGCATAAGATGAATTATTTATGAATTTTAATGTGCAAAAAACTAAAAAAATTATATTTAATTTTTCTCTTGTTAAAAAAACTTAAACTTTTGCAAGAAAGATTCATATAATATAATAAACATGAATGCATTAAAAATTTTAAACTTTCGAATAATATGCACGAGTTAAATGAAAAGTAGGAACCACAAATTATGATAGGAAATACTACAAGGACCAAAAGAGAAATTAGAAAATGGAAAAAAGTAAAAGTAATAAATAATAAAGAGCACCTACATTTTCATTGGTATTTTAAAGTACTACTAACTTATGATTTGAAACAAAAATGTTTTCCAAAGTGCCTTATAATTTGGAAGAAAATAAATAAAGAGATTTTGGTCTTTTAAATAAGTGGTTAGAGATTTAAACACCAACTTTTATGTATAAAAAAAATTTAAATTAAGATACAAAATTCACTTTATATACTCCACGGTACACGAAAAATAGTAATCACTCCAAAGATTTTTTATTATGATAGACTATTATCTTATTGGTAACTTTTGGAGTAATTTATTTTCCATAATAATTCCTTGGGCAAAGCTTCAATATTGACTAGAACAAAACAGTAGTATACAGTATACTACTGTATTAGTAAAAACATGTACAAGCCAAAATTAATATTTGGTCTTGTAAACGAGTCTTTCCGAAATACTTTTTAAAATTCCATCTAAAAAAATAATTTATTTAAAAAGTAAAATATTTAATCTCTAATATGTTAACTTCCTATATTTCTATAAAAATTTATTATTTTAAACGCTTAAAAAGTACATGCTCCAAAAAAAATACTCCAAAAAAACTCGTTAGTATTTTCTTAAAATATACTGTAAATTAGAGAATAGATGTCATGATTGTCTTTAATGAAAAACAAAAACACCATGGGCCAGAATCCAAATTATGATGCTTTATTAGGATACAAAGCTCTCATAAGCATATGATTACTTCACATGCTTAATGAAAATAGTGTATACCAAAATAAAGTGAAACGCTTGAAGCACAATTCAAGATTTTGGAATCGATGATTACATTAAGGCAAGCTTCTTTTTTATACATAACTTTGGTGTTATTTCACGAGTTTTAAAGAGTTTTATCGGCGAAGTTTTTTTTTTTACACAAATAAAATGATATTCATTCATTCAAATCAACAGATACATCAAATACAACCACATATTCAATTTCACTAAAAACGTAAAGGGTGAATCTGCGAACAAACTCACAACATCCGAGTTAATAGCATACAACGGCAAAATGCCTACTACAAATAATATGATAACATTAAAATCACCGGAATATCCATGCTTCCGGATCTGCAACGTTGATGCCCAAATCATTGATTGACTTTGTAATTGACTGGAGATAATCTTTCGAGAAGAACCAAATGAACACTGCAACAATACGGGAAATCAAATAACACCGCACAAGACGACAACTAACACAACGCCGCACTTAGACGACGAAATAACAAACAAAAAAACACAAAAGAAAAACTTAATCTACGTGAAAATCACTTATTTATATTAAAAGAATAGAAAAAAAGGTGTAGAGGGGGTAATTTTAGGCCAAAAGTGACCCAAAATCATCCCTCTATGATGAACAAAGAGAAGTTAAAGACAAAAAGTATTTTTTTAAAAAACTAGGGCCAACTAAATATTGATAAATGAAAAATTGTAGGTTTAAACTTTAAACATGTCTGTACACTAACATATTAAGGGTGCGTTTATTTTGGATTTAAAAATCCATTTTGTAGTTTTGGTAGTGTAATAGATTTTTTTAAAAATCATTTTCTTAAAAAAATCATTTTTAACCCTAAAAGGAAAAATGTAGGAACTTCTTATTTAAGAAAAATAGATTTTTATGATTGTAAACAAACACAAAATAACTTTAGATTTTCTTCAAAATCTCTACCTAAAAATCTCTAGATTTTTTTTTAAAAAAAATTATTTTTTTAAAATCTTAAACAAACCCACCCAAAATATGTGTAATAATATTTTTACCATCTAAATTATACTTTTAAGATATCACGTCTTATAACTTGATTTTTAAAGAAGAATCTAGAAAACTCAGTTTTCAAAGGTATTTTTTATAAGTAATTCTTGTATGGACTCAAAGATTTAAACACATCTTTTAGTCTTACACTCAAATCACAACAAATTACTACTAGTATATAATTATTCAAAAAGTATATATTATTATTATTATTTGTGTGACCAAAAGAATTAGGCTCTAAACTTTTGTGATTATTTGAAAATAATTCCTTTTTTATATATGCTGTACAAACTACTGCCTAACCTACCTATGTTAATAAATGGACCATACTATATTTGAAATGTTGAAAAGATCGTATATACACTTAAGGCAAGTTTTCATATCAAACAATCTCTTATAAATGGATTTCTAGGCTTATTTCATCTACTTATAAACGCAAGGACACCTGTTATGCACAAACAATCAACAACTAATTTCAAAATTGTTCTAATGATTGGGCTTATAATGCTCTTTCAATATTGAAGCAAGATCCAAGGGTTGAATATTCCTTAGGTCATCCTAATGGTGATTTGAATTAGGCTACTTGGCTATATAGTTTTTTCTTTTTAATAAGTAAAGATTGAATTATAAGGAGTACTTAATATTTACAATTCAGAGATAAATCTCATAGTAATTTAAGGGATTTTTACATCAATCGGAAAAGGCGACATTAATATTAATTCCTCCTCGATCTATAAATAAAAACCAAGCAATATAACTATATCCAAGTGGCTTGGGTTAAGTTTTTTCATGACAGTTAGAGTGCAGCAACATTTTCTCAAGTTTGGAGACTTGGTTAAAGGGAAGATAAACAAGAGATTTAGGCACTTAGTTTGGTTAGCAACAATGTGGTGTTTATGGCGTTCGCGCAATAACATAATTTTTAGAGGAGATCATGTCAACATATCCTCTTTGGTGGACCAAATTAAATATATGTCGTGGTTTTGGTTTAGTGGCCGTGTAAGAAATAATGTTGATGTTGTTTTTTCCGATTGGTGTAATAATCCTTTAGGTTGTCTTCAAAGCACCTAAAGTGATTTTTCTTAAATTGTAAGTGTTGAGTACCCCTTGTACTCCTTATAATTCAATTTTTGCTTATAAAAAAAACAATATAAATAATTTGGTCAACTACTAAAGAAACATTGATAAATTCTCCTCGAAATAAGATATCATTGTGCTTGCGGCATATATATGCTCCACTTCATTGCTATTTAATAATTTTTTTAAGTCAACCCTACCGAAATATGGAAATGCACCATAATCATTTAATAGTTAAATTTAGTGTTATTGATTATTTCATATCGAAATTGAACTCAAATGTTTTTAATCAATAGTAACTATTTAGGAACGACTCTTAATTTGGGTGAATTTTTCGATATATATTTTATTTAATGTGTATCGATACACTTGCTTACGTGGACAATTATGATAGGTTTATAAATAACACTTTATAATTTTTTATATTAAATATTATTTGCAGATCTATTATAATTATACAGCTTAACAATATATCAGTACATGTCCAAATAAAATGTGTACCGGAGTCAGTGGCAGTGCTCGGACCCTAGCTCAGGGGTGCAAATTTTTAATCAATATTTTAATAAATAATTATATATATATATATAATTTCATACATATGTTTGATAATTGTTCGTTGCGCGATTTCATGTTTTTAAATCGTCAAATAATCAACTTGTTATCTATATTATTGAACAAATCTCTTTCGACATAAGTATTGATTACATGAGAAAAATATCAAATAAAAAAGAAATTAA
This sequence comes from Trifolium repens, assembly GCA_030408175.1. NCBI lineage: Eukaryota > Viridiplantae > Streptophyta > Magnoliopsida > Fabales > Fabaceae > Trifolium > Trifolium repens. The sequence continues at coordinate 48,226,572 of CP125836.1, read as the reverse complement.
ACCGGTACATAAGTATTGATATGATTTGTCAAAAAAAAATACTATTGATATGGTAACAACATAAATACACAATCAAGTGGATATATAGTTTTCTCATTGCTTGATTTACAGACCAATAACCGGATATTAGCTTCATGAAAATATTGATTTTCACGTGGCTAAAATTGAAACAAATTTGAGGTGGATTAGCTAAAAACCGTAAAATAGAAATCCAAATATGCATGACCAAGTTACATGTTATTAGAACCCAAGTTGAATAATTTATCAACCAATTTATCACTATTGAAATTGAAAGTGCACCAGTTCATCCTCATGTTTTAATAATTGTCAAAACACATGAAAATAGAGTAGAACATATTTTGGCAAACATTACAAATGACTTGACAGCGAAAACCTTTTTTTAACACTTTGAAAAATTGTTTTTAGGTATTATGTATCGATACATAAACATGTGTATCGATACAAATGTCCTGAAATTACTTCAGACTGATTTTGTGCAATTTGTATCCATACATATATCACTTGTATCGATACAAAAGTGGTTTCTCAGAGGCAGAGAGTTACCTGTGTATCGAATCATGCTTGCATGTATCGATACACACCTATGTCTCTCAGAAATTCAGAAACATCATGATGTATCGAATCATGCTTGCATGATTTGATACATATCAGTCAAGATTTCAAGAAACTGATGTATGTATCGATACACACCCGTGTTTATATCGATACATAGGTCAAATCTTTCATTTTTAACGCTGGTCAAAGGGTTTGTATCGATACAAGTCATCAGTTGTATCGATACATGTCTGTGAAATTTTGCCCAAATTTGCTCAATTCTATTCTCTCTTTAAATAGCAATGTGTTGTGTCATTGTAATCAAGAGGAAACTAGTGAGAAAGTTCAGAAAACGCTTTGGGTACAAATTGAGTGAGAATTTGCATCAAAGGTTTGATTCATCACAAATTCATCATCTTCATCAAGGATTGCAATCAAATTGGATTTGAGTATGAGATCAATTCAATAAAGATTGCGTTTTTGTGTGATAACGTTCGATACGGTTCGCGGTGAATCAGAATCGTAGTCGGGTTGAATTGTGTGACGAAGGTTCTAGTGTTTCTCTCAAGTGATTCAAGATCATGTGTGTCTTGAAGGATTCGACAACAAGGGACGAAGGACTCAGCTGGACGATTGGGTGCGGTTCGGCACAAGGTGAATCGTTGGAATCAGAGGGCGAAGTTCCGTTGGGTGTCGAGGTTATTCGCATTAGTTTACATTTTGTCTTGCTATATGATTATAGGTTTCAATTGTAAACTGTGCACTTTTTGTTCATCAAGTTTTTGATCTATAAACTCTCAAATAACCCGTTTGGTTATTTGGGGGGAGACGTACTCGGATAAACGCGTGGACGACGCGCAATCCGGGGAACTCCCTAATCACATCGTGTGTCTCTCTTTATCTCTCTCTTTTAATTTCGTTAATTTCGTTAATTTGTTAATCGATTGAATTTTTGTTGTTCGTATTGGTTCACAAAAATTCAATTGGTTCTTGCTTGATTGTGATTGATTTGAATATTGATTTGTAACTTGCTTGGGACTGAAGTTATATTGTTTACATTCAAATAATTTTGAACTCAAACATTTTCGTATCTTTTCACAAATTCGTTCAAGGCTTAATACTACTTTTCTTTTGGTCAATCGATGCATAGACTACCGATCCTTTGGCTCTTCCGCTCGCTTGATTAATTTGAAACAATAATTTTAAAAACCCCATTGTTTCAAGGATCGCTTATTCAACCCCCCCTTCTAAGTGATAAGCCTAGTAGTCTAAGAGAAATTATATAAAAAAAATCCCAAATTTTAAGACCCTAAACTATAGATTTTTTTATTAATTACTTAGTGTTGTTTCAAAATTGTTTGAGGATTTATCACTATTTTACGTATTTGATTTGATGATGTGTTTGAGAGAAATTAGAACGAAAAAATGAGAATGGTGAAAAGTATTTTGAATCTATAAGTAAGTGGTGCAAAACAAAAAAATCAGGGGGTGCAAAATGCAAAAAACATAGGAATATTGATGAAAATTTTAAAATTTCAGGGGGTGCACCTGCGTACCCTGCACCCCCTCACATACACAACACCGCCCATGACCGGAGTGTTCACCTTAATTTGTGTTTCTCTTCGGGAAATGGTTCATGATTGTTGGAGTATGCCTTGAAATCTCAGAATAAATCTTTTGCAGATTTTGTGGAAAAATTAGTTTTTTGAAGATATCTAATTTGTATTCGGTTTGGTTTTAAATTGGTTATATTTAAAAACAAAGTGAGATTTGGTTTTATTTTATAACGATTTGTTTTAAAATAATAGGCATATATTTTTCTATAAATATAGGTTGTTTATTCATAGAAAAAAAGTGAGAGCAAAGAGAGACAAGATGTATGGAATTGGGGTTTGCCACCACACAAGGCTAGGGTCTTAGGATCCTAGGGGTTTGGGCAAATCATTCTTGGGATCATCTTGCGGGATCACCTTGGGTAGACTAGGCCAAATTGAGTCTCTTGGCCACGAGAAGGGATTCGGGATTTTGGATAGAATTAGGATTAATTATTGTAACTCAATTGGGAATTTCTTGTTAAGTGACTTATTTGATTCTAGTGGAACGGAGAGTTGCTCTCTCCCCCAGACGTATGTTCATTGACACCGAACTGGGTAAATAAATTGATTGTGTTCTTTTCTTACGTCGTTATTGCTTTGGATTATTGCATCATCATCTCTATCCGCTTATTATTTGGTTGCTTGTTACGCTTGCCCCACACATCAGTTTATTATTGGTGTGAGTTTATCGTCGAATTCACAACAATTGGCGCCCACTGTGGGGCAATGAGATCAGTCGATATCAAGTACCATGAGTTTGAAGGGGATATTGAGAAGTTCACCGGGAGTAACGACTACGAGTTGTGGAAGGTGAAGATGAGGGCGGTGTTAATTCAAAACGAGTGTTGAGGCGTTGAATGAAGAAGCACAATTGGAGAGGTCTTGCATGTTACAAGGTGGAGAACATGGTTGGTGTACTTTGGTGGAAACTCAGTTTGAGGTGGAGTATTCCAATAGTGGGAGACAATCAACATTAACTCTCAGGTATCTAATCGGAGATATGGACGAGAGTGGTAGTGTTGAACCAAATAGGTGTAACCATGGGGACCTTATGGGATACGTTTCAATTGTGGCTGAAGAAGTGCAAGACCTTGAGAGGATCTTCAAGGAGGCAATTGAAAGCAACCTTGATTGGTAACTTGTGAGACTGATGGAGGTAGTTGAATACAAGGAGAGTTTGATGTTGCAGCTTGTGGAACCACCTAAAATTCCAAGGTTGGTTTAGAGCCAAGCAAAACTTCGAGAGGACGGAAGGCATTCCGGGGGTCGAAGGGTGGTGAGGTTTGTAGGGCTATTCTAAAATTCCAAGAATAGTCGGAGGCAAACAATTCTTCAGGAGGACGGACAGGTTCAATCCGGGGGCTGAAGAGGGTATGGTGGAGCTTGTAGGACTATTTAAAATTCCGGTGATAGTTGGATGCAAGCGTTTCTTCAAGAGTACGAAACTGAACACTCCGGGGGTCGAAGAAGTAGCGGTGAATCTTGTGGGTGCTACCAAAAATCCTTTGGTAGTGGGAGACAAGATCTTCATGAGGGCGGAAGGCATTCCGAGGGATGAAGAGGAGGTAATACTTGTGGTTCTAGAAATGGTTGTTGGAAGCAAGTGGAAGAGGTCGAGATTCAAGTGGGACTTGGACTTGGCCGGTGATCTTGGATACAAGATGGAGAGAGATTGGATCACCATCGATTTAAAGGCAAGGTGGAGAATTGTTGGAGTATGCCTTGAAATCTCAGAATAAATCTTTTGCAGATTTTGTGGAAAAATATATTTTTGAAGATATCTAATTTGGATTCGGTTTGGTTTTACATTGGATATATTTAAAAACAAAGTGAGATTTGGTTTTATTTTATAACGATTTGTTTTAAAATAATAGGCATATATTTTTCTATAAAGAGGTTGTTTATTCATAGAAAAAAAGTGAGAGCAAAGAGAGACAAGATGTAGGGACTTGGGGTTTGCCACCACACAAGGCTAGGGTCTTAGGTTCCTAGGGGTTTGGGCAAATCATTCTTGGGATCATCTTGGGGGATCACCTTGGGTAGACTAGGTCAAATTGAGTCTCTTGGCCACGAGAAGAGATTTTGGATTTTGGATAGAATTAGGATTAATTCTTGTAACTCAATTGAGAATTTCTTGTTAAGTGACTTATTTGATTATAGTGGAACGGAGAGTTGCTCTTGTTGGAGTAAGCTCTAGAGGCCAATACTTTAGTGCTTTATTTATTAATAATAATAGGCATTTCTTTATTATGATTGTAACGTTCAAAATAATGAAGTCCCTAGAATAGAAAGTCCGTTTAATATTAAGTGTGACTTAATCATGAGATTACATTAAACATAAAGACGCTATTCTTAAAGTATCCATAGTCGAGCTTTAAAGTGAAAAGGGATAACCTTAAAGCATAAAGACTATTATGAAGATAGACTGATGATCGCATCTCATGGATCATGGGATAAGGAGTTATCAAGTCTTGACATAGGTATAAGAAATATTATGAGTAATACTTATACCGGATTGACCCGCTATGAGAGTACTACATGCAAAGTTATGCAAAGTGTCATAAGTTACTCTCATGGTGATAATGGTGTAAACCGCTCTTAGACCTGAAACCACTTTGTACCCTAGATGTGGAGTCAAGTACTTTGTTGCTGATCTAACGTTGTCCGTAACAGGATAACCATAAAGGCAGTTGATGGGTACTTCACAAAGCATGCTGAGGGACAGTAGTGACCTAGATGGAATTTGCCAATCCTGCATAACAGGATAAATGTCATGGGCCCAATATTGAACTGGACAAAGATGACACCAAGTATGCTTTGTGTTCAATATAGACATAAAGGGCAAAGGGGTAATTATACACGCATTTATTATCCCTAAAGGTTATGTTATGATCGCATGTTAATTTCTCATAACTTGGGTAGCAATGATGTGTTGCTAGATACCACTCATTGTTTATTATATTAAATAAAAGATTTAATATAATTGCCAACGTTATGGAAACCTACAAGGGTCACACACATAAGGACAGTCTAATGTTGAGATAATTAAGGAACACCGTAAGGTACGGTGTATGTGCAATGTGATAAGGGTATCACGGTAATTTAAGCGAGCAAGAACACCATAGGTTATGGTGGGAGGGCGCGCACATGAGTACTACCACTCATGGGGGGCGCGCGCCCTAGTTTTGTTTCTTGTTGGGCTTTGCCCAATAAGAGATATCTTGGTGCACAAGACAAGAGTTGTCTTGATGCACAAGACAAGAAATATCTATAAATAGAGACCTCTTGTCATTGCTCAATACACAACAAAAAGCATAAGAATATTTTAGAATTGAAAATCCAAAAATAATTCTCTCTCTCTCAATATTCTTGCATAGCCTTCAAACATAAAGGGCTAGCACTCTATTGAAGGTGACTGTCCGTGTGGACTAGTTAGAGGCGTCGGTGATCTTCATCAACGCTCGTGATCGTCTTGTTCGTGATTCAAAGGTTCTTCCCTACAAGAGATCGTGATTCAAAGGTTCTTCCCTTCAAGAGGTAAAAACCCTAAAACACATATCATGCCCAATTCGTAAGGATCAAACTAAGGAAATTTTTTGAATTCCGCTGCTTAAAATAACGCTATTTTCCTTCAGTGGTATCAGAGCCACTTACGAATCCATGATCTGATGATTGTTTAGTTCATGTATTTTGTTCTAATTTGATTAAAACACCTAATTAAGATTAAAATCGAGTAATTAAAATTTGGCATCTATTTGTGTAAAATTTGATGATTGACATTGAAACGGCTTCGGAATCCGACAATTGTATGGTGAAGCAGCGATATGTTAATCGTCATAAGTTTATACAAATAAGAATGATCAAGACTTATATGTGATATAAGTGATCGTGATGCAAAGCGGTGTATTTGATGCATCGTTCATAATTTCGTTCATTAAAACATATTATGAAAGTAATTTGATATTGAAGCGATTCATGTTCATTTGCTTTGGAATCCGACATTAGTATGGTTAAGCAATGACATGTTAATCAATCATATTGAATATCGGTGACGAAAGGTTTTGACGGCACGAAATTGCTGCATTAGGATTCGCGGAAAAACAAGGGTTGTTTACGTGCCTGCGCTAGGCGCGGAGTATGATGCGCTAGGCGAAGATGGCAGAACTCATCAAGACTAGTATCGAACTATGTAGGTTCGCCCACCGCGAAGTGCATTCTCTTTAATAATAAAATATGTGAATATTAAGTTTACGCTTTCCAAGTTTTAGAACTCATCAAGACTAGTATCGAACTATGTAGGTTCGCCCACCGCGAAGTGCATACTCTATATTGGTAAGGTGCGATGGGATAATTGTAATATCCAACTTCTAAAGTAAGGGTCAAACTTAACTTAACAATTATAATGAGATTATATGAGTTTAAGAAGCAGTGGTTGGGAATAATTCATAAGATGAATTAGAATAAGGAGTTATTCACCCAATTGATATATTCAAGAATTGTATGAGATACAATTGGAAGGATTTCCTACCTAAATAACTAAGTCTTGTGTAATCCGTCCACCGTGGACTTAAGACAAAGTGAAATATGGATCTTGACCCACTAGAAAATCTTCCAACGGGATTTTCCGAATCAAATGGTGAGGGTCATTTGTTTTGAATAAAATAGTGGAAGCATTTTAATATAAGTCCTTATTAAAAATTATACAAATATCTTACATATCTTTGTAAATAAAACTTTATACAATATAAATTATATTGTCCTTATGAAGGACAAGAATCTCAGAAAAGAGTTTCTGAATTGGTACACAAATTGAGAATTGTTCTCAAACGCAAGAAGAACTATAAGCTATTGAACTATACTCTATAAAAGTACCTACTATAAACTAGATTGGAAAGGGATGCTTGTCAGAAGCATCATGTTGACATCTAGATATAGAATATTTCATACTTTTAAAAGAAATGATGAGATCATTTAAAACGAGTTCTTTTGAAAGAACGACTAAGTATGATATAATTTCTCAATAGACCAAAGAGTTGGTCATAGGTTCAATCAAATCAATTTTAGTGGATAGATATGGTCAAAATTATTATATCCATCGGAAAATTGTTGAATTAAATGAGAAATAATTTGCACTGTCAAAGAATAGAGATATGATATAAATGAGATTTATACTCCTCTTATTTGAATAGAACAATAAAGGTTGCCAAAGGAGAACGGATGTTTCAAATTGGTTGAAATGGGAGTGTCGTAGATAGTTCATGAAAGAGTCAAAGTTTCTATTTCTACATCAAGGGTATATGATACACGATGTTGAATCTCTAAAGTGGTGCTTAAAGAATTAGAACATTGACTATAAGTTTAAGTCAAGCTATGTCTAGAATGAAACAAGTTGTTTCATTGACAATAAAAGCTATGCCATGACTTAAAATCAAATTTGAAATAGAATACAGTAATTGTTATTGAGTTCTATTTGGTAATAGAAGTATTAATTAAATACCTTGTATTGACAAGATATGAAAAGTAGCTTTGAATGATAAGACAAGTAGTGGTCCCATCATTTGAGTAAAGTCTTCTATACTAGTGCTCCAAATCAAGTAATGGACTAGGGCTCCATGATCTTGATAAGAACATCTCTAACAGTTGTAATAAGAGCCAAATAAGATTTGGACCTTATATGTATATATCAAGAGCATTGTTATTTAGTACAAACATTTGATGTGTTAATTACTTGTTGAAAGTAAATTGACACATGATCTATTTGAACAACATACATGAGATGTATGTCGAGTACTAAACATATTTATATTGAGTATATTTTACTTCATTTACATTGATGATTAAAATCATTAGATGGGGATATGTGTGTGACACAAATTAGAAAATCTTTGAATTTGTCAAGGAGTTCGATAAATGGAGTAAAAGGATATGACTCGACAAAAGTATTTAAGTCATATGAATAAGTCATAGTAATAAATACTTAATTAAAGGAGTATAATAAACTAATTTTATAACATCATGTTTGACATGATATAAGATAGTTTATGTTGGGCAATTCCTCCTATTTGGAGTGAGCCAAAATTAAATAAAAGAAAAGGGGGTGCTAAAAGGAATGGGCCTAAGTTGTTAATTGTGATTGGCCCATGTTGCCTTATGTTGCCACGTGAAGACAAAAGGGAAATTGGAATCCCTAGCTTCAGTATTGCAAAACAACAAACAAAGTAACAGTAGCAGCGTGAACTGAGAAACAGAAGAACAGTGCGGCGGTTGTATCCTTAGAGAAGAGATTTGTGACTTCTAAGTGATAATGAGTGTGTAGCAAAGTTGCTTGTTTTGAGCTATAAATTGAGTATGTATTTTCTATCACTTAGTTAGTTTTTATTAGTTGTTTAAATCTCTCTCTAGGTTGTGTTAGTTTACCCATTTTGTGTGGAAGTTGAGTTGTTGTTGATTTCACCATAGGTGATGATTATTGTTGTTCCTAGTATTCACTAGATGAATGATTGTACCCATTATTTATCATAGTGGAAGATTTATCTGGCTTGGTCCCGTGGTTTTTTATTCTCTCACATTGAGAGGATTTTCCACGTTAAATTCCGGTGTTTTTTATTATTATCATTATTCTGCTTGGTTGGATTTTCTGGTTGTCAATTTAATTGCACAGGTGATTGGGGGAATTAATTCCGCATTTTAAAGAGACTATTAAGTCTAGTTTTCCCCAACAAGTGGTATCTAGAGCCGTGGTTTGATTTGTGCAATGATGGAGTCAAATACAACTAGAATGGTTAGTTTGAATGGATCCAACTATATTGTCTGGAAAGGGAAGATGGAAGATTTGCTTTATGTTAAAGGCTTCCACTTACCGGTTTTCTCTAGTGAAAAACCCGATGGAAAGAGTGATGAAGAATAGACTTTGTTGCATAGACAAGTTTGTGGTTACATTCGTCAATGGGTGGATGACAATGTTTTGAATCATGTGAGCTCGGTGACTCATGCTCGCTCTCTTTGGATCAAACTTGAGGAGTTGTATGCAAGAAAGACGGGGAACAATAAGTTGTTCTTGTTCAAGCAATTGATGTCATTGAAGTATAGTGATGGTTCACCAATGACCGATCACTTGAACACTTTCCAAGGCATTCTAAATCAATTGTCGGAGATGAAACTTTCTTTTGATGACGAAATTCAAGGTTTGTGGCTTCTTGGTACTTTGCCTAATTCTTGGGAGACTTTTAGGACATCATTGTCTAACTCCGCTCCGAATGGTATCATCTCGATAGACTTGGCTAAAAGTAGTGTGTTGAATGAGGAGTTGAGGCGCAAGTCACAAGGTTCTTCTTCACATTCTGAGGTGTTGGTTACCGAATCAAGGGGGAGACAACAAAGTAGAGGTCCGAGTAACCGGGGGACATCACGTGGTAAATCACAAGGAGGCTTCAATAGATTCGCTAATATTGAGTGTCATCATTGCAAAGAGAAGGGACACATAAAAAGGTTTTGCCGAAAGTTGAAAAGAGAAAACAAGAAGAAGGGCTACAACAACGACAACAAAGAAGGTAACAATAATGAAGATGTTGCTATTGTTGATGATTTCTTTATTGTTTGTGATGGTGTTGTAGAGAATGTCAATCTATCATGTGATGAGATGGATTGGGTGGTTGATAGTGGTGCTTCTACTCATGCAACCTCGAGACGTGATCTTTTTTCAACTTACGAGACCGGTGACTTTGGGGTTGTTCGTATGGGAAATAATGGACAAGCTAATGTTATCGGAATTGGAGATGTTTGTGTCGAAACTAGCAATGGTACTACTCTAGTTCTTAAAGGTGTGAAACACATTCCGGAACTTCGATTCAATCTTTTATCCGTTGGAAAGTTGGATAATGAAGGATATGATAATTCCTTTTCGGGCAATGAATGGAAGTTAAAGAAAGGCTCAATGGTGGTTGCTAGAGGAAAAAGGAATTCGAACTTGTATGTCGTCCAACTTGGGGTTTCAAAGTGCTACATCAACACTTGTGACAATGATAGCTCATCCGAATTATGGCACAAGCGTTTGGGTCATATGAGTGAAAAAGGTTTGAGCATTTTGGCAAAGAAGAATGTGTTGAATGGTGTTTCCGATGCAAAGTTGAGAAAGTGTTCGCATTGTTTGGCGGGTAAGCAAAGACGAGTTTCCCCTTTATGTCATCCGAACCAAAGAGGAAATTGGAAGTGTTGGATTTAGTACATTCCGATGTGTGTGGTCCGATGAAGACACGGTCACTTTGTGGTGCATATTACTTTGTGACTTTCATTGATGATTATTCTCGGAAAACATGGGCTTACACCTTGAAGACGAAAGATCAAGTGTTAGATACCTTCAAGTCGTTTCAAGCAATGGTTGAAAGAGAAACGGGGAAAAAGCTCAAGTGTATCCGAACCGATAACAGGGGAGAGTATGTTGGTCCTTTCGACAAGTATTGTCAAGAGCAAGGTATACGTCATCAAAAGTCTCCTCCAAAGACACCGCAATTGAATGGGTTAGCCGAAAGAATGAATAGAACTTTGGTTGAAAGGATGAGATGTTTACTTTCTCAATCAAAGTTGCCGAAATACTTTTGGGGAGAAGCATTAAACACGGTTGTACATCTTTTGAACCTCACTCCATGTGTTCCGTTAAAGTTTGATGTTCCAAATCATGTTTGGAGTGGTAAAGAAGTTTCCTACGGCCATCTTCGGGTGTTTGGGTGCATGGCTTATGTGCATATTCCGAAGGATGAGAGATCGAAATTAGATGAGAAGTCGAAGAAATGTGTGTTTGTTGGGTATGGACTTGATGAGTTTGGGTATCGATTCTTTGATCCGGTTAAACGGAAGCTTATTCGTAGTCGTGATGTTGTATTCATGGAGGATTATACCATTGAGGACATCGACAAAGTTGAGAATAAATATCCGATTTTTGAAGATGAAGAATTTGTTGATACGGACCCAAGTACTCCTACCCCTATCACTTTCGAAGATGTTCCAATTGAAAATCAAGGTATGGATTTAAATATTGATAATGTTTTAAATCCTAATGATGTTGTTGATGTAGGTGCTACGGAAGATGATGTTGAAAATGAGGTTGATCAAGAGATTGAAGGTGTTGAGCAACCTATTACTTCTAATGAGTTGAGGCGGTCTACTCGTGATAGAAGGCCTTCCGTTCAATATCCCTCGAACGAGTATGTCAATCTTACCGATGGTGGAGAACCCGAAAGCTTTAAAGAAGTTTTGGAGGATGAGAACAAAAAGGAGTGGATGGATGCCATGGAGGATGAAATGCAATCCCTTCGTGAGAATAATACTTTTGAGTTAGTGAAGTTGCCAAAGGGTAAGAGAACATTGAAAAATAGATGGGTTTATCGGATTAAGCAAGATGAATGTACTTCTCAAAGAAGATACAAGACTCGTTTAGTTGTTAAAGGTTTTAAACAACGGGAAGGTATTGACTTTGGCGAGATTTTTGCTCCGATTGTGAAGATGCAATCTATTCGATTGGTTCTTGGGCTAGCCGCTAGTCTTGATTTAGAAGTAGAGCAAATGGATGTGAAGACGGCTTTCCTTCATGGTGATCTACATGAAGAAATTTACATGGAGCAACCGGATGGATTTGTAGAGAAAGGCAAAGAAGACTATGTTTGCAAATTAGTGAAAAGTCTTTATGGTTTGAAACAAGCACCTCGTCAATGGTATCAAAAGTTCAACTCGGTGATGATTGAACATGGGTACAAGATGTCCAAAGCCGATCATTGTGTGTTTTTTCGGAATTTCTCCGAAGGTGATTTCATTATTCTCTTACTTTATGTGGATGATATGCTAATTGTTGGAAAGAATATTTCAAGAATTAAAGAGTTGAAGAACACTTTGAGTGAATCTTTTGCTATGAACGATTTAGGAGAGGCTCGGAAAATTCTTGGTATTGAAATTGTTCGAGATCGAAATGAGAAGAAGTTATACTTGTCACAAGAAAAGTATGTGGAGAAAGTCCTTCGGCGTTTTAGTATGGATAAGGCTAAAGAGGTGAGCATTCCACTTGCTTCTCATTTCAAGCTTAGCCATAAACTATGTCCATCTACGGATGAAGAAAAGTTGAGTATGAAGAACATTCCATACTCGTCGGCGGTTGGTAGTTTGATGTATGCTATGGTTTGTACAAGACCCGATATTGCTCATGCCGTGGGAGTGGTGAGTCGTTATCTCTCAAATCCGGGAAAAGTTCATTGGGAGGCCGTGAAGTGGGTGATGAGATATTTGCGTGGCTCGTCGAATTTGAAGCTAACTTTGGGATGCAAGAAGCCTATGTTGGTTGGGTATGCGGATTCGGATCTAGCCGGAAGCATTGATGATCGAAAATCTACTTCGGGATATATGGTGACTTTTGCCGGGGGAGCCGTGGCTTGGCAATCGAAGTTGCAAAAGTGTGTTGCACTCTCTACTACCGAAGCCGAGTTTATTGCCATTGTGGAAGCGTCAAAAGAGTTGTTATGGTTGAGGAAATTTGCAATGGAGCTTGGTGTGAAACAAGAAAAATATGTCTTGTTTTGTGATAATCAAAGTGTTATTCACTTGTCGAAGAATTCTTCCTTTCACTCGAGATCGAAACATATTGATGTTCGTTATCATTGGATTCGTGATGCGTTAGATTCCAAGTTGATGGAGCTTGAGAAGATTCACACCGATGACAACGATTCGGATATGTTGACGAAGGTATTGCCTAGAGGAAGTTTGAATTTTGTCGTATGGAAGCCGGATTAATGTTGCCCTCCAACTAGTCGGTCGGGGGAGTTTGTTGGGCAATTCCTCCTATTTGGAGTGAGCCAAAATTAAATAAAAGAAAAGGGGGTGCTAAAAGGAATGGGCCTAAGTTGTTAGTTGTGATTGGCCCATGTTGCCTTATGTTGCCACGTGAAGACAAAAGGGAAATTGGAATCCCTAGCTTCAGTATTGCAAAACAACAAACAAAGTAACAGTAGCAGCGTGAACTGAGAAACAGAAGAACAGTGCGGCAGCTGTATCCTTAGAGAAGAGATTTGTGACTTCTAAGTGATAATGAGTGTGTAGCAAAGTTGCTTGTTTTGAGCTACAAATTGAGTATGTATTTTCTATCACTTAGTTAGTTTTTATTAGTTGTTTAAATCTCTCTCTAGGTTGTGTTAGTTTACCCATTTTGTGTGGAAGTTGAGTTGTTGTTGATTCCACCATAGGTGATGATTATTGTTGTTCCTAGTATTCACTAGATGACTGATTGTACCCATTATTTGTCATAGTGGAAGATTTATCTGGCTTGGTCCCGTGGTTTTTTATTCTCTCACATTGAGAAGATTTTCCACGTTAAATTCCGGTGTTTTTTTATTATTATCATTATTCTGCTTGGTTGGATTTTCTGGTTGTCAATTTAATTGCACAGGTGATTGGGAGAATTAACTCCGCATTTTAAAGAGACTATTAAGTCTAGTTTTCCCCAACAGTTTAATGATGTCTTGGAAATTTATTTCCTTATAATTAATCTTTGAAGGTGGAAAAACACAAGAAGGGGGGGTTGAATTGTGTTTTAGAAATTTAAAACTTTTTCTAACTTAAAACAAGTTTGCAGCGGACAATAATACAAAGAAAGTAAAGGGTGCTGAGAGAGAGAAAGACACAAAGATTTATCCTGGTTCCCCTCACAACTTGAGAGTACGTCCAGTCCCCTTGTTACTAACAAGAGATTTCCACTATAATCTATTCAAGATTACAACTTGCTCAAGCACTCTTGCAAGAGACTTCTCAGTTGCTCAAGTTTCACTAAACAAGAGACTTCACAAACAAACTTAAAATCTAAGAATGAATGTTAATGGACACTTGATATACTATCAGAGGTGTTTACAAAATACAACACAGTTTGCTTTAAGACTTTGAATGACAGATTAAACAAATGATGTCAGAATGCTTCAGAGCCTTAAACGCAGTAATAGAACAGTAGTCATTTCTTCCATTTGAGTCTTCTATTTATACTTGAAGGAAGATGATGACCGTTGCAGAGAGATAAGGTGCCAGCTGAAATTTACTCGTACAATTGTGATAGCTGTAGTTGCCTTCTTTGGCAAATATCTTCAATTCCACTACCTTGCTATTTGAATTATCACTCATCCATTTTGAGTAATAATAGTACAATAGTACGATCCTCAAATGCGCTCCACTTATGGATAAGGTTAACGTTGTACCAACGAATATTCCTTCCTATGGACGTGAAAGAGCCTTGAAGTAGATTGTTCTTCAATCATTGGTTCTGATTCTGTCAGTTCTTGAGTGACGTAAATTCCTTTTGCTTCAGGTGCTGTTGTCATAACTTCTTGAGGTCTTCAGCTTCTGAGTCCTTCAGAGCCTTGTTTTTATCCCCAGAGTCACTTTCTTCAGCACACAAAATTTAAGCTTCTGATGAACAGTGATGTGCTTTCAGAGCTTGTTTAACTGGCTTCTCTGCTATTATTCATAGTGCTTCTGAACAAATTTTAACTTGTAATTCTGCACACTAGAATAATCATTAGTAATTGCAATTTTAATACTTTGTTATCATCAAAACCACTTCAAATATTAGAGGTTCATGTCAGACCCACTTTGTTCCAACAATCTCCCCCTTTTTGATGATGACAAACTAAAGCATTAAAATTCAATTGTTGTTGATTTAATTTAATTATGTTGACTTCAGGTTTCAAAGGTTTGCAATCTCCCCCTGAGTCTGATAATCCATAGGGTTAGGTTTGTAAGCTCCCCCTAAGTCTTATCCATAATTAATTAAAACAGTTTAAGAGTTAATTTATTAACTTAAATTAAATTTTCATATTTAACTCTCATAAGCATAGGTTTGTAAGCTTTGCTTCTCAGAGTCTGATAACGTTCAGAGAAGGTTTGCAAGCTTCTCTTACATTATCTATGAAAACTTATTTTAGGTTCTTAAATTTTCTCCCCTTTCAATAAGGTTCATAGTTAAAACAAGGAATCAGAAGGGATAAGGGATAAAAAAATTGATTCAAATGTGTAAACATAACAGTTTCAGATCTTGTGGGCAGAATTAGAATCAATCAACATTAATTTTAAGGATATGTTTCAGATCTTGTGGGCAGAATTAGAATCAATCAACATTAATTTTAACGCTATCCTTACTCCCCCTTTTGGCATCAATCAAAAAATACACAGAAAACCAAGCAGTCAAACGTGCCATAAAACAAGGCAGTCAAGTCAAAAAAGTGGTGACAACTAAATTCATTAAATGAATTGTGTTGATTCCCAGTTTGACAAGAGAGCTTGGTGACACTATAAAAAGGGATGATTCCTCTCATTTTACTCACTCGGAGTAATCAAGTAACATCAAGAGAAAAACACACAATGGAAAAGCAGGTTACCAAGGTTGGTTCAGGCTCAGATAGCGAGAGCGATAATGAACCAAAGCCCTTGCGCTGCGAAGCAAACAGGCATCTCTATGAGAGAAACAAGCGAGAGGTGGTTCTGACAGAAGCAGAGCTTGAAGAAATAGGCTCTGATCTGGATGAGTTCATGTGGACCTATGATGATGACAAGCCAGTTGAGTACTATGAGGCTCAAATGAAGGAGGCTACTGAAGACCTGCTCTCTTATATTAGGGAGAAGCATAAGAGGTTGGATGCAGAAGCAGAAGCCGCCAAAACTAAGTCTAAGTCCCAGTAGGGTCATTATCATAATGTAATAATGAACTCATCTTTAATAATAATAATAAAATTATCCTGCTATTAATTTCTTTCCTTTGAGCATGTTTTCTTTATATTCATTTACAAATGTCAGAAAACCAGTTACCATACACGCCTCATTCGGTATTGGTGCCCCGTTATTAAACAGGCGATAATACTAAGAAGCGATATCATGAGTAAACAGGAGTACTGATGTGGGGGATACCTTAGGTTTTGAAAAATCCTAAAAACTATAAGTTTGAAAATCAAAATGTTCTTCAGCATCTTGCACTAGGTTCAGTACCCACATGAATACCAGACATAAGCAATGAATATATATTTTAATTTTGAAAACAAAATAAAATAAACATACAAGCACAAGCACTCAGATATGGATAATAAAATATTGAATTAAAACAAATTATCCAACATATTACATAAGATCCAACAACATAGAACAAGTGCACACAAATTGGCTAAGGTTTCTTAACATCTGCTATGGCCTTCAAAAGGGTTAACATCATGTCATCCATCCTTTTGTGAACTGTCTCCACAGCAGAATTCACATAATTTCGCATATCAACTCTTAGCTCATCAATTTCATTAGTCAGATCAGTTCTGATGTTGTCCAATGCAGCTTGAACTGCTGGAGGTATTGGGGAAGAAGTAGAAGCCATATCAATCTTCATAGGAGAGTGAGGAGAAAGAGTCACTATAATGGGCTTCTTACCCTTGTCAATATCTTCACCAATATCTTTCTCAGAGGTATCATCAAGTTGGTTCTGTTCAAACATCTCAAAATCTTCTTGAGCTGCCTGATTCTCCTTTATCTTATTTGTCTCAACCTCAGCAATGTGCTTAGCCCTTTCCACCAACATTTTAAGTGCCTCTTGATCAGCTAGCCTCTTGTGTTCAATCTCAGCATCTATCCTAGCCTGATCAGTAGCTCTTTCATACTCAGCTTCTTCCCTGATTACCTTCTCAGCTGTTTCACATGCACTCATTGCTAGTTTCTTGATTTCAGCATCCAAAGCTGCCAAACGTGCAATTTCCTCTTCATGATTATACAATGTAAGACGAGGAGCATGTGACCTTTCAGCTGTATCCATTATCACACTCACAGCAGTCATTCCTTTTCCTTTGATCTTTGATTTCACATGATCACCTAGAGTCCTCAGCGATTGACTGAATAGATATTCCATCTCTCTGATTTCAGCATCAACATCAGATGGAAATATCAGGGTCTCTTCATCCATTGCCTTTAACTTCTTCAGTCTAAGACTGATAGCAGAACCTAATTGCTCAATGTTAGGTTCAGATGAGGGATTGAAGAAGGGTTTGGTTTGCTCAAAGGGAATGGTTGGTTCTGGTCTCTTTCTTTTGAGAGGTGTGATTTTGATTTTGCTTAAGTCAATGTCAGGGTTCTGAGAGAGGGACATAGGTTCATCATCTATTTCAATGGCTTCTTTCAGCAGCCTCTCATGGATTGGAAATGCAAAATCAATCTGTAAGACAAGTTCATCTATGGTTAAGGGTTTGTAAGAAGGTCCATAGATAGGTTCAGATGGTTGTGTTTGTCTTTCGGGGGTCTTTTCAGGGGTTGAGAATTCGGGTTGAGGTGAGAATGGTGGTTGTTCAGCATTGTCATGAATGGGTGGAGAATGGGGTGATTGAATGGGTTGTTCAGAATGAGTCATGATATCATCCTGAACAGGTGTGAAGGTGGGTGGATTCTCTTGTGCTATGTCATCAAGAGATGGGGGTGGTGTTTGAATTGTTTGTACAGGTGGTTCAGTAGTATTGACAGGTGGAGATTGGAGTGGTGAATTTATGTTTGAATGAGTGAAAGCATCACCAGATAAGTGAGTGGTGAGATGATCCAGAACAGAAGTGTTTGTAGGTTGTTCAGGAATGGTATTATCTTCTTCTTCATCAGAAGAGATGGGTATGGATTTCTTGGGGGTTCTTTTGATAGTTTTCTTTTTTTTGGCTCTCTCTCTCTCTCTCTCTCTCTCTCTCAATTCTATCCAACTTTGAAATTAACTCATCAGAGTCAATGCTTGAATTAGAGAGAGTTGCCTCTGATGAGGATGATGATGAAGATGATGGTTGGGGAGAGGTTAAAACTACACTAAGTGGCTTGGTGTAATCTATAGGAGATGGTTGTTTGGGAGATTGAGCAATAGGAACGCTATTAGTAGTAGGCTTAGAAGTGTTACCTTTAGATGTGTCAGCAGCTCTCTTCTTGGCAGCTACTGTCTTTGCCTTTTTGACAGCTCTGACATGTTGATCCCCTTCAGCATCAGCATCAGCAGGTCTATCAAGTCTTTTCTTGGACCTTTTCTCCTTCTGAGCAGCTTTTCTTTGAGCAATGCTGGCTAACTGTTCCTCAATGATTTGTTCATTCCCTTCAGTGGCCAATCTTTCAGCACCACTATTCACCTGCTCAGTCTTATCAGCACCATCATTCCTATTCTCAGGTTGTGCTTGAGAGCCTTCCACTACGATTTCTTGCTCAATGGGTTTTGGCTTTCTTTTTGATCTAGTGATCTCCTTAGGGCCTTTGAAGACATCCAAGTTAGGTACTCCAACTACCATACTCCTGGGTACACTTATTCCAGTGTCAATTCTCACTAGTTCCAAGAAGTTCTTGACCACAGCATCATTATCATGTTCTGATATAGTGGGGAAACCATCACACCAGAAGTACTCCTCATACACAGCTTGCAGAGGGGACTTAGCTTGCTTGATCTCTTCTTTGGTTTTCTTTTTCATATTCACCAGAACAGTAGCATCAAACTTAGCCGTATTGAAAACTCTAATCTTCTCCTTGGTGCTCAAAATATCAATCAGCCTTGTTTGGCGTATGATCTCAGATATCAACCTTGGGTGATGAATGCTTGAGGTTGATTTTGTTCTGCTTTTAGATATGGTCAATCATAGATGATCAAACAGTATCTTTGCCAAATTAATCTTGACCTTTTTGTACATAAACCAAATGAAATGCCTGTGAGGAATTGAAATTGTGTCGTACCCTCCTTCTCTGGTAATGATGGAGGCATGAAATACTCTGAAGGCAAATCCAAAGTTTGGCCTCATGAATTTTTCCTTACCAAAATCACTGTTTGAACTGCCAGGCAAAAATAAGTCCTTTTTGATGGCTTCCAAGTGCTTGCTCTTTTCATCATAATCATCAACATTTTCTCCTTCATTGTCCAAGCCAAGAACCTTGGCAATGTGCTCCTGAGTAATCAACACATTAATTCCTAAAATGTTTGACCTTATCTCCTTCCCTCTATAAGGTTTCAAACCTAGTTCTCTTCTAGATTTTCCTCTTAGAGAGCTATCATTCTCTACCATCTTTCTGACTTCTTCATCAGCAGTGAATCTATCAAACACTGTTGCTTTCTGCCAGAAGTACTTAACAATGTCATAATAGACAAATCCATTCAGCATCTCGAAGTAGTTCTTCCATTGTTGATCAAAGAATAAACCTTGAACATCAATTTCATTCACCTTTAAACTTTCGAAGTCCACAAACTTCTCAGTGACGAACTCGAAGGCTTCTGGACCAGCGTCTGTTTGATTTTCTTTGACGACAAGTTTTTCTTGAGACTTAAGGTCTATAACTGGTGGTAAAACTGGATTGAAAGGTCGTTGAACAATTTCGTTTGATGAACGAGCGGCCATTTTTGCAGAATGTTAAGAATAGGAAATTTGGGAATATCTGTAAGGTCTTAGGGTTGTGTGGGAAGTGATTATGTGTAAAAGTTGTGCAATGTGAGTGAAGTGACCTATAAATAGCAACTAGCACACAAACACAGAAAAATCAAGCCTTGGGAGGGAGCGCGAACAGTTTTAAAAAATTAAATAATAGAGTTAACTGTCATAATCATCATTAACTGTTCTCTGCCCGTCAGGTTCTAGACACGTGTAAGAAGGACTTAATCACAACTGACGCGTGTACAGACAACTGTTGTACACTTACTAGAACTAAACGTTTCGTTTCCATTTAGTTCAGAGCCAAACTCATTATTATCTGACACCTCATCAGAACCTGTTACCATTCAGAGCCCAAATTATTCAGAGCTACCCAAAGGTTACTCTGAATTGTTAGAGGCTCTGAACGAGCTTCAGATCCTAATTCTATTTTGCATCTCAGAGCTAGTTTTCTTCAGTTATAAAATGCATGTTCAAATTCTTTTTAATAAAGTCAAATCTTTCAATAGCTAAAGGCTTAGTAAATATATCAGCCCATTGATGTTCAGTATCAATGAATTGAATATTTATTGTACCTTTTTGAACATGATCTCTTATAAAATGATGCTTAATTTCAATATGCTTAGCTCTGGAATGTAAAATAGGGTTCTTAGATAAATGAATAACAGCAGTATTATCACAATACAAAGGAATACTGCTTTCAGCTATATTATAGTCCTCTAGTTGATATTTCATCCAGAGTAGTTGTGTGCAACATTTAGCAGCTGAGATGTATTCTGCTTCTGCTGTGGACAAAGCAATGGTTGCTTGTCTTTTGCTAGCCCAGGATATGAGATTCTTACCAATAAATTGGCAATTTCCACTTGTGGACTTTCTCTCAATCCTGTCCCCAGCATAATCAGCATCACAGAATCCAACTAGCTTACTATCTAGGGATTTTTTATAAAGGAGTCCTAGATTAGTTGTTCCTTTCAGATACCTAAAGAGTCTCTTAACTGCTGTTAAGTGAGATTCTCTAGGATCTGATTGAAATCTTGCACACAAACACACACTGTACAAAATATCAGGTCTAGATGCTGTCAGGTAGAGTAAGGAACCAATCATACCTCGATATAGCTTCTGGTCTACTTTAGTGCCAATCTCTTCCTTGCTCAAGCTGCTTGTGGGATGCATGGGTGTGGCCATTGTCTTACAGTCTTCAAGGTTGAACTTCTTCAGAAGCTCTTTTGTATATTTGCTTTGATGAATGTAAGTGCCATCTTTTCCTTGATTTATTTGAATTCCAAGGAAGAACTTTAATTCACCCATCATGCTCATCTCAAATTCATCCTGCATCAGCTTGGAAAAATTCTTGCACAAGGAAGCATTAGTAGAACCAAAAATAATATCATCAACATATATTTGAATGATTAAGATATCTTTCTTAGATGTCTTTCTGAATAGTGTATTGTCAATTTGACCTTTTTGAAAACCATTTTCTAATAAGAAATTGCTAAGTCTTTCATACCAAGCTCTAGGAGCTTGTTTGAGACCATAAAGTGATTTCTTTAGTTTAAAACCATAGTCAGGGTTTTTCAAATCCTCAAAGCCTGGAGGTTGCTTGACATACACTTCTTCAGAAATAACACCATTTAGAAAGGCGCTATTAACATCCATTTGGTATAATGTAATTCCATTATTAACAGCATATGATAGAAGTAACCTGATTGCTTCCAGTCTTGCTACTGGAGCAAATGTTTCTGTGAAGTCTATACCTTCTTGCTGACTGTAGCCTTGTGCTACAAGTCTAGCTTTGTTTCTTACCACTTCAACTTGTTCATTCAATTTGTTTCTGAATACCCACTTAGTTCCAATGATGTTCTTATGTGTTGGTCTTGACACTAAGTCCCATACATCATTTCTTTGAAACTGATTGAGTTCATCTTGCATTGCAACTATCCATCCATCATCAGTTAAAGCTTCATCAACATTCTTTGGTTCTTTCATAGATATAAGTCCCAATAAAGAATCACTTTGTTGAAAAGCTGATCTTGTCTTTCTTGGACTCTCTTTGTTTCCAAGAATAAGATCTTCTGGATGTGATGACTTGTATTTGAATGTTCTTTTTGGAGCTTCAGAGGTATCTTGTATATCATCTTCTGAGATATCATCATGATCTTCAGATGCTTCTATTGGAGATGCTTCTTCAAAGGCTTCTTCCAATTCAGCTTCTGATGTTCCATTAGCTTTTGATGTTTTCTCAGGTTCTGAATTGTGATATTGATATGGTACACCTGCATAGCTATCAACTTGCTCTGACATTTTATTGTCAGGCTCTTTGTCATCAAATCTGACATGTATAGATTCTTCCACTATGTTGGTTTCAGAATTATACACTCTGTATGCCTTTGAGCGTTCAGAGTAACCTATAAAGATTCCCTTACAAGCTTTGGCATCGAATTTTCTTTTGTAGGCCTTATTGTTTAGAATGTAACAGGTACATCCAAACTGGTGGAAATAAGAGATGTTGGGCTTTCTTCCTTTGAAGAGTTCATATGTTGTTTTATTCAATATAGGTCTGATATAGATCCTATTTGAATGTAACAAGCTGTGTTTACAACTTCTGCCCAGAAGTGCTTAGCAAGTTTTGTCTCATGCATCATGGTTCTTGTCATCTCTTGTAAAGACCTGTTCTTTCTCTCTACAACACCATTTTGTTGTGGTGTTCTAGGAAATTTAACCCATGGACAATTCCATGGTCTTCACAAAAAGTTGTAAAGGGTTCATTTTCAAACTCACCCCCATGATCACTTCTGATCTTTAAGATCTTGAGACTTTTCTCACTTTGCACTTGAGTGCAGAAGATGGTAAACACCTCATATGCATCATCTTTCACTCTTAGAAATTTAACCCAAGTCCATCTACTGTAATCATCAAGAGTGACCAGTCCATATTTCTTACCATTGATTGAGGCAGTACTTACCGGGCCAAACAAATCAATGTGAAGCAGTTCAAGAGGTCTTGAGGTAGAGACAATGTTTTTAGGTTTAAAAGATGTTTTTGAAATCTTACCAATCTGACAAGGACCACACAGAGCATCTGAATGATAGTTGAGATTGGGTAGGCCTTTAACCAAGCTTAGTTTGCTGAGCTTAGAGATTAATCTCCAGTTAGCATGTTCTAAGCGTTGGTGCCAAACCCATTTCTCATCATTAACAGATAGAAGACATACTATCTTCTGCTCTGCGAGTTCTGACAGATTGATTTTATAAACATTGCCTTTCCTTAGGCCTCTGAACACTATGGACTCATCAGACTCGTTGATTACAGTACATGCATCCTTATTAAACTTAACAACATATCCACTATCACAGAATTGACTAATGCTAAGTAGATTATGTTTTAGGCCATCAACTAACCAAACATCTTTAATAGAGAGAGAAGAATTACCAACTGTATCAGTACCAGTGATATTCCCTTTTTGGTTTCCTCCAAATCCCACAGTTCCTCCCTCTTTCAGAGTCAGGGTTTGGAACATATGCTTGTCTCCTGTCATGTGTCGTGAGCAGCCACTGTCCAGGTACCAAGAATGGTGCTCTGGCCTTCTTGGAGCGCAAATCTGCTACAAACACAATCTCAGATCTAGGTACCCATATTGTTATGGGTCCTCTTGAGTTAGTCCTTAATGCCTTTGGTTGTTTTTGTTTATTAGGCCTTTCAGAGGCTCTAGAGTTATTCAAGCCTTTTGGAAAACTTTTTGGCATTGTATAACTCTTAGACTTTGCTTTAGAATATACCAGAGTTGTCTTTGTTTTGACATTAGTCTGAGGTTTAGAGATCTTAGGCTCTGAAGGTTTCAGAGTCTGAGATTTCTTAGCCTCTGACACAACTATTTTTTAGGCTCTGATATAACTATTGCTTCTGACTGGCTTTTAACAAAAACAGCCTTAGGTTTAGAATTATCTTTGTTAGAGGATTTAGAAAGTAATGGATTATCTTTAAAATGTGAAAATCCAAGACCTTCACCTCTGTTCCTACTCACATGGTATATTAAAGAAGCAATCTTGCTTCTCTTCATCCCATTGATAAGAAATTCCTGCAGTACAAATTCATGCTCTGGAGGAACCTTATCATCATAAACATAGTGAGTTTCCATAAACGAGTTCCTACTTTTTAGAGACTCATTTTCTTCAACTACTATGTTCATTTTCTCAGTTAGGTTATTGTAAGATTTTTTTAAGACCTTACACTCACCTGCCTTTTTAGTGAGAATTTTTAGGGCATCCTTAAGAGAATCTATTAATTCAGTTCTAGAGAGTTTAGATATTACCTCTTCCTCATCTTCAGAGTCTGAACCAGCTTCAGAGTCTTCTCTGTCAGAGGTGGTTGCCATCAGTGCTAGGTTTGCTTCCTCATCAGCATCAGAGTCTGAGTCTTTGTCAAGATCTTCCCATGTTGCCAGAAAGCTTTTCTTGACCTTACTCTTGTACCTTTCCTTGCTAGAGCTTTGCTTTGATGGTATACTTTTGTTCTCTGGACAATCAGCAATGAAATGGCCAGGCTTATTGCATTTGAAGCACTTGCTTTGATCTTCCTTCTTGTCTTTAGAAGCACTAGTTCTCTTGGAAGATCCTCCAAACTTGCCAGCATATTTCTTGCTTCTTTTTGCCCATTGTGAAACCTTGGCAGCCATCAGCACCATCTCTTCCTCTTCATCAGACCCAATTTCTTGACTCTCTTCAGAAGCTTCATCCTCAGATTCTATTACCTTAGCTTTCAGAGCCTTTGACGAGCTCTTGGAGCTTAAGGCAATCCCTTTTATCTTCTTAGTTGACTCATCAGTCATTAACTCCATTTCATGACTTTTGAGTGAACTAACTAGGCTTTCAAGGGATACAGTATCCAAGTTCTTAGACTCTTGAAAAGCAGTCACCTTTGGTCTCCATTTTGGTGGCAAGCTTCTGAGTACCTTTCTTACATGATCAGCTTCAGTATAACTTTTATCCAATACTTGAAGTCCAGATACTAGGATTTGAAACCTTGAAAACATCGTTTCTATATCCTCTCCATCCTTCATCTTGAACAACTTATACTGATGCACCAACAAGTTAGCCTTTGCTTCCTTAACTTGTTTGTTGCCCTCATACTTGGATTTCAAAGAATCCCAAATAGACTTTGCGGTTCTTTTATCTCCAATTTTAAGATACTCATCATGAGAGATGGCGTTGGTCATCATTCCTTTTACACTATGATGCTTCTTGTACTCTAGCTTTTGAGTAGGTGTAAAAGACTTCCTGTTCTGAGAGCTGACTACTCCTTCTAAGTCCATATTTTCAAAGCTAACTCCATCTTCTACCAAGTCCCATAAATCACAGTCAATACCCATGATGTGACTGTACATCTTGGTTTTCCAGAAGGGGTAACCGGTCTCAGTTCCATTAAAGAAAGGAACTTTATCAGATGATCTTCTATCTCTAGAGTTTGAATCATAGTCAAAACCAACTTCATTGTTGTTCTTGCTCTTCTCAGCAGACATGTTTTTCCTCCTGGATCTTTAGTGTTTCACTATTAGGTGAGTTAGGCAACAGCCCAGCTCCTGATACCAATTGAAGGTGGAAAAACACAAGAAGGAGGGGTTGAATTGTGTTTTAGAAATTTAAAACTTTTTCTAACTTAAAACAAGTTTGCAGCGGATAATAATACAAAGAAAGTAAAGGAAGCTGAGAGAGAGAGAGAGAGAGAAAGACACAAAGATTTATCCTGGTTCCCCTCACAACTTGAGAGTACGTCCAGTCCCCTTGTTACTAACAAGAGATTTCCACTATAATCTATTCAAGATTACAACTTGCTCAAGCACTCTTGCAAGAGACTTCTCAGTTGCTCAAGTTTCACTAAACAAGAGACTTCACAAACAAACTTAAAATCTAAGAATGAATGTTAATGGACACTTGATATACTATCAGAGGTGTTTACAAAATACAACACAGTTTGCTTTAAGACTTTGAATGACAGATTAAACAAATGATGTCAGAATGCTTCAGAGCCTTAAACGCAGTAATAGAACAGTAGTCATTTCTTCCATTTGAGTCTTCTATTTATACTTGAAGGATGATGATGACCGTTGCAGAGAGATAAGGTGCCAGCTGGAATTTACTCGTACAATTGTGATAGCTGTAGTTGCCTTTTTTGGCAAATATCTTCAATTCCACTACTTTGCTATTTGAATTATCACTCATCCATTTTGAGTAATAATAGTACAATAGTACGATCCTCAAATGCGCTCCACTTATGGATAAGGTTAACATTGTACCAACGAATATTCCTTCTTGTGGACGTGACAAAGCCTTGAAGTAGATTGTTCTTCAATCATTGGTTCTGATTCTGTCAGTTCTTGAGCGACGTAAATTCCTTTTGCTTCAGGTGCTGTTGTCATAACTTCTTGAGGTCTTCAGCTTCTGAGTCCTTCAGAGCCTTGTTTTTATCCCCAGAGTCACTTTCTTCAGCACGCAAAATTTAAGCTTCTGATGAACAGTGATGTGCTTTCAGAGCTTGTTTAACTGGCTTCTCTGCTATTATTCATAGTGCTTCTGAACAAATTTTAACTTGTAATTCTGCACACTAGAATAATCATTAGTAATTCCAATTGCAATTTTAATACTTTTTTATCATCAAAACCACTTCAAATATTAGAGGTTCATGTCAGACCCACTTTGTTCCAACAATCTTCACCCACAAATAGTTTCCCTTTTTAAAGTAATCATAAAAACACCATATATATGGTATAAAGGTTAGACCACCAAGTTTGTCTTTATGAAAATTTGGACTAAAAATTTATCAGATAAATTTAATTCCAAAATTGGAAGAATAAATATGTGGCAATATCCTAAAGAATCTAAGGGATACTGGTCTTATATCACTCTTGGGACAAAAGTTGTTTTGTTGCTAGATTTGAAGCATTCCTCTAGTGGGAGTGTGTCTCTAAAAGAAACAGTGGGAGTGATATAGAACTTGAATAAGTTCAAGTACCACAAAATATATTTGTTTGAAAAGGGAACATAAACCGGTTCCTCAAAGTTGTTAAAGGACCATCAGTTTAAGTTGCACAAAATCCTAGATAAGTCTAACATATTACATGGGTGAGATGTATGATCTAATCATGACTCAACATGGTGATATGGTTTTCATGAAAGATGAATCTTTGACTTGGTAAGAGGTCGTAAAAGGCCTAAAATCTGAGAAGTGGCTAAATGCCATGAAATCTTGTACAGAATCCATATACACATACCTTACGGTGATAATGGTATTGTCATCAGGATGAGTAAGACTCATACGATGAAAGTGAGTATTCTTATTGAACACTGATATGGAGGGTATTGAGAATACCCTTTAAGATTTGATTGATCATTTAAGGTTTCACGCAAAGTCATAATGCAAGTTATGATGAAATCATAATTGTAATCATAAAGCTTAAAATCTGTTTAAATTCTATTTACTGAATATTGTACTACAAGTTTTAGCAGATGGACAACAAAGATGCATTCCTTAATTGGAGTGACCTCATATATATGTACTAGACATATACGAAGGGTTTTGCTTGATTCAAAGGATGCTAGAAAAGTATACAATTTGTAGCTATCTAATTTTGATTATATCAAAATTCTCAGAAGTTTAATTATTTGTCCCTTATAAATTTGTTTTTCACAAAACTTCAAAAAGGAACAAATAATAAAATCTTGTGCACACAAGGAGGTTAGTGGGAGTAATAATATTAATCTGGTGTTATATGTGGCTGACATATTAATCATCAACAACCTTTTCCTTTTACATGTGAGACATGGTTAAGGAAATAACTCTTGATGAAATACTTAGGCAAGAATTCCTAAAGAGTTAGGAATATCCTATGTATTTGGGCAAGGATTCCTAAAGAGTTAAGAATAGCCTATGTACATATATTGATGAAGTGTTCAGACACTTGATGTGTAAAATCATCGCATGTGTCAGAAGATTGGTCTTTGTCTAAAGGACAATAGCATATCTCATTGGATGAGAGAGAGACACGTGAAAATAATCCATATGCTTTGGAAGATGGATTAATTATACACATCATAATATGTACTTAATCAGATACACCATATGCTTGTAGCATATTCAATAAGTACCAAAATTGAGACTAGTGTTGGACACTAACTGATCTTCAAGAATATCCCTAAGGACCTTAAAAGGAACTAAGGACCATTTCTTGAAATATGTAGGTGTGGGAAATATCATTATAAGAAAGTTATATTGATGGTAGTTTCCATACTGATATATTGTATATCATGCCTGAATATAGACATTGTAAATTTGTAAGCTATATAGCTTAGTAATATGTTTATTTCAGTTACAGAGGTGGAGTATTTTGGATCGTTTAGCTCATGATTGAGCTAAAGCTATATTTCCGGTGTTGCAGATTACATTAAATCACATTAGTGATGGTAATGGTTTGATCTTGCAAACAATAACGGAGAATAGATCTCACCGGCGATTCATATATATACTTAGACACTTCTATATTTTGATAAAGACCGAAATAGAAAGTTGGATAGATACGTAAGGTACCAACATAGGAAACAGTTCCTAATCCACTAACAAAGGCTCTTGCGCAGTTGAAGCGTGATGGGCATACTAGGTCTATGGGTATTAAGGTAATGCTTGATTGGCTCTAGTGCTAGTGGGAGATTGTTGGAGTAAGCCCTAGAGGCCAATACTTTAGTGCTTTATTTATTAATAATAATAGGCATTTCTTTATTATGTTTGTAACGTTCAAAATAATGAAGTCCCTAGAATAGAAAGTCCGTTTAATATTAAGTGTGACTTAATCATGAGATTACATTAAACATAAAGACGCTATTCTTAAAGTATCCATAGTCGAGCTTTAAAGTGAAAAGGGATAACCTTAAAGCATAAAGACTATTATGAAGATAGACTGATGATCGCATCTCATGGATCATGGAATAAGGAGTTATCAAGTCTTGACATAGGTATAGGGTTGGGAATAGGCCAGGTCAGGCTTTGACAGGCCTGAGCCTGACCTACAATTTTTTTTAGGCCTAAGACTGGCCTACAGCCTATTATATGCTATTTTTTTGGCCTGGCCTGTGCCTGTTTAAAGCCTGGCCTGGCCTCTTAGCCTATTAAAAAGCCTGTGTTACATAAAGGCCTCTATATAGTCTTTTTAAATAGGCTAATTAAAGAGGCCTCAATGCATATTTCACATTTAAATTATTATAATTTCTACAACATTAAGAAAAAGCTAATAAAATGATACGATTGCTAATAAAATGATACGATTACGATAAATCTATTAAGTATGCCATGATACAAATTGTTTGTTAAACACCAATGTATTCGGTGTAATTAGCAACAACCAAAATATACACCATAGTCTATAAGTTAGCAAAACACTAGATCTTTAAATCCATATTTGTATCTTCAAAACACTAGACTTTTCAAGTGTAACCAAAACACATCCAAAACCCTTTGCATAACATCAAATCTTCAAGTTGACATGTATCTCCTCTTTTTCAACCTTCAATGCCAAAAGAAAAAACATTACGTTGATTTCAAATCTAAATGTAAATTACATCATTAATTGAATTACATCACATAAAGCATAGAGCACATCAAGTACTATTAGTATATATTGTTACAGTATCTTTTTCTTTTTTATGCCAGAAGAAACAAAAGATAAATTAAAAGACTATGGTGTATATAGCAAGTAAACAGAAACATTAATCTATATGGCTAGTTTAGAAAGGTTTCTGCTATGTTTGCTACAGTTCACTCTCAGACAACATACATGTACTCAGACAACATACACGTAGAGAATTCCAAATTACTAGTGTTTGGTATCTTTAGCAATATGTAATATCCACTGCCCTTTATTTAAAGCGATTATTTACAAATTAACAAGTGCAATTCCATATCATAATTAAATGCATACACACACTTAGTACCAAACAAATTAAACTTAACCAGTAGCAAACAACTACTTAATAATTAACTATAACAATAACACACAAGCATCAGTCTATGAATAAATACTAATTAATAAAATATCATATTAAAAAGTGTACCTTTGAATTTTTAGTCACATTATACTTGTGACGAAACCAATCCCCACCACAAATGAGAGCTTCAACCGAATCTTCACTTAATCTAGAGCGAAATACCTCCGGCACTGAATGTGGACTCGGATGCCACAGTTGCGATTGGAATAGCTAATATATCAGCAGCCATCTTAGACAAGATTTTATATTTCATGCTGTTGTTCCTCCACCAATCCAAAGCACTAAAGGAAGTAGGGATGGGAGGAGTGTAAAGACCGTCATCAAGATACTCTTGCAATTCTGATATCATTGGACTGATGGCTTCATTTTCTTGAATAATGCACATAATTTCATCAAATCCAGTTTTGACAGCTGCAACATTCGCTTGGGATGATGATTGATTATTACTGTTCATCAAATTACCATCAGAAGAAGAGGCCTCTACCAAAGATAGAGCTACATACTCATCATATAAGTCATCCAATGCAGATCTAACCTTCTTAATATTTTCATCGGCAACTTCTTCAGATTTATATATCTTGGGAAAGCATATACGCACTATATGAAACTTGACCCTAGGATCCAAAACACTAGCAATTGCCATCAGCAGATTACACTCTCCCCAATATTTGTCAAACTTTACTTTCATTGGACTTGCCATTTCTCTCATAAAGAGATCTTCATCTTCATCCGCCTCATCAAGTATTACTTTCACCTTCCAATATTTATACCGGATTGACCCGCTATGAGAGTACTACATGCAAAGTTATGCAAAGTGTCATAAGTTACTCTCATGGTGATAATGGTGTAAACCGCTCTTAGACCTGAAACCACTTTGTACCCTAGATGTGGAGTCAAGTACTTTGTTGTTGATCTAACGTTGTCCATAACAGGATAACCATAAAGGCAGTTGATGGGTACTTCACAAAGCATGCTAAGGGACAGTAGTGACCTAGATGGAATTTGTCAATCCTGCATAACAGGATAAATGTCATGAGCCCAATATTGAACTGGACAAAGATGACACCAAGTATGCTTTGTGTTCAATATAGACATAAAGGGCAAAGGGGTAATTATACACGCATATATTATCACTAAAGATTATGTTATGATCACATGTTAATTTCTCATAACTTGGGTAGCAATGATGTGTTGCTAGATACCGTTCATTGTTTATTATATTAAATAAAGAATTTAATATAATTGTCAACGTTATGGAAACCTACAAGGGTCACACACATAAGGACAGTCTAATGTTGAGATAATTAAGAAACACCGTAAGGTACGGTGTATGTGCAATGTGATAAGGGTATCACGGTAATTTAAGCGAGCAAGAACACCATAGGTTATGGTGGGAGGGCGCGCACATGAGTACTACCACTCATGGGGGGCGCGCGCCCTAGTTTGTTTTCTTGTTGGGCTTTGCCCAATAAGAGATATCTTGGTGCACAAGACAAGAAATATCTATAAATAGAGACCTCTTGTCATTGCTCAATACACAACAAAAAGCACAAGAATATTTTAGAATTGAAAATCATAAAATAATTCTCTCTCTCTCAATATTCTTGCATAGCCTTCAAACATAAAGGGCTAGCACTCTATTGAAGGTGACTGTCCGTGTGGACTAGTTAGAGGCGTCGGTGATCTTCATCAACGCTCGTGATCGTCTTGTTCGTGATTCAAAGGTTCTTCCCTACAAGAGATCGTGATTCAAAGGTTCTTCCCTTCAAGAGGTAAAAACCCTAAAACACATATCATGCCCAATTCGTAAGGATCAAACTAAGGAAAATTTTTGAATTCCGCTGCTTAAAATAACGCTATTTTCCTTTAGCTCTCTCCCCCAGACGTAAGTTCATTAACATCGAACTGGGTAAATAAATTGATTGTGTTCTTTTCTTCCGTCGTTATTGCTTTAGATTATTGCATCATCAACTCTATCCGCTGACTATTTGGTTGCTTGTTACGCTTGCCCCACACATCAGTTTATTATTGGTGTGAGTTTATCGTCGAATTCACAACAATGATATTCTTAGAAACGACATAATGAAAATCTTTTTTTTTCATAGATAATTTTCTCTTAATAAAAATAGTTTATTTTTTTTCTTTTTAGTTTCCTTAATAAAAATAGTAAAACTTGAGAAAATAGTCTATTTAAAACTTATTAAATATTTGAGTGAACCACTTATTTTGCCTCTATATTTAAGATCAAAATTCTCTATAATACAAAAACACGTATTTTCACTATTGATTAAAGATGTAATGATTTATTATACAATACAATATTAAAATGGGATTGGTAAAAAAAAAAAAACAATAATAGAATTGGTTCTTTAAAAATTTATCGTTACTTTGATTAAATTTTAATTAATTTACGACCGAGCTTTAAATTATTGTGATCTATTTCTCTAAAAATCAGAGCATATTTGTGCGTTGAAGTTATTGCATGATATTTAAATTGGAATTAAATATCATTTTTGTTCCTATAAGTTTACATTTTTTTGGTTTTAACTAGTTATGAGACCCGTGCGATGCACGGGTCTATTGACTTTTATTAATAAAATATTATTAAAATATAAGTTATGACATTGTGTTCTTTTTTGTAAAATTTATTAAATTAATAATTTTTTAATTAAAGTAATTGTCCCGTGTATGATTTTTGTGTAATAAATTATAACTAATAATAACAAATATTGTAGAATTTTGTTGATTAAATTAATTGTCTTTTTTTATATTAAAGCAATTGTCCCGTGTATGATTAAATTTTGTTGATTAAAGTAATTGTCCCGTGTTTGAATTTTTGATTCAATTCCTTTTATGTATTAGTGGTAAATATTTTGTCTCGTGTTTTTTTATATTTATTATTGATGAGAATTTATTTTTTTTGTTGTTTAAAAAAAACTATTTGTGAAAGTTCATGTCCATTGATTTTTTTATATATTTAAGGTTGATATTATACTAAAGTATAAAATTAATTTAGAATAAAGTATTTAGAAAAATATTATAGAATATTATTAAAATATAAGCGACGTCATTATGCTCATTCTTGTAAAATTATTAAATTAATATTTCTTGATTAAAACAATTGTCTCGTGTATGATTTTTGTGTAAGAAATTAAAATTAATAAAGATTTATTATTTAATTCCTCTTTTTTATTAAATCAATTGTCCCGTATATGATTAAAAAAATTTATTAAAGAAATTGTCCCGTGTTAATTCGTAAGCTTTTTTGACGCATGTTAATTTATAAATTTTCACTAACAAAAGTTATATCTTTATAAATGTTTTTCATAAATTACCTTATAAAACTTATAATAAGTCAATCCAAATGTGTTCATTTTGTGTGGTAAATTAAAATTAAAATTAATAAATATTTATTATTCAATTCCTTTTTTTAATAAATCAATTGTCCCGTGTATGATTACAAATTTTTATTAAAGCACTTGTCCCGTGTAAATTCGTAAGTCTTTTTTACGCATGTTAATTCATAAGTTTTCACTAACAAAAATTTTGTCTTTATAAACATTTTTCATAAACTACTTTATAAAACTTATAATAAGTCAATCCAAATGGGTTCATTGTGTTTTTATTTTCATTTTTATGTTCTTTTATTTTTAAGTTCATAAATAAGTATCTTCTTTTATTAGGTTTTTCTATTTTTATTTTTTATATATAAGTTGTTATATGTTAGATTGAGTTATCATTCATCATTTAAAACAAAAAAATTTACTATTTTTTCATTAAAAAAAAAAAGTTTGCACTATTTTTTATGTGTATCTTTTATATTGATTTTTGTTGCTATTTGTATGCATAAATTTTTTTAATTAATTTTTTTTTTGTTAAATATATTTGATTAATATCCTTTTTTAGAGGTGGTTTCCGATGCTATTTTTATGGGAAGATTTATTTATGCTTATCTTTTTTTTCTATTTTTGTTTTGTATTTTTTTTTTTAGTTTAGAGCTAAAATTACATTTAAGGGCATAAACTCTGCAGTATTATTAAACTTGATTGGACAAATTTGGTATTTTAGTAGTAGTTTCTTTTAATATATTGTAAGTAGATTCTTGTATCTTTTTTGTTTAACTCAATCTAAGTTAAAGCCGACCCTAATTTTCTCTCTTGAGAAAAAAAATCTCTCTTCTTTCTCTAAGTACTCTTTCTTCTTCAGAGGTGGTTTTAGGTTATTTTTGGCCTAAAATCACCCCTATACATCAGTTTTTTCTTTCCTATTTTAATATAAATAAGTGATTTTTACATTGATTAAGTTTTTTCTTTTGTGTATTTTCGTGATTTCGTCGTCTGTGTGCGACGTTGTGTTGTTCGTCGTTTTGTGCGGCGTTATTTGATTTCCCGCATTGTGGCGGTGTTCATTTGATTCCTATTGAAATATTGGCTTCAGACATTTACAGATTCAATCGATGATTTGGACATCAACGTTGCAGATCCGGAGGCATGGATACTTCGGTGACTTTAATTTTATCATATTATTTGTTGTAGGCATTTTGCCGTTGTATGCTATTAACTTGGATGATGTGAGTTTGTTCGCAGATTCATCCTTTACGTTTTTAGCGAATGTTGAATATGTGATTGTATTTGATCAATTTGAATGAATCAATATCATTTTATTTTTGTCAAAAAAAAAAAATTCTTGTATTTTTTTTCTTACAAATTAGTCCTTGTATGTTCAAATCTCTTTGTTTTAGTCTCTTAAAATTAAAATCGGCAGGAAAATCTGCAGGGAACCAGCGAATTTTCCTGAAGATTTTCCTGCGGATTTTATCTTTAAAGACTAATTAAAATAATTTGCACATGAAAGAACTAATTTGCAACAAAAAGAATACAAGAATTAAAACCAAAAATTTATAGACCTATAGGACAAAAATAATGGTTAAACCTTCAAATTGTAAATTTGAGCTATGCTTTTGTGGTGAAAAGTAAAAGAGGTACTATGAAATAAGTCCCCACAAAAAAAATAGACAGGAAAATAAGAAAGGAACGATAGAGAAACGGCTTCTTAAATGGAAGCACATGGATGCATGTGAAATGTGGTGACTTGGAGTGAAAAAGAATAAATGAAAGCCCACAAATAATGTGATTTGTAGCTAAATAGGGGTAAGACAACAAAATACACACTATATATATGTGGTGTGGGGCCATCCAATCAAACAATCAATTTTATTTTTTTTCTGTGAAATTGAATATTTCAAAAAATATATATATAGATGAAATGACAAAATTATTATAAATTCACACATTTAAATGAAGGAGTCGAGTTTCGAATCCCGATCATAACGTCCCGCTTAACAATTTCGACAACATTTTACTAGTTGTACTAAGACTTCTAGATGAATATTTCAAATTTTATAACAAAAGAAAGAAGAAAAAAAAATCTCAATATATTTATAGACCGTTTAGATTTACTTATTGTTAAATTAATAAAATTTAATCTATGCAACTAAATAATTTTTTATATTAATTTATACGTTTCTATAAATAAAAGTTGTATTTTTGTAAACTATTTTTTAGGAAATTACATTGATAAATTTATAATATTTTATAAAAATATGTTTTTGGTCCTTGTAAATATTCAAAGTTTTGTTTTTAGTCTCTCTAAAAATTTTCTTCTACTTTTAGTCCTCCAAAAAATTTCAATTAACACTTTTAGTCCATACTTTTAAATAAACTCATGTGTAGACTTCATATTTTTTTAATGAAATTTTTATGAATGTTTAAAATATTATAACAATCTTTCCCAAAAAATCTTAGAATTTTTTAAAAAAGCATAAATTAAATATGAAATTTTATGTTTTTGGAGTTTAAAAACTTATAGTTTTGTTAAAAAATTCTAAATTTTTCTAGAGTGATTGTTAAAATATTCTACATTTTTTGAAAAATTTCTTTAAAAAATATAAAGTCTACATATAAGTTGATTTAAAAGTAGGGACTAAAAGTGTTAATTGAAAATATTTGGGGGACTAAAAATAGAAGAAATTTTTTAGAGGGACTAAAAACAAAACTTTAAATATTTACATGGACCAAAAACATATTTAACTTATTTATTTGCATAAGTTATTTTTCATAAACTATTTTTTAAATGGGAAATGTTTTTTGGTAAGAAAATTTAAGTAGAAGAATTGCAAGAATAAATCTCCACCCTTGATTACATCCATAACCACCCATGTTTTCCACCAAAAAAGGAGATTAAATGACATCATCCTTTAAGATTTTGCCATGTGTTAATTCTTGCATTTCTTGTGTAAAAATTTCATGCTACAGTAAATAGCGATGCTCTTTTGAAATAAACTATAAATTCTCTCATATATCATAAAATTAGTTTTCATTGTATGGCTATACATATACATTAACATTTGTTTTCTTCCTCTAAAAAAATATTTGGTTTTTCTTATTTTATCAAGCAAAAACACAAATTGTTTTTTATATCACATCTTTATTTTATCACCAGGAACATCAACAAAGAAACATACTTATTCATCTATAGCCTAACAATCTCGAAAGTATTATTAAGAAAGATGACATTCAATTGAGGAGGAAGAGGAGTTATCCAAATCTTGAAAATAAGTATAACTTTAATTTCTAACATGAGAGAATAAAGTTGCATCGAAATAAAAAGGAGTTCTTTTTATTTATCCTTGCAATGCAAACACTATAAATAAATGGTTTAATTCAATTTTGATCCTTATATTTATTTTATGTTTTAATTTGGTCCTTTTCGTCAATTTTGTCAAATGTAGCAAACAATTTGCTTACGTGGACACCTTGACACTTAGACACGTGTCCAAATTAAATGGTGTTAATGATAAAACTGACGGAAAGAACCAAATTGAAACATAAAATAAACATAAGGGACCAAATTGAAACTTTTAAAACATAAGGAACCAAATTGAAACTTAAAATAAACATAAGGAATCAAATGTTGAATTAAATCTAACTAAATAGAGACAATTTACTCAATAGCCCCATTGTACCAACAAAAAGCCTCATTTTCTTAACCAGTGCAGACAAATTATCTTATATACTTATGCATTTTCAAGACAAATTATGGTATATATTTGTGCATTTTCAAGGGTGAAGACAAAAAATTATAGTTGTGTTATTCAAATATTTAAATACTCACACAAACTATATGAATCTTATTCCTGTAATTAAACACTGTTTTAGGACCACTTATTAAACATATTAAAAGATATAATATTAAAAAGATAAGTTTTTAAAATCTTCAACATACAAATAATATTTCTTGAATAATATGCATAATTACTTCTCCAAAAACAACATTTAACATTTTTCTATCTCACGGTTTTCTCTGTTTTTTTTTTTATACTTTAGACACATTTCATTTTTTTTTTTACAATGACTTAATGATTCACATTATTGATTATACTCCATTAGATATCAATTTCTTAACATCCAAACCTTTTTAATCTTTTTGACCATGATCATCTATAATAATTTTATTTATAATATTAATTAAAATATACTGTATCAATTATTTAATGCATTTAAAAATATAATTTTTATTTATAAATATAACCGTGCAGTGTTAATACTAGTATACTAGTTATAGACATGTCACCATCTAGTGATCTGTTATATGACAGTTATATTGTCAAGGTTCCACACGTGTCAGCCATTAATTAGGAAAAAGGTTTTCCTTGAAAGTCGCTAATTCACCCACTTGGAATTGGATGAGGTGGGTCCCAAATGTTGAGAGTGTTTATCCATGATCTGACCCTCCTCAAGTGTCTGTTTCAAGAAGAACAATGTGTAAATACAAAAGAGCAGTGAGGGTTTAATGTATGGCATCGTTCTTAAAATAGCATGTGCAACTCCCTTCACTATGCTCTCCTAGTCACATGCAACCCAATGTGAATGGGTTCGGTGCACTTGATTTGTAGGTCCTCATAAGCACATGTATCAACTATATATCAACCCTAGTTAGCTATAGCTAGCTATTTCAAACCTTTCGCCTGGAATCAGATTGCTGTTACAGCAGCAAGGTGTTGCAACAGATTTTGGTCGTTCAATTTCTGATTAACGGCAGAAATTATTTTATTTTATAAAATTGTATTTTAAATCTGAATCGTTCGAAATTGCGTGCAAAAAGCACAAAAGACAATCTAAGATCTTTTCGCCTTGTTCACTTGAGGATCAGCTTATATTCTACTAACTGTACATTTTGAATTTTCTCTCCACACATGCTTATTGGGAAGAAATCTTCATATTGTGGTATCAATGGTTTTGCAAGTGGATGCCAACAAACGAATTATACTTTAAGTATTTAAGTAATTTAAGTAACAAGTAAAGTTTTTGTTATTAGTATTTTGATCTGCACGTTTTCTAGTTTAAGCAAAGGTAGTTCAACGACAACAAATATTATTAACCAAAAATGGAGAGGCAAATGACAGTACGGGATAATTGTAATATGTATGGTAGTTGTATATGCTAGTGGTGAGGCTGTTATTATGGGTAAGAAAGGTATTATGCAAATTTTGACGGTATCTCAACTCTCAAGTATGACCACAAGTCCAAGTTTGCATAGACAATGTGGTCAAACTATATGTCCCATTAATTAAAGAGAATCAATAGAAAGCAAATTTTACGCTATGACAGATTAGGAAATTTATGTAGTTTTTTTATTTTGGAACAAAAAATTTGTGGGGATAATACTCACATACTATATATAGATTCTTTTAGGTAACTTTTATATATAGTTTTAAAATAAAATAAAAAGTAATATTTCAATTTTCAAATTATTTACAACTTTAATTTATAGGGTTAATAGGTTTTTACCCCCACAAAGTAGGCGAGTTTTGCGTTACCCCTTATAGACTTTTTTTTATTTATTTAAGTGGCGGATGACATTGTGGTAAAAAATAAAGTGGCAGATGACATTTGTTACGTAAGTAACGGATGGGTAAGAAATTTTATTTTTTCCGACGTCTTAGATTTTACCCCCTCCGAAAGCACCATACATAATATTATGAAGTTTCTTTATCCGCTACTTAAGTAGTAGGCTACCATCTGACAGAAAAACAGAAAAACAAAATGTGTAGAAGACATGAATGTAATAAGATAAAAACTAGCAAAAAATATTACTATAAAAGACAAAGAATAGAATGTTAAAAAATGCAAAAAAAAACCCATTCAATTATTATGACTAATCATAATAATCTCCTAATAAGCCTAAAAAAGTCCATTGTCAATTAATATAATGAACTCGATCATTGTCATCAAAGAGAAAGTATAAGATCATTATAATTAATCGACGACAGATATTGAGGTTGTTTACGCTTATACTAACAAAACTACAAAAACGAAAGACATAAAAAAACTAAAATAAAACAATATAAGAGAAGATATGGGAGATGGGAGAATGAAAAGGAATGAGAATGAGAAAAAATGAAAGGAAATGTTTCGATTTATTGATTTTTTTGTCTTAATTTCATTGGTTGAACAAAGTAATAGCTCCTCATTCATTAGCCACCGTTCTTGACCATTGTCTGTTATCAAAAGTTCTGATCATAGTCCATCCGCTACTTAAGTAGCGGACGATCATTTGACAGCAGCCTCCCTTGGTGGCCAAGCAAACACCTCCACCGTCCTTGAGCATTGACTAGTGCTAAAGACCACAAACCACCGGCTATTTTCTCTCAGTACATGACAAAGAAATCAGTCAAACTTGACACTAAGTTGGTTATATCCGTTCAAGATATATGTTCAAACTTGACCCATTTGAGGACCTTTGACAAAATCGTGGCTTACATGGTTGAACCTGTAGATGACGAAGTTGAATTTATGCTTTGTTTGTGTTATATTTATGCTTTTATTTAATTTTCGAATGTAATATGTCGTTGTTTTTATCGAATATTTTTTTATCGTAACAGTCAATTTTCATTTATTTCATAATTCATGTTCACTATTTAAGTAGCGGACCAGAATGTGAAAGAAAAAAGTCAGAACATAAATCAAATATCACAACAGAATGAGAAAAAACATTAAAATAAATCATAGTATTTATTTTTATTAATTAGACACAAAAATTATTTCGATTAGTGCCCCTCGTCAAGTGTTTCCACTTCAAAGGGCAGTTAAATATTACGCGTGAGACACAAAAATTACATGAAAATTAAATATAATGATCAATAGGTTGAGAATGTTCCACCGGCCAATGTGTTAATGTTTATCGACGTCCCTTTCTACATCCTCGTCAAGTGTTTCCACTTCAAAGGGCAGTTAAATATTACGCGTTAGGTGTTGGAATTAATTTAATATAAATTATAGACATGCTCTCAATAATAAAGATTAATTCTATAATCTTATAACTTTAGTGCTGAAGCCAAACTACGTATGAGCATGTATATACAAACAGGATCTACGACATGTTGATTTATCAAAGATCAATATTAGGAATCCCTGGATAGAAGAATCATTATACAAAGGAACAAACTGTTGATTCTAGGCTCCATTGATTCTAGGCTCCGTTGATTCTAGGCTCTGTTGATTCTAGGCTCTCGACAATAATCCTGAAACACAAAGGTTTGACGGCTTGTCTGGTTCTTCCTCAACCGGTATCCTAATGCCTAGAATTCTCATCAGATGGGGAGAAGAGATTATTTGTGGTATCTCCGGTATATTGGGGACCATAACCTATATATAGTGTGTGAAGGTGGAAAAACACAAGAAGGGGGTTGAATTGTGTTTTAAAAATTGAATCTTTTTCTAAAGTTAAAACAAGTTTTGCAGCGGATTTAAACACAAAGTAAAGGAGAGTCTGAAGAAGAGAAAGAATGACACAAGATTTATCCTGGTTTCTCTCACAAGTTGAGAGTACGTCCAGTCCCCTTGTTACTAACAAGAGCTTTTCACTATAATCTTCACAAGATTACAACTTGCTCAAGCACACTTGCAAGAGACTTCTCAGATTGCTCAAGTTACACTTAATGAGAGACTTCTCAAACAAACTTACAAGTAAGAATGAATGTTAATGGACACTTGATATACTATCAGAGGTGTTTACAAAATACAACTCAAATTTGCTTTAAGACTAAGAATGACAGATAGAGTCTTGAATGTCATAATGTTTCAGAGCCTTAAACGCAGTAATAGAACAGTGGTCATTTCTTCCATTTGAGTCTTCTATTTATACTTCAATGGAATGTGATGACCGTTGCAGAGAGATAAGATGCCAGCTGGAATTTGATCGTACAATTGATAGCTGTACATTGCCTTCTTTGGTAAAGAACTTCAATTCCACTACCTTGCAATTTGAATTATCACTCAACCATTTTGAGTAATAATAGTACAGTCGTACAATCCTCAAATACGCTCCACTTATGGATAAGGTTAACGTTGTACCAACGAATACTCTTTCCTGTGGATACGACAGAGTCCCAAATTGGATTGTTCTTCAATCATTGATTCTGACTCTGTCAGTTCTTGAGTGACGCAAATTCCTTTTGTTTCAGAGTCTGTAGTTGTAGCTTCTTAAGGTCTTCAGCTTCTGAGTTCTTTCAGAGCCTAGCTGTTGTCCTCATTGCCACTTACTTCAGAACTTGAATTTTAAGCTTCTGATGATCAGCGATATACTTTCAGAGCTTCTTAGCTTGGCTTCTCTGCTTTTATTCATAGTGCTTCTGAATGAATTTTAATTTTTAATTCTGCACACTAAAATAATCATTAGTAATATCAATTGCAATTTTAATACTTTGTTATCATCAAAACCAATTAAAATACTAGGGAT
Organism: Trifolium repens; assembly: GCA_030408175.1. Classification (NCBI taxonomy): domain Eukaryota; kingdom Viridiplantae; phylum Streptophyta; class Magnoliopsida; order Fabales; family Fabaceae; genus Trifolium; species Trifolium repens. The sequence continues at coordinate 48,185,175 of CP125836.1, read as the reverse complement.
TTATGTCAGACCCACTTTGTTCCAACAGTGTGATGACTCATTAGGGTTCCCATTATTCCTAAATGGGTCATCCCGACATCCACTCATATTGAGCTCATATCCAATTAATTAAATAATTGCTTAAATATAAATCTAATTATCTTTTTACTTAATTTGATCACTAATCAATTAATGCTCTAAATTGATAAACAGCTAATATAATTAATAAAGATATTTGTCCACCTAATATTATTGGAATATAATAAAATATTCCAACATTAAGGCACAAAAATTACATGTAAATTAAATATAATGACAATAGGCTGAGGATGTTCCACCGGCCAATGTGTTAATGTTTATCGACATCTCTTTTTACATCCTTTACCACTTGCTCACCATCGGGTAAATGCAGACAACAAGGTGGTCTAATATGAAAAGTTTTGCATGGTAGGACAATCTCACTTGTGTTCGGGTATCTACTTCTTTACAGAAATTGATTTCAGCTATCCGTATTGTACCCAATCATGACAAAAAATGTATCTCGTCAACGAAAGACTATACGACCATTTACACACGAAATGACAAAAAATAAACAGAAAAAACTACTAAAACAAGAAGAAGAAGAAGAAAATTCAAATTGGCAATTTGGCCTCACGTGTGGCTAATTAAAATTGGCCATGTGACATACTATTGATTGAAGCAGAAGACCTGACCACCGACGGTCCGCTAATTAAGTAGCAGACAATGTGTGTAGGGTATTCCGCGACTTAAGTTGCGGATGACTCTGTGACAAAAGCTCAACCACAAGAAGTAGGAAAGGATAAATGAAGATCAAACATAATTTTATTTTTATTAAAATATTAGACACAAAAATTACATCAATTTAAACATCAAATCCAACATTTTCTCACTTATGAGTAAATAACGATATAAACATCACATCCATAATTTTTTTATTTAGTATAAACTTTCAACAAGAAACAAATACATAAATATGGCCAAACTATGATTCTCCTCTTGTTTACATTTTTACGTGTTAAATGGAAGAGTTTGGCATTCAAGAGCCACCGCCCAGTTTTGCAGGATAGGACAGTCCAACATGCCTACTGACAGAAACGTGGCTACTTCCACCGAGCAATTCAGTAGCATGGGAGAGTTCCATTTTGATGAGTCTTAGGGTGTGTTTGGTAAGTCCAATAAGCTAGCTTATAGCTTATTGGATTAGCTTATAAGCTTGTTTTAAAAAAATAGATGTGTTTGGTAAAAAGCTTTTCTCATTAGCTTATGGCTCTGTTTGGTAAAAATAGCTGATGGCTGATAAGCTAGCTTATGGCTGATGGCTTATAGCTTATAGCTGATGACTGATAGCTTATAGCTGATAAGCTAATTGAAATGTTTGGTAAAATTAGCGGTTTAACTAAATGATAAATGTAAAATGACATAAAAGGGCATTCTTAATTCATATTAAAATTGATATTAATTTAATATTTAAGATACTTTAATTATATTATAAAAAAATACTTTAATTATTTATAATTAATTTTTAAACATTTATATAGTATTTTTATTTTATTTCAAATCAAACTAAATCAATATTTATCTTCATTATTTTTATGCAGGTTATTTATTTTCATTATATATAACCTAATATTATATATAAATGTATACTTTTTATATTTATAAGTAAATATTATTTTTGAAATGCAATGACAATTGCATTTTCCTAAAATTGATCATGTCATTGAAAAATGAATATGATCCGATAGTACAAATTGGATTGGATTGGAATATACCATACGGCAGTGTGTAACAAAATATAAATTAGAACTTGATTATATTATTTATTTTATTTTATATTATAATAAATTAAAAAGGGTAAAAATGGAGTTTAAGTAATATGATAAGGGTAAAATTGGAAGAGAAAATGATAAGCTATAAGCTCATAAGCTACTTGAAATAGCTTCTAGAAAATAAGCTATAAGTCAGTAAAATAAGCTATAAGCTCCTGATGAAAAGACTGTTACCAAACAGGTCTTTTAGCTTATAAGCTATAAGACATAAGCTATAAGTCAGTTTTTGGGTGTTACCAAACAGACCCTATAGCTTTTTTTGAGATGTTGGGTGTGTTTGGTAACACAAATAAGCTAGCTTATAGCTTATTGTATTAGCTTATAAGCTTGTTTCATAAAATTGGAGGTGTTTGGTAACAAACTTTTTTTACTAGCTTATAGCTTTTCTCCAGATGCTATTTCAAGTAGCGTTTGAGCTTATAGCTTATAGTTTTTTACCTTTTATTCCAATTTTACCCTTATTATTTTATTTTTTAATAAAAAAACTACTCATTCAAAAAAATAACTACCCACTCACATAATACTTTAATGTCATTTTATAATTACAACAGCTAAATTTACCAAACACTTTAATTTTATTCCCTGGCTTTTCAGCTATCAGCTAAAAGTTAGCTTATCAGCTATAAGCTAGCTTTTCAGCTATCAACAAGCTTATAGCTTAATTTTACCAAACAGAGCCGTTATTTCAAGTAGCATTTGAGCTTATAGCTTATAGCTTTTTATAGTTATTTCCATTTTTAACCTTTAATTTTATTATTTTTAATAAATAAAAAATTATCCACTAAAGTGAATAACTACTCACTACATGTCCTTTTATGTAATTTTATTTATATTAACCATTTTAAAAGCTAATTTTACAAAACACTTTAATTTCAATCAGCTAGTTTTTCAGCTATCAGCTAGCTTATCAGCTATCAGCTAGCTTATAGCTTAATTTTGTTAGACTACTAGGCTACCACTTAGAAGGGGGGGTTGAATAAGTGGCTTCTTTAATCAACGGCAATTTAAAAATTATTTGATTAAAAACAATGCGCGGAAGCACCACCGGATCGGTAGTCTACTTTGCACCTTTTGACCAAAGGAAAGATAGTATAGCCTTGAACGTACTAGGAAAATTATCGGAACGCTTAATGCAAAATATCCAAATTTAATCGATTAACAAAAAACAGTCCCAAGCAAGTTATATGATTCGATATTCAAATTCAATCACAATTAAGATAATTGCAATTGAACCTTTGTGCACACTTACGAACACAAAATTCCAATTGACACAAAATATAAGCGAATTGCGTAAACAAAGAATTTAAAGCGAATCGACACACAAGAGATGATTAGGGAGTTCCCCGGCTTTCGTGTCGTCCTCGCGGTCGGCCGGGTACGTCTCCCCCCAAATAACCAAACGGGTTATTTGAGAGTATTATTGATTAAAAACAGTTTGAACACAAGTGCACAATTTACAATGAATTCAATAAACCTATATTGACTCAAAAGTAAAACTATGCTAAACCTCAATCGATGAACGAATCTTCACCCTCTGATTCCAACAATTTTACCCGTGCAACTCCTTGCAACAATCGTCCAGCTGAGTCCTTCAATTCTTCTCGATTGATCCTTCAAGATATCGAACAATCTTGAATCCCTAGCGAGCAACCAAACCTCATTCGCAAATCAACCCGATCACGATTCTGATTCACCGCGAATCGTACCGAACGTTATCGACCAAGCGTACAACTTCTATTTGATTGATCTCATACTCAATCTTCAATGATTGCAACTTGATGGAAGATGATGATCTTGTGAAGGATACACTTTGATTCCAATTTTTCACCCAAATTGTATCCAAAGTGTTTCTCTCAAAGCACTCTTGCTTTCTCACTGGTTCTCACTAGATTTTTCTCAGTTGTGTTACAAACAAAATATCACACACATTGCTATTTAAAGTAAAAATAGAATGAGCAAATTTAGGCATAATTTTTCATACATGTATCGATACAAATGCTTTGACCAACGTTAAAAATGAAAAAAATTGACCTTTGTATCGATACAAACACGGGTGTGTATCGATACAAATATCAGAATCTTGAAATCTTGACTGATATGTATCGAAGCATGCAAGCATGATTCGATACATCATGAGTTTTCTGGATTTTGAGAACATACAGATGTGTATCGATACATGCAAGCATGCTTCGATACACAGATGATGTTCTGTCTCTGAGAGACCACTTTTGTATCGATACAGGCAATGTATGTATCGATACAAAATGCACAAAATCAAACAGAAGTAATTTCAGGACATATGTATCGATACAACTATGCATGTATCGATACAAAATACCTAAAAGTTAGTTTTTCAAGGTTTAGAAAATAGTTCTTTGTTGTCAAGTCATTTGTAATGTTGCCAAAATATGTTCAATAGAAAATAGTTCTTTGTTGTCAAGTCATTCGTAATGTTGCCAAAATATGTTCAATCCTATTTTCATGTGTTTTGACAATTATTAAAACATGAGGGTGAACTGGTGCACTTACAAATTTTACCAAACAGACCCTTAATAGAAGCAGGGTAGATTTTGTTTCAACTAGTCATACCGTACTTAATTATGACACAAAAAATCTCTCGTCGATTAGTATATCATACCCAACCATGGTGACTAAACACATAAATGGGTTCCGTATGACTAGCCGACGAAGGACTATGCATCCATTTACACACGAAAAGATAAAAATTAAACAAATTAACATTACTAAAAAAGAAAAAGACCCAAAGAAGAAAATGAAAGGTGTGAAACCTTAGGTGGCTGAATGCCTCCATTTATTGCAATTTTGCCACACATGTGGCCAATTAAAATTAACCACTTGTCAGACCTTTTGACTGGTGCCGGAGGACTTGACCATCGAATGGTTCGCTACAACTACTCAAAACTATTAATTCTTACAACATCCACTACTTAAGTAACATAAAAGTAAAATGAAAAAAACATAGAACACAATGTAGCGGGCTGGAAAATCACTTCCATTTTTCATACAATGAAGTCGCCATCGACGTTTATTTATCCCGTGGGGGGAAAGGAAAATATCGCTAAAACCTTGATTTAGGTTCGGGAATTGGTTATGCGAGGGGAAGGTGTTAGCACCCCTCGCATCCATCGTACTCGATGGGAACCGTTTAGGTGGTTTGGGGTTTGTCTGCGTAGGTTTGAATTAAATTACTCACTTGGCTATTTTATACTTCGTTTCCAAAATAAATTACAAAAAAAGGTTTTTTATTAGTTGAGTTTGACGGTTGTAGGAGCCCGCTCCTACGTATTCCCGGGTGCAATGGGAAACTCAAAACTCACGTAGTTCTGGTAAAAAATTGTTTGTGTGGTTGGTTGATTTTAGTGGATAACGTTTATTTCGTATTCCGCTGACACAACGACGCTTGTATGCTCTAATCAGAGGCTTAAGCTGTGTGTGTGTCAGAGGAGTAGATAAAACGTGTACCCATTGAAAAAAGAGAGTTGAATAACGGATGTTGCTTATTTCGCATTCCGCTGATACAACGACGCTTGTATGCTCTGATCAGAGGCTTAAGCTATGTATGTATCAGAGGAATGGATAAAGCGTATATCCATGTTTTCTGAAAAGAAGTTTGAGTGTGTGGGGTTAACTTTTAACGCTTAATTAAGATGAGAGCAACTTGCCATCGCTAGTCAAATGTCTAGGATCCAAGTTACCCGGAGCGGAAAGAAGCAAATGCTAAGTTCCCCCTTTTTCACCTTTGTTATTATGAAAGTCTTGATTTAATTTGCTTAAGAAAGCATTCCAAAAGGAAAAGACGAAGGTTGATTTGTTTTAGAGTTTTATTAAGATGAGAACAACTTGCCATCACTAGTCAAATGTCTATGATCCAAGTCATCCGGAGCGGAAAGAAGCAAATGCTAAGTTCCCCCTTTTTCATCCATTATTTATTGCAAAGAGTTTTTAGCTTGATTAAGAAAGCATTTCCAAAAAGAAAAGACGAAGGTTGGTTTGTTTTAGAGTTTGATTAAGATGAGAACAACTTGCGATCACTAGTCAAATGTCTAGGATCCAAGCCATCCGGAGCGGAAAGAAGCAAATGCTAAATTCCCCCTTTTTCATCCATTATTTATTGCAAAAAGTTGGATTAAGTTTGATTATGAAAAGTCAAGTTCAAAGACAATAGTGTGCAAAATTAAATAACGATGACAATCGATATAATAACAATGCGACAATTAATGTGAATGAATGCAAGTATTCAAATGAGAATGCATGAATCAACATAGTATAGTTAAATATGCATGAATGAATCAAGAACGAATGAGAATTGATGATGCAAAATTAAGTAAAAATGCATAAGCTAAAGTAGCATACAATGAATTAAATAACATAAACATGCTAAATTAAATCAAAGTAAGTGAGATGAGTTAGAATGAATTGAAATAAAGCTAAAGAGCTGAAGACAAGCATAAGAAATAAAAATAAGCAATTAATCATAATTAAGCACTTAAGTAAATAAGCTAAAAAGCTAAAAAAGTGATTAAACAATAAGCTAAGAGAAGCAAAAGCATAATCTGAAATCAAACATGATTTAAGCAAAGCAAAATGATCCAATAAGCTAAAAAGCTTAAGCACCAAATAAGTGCTTATGAAAATAAGCTAAAAAGTGATTAAATAAGCTAAAAAGCTAAACAATAAGCTAAAAAGCTAAAATAAATGCTCAAATGAGACAAACAGAAATCACACATGATTTAAGCATAACCAAATGGTCCAATAAGCTAAAAAGCTTAAGCACCAAATAAGTGCTTATGAAAATAAGCTAAAAAGTGATTAATTAAGCTAAAAAGCTAAACAATAAGCTAAAAAGCTAAAATAAATGCTCAAATGAGACAAACAGAAATCACACATGATTTAAGCATAACCAAATGGTCCAATAAGCTAAAAAGCTTAAGCACCAAATAAGTGCTTATGAAAATAAGCTAAAAAGTGATTAAATAATCTAAAACGCTAGAAAATAAGCTAAAAAGCTAAAATAAAAACTCAAAGATGTAGAGCAAAATTTAAGCATAGTAAAGTGACTAAAATAGCTTAAATAAGCTATTAGTCACTTAAGTGCTTTTGGAAATAAGCTAAAAATCAATTAAAATTAATTTAAGCTGAGGGGGTGCAGAAAGTAAAGGAGAAATAACACAGGGGGTGCAAATATCAAGTCTGCAGAAAAAATAAAAGTCAACAAAAAAAAGATTCAGTGTTACGCTGAAATTAAGGAACACGGTGGAACACGCGTTGCAGGACGTCAGATCTATTCATTAAAGCATCCAACGCGCGTGATTAAAGCTTCTGATCCAACGGCTATGTTATTTTTTCTTGATCCAACGGATGAGGATGAATCTGAAAAATTGAGGGAGCAAGGTGAATCTTCTTCTTCTTCATGAAGAACACGTTGAAGAACAACAACAACATGGATTCGGCCAAATTCGATAATCATCAAAACTTGACCAAATCGCGCGAAACGAAACTCTATCTTGCTCGAGTTTTCGTGGTGGTCATGAATATGCCATTATTTTTTACAGAAAGTGTCTCGAACTCGAGATAGATGGAGATAAAGTTTGAGTGAAATTTTGGGAAATCACAAATTAAGAAGATTCGAGTTCGATTTATCATTGGAAAAGGTTCTTGGGATGAAATAAGGATGAATGGAGTTGAAAAACGATAGAAACAGAGGCTAGAAACTCCTACTCCATTATCACATTTTTGTGAGTTTTGTGAGCTTTGAATCTCTCAAATTATGGGTTAGAGCTTGTGTTTTTTGATTGTTTTGTGCTACTGGAAGTGTTTGGAAACTTATTTGATGAAGAAATTGAAGTTTGAAGTTGTTTTAATGGATTTTGGATTTTTGAGAAAAATGGAAAAATGGAGCTTTTGGGTGAGATTTGGCTGCGCCGTTTCTGAGGGTTTTTGCTCACCTAGGGCACTGAAATTAAGGCTTCTATTTATAGAGAAGAATTAGGTTGAATGGCATTGTGGTTTGTGAGAGTTAGTGAGGGTATTTTGGTGATTGAAACCTTGATTTTGTACTATGTTTCTTGGTCCTTTTTTTTTTGTACACATGGTGAGGTGTTAATGAGAATGGAATATTCCATTCCTCATGGTGAGGTGGAAGAAAAAGATTGGTGAGTTTGTTCTTTTTTGGATTTTTCATTTTGGGGAATAAAATAAAATCAAGACAAATAATACATAAAAAATAAATATGCAAAAATAAAATATGCATGAAGGGATTATGATTATATGAAGTATTTGTGCATTAAAAATGGAAAGAAAAAGAATTGAGAAATTGATTTTTAAAAGGTTTCTTGTAATACAAGTAACTAGTTAAAAATAAATGATAAATAAGAAATAAAAATAATGCAAGGGCAAAATGGTAAAAATTTGTCATTTATGATCATGCTATGCAAGAAAAATAATTCCATGTGTTTTTTGTGTCAACATTGATTTTTTAAATCAAAAAGGGATTTTGTTGACTTTTTAGTCAACATTTTGACTTTGTTGACTTTTTTTCTAAAAAATGCAAAAGTGAAAAAAATCATGGGGCAAAATTAGGGTATGACAGCTGCCCCTATTTAATTAGCTTAAACCATGAGAATGCGAATAGCCCTGGTATTCGTATTCTTTTGGTGGAAGATAATTAAATACAGAATGCCCTAATTTTGCGTGGGTATAAGTGATGATGAGAAGAAACGAGTAAACCTGCTCAGTATCTTTGATACCCTTCTCTCAGGATTCTGTATCTGAAGGAACTAACGCCTAAACCAGGAGTTGTACGTCCTTGAGAAAATAAATGTAACACCTCGGTGTTACGCTTGAAGAGAAATCACCACCCTCGGGCCTACGGATTCCACTGAATATCCTTCTCTCAGGATTCTGTATCTGAAGGAACTAACGCCTAAACCAGGAGTTGTACGTCCTTGAGAAAAAAATGTAACACCTCGGTGTTGCACTTGAAGAGAAATCACCACCCTCGGGCCTACAGATTCCACTGAATATCCTTCTCTCAGGATTCTGTATCTAAAGGAACTAACGCCTAAACCAGGAGTTGTACGTCCTTGAGAAAAATAAATGTAACACCTCGGTGTTGCACTTGAAGAGAAATCACCACCCTCGGGCCTACGGATTCCACTGAATATCCTTCTCTCAGGATTCTGTATCTGAAGGAACTAACGCCTAAACCAGGAGTTGTACGTCCTTGAGAAAAAAATGTAACACCTCGGTGTTGCACTTGAAGAGAAATCACCACCCTCGGGCCTACGGATTCCACTGAATATCCTTCTCTCAGGATTCTGTATCTAAAGGAACTAACGCCTAAACCAGGAGTTGTACGTCCTTGAGAAAAACAAATGTAACACCTCGGTGTTGCACTTGAAGAGAAATCACCACCCTCGGGCCTACGGATTCCACTGAATATCCTTCTTTCAGGATTCTGTATCTGAAGGAACTAACGCCTAAACCAGGAGTTGTACGTCCTTGAGAAAAACAAATGTAACACCTCGGTGTTGCACTTGAAGAGAAATCACCACCCTCGGGCCTACGGATTCCACTGAATATCCTTCTTTCAGGATTCTGTATCTGAAGGAACTAACGCCTAAACCAGGAGTTGTACGTCCTTGAGAAAAACAAATGTAACACCTCGGTGTTGCACTTGAAGAGAAATCACCACCCTCGGGCCTACGGATTCCACTGAATATCCTTTTTTCAGGATTCTGTATGATTGCCTCTCCTATTGGGGATGAGCAAACCGTTGTGATCATTTTGTAACAGAATTCCTCCAGAGTTTGCAATTCACTGGGGAGGAGATTAGACATGGTTTCTCAACTAATCTGCTGGGGAGACAATTTACCACCCGACTTGCGAGAAAAGAGATCAAACTGCCTTTCTTGTGATTAAGTGACCAAAGCCTGTATTCTGCAAGGAGAAACTTTTGAACCTGCTTTATGTATGCATGTTTATCATAACTATTTATGCATAGAATGAAGTGCATATATGTGATGCCATGAAATGACTGTGTACTATTGGAAGTCGGGTTTCAACATGGGTGTTAATGAACACTGGGTTTTATTTGGGTTCCATTGAATATTGGATTTTGAGTAGGTGCCAATAATGATTGGTCTTTGAGTGGGTGTGCCAATAATCATTGGACTTTAAAGGTGTTTGCCAATAATCATTGGACTTTAAGGGTGTTTGCCAATAATCATTGGACTTTAAAGGTGTTTGCCAATAATCATTGGACTTTAAGGGTGTTTGCCAATAATCATTGGACTTTAAAGGTGTTTGCCAATAATCATTGGACTTTAAAGGTGTTTGCCAATAATCATTGGACTTTGAAGGTGTGCCAATAATCATTGGACTTTAACTTTGTGCCAATAATCATTGGACTTTGAAGGTGTTTGCCAATAATCATTGGACTTTAACTTTGTGCCAATAATCATTGGACTTTGAAGGTGTTTGCCAATAATCATTGGACTTTGAAGGTGTGCCAATAATCATTGGACTTTAAAGGTGTTTGCCAATAATCATTGGACTTTAAAGGTGTGCCAATAATCATTGAACTTTGAAGGTGTTTGCCAATAATCATTGGACTTTAAAGGTGTGCCAATAATCATTGGACTTTAAGGGTGGCAATGCAAGGTTAGGTTCTTGATTGTGGAAGTTTGATTTGGCTATTTTGTTTTTTCTGAGTCATTGGTCTTGTGGTATGGGGCATACCTGATGCTTGAATGACGTGATCAATGCATGCTAATGATTTACATGAATGAAATGACATGACTAATGCATGACGCTTATTTGCATGAATGAAATGACATGACTAATGCATGACAATGATTTGTATGAACGAAATGACATGACTAATGCATGACAATGATTGGTGCCCCTATGGTGGGTGGTGAATGTTTGGAGATGGTATCATGGCCTTCGTGGGATGGTGGCTTGAAGTTAATCCCCGACACAAATTCCGGACCCAACGGTTGCGGATGTTCATCAAGCTTTGCTCGAGTAGCTTGAAGGTATAGGGAGAACCTGCCCCTGTGTATCTTATCTTGTCCCAGTCTGTTGGGCATTTGAAGTGCTTTGCCTTGACTCTCGGCTAACTTACTGATATTGGTTCTCCCTCTCTGAGAGGTGTGCCCCTAGATTGAGCCATCCTGAAACATGATTGGCTGGGCCAACAAGATCCTCATGTGATCTGCCCCTAGTCGTCAGAGTTTGCTTTTGATTGGCAGAACCCCAAGGTGGTTTGCCCCTAATTAAGAGTGTCTTGAACTGATTCATTAGGTCCTTGAAAACTGAGTTCCGATACCGCTTTCCATGATGCGATCTTAGGACACTCTGTCCATGCCGAATGACCTTTCTAAGGGATGTGCCCCGTGATTAAATGAAGTCCTGAGATAGCTGCCCCAGATTAGTCCAAGGTTCTTCTTGATTGCTTGGTAACAGCTCAGAATTGGAACTTCCTTATTGTCAAGTGCAGACTTGCAGATAAACCTGTTTGTTTGGAATAGTAATTCTAATGCCATTTTAATGCAAGTTTTGAAATTGAAGTTGAGATGGTATTTATGTACAATTGATGTATATTGTGGAAGAAAGTGTGAGAGTATGATATTAACAAAGATTTTTGGGAGTCAGGTTAACGCAACCTTGCTACCGTATGCTTTCAAACTAAACCTTGTTTCAATTAGGTCTTTTGAGGGTTATAACGTGGCCTGGTTTACGGTTCATGAATAAAAGGATATAAGGCTCAAAGTTTTGATTACAACCCGTCCCATTCTTCGTGATGATCTTCAGCCCTACGTTCAATTAACTCAACTCACAAGTCTAAGTCCTAAGAGAGATTTTTTTTTTTAGATTGTGATGGTTCGGGAACCAAGGATGTGTTTCCCTTTTGTTGTGGCAGTCACATTGCCTTTGTTTTGGTCACATGATTTTGTTTTGTCATGAATCTTGGTGACCTTTGCTTTTTGCATTTTTTCATTTTTTTTTTTCAATCCCTAACTTTTGCCTAGACTATTCTTTTGCATTTTTAGTCTAGCGGGATACCCTAATTTTTGCCTAAGCCATTTTGAGGTTTTGACTTAGCGGACTTTTCTTTCTTCTCTTTTTTTTTATTTTGTTTGGCGAATTGTGACTGCCTTTGTAATGGGTGATGAGGAACACCTTATTGATTTTTCTTTTCTCTTGAAACTCGAACGCATGGTTGAGTTAATTGAACACTACCCTGCCCCGGGTTAAGATTGTGGGTTTTTTCGATAGAAAGAAACACCAACTTCTAGGCTCAAAGGGGGTGACTACGGATTATCTCCCTTATTTCTCCGGTGTTTGGGAATTTGAAACAATGCCTTACATCATCAGCAAAGTTTTATTTGAAAGCATACCGTAGCAACTTGGTTTTTTGTTTTTCATCATCCTCTCTCCAATCTTTGTTTCAAACAGAAATAATAGAGAAAGAAAGGGAATGAGGATTATTGATATATATTTTTTGCTTTTGTGAAGAGTAAGAAAGAAAAGTGAATGGACATGAAAGAATGGATTCAAAACATGCATTATCATTTCATTAAGATTACTATTGCAAACAAACAAAGTTAAAATGCTAATAAAACTTAACAAACAAGGAAGTTAAAGCAGGACAGCCTGAAGATAGTTTCATGGCTTGATTCGATCCTTGAACCCTTCAACTTGCACCCACAAATGGATCTACGTGACCGGACAACAGACTATCCTTCACAATTGGGCTCTCCCTTCCATTGAAAGTCAACCGCTTCTGATCAATGAGTTCTTGAACCTTGTGTGTAAAGGCTATGCAGTTGTCAATAGTGTGTCCTTCTGCACCAGAATGGTATGCACATTTGCCCTTGGTATCATACCAAACAGGAAATGGCACAGTCATTGGCCTTAAAGCTCAGGGGTAACCATCCCATTGTGCACCAGAAATGACAAAAGTTGGTTGTAGGGTATCGGGATGGGGTCAAAGACTTTTCTCTTTTCATTGGTCTTTGGTTGATTTTGTTGATGTCTCAAGTTATGTGCGAACTGTCCTGACTGGGAATAATTCAAAGGCGTCTGTATTGCCTGTTATGGAAACCCTTGAGATTGTTGAGGTTGAACAACTGTTGGATACTGATGATTGAAGCATGGGGCGCGAGCTGGCACCGTCGAGCAAGAGTGAGAGTGAGGTAGACTGACATTGTTGGGCAAGAATGACTCCATCATCCTTAGCTTGTCCTATATTGCCTTGAACCCTTGGCAAGTCTCCTCACTTGGGGATACAACAAACTTTCCCTTAGAGTTATTACCTTGATGAGCATTCATGTGATCCTCGGGACTTTGAGGCATAGCAAACCTAGGTTGGACTTGATGAGTTCTTGGCTGGCCAATCAGAAATTCATTGTTGGTGGCCATTGGCTCTTGGGTGACTTGAGCGGCTGCAAAAGTATGTCCGGAAGATGAGTCGTATGAAGGCCATACCACCTTTGAGAATGAGGGGTCAATTGAAAGATTTGCCCCTACGGTTGCATCATCCACTCTCATAGCTTGATGTGAAGGCAAACCAAGACTAGCTAGTATTTCCAAAACACGGTCCAACTTGTCGGTCACTTGGTCCATATCGCCTCTCAAGGCATCAATCTGCTTCTGCATGTTTTCCATAGTTTCCTTGAAATGCTTGAAGTCCGGGATCAGTGTCGGGATGAAGCTGAATATGTGAACGGGTGAGGATGAGATAATGATCTTTTGTATGAATGCAAATGCATGTAGAAAGTTTTTTATGCTTTATCATTTTTTTTGAAATGTTATGCAAAAATATTTTTGTATGAATGAATGCATGAGTGCATGGATGCATGAGTGCACTTTCGTAGCAGATTCTGTCACAGTGAAGTGGAGGTTCAATTATTATTTCTGAGGTCGAAAGGCTCAAAGTTACCTGCAACCCATCCCTCTCACATGTTGTTCTATGTTTGATATGGTTAAATCACGGATTGCCCCTTTGGAAACGATGTCGCTATTGCAAAGCTCACGACAAACGCGTCCAAAAGGGAATCTCCTCTAGGGTTCTAAACAGAGGTCCCTAATAACGAGGTTTGGTTCTAGACCGGTAAAAAGGTCCCTAAGGTCATGGACCCAACAAGAAAACATCAGCGCTCGCTAGTCAAATGTCTAGGAACCCAACACTTTCAAGAGGATCTACCTTAGGCGGGGCGATTATGTCAGCGCTCGCTAGTCAAATGTCTAGGAGCCCAACATAACAACCCCTAACTTAACTTAAGCTTTTCTCAAGCTCGGGTGTAGAGCTGCTCAAAGTAACCACGCCGCAAGGGCAAAAAGAAAAAAAGAAGGAGTAGAAGAAGAGAAACAGCCAACCAAGCAGATATAATTGACAGAAGATAAAAGATAAAGGCAAGATATTGCAAACCTGGCAAAACAAACAAACAAACAAACCAACTAAACTGGGCTTAACTCTCTATAATCCCCAGTGAAGTCGCCAGCTGTAGCGGGCTGGAAAATCACTTCCATTTTTCATACAATGAAGTCGCCATCGACGTTTATTTATCCCGTGGGGGGAAAGGAAAATATCGCTAAAACCTTGATTTAGGTTCGGGAATTGGTTATGCGAGGGGAAGGTGTTAGCACCCCTCGCATCCATCGTACTCGATGGGAACCGTTTAGGTGGTTTGGGGTTTGTCTGCGTAGGTTTGAATTAAATTACTCACTTGGCTATTTTATACTTCGTTTCCAAAATAAATTACAAAAAAAGGTTTTTTATTAGTTGAGTTTGACGGTTGTAGGAGCCCGCTCCTACGTATTCCCGGGTGCAATGGGAAACTCAAAACTCACGTAGTTCTGGTAAAAAATTGTTTGTGTGGTTGGTTGATTTTAGTGGATAACGTTTATTTCGTATTCCGCTGACACAACGACGCTTGTATGCTCTAATCAGAGGCTTAAGCTGTGTGTGTGTCAGAGGAGTAGATAAAACGTGTACCCATTGAAAAAAGAGAGTTGAATAACGGATGTTGCTTATTTCGCATTCCGCTGATACAACGACGCTTGTATGCTCTGATCAGAGGCTTAAGCTATGTATGTATCAGAGGAATGGATAAAGCGTATATCCATGTTTTCTGAAAAGAAGTTTGAGTGTGTGGGGTTAACTTTTAACGCTTAATTAAGATGAGAGCAACTTGCCATCGCTAGTCAAATGTCTAGGATCCAAGTTACCCGGAGCGGAAAGAAGCAAATGCTAAGTTCCCCCTTTTTCACCTTTGTTATTATGAAAGTCTTGATTTAATTTGCTTAAGAAAGCATTCCAAAAGGAAAAGACGAAGGTTGATTTGTTTTAGAGTTTTATTAAGATGAGAACAACTTGCCATCACTAGTCAAATGTCTATGATCCAAGTCATCCGGAGCGGAAAGAAGCAAATGCTAAGTTCCCCCTTTTTCATCCATTATTTATTGCAAAGAGTTTTTAGCTTGATTAAGAAAGCATTTCCAAAAAGAAAAGACGAAGGTTGGTTTGTTTTAGAGTTTGATTAAGATGAGAACAACTTGCGATCACTAGTCAAATGTCTAGGATCCAAGCCATCCGGAGCGGAAAGAAGCAAATGCTAAATTCCCCCTTTTTCATCCATTATTTATTGCAAAAAGTTGGATTAAGTTTGATTATGAAAAGTCAAGTTCAAAGACAATAGTGTGCAAAATTAAATAACGATGACAATCGATATAATAACAATGCGACAATTAATGTGAATGAATGCAAGTATTCAAATGAGAATGCATGAATCAACATAGTATAGTTAAATATGCATGAATGAATCAAGAACGAATGAGAATTGATGATGCAAAATTAAGTAAAAATGCATAAGCTAAAGTAGCATACAATGAATTAAATAACATAAACATGCTAAATTAAATCAAAGTAAGTGAGATGAGTTAGAATGAATTGAAATAAAGCTAAAGAGCTGAAGACAAGCATAAGAAATAAAAATAAGCAATTAATCATAATTAAGCACTTAAGTAAATAAGCTAAAAAGCTAAAAAAGTGATTAAACAATAAGCTAAGAGAAGCAAAAGCATAATCTGAAATCAAACATGATTTAAGCAAAGCAAAATGATCCAATAAGCTAAAAAGCTTAAGCACCAAATAAGTGCTTATGAAAATAAGCTAAAAAGTGATTAAATAAGCTAAAAAGCTAAACAATAAGCTAAAAAGCTAAAATAAATGCTCAAATGAGACAAACAGAAATCACACATGATTTAAGCATAACCAAATGGTCCAATAAGCTAAAAAGCTTAAGCACCAAATAAGTGCTTATGAAAATAAGCTAAAAAGTGATTAATTAAGCTAAAAAGCTAAACAATAAGCTAAAAAGCTAAAATAAATGCTCAAATGAGACAAACAGAAATCACACATGATTTAAGCATAACCAAATGGTCCAATAAGCTAAAAAGCTTAAGCACCAAATAAGTGCTTATGAAAATAAGCTAAAAAGTGATTAAATAATCTAAAACGCTAGAAAATAAGCTAAAAAGCTAAAATAAAAACTCAAAGATGTAGAGCAAAATTTAAGCATAGTAAAGTGACTAAAATAGCTTAAATAAGCTATTAGTCACTTAAGTGCTTTTGGAAATAAGCTAAAAATCAATTAAAATTAATTTAAGCTGAGGGGGTGCAGAAAGTAAAGGAGAAATAACACAGGGGGTGCAAATATCAAGTCTGCAGAAAAAATAAAAGTCAACAAAAAAAAGATTCAGTGTTACGCTGAAATTAAGGAACACGGTGGAACACGCGTTGCAGGACGTCAGATCTATTCATTAAAGCATCCAACGCGCGTGATTAAAGCTTCTGATCCAACGGCTATGTTATTTTTTCTTGATCCAACGGATGAGGATGAATCTGAAAAATTGAGGGAGCAAGGTGAATCTTCTTCTTCTTCATGAAGAACACGTTGAAGAACAACAACAACATGGATTCGGCCAAATTCGATAATCATCAAAACTTGACCAAATCGCGCGAAACGAAACTCTATCTTGCTCGAGTTTTCGTGGTGGTCATGAATATGCCATTATTTTTTACAGAAAGTGTCTCGAACTCGAGATAGATGGAGATAAAGTTTGAGTGAAATTTTGGGAAATCACAAATTAAGAAGATTCGAGTTCGATTTATCATTGGAAAAGGTTCTTGGGATGAAATAAGGATGAATGGAGTTGAAAAACGATAGAAACAGAGGCTAGAAACTCCTACTCCATTATCACATTTTTGTGAGTTTTGTGAGCTTTGAATCTCTCAAATTATGGGTTAGAGCTTGTGTTTTTTGATTGTTTT
This sequence comes from Trifolium repens, assembly GCA_030408175.1. NCBI lineage: Eukaryota > Viridiplantae > Streptophyta > Magnoliopsida > Fabales > Fabaceae > Trifolium > Trifolium repens. The sequence continues at coordinate 48,167,985 of CP125836.1, read as the reverse complement.
GTGCTACTGGAAGTGTTTGGAAACTTATTTGATGAAGAAATTGAAGTTTGAAGTTGTTTTAATGGATTTTGGATTTTTGAGAAAAATGGAAAAATGGAGCTTTTGGGTGAGATTTGGCTGCGCCGTTTCTGAGGGTTTTTGCTCACCTAGGGCACTGAAATTAAGGCTTCTATTTATAGAGAAGAATTAGGTTGAATGGCATTGTGGTTTGTGAGAGTTAGTGAGGGTATTTTGGTGATTGAAACCTTGATTTTGTACTATGTTTCTTGGTCCTTTTTTTTTTGTACACATGGTGAGGTGTTAATGAGAATGGAATATTCCATTCCTCATGGTGAGGTGGAAGAAAAAGATTGGTGAGTTTGTTCTTTTTTGGATTTTTCATTTTGGGGAATAAAATAAAATCAAGACAAATAATACATAAAAAATAAATATGCAAAAATAAAATATGCATGAAGGGATTATGATTATATGAAGTATTTGTGCATTAAAAATGGAAAGAAAAAGAATTGAGAAATTGATTTTTAAAAGGTTTCTTGTAATACAAGTAACTAGTTAAAAATAAATGATAAATAAGAAATAAAAATAATGCAAGGGCAAAATGGTAAAAATTTGTCATTTATGATCATGCTATGCAAGAAAAATAATTCCATGTGTTTTTTGTGTCAACATTGATTTTTTAAATCAAAAAGGGATTTTGTTGACTTTTTAGTCAACATTTTGACTTTGTTGACTTTTTTTCTAAAAAATGCAAAAGTGAAAAAAATCATGGGGCAAAATTAGGGTATGACACACAAGAGTAATTAGTAGAATGACAAAATTAAATTCCAATGACATAACTTGATAAATCTATTAAGTATTTTATTAAAGCCCAATATAAGTTGGGCTTATCAGCATATATAAGTGCTAGAACTAGAACATGAACATGATATAGCACGACTTTATTATTTTGAATCAAATATAGCATGACTCTTTTTTAGGATAAATATATGCCACAACTTATTTCTTTTTTTAAGGATGTACAACAACTCTTTTTCTTCTTTTTGTTCCCCTTGATTTTTCTTAGGAAACGTGTATGATGCAAAATATGGATATTTATCACTTGGTATTTAACATTAATTTGCTATGATGTGAGAGGCTAACTTATTTTGCTAAACAAAATTTAGTTTGACAATATTCTATATTGATATACTTCATCCGTCCCAAAATAAATGATTTAATTTTATAAACTATTAATATAATTTATTTTGAACATATTTTTTTACTAATATATACATACATATAAATATTAGCATATGAGATGATTTTTTATTTCTTTTGATCAATGTTTTCAAAATATACAATTTGTATAATTTTTAATACTGTAATAGATAACCAAAGATATTAATAATTAAATCGTATATTGACAAACATGAATGTGGTCAAATAAATAATTTATTTTGGGACACAAGGAGTTTTTTTTAGTTACCCTCTGGTTCTCAAGGAAAGAGAGCTCTGATAATTCAGAGTTAGAGTCCGGCTACGAATTTATGAAGTCTGGCCAATAAATGTTCCAATAAGAAATTGAACTCGAGTTCTTCCAACAATCTATTCTTCTAAGGGGGCTCATCAACCACTTAAGCTCACTTATTTTTCAAACTTAAATGCATTTTGTTTCTAGAGTTAAATGAAAATGCATTAACCGTGTATAATATAATTTTACACAATCTCTCTTTGAAAAAATATATAATATTGCACAATCATCCGATAAAAAACTATCATTTTGTCATATCATATGATAAAAGTGAAGTCAGATGACGTGACATAAAATATACTGATTGTTATTGCTCGACAATATAAAGTTATTTTATAGTATTCGACATATTCTTTTTTTTCGACTCATTATTCGACATATTCTTTCTTCTCATGTTTGTGATAAAATCCTTACAAAAAAAGTTTCTGATATTGTACAAAAAAAAAGTTTCTGATAAATTATTTTCATTAAGTAGTCATATTTAAAATAATGTCACACATAAATGTGATCACTACTTTATGCTTCATTAATTTTAATATTATTTCGTTACATTGTAAGAAAATTAACGCTTTATGCTTCATCCAGATTGGTATTGATTTGGTAAAGATTACAAAAAATGGTCAATAAAATCAGTTCAATTTGCCTTGACAAAATAAAAATTCAATTCGCAACTTGTTAAAAAAAATTATACAAATCTAGAGAGAAATTGTAACTTCAATTAAAGTTGAGTTAATGGAGAATATCTAATTTATTTCTTAACGGATAATTATTAAAAGTTCATATGGTAAGTCTATTAAAAAAAAGTATATATGGTAAGACTGCACGACATTTACCAATCTTGGTTCAATTCATGCAACTGCGACCGAAAGGTACTGCAATCACTTAATATCAAAATTAATTTCTTAAAATAAATTAAATTGGTGATGAAAGAAAAAAAATTGCATGACATTTAATATGTTGCGCGCAAGTTAAAAAAATTGATCACAATTTTTTTTTTCTTCTTTTTCATAAGTTTTTTTTTTTTTTTTTTGGTACAAGTTAATTTTCAAATCGTGATTAAGAAAATAATCAAAAATAGGTATAGCATATTCACATTAAATTAACAAAAAAAAAAATATTAGAGAAGAAAAGGGTTAGACTGTTAGAGGATAGTGGAAATTAAATGGAGGAATAAGCAAATGGCATGTACAATGTACACGATGATAAAATACAAAAGTGAAAACCAATAAGAAAAAAAAAACAATATAAGAAGGAAAAAAAAAAAGTAACACCTGGCGCAATATAGCCTAGGCTGTAAACAAAGCGCGGGTCAACTCAACACCTGACCGGCGATCCCCGCCGATGTACCGCCGGCGAGAAGCTCAGCGAGAGCTGTCATAGCACGCACTTGCATCTCCAAAGCAGAAATATAATCAGTAGCTTCTTCTAGAAGATTCGGCAAAGGAACTTTCCGGCAACCAGGAACCAACCGGCCTAGAACGCGTGTTTTCTTCTGCACAGCCGGTAACCGTCTTATCCTCTCTCTTTCAATCCCCGTTCTATTCAATCCACTACCAGCTTTCTTCACTTTCCTGTGATGTCTACGAAGCTTCTTCCACCGTCCAAGAATCGCGCGGCTCCAGCGTGTTCTTCCTTTAGCAGTTGCGGCGAGAACTCGATCGGCGGTTTCACGGACTTGACCGGCGACTCTAGGTTTGGTTGTCTCCGGTGAATTAATCCGGCGGAGAGCTTCGATGAGTTTTTTGGAGTAGGTATTTTGGTCTGATTCGGATCTCCATGGCATGAGATTTAGGGAATTTTGATCGGTTGTTAGGTTTCCGATTTTGCGGCGTTTCTTGTGATTGGATTCTTGAAAGGTATCTGAATCTATGTTTGGTTGGAATGAATCCATAGATGAATCGGTACTGTTGAAGTGTTTGAAGAATGAATAGTGGAATTGGTTAATTGAAGAGATTGTTGAATTGTATGAAGAATCGGAGAAGAATCGAAGAAGAAGATGATGATGAGGGTGGATGGTACGAAATGAGAAGGGAAGAGGAGAGAAAAAAAAGAGTATATAACAGCAGTTTGGAGTCACGGGGAACCACGCGTCCTTACCTTACTCACATTTATTTCATTTGCTATTTGCTTTTCTATTATTTTTTTTCCAAATTATTAGAATAAGCTATTATAGCTAGGTTAAAAGTTCTATTTGATAACGATTTTTAAAAACGAATTTATAGCTTATTTTACTAATTTATAGCTTATTTTTTAAATGATATTTCAAGTAGCTTCTGAGTTTATAGCTAATAGCTTATTATCTTTTCTTCCAATTATATCGATATCATCTTACTTGAAAAAATAAAATATTAATTAAACATATATTTTTTTTATATTATTTCATACTTATAAGCTAGTTCAATCGATAATTTTACTAAACACTACAAATTCAACCAACTAGCTTATAAGTTATCCGCTATAAACTCATTTGTTATAAACTAGCTTATCAGTTATCAGCTATTTTTTACGAACAGAGCCTTACTCGAAAACAATGTCAGATAAAAATAGCGGATAGTTTTTTTTTAGGCAAAATAGTGAATATTTTATAAGCTAGTTTATTAAATTTACAATATTTGATGAAATTAATGATTGAAGTAGTTTATAAATATGAAATAAGTGTAAAATGGCATAAAAAATTTATATAGTAGTATTTATTAATATTTATTTTTGGATTAAATATGTTTTAATTCCTATATTTGGCGAAATTGTCAAGAATGGTTCATACATTTTAAAAATGGTCAAAAAAATCTCATAAGTTTTTTCGTTATCAAAATGGTTCATTCCGTCTGTTTTTTTTTCCATATCAACTAATAAAATGATTATTAGTGGACCTCACTATTTAAATTTTAGTCCCTACATTTTGCGAAATAGGCAAGAATGATCCTTATATTTTTAAAAAGTTAAAAAAATCCCATAATTTTTTAAAATATAGGGATCATTTTTACCTATTTTGCAAAATGCAGGGATTAAATTAAAATGGTGGGATCCACTAATAAGCATTTGGTTAACTAGCCTTGAAAAACAGACGGAATTGACCATTCTTGATAACGAAAAAACTTATTGGATTTTTTTTTTTACCATTTTTAAAATGTATGGACCATTCTTGACAATTTCGTAAAATATAGAGACTAAAAACATATTTAACCCCTTATTTTTTTAAGTAAAAGGACAAATTAAAATTGGAATAAAATTGATATGAGCTATAAACTAATTGAATTAACTTGTCAAAATAAATTATTACCTCCGTCCATAATTATAAGACTTTATTGAGAAAATTGCGGAGTTTTTTTGTTTTTGTTTACAAGGTTAATTAAAAGAAGAAGAAAAAAGACAACAAGAAAATAAATTATTCTTTAAGGAAGAAAGTTCCAGACGAGTCACTTCCGGCGGTGTGGCATGAATTGAGAGATCCGCTTCCGATGTAGCACCAAGCTTGGCTAAAAAATCAACATATATTGGTTTCCCAAACAAATTTTATGAAAAAAAAGGTTACCAAACAAATTTTTTTTAGTACAAAAACTTTTTTTTTATATATTAAAAGAAATAAACTATAAGCTCAAAAATTGTTTAATTTTAAAGTATAACCCAAAAATAATTTATAATTACCACGACTCCATATTTCCATGAGCAAAAATATAAAAAAAAAAATTGGGTTAACTTGAGATAACTTACTATTTTGCCACAAAATATCATCAATTTTAGATATAACCATAAGAATAAGTGTTTTTTTTCCTTCTTTTGACTAGAACTATATAAATTATGAATAAATTATTTTGTGAAATAAATTTTGACCAAATTTTATTTATCGCTCAGTCAAATTCAAATTGCTAAAATCACTTTTTTTTTTATAAATAAATCGGAAAGTTAACATAAAAACAAACAAATATAATAAGTGGATTCTAATTTTTCTTTTTTTGTCCAAATAGTTTAGTTGATAGAATTTCACTTTTTAAAGTGAATGAGAGTATCAGGGTTCGAACTTTGATCCCTACATTTTATATGCAATGTTTATATCAATTAAGTTATGTTTACGAGGACAGTGAATTCTTAATAAAATTTAGTGAAAAATTAACTTACAAAGATAATTCATATATTAGTAAAGGGAAAATAGTTTAATTAGTTTGAGTTAAGAAGAGTATTAAATTTAAGAATTGAATTTTTTTTTTGTCAAGTAGCCTCTTGACTAAAAATTCAACCCTAAAGGTGGATAAGTGGGATGACCATGATTAGAACCCCGTCCACTACATATATAATGTAATGTTCTACCAACTGAGCTAAATTCACATAACAAGGATTGAGATTTATATCTAGTGAAAGAGAAAAATTAATATACTAATATTTGTCTACTTGTGCCTTCTCGTGGTTTTTAGGATTTTTTTAAGATTTCGTGTGCATTAGCATGGGTAGAAAAGATAGATTGTGGTGGTTGTTATTTTGGCATACTATTTTGTGGACTATCTGAATGAAGTCTTTTTTTTGGAGGGGACCTTTTTTGTTGAGTGTCTGGTTGATAGGGTGAAACTTCTATCTTGAAAGTGGTTTCTATGCAAAATCATGGATCCCCCTGTTCCTTTTACGAGTGAGTTATCATCCATATTTTATGCTGAACGGGAGAGTTTGTTTGGCTATTATATTGGGTCTTCATGGGTCGGGGTGATTGGAGGTCCTCTTGGTGTTTTTGTCCTACCGGTGGTTGATCTTTGCCTCCTCTTTCTAAGGAGTATTCTTTTTTTCGTGGTGGTGCCTTTGAGGGGTTCTAGTTTGTTGGTGTTGTACCTCCTTGTTTACTTGTAGTTTTTCTTTGTCGTGTCAGGTGTCCTGTCTTTTCCCAAATATTGTTAGGTTCTAATCATGTGTACTTCTTCTGATACCTCTTTATTGTACTTAACTTTCTCTTGTATTTTTCATTTTTATAATTTTAAATTATAATTTTATAATTAATAATTTTGTTCGAGAATTTCTATAAAAAAAAAAACTTTTTTATTTATTATATTATGATTGTCAAAAGTTCACCAAGGCCCAAAGAGAACCGAACACAAAAAAAAAAAAAGAACTTAACAAGATGGCTAATAAGGGTCTGTTTGAAACAGTTTTGATTTTTAGTTTTTAAAATGTGTCTTTTAAAAGTGTTTTAGAGAACTATTTTTAAGAAGAAAAAAGAAAAAAAATGTATTTGGTAACGTAATTTTCAAAACTATTTTACAAATGAAAAAATGAGAAAATCTGTTTGATTACTTAATTTTTAAAAACAGTTTTAGAGACAAGAAAAGTTTGGAAAAAGTTACAGATTTTTTCGTGGAAAAAAGTTTCGATTTCAAATAAAAATAATTTCGGAGTTTTTTTCGGTAAAAAAAAAAGTTTCTGATCTTTTTTCGCGAAAAACTTTCTGATCCTTTCCCGAATGTCCGCAAAAAGTTTATATCTTTATATGGATTTGAAGGCATGCTTATTAAAATTGTATTATTTTTCAAATGTTTAATTAACCAAAAAATTTACCGTATATCTTTATTTTTAGCAACCATTTTTTTTATTTTATTTTATAAAACTAGATGATGACAATACCATTAAATATTAGTACATGGATAGTATAATTCCAATTAGATCAGTATCTCCGTTTTCTTATTATAAGATGTTTTTGGATTCGTCTCGAAGAGTATTTTTAAGATATCATTTTTTTATAATTTTTATTATCATACAATTAAGGATATTAATCGTTAAAGTTATGTATTTAAATTAGATCAGTATCTCCATTTTCTTATTATAAAATGTTTTTGGATTCGTATCCGAGAGTATTTTAAAATATCATTTTTTTTATAATTTTTATTATCATACAATTAAAGATATTAATCGTTAAAGTTATATATTTGAATTAGATCGGTATCTCCGTTTTCTTATTATAAGATGTTTTTGGATTCACCTCGAAGAGTATTTTCAAGATATTATTTTTTTATAAGTTTTATTATCATAAAATTAAAGATATTAATCGTTAAAGTTATATGTATTTGAATTAGATCAGTATCTCCATTTTCTTATTATAAGATGTTTTTAGATTCGTATCGGAGACTATTTTAAAATATCATTTTTTTTATAATTTTTATTATTATACAATTAAAGATATTAATCGTCAACGATATTATTTTACAATTGAATGATCTCAAAATCTCAATTTCTTTATTATAAGATGTTTTTGGATTCGTCTCGAAAAGTATTTTCAAAATATTATTTTTTTATAATTTTTATTATCATACAATTAAAGATATTTATCATCAAAGTTATATATTAAAAAGTGAAAAGCAAAATTGGAAACCAAAACATGTAAAACCTGTTTTGGTTTTTTAGTTTTAAAAACTAGAAAATTGAAAACATTTTTTAGAAATTGTTTTTAGAAACAACCTTTTCAAGCAGATTTTTTGTTTTGAAATTTTTAAAAACTAAAAAAAAGTTTTTAAGAAGTGTTTCAAACAAACCCTAAGTTTTTGGAAGGATTTTTCAATTAGATCATTAAATAACAATTTCTTCAAGTTATTTTGGGGATGTTATCGTATATCAAAGAGGAAAAAGGTCCATGAAATATTTGTAGAAACCGTTATTTCCTAACTAATTTGTACACCGATTATTTTCACGCCAACTATGAGGCATTTTAACGTATCCATCTTTCATCAGGAATTGATGAACTTTTTGTTTAAATTACAAAGGAAAATTCTCTTAATTTTGTATGGAAAATTTAGATTAGGCGAAACATTACTTCATACAAGGTAAAAAATTTCATCAACTTCATGTTTACTTGAAAATATTTTCTAATTCAACATGTGGTTAAATTGTCTTACAATTTTAGAAAAAGATGAAAATGTAAAACGTGATGAGATGAATTAATTGGATTGGAAGTTGGAAGGATGTTGCTTTTGAGTTTAAGAGTGTTTGACTATTAAAATGAAGATCAGCTAATAAGGATATTTCGAAAATGATTTAAAGGTGAATTTTTAACCTTTTTAATAAAAATGAATTGCATAATAATTTAAAACGAAGGATAGATACAATAGTCTTTAATAAAAAAATATTAAAATAATAAGATTTATTATTAGACTGATTCCATTAAAATCCTCTAAAATGAAAGATTAACAAACGATGATGCTCATAACATGATATAGTTAAATATAGAAAGAAAGAGACCTCCCACGGCTATTCTCATGAGGAAAGTTTAGGTTTATTTGTTTAAACAAGATATATGGACTAGTGGACAACTTGCCTAATTAATTTATTGTATTATCGTGCAGTCCTAACTAATTCGTCAATTATAATCTTTTATTTATGTGTCATTCCTTGATTAATCCCATGTTCTTATTCTAAATTTTTTCGTAGATAAAATTTAGATTGGCATACCTTGTTTTTTTGCTTTTTTTTCTAATGAAAAATTGTTTATATTAAAATTTGTGTAATTAAGTAATATAAAAATAAATTATGATCTTACCTCATAATCGACCTTATCCGGTGTTTAGCGGTTGTGCTCCACCCCACTCCGATGAATGAGAAGGGGGTTATGTATATGCAGGTGCTTCGATGCTCAAATCAGTAAGAGTATAAAGCAGAGGTTTTCAGAATGTAAGATAATGTACTTGACTACTCTGAATGAGACGAGTATATATATCCCTAGCTTTGGGCCAAGTCTATTGATGAAGGCCATCAATGACTGCCGAAAAATGGCTGAAGAGCAATAATGAGTAGTAAATATTCATCATTTCGATTGTTGAGCGTTACAATCCTCTAAGAATTTGGTCCGCCGACTATATTTGTGCGTAATTTGGCCTCGCCTCTTATGCCTTGCTCGACAAAAGGGAAATGAATTTTCCTAGTGTGTTGGGCTTCCATGCCCAGTCCAGAACAAATTACAAACATGTTAATGAGTACTCCTAGAACACTCAATTCATAAATCTTGTTTTTCATATATAAATTTTTTATGAAAATATATGAAATTAATATATTTAAAATTTTAATTTTAATTTTTATAATAAATTTCCTTTTAAAATTAAATCCTTAAAAAGTATTTCATGCGCTGGTTAGAAAATCAATTAATTATAGTGAGAATATTCTTTCTCCTGCTTTCAAGTTAAACAAAACTCTTAATTAGGTTAATTAGTCACGGGAAGCACAAACTATATATAATTTTTTGAACAATAGAGTCCACTTTATCAAAACATGCCTATCCAATTCTTTTTCAATTAAACACTATTTATTTTGTACTAATACGGATAAGATCCCCCATGCTGCTTCAATCATCTTAACTTACTTGCAAAGATATATAGACAAAAGAGAAAAGGAGAGGGCGAAATAAAGTCACATAAGAAAGAAATTATCAAAGCATGTCCAACAATTTCCATTAATTTGCTGCAAAGTCACATAATCCTTCTAAAAAATATATTGTTAAAAATAATTTTCATTTTTAATATAATTTTCATTATTTATTTTTTGATTATACCTCTATAATGAAAACCGTTCATCACTTTCAAGTTATTATTATTTTTAATTTATAATTTTAGTCTGTGTAATTATAGTATTCCATACTTTTTTTGTTTTAGTTTATATATATATATATATTAAATTCACAATGAAGCTCTTCAATTTTGAGTACTTAAATGATTTCAACGTATACACATTAATCATTTATAATTTATTCAATCCCTCCAACCAATCTATGAACTCAATATCTCTTAAAAAGTTTTAAATTAGGCCCACAAATAAATTTACATGTCACCAATAATTCTATATCTTTATAAATGTATTCTACAAAAATATATTTTAATGATGAGAGAAAAAGAGAGTACTTATTTGAAAAGTGATATCTAATAAATATTAAAATGTGTTTTACTCCAATAGTAGTACATAATAAGTATCACTTCTTCTTAAAATAGGTAATATTGAAGATGGTCTACTACCATTTCATTGGGATACATAGCACATGACATCAAAGACTAAAAGTAATATTTTTTAAATATGCAAGTAACCAAATCAAAAAATCTTACTACAACCAAAACAAAAAAATGTTATATTTGCATGGTGTAACATCATATTAAACATTATTTTTTTACTTTATTTATTACAATGATATCAACTAATAATAAGCTTAATTTGATAAAATTATTATCCTCTCTACCTTATTTATAATTTCTTCTTAATTTCTTATTACTGCAGTCTTTTCATTATACCTAAATATGAATCTTTATAAGAATTTTTTTTGAATTTTTTTTTATAAGATCATCAACATTAATACGATGTCAATTTGCAAAACAACACTCCCCTCTGCAACAAAATATAAAGGAATGTCCAAAAAAATCAAATGTGTGTGGTCTAATTAATTTTGGACTTGATTAAAAATAATTAATTTTGGACTAAACACATTTTATTTTTTAGATTATTTATATTTTGTTACATGGGAGTATCAATCATTAAGATAATTAATAATTCTACAATTTTTCTCAATTTTTCAAATTTAATTCAAGAGGTCTTATATTAAGCAAAAACTCTTATATTTGGACACCTCAAAATTTTGGTACACTCATTCAACACTTTGGTTTCTCTGGCTCTTTATTCATATCATATCATATCATTCTTTCTATTTCTTTTTTCTTTCTCCTATATATTATCATTGCAGTATTCGCGAAACATTTTCCATTAAGTACAAATATTTAGGGACACATGAATTTTATCTGTTTGTTTACGTATGTACTAGTGGTCGGTATCTTGTTTTTTGAGCACCCACGTCACCTATAGGTAAACCCTAACTTGTACTTGCAAAGCAAAAATAACATTTTCAATGTGTCTCAAATACATCGATATGTGTCCAAGAGAATTTAGACAATACTTATATCACACATCGCTTTTAATTTAGCCAAACCCGAGTTTGAAGATGTGGCAACGTTAAAATCTGTTACAGAATTTTTTTCAACTATTAATAAATTTCACAAAACACGGTGAGCGAGTCTTTATTGTTGCGCACAGAGATACCTTATTTTGTATACAAAATACATTGAAGTGAAAAGTTTAAAACTACCTTGAAGATAAAAAATAAAAATAAAAACAACAATGGGGTATTCAATTAATAATCTAACGGTATCCATTTGTTGGTTGTTTGAAATCCAACGGCTAAGATTGAAGATGAGAGTAGTAATGAGCAGCAGGTCACGCTGAGTGATAAAGTAAATTTATTTTGTTCTCTCTCCATTTGGCAGGGCATGAATGACAGGCCAAATGAATACATCACAAATGGGAGTCATGTGATAAAAGCCATACAATCCGTCCGTATTATTTTTATCATAATAATAATTTTAAATTTCACTCTGTTTCTTACCTTTCTTTACCTACCCAAAATTGGATATGCATGTCTTTGTACTTTTTTATTTTATTTTTGTGTAACAATGTTTTTTTTTTACCATGCATGACATTGAATATGTGACATAGGTAAATAAATTGATCAAGTACGAAATATATATTACATGCTGTAATAATATTTGAAAGCCAAAAATAAGACTTTATACTTTAATTGAAAAAAGGGATTGATGAATGAAAATGGGCAATTGGACAGACAAAAGTTGTTGGCTTCTGTTGATTGGTTCCTGAAATGGGACCAAACTTGTTTGTTTTTATTCTTGGCAATGATTAGAGGGTGATGCACCCAAATGGAAGCCAAAATAGAGAAAAAAAAATAAAAAAAATAAAAATAAAGGCATGCATGTGGTTGTTTTCATCACTTTTCTATCACCTGGCCCTCATTTATTATATCATATTTTTTTAATGAAATAGTATATCATTTTTTTTATATATTCATTTTTTCTCTTAGATGGTGTGGCTAGGTTTCATCCACATTGCCTACTTCATATTCTCTATGTGAAAGGAGAATATTATTATGTGCATTATTGGTATGCAAATGCACTCTTCATTTTGATTCATCTGCCCTTATAGGTTTTTGAGAAGAGCATGTGCTAATAATAAAATTACATGTTCAAATAAAAAAGTTGTGGTGAGAATTGAAAATTGGAAAACAAAAATCTGTGAAAAATCTTATAAGCCTCGTATGTTAATGACAAGCCAAATGACTTTGCCTCCTTGAAAGAGACATGCTTTGCTGTCTACACTCTCCAAGAGCCAACTTATTAATATATAGTATAAACAACAATGAAATTGGTCCAGTGCAAAATTACTTTGCATAAAATATCTATTTCATTATAATAAAGAAATATATGAATAGATGATTACCATGTGAGTTTAGACTAAATCAAGAGATGTTTATATTAGCATTTAAGTATCACATTTCATCGTAATTTCACAGTTAAGCGATAATAGTATTATGATCTACAATCTTTTGAAAAGTTGTTGTGTGACACTCAGTGACACGGTCACTTTTATTGTAGTCAATATGCAGTCAATGCATCTGAATCATCTGATTAAAATCATGTGGCTCAAATTTAAATGCAACTTTAATTTTTTAAAACATAAAAAATTTTGATCTTTCGATTTTGACCAAATGACCTTAATTGCACTAAATGCATACAATCACCAGTGCCGACCACACCCAATCCAGGTCCAAATTAAAGGGATTCAACTAAACTCCTAAAATTAAAAATAATGCATATGTATACCAAAAAATTCACCATTTATTTTTATACTTTACATTTTAATGTTCTAAATGTTTTTACACCACTAATTTAAAAGACTCAAATGGAGTTTCACTTCGCCTATTTTTTGTACTACAAAATCAAGTCTTACACTTATTTTTTAAAACCTTAAATCAAAATCTTGTATGATATTTAGTAACACTTCATTCCACAATTTAAAAAATAAAAAAAAAAGGTCAAGTCTTTTTTTCTATTTGGGAATTTTCACCGATAAGAGCAGTTAATTAACTAAGTGTGTTATTTTGTCCAAAGAAGGAACACATGGTTTGATTATATTTTAATGATTGTTTTGTTTTTATATCCCTAGATTGCTGTACATGACTTTAACATTTTTAAAGTTATCTTGGTCAGAATTGATCAATACTCAGTCAAAACAACGAGAGGATTTTAACCTTTCTCATAGATTTGCTGAGAATCTTTAGTTTTCCTGTGTGGGTTCCAGGATATGCAACTTGAAAATAATCTTGTTATTAATCCATGTGAGAAGGATGTGTCTTTTACTTAGTGATGATGCATACTTTTATGTAGCTCATCTTCCAATGGTTAATGGTCAATATATTTGACTTCTCTAATGCACCAATAATTTGATCCATAGAAGCCAATTTGCATTCCACCTTCTCCTTTCCGACCATATTATATAAAGCTCATTTTTTTAATTAAATTGACCTTTATGAAAACTTGTTCTACAGAAATTTTTTTAAAAAATATTATTAGAAAATAAATTTAAAATCGATGTATGAATATTTTAGAATGATTTTGGTCCTTTTTCGGAACGAGATCTAGCTAGATGATAAGATTGTTGGTAGTTCATGTGTGAGGATTATTGTTGGTGATATATATTACCGGTGCTTAAGCCACGTTCTTTAGATGTCAATTGTTAGAGCTACTTATGGTTAGATATTGCATACTTGAAGTAGCATTTTAGTAGACTTTATATAATAAAAAAATTACGCTTGTAAATACCTAGATATTGCATACTTAAATAGTTTTTTGATTAACACACAACTAACGCAAACATACACTAATCTATTCATCTTTTACAATCTCAAACACCTAAACCCATCACGACACTTTGTTGAGGAAGCAGGGGCGATGCCCAGTATATGGATGGGGTAGCTATGGCTACCTAATAAAAAAGTTAGTTGAATATGTTAGGATAATTATAGTTAGCTACCCCAATAATATATATTTAGCCTCACCAAAAGAGTTTATAAAAAATTAATAGAAGTAAATAATATAAACAATAATCTTTTCTTTGATCATAAATGTATTTTATCTAATTTTAACACTAGTAATTCTCAAAAAACTACAAAGAGAATTTTATTAACAATCAAGATTGACAAATGAATATTTAAAAAATATTTTATTTTGTTTCTTTATATTTGACTCCCTCTAAAAAAAAATGGCTAGCTTCGCCGCTGTGAAAAAATCTTACATAGACACAAATATTTGAACACGAACACATACACAAAATTAAAAAATTATAAAAAATAAATTTGCCACAACAATCAATATCACTTTAATTTTTTTACATCATGAATATGCCTAAGAAATAATTATTTGAAGTAATGTAAGAATTTCTCCATCTCCACTATGTTGGTAAGGCTGAATAATATTCCATCTTAGAACAAAGCCTAAAAATGTATTTTCCAAATGACATGCGACTCAATTTTACATATATGTTAATTTGTTGTCATAAATGTCATTGTTTTCTCCACATCCATGTGCAAGAGCACAAGATGTCTTCTTAAGAGTTTTACTTTTGTAGATTAATTATCTTGTTAACATATTAATTAAATACTCGATACAATTACAAGACCCTTCATACACAATAAGTTAAATCATATGACCGAATAAGACAAACAACCATTATAAGTGATGCTGCTATGCATCCGACATGGTTTCCTTACAATAAACAAACATGAAAATGTCAAGAAGTTTTTCATTTTTATATGTACATACATACAGTACATCTTTTAACCATTTTATGTTTTATCAATATTGGAATGGTTGACCTGATCAATAAGCAAATCAACAACATCTCACTCGTCACAAATTTGATGCAAATAATTGTCAAAATTCAAATAAATTTTAACCAATTAACACGATCATTCATATATTTAACACCAAAAATTGGCTTTAATTAATAGTACACACATCTAATAGCCCATATTTGAAAAGCGCTATATATAAACATAACACAGCCCTATAATATCATTTTTAGAAGAAGTGCTGTTAAAGCCTCAAACACGTGGACACTATCATAGCTAAGTGAACTTATAATAACAAAACTTTTTTTTGTACTATAATGACAAAACGTTTAATAACACTTTTAAGCAGTATTAAACTCTTTTAAAAAAAAAAACTATTAAAATTACTAAATTAGTTTTTGTTGTAGTGATAACATATTCAAATTCTTTTAAAAAAAACTATTAAAATTAGTATTTGTTGTAGTGATAACATATTCAAATTCGTGATATACTACTTTGCTGACATATATTAACGATGTATCAATATGTATTAAATTCAATTTGGAAGTTATTTTAATGTATTTATGCTCAAGAGGTGTTGACTTTTATGTTGCAATAACAAAAAATAAAAAATGGTCATGGTAAATATTGACATGATAGTTTGGACCAATTATTAGACAATTGTAATTAGGCAGGAATTTAATTTAGAGATTTGGTGAAACTAACGCCACTTACTTAGTCTTAGTAGATTAGATTTTAGATTTAGAGTATTATAATACATTAGTTTGTACGCACTAATAAATATCTTTATAATGAAGCTAATCCCTAGTACTATGGAGGGGGTAGAAAGTGATTTGTTTGTGTATACATGATTAACTAATGAATTAACATACGAATATACAATAATGGATCCATCTACCTAACATGAATATGTTAATCAAACACAACGGCGTGCTAGTCTTTGCCTTGTTAGCCAATTCATCCCTTGCTTATCCACAAAACAACCATCATGTCATAGTATTTATAAATAATGACTATGCATAATATAATATTAGCAAGCATAATATAATCTTAAATAATATGACCACTACAGTGACATGGCTGCTTAACAGCAGCTATGATAATGCCAAAAGATCCGACAAATACCCCGTCAATTGTAAATTTTGGCGTATTAATCACAAGAAAGATCGCCAACCTTTAAGTAACTTTTTCTTTGATTAAATTAAAAAAAATAAAATTGAATTAACCTTTTCCCCCTCCACATGTTTCCAAAAAAAAATGAAAAACAAGATCCTTTATATAGTATCCAACATTGAGATTTAACTAATTACAGCTCCTTATGAAATAGGGTGGTTGATCTTCAGTGTCATTTAAATTAACGGTTAATAGGTCTTTACCCTCTGTAAAGTAGGCGAGTTTTGCTTTACCCTTTTATAATTATTATTTTTTGAGATTACCTCCTTGCAAAATTTATTTTTTTTAATTTATCCCCTTGGATGTACTTTTTAAATCGGTTATTTTGTTCAACCGATTTAAAAAGTGTTGTTTTTTAAATCGGTTATTATGTCTTTTTTGGCTGCCACATCAGCAAAAGGGGGGTAAATCAAATAAATTAAATTTTGCAGGGGATAATCTCAAAAAAAAAAATAGATTATAGGAGGGTAATACAAAACTCGCCTACTTTGCAGGTGGTAAAAGCCTATTAACCCTTAAATTAATTAAAAGTTTGCCTTTTTCCAAAAAAATTTATTGAAAAGATTTATATATTATTATAAAAAGGATAAAATTGTAAATACACATCAATATTGAGTATTTTCTTTATACGTAGATATTGATTATTATTATTATTATTATTATTATTATTATTATTATTATTATTATTAATTATTATTATTATTATTATTATTATTTCTATTATTTTTTTCTCCGAGTGTTCATAATTATACCTCCTCCGTTTCTTCTTATTTCACCCTTATTTTAATGTTTCTATTTTTTTGCACACAGTTTCTCTTTCCAATAAATGTAATATATTATGTACAAAATAGAACAAAATTTTTAATATGTTATGTACTAAAATTAATTCGTGACACAAATGGCAATTGGTTATCGGGTTTCTCAGGCAGTTGTGGTATCACTACTAATATTAACACAGAGCTACAAGCTATCTTCTACGGTCTTGAGAAGGCTTGGAGTCATAGTTACCGACATGTGGAATGTGAATCTGATTCACAGTCGG
Organism: Trifolium repens; assembly: GCA_030408175.1. Taxonomy (NCBI): domain Eukaryota; kingdom Viridiplantae; phylum Streptophyta; class Magnoliopsida; order Fabales; family Fabaceae; genus Trifolium; species Trifolium repens. The sequence continues at coordinate 48,150,564 of CP125836.1, read as the reverse complement.
CATTAAAATTGATTAAAGAAGGGGTCCTTACAACCCACTCGTATGCACCTATTATTGATCTTATCAAGAGGTTTATTGATTATCCTTGGTTTTTGTCCTTTCATCATTCATTGAGGGAAGATAATAGTTGTGCGGATTGGTTAGCAAAATACGGAACAAGTTTGGATAACTCGACCCTTTGGAACCAGTGTTCAGCTCCTCTTTCAACTTCTCTTCTTGCAGATTTCATGGGAATTACCTTTCTTAGGGTGTAATTTGTCTCTTTTTCTTTTCTGTCTTATTTAGTTTTCTTTTGCATAAAAAAAATTATAAAAAACAAAACTTTAGTTTTCCAAATATATATCATTAATTAGTTTTATTGAAAAAGATAAGAGTAATTGACAAAGACAAATCGTACCCTTAAAATATCAAAATGACAGTTAAATAGAAACACTAAATCCGACGTTATTGGACAATTAAAAAGAAACAGAGGGAGCAATAAAATATACTAGTACATGTTTTATATTAGTTAGTTTGATATAAAAAAATAGTAAGGAGCAACACATGAATGATGTGATTTAAATTTTGATAAAATTATAATGTTGGTGACTAACTAGCTAGGCCATTGGATGTAAACTTTCTCTTCCCACCCCCTCCACGTTTCTTTTTCACCACTTTAGCATGCAAAAAATTTAGAAAAAACGTTCTGAAATTTTACTATGTTGCTGACCAAAAACAATTTGAAAAATGTTTTCCGGATTTTTTTTCGTGCTGGAGGGGTGAAAATGAAATATGGGAGGTGGGAAGAGAATCTGTTGTATGGGGTAGGGACCATTTTCAATTCAAGCGCAAATTAGGTCCAATACTTATTTTGGGCCCCGTTTGCTAGAATTTAAACAGAGACATCTATTTTCTTCTTCTACACATTAAAAATCTAAAATCATTGTAACAGTTCACTATATATATATAAAAAATTGCATTTTATATCTTTCTCACATTTACATCTCATTTGTGTCTAAGGGAGTGTATTGGATTGAGATTTCATGAGACAATTTTGGCAAAAAAAATTTTGATGATTTTATGAGATTTTGTTGGACTATATTGATTTCCTGAGACTTTTTTACAAGACTTTTTTACAATCAAGATTTTTAACAAATGATTTGAATGGATTTTGAGAGATTTTTTTCAAAAGACTTTTTACAATCAAGATTTCATAATACTTTATATATTAGGAAACTTTTGTATATTAGGAAAATTTTAAAAGAATCAATAATTTGGGAATCCAAATATAAAATTAAAAAAAAAAAAAAAACTCTAGGTTCACTTTTTATGTTTTTACGTATATGAAGCATATGAATGTGAAGAAGAAAAAAAAAGATCGTTTTCCGTAAAAATAAATAAAACAAAATTGAAGAAACAAAATTGTACAAAAGTTGTAATGAATCAAAAGTTTGTAAAAAATATGTAGAATTTGTTAATTTGTTTTATTGTAAAAAAACATATTTGACAGAAGAAGAAGAAGAAGAAGAAGAAGAAGAAGAAGAAGAAACTAGTATAGTGATGATGAAAGTAAGAAGTTTTTGAGAGTTTGGAAAAGTCTGTGAGATTGTTGAAAAAGTTAAAAAAGAAGAGAAGAAGAAACAACTGGGCAGGGCATGAAGATGAAACGTGAAAGAGATTTGGGAGAAAATAAGCAATTATAAAAAACATGAGATAATTAGGAAACATGAAATAGAAACAAGAGGGAAGGTGAAAAAAAAATGAGAATCCATGGAAATCTCATGATATGGGGAAAGACTTTTTTTAGCTCAAAATTCACTAAAAAGTCCATCAAAATCCATTAAAATCCTATTTTTTAAACAATCCATCAAAATTAGAATACTTTTGAATACCACAAGACTTTTTATAAGTTGTAAAGAGTCTTGATTGAATACCACTAGACTTTTTTAAAGTCTTTTAAAATCCTAATTGAATACCACATGATTTTGTCATCATAAAAAAATCTTTTAAAATCCATTGAAATTCTAATTGAATACACCCCCTAAGTTAAACTTCAGAAACTCTATGGCTTACCACCCTACTTTGAGGAATTCTATATGCCCTTTTCTTCCTTTGAGTCAAAGTTCCACTAGGATTTGGGAGTGTGTGATTAGGGAAAGGAATGTTTGGCAACTAAGCAGAGCTAATTTCCAAATACCATGATCATATCTTCATCAAATATGTGTGATCCATCAGTATTCTAAATTCATATGATTGATCCTCTTTATAATTAACGAAAGTTGCCTTGAATGAGCCCCATTGGTAGTATTTATAGTTCAACAGAAAGATAATTATCGACTTACTGACCGATAATTAATGGTGGCTCCGATGGGCAGTTTTGCTAGAATACAACAATGTATTATCTAAACAAGAAATTAAACTCAAGTGGTTAACGAGCTCTACCAAAATTTGTAACAGATCATTCAGGAGAACCCAAATTCAATTACTAAGTGAAAAAAATTCTTAACCAAACTTTACTTACCTCATAGCTCCAAATTACTAGGGTCTCTTCCACATATATAGGAGGGTTAACCCAAAAAAATTAAAATAGAGAGATAGTTTTCTTAATAGGAAATTGGCATCCATGCCAACAAAACTTTGCATTACAACGCAAGTCTTCACATATATACATAGCTTATATACATACTTCGCTAGTGCAAACATTGCTATCTATTCATCAAACTTGGTTGCTGCAGTTTCAAAACCATAAAATACATAACAGGTTAGCTTGGTTTGAGTCACAAAAAGGGAAAGCCGGTGGATACATAGGCAATAACTTTGCCTCAAAAACCAAAATATGATCCACCACCCCATAACTAGTATAGTTACATAAATACCCCAGATGGCAAATCTACGGAACGATAAGCATCCAAATCAACTGGGAAGATGGGATCCTTGGATGTTTTTTCTGTCATTTTAAGAGCTAAGTCCACTGTTGCATTTGGTAGAGGTTGCGAAGGTACGCAGTAGTAGTCACCACCAGACACATTAGGCCTCTTTTCATCCCTTTTAAGATCTTGAGTGTTCTTCTTATTGTCAATGATAATTGCTTCCTTATTTTGTTCCTTCTGCTTATTGTCGATGATCATTTTTGCTTCCTTATTTTGTTCCTTTATCTTCTTGCTTTCTTCCACATATGGCTACACGAAAAAGTAATTAGAAGCGGAAAATTCCAAGCAAAAATATATCATCTTTTGAGATTTGATAGATACTTTGTCATTTTCATTTATTGTACCTGTTTATCATTGTCGGACATCTTGTTCCATGCTTCGACAGCCGTGCGTAGGATTGTTTTGCCATCTATGTCCTGGCAACAAGCTTTTAATCGAGCACATTCCTGCTTGAGGAATATTTGATATCCACTTCTCCCCGTTGGAGCACCTCGCCGTTTCTTCGTTTCTTTGTCTTTCGAGGGTGTTTGTAGAAGCACCGGAGGAGGTATTGCTGCAAAAGTTACCACAGATAATTGATCAGTTGTGTTCAGTTACCGAAGTTGGTTGCATTCTCTTATGTTTGTTGTTCCGATTAAAGCTAGTTGGTTAGTTAGTTACTAATTCATTAGTACATATAAAAATACTTAAGAGTGCATTAATTTTCATTCTAGATCCTTATAACCTGTCAGTTTTTTGATAGGGTAGTCCTTGGACAGCCTTGCCGCCGTCAGATAATCTCCATCATCCATTAATTGAGATAAACTAGTTGTCGAGTTCTCCTTCCTTGTAACTGTACCATAGAAACAAGTATTTAAGGTTAAACGGCACGCATTAAACTTAGTACCAAAATGCAACAAAAACATAATACAATGAAGTTGCTGAAATCTCTTTAACTGTGTCCAATTAGTAAAACGGTAAATGTAGAAACCGCTTCAAACACTTACATATCAAAGCATATAAGCGAGGTATACCAAATTAAAACAATATAGATATACTTAAAATAACTACAAATTGGTCTCTAAGATTAACCTTTGGTGCTGCCAGTTGCAGTTTGAGTTGCAGGAAACCTATAGAAGTACAATTTCTCGAATTTGTATAAAAGAAGTGCATAGAGCTTTTCAACTTGAGCACATAACTTTACATTGTTGCCTTCCAGTTTTAGTGCTGAAACAACTTCACCCCATTTCTTTTGTTGACCAACCTGCAGGAAACATTCAAGAGAATCCATAACAATATACTAAAATTTAAATATCTGACGAGAAATTAGCATAAATTAAAAATACAATAAGTTAAATCATGTCATTTTGTGAGGTTAATGTAGAATGTAGATAACAGGACAATATATATACCTGGTGATAACCTCCTCTTCTGGTGACCTCCAAGTAAAACAGGTACAAGTCTAAGGATGTTTCTTTGGCATTGAAACTGCAAAGTAGAATTGGAACAAAGTAGCATGAACATGATTCATACATTTTTTATCCAAATAATTTCAAAAGTAAAATTATATATAAACAACACTTCATGTTTCATATTTCATATTTAACATAATTTTTCCCTGAATGTTAAACTCGGCGACATGAGAAAACAATAACTAGAAAAAGACTCTGAACATTGAATGCATGCAATTTTTGAGCAACCAAATAGAGATGTAGACAAAATGTCAATAACATCACTTTCACTCTCACTGATCAATTAATCTAAAAAGTAAATTATTTCTTATATTTAGGACTAGAGTACTTTCTTTGCGTAAATGGTAACTACCTGCCGCCAGAATAATATAAGATAGAACAACACAACACAAATTTTTAAGGTATTAATTTTCTTTTTATCTTGTACAATATTTGATGGAGAAAAACCTTATGATTTGTAAGGACAACCCATTAGCCCATTTTATCTAGTATCACGAACAATTTTAAAAAAATAAAATCAAACAGATTAACTTATATTTGAGCTTATAAAAAATAAACTACGTAAATAAATATATTTTTTTTATTAATTTTTAAGTTGTTATCGACGAAATTGTATTTTTATATTTTTCTAAGTTGTTTTTTTCATGAACTATTTTGACAAGCTTATAAATAATAGATAAAAGTTTATTTATTTGCATAAGCTCAAAAATAAGTTAATTCAAACTACGGTCGAACACACATTTTATGAAATTTAACCAACCAAAAACACACATGCAAATGCAGAAGAAAAAAAGGGGCAAAAGGGAAAATGAGAAGCAAAATGAAGAAACTAACATGAGAGTGAGGCCAGAGGAATCCAACAAGTCAGTAAGTTTGAGGTAGAAGGTCTCTAAGTCATCAGGAGAAGAGTAGTGTTTCCCGTTGGAGAGAACAACATTGGTGAGTTTGGTATCTGATAGTGATGGAATCATAGTGTTGGTTTCCATGTTTGAGCTTGGAAGTTAGCACTTACTAAACTCACTTGCTTTTTCTTTGTTGTTGTTAATTTGGGTGGACTTGTTGGAATGGAGAATATTATTATGTGTGTGTGTGTTTGTACTTTCATACAATGGAAAATCGACACCTGATTCATCTGCGACAGCTATACACACTTGTCCCAAATACGTGCCACTCTTCTGTTTTCCCCATCTTTTATTTCTACTTCATCTACTATTTAATAGAAGAAACTTTTATGGAGTAGTAATTGATATACTTTTTTATTAACCATGTGTTGTGAATTCGTAAATCTCACACCAATAATTTTTAGTGTGTGGAGCAAACAATTAAAGCAATCACAAATTAAGAACAGACAATAATAATCACGAACAAGAATAAAACAACGAAAGTGGTATGTGTTTAAATGTGCAGATTATAGTCCATAAATATTAAAATTGTTAGTCATGATTATTGATTAAAGTTCCAATTTCAGTTTTTTTATTTTATGTGTGAATTTTTAATGACTTATTATTTCGTCTAACTATAAAAAAAATTACAGGTTATAAAAGATAAATGTAATGTGCAAAAAAAAACACACGATCAATCTTCTCAATGAAATAATCTCCTATATGATTATGTATCAAAAAAAAACCACAAAGATTCATCATTTGGAAGATTCATCCTCTAGCAACACAATCAAGTTATAAAGATTAACTTTTTTTTTTAGTTACATCGTCTACATGGAGATAATCAAATTGAATACTCGTCCTTCAAAATCAATGTCATCAACATGAAATCTCAATGTATACATAAAAATCGATCAACTAGAAAACTCAATTTTCTAGAATTCATGTCATCACAAAGATTTGAGACTCTTAAGGAGGTGGTCAAAAAGTTCAATTGTTGACTTATGAGTATAAAAAAAATCAATTAAAAAGAGAAAATCTATTTTATATACTTTAGAGGTTTTTAAACAAAGGTTAATTATTATTGTCAAAAAAAAAAAAAACAAAGGTTAATTATCATTAAACAACAGAAAAAATTTGATACATATATCATGATAAAAGTCAAATATGAGATGTCCAAAATCTATTACTATATATAAAAATGATACAAATTTTTGGGATGGCTTTTTCATTATTCTTATTTTACCCTTAAAAAAACTATAAAAAAAAAAGTAACCACAATTTTACTATATATAAAATTATACAAATTTTTGGATGGCTTTTTCATTATTATTCCTTAATAATTAAGCACAACTTCCAAATAAAAGTAGGTTTTCAGTTTTTTTATAGTAAAAAAAAATTCTTCATAATAACTAGCCACCACAAAAAAGAAGGTTAAGTAGTTATTAATTAACGAAGTCCAATAAAAAATGAGATTAAGTAGTTATTTATATTGTTGTAAAAAAAGTAGTTATTTATATTTGCAAATAGAGAATACCGATCACACAAACGGACACCGGCTAGTTCATTAATAAATTTGATACATATATCATTAATTTTTTATTTTTATACCAAAATTCATGATTTTTTTTCTCTATAAATAGTGATTTGGTTCATTTGATTTGGACACAGAAAAAAAAAACCAAGTTTTTCACTTTCTTAATCTTATTATTATCTTTCAAATAGTGTTTATTTTTAAGTTTTAGTCTTTGTTTAGTGAAATGGGTCCCAATAATCATTTCAACACCCAAAATTCTTCTAATAATCCAAACAATTATCAAAATCCCAACTATTATCAAAATCCAAATCAATTTTTCAACCAACATCCTCCAAACTTTCATCCATATTATGGATCTATGATGAAAAATTCATCTCAAACACCCCCGTTTTAACTACGTTATTTGTGTGTCGTATTTTAAATTAAGTTAAGATGATTGTATCGTATCAATTATTTAAATAAAATTAGTTTTTATTATAATTGTAATCGGGAGTTTAATTTAATTTTTATCGATAATTTTTATTAAATTTTAATTGATGATTTGTATCGTATAATTTTAATTTAATTTTAATCGATAATTGTATTTTTATGTAATCATAAAAATAAAAATATAAATTTAAATAATAATATTAAATAAAAAGTGGTGGGGTAGAGTGTTGAATGAAAAACCATTGGAGAGAGTAAAAGTTGAATGAGTAGGTGGAATAAAGAGAAGATGATGTGGAGTGTAAAAAGTGAATAAAGTGGGTGTTGAGTTTATTGGCCATTGTAGATGGTTAAGACCATCTCCAAATATAATGATATTATCTTCTCAATTAAATGTTGTACTAAGAAGAGGTGTTCAATTCAAGTAAGCACTTACTCTCTTCGCGGGATCCATAATTTTTAATTTTTAAAAATTGAAAAATTATTCAGTTTTTCTCTCTCCTAATTCAATCGTCACAACTTTTCTTTTCTTCTCGATCTATCAAAGAGGGATGATTTAGAGTTAATTTAGGCCTAGAATCACCCCTCCAATTTGTCTTTTCTTTCTATTTTAGTTAAATAAGTGTAGTTTCCACATATCTTTAGTGTCTTTTTTGTAAATTTGTTGTTATTTTGTCGTCTTATAGTGCGACATTGTTTGTTTTGATTTCCTGTCACTGTGTGGTGTATTTCGTTTTCCCGTTTTAGTGCGGTGTATTTTGTTTTCCGTCTTAGTGCGGTGTTTATTTGTTTCAGATTGAAGAGTTAGCTTCGATTTAGTGCATATTCAATCAATGACTTTGGTGTCATCAACGCGATAGATCTTGAGGCATGGACATTCCAGACATTTCAATATAGTCAAATACGTATGCTTAGGCAATTACCATGTAAGACTTTGTTTTGTAAAAACTAAAAATAGCGGATGATTGATAAATGATTTTATAACTTATATCTTATAAATGATAGTTTATAGCTAATAAACTAATTGCAATTTGATAAAATTAACAATCCAAATAATGATAAACATAAAAAAAAATCTTAAATAAAAATAAAATTAAGATCGTTACTAATAGGTGAATTCTTCAATACACATTTTATTTAGATATGTATCGGTACATGTGATTTTGACAATTCACAAATAATTTATTAATTTTTCTATAGTGCACAGTGTTTATAAATCAATAAAAATTGTCCACCTCAGCGGTATACCGTAAATAAGATATGTACCTACTTAAGGTGAATTCTTCAATACACCTTTTATTTAATGTGTGCAGGTATATTAACCGATATGGACAATTGTAATTGATTCATAGATAATGTTTGTCCAAATCTCTATTATATACATTACGAGATTCTCACGGAGCTCTCTCGTGTATTCTCAAGAAAAAAAATCTTATGTGTCATTATTATAGAACTTTTACTGAGGTCTGTGGTTAAAATCCCATTAGAGGTGTCTTTTTCACATGTGCGATGGCATAAGGCCTCATAAAAATATGGGCCTCTAAAAGTAATGTAGAATAGGAAACAGATAACACTTCACACCAGAATATTAAAATTATATCTTGACTAATTATCTCAAAATTTTATTTAGCACGATGAAAAGTGATCCCTGTAATAAAGAGCGTTCCTAGATGATAGTGAAAACTAAGTGCAAAAATTTTATTGATATTCATTATACAATATTAAAGAATTAACAACTATATTTTATTCATGGAACAACTATAAAATCCTATAATGGACACAGAAGACGAGTTGAATTAGACAAAGAGATCGAGTGTCAGTGGTATAGAATGAAAAACATGGAGCCTTCCTCACCCCACTATTAAAAAAACACATTAAATAATAAAAATTTGAATTCCAACCGCGGATCCATATTTTTATATTTTATCATGTGCACGAGGTAGACTAACATAGCAATAGCATTAAGCAGAGTGTTCACCCCTACTTCAAGACCTAGGATAGAAGAAGCGTCCACGTGGCTCCACGTCAAAGTGGTGGAAGATTAAAGTTTCACTCAACTGGGAGCGAAAAAATGGCCACACAAACAAAGCTTGCACACTCCGCCGTTCACATACAAACCACCAATATCCATTCACACATTTTCCACAGATAAGATTTTTCCAACATATTATCACAAAAACCATTACGTTTTCTTCTCCTCTTTCCTCTCTGCATTGCTCTGCTCTGTAATGAACTTTAGAGCAATCACAATTATTATCTCTTGCTTACATTTTTTGAAGACTGCTGCATGAGTTGGACGAAACTTAATTGGTTCTCCTTCAAGTTCCATAGCTTGAAGTTTCTCCGTCAACTATGGCTATTACTTCGCCCACCTTTAATCTCCATTTCACCAATTTCTCCATTCTTCCTCCTCTCTCCCACCAATTTCGCCATCGCTTCGCTTCTTCTAGACGGTTGAAACTCAATTATTACCCTCGTGTCTCCTCTCACAGGTATAATAATAATATTATATTATTTTAATTTAGGTTTTCTATTTCAGCATTTGCAAATTCAAATTTGTTATACTAATTATTTTGGTTTTCACCACCAGTTTAATCTGGTTCGGGGTCATCAAGTATTATACTAATGATTTTGTTTATATGTTTATGTGATTACAGATTTGCTTGTATAAGTTCGAAATGTTCGATAACGAATACCGATATACAATTGGAATTGGTGGATCATGTAAACATTACTAATGAGGATAAGAGTGAAGGAGGAGGGTGTTCAGTTGTTGTTGAACCTGAATGTCCTGTGCCAATTACACTCAATACTGATGTTATTTTGGAGAATGAATCTTTGAACCTGTTATCTGAAGCCACGTTTGTAGATACTCTCTTGACATCATTGCCTGTATGTTGTTATTTTTTTTAGTAGTTTTAGGTTTTGTTAAGCATTTCCCTCATTGTTGCTCATCTTTCGATGGTTTATTCGGCAGGTTTTGTCTGAAGAGGAACAACATGCCCTTGCAGCTACTCCTGCCCACCCTGCCGGATTATATGGTGGGATGTTTTTCAACATTTTTTATGAAACATTCTAAGTTAGTAATTAGTTGTTAATGTTGGTATTTTTTTTTGCCTTCACCCGGACTTGAACCATAGTCCCTTAATTCAAACCTATTTGTAGCATACATGTTGTGTTAGTTATTCTATTACTGTTTCTTATATTAGTTATATTTACTTCAATCTAGTGGAGTTTTCTTTTGGGGTAAAATAAATGTTCATCAAACTAACACAATGATAGAAACCAACTGATATAGAATAAGGAAATAGGGAAAATCCCTTTGATTGCAGAATGACGTCGTAGAACTTCGAGGTTCTGCAGCTCCCTAATGCCAAAATGGCCCCTTTCCAGTCAAATCCCAAGATACCCTCTTTCTCAATCACCCCTTCTATTTATAGGAGACACTTATATGACAGTTATTTTCTATAAAAACTTCCTCTTCTTATCTAACCGCAGTTTCATATTTAAGTTATTTTCTATGAAAATTGCCAACTAATAATAAAAACTACTTACTAATAATAACTAACAAGGCCCATTATTATTATTGCTATCCTAATTAAGGCCCATATCTAACACACAATTGCACTATTTCACTTATATTTCAGCAAATGTAACTTGTATAAAACTATGTCCTTCTTGCTTTCTTTCAATTGGTCTTTTCTGCCAAACCCCCTAGATGATGCACTAGCTTGGCCCAAAATCCCCCTATTTACTTGTGGAATATAAAGTATAAAAAATCCTACCCATTTCTCTGTGTGGAATCAACTGATATCGGCTTGGCTAGTTTGTGATTTCATACATATTTAAATGCTGAGAATCTAACGTTGGTGTGGTTTCCTGGTTTGTTTTATTATTAAAATTCAAAAGTGCTATCATTTGCCTAATGTGAAATTACAATCCTACAAATGAAGTTTATAACTTGTGATGTGCCCAATGGTGATTTGTTGCAAAATATCTTGTCCAATGATCTTATTACTTGCCTTTTACCTTGTTCATTAAATTGATGATTGTGACTTGTGAGGTTGAATCATCTGAGCTGCTCTTAACTTAAAGGTTATATGATTTCAGTTTTCTATTCTAGTTGCATTGTTGCAAATTTTGTGGAGCAGCTTTGGAATTTTGCTTGGCCTTCTGCTATTGCCTTGATTCATTCAAGCCTCTTGCCGGTTGCTGTCATGGGTTTCTTCACTAAAGTGGCTATAATTGTTGGTGGTCCCTTGATTGGAAAATTAATGGACCATTTGCCTAGAGTGCCTGCATATAACTACTTGACTGTTATTCAGGCAAGTTATCTAGCGAGCTATGTAAAATCAAGTTGGGTGTTCTTTTTCCTAAAAGTCTAGAACCAATCATTTTTCTATTTTCAGGCAGCCACTCAGTTGCTATCTGCAGCTATGATTATCCATGCCCATTCTTTGCCTCCTACTTCAGTGTCTACTTTGCTTCTGCGTCCATGGTTTGTCATATTGGTTTCAGCTGGGGCTATTGAGAGGCTCTGTGGTGTAGCTTTGGGGGTTGCAAATGAGCGTGACTGGGTTGTGCTGGTATTGTCATTCAATGCTTCTTCCGTTCCCTTGACACATGTTATTTCTTATTTATAATGTTTATTTATGATCCTCGGTGGTTTATTTCTACAGCTGACAGGAGTTAATAGGCCAGTCGCACTTGCACAGGCAAATGCTGTTCTAAATCGAATTGATCTCTTATCTGAGGTATTTTTATATATATATACGTTTGCACCAAGTTAATCAGCTTACTTATATATTTCTCTATAAAAACAGAGAATACTATCAGTTATCCAGTTGAATGAAATATTCAGCAACTTATGAAGTATCAAGTGTAGTTCTGACTTTGAAACTCAAAATTTTCATTTTCAGATAGCTGGAGCATTGTTGTTTGGAGTCCTTCTTTCCAAATTTCATCCTGTAACCTGCTTAAAAGTTGCTTCTGGCTTAATGATAGGGTTACTGCCTGTTACAGTGAGTTCTCTGTTTTTCTTGTTCTATAACTTCCTTCACTCAGAATTAATAAGATGAATTCATTCTTATTTTCACACATCATTCTTAATATGCAGATTATTTTAACTTGTTTAACCAACAAGCTATCTACTGGTGTTCTTGACCGGCCTAAACCATGTTGCAAATTATTCAATGAAGATTCTGCACCAGATGATGACAGTATAGGTACCAATTAGACCAATCTTTCTCTGGAGAATTATCCCGTTGTCTGGATATTTTAAATATGCTTACATCTATCTGCTGGAAAACCAGTGGTTAAAGGTCTGGAAGCCATCAAGCTGGGCTGGAAGGAGTATCTGGGTCAGCCAGTTCTTCCTGCTAGTATTGCGTGGGTTCTCCTCTACTTCAATATCGTTCTCACACCAGGCAGTTTGATGACAGCATTTTTAACACAACAGGGTATGTGGTAATTTCCTAAATGGTCCCTTTTTTGTGAAACTTCTTTCGCTGCTATCAGATCATTTATTGCATAAGGATTGTAGTGAAGTACGGCACAATAATTATTATTTTTTGAACGGCAGTACGACACAATTGATTTCAAGAATTTCTGTCTGTCATAGTGACAATGAGGGTTTTCATATTTTTTATTTATTTTAATTGTCAAATCTTTGATATAAATTAGCTAATTAATACATGCTCAATGCCTTTTTTTTTTTTTTTTTGTTTCTTACTCATTTCAATGTTAATATCCATTATCTAGCACAAATGGCATTTCCAAGTATTTTCAGTTGAGGTCCTCCTTGAAGTGAAGTTCTGACTTTTAAAGTTATTGTTAAACTGAATGCTATAACAAAAGTCAAAAAGAGAGAAGGGTAAAGGGAGTAGATTTGATTTATGGTTGTTATAGTCAGCATTTTCTATTGGCCCCATTAATGATTTGTTTCCAAATTCAAACTAATAATCAATGTCAATTTCCTTTTATCTTTCCTTGTTTTATTTTGGGTCGAGCATCAATTGTTTAGGTTATTGTGCTAAAATCCGAGATTTCCCCCCCCCCTTAATTGTTCTACAGGCTTACATCCATCTATCATCGGAGGATTTAGTGGAATGTGTGCTTTTATGGGTGTGGCAGCAACATTTGTGTCTTCAACTCTGGTCAAGCAATTTGGCATTTTAAAGGTATCTTTAGCTTTTCATTTTTTTTGCTAAAGTTTCACATAAGGAAGTATGAGAACTTACTATGCACCAATGATTCCATTGAAAATACTCTCTTCTCCAGGCTGGGGCAGTTGGGTTGGTGTTTCAAGCTTTACTTCTCAGCATGGCTGTTGCAGTATATATGAGTGGATCAATATCACATCAGAGTCCTCTTCTTATCTTCTTGTTTCTGATTGTAAGTCGCTAAATAAGGTTTTCCCTTGATTACTTGATATCTAATTATATAATTACAACAGCCTTAGTTGTTGCTAGTGGATTGAAATGATAGGAATAATTGATATATGGATACTCCAAAGTTGCTAGAATATCAGTGTCATACCCGAATCTGGTAATACTCAATGTCATTTCTAGGGAGCATCCTCCAAAAAAAAATTCATCGAGAAATTGATGACAAATACATTTTAGATACAGCTATGATTCATTTGGGGTACAGCTACTTGCCTTAATCTTTTTTCATATAGAGCTTTATTCTGCATCATATTGTGAGAGTAATTAGAATAGATACTCCTTTTGTCATTGTCTGAGTAGAAATAAATGTGATCCAAAAGGGCAGGGAATTTCATTCGTATGGATTGCAACCTCTGAATTTGGTCCATGAAATATAGAGACAAGGTTATGGGACAAGGAAACAGAAGGTTGTGGGACATTAGTAGAAATGTATGTTATGTGCTTGATGGTGGTGCTGGACTTCTTGAATGTGCAGGGTTGTCTATTGATGTTAAAATAAAAAAACTATGCTTTTTATACCGCGGGGAATTATGTAGATGAAAACAATGTAATTAGTGTTAGATAGTAAAAAGTAGGCTGTTCAGTAGAGCCAGGACTTCTTTCAAATGGAGAAAATTTTGTAACTTTGCAGAATGTTTATAGGGGAAAGGATATATTCTGATATGGGCAAAGGAATGATGTGTCTATATATGCCTTTTTGTTAATTGTGATCATCGTCTACTGATATGGTTATGTATTACAATAATCACGTTCTCTTTACAAATATTACATTTGTGAACTTAACTAAGCCACATCACATCGTACACGTTGTGTATAATTATCCATACTTCACGAATAGGAATCCAGTTCAGCTTGTACCAAATTCATTAATGACCTAAATGGTGATATGGATTGTTCAAGATATTCAGTTCTAACGAGTGCTTTTTAAACACTGGTTAGATCCTTTTAAATTCTTTATTTTCAAATGCTATGTGCATGGTAGTCAAAATCGCGATTTTAATCGTGTAATCGTACGATTTTACGATTAAAAGTAGGTGCAGCGATTATGTTTATGACAATAATCGCGATTTTGTAAAATCGTGCTTAATCGTACCTTTTAATCGTGAAATCGTGTAATCCTACGATTTAGTTCGATTCTACAAGCAAGTTCGCAGTGATGGAGATGGTGAATTCGCGGCGGCGCCGCTGTGAATCTAGGGTTTCTGAGTTTCTATTTCGCGGGTCAGAGAGATGAAGTTTCGGGTTAGAAGAAAAGACCCGTTTGAGGAGTTGGTTAAAATATGACCCGTTTCAGTGGGCCGGGTCAAAAGAGGCCCATTTATAAAATTAGGGTTATTTTTTATGGAAAACACGGCCAGCTGTATTCTTTTATGGGAAACATACACAGTTGTTTTTTTTTTAATGTGGCAATAACTGCTAATTACTTTCCAAATGTTACTAATTATCATTGGCAGCAAATCATGCTTATTCCAAGGCTAAAAAATCGATTTTTTCCCTCCTTTACACAACAGACTGCCTATAAAATTTGAAAAAAATCGATTTAATTGGTTATGTTATGTTAATTTTGGTGTTATGAATTTTAATGAAATGCAACTATGCTTTTATGTTTTGTGAGATATGATTAAGAATTTATATTCATAGTAATTTATTCCATGTATTTGATATTTATGAATTTTGTATAATCTTACGATTAATGTAACGATTATACGATTTACGATTTTACTACCCCTTTCCGATTATGCGTAAAATCCCGATTTTGACTACCTTGGCTATGTGCATTTGTTAGAAAACTAGACTTAGCTTTGTATTGGGTGGAAATTTTGTGGACGTCCATTGTTTTTCTAAGGCTTTGTTTGCGAGTTTGGAGGGGAAGGGAGAGGAGGGCTTTGGAGGGAGGGAAATAGAGAGAAAATTAGAAAAATCTTTTACATTTTTTGAGAAAGTATTTTTTATAGAGAATGACAAATAAATATTTATGATTAATATATTATGAATTTAAGAATATTATAACAACATTAATTAAATTTGAAGAATTCATATAAACCCTACAAATCCCCTCCAAACCCCCATCCAATACAATTTTTGAGTTCCCCCAAATTGGGGGGTTTTTGTGTTATGAAGAAAAAATAACCCTCCAAGCTCCTTCCCCCCAAACTTCTCTATTCCTTCCACTTGTTTCTTCCTTTTTTTCAAAACCCTTCCCTCCCCTCCCCCTCCAAACTCGCAAACAAAGCCTAACTGGACATCTCTGCTGAAAAAAAGTTGAAACAGGTCATTGTAATTGAATATTTGTTAAATAAACAACAACTTTATACGCGGAAAGGACTTGGTTGTCCCAAATTGCATTATGTATTCACTTTTGGAAACTTAAACTTGGACTTTGATGCCAAATTAGATGTTGTCAAATATATTCACATTAAATTTGTGAGTAAACTACTGTGCTTGTGTCTGCAGATTTTGTCACGGCTAGGACACATGTCATATGATGTTGTAGGAGCGCAAATTATCCAAACTGGAATCCCATCTTCCAAAGCAAATCTCATTGGGACTACAGAAGTTGCTGTTGCAAGTTTGGCGGAGTCTTTAATGCTTGGTGTTGCAATAATCGCAAATGATCCTTCTCATTTTGGATGTTTGGCAATCTTGTCTCTTCTATCGGTGGTCGGCGCAGCATGCATGTTCTGTAGATGGTTGTCGAATCCAACAGAAGAACAAAAAAGCCTTTTTTCTTATCATCCTCAGTTTTGATATTTATGTAAGTATCCCTTTTATTTATTGTTCCTTCTTTTTTTTTGAAAACTTTGGTATCTGGCCCTAGGACCGACTAATCCAAGGGGACCAATCCCATCGCCCACTTGCAGGGGCCCCATTTAAAGCCAGAATTTTGTTTGCTCTGTATGGTTTACTGTTGCTTGTTTACTACCATATTTTTCTATCTAACCTTTCTCAATATAAATATGTAACAGAAAATGTCATTTTCTTGTGATCCTGAACACTGATAATTATGCAAGCATCTATTGTAATGTTTGTTGATTGTTTGCTAGCATATTTTCATGTGTGTCTTTTATTTTTCCTTTCGTAAGAGATTTTAGTGTTCTGTTGGCAGATGACAGTCTTAGTAAAGTAGAGAATATTGATTCTTCAATTGGTTGATGTAAACACACATCCAGTCTATGGATTTTTCATTGTCTTTTTATTCTCCTAATTATTGTCTAACAATATTTTATTAACCTTTAACTTCTGTTTATGCAGTTGTTCCAATAGTTGTCTTATTGCAAAGACTGTTGGATGTGGACAAGAACCAAGACATTTTGGAAACACTTAGCATGGTGGGTGATCTATCCGCCTGATACAGGAGCCTGAGGCGTTATTTTCTCGTCTGAAGTATTTTCTACGGTTTTGCTTGTAATTCTGTAAATGTATAAGCCTTTATATTATATTAGTGCACATAATAAATCCAGTTAGTTAGGTGTCTAGGTCTACCATGCACAGACGTCTTGTAAAGCATTTATTGTTTTTAAAATTCTTTTCTAAGGTTTAGAAATGTGAACAGACTTGCTGCCGAATTGCGGTAATTCTGATAGGTTTAGTAAATTCATAAGGAAATCTCAAGTTCTCACTATTATTTGGATTTGGGCATAACTGGAGCAGTTATGTGTGATTTTGATTAAAAAAATTGGTGGGTTGGAAACTTGAAATTGTGATCATATATGTATAGTAAGTTATGATCATATGTATTGATTAAATTTAAGAATAAATACACATTTAGTTATTTTAAAGAACTTTATCACATTTTATTTCTTTTCATTCACATTATAGGATCATAATTTTGAGTAAGTTATAACAGAAATTGTTTATTTATCATGAATTGAGACTTTTTTGGAAGAAAGAAAAAAACTTAGCATTCATAGATCTGTTTTGGATTAAATTATTTTCAGATTGATATCTTCTTATAACTTATTGGCAAGACTTTTTACATGAAAAACAAAATAACTTTAAAAAGACATGCACAGTGGAATGTGAATGTCTAACCAGTGTTTTAAAAACCGAACTGGACCGGTCGGTCAGACCGGTCTAACCGGGAACCGGAGCCTAGCTGGTCCGGTCAGTGTGTTGGACCGCCCATGTAATTGAACCGGCGGTTATTCAATTAAACAAATCAAAATCCACGCGGTCCGGTTCAAAGAGAAATAAATCGCGCTAGTTTTATTTTTTAAAAATATAGAAATGGCTGAAGTTGGGATTCAAACGCGCGACCACAGCCTAAAGGGTTAGGCGCCCGACCACTCGACTGACAAGTTGCTGATGATATGAATGTCACTTTGTTTATTTATATATCTAATTAACGCAAAATCTAGTTTGAACTTTTAAAACATTATATGCTTATCTAGTATTAGTGTAAATAATTAACTAAAATATGAATTACTTTTAGATTAATTTCAATCATCATCTAAAAAAAAATACATATATTATATTAGGATTGAATGAGTCGTACACGGTGTGTAACAATTTATTTTTATAAGCTTATCAAAAAATAATTTATACTAAAAATTATAATGATTGATAGCTTTATATTGAATAGATAAATACCTATTATAATAAGTATTAAATTTCAATGTTGTTAAAAATATTATAATTTTTTTAGAGACTGACTCATCCGGTTCAACCCAGTTTAATACCTATATAATTTTGTTATAGTAACCGGTTTATTCAACCTGTTTACCCGGTTTTATCCGGTTTAGTCATGCGGTTCGACCAGTGACTCAATGGTTCGACCAATGAACCAGTGAACCAATACTCTTGTCGGTTCGATGACCGGTCCGGTTTTTAAAAACATCACCTATAATGTTAGACAATTATACACTTGATTCACTTTTCACCATCACCTATAGTGTCTAATTTTCTAAGCAATCACTACAACAGTGTTTTCCTAATGGCCTAGATTCTCCATGGAAGACATCTTTGCATAAAGTGTGAGGGTCTATATGGCAACTCCATTTGGTTATAATTTCACTTTGATATTAGTTGTCTCAATCAAATTTTTTTACTATATATTTCTGTGTCTTTCTTTAGCTTTTATTGGAAAAGTTAATAGTCCATGCTTACAATTATTGAGGATGGTTGGTGCATTTATAGGGTTCACTGTTCACTTTATTCTTCAAAATTTTCCCAGATTTTAATGAAAATTATTGGCATATACGTCTGGAAAATCCGTTGATGAGTTAAAGTTTAGAAAACATCTTTAGTGGAAACGTTTCAAAAAATACATCCAGTCCTTTTTTTTATAGTAATCAACTGACATGGAAAAAAGTCATGGTAAATGAGTTACAATGCCAACTTCCAATATGATAAATAGGGATTTACAGTGGACTACCTCCGATGAATTTTTCACGGGAGACAAGATAATCCACTCTTGATAAATAGTAATCCATCATATTCCAAAATGAGTATCATTTTAGCAAAAATATATCCCAGAAAACATTGACATTTTCAATAAAATAATTGTTTTCTCAAATTATATCCTCTAATTAATACTACGTAGATTACTTCTAATACATATCTTTTACTTTGTATTTATGATAATGATAACAGCAGTGCTATTTCTCGCGAGGATATATGTCCCGAATTTTTCACGAACAATTGTCATCCGTTGGATTCTCCAACTTTATTACAATACATAGGTGATGAAACATAAAATGGTGGGGCAGGGTACAGCCAAAACTACATCGTGATAATTCGTGAAAGCACTGCTCGCTATAACTAGCATTTTCCTAATGATAATTATAAATACATCAATAATTAATGTATCTAACTTAAATATAGACTAGATATATTACTTCTTTAATGAACCTAAGGAATAATTTTTGGTTATGAATAAAGCTGGAGGGAAATAATTTTTTTAATGTGTGAAATGATCATAATAGGTCACTCGTTTTAGAATAGAGAGTGTCTTTAGATCACAATCTAGAATAAATATTACGTTTGAATGTCAACACCATGGACGGTAAAATACAAGCTTCAGTTGGTATTTTTATTATAGATGTCGAGTATATAATTTTGATCGTTTTACTCAAGAATGGAGGCAGAAATTAATTTAGATGGGACCAAGTTTAAAATTATAATTTAGTAAAGAAAAAAACTAAATTTTAAAAGTACAACATATACAAGAAATTTTAAGACAAATTCAAAGTTAATATTGTGAATTTGCATTTTATGGACCATTTTTTAAGTCAAACTTTTTGGATACACTATTTTTACATTTATTGTAATAAAAAATTCAACCCGTGCATTTCACCATACAAATTACAACTTTTTTTTGAGTAAAAAAAGGTGAATTATAATCTTAAAAAAGTGATATTTTGTCATTAAATTCAATATTAGGCCAACATATTCTTTTTTTTTACAAAAAAATACTACTCCCTTCAATACTTTTTAGAAGAGACACTAACATTTCTAAACTCGTTAACTCCTCCCTTTCAACATGTAGGGGTTGCTGTAGATGGTGCGACGAGTGGCTTCGGACACTCCGCATCATCACCTTCATCTCAGCCAGTTTCTTAGTGATCGGAGATTCGCGGTTGTTATGGTGGTTAAACCCCTCCGGGGTGGTCTTTTCAACCTTCAATGTCGTTTTCTGCTACAAATCTGGTGGTTTGTATAGGTTGCGGCAGCGGGTTTGTTTTTCGTTTCCGGCGTCGGAGTCGGTGGTTTCGTGCTCGTGTGTTCTTTCTTATACCATCCGGGTAGGTTCTCCTTTTTCGTGCCGGTTCTCTGGTCCGGTCATCGGAGTTCCTGCGATGGTGGTAGGTTCTGTTCCTGGCCATCAGCTTGTGTGGTTGTGGTAGTAAAGGTTCTGCTAATACCAGCTTCTTTCTGTTGCTGGTTTCGTGTTCTGATGTCTTGGCTTTTTTTCCTAATTTCTAGCAATGTTTGTTTGCTATTTTTGGATTTTGGTTTCCTGGTTTGTTTTCAGATCTGTTGAGATTTGCAGGGATCAATTCTTTCAATTTTGCATCCACGGCTAGGGGTGTAAGCGGATCGGACAAATCCAATTGAACCGATAATCCAAACCAATCCAAACCGAAAAAAAAACCGATTTTTATGGTTCGGATCAAAAACCGAACCGAACCAATTGAAAACCGAAGTGGTTTGGTTCGGTTCTCGGTTCCAATTTTCAAATCCAATGGACAAACCGAACCAAACCAATATATAGTATATATGCTAAATTATTTTTTTAGGCAGCTCATATCTATCAAAAACTACAACTGGCCCAACTACTTCTAAAAAATAAAATAAAATATGTCTCACTTAAAAACTCTAATTTAAAAACATAAACTTAGAAACACTCACAGCCGCAAAGACAAACCCAGAAACGCTGCTCTCATCTCACTTCACCTTCATCCTTAAGCTGCTCACATCTTACATCACATCATCCTCAACTTGCTCTCAACACTACACAAACAACATTCTCACGTCATGCTGCTGCTCTCATCTCAAACCCTCAAAACAGTAACTTCTCAAGCGTTGTTTTGATTATTTTTCCGATTTAAGTGGGAATAGACTTGAATAATTTCAATATGGTTTTATTTTGTATTTGATGAACTTAATTTCAATATAATTGTATTATGTATTTGATGAACTTAAGCGAAAAGAATTGTGTTTTGTATTTGTTTTCAATATGGTTGTATTATGTATATGTATTTGATGAACTTATGTAAAAAAAATTGTAATTTTTATTTGATGAGCTTATGTGAAAAAAAATATATCGGAAAAAATATAATAGCATGGAATACATCGAAAAAAACCGATTAAAGTATCCGAACCAAACCGAACCAAATCGATGAGTTTGGTTCGGATTCATTTTTTAAAAACACTAAAAACCGAACCAAACCGAACCAATCGAGGATTCATTGGTTCGGATATTGGATTCACTCAAAACCGATCCAAACCGGTCCAATTACACCCCTATCCACGGCGCTAGAGAAGTTGGGAAGGATGACATCTCTGGCTAGAAATGGCCTTGTACTCGTTGCTGCTGTAGCGAGTTGTCGGTTGTTGTCTCTGTTTCCGTGTTGACGGTCAGATTCACTCACCGTGCTCTAAGGGATAGATTGATTTTTTTAGTCTATCTTTACTTGTAATGGTTGAATCGTTTACACATCTCTTTTTTTTGCAATTTAGTTTCGGGTCCCGCGTTGGACTTGCTGGATTGTGTTTGATGTGTCTTTGATTCTTCCCATTTGGATCTTTCACTGGTTTTGGTCCGGTTGGATTTGCTTTACCTTTTTGGGTTGTATATATGTTTTTGCGTGGTTGCTGGGTTAGGTTCTTGTCCCCCAGCTTTCTTTGTACTTCCTTTTTATTTTAATATATTGTTGTTTGCTTAAAAAAAAAAAAACTCGTTAAATAAATAATGTATTTGGTCTATAATGTATGTCAGATATATTAATTATTCAATAAATAAATAAAGATGGAGTGTCTCTTATAAAAAGGACCCGATGAAATATTTTAGAGCGAAAAACATTTGGTGGGATCAAGTTTACAACAAATGTAAAAAATTACAAAAGGAAGACCATTTTGTGAGTTTAATAAAATAAGAGGATTGAAAGTGAAATTAAACTGATAATATAATAGTAATATACTCTCTCCGTACCAAAATGTAAGTCACTTTAGCCACTTTACACAAATTAAGAAAAGTAATCATTGTTGTATTGAAAAGAGAAATTATGAGTTAGTTTACAAAGTTGTTCATCATTAATGATATGAAAGAGATAAATTGAAGAATTAAAAGAAGAAAGAGATATAAATAGTTAAGGGTATAATAGGAAAAATAACATTAAATGATTCATCGGTAAAGTAAAGTGACTTACATTTTTGTACAAAAAGTGACTTACATTTTGATACGGATGGAGTATAGTATAAAAAAAAATTAAATTTAAAGCAAAAATAAAAATTTAAATTAAATTGTATAAGGAACCGTGACCTCCATTAATCCTCCCTTCCATTCCAGCTTCGTCCCTGATTTGACTCTTGTTTGAACAAAAATCAAGGTTTTCAGAACCGTACCGGTGAGTTTATTGGTTCAATGTTCAACCGGTCGGATCGGGGTCGGACCGGTCAGACCGTTTGTAATTAAATATATATTTTGATTAATATATAAATAAAAATAAATAAATAATTACTTAATATTCCTTATTTTTACACATAAAAAAGATGAAATGTCATATAGTTAATATAAAGTTAAAATTTTAGTACATTTAGACATAAAATTTCTAATTCAAACTAAATTAAAAATTATATAATAACTAAGTCCAATAACACAAAATACTACTATAACATCGTTTTTAATCTTTCTTTTACAAATAAAACCAAATAACATTGTTTGGTTATATATATATATATATATATATATATATATATATATATATATATATATATATATATATATATATATATATATATCGGCGTTGTTTTGACCTCCTTTTAAAAAAAAAACGGAACCATCGAACTGTTTGGACCGGCCGGTTCACCGGTTTTTTCCAATTCGGGACCGGTTCGATCAGATTTTTATCGGTTCGCATGCGGACTGGTTTTCAAATCTAATTGGACCAAATACATCACCGGTTCACGATCTGACCGGTCCAACCTGCCGGTCCGGTCCGGTTTTTACAACCTTGACAAAAATTATCATTGTAGATGATAGGGGGAAATCATCAAATAAAAAAAATAAAAATTATGTTTCTAGCATTGTTGAATGGGCTTTATAGGTAATGCCAAAAAAGGCCCAAAATTTTTCTTGTGATGAAAACAAAAACTAATAGGCTTGTGCCGTGTTAACGCCGTTTCGTGTAGACCTGGTTTTGACTGTTGATTACTCCCTCTGTCCCAAAATAAATGACCTGTTTGACCACTGACACGTTTGCCAATGCACAACTTTAATCGTTAATATCTCTAATTATATATTATTAAAAATTATAAAAATGGTATATTTTGAAAGTACTCGTCAAGACAAATCAAACAACATCTCATATGCTAATATTTGCATGTATATATTAGTAGAAAAATAAGGTCAAAGCATGTCAAATGAATAGTATACTAAGTCAAAAAGAGGTCATTTAAAATGGGACGGAGGGAGTAATTTGCTGCAAACAAGAAATGGCAACCATCAACGGCACGTATCCGTCACGCTGACCAGTTTCATCCAAGAAACGAGATACAACGGAATCATATATACTCCTACTATATACTAGTACTATACTATGGTCATTTTTTTAAAAAATACTCCGTATACTAATTAATACTCCTATATACTATGGCCAATTTGATGGCATATTTAATATAGAAATTCCACGGTAAATAAGTAAGATGATCGTGGTTGAATTTCAACCCCTGCACGTATAATACGTCTCATCAACTGAGTTAAATTTATGAAATAAATGTTAGTAATTATTTTTAGATAATTAAATTAATAGGTTAATGAATATTTTTTGAAAAGCAATTATTTTTATGGAAAATGCTAACGAGTGCTCCCGGAACACTCTTTAATTAAGACGTTTAAATAGTAAGTTTTTATAAAAGTTTGTCATTTATCACATTAAAAATTGAACTATTCCACTTTTCTAAAGAATAATTTTTTAATATAATATCCTTATATTCGTGCGGTGCCCATGTTACTAAAATATGTTTACTTTCATATAAGTAGTAGTATAAAAAAGAGATTAAGAAAAGAACAGTGCAGTTGGCCTGGTCTTTTTAAGGTAAACAAAGATGATATCATTTCCCCAAAACTAAAAGAATTTCCACGGAACAAAGCAAAGCACAATACTGCCCCGAGGAACCTTGGAAAGTCACATTTCTAGATGTACATACCACTCGAGACTTGGGTTAAAGACCAATTTACTCACAATATTAAATCATTAACCCTCCATCAATCCCCATATCTCATCGTATTACTACTATTACTCACTTTCTATTTAGACAAATACTACTACATTTGTTAAGCATGCAAACTATAAGAAAAAAGAAAAAAATTAATCTTAAAAAGTTTAATACTACATCACTTTTTAAATCAAATTTTCTACTCTTTATTATTTGTGACAGTGGCGGAGCTAGCTCAAAATGTTTGGGAGGGCCGCAACACAGTTTGAATTTTTTTAATGAAGGGTTAAAAATACATAAACTATTGTTTTTGAGAATTTTTTTATATAAAAAATGATAAATTCAATCTAAAAATTCATAAAACGCATTCAAATAATGTTGCATTTTAATAAAATCATGACGAATCTCAATCAATTATCTTAATATATGAAATTATCATGATTAGAGATTTCAAAAGTAACATCAAATTTATAGATATAAATTAAATAATAATTTGAGCATACTTATTCTTGTGGTGGCAACATAGGAAATTCAAGTTTACCCAAAAAAAACATAGAAAATTCAATTAAAAGGAAAAAATGCAGCATGCAGGATTTGAACTCAGGACTGCTAAGTTGAAATTTGGCTTCCCTACCACTGGACCATTTGGAAACTTATGATATTTTATGACGCTAATACGTATATATAACACAATATTTATATAAAATTTAAATATTTATATATACCTATTGAAAAATTAAAATGTTGGGACGGGCCGTGGCACTCCCCGGCCCTAAAGGGGCTCCGCCCCTGGTCTTTAAATTTTCATTTTTTCTCTCAATATTACTTTGGGTTTTTTTTTTCTTTTTCAAATCTATATTAATATATGGTTTTGTTAACGTACACTCACTTATTTTTTAGAAGGTGTGTATTAACAAGTTATAACTAAAAATTAATTAAAATATTGTCTTGGTGCTAGTTAAAAAATAAGAGTAAGAATTTTCATTTATAACTTGAATGATTGGTGAACTCAATCACTTGCCAATTTAACATCTTGTGTGATGAGGATCTCTTAGCTTGTGCTTGAGTTTGTTTTTGAACATTTGATTGGTGTGGACTAGTTTGGTTTAGAGGTGTCAATATTATCCGTTTATCTGTTATCCATCCAATCCATTTATTAATTTATCCATTCAATCAATCTACTAGAAAAATAATTAGTTAACGGATTGGATTGGATTGGATCCGTCCATTTAAATAAATGGATGGATCCGATCCATCCATTATAATTTTAAAATCCAATGGATCATTGACTATTATCAACTTTAAATCCAATGAATAACAATTTTTTTTAAAATAAAATAATAGAAACAAATTAACAATTCAAAAAAAAAATTAAAAAAAAAAAAATTGTAATCATTTTTAGAGATGGATCATTACCGATTTTTTAAAATCCAATTCTTCGTTACATAATGTTTATTTATTTGTTTATATATTTTTGAATTTTTTTTATAGTACAATATATTTATATAAAAATAAAACATAACTAATTTATTCGCAAAAGGTATAAAAAATTTGAAAACAAACCAACAAAAAATTTAATAAAAACTATTTTTATAAATTAATAACATAATTAAAACTTTTGTCAAAAAAAAAATAATTAAAACTGAAAAAAAAAACCCAAAAAAAAGGATTTTTTTTTTAAAAATTCAGTTTTTTTTAAATATAAAAAATTCAGTATTTAAATTAATATAAATATAATATAATATAATATAATATAATATAAATATATTAAAATAATATTATGGTGGTCAACGTCGGAGCTCCGCCGGCCGGCCGTCGGACCGCCGCCGCCCACCGTGGATCACCGGAAAATCCGGTTTCCGCCACCGCCACCGGCGCTGGAGCACCGCTGTGGGCCGGCCACCCACCACCACCCTGTTTTATTAATTTATTTATTACATTATTATTATTATTATTATTAAATTCTGATATTAAAAAATTGTTTTTTAAGTAAAAAAGTTTTAGGAAGGTGCAAAAAGGCCATAATGGGCTCAAATGGTTTTGTGCTTGGTAAAAATAAAATTTGATTGGATTGGATTAACACATCAATCCTTAAATAAAAAAAGGAAAAACTATGTTTTTAAATAATAACTAAATTTGTTTTAATAATCAATTAATAAACATTTTTTAATAAAAATGTTTTTAAATAAATAAAAAATAAAAATTGTTTAGTAGATGGATGAATATTCATCCATTAAAAAGATGATAATGGATGGATTGGATGGATTTTATCTCTAAATGAATGGATTGGATTGAATTTTTTGAATGAATTTTAATGGATTGTTAATGGATAAATGGATTACTTTGATCCATGTATTAACAATCCAATCCAAATTCATTCAATCCATCCATATTGACACCCCTAGTTTGGTTATCGAGTTATCATGTTTCTTTAATTTTCCTTGAGACTTTTTATTGTATTCCTTTTTCATTGCACACCTTAATAGTGTACAATATGCGCGCAAAGTTTAAATGACCAAATCAAAGTTTAAATGTATTTAGCTTTTTAAAAACGTAATTATATGTTTTGTCAAAAAAAAAGTACTTATATGTCATGTGAGCTTAACTCATTTGATAGGATGTTACATTATATATGCAGCGTTCAGATTCAAATTTCTATCATCCTACTTTTCCACATTTATTATTATTATTAAATAATTATTATTAATTTTAAAAAACGTGACATCCACAACGGAACAGAAGATGTATAGTTTTAGAATATAAAAATTATTTTAAAATAAATGTTGTTTTGCTTCTTCTTTTTTATGTGATTTAAATATTTTCTTTCTAATTTAATTTGTCTCTTTTATTGTCTTCTTCATCATTTCTGTCACACACTTAGGACATTATGGCTTTGTTTGGTAAAAAATAGCGGATAGCTGATAAGTTAACTTATAGCGGATGAGCTTATAGCGAATAAGCTAGCTAATTGAATTTGTAGTGTTTGGTAAAATTAGCGGTTGGACTAGCTTATAAGTATGAAATTACATAAAAAGGATATATTTAATTAATATTTAATTCTTTTCAACTAAGATGATAGGGGTAAAATTGGAAGAAAAGATAATAAGCTATAAGCTCATAAGCTACTTGAAATAACATTTGAAAAATAAACTATAAGCTAGTAAAATAAGCTATAAGCTATTTTTTAAAAACTGTTACCAAACAGAGCTTTTAGCTTATAAGCTAAAAGCTATAAGCTAGCTTATTTGGTTTACCAAACAGAGCATATGTCATTATCATGTATTGGTGTATTGATTTGTAAGCAATGATATTATGACACAATAATTATACACAATACTTATACAAAACATTATTTATGAACAATTGAAAGAGAAAAGTTGTTCTTTGTATATCATTTTAATTATAAAATTGTCCTTGTGTAAGTATTATGCCAACTCCAATTTTACATTTAAATGTGTGAGTCTAGCTACTAGGTACTTGACAAAAAAATATTAATAATATAACTAAAAAGAAGTAGTATATATATATATTAAAAATTAATAAAAGTCAATTATTTTACGATGAGGTTATTATTTTGAGACGAATAATAATATTTACTACTTCGAATTCTCCAATAATTTTTCATTTATTTTAAAAAAAAATTCATGCTAACTAATATTTCGGGGGCACTGGTTAAAGATACATAAATGATAATTTTTATTTGAAAATAATTTTTTTATATTTTACTAACATTGACTACACAAATTTCAATGTAGTTTTGAGTCAAAAAAAAAGTTTCAATGTACTCCCTTAGTCCCATAATAATTGTCACAATTTGACTGTGTGCACTATTCATACAAGCTACTTTGACCATATTTTTTTACTAATGTATAGATACAAATATTAACATATGGAATCTTGTTAGATTTGTTTCGATGAGTACTATGAAAATATCAATTTTTCCTAATTTTTAATAATGTAAAATTTAAAATATTAATGATCAAAATTATGGATCGACAAGTGTGCAGTAGTTAAATGTGACAATTATTTTGATACAGAGAAAAGAGTTTATTATATTAGGTTACCTTAACTAGCATCCGGGAGTACTAGTTACTAGTATTTTTTATTTTTATTTTTATTTTTTGGGTTTTTATTAATAATCTAGGACTAGACTTGTTTTAAGTTCGATGGGGGAGTAATTACACAAAACAAATGTATGACTATTTTTTTGGGAACAGAATGAAGTGCACTTTCCTTTGTCTAAACCTAGTTACATTGTCATGCGTCAAAGGCCTCAAACCCAATACAACTTCCTCATCATTTCCAACAACCCATTCCCCAACACACAATTTTTCATTTCGATGTAAAGTATGAAAACCAAGAAACCTAGACATAATTAGTACTACTAATTTAAATAAATAAAACTCATTAAAAAGAAATTTATTTAACAAACACCCACAAAACACTCTCTATCCCTTCAATAGTCACGTTCCATGATTTTACATCACTACATAATGTTCTGTTCTTCAAAGCTTATCCAACCAAGCATCCCATGAATGTTTTATGGAGTAGTACATTTATTTCTATAGTAGTAGTAGTACTACAACCAAGCTTAGGTGTACCATAATATGTAAGCTGAATCTATTTTTATTTTTTAATCAACGATTCACTTTGTATATCACTATATAATTTAAATTAAAAGTTATTAGTTTTCCTTTTTTAAAACTGAGAATATGCTAAGGCGAGCTAGGCTTTATCAAGTTTGAGTCTGATCTGTCAAAAAATCAAAGGTCTGAGCCTGATCTGTGACCTATTATAGGCTTATTTTTTAAACCTGAGGCTAGCCTATTGAAAGCCTAATGTGGCATGTTAGTCTGTTTAAAAATATATTTCACATGGACATATTTAAATAAATAATTATATTTATTTTAAAAAATATTTATGAACTAATAAACCAACGCCCTTTTGATATTTAACAGGATATTTTAGAGAATTTGACTATATATATCATTATATTTCAATTTTAGTTAATAATACATATATATTTGAAAAACTAATGTAAATTAATAAACTTAAAGTATTGAAAAAGTTAATAAATTTATAATTTAAGCAAAGTACAAACTTTAATATATAAGTAATAATAATATTAAAAATATTATTTATATTAACTTAAATAAGTCGGCCTAATAGACTAAAAGACTTTTTTAATGACCTGCAGCCTGATCTATTTCACTAAATAGGTTTATAAAAAAGTCTTGGCTTGAGCCTAGTATATAGGTTAGGCCATAAAGCCCCATAAACCGGTCTAGTCTATTCTCACATCTGGTTGTTATGAATATTGTATTATATCGTTAGGTATGAATTCAACTCTAAAAATGCAATAACTTTTAAAATTTTGAAGAAGAGCTTCACTGTCAATCATAATTCTACTCAACTGAAAGATTAATTTTTACTATTACGTATAAAACACATTGTATAAGTAAAAATAAATACAGATCCTTGTTAACTAGTACTGGACTTTTTAAATATTCTATTTAAAAAAAAATATTTCAATTTTTAATATGTTAACATCACATCTTACTATAAAAATTTTACAAAAATTTAAGATAATTAAATAGTGTCTTATGAGCTCAAGTTAGCATTTTAAAAAAATACTCAATATATTTATCAACTGTTACTAGACTACTACTATTGTATACTAAATATATTTATACAGTAATAATAATTAAGGAGAGAATTAATAATAAAAATAGTTATGTAGTTTTTGACAACAACCATCTTGTGTTGCTGTTGGTTGGCAGTGATTTAGACTTGAAAGCGCTCCCATCTTTTCATGTCTATTGATATTGATAGTTGATAGATAGTATACAATACATACATCACTTCTCTTCTTCTTTTGACTCTCTCTTCTCCCTCCTTATTATTTCATCATTCATTGTTGTCTTGTCAAGCACTCTCTCTTCTTCAACTACTATATTCAACTCTCCCTCTCTCTCTTACCAAAGCAGAGAGAAAAAATAAAATAAATATCAATATTATTATGGAGTCTCTTCTTGCTGAAAATACTCCAAAGAACAAAGCAATGTGGTTCTATCCTAAGGTCTTAGGTTTCAATCCTTCTCAAAGATGGGGTCACTCTGCTTGCTTCTCTGGAAGGCTTATGTATGTTTTTGGGGTATGAATGAATGAATCACTACTATCCTATAGTTTTTTTATTTAATTATCATTATTATTATTTTTCATGAGTGTTATAGTACTTCTTTGGAACACTGTCCTTATGAGAATTTTTATTCTTGTTATATGATTATTAATATTTATTCTTTTCTTTTTTTTTTCAACTTCTCTTTCTTTCTAGCTATCTTTGGTTAATAAACAAAACACTTTCTTCTCTGAATTTTAGTTTTTTCCTAATTTCTCTCAGCACACATATTTATCCTAGACAAATCAACTCAATTCATTTTTCTTTCTCTAATTAGTGGGACAATATGTTTTTTTTTTATTCCAATCACATTTTTGCTTTTTTAATATAGAAAAAAACACTTACATTTTCATTCTTCTCTCATTTTTTAATTTAATTTAATTTTTTTTATGATCAAGTAAACAAAATGTTACATGTGTGATGTGCTTCTCTTATGTAACAAAAAAAATGTTACATTTGTACTTTTTTTTTTTTTTTTTAATTTCAGGGATGTTGTGGAGGATTGCATTTTAGTGATGTTCTATGTTTGGACCTTGACAAAATGGAATGGAACAAAGTTACAACAACAGGTGAAAAACCAGGTCCTAGAGATAGCCATAGTGCTGTTCTTGTAGGACACAAAATGATAGTTTTTGGTGGAACAAATGGTTTCAAGAAAGTAAATGAAACTCATATACTTGATCTTTACACTAAAGAATGGATTAAGCCTAAATGTGAAGGGACACCTCCTTCACCAAGGGAAAGTCACACTGCTACACTTGTTGGTAATGAAAGATTAGTGATTTTTGGTGGTAGTGGAGAAGGTGATGCAAATTATTTAAATGATTTGCATATTTTAGATCTTAGAACTATGAGATGGAGTTCTATTGAAGTTAATGGTGATTTACCTGTTCCTAGAGATAGTCATTGTAGTCTTGCTATTGGGAATAAGGTTATTGTCTATGGTGGTGATAGTGGTGATCAATATCATGGTGATGTTAGTTTGCTTGATATGGAAACAATGACATGGACTAGGGTATGTTTTTATTTTTTTCTTATATTAACCCTCTGGTTTCTAGGGGAAGATGCCCCAGTAATCCGGAGTTTGGCCGTGAAATAAGTGAAGTCTGACCAAGAAATTGTTCACATAGGAGTCGAACTCTTTGTTCTTATGGAAATGGATCCTAGTGACCAAAACTCATTATTTTTAATTTAATAATGACTTTGTTTGATTCTTTCTTTTTTTCTTTTTTTTTTCTTTTAATGGCAGTTGAAAAATCAAGGTTCTTCACCAGGAGTCAGAGCTGGTCATGCAGCAGTTAATATTGGAACTAAGGCAAGTTTCCCTAAATTTATAGTATAATTTTATTCTTATAAGTTATAGAACAAGTTCCCATGAAGGGTACTTTGAATTAGAATGCAAATATTTTTTACATGAAAATTGATTATACTTAACTAAATATTTTATTAAGCGCGGGATGAGTTATTTTTGCTTATAATCGAGACCAAAAGGAGTATACAACACTAGCTAACCGATGATCCTTTCATGTATATGTTGTCCGTCCAGCAAAGAGTCTTTTGTTGGACTAATCTACTCGCTGCTCTCCGAATTGAGCGATTGGATTAATCCAACTACTATAACCTCTGATTGGACGGACTACAAAGACATGAGAGGATGAAAATCTTTTTTAGAGCAATTGGTCGGTAACTACCTACCGATAATTAATAAGTAGATGAACTCTTGTGATGATTTATTTCAGGTATACATCATTGGAGGGGTCGGTGATAAACGTTATTCCAATGACATATGGGTGTTTGACATACACTCGTGTTTATGGACTCAACTTGATATACACGGTCAACAGCCACAAGGGAGGTTTTCTCATACCGCCGTTGTTGCAGACACTGACATTGTCATATATGGCGGGTAGGTTTCCGATCAATTTAGCCATATCCTATTCCTTAACCACCATGGCAATGCACATTCCGTTTTTTTTAATAGACAAATGTTAGTACGTTACTAACTATGTTGGTTTCTGGAGTTTCATTCTGATAGCCTGCCTTTGTCTTGTAGCAGCTGTGGTGAAGACGAGCGTCCGTTGAATGAATTGTTAGTGCTGCAGCTTGGAGCTAACAACATATCCGGCTGCAAGGTTTTCGGAAGTTATTGGAATCAAGAAAAGAAGACCATCCTTGGAGGTGGAGCAGATGCCAACACGGTAAAAAAAAAAACACTAATTTACTAACATTTGTCTATCTGATAGAAAACTCGGTAAAAAATTGTGTAGAAATTAGTTTTCAAAAAGGATCTAACAATGTGTTTTGAACCAGAAAACTTCGCGCATTGGTAATAATATGGAAGTCTTGGGAAAATGGGGGTATGGAATTGCATCAGAAAAAGCGCAACCGTATCAGTTTGATTCAGGTAGGTTAAATAATGTTCATTCATGTGTAAAAGATGACTCGAGGGTTCGACTTAAAACTTGCAATGTTATGTTATGCAGGAACATCACAGCAGAAGAGGAGGAGAATCGCTGCTACAAAGGTGTGGGATGTTGAATCAGAACAAGAAGAACATTCTCTTTCACTATCGCAACATTCATCTCCGTCTCAATCTGATCAAGAACAGACTCCAGGTCAAAAACCAAATGCTTCTTCCGTCATTGATTCTCAGCGTTATCATCGAGTCAAACTCGTTAATAAAATTCCAAGCACTTGTCAACTTGACAATTTCGTAAGTAACAAGAGATTTCTGAAGAAATGGACACCATTGAGTCAACAAGATCTTCAACCAAAGCAAGAACAATATCTTCATGTTGATGGCGATAAAAAAGGAACTCGACACCAAGCTTTAGAGCCGAAGCCTGCCAGCCAAGGATACACTCAGCAGCTGGTGAACCCTTTGCTTTCAAATTTTAAAAATTCTACTCAAATGAGATTTTCATTGTTTTTTATATTGTTTATTGTTAGGTACTTATTCTTTAACTCTTGATTTTGAATCCTAGATTGGTGCTGAAGTTCGCGGCAAAGTTGACGGAGCTTTTGATTCAGGTTTTCTGATGACCGCAGTTGTGAATGGAAGACTTCTCAGAGGAGTTTTATTTGCACCAGTAAGCTTATGAACTTTGCTTCCATATAATGTCACATTTTTTAGTAACCAATTTATGTAACAAATGAATAATAATCTATCAGGGAGCAGGAGTAGCGGAACCAAATTGTTCTTTACCGTGTTTATTTCCCTCCACTCAACCTCTAATGAACTCGAATCATGTGGATAATGCGAGGGATTCCGAGAAAGTAACTAATTATTCGCGTTCGGAGTCTTGCTATGGCTTAAGGCAACCGTTACATGCTCTACCGTCTCCAATCACGAAAGGCGCTGCTATTGTGTCCTTACCGGAAGAACATAAAATAAGGAGTGACCTTCAAGGGTTGGCTTTAACACTAGGAGGGCCTACAAGTGGTAATCATGTTTGATCCTAAGGTGAAATGTTATTGAAGAGGTTTATAAGGTTAATGCAATTGCTATGTATTTTAATGGCTAAGGTTTTCTAGGATCAATCTTATGTAGTACTAATTTTTTTTTTTTTTTCTCTTTGGGAGTAAGTCCTATCTCTCCACACCATACAATGGTAACTTAGATATTTATTTATGTATGTATGTACAATGTATCAACAAGACAATTCCTGCTAATTGGTCAATAGTTTGGAGAATTTCTTTCAAACTATGCTTAGGATGGAACATGTGATGTGATTATGATAAATGTAATTGGGAATCTTAATTTTGATGGAAACTATATTAACAGCAAAAATAATTGATCCAACATTAATATCAATTAGTCAATTGCTTTAGTAAATCCAAACAAAAGTTTAATCAAGCACAAAGGTGACTAGAACTAGCTGAGGAATGGTTAATTCTTTGGGAATATGATTTTTCTAATAGAGACATGACATCATGACATGTACATTGACAAAAGAAAAATTATGCCTTTCCATTTGAATTTCTTTTATATGTAATATGTAAAAGTCGATAATCAAACTCATAACTAATAATTTATTGAAGGGCCTCAAAACCCTTAACACTTAACCAATTCATTTTTTTTAGTCACAAGAATACTTCTTAAATCCAATCTAAGGAGAAATAAAAGTATAATTTCTAATTATTATGAGTTTTGTTTTTTCAAATGATAAGACTAGATACATAATACTTTTATTTAACTAATAATTATAGTTTTCTTTTTTGACAGAAACTAATAATTGTAGTTATGATCTCTATACACTGATATTTTTAATACATTTTTAAAAATGGGACATCTGATATGATGTCTAACTTTGAATACAACACTGATACATATAATTGCATTCAATTAATTAATTTTTTGTTTACGTTAGATTATGAGTAAGTAATCAAGGATCTGAATTTTCTTCGGTTGAAAAATTACACATGTTAGCATTGTATTTAATATGGACCACTAATTTTACATCGAACAATTTAGATTATATATATTCTAAAATGATCCTGACCATACAATCAGATCAGACGGTTCACATTTGAGAATCTTTTTTTGGTAATCTCATTTTTGGTTAAATAGCTTAGTGGCTAGAAATTTCATCCCTAAGGTGAATACATGAAATGATCGGATTCAAACTTCAACTCTCTACATAAATAATGCAATATCTCTATCAATTGAGCTAAGTTCACAAGATTTTTTTTCCATAATCTACTAAGACAATTTTATTTTTTATAGTCATACAAAGACAATATTGTTAATGTGTACTCGTATGAGTTTCATATAGCCTACCTTAATTTGTTTGTTTTGGTGGTACCCCACAGCAACACTAATGTTCCCTAACATCATTGCATAATCAATGATTTGCAATTAAAGTGTGTTTAAGTAACTAAGATGAGAAACGTGTAGAAGTAATATGATTTGGATACAATTAATCAATCTCTTTTGTGAGCAGTGAAGTTCCTTCTTATTCAAAATAGGTGCTCCAATGTCTTATTATATGATCATATTCATTCATTCAATTCACTTGAGCTCTCATTTGATGTGATTTTGCTTACTATAGTATACAGGTACAAATACAATGTGGAGAGACTTAACAGTAGAAAATAGTCACATGCTCATGCTTGGTTTGTGATAAGATATATATACAGTAGTTAAAGTAAGATAAAAATTTAAAATAAAAAAGTGCATCAAGTGTCAAGTGTCAAGTGTCAAGTGTCAACTTAAACAGTAACTACCACGTTGTAATGTGTGACTCAAAGACAAGAGTAAATATAATACATACTCACTCTCCTTCCTACATGCACACCACTGCACATATTACCCATCCATGTGCCTCTTGATTGATTCAAATTAAAAAGGGTTACTGCTCATGATAGAAATACATAGTGACACGCAGCACAAAAATTGAGAGACTTTCATTTTATTGTATCCATTTTCGCGCCCTCTATAAATCTTATCAAAATATTCTAATCCATTATATAGATAATAAATATATTCAAAAATATCTTATCATTATAATGTAGAAAAACTCAATTTTTATAACATTTGCTACTTAATTAGTAAAAGAGTAAAATGAAAAAAACGCGTAAGACGGACGGACACGTAACCAGTCATTTTCAAATTGAGAAATGTTATTGAAACATATTTTTTTACACAAATACAACACCAAAGATAATGTTGTTGATTTTTATAAAAAGATATTCCAATAATACTATTTCTTATTAATGAGACGGCCAGACGGGGGTTAAATGAAATGATAATACAGTATTATCATTAATTGGTGTTGTATATTTGTCCTAAAAAATGTGTTCTAATAACTTTTTTTTCCCAAAAATATTACTCACTCTGTTTTATATTAAATGATTTGTTTGATTATTTTATATTGTGTACTAGTATATTTTAATATGAGCAATGTTAAATGTTACGGAAGAGAATAATCAACAAAATGCAAGAAATGCTGATATGTTATGTTGCAATTGGTGGGTTAAATAATTAATTTCTATTTTTAAGGAAATCATGGTGGGTTTGGTTTTTTTTTTTTTGACAATCAACAACTTATATTATTTCATTATATAATAAGGTATAGCAATACAAGGAGGTAATATATCAATAACATCGCGGCGAGCTAGAAAAGTATAATAATTACTTTTACTTAATTGTCTTTAAATAATATTGATGGTTTCGTTTAGAGTCATAGATGTAAAATTATTGCATTAAAAATTGTGTAAGTTAAATATTTTGACACAAATTTTTATTTCATTTGAATTATTTATGGAGAGAGTACGAGTTAATATTCTTGTCTCAAAAATTATATCTGGATTATAAAAAATTCATTGTCAAATATTTTTCACATGTATTTTAGAAATATGTAAAAAGTATAAATTAGAAGAGATAGATTGAGATCAATGTATATATTATATTTTCACAAATTATAGTTCAACCGATAAAAATATTAAAATTGTCATGTTGAATGTGATAATCTGGGATTTGAAGTTGAAAACCCTTCGTTTTATACATATATAAATTTCCAATAATTTATTCTTTCATCTAATTAAAAATAAAATATAAATTATTGAAAACTTCCAATTTTTTTGATATACAAATAAGACACCTACCACTTATTATGGCATTATGCTGTGGTGGTGGTAGTAGAATATTATATTACTGTAGTATTGGTAGTAGTTGTTGAAATTCTCGTTGTGTTGAAGCAGTGAATACTGCAGAGCATACAGAGTCGTGGTACGAAGGATTTTAAGAGGGGGTGTAGGGAGTGGGCCTCTAAAGTTAAGGATTTACACAACAGAAAATTTCCCCCGTGTATCCCGCGGGATACTGCACTCCTACATATCTAATCTTATTAATCTAATTTATAATATTGCAACACAAACAAACAAAAATCTAATCTATAATATTATACACCGTGATTTCACCTTTTTCAAATTATTTTTCTTAAAAAAAAATCTTCTTTTCAATAATCTGATTTGTTTTTTATAAAAATATTTCAAAGCTTAATATTTAATAAACTCTTTGAACTCGCCTCATCGAATTTTCTTTATAGGAGAATGAATTCTCTCAAACTGATTTAAGGTTTTTACAAGGACACTTCTAATAGATTTTGATTTCTATCGAGTAAATTGTAATTTTTTTTGACAATGTAAAATTATGACTTAGTAAAAAAAATTCTTTTCGGTCAATAAGTTCTAGCCCAATTGGCAAAAAATTGTCGAAATAATTAGGTCGAACGTCATGACCAGAATTCGATAAATATTATTCACTCATAAATTACACATCCAATTACCCCATGTTTTCCAAGCCGACAACATGTAAGTCAATTAGTGATTAATATCTCACATAACTACACTTTACCCGTGTCTTCAGGCAAGCAAGTGATTTTGTTGGCCAAATCAAATTCGTGATCGAGAATA
Organism: Trifolium repens; assembly: GCA_030408175.1. Lineage (NCBI taxonomy): Eukaryota > Viridiplantae > Streptophyta > Magnoliopsida > Fabales > Fabaceae > Trifolium > Trifolium repens. Next base: position 48,112,442 of record CP125836.1, on the reverse strand, counting down.
CAAGAATATAACGTGCAAACTTTAAAATTGGAGAAAAAATCATGACCATTGTATAAACCGGCAATCAGAGAATAAACACTATATGAAAATTGTTACAACATATAGATTTCACTCTCAACCACCCCATGACCCAATTCACCCACACTTTTCAAAGTAAATATTTGAACTACATCTCAAATACTGTAAGGTCCCGTTTGACCTGGCTTATTTTCTACTTTTTTTTCTTCTTCTTAAAAGTAGTAAAGAAGGAAAAAATTGTGTTTGACTTCACTTTTCTTTATTTTTTATTTCTTTACTTTATTTCTCTAATACTTTTAAGGAAAAATAATGTCAAATATAATTTTATACTTCTCTATTTCGTTTAAGCAAAATATAAAAGTAAAAAATAAGTCGGGTCAAACGGGGCCAAGAGCATAAGAGAAAAAGAAACAAACACAAATATAAACTTAAAGTGTTTACAAGTGTTACTGTTTAGTATGTTGAAACAAGAAAATTGAAATATCTATATATAACATTAATTGGCCTCCCCCACTCTTACTTCTCTAAGCGATATAGGATTTCTTCATTATAATTTTCTTGATATTTTTTTCCTTTCTTAGCAATATGGAACTTACATTGCAATCAACCCCAAAACTTTTTATTTGTGGAGGAATACTACAATTCCTCACTAGTTATCCTTTTTGTAACGCTCCTAATCGATTCGCATGCAATAATTAATTTGAATCATTCAACATACAAATCATCAAGGCATTACTTAACACAAAATAACTAATAGCATGCATTTAATTCACTTAAGCCAACAGAAGCATCAAAATTACTATACTAATAAGTTATAGCAATTAAATCCAAGCATGCAAGTCATAAATCATATTACAACTCCAACTAGGTACTTCCACAATGAAGACCCATCACATAATCCAAGGTAATCCCATAAGTAATTAAAGATAAGGTAATATAAGTAGCAAGGTCATACATAAAATCTCAAACAAGCGAAGAACCGAATACTAGTCTAAGTAAGATTACAAGTATCAGAGAATATTCTAGACCCCTAAGCTTCTAGGATCCTCCTATCCTTCACCTTACCAAGCTATGCTAGTCCTCACGAGCTAAACTCCAAAGCCACGGAATCACTCCTCAAGTGGAGAATCTGGACCCAAACCATTACACATACACAAAAATAGAGAGTTAGCTACGATTCAAGTCTATAATAATAAGCATAGTATACACTTATATTATATAAACAGATATAATAAATTAACTCATGCATATACCACGTTGTATTAGCAATCTTCAACATCATAGCAATATCATACTTATTAATCAAGAATTAGATCATCTAATCAAATCCACACAATCCAAACATTCATAAGATCATAATGGAATGCAATCACAATTACCAATTATCAATTATAAATTAGGTCACACAATTCCCTAATGCGAACTAGTGCAAATACACAATGTATGTCACCCTAGACATATCTAATGCATGTGGTACCATCGTCTTTATTAGAGTATCTCACCTCTAATATCCGTCTTTATCAAATATTATCATTTGATATCCTCTTTATTAGAATCCACATGATCCTAATATCCGACTCAAAGGATGAATGCATGAATGTACACATACCAAGTAGTGATGATAATACTATACTCTACACATGAATAATAGACCACTCATCCCTATTATTCCTTCTTTAAGTTATTATTGACTTATCTCAACACATCATCATATCATCATCAAGGTATACATTCAAGCATTACATAATAACACATGTTATCTTAGCTAATCATAGCTCATCATTCTCAATCTCAATCAACATGTTCATATAAGCATATTATCATCTTCAACATCTCATTAAAACATACCAAAATATTCATGGATAATCAACATAAGTAACATCATAACTTAGTTCATCATCATTAACATAATCTCATTTAATTAGACATATCAATTTTACTTAACACTTTAAGTAACATTAAAATTGGTTAATCATCACTAACTAAACATAATCTTATAAAACGAACTCCGGAATCGGATTCTACGCGAAAAATTATTGAAAATGGGTTCCGGGTGCATAAACCGTCAAAAAGTCAAAAGTCAACAAAAATCAACAGTCAACGCTGTTGACCAGATCCTGCGCCACTGCGCAGGAAAGCTGCGCCATGGCGCAGGGACCAGAGGAGGCTGCGCCATTGCGCAGGAAAGCTGCGCCATGGCGCAGGGACCTGATGAAAAATCGTTTTTTACGCGTTTTTGACCAAAAAATCACTTTTTCACCCAAAATCACTTATTTGAACTTAACAACAAGTAAATAACAGTTCCAAGCATACATATAACTAAAAACCCTTATTTTAACTCATAAACAACTTAATAACAACTTAAAAGTAGAGATTATACTCATTCATTCATCAAACTCATTTCTATCAAAACCCATTTTTATGATTCATCAATTAAAGCATAAAGTTATGGTTTTGATCATGCAATTCACCCAATAATCATATAAAAACATAAGGAATCATCAATTAGCATCAATTTTACAAAATAAGCACATTCCCAAGAATCCTACCAACCCAAGAGATGGGAGAGTTTGGGTTTGGAGAAGAGTATTTCTCCCCTCTCTATGAATCATCTCAAAATTGAATAATAGCTACTCTCTTACCTCTAGAAAGATGATTACTTTACTTCTTCTCTTCAAACCCTCTACTCCTCCTTCCTCTCTTCCTTTCTTTCACTTTTCTCTTTCTACCTCCTTTCTCTAACTTGCAAGAGTGGAATGAGAGCTCTACTTCTCATTCTCACTACTCTAACCTAATTCCTAAAAGGACCAAAACACTTTTCCTCTAAACTTAAGCCCAATAAGCAAAGCCCAAACATTTCTATCTTATGACACTACTCACGTCACTAATTAATTAATTCCTCTACTCTTTCCTATTTTGGACAACTATCATGAATAAATAATTAATCCCAATATAAAATAACTATAAAAGCTAATATATTCTAATTAATTAAAAACGGGTGTTACACTTTTGGTAAATCAATTTTAAATTGAGTTTGATCAATCCAGAACACAAATTAAAAGAGAACACTAATTACAGACGTACACTATTATACTACATTGCAATTCTTGGTGACCTAAAAGTACTATTATATACTACAATATTGCAAATTCTATATTTATTATAGAGAGATCACAAAAAAAAAAAAAACAAAGAGAGAGAGAGAATGGGCTAAGGCAAAGAGACCATGATGGCCTTGCCTATTCACACGACTATGTGTACAAATCATCATACATCAGAATATGTTCATGATTTTAAACACATTTTTATTTATTTATTTTATTTCTTATATGTTTTTTTAGGGGCAAAAATTATATTCAAGATATCGGCAAATATTAAATATAAATAAACATCTCTCTTTGAAGAGATTTGAAAAAATTTCAAACTGAGAGATATTTGAAAATTGATCTCCACCATATTACAGGGTTAATATTTTTAAGATTTTTTTTCTAATTTACCCTTTCATAGCTTGAGGATTTTTATCCTTAAACCAATAAGAACAAGGCACATAAAGAGATTTGTATGTGGTCACCACAAGTTTGTTACAAGTTAGTTGTGGGGACTACATACAAATCTACTAATGTGGTTTGTTCTCATTGGTTTAAGAATAAAAACCCTCAAATTGATTGGTTTAAGGCATTTGCTAGTTACTTAACTGGAAAAACGTATAGCTTAATGACTGTTAATCTGTATTAATTTTTTAATCTCTATTATATACATTACGAGATTCCCACGGAGCTCTCTCGCAGTGGGGAAGCTAGCCCTAAAAGTTAGGGGGGACCGCTATAGTTATAAATCGAATACTACAAAATTTCTTAAAAAAATATATTATGAAATATATTTTATGTCAATTCATGCGTAAACTTCATACTTTTTATTTAGTTCTCTCAAACAAAAATTTAAATTTTCTAACAAAAGATTGATCAAACATAATTTTTTATACACTAAAACTCTATTTGAAATAAAAATTTGAGTACTTTTTCTCAAAAAAAAAATATTTGAATACTTTGAAAAAATAAATTACACATTTTAAAACATCTATAAATTATTACAATAAAACATTAGAAGAAATGCTTCAAATAAATTAACTACCACGTTGTAATGTGTGACTCAAAGACAAGAGTAAATATAAATATAATACATACTCACTCTCCTTCCTTCCTTTCCTACATGCACACCACTGCACATATTACCCATCCATGTGCCTCTTCTTGATTGATTCAAATTAAAAAGGGTTACTGCTCATGATAGAAATACATAGTGACACACAGCACAAAAATTGAGAGACTTTCATTTTATTGTATCCATTTTCGCGCCCTCTACAATCTTATCAAAATATTCTAATCCATTATATAGATAATAAATATATTCAAAAATATCTTATCATTATAATGTAGAAAAACTCAATTTTTATAACATTTGCTACTTAATTAGTGAAAGAGTAAAATGAAAAAAACGCGTAAGACGGACGGACAAGTAACCAGTAATTTTCAAATTGAGAAATGTTATTGAAACATATTTTTTTACACAAATATAACACCAAAGATAATGTTGTTGATTTTTATAAAAAGATATTCCAATAATACTATTTCTTATTAATGAGACGGCCAGACGGGGGTTAAATGAAATGATAATACAGTATTATCATTAATTGGTGTTGTATATTTGTCCTAAAAAATGTGTTCTAATAACTTTTTTTCCCAAAAATATTACTCACTCTGTTTTATATTAAATGATTTGTTTGATTATTTTATATTGTGTACTAGTATATTTTAATATGAGCAATGTTAAATGTTACGGAAGAGAAGAATCAACAAAATGCAAGAAATGCTGATATGTTATGTTGCAATTGGTGGGTTAAATAATTAATTTCTATTTTTAAGGAAATCATGGTGGGTGTGGTTGTTTTTTTTTTTTTTTGACAATCAACAACTTATATTATTTCATTATATAATAAGGTAGCAATACAAGGAGGTAATATATCAATAACATCGCGGCGAGCTAGAAAAGTATAATAATTACTTTTACTTAATTGTCTTTAAATAATATTGATGGTTTCGTTTAGAGTCATAGATGTAAAATTATTGCATTAAAAATTGTGTAAGTTAAATATTTTGACACAAATTTTTATTTCATTTGAATTATTTATGGAGAGAGTACGAGTTAATATTCTTGTCTCAAAAATTATATCGGGATTATAAAAAATTCATTGTCAAATATTTTTCACATGTATTTTAGAAATATGTAAAAAGTATAAATTAGAAGAGATAGATTGAGATCAATGTATATATTATATTTTCACAAATTATAGTTCAACCGATGAAAATATTAAAATTGTTATGTTGAATGTCATAATCTGGGATTTGAAGTTGAAAACCCTTCGTTTTATACATATATAAATTTCCAATAATTTATTCTTTCATCTAATTAAAAATAAAATATAAATTATTGAAAACTTCCAATTTTTTTGATATACAAATAAGACACCTACCACTTATTATGGCATTATGCTGTGGTGGTGGTAGTAGAATATTATATTACTGTAGTATTGGTAGTAGTTGTTGAAATTCTCGTTGTGTTGAAGCAGTGAATACTGCAGAGCATACAGAGTCGTGGTACGAAGGATTTTAAGAGGGGGTGTAGGGAGTGGGCCTCTAAAGTTAAGGATTTACACAACAGAAAATTTCCCCCGTGTATCCCGCGGGATACTGCACTCCTACATATCTAATCTTATTAATCTAATTTATAATATTGCAACACAAACAAACAAAAATCTAATCTATAATATTATACACCGTGATTTCACCTTTTTCAAATTATTTTTCTTAAAAAAAAATCTTCTTTTCAATAATCTGATTTGTTTTTTATAAAAATATTTCAAAGCTTAATATTTAATAAACTCTTTGAACTCGCCTCATCGAATTTTCTTTATAGGAGAATGAATTCTCTCAAACTGATTTAAGTTTTTTACAAGGACACTTCTAATAGATTCTGATTTCTATCGAGTAAATTGTAATTTTTTTTGACAATGTAAAATTATGACTTAGTAAAAAAAATTCTTTTCGGTCAATAAGTTCTAGCCCAATTGGCAAAAAATTGTCGAAATAATTAGGTCGAACGTCATGACCAGAGTTCGATAAATATTATTCACTCATAAATTACACATCCAATTACCCCATGTTTTCCAAGCCGACAACATGTAAGTCAATTAGTGATTAATATCTCACATAACTACACTTTACCCGTGTCTTCAGGCAAGCAAGTGATTTTGTTGGCCAAATCAAATTCGTGATCGAGAATACAAGAATATAACGTGCAAACTTTAAAATTGGAGAAAAAATCACGACTATTGTATAAACCGGCAATCAGAGAATAAACACTATATGAACATTGTTATAACATATAGACTTCACTCTCAACCACCCCATGACCCAATTGACCCACACTTTTCAAAGTAAATATTTGAACTACATCTCAAATATTGTAAGGTCCCGTTTGACCTGACTTATTTTCTACTTTTTTTTCTTCTTCTTAAAAGTAGTAAAGAAGGAAAAAATTGTGTTTGACTTCACTTTTCTTTATTTTTTATTTCTTTACTTTATTTCTCTAATACTTTTAAGGAAAAATAATGTCAAATATAATTTTATACTTCTCTATTTCGTTTAAGCAAAATATAAAAGTAAAAAATAAGTCGGGTCAAACGGGGCCAAGAGCATAAGAGAAAAAGAAACAAACACAAATATAAACTTAAAGTGTTTACAAGTGTTACTGTTTAGTGTGTTGAAACAAGAAAATTGAGATATCTATATACAACATTAATTGGCCTCCCCCACTCTTACTTCTCTAAGCGATATAGGATTTCTTCATTATAATTTTCTTGATATTTTTTTCCTTTCTTAGCAATATGGAACTTACATTGCAATCAACCCCAAAACTTTTTATTTGTGGAGGAATACTACAATTCCTCACTAGTTATCCTTTGTGTAACGCTCCTAATCGATTCGCATGCAATAATTAATTTGAATCATTCAACATACAAATCATCAAGGCATTACTTAACACAAAATAACTAATAGCATGCATTTAATTCACTTAAGCCAACGGAAGCATCAAAATTACTATACTAATAAGTTATAGCAATTAAATCCAAGCATGCAAGTCATAAATCATATTACAACTCCAACTAGGTACTTCCACAATGAAGACCCATCACATAATCCAAGGTAATCCCATAAGTAATTAAAGATAAGGTAATATAAGTAGCAAGGTCATACATAAAATCTCAAACAAGCGAAGAACCGAATACTAGTCTAAGCAAGATTACAAGTATCAGAGAATATTCTAGACCGCTAAGCTTCTAGGATCCTCCTATCCTTCACCTTACCAAGCTATGCTAGTCCTCACGAGCTAAACTCCAAAGCCACGGAATCACTCCTCAAGTGGAGAATCTGGACCCAAACCATTACACATACACAAAAATAGAGAGTTAGCTACGATTCAAGTTTATAATAATAAGCATAGTATACACTTATATTATATAAACAGATATAATAAATTAACTCATGCATATACCACGTTGTATTAGCAATCTTCAACATCATAGCAATATCATACTTATTAATCAAGAATTAGATCATCTAATCAAATCCACACAATCCAAACATTCATAAGATCATAATGGAATGCAATCACAATTACCAATTATCAATTATCAATTAGGTCACACAATTCCCTAATGTGAACTAGTGCAAATACACAATGTATGTCACCCTAGACATATCTAATGCATGTGGTACCATCGTCTTTATTAGAGTATCTCACCTCTAATATCCGTCTTTATCAAATATTATCATTTGATATCCTCTTTATTAGAATCCACATGATCCTAATATCCGACTCAAAGGATGAATGTACACATATCAAGTAGTGATGATAATACTATACTCTACACATGAATAATAGGCCACTCATCCCTATTATTCCTTCTTTAAGTTATTATTAACTTATCTCAACACATCATCATATCATCATCAAGGTATACATTCAAGGATTACATAATAACACATGTTATCTTAGCTAATCATAACTCATCATTCTCAATCTCAATCAACATGTTCATATAAGCATATTATCATCTTCAACATCTCATTAAAACATACCAAAATATTCATGGATAATCAACATAAGTAACATCATAACTTAGTTCATCATCATTAACATAATCTCATTTAATTAGACATATCAATTTTACTTAACACTTTAAGTAACATCAAAATTGGTTAATCATCACTAACTAAACATAATCTCATAAAACGAACTCCGGAATCGGATTCTACGCGAAAAATTATTGAAAATGGGTTCCGGGTGCATAAACCGTCAAAAGGTCAAAAGTCAATAAAAATCAACAGTCAACGCTGTTGACCAGATCCTACGCCACTGCGCAGGAAAGCTGCGCCATGGCGCAGGGACCAGAGGAGGCTGCGCCATGGCGCAGGGACCTGATGAAAAATTGTTTTTTACGCGTTTTTGACCCAAAAATCATTTTTTCACCCAAAATCACTTATTTGAACTTAACAACAAGTAAATAACAGTTCCAAGCATACATATAACTAAAAACCCTTATTTTAACTCATAAACAACTTAATAACAACTTAAAAGTAGAGATTATACTCATTCATTCATCAAACTCATTTCTATCAAAACCCATTTTTATGATTCATCAATTAAAGCATAAAGTTATGGTTTTGATCATGCAATTCACCCAATAATCATATAAAAACATAAGGAATCATTAATTTCACAAAATAAGCACATTCCCAAGAATCCTACCAACCCAAGAGATGAGAGAGTTTGGGTTTGGAGAAGAGTATTTCTCCCCTCTCTATGAATCATCTCAAAATTGAATAATAGCTACTCTCTTACCTCTAGAAAGATGATTACTTTACTCCTTCTCTTCAAACCCTCTACTCCTCCTTCTTCTCTTCCTTTCTTTCACTTTTCTCTTTCTACCTCCTTTCTCTAACTTGCAAGAGTGGAATGAGAGCTCTACTTCTCATTCTCACTACTCTAACATAATTCCTAAAAGGACCAAAACACTTTTCCTCTAAACTTAAGCCCAATAAGCAAAGCCCAAACATTTCTATCTTATGACACTACTCACGTCACTAATTAATTAATTCCTCTACTCTTTCCTATTTTGGACAACTATCATGAATAAATAATTAATCCCAATATAAAATAACTATAAAAGCTAATATATTCTAATTAATTAAAAACGGGTGTTACACTTTTGGTAAATCAATTTTAAATTGAGTTTGATCAATCCAGAACACAAAGTAAAAGAGAACACTAATTACAGACGTACACTATTATACTACATTGCAATTCTTGGTGACCTAAAAGTACTATTATATACTACAATATTGCAAATTCTATATTTATTATAGAGAGATCACAAAAAAAAAAAACAAAGAGAGAGAGAGAGAATGGGCTAAGGCAAAGAGACCATGATGGCCTTGCCTATTCACACGACTATGTGTACAAATCATCATACATCAGAATATGTTCATGATTTTAAACACATTTTTATTTATTTATTTTATTTCTTATATGTTTTTTTAGGGGCAAAAATTATATTCAAGATATCGTCAAATATTAAATATAAATAAACATCTCTCTTTGAAGAGATTTGAAAAAATTTCAAACTGAGAAGATATTTGAAAATTGATCTCCACCATATTACAGGGTTAATATTTTTAAGATTTTTTTTCTAATTTACCCTTTCATAGCTTGAGGATTTTTATCCTTAAACCAATAAGAACAAGGCACATAAAGAGATTTGTATGTGGTCACCACAAGTTTGTTACAAGTTAGTTGTGGGAACTACATACAAATCTACTAATGTGGTTTGTTCTCATTGGTTTAAGAATAAAAACCCTCAAATTGATTGGTTTAAGGCATTTGCTAGTTACTTAACTGGAAAAACGTATAGCTTAATGACTGTTAATCTGTATTAATTTTTTAATCTCTATTATATACATTACGAGATTCCCACGGAGCTCTCTCGCAGTGGGGAAGCTAGCCCTAAAAGTTAGGGGGGACCGCTATAGTTATAAATCGAATACTACAAAATTTCTTAAAAAAATATATTATGAAATATATTTTATGTCAATTCATGCGTAAACTTCATACTTTTTATTTAGTTCTCTCAAACAAAAATTTAAATTTTCTAACAAAAGATTGATCAAACATAATTTTTTATACACTAAAACTCTATTTGAAATAAAAATTTGTGTACTTTTTCTCAAAAAAAAAATATTTGAATACTTTGAAAAAATAAATTACACATTTTAAAACATCTATAAATTATTACAATAAAACATTAGAAGAAATGCTTCAAATAGAGGGGGTTTAAAACCCCCGCAAAACAGAAAGCAGTGATATTACGCAATCTATTTAGCGGGGGTTTAAAACCGCCGCTAAATAGTATACATATGAAAAAAATTAAGAATTATGGGGCGGGCCATGGCCCTGTCCAGCCCATAAAGGGCTCCGCCCCTGCTCTCTCGTGCATTCTCAAGAAAATAATCCTACGTGTCATTATTATAGAGCTTCTACTTATGCGGAGTTTTTAGCACGAGATCTTTGGTTCGAATCCCAATGACAACAAAAATTTAATTTTTATAATATTATATGGAATTCTACCTTTTTTTATTTTTTTAGAGAAAATTAGCTTATTATTAGTATAAGGTCTATTGTTCGAATCTCATTGACAACAATAATTTAATTTTTATATTATTTTAATTTTATAGAAAGCTACTATCCTTTTTTATAGAAAAAATAACCGTATTTTTTTATAATAAAACTACTTTATTATTACTTCAATCAACAATCAAAAGTTTATACTATTTTTATCAACCTAAAGAGTTTTTTTTTATGTAATTATTTTTTTGAAAAAGCACTCAATTAGAGTTTCTTTAATATTATATTGTTTTTTTTAGAAACTCTGATATTATATAAATTGATAATATGAAATCTTTCAATGGTGTAGAAACGGAAAACACTTCTCTAATTTCATATAAATTGATAATATGAAATATATTTTGACTAATTAAAATTTGAATTTTGACAGTGAAAGTAGTCATATTTTGTGTTCATCACTTCATCATGCTTTCATTATTGTAATTACCTCCAATTGATGAAATCTATGGAAACCCTATAAAATAAATTACTATAATTTTTTATTTTACATAATCTATGGAATTTTTGAATAATTTAAGCTTTAAACTTTCTATAAACTTTCGTTAAAAGTTTGTTAATATTCATTTGAAAAATAGTATTGAATTTACAATTATTTTTTATTGATGGAGTCGCTACAGAGTCTTGGAGACAGGGAGAGATATATAACCTCTTAGTGTTTTTGAACGAGAAACAGGGAATGGGGGCGTACTTGCCACCCAACTATGTTCCTGTAACATCCTTAAACATATACTGTATCATATTTTCACACTCAAGTAAATTAAATAAAATCAATCTCATAACATTTGCAAGAAAAACATAGACAACATTCAAAATAGTATAATGACATAGACAACCTTCAAAAACAAAGAAACACAAGAAAATAAATATCATTACAAAATGAAAATTATAATGTGGGAGAGATATAGAAATAGGGAGAGAGAGAGAGAGAGAAATTTATCATTGGTGTAAAATGGACAACGCATAACACTTTTCACCCCCACTATTAAAAATAATGCACCTTGAATAATTAAATTTGAATTCTGATTGCGAGAGTAATCCATATTTTATGTCTGTCACACTTTCTTTAGAATTACCATCAGCTGCTGAATCTATGGAAAACCTAAAATAATTTAATATAATTTTAGTTTTTTTATAATCTTTGGATTTTTTTTTTATAATTACAATTTTAAACATTCCATAAACTTTCGTTCAAGTCTTTTGAGGATGTTAATTTATCAATGTGAGTGGAGATTTACACATAGATTTTTTCTCATTTGACGATCACGCTTGAAGATTGCTTCTTTGTGTTACGATGACAAGAAAAGTGTGTGAATAAGATCAAAGTCAAAGTATGTTAATATTGATCTGAAAAATAATATGTAATTTACAATTATTTTCCGTTGATGGAGTCCCTAGAGAGTCTTGGGAGATGGAGAGAGAATCTATCAGCATTGTCGAACGGGGAACGATGGAGTACTTCACATCCCACTATGTCTATGCTCATCTAAAATTTTGAAACATACATTGTATTTTCATACCCAAATAAACTAAATACAATTAATCTCATGGACATTTGCAAAAAAATATAGACAACCTTCTAAAAAATATAAAATGAAAAAAGGATATAGACAACATTTAAAAGAAAAAAAGAGTCGATTGGAGATGATTTAGCACACAACCATCCTTGAAGGAATTTATCGCAATCAAAGAATCTTGGTATATTTTAATTTTATAAAAAACTATGCTGCCAAAAAGTCTTAAGGTCATGAAGTTTATAATTATTTTATATTTATAGAGTCCCTATATAGTCCCGGGGATGAAGATGAAAGAAAAAAAATCTCCTAATAGTGTAGAACGGGAAGCGAATGAATACTCTTCATATCGCTCTTTGGTGTAACATCCTTAAACCTATATAATTTAAAAACTAACTCAATTTTATCATAGAATTTTAAACCAAATTACTCAAAAAGCTGTTTTTGGATGTTTACAAGCTGCCCATGCTCAAGATTTTCTCCTAACTATCCCAATCGACGGATTAGGCCAACACATGTCTCCGGTAGAGTATCGCATTATCCTCAAATATCGCTTAATGATACCCTTATTTCCCGTTGATGAGGTGTGCCCAGTTTGTCGTAAGGTGTGTCTCGATAAATTTGGGGAGCATGCAGTTCATTGTCGAGAGCTTCCAGGTTTCAAATACAGACATGATCTTGTTCGGGATGTCCTTTTTGATGTTTTTAAGCGCGCATGAGTATCTGTAAAGAAAGAGGCGCCTGTGAACTTCTTGACCGATCCCCTAGAAGGGAGATCTACATTGAGGCCAGCTGATGTTTTGGTGTACGGCTGGGTAGGAGGGAAACATGAATGTGTTGATTTGACTGAGGTTTCTCCCCTCGTGGGATTGACGACTGGAGATTTTACTATAGGACAGGCGGCCCTCAAAGCTGCTTCAAGTAAAGTGGTCAAACATGAGAGAGCGTGTTTTGAAAATCAACATGTGTTTATACATTTTGCTTTTGACACGTTTGGTTTTCTAGCACCGGAGGCCGTAAATGTTTTAAAAAGAGTTCAAAGAATCATGCATAGTAATGTGGTGTCTCCTAGGTCTCAAGATGTTGTATTTAAAAGGATTAGTTTTGCTATCCAAAAAGGGTTTGCGGCGCAGCTTGTTGCCCGTTTACCTTCCATTAAAGTGTAATTACCTCTATTTATATAATATGAAAATTAATAGAAAAAAAAATTACTCAAATAATATTTCAAAACAAATACATAAATAATATTAAAAAGGAAAATTATCCCGTGCACGGTACGGGCTATCATACTAGTTATTTTTAAAATTAAAATCATAGATTAACCTGCAAAAGTATATACAATTAGGTTTGTAATGTGATTGAAGTAGAGACGTGAGCCCAGCCTGGATGCAAATGGGCCACGCTGGGTCGTTATCAACAGTCCAATCTGCCCATTTCTTGAAATTACTACAGCATGTGTATAATGTATTGATATAAAGACAGAATATTTATAATTCTAAGTATGATGTAATATGAATGATTTATTTTTTTGATATAATGAGATGAATGAATTACTACTACAGTGGATAATCTTAACATATAGCATTATATAAAAGCCAAATTCTCAAATGAATCACTTCATCAAGTGGTCTATAGCAGACTAATTATGAATAATACTATAGCAAATACGAATTTTACAAAATCGATCGTTGGATTGAAAGTTTGTCTAATCATCCATGAAAAAATTTAGAAAAATTAAATATCATTTGTTATGTTATCGAGACCCATTAAGATTAACGGTTTATGGATATTTATTAAATACTGTTAATTTTGATAGGTTTCAATAACATATAAAATGATTTTCAAATTTTCTAAAAAAATTTATGAATGATCTATATGATACAAACTTTCAATTCAACGATTGATTTTATAAAATTCGCATTCACTATAGTATTATTCATAAGTAATCTACCATAAACCACTTGATAAATTGGTCCATTTTAGAATTTTACTTATATAAAATATTAGCAAAACATAAAACCCAAATCCAATACATCATACATTGTATTCTTATGCCTTTTTTGGGTACAGTAGTCACATTTCTGTCTTTATATTATTGTGATGTGATGTGATTTTTCTTTTCGTTTTTTTTTTCTATATTAAAAATTTTAAGAGGATGTGATCACTAAATAATAAAAGTTACAAATAATAAGTTCATCTATACAAAAAATGTTAAAATTGTTAGATCAAATATTTCACTTTAGTTCAAATTTGAGAATAATTCTATATAATTTTTTGTGGTATTTACCATCATCTACAAAAAAAAAAAAAAAACACAATGAATCAGTATATGTGTCAAATAACGTTGAACTCTTTAAACAAGTGGTGTAAAAAGAGAACCCACAAACAACAATTTTTTTTTATGAAGATTAATATGTTTGATTTTGCGGTGAATTTTTTTTTCGAATGAATTAATTTTATAAAATGATTTGGGCCTAACGTTGATGAGCAATCCTGTTGATCAAATATAGGAAAAAAGATAGAGCACGTGTTAATGATTCCAATAAAAAATTATTTTATCAATATCCTTATATTTAATCCACTATTTAAATTTTTCGTAAATCAATTGCACAAATTTATAAAAAAATATTTATACTTTTGCATTCTTAAAATGTACCTTTAAATAAATTATATTAATCATAAGGTCATATTAATCTGTATCCTTATACATTGAAATCAATATTTTTTACATTCTTAACGGTGTATTTGGCTTGAGAGAAAAAATGGAAAAAAAAAAGAGAAAAATAGGGAATTCGATGAATAAATTTTAAAAAAAATTGTTAGTCCAATTCATCCATCGATTTATATATTTTCTTTCACTCTAAAACCAAATACAAATCCTCTTTAAGAGTTTCATTACACTATTTCTAAGATAGTTTTTACTATATTTATTTTCGTAATTAAGTACTCCAGAGCACTAATTAACATTATTTTAAGTAAGAGTATGTAATTGAATAGTGAGGAGTGAATGGTGGTAAGGTACTAAGGTGCATTGAGGGGAAAGAGAAAGAGAGGGTTAGTGAATGGTGATGTATGATTGATTGAATGTGTGAGTGATTGATATATTGTGAGTGTTTTTAAGATTGAGTTGATGAGTGGGTTGAAATGAACATGAACATGATGATAAAGAAAAAATAAAAAGGGGCCCCTGCCCTGCCTGAGAGTGTGAGTGAGTTGTACGTGAAAGAAAGAAAGAAGGAGATGCTTTATTTATTCATTCATTTCATTCGATTCAAACTTGTCTTGTTATTAGAAATAAATAAATAAAAATTGAAAGGCAAATAAATAAATAATATGCTTAATTGCAGTTTTGGTATAATAGGCTTAATTGCAGTTTTGGTCCCTCTATTTTAAAATTCGATAGTTTTGGTCCCCCTAACACATATTTTGTTTAAAATATGATGATACAACATGTTTTAAATGAACTTTATGAAAGATTTTTCTTACAATTACATCGATGTTGGTATTTTTTCATCATCAAATCATATATCACGCCGTTTAAATCATATCATATCGTTAATTTATAATTAAAAATTATGATAGGGGGACCAAAACTGTCGAATTTTAAAATAGGGGGATCCAAACTGTAAAATATTGAAAATAGGGGGACCAAAACTGCAATTAAGCCTAAATAATAGTAGTAAGTAATAACACAATACAGTAGCAATGAAATAGTATGTTTGACAAGACTAGTGCACCTCTTTTATAATACAGACTACTACAGAAGTTGCATCCGTCATCCAAGACACCCTACTATTCTATTTTATTCTACTCGTACTGTATTGACGTGCCGTGACTCAATACTGTTTTCACGGTCTCTTCTTATTTTAGCTCTAAACCAGATTTATTGTTATTGTTTATTCAACCTTACTCGTCCCTCTCAATTCGCATCTCCCGAGCCTAACAACCCCAAAGCAGATTAAATTGATAGTGAAAAGAAAAAAAAACTTATTTAAGCAAAAACATTTATGATATGTTTGATTTGAGTGACAGAATTAAAATAAAGAGAAAAACACGAGTGATAAACTTTTGTCTGTGTAAATAAAACGAGAGTAGAATAAACTGATAGCGAAAGAAAAAAACTTTCTTAAGCAAAAACATTCATGATGTGTTTGATTTGAGTGAGAGAATTAAAGTAGAGAGAAAAACACAAAAATCCATAAATGAATTTTGATCAAAAGTTGGTTCAAATTCATTTATCGATTTTTGTGTTTTTCTCTCTGCTCTATTTTGCTCTCTTAAACTAAACATGCCTTCAAAACATTCACAATGAAGCTACTCATTTTCTAGTGTTCAATCGGATCTTACGTGTATACATCACTCATTTATAATTTGTTAATGATAGTATTCAATAAGTACTCAATTCCTCATTTATAATTAAAAAACGCAAATCGCTCTCTTCTCTCTCCTTGCAAACAACTTCAACAAAGCACCGCCGTACTCGTTGCCCTCCAAATCCAAATCTTTCTTCCAAGATGTAGATATCATGCAAGAGGTGGTGCACTTCTCCAATGCATCACCTTTCCTTTCCCCATCAATGGTCTCGGTTTTCTGCGGTATCGTCGGTTTGGATTTGTTTTCGAAATCGCCGCCTTCCTCCGTCGAAGGAGGTTGCTATTATGGTTGCTACACTTTGATCCTTCTTCACCGCTGATTGTTACTTTGGTTTGTTATCCTAGTTCAGTTTTCCAGATCTTACGATTGGATCTTTGTTGTTGGTGAAGGAATTCTCATATCCGTATCTTTCGGTGTTTCCGTAGCCCCTCTGTGAATGGTGGGTTTACTCCGGTTCCGGTTGTCTCCGTCACATTGAGGGACTCATATTGTTTAGCCAGAAATGGCTTTTAAGCTTGCTTCCTCCGTGGAAGTGAATTGTTGGTTTATGGCTTCGTTGTATTTTTGTGATCGTCGATTGCTTCAATCTGGTTCGGTTTTGGCTAGAAATAAATAGCCTTGTACTTGTTGCTGCTGTACCGAGTTGTCAGTTTGAGTTTCTGTTTCCGTATTGGCGGTCAGACTCTCTCGTCGTTCCTCAAGAGATGCTTTGTCTCTAGTTTTATGCTTGTGACTCTTTACTCGTCGCTTTTTTTTTGCAATTTGGTTTCGGGTTTCGCGTTGAGCTCGTTGGGTTGTGCTTGATGTGTATTCGGTTGTCTAGCATTTAGCTTAATTGACTAGATTTTGGTCTAGTTTGTTATTATAACACTTTTGTGTAGCTTGTTTAATATTGTATTACCTTTTGGGTTCGCCTGTTACACTATTTTGTGTGGTTGATGGGTTAGGATTTGCCCCCTTATTTTAATATATTTCCCCTTGCTTAAAAAAAAAATTACTCAATTCCTTTAATCCAACATTTCTTAATTTTTTTTAAATGAATCCCACCAATAACATATCTTACCAAAAACTCTACATTATTATAAGCAGGTCCCACAAAAGTAATATAGGTATCAATGTTTCTTTAACTAGTACCTATTAACTATTAAGTGCCAGTTTTTGTTTTGCTCCAATGAGAGTGCATATTAGGTACTGATACTTAAAAAAATAAGTAACACCATTAGAGATGGTCTTATGCACAAGATTAGACACAGACACACAAATAAAAAAATGAAAAATAAAATTATCACGTGTTTGAGAAATTCAATTTTTTTGTTTTGTTGCTTATATTCGAGATCAGAGGGAGTATTTTATGTTAGAATTAATAATGCTCTATCAAATGATGCGGAAACATTTAAAAGAAAACCGACAGAGCATTTATACAAATTGAATCTACGACATGTCAATTTATTTAAGAAGAGATATTAGGAATACCTGGATCCATTGAGAATGTCCTTTAGTAGTGATCCTGAAACATAGAGAGGCAAAGACGAGCAACACGTACTCGTTGGCTAGTTTGGTTCTTCCTCAACCGGTACTCCTAATGCCTTAAATTCTCTTCAGATGGGGAGAATAGATTATTTTCTGTTGTACGGTATATTGGGGACCATAGCCTGTATATATAGGATGATAACCAAATACAGTTCCCATTATTCCGTAATGGTTATCCTGTCATCCACTCATTTTTGTCCATATCCAATTATTACTTATTTAATGGAAATCCAATAGCCTCTTAACATTATTTGACCACTTTAATCAATTTAGGCTCCTAATTTAATAAATAGCTAATATAATTAATATACATATATATGCCCACAAAATAATTATTGGAATATATTAATTAAATGTAAAATATTCCAACAATCTCCCACTTGGGCAATATATGTTTGATAATTATATCATAGTTCTTTAGGCGCGCATCTGAATGCTATTTATCTTTTAGATTTCAACTTTACAATCTGGTCCACCTCATACATCAATAATGGGACCACCGCGGCTCTCATCACTACTATAACGTGACTGAACCCCGATGACCACCACATTAGTGTACTTGATGACATAGATCGATATGGATGAGTGGCATGGAAATTTCATGAAATGTGATCTCTAAACCATGCCTATTTCCAACTGGTCCGACTGAAGTCTTTATTGAGATCTACTAAATTTCTTTAGGTGCAATTTAAATATTAATTGTTTGCACATACCATATAAAAAAAAACTTTAACATTGTTATAACAATAACACCTCACAAATTTTATTTTCTGCAGAAAATCAAATATAACATAAAGTTTTATACGAAAATTAAGAAATCAAAGTATAGAACACAAAAACATTAAGCGAAAGACTCCCACTATTCTAAGGCAATCTCAAAACCAAGACCCATGTGGGCAACATGCCCATGAAAAGCCTTCGGTGTTAATCCTTTAGTTAGTGGATCAGCTAGCATTGAGTCAGTCCCTATATGTTCTATCAAAATTTGTTTTTCCTGAACTCTTTCTTTTACAACAAGATACTTGATATCAATAAATTTTGACTTTGTAGAACTCATGTTGTTGTTTGAATAGAGTACAGCTGCATTGTTGTCACAATAAATTTTCAAGGGTCTCTCGATACTCCCAATGACGTGTAGGCCTGTGACAAAATTCCGCAGCCAATTCGCATGATTTGATGCCTCAAAGCAAGCCACAAACTCCGCTGCCATGGTAGATGGAGCTATTAAAGTCTGTTTGACAGACTTCCAGGAGACAGCTCCTCCAGCCAAGAGGAATATATAACCAGATGTGGAACGTTTGCTATCCGGGCATCCCGCAAAGTCAGAGTCAGAATACCCAATGATCTCCAAATTATCTGACTTCCGATAAGTGAGCACAAAGTCTCTAGTTCTCTTCAGGTAGCGCATTACACGCTTCACTGCTGTCCAATGTTGTATACCAGGGTTGCTCAGATATCTGCCAAGAACTCCTACAATGAATGCTAAGTCGGGACGGGTGCAAACTTGAGCATACATAAGACTCCCCACAGCTGAAGCGTAGGGGAATTTACGCATCTCTGCCTTTTCAAGATCTGTAGAGGGGCACTGTTTTAGACTAAACTTGTCTCCTTTTGAAATGGGTGTGTCTCCTGGTTTACTATCTTTCATGGAGAATCTATCCAAAACTGTATCAATATAGCTCCTCTGCGACAATCCTAATATACCTCGAGAGCGATCTCTAAGTATTCGGATCCCTAAGACAAAGGAGGCGTCCCCAAGATCTTTCATCTCAAAATTCTTTGTGAGGAATTTCTTGGTTTCGTGCAATAAACCTATATTGTTGCTTGCTAAAAGGATATCATCTACATATAATACCAGGAAGGCGAACTTACTCCCACTGAACTTTTGGTATATGCAATCATCAACTGGATTAGCCTCGAAACCACATGAGGATATGACTTGATGGAATTTGTAATACCATTGACGGGAAGCCTGTTTAAGGCCATAAATGGATTTCTTGAGTTTGCATACCATAGACTTTGCGTCTCCCGACACAAAATTTTCTGGTTGCGTCATGTATATCGTTTCGTTAATGTTTCCATTCAGAAACGCAGTCTTTACATCCATTTCATGCAGCTCCAAATCAAAGTGAGCCACTAATGCCATTATGATTCTAAGAGAGTCTTTTGAAGAAACTGGAGAAAAGGCCTCTTTATAATCAATGCCTTCCTTTTGAGTAAAACCTTTGGCGACAAGACGAGCTTTATATCTCTCAATGTTACCCTTCGAATCCCTTTTGGTCTTAAATATCCATTTACAACCAATGGGTTTCTTTCCTTCAGGTAATTTAACGAGATCCCAAACATCATTGTCAGCCATCGATTTCATCTCATCCTTCATGGCATCAACCCACTTAAGAGAGTTCGAACTTTGCATAGCTTGACTAAAGTTGATGGGATCTTCCTCAGTCAAACCAATGCCATCCTCATGTTCCTGAAGAAACATGACAAAATCATCTGAAATTGCACATTTCCTTTCTCTAGTGGATCTTCGTAATGGCTGTTCTTGGGGTTGTTGAGTTTGAGCTATAGGTGGTGCTTGAGGAAGAAACTCAGTGTTGTCTTGTGCTTGAGTGATGTTAGGAATAACATCATTATTTATTTCAGGGACTGTTTCTGGAACAATGATAGGTATAAAGACTTGATCATTGTTAGTAACAGTTTCTTCATCAAAGACAACACTCCTTATGCTTCCTCCCCCCCCCAAACTCTACATCCTCAAGAAACCTTGCATTTCCCGTTTCAAATATTGTTCTACTTAAGGGATTGTAAAACTTGTACCCGCAAGAGCGTTCGGCATACCCAACAAAATAGCAGCTAACTGTTCTTGCATCCAACTTACCCTCATGAGGCTTATAAGGCCGTGCTTCGGCTGGACATCCCCAAACATGCATGTGTCTAATGCTAGGCTTTTTGCCAGTCCACAATTCGTAAGGGGTTTTTGTTACTGCTTTACTAGGCACTCTGTTAAGAATATAAACTGCGGTCTTTAATGCCTCTCCCCATAATGACTCTGGTAGAGAAGAATGACTAATCATACTTCTAACCATATCCTTAAGAGTCCTGTTTCGTCGTTCTGCAACGCCATTCATGTTCGGTTTACCCGGCATCGTATATTGCGGAACGATTCCACACTCATTTAGGAAAAGCGCGAAGGGTCCCGGACGTTGTTCACCTGATCCGTCATATCGACCGTAGTATTCACCACCACGGTCAGATTTGACAGCCTTTATTTTCTTCCCAAGCTTAAGTTCAACTTCAGCTTTGAAAGATTTGAACATGTCTATGGATTGAGATTTCTCATGAATTAAGTATAAATAACCGTATCTTGAGTAATCGTCTATAAACGTAATAAAATACTTTTGTCCATTCCATGAATCTGTAGGGAAAGGACCACATATATCAGTATGAATTAGTTCTAAGACGTCTTTAGCTCTATCGGCATCAAAATTTCTTTTGTTTGTTTGTTTTCCCTTAATACAATCAATGCAGACTTGAAAGTCCGATAAATCTAGAGATTCAAGAATGCCTTCCGACATAAGCCTCTGAATTCTCTGTTTAGAGATATGTCCTAATCGCTTATGCCATAAAGTGGCAGAATTGTTATTTAATTTTCGTTTTGTACCGTGCGACTCTATTTGCATTATGTTGTTATAAGGACATTCAATATCAAGCATATATAGATTATCATTCAAAAAACCGTAACCAATAACATTTGAATCATATGAGAGGCTAACTTTATTATTTCTAAACGAACAAGAATAACCAGATTTGTCCAAAACAGAAATAGAAATTAAATTCCGCCTAATAGACGGTGCAACAAAAGTCTCTACTAAATCCAAATGAAAACCAGTCTTTAATAATAATCTAAATGTCCCTATAGCCTCTACTGCAACTTTATTGCCATCGCCCACATAGATGAATCTTTCGGCATCACTTGGCGGACGGCTCCATAGGCAGCCCTGCATAGACATACTAATGTGAGTAGTAGCACCAGAATCTACCCACCAAGTATCTTTAGGTACAGAAACTAAATTAATTTCAGAACAAACAAAAGTGAGAAAATTACCCTTCTTTTCACGCCATGCGGCGTACTTGGAACATTCCTTCTTCATGTGTCCTGCTTTCTTGCAAAAGAAACAAGTGGACTCCTTTGGTTGTTCCTTTGCCTTTTTATTTTGAGAAGATTTTTCCGCAGCAGTTTTTCTTTTGTTATGAGAGCTAGTGGCCAAGTGGGCACTTTCAATCTTTTCTCTCTTTAATCTCTCTTCCTCCTGCACACAGTGGGATATGAGCTCATTGAGAGTCCATTTGTCCTTTTGAGTATTATAACTCACTTTAAACTGTCCAAAATGCGCAGGGAGAGAAATCAAAACCAAATGGACAAGCAAGTCCTCAGGAAGTTCTAGTTTCAATGCCTTGAGTTTTGATGCTAGATTTGACATTTCCATAATGTACTCTCTTATGTTACCTTTTCCTTTGTAATTCATCGAAATGAGCTTGGATAAGGTACCACTAGTCTCTGCTTTGTCATTTTTAGCAAAAAACTGTTTCACAGTCTCGAGGAAATTTTTGGCATTTTCAGTTTCAGTAATGGAGCCCCTAATCATTTCAGGTATTGATCTCTTGAACATCATGAGGCACATTCGATTTGACCTGTCCCACTTTTCTATCTTAGCATCATTAGGATTCTCAGGAGTTGCAACAGGACGTTCTTCTCTAAGTGCCACATCTAAGTCCATGCAGCCTAGAATAATTTCTGCTGATTCTTTCCAAGATTTGAAGTTTCCTCCACTTAGCATTGGAATGGAATTGATCTGAGCAACAAAATTGGGTGCCGTAGCAGCAGCAACTAAAAATAAGAGTAATTAAACATGCAACATTAGTAGGCATGTCAGTGAAGAAACCATAGAGACATGCACAATAATCATTGATTGTAAATTAAATAAGACCAAAACAAGATATCAAGCGCACCATTAATTTCTCAATCTTCGGATTGAAAAAAAAATTAATTGCAAGCGATACTCTCAAGCAATAGTCAAATATTGATGATAAGTCCGGTCAAATAATGGTCACTTTCGAGCATCCCATTATTCACATGGAGAATAACTTTACAATCATCACATATTTACCATCACAGGTATATAATTATTCGGCCAAATTGTGCCATGCTTCGGGCCGACTACAACTCGCATGAACAATTACATACTGCATCTTTTGTAAACTAAGTGAATTAAATTTATTCAATAGAGGTTACTTCGGCAACATATTGTTTCAACAAACTCAATTAAATTTACTAGATGAATTTAATAAAATAAATGGGATGGTCTTAAAATATTTACAGGAAGGCATTACCATCAAACGTAACGCAAATTGTATGTTTATCTTATCACATGTGTTACTGGACTGATCCTTATAAGCAGTGTACTTAATCTTATAATTTAGTGCGTGAGGAAATATATATATATAGACATATTGTACACTGAGATTAATTGAATACTGTACCACTAATATAACTTAATTAATTACAAACATAATATTGTGGTGTGGTTTAAAATTAATTGGTCAGGTTGTTACTGAATTACGGGACATATAACCATATTAATAGAATGATACGGATGTTAAAAAAAAAAAAACATGATGATAACGATTGACCATTTGTTCCAGAAGAGAAAAAAACTTTTACCACCGGTTCACCGAAAAATAATATATTGTTTAAAGATTTTGCCAAATTCAATTTTGAATCAACCATGTTCATCATATATACTTACAGTTTGCAGGAGCCAAAACATATATATGAGTTTTAAAGAAAATTTCACATCAATATGTCAACATGTAAGGGAAACACATACAAGATAAATATCCAAATGAAAGATTCTCACTAGCACATAACATGAAACAGAACCGTAAATTTCAAATATTGTGAAATAACATGTTTTCAATCCATCGATATATTGCACATAAAGAAAATATGAATTTCACAGTATAAACCATACTTAATTTAAATAAACTGACATGAAGACCTGCTCTGATACCACTTGTTAGAATTAATAATGCTCTATCAAATGATGCGGAAACATTTAAAAGAAAACCGACAGAGCATTTATACAAACTGAATCTACGACATGTCAATTTATTTAAGAAGAGATATTAGGAATACCTGGATCCATTGAGAATGTCCTTTAGCAGTGATCCTGAAACATAGAGAGGCAAAGACGAGCAACACGTACTCGTTGGCTAGTTTGGTTCTTCCTCAACCGGTACTCCTAATGCCTTAAATTCTCTTCAGATGGGGAGAATAGATTATTTTCTGTTGTACGGTATATTGGGGAGCATAGCCTGTATATATAGGATGATAACCAAATACAGTTCCCATTATTCCGTAATGGTTATCCTGTCATCCACTCATTTTTGTCCATATCCAATTATTACTTATTTAATGGAAATCCAATAGCCTCTTAACATTATTTGACCACTTTAATCAATTTAGGCTCCTAATTTAATAAATAGCTAATATAATTAATATACATATATATGCCCACAAAATAATTATTGGAATATATTAATTAAATGTAAAATATTCCAACATTTTATACCAAACAGTGTATTGCAGTACGCATAACAATCAAGTACGCATAACAATCATGGTTTGATTCAACTTCTATTATTCCCGTAGTTTCTAACCAATTAACTCTTCAACTCCATAAACTAATTTAAAGGATGAAAAATATGATCATTATCATGAAGATAAAAAAAAATATGGGATTACCAATTGAACGACAAAAAATTAAAACTTCTTGGCGGCTTTTTGTAGTTCTCGGATGTTTTTGGGCACCAATAATTTTTTTTTTCTTGTAATGTATGACGACATATAATACACCTAACAAACACATCATCCGATAATAAGCCTTCACCAAATGGATCCGGATCCTCTCCAAGCATAGGACCGTGCTGTGTGATCTCGACCGTTGCTTATCATTACACTGTAGCAGTCAGCATTTTAATATTATTGATGGACGGTTCAGATCTGCACATGAGAGAAAACTGGAGAGGTCAGACTGGAGAGGATCTAGTTCCTTCACCAAATGATGTAATTGAGTAATTTAAAATGTTCATATTCAAAGAGAGCGAAAGTGTAAGTGTCCTTCACAATGAAAGGTTATTTTGATTGTCAACATTACATCTAACGAAAAAACGTACCAATGTTAACAATAAAATTGAGAAACATTTGACAAAGTCTAGAACCAAATTGTGATGGATATAACATGGACACATTCTAAATATTAAAAAAAAAATTCGTAACTTTGATATTAAGAGGAACATAAATTGGTCATCAGAGACAATAAATAAACAAAACATTAAAGTTTGAAAGGAAGAAAAATTTATCAAACCCTATCTAATAAATCATCTTTAGTTAGAGCCACCTTTACCCCACTTCCACTTGGTTTCTTAAAAACCAGACCCCCTTCAGATTTTATCATTTTTTTTTAAACAACACTCAATATAGATTACAACAAATTCATATCGTTTTTATATGAATAGCAACATACACAGGAAGGTTTCAAATCTAATCTCCCTCAGGTTAGGTAAAGACCCATCCACAGCTTTGGGTAAGTGCATTTGCATTCTTAATTTCTCAGTGTGAATTTCTGTGTCCAAATTGATAAATCTGGATGGAAGTGGTATTTAGGAAATGAGAAATTCTAATATCACACTTTCAAACACACTCTTTTAACACACTCCAATAATATAATATATGAGGCGGGAAAAGAATCCCCGGTTGTTTTATTTAATATCTTGGGCCTTAAGTACACATTTAGCCCATTCCCATTATTTATTTATTACGTTTTTTGTTTATAAGCCAATAGATTAATCTAACGGTGGAGAATGGAACAGGAGATAGCACTGGAGACAAAACACTGTCGAGGATCCAAATCCCCCTTTGTCTCAAACTCATCGCTACGCTGTGAAATTTTCAGTCCACCAGTACCCACACAGAACGATGGTACTACACTTTATTCATTCTTCCTCACGGTTCCATTTGATTTGTTCAACTTTAATTGTTGATTTTTCTATTATCAGGATTTTCAGGGATTCTTAAACGACTTGCAGGATTGGGAACTTTCTACAAAGGATAAAGCGACTAAAACCAAGTTACAAAAGGAAAATGTTGGTAATTTTATCTTAACCCTTGTTGCAATTATCATTCTTTAGTATATGTTTCAAAATTTTTATTTCTGTTGCTGGGATATGAATGGAGGAGAATCATGTATGTAAATTGATTATGATAGAATTGATTTTTGTAAAATTAATTTTTGGCTAAAAGCAAGTTTAATATAAAGTGGTTTGTTTGGATAGTAGAAGTTAGTTGAACAATATATTCGAGGTTAAACTAAGCGATTGAGTTCAAGTCGTTAATGAGCTCTTGTTAATGCTGAAATGTTTGGAGAACTCGAGTTTGAGTCCTTGTTGGCAAAGTCATTGGCCAGACTTTGCTTACTTCTTGGCCGAATTTTGGAGTACTAGGCCTCCTTCCTTCGAGAACTGGAAGAAAAATCACATATACATATCTTTCAGGCTAAAAATCAATTCTGAAGGCAAAAACTCCAATTCTCATCTCAAGATTGAAGTGATTTTGGAGGCCAAAACACTTCTACTTGAGAACACCCCTAACATCTCAAAATTAGTTCTGACCCCCTCAAAATTGAAACTGTCCCAGTACAGAAACCAAACATTCATTACCAAACGTACACCATTTGACTAATTCCCCTTTCAAATGGTCGTGTGTTTGGGGATGCTGTTTTTGCATTTTGTGGAGATTTTTCATATCTAATTAAGGTGATAACTCTGACTGTGATAGATATACTATTTGAAAACTGTATCTAAATTAGTAAAGGGATAATTTCTTTATGTGGTTCTTTTCTTAATTTTCATGTTTACTTTGTATTTTAATTATGGTGTCTAAACGGGGAAAGAACCCTCCCCCTTATTTTCCGTATATATTGGTATGCTATACATGTATGTGCTTGCTTTTGTATGGATTTAACTCATTGTGATGTATGATATTCTGATAGAAATTCACAAAGGGTTCATCTGCTCGGAGTGATGGATCAGTGGGTGTGGAGAATAAATCGAGAGGAGATACTATTTCTTTTGATCATGCGAGAAATACCTCAGCTAAGTACGATTTCTCAAGAAATAGTGACGTGCTGAGTCGTGTGAGTAGTAGTTTTGCTTCTGAAGATGTTCCTGATGCTGCATCTGAGAAAGACTTGGTACTCTCTCTCTCTCTCTCTCTCTCTCTCTCTCTCTGTTTTGGCATTGCGGTAACCGGGTATGGGAAGTTGATTTATTAGGATACTAGTAATAGCAAAAACTGATACAATAACTTGGGTCTAGAGAAAAGGTATTAAGTGGGAAATCAGATCACCATGAGTTGACATGTGCCTTTCCGGATCATTATTTTAGCAATATTAAATAGATAGATTATGGATTGGATTTTTTGTATGTCTCCTGTGATGCTGATGATACTGCAATCTATATATTCCAGGGTAATGAGTTTTTCAAACAGAAGAAGTTTAAGGAAGCTATTGATTGTTATTCAAGGAGCATCGCCTTCTCACCAACTGCTGTAGCATATGCAAATAGGGCAATGGCCCATATAAAGCTAAGAAGGCAAGCTTACATTTTGTCTTAGAAGTGTTATAGTTTATTCATCAAATATTCACTAAACGATTGTCTTCATGTCTTGGTCAATGGTGTGACCTTAAATACTCCATCCGTTCCTTTTTAGTTGTTTTAGGATTACTTACACATGCCAAGAAACTAATAAACTTTGTTACTTTTGAAGTAATTATTTGTTTTTTCTTCTATATTACTCTTGACTATTTATTATTTCATTCCACCTGTTTCCCTCTCTGCCATAAATACTTAAGGATATTAGCGAAAAAACAAAAATTAATGTTGCATTGAACTTGAAAACAAGAAAACAATATTTCTCTACAGAAGTGACAAGTAAAAAGGAACAGATGAAGTATAAGATGGTTGTTTTACACTTACTCAATTGGTATATCACCTTACGGATACTCATAAACGGCACTTTAGGTGAAGATTTTGTGTTTATTACCTCACCTATCTGTGTCAGCAGATTTCAAGAGGCTGAGGATGACTGTACAGAGGCCTTAAATCTCGACGATCGTTACATAAAAGCATACTCACGGCGAGCAACAGCTAGAAAAGAACTTGGGAAAAATAAAGAATCCATGGAAGGTGTGTTATCATGCAATGCAAGCAGTATTCATGATATACTTATCTGTTGTCTAAATACAATTATACAAAAACATACTGATATTTGAATTAGTTGATTATATGATTTGCTTAAATTACAGATGCCGAATTTGCCATGAGGTTGGAACCTAACAATCAAGAAGTCAAGAAACAGTATGCTGATGCCAAGTCACTGTACGAGAAAGTAAGCAAACAAGTTGTTCCAGTATTATGAATTTATGACATGACTACCACAAAAAGTCATGGTTTTAATATTTATTATTTTCTATTTCTAATAGCTACATAGGCCATGAACAATGAAGTAAGGGTTAAAGCTGTGTGAAAAGTTTAGGTTCATCCCTCAGTACTCAATTGCATTCGAAATCAAATGAGTCAATGCCTTAAAGTAAGGTTCTGCGACTAAAGGGACTTAGATTAGCAACACTGTAGAGATGGAATGGGGTATAGTTACTTGTGAGTTGAGCGTAATGTTTTGGGATACAAATGATACGGTTTTAGATTATGAATCGTATATATAAAGATTTTTCTACATGAAAAAGAGTGATAGATACTGGTTTAAGAGTGATAGATACTGACAGAAAGAATCCTTTGAAGGAAAATGGTCAATTTTGAAGTCTTATGTTTGTCAGCATATATTCAGGCCTTATGAGGCAAACTTTTAGGGTAACCTGGTGTTACAAAGCTCTTGACATGGCACTATGGCAGGGTTGGATGGGTCTTTTTTAGGCAGCTTTATATCCATTTTTTGCACTATGACCAAAGTCTTGATTGAGCAAATTCAGGTGAGTTTAAGGAGACAGAATAAGTTTTGGGGCTACTAGAAAATATATTTGGTGCTGGAAAGGAAGGGTTTGCAAGAAAATTCATCAGTGATGGAAAGAACCAGAGCAGAAATCTTGTGCACCATTCTTTGAAGAATGGTTGGTTTTCAATTCAATCTACATTCTAATGGGCAGAAACTTATAAATTCATAAAATCACCTTAAAAACGAGAGGGGTAGTCAAACAAAAAGGAAAATAAATGGGATAGAAAATGATTTGAGTTATTGTGCCTTCTTCGAAAAAAGCCTCCAATTGTTGATTTTTCTATTATCAGGATTTTCAGGGATTCTTAAACGACTTGCAGGATTGGGAACTTTCTACAAAGGATAAAGCGACTAAAACCAAGTTACAAAAGGAAAATGTTGGTAATTTTATCTTAACCCTTGTTGCAATTATCATTCTTTAGTATATGTTTCAAAATTTTTATTTCTGTTGCTGGGATATGAATGGAGGAGAATCATGTATGTAAATTGATTATGATAGAATTGATTTTTGTAAAATTAATTTTTGGCTAAAAGCAAGTTTAATATAAAGTGGTTTGTTTGGATAGTAGAAGTTAGTTGAACAATATATTCGAGGTTAAACTAAGCGATTGAGTTCAAGTCGTTAATGAGCTCTTGTTAATGCTGAAATGTTTGGAGAACTCGAGTTTGAGTCCTTGTTGGCAAAGTCATTGGCCAGACTTTGCTTACTTCTTGGCCGAATTTTGGAGTACTAGGCCTCCTTCCTTCGAGAACTGGAAGAAAAATCACATATACATATCTTTCAGGCTAAAAATCAATTCTGAAGGCAAAAACTCCAATTCTCATCTCAAGATTGAAGTGATTTTGGAGGCCAAAACACTTCTACTTGAGAACACCCCTAACATCTCAAAATTAGTTCTGACCCCCTCAAAATTGAAACTGTCCCAGTACAGAAACCAAACATTCATTACCAAACGTACACCATTTGACTAATTCCCCTTTCAAATGGTCGTGTGTTTGGGGATGCTGTTTTTGCATTTTGTGGAGATTTTTCATATCTAATTAAGGTGATAACTCTGACTGTGATAGATATACTATTTGAAAACTGTATCTAAATTAGTAAAGGGATAATTTCTTTATGTGGTTCTTTTCTTAATTTTCATGTTTACTTTGTATTTTAATTATGGTGTCTAAACGGGGAAAGAACCCTCCCCCTTATTTTCCGTATATATTGGTATGCTATACATGTATGTGCTTGCTTTTGTATGGATTTAACTCATTGTGATGTATGATATTCTGATAGAAATTCACAAAGGGTTCATCTGCTCGGAGTGATGGATCAGTGGGTGTGGAGAATAAATCGAGAGGAGATACTATTTCTTTTGATCATGCGAGAAATACCTCAGCTAAGTACGATTTCTCAAGAAATAGTGACGTGCTGAGTCGTGTGAGTAGTAGTTTTGCTTCTGAAGATGTTCCTGATGCTGCATCTGAGAAAGACTTGGTACTCTCTCTCTCTCTCTCTCTCTCTCTCTGTTTTGGCATTGCGGTAACCGGGTATGGGAAGTTGATTTATTAGGATACTAGTAATAGCAAAAACTGATACAATAACTTGGGTCTAGAGAAAAGGTATTAAGTGGGAAATCAGATCACCATGAGTTGACATGTGCCTTTCCGGATCATTATTTTAGCAATATTAAATAGATAGATTATGGATTGGATTTTTTGTATGTCTCCTGTGATGCTGATGATACTGCAATCTATATATTCCAGGGTAATGAGTTTTTCAAACAGAAGAAGTTTAAGGAAGCTATTGATTGTTATTCAAGGAGCATCGCCTTCTCACCAACTGCTGTAGCATATGCAAATAGGGCAATGGCCCATATAAAGCTAAGAAGGCAAGCTTACATTTTGTCTTAGAAGTGTTATAGTTTATTCATCAAATATTCACTAAACGATTGTCTTCATGTCTTGGTCAATGGTGTGACCTTAAATACTCCATCCGTTCCTTTTTAGTTGTTTTAGGATTACTTACACATGCCAAGAAACTAATAAACTTTGTTACTTTTGAAGTAATTATTTGTTTTTTCTTCTATATTACTCTTGACTATTTATTATTTCATTCCACCTGTTTCCCTCTCTGCCATAAATACTTAAGGATATTAGCGAAAAAACAAAAATTAATGTTGCATTGAACTTGAAAACAAGAAAACAATATTTCTCTACAGAAGTGACAAGTAAAAAGGAACAGATGAAGTATAAGATGGTTGTTTTACACTTACTCAATTGGTATATCACCTTACGGATACTCATAAACGGCACTTTAGGTGAAGATTTTGTGTTTATTACCTCACCTATCTGTGTCAGCAGATTTCAAGAGGCTGAGGATGACTGTACAGAGGCCTTAAATCTCGACGATCGTTACATAAAAGCATACTCACGGCGAGCAACAGCTAGAAAAGAACTTGGGAAAAATAAAGAATCCATGGAAGGTGTGTTATCATGCAATGCAAGCAGTATTCATGATATACTTATCTGTTGTCTAAATACAATTATACAAAAACATACTGATATTTGAATTAGTTGATTATATGATTTGCTTAAATTACAGATGCCGAATTTGCCATGAGGTTGGAACCTAACAATCAAGAAGTCAAGAAACAGTATGCTGATGCCAAGTCACTGTACGAGAAAGTAAGCAAACAAGTTGTTCCAGTATTATGAATTTATGACATGACTACCACAAAAAGTCATGGTTTTAATATTTATTATTTTCTATTTCTAATAGCTACATAGGCCATGAACAATGAAGTAAGGGTTAAAGCTGTGTGAAAAGTTTAGGTTCATCCCTCAGTACTCAATTGCATTCGAAATCAAATGAGTCAATGCCTTAAAGTAAGGTTCTGCGACTAAAGGGACTTAGATTAGCAACACTGTAGAGATGGAATGGGGTATAGTTACTTGTGAGTTGAGCGTAATGTTTTGGGATACAAATGATACGGTTTTAGATTATGAATCGTATATATAAAGATTTTTCTACATGAAAAAGAGTGATAGATACTGGTTTAAGAGTGATAGATACTGACAGAAAGAATCCTTTGAAGGAAAATGGTCAATTTTGAAGTCTTATGTTTGTCAGCATATATTCAGGCCTTATGAGGCAAACTTTTAGGGTAACCTGGTGTTACAAAGCTCTTGACATGGCACTATGGCAGGGTTGGATGGGTCTTTTTTAGGCAGCTTTATATCCATTTTTTGCACTATGACCAAAGTCTTGATTGAGCAAATTCAGGTGAGTTTAAGGAGACAGAATAAGTTTTGGGGCTACTAGAAAATATATTTGGTGCTGGAAAGGAAGGGTTTGCAAGAAAATTCATCAGTGATGGAAAGAACCAGAGCAGAAATCTTGTGCACCATTCTTTGAAGAATGGTTGGTTTTCAATTCAATCTACATTCTAATGGGCAGAAACTTATAAATTCATAAAATCACCTTAAAAACGAGAGGGGTAGTCAAACAAAAAGGAAAATAAATGGGGATTGGGGATTTAATTGCTTGTTGGTCAGTGACTTTGATATTTCTGTATGACCAAGCTTCAAGGCTAGACTCTTTCTTTATGACCGGGCTTCAAGACTAGACACTAGGATATTATAGTCTATTGTTAACCGTTCTTGTTTCATGTCTATGTTTTTCTTTACTTCTCTAGTGCAAGAATTAAACTTTTAAAATTCCTTTTGTCCAGGAAATTGTACATAAAGCATCGACAGCCCTAAGAAACACTGTAGAAAAAGTGGGAAAGTCCAAGACAAAAGTTAATGGTAGCAGCAGCATCCACTCTGTTTCACATGGTAATCAAAAGTCAGGGCCAACTGAATCTCATCATCAAACAAAGGTACAGATAACTTCAGATTTTATAGATATACTGTTATATCCGTGGATGAGATAGATATAGGATTACTTTGTTCGGCATTCTTCAGATTTAATGTCCAACCTATTTGACTATGTTGACAGGGTAATGAACAGAAAATTCCTGCTAAAGAATCACTCTTATTGGAGGAGATCAACAACAAGGATACAAAATCCGGAAGCAGGACCCAAGGACAAGTAGGCAATGGTTCTAAGGAAGGTTATAATGCAAGCAAAAACTTGGAACAGGTTAAGCTTTATCTTCAAATCCTTCACTCTCCTTGTTTAGTAATTTAGTTCCATCACATATTGTGGTTCTGTTTAGAATCAAAAGATATTCTGTTTCTTAATTAAAGAAGCATAAGGTTATGTTTTTATGTTTTTCACAAGTTCTTATTTAGTTTTCATTATTCACTTTATATTAAATTTCCACTTTATGATTTATTTCTATACACATTGCTAGGAAATAAGAATAATATGTAGGGTTTTGAGTTTACCCCTAACTTTTTTGCCAGTTTTATTATATTAGTATGATTGTAGGATAGTTTTTCAGTTTTGACGCTAGTACTTTTACCTATCCCCGTTCATTGTTCTGTTTTACATATTTTTTTGTCTCACTTTTAATAGAGAAATCACAAAACTAGAAAGCCGGAAATGAAACCATCGGTTGAACAACTTGCATCTCGAGCTGCTTCTCGCGCCATGGCTGAAGCTGCAAAAAACATAACACCACCAACTACAGCTTATCAATTTGAGGTCTCTTGGAGAGGGTTTTCAGGTGACCGTGCTTTGCAGGCTTGTTTGCTAAAGGTATTCAAATCAAATATTTTGTGCATTTTTTATTTGACTATATTTTTAATTTTGAGTATATTCTCCCCATTGTTTAGAACAAGAGTTCCCTTATATTTGTTGGCTTCTGCTGTTAAATGGTGTGATTTAATATTTTTTTGCATGTTAGGCAACGTCTCCCCATGAATTACCGAAAATATTCAAAAATGCCTTATCTTCTACCCTGCTAATTGAGATAATCAAGTGTGTTGCATCCTTTTTCACGTAAGTATTTATCAGAAAAAAATTATTTTTGTTGTTTTGATTTCTGATTGACCTTTCACCATGATAACAAATTTGCTCTTTTGGCAGTGAAGACATGGACCTAGTTGTCAGTTATTTGGATAATTTGACCAAGGTACCGAGATTTGATGTGATCGTAATGTGCCTTCCATCAGCAGCTAAGGAAGGTATGTGCTTTTTATTAGGGGTAAATTTGTGAGTGTTTCTATTATTGCCACACTTTTTGAAACCTCTTGGTAGTTTAAAGGTTTCACGAGATAAACATGTTTAGGTAGAAGAAAGGGGAAAGGAGGTCCAAATATAGAGAATGTAATGTACTTGTATAAGAATATAATGCATTTTATGCCTCCTATCTTTTCACAGAATTTAAATGTTTTATAAGTTCTTTCTTTTGTTCAAAAGACTTTTATTACAGATTTTCCTAAATTAAGAACTCAAATAATGTCAAAAGTAAACTGAGTTTTTTTGGTTGCTCTGCTCATTCAGCACTATTCTTTATCCAACCAATCAAACCTGGGAAAGGATGAAAATACAAAATGTGCAATACCTCCCTTCCTTCTGTGGCAGGAGAAGGTCAGCTGGCATAGGTGGGCTCAATGTTGTTAAATAGCAGGAATAGCGGCGCTATGCCACTATAATGTAGCGGAATTTGGACTAACCACCATTCTTCCGTGATATGCTATTTAGTACAAAATAATGTCAAATAGAGGCTATAGTGGTACTGTAGCACTAATGCGTTGCAAAATTTTAACAATCCGCTATTTTCTGCTATCAGCGATTGAGAATCTTGGGTCGGCTACCAACATTGTGAAGTTTGGGCTCAATGTCGGGGACGGTTGAATCATGGGGAGGGTTGAATGCACCCACATTTTCCCCTGTGGACAAAAATATTGTTTCTGCAATTATAACCTCTGACCACCTAGTTACAAAGTTGTTTTCACCTTCTATATATATTTGCTGTAGGAAATTATATATTCATAATCAGACAACATTTTATGACTAGAACAAGCCAGACAGGTTGTGAATATGGGTCAAAGAATGATTGTGCGTCCTTATTGATTAGGCTGAGCTATGAGAAGAGCTCAACCAAAATTGGCCTGATGGTGGGTGGGCGAACCTCATTACTTAATACCATTGAGCTTCCATACTTGCTCAACGTTGGACATAAACATAACATATATAACTTTTGGTGCATAATGCATTATGTTATGTGAAGTTCAAATAAGTTAACTTTTTCTTTTATTAGTATACTAGTCCTCTTAGTTGCTGACTTGCTTACAAAAATGATAAGTTCCTGTTGTAACTGTTGTTATTTGGCTCTGATGTTTAATGTTACCCGAGTTGTCAATCTGATTGGACCGTGTTGTTTACATTTTATGCAGATTTGCGCAAGATCTGGAATGAAGTGTTCTGTAGTGAAGCAACTCCGATGGAGTATGCAGAGATTCTGAACAACCTCCGGTCAAAATTCTACCTTGGATAGTGGCATTCACTTGTATGTTTTGATGTCTTTTTCCTTTGTGGATCCTCTCTTTTGGGCAATCATATTCAAATGTAAATTATTACCGTATGTCTGTATTAGATGTTGAGCATCATAGACTCACTTTAGTTGAACTGTCTTTAAGCGTCTAGTTAGATGTGGAGGTAAAAGTAAAATAGTAAACCTTGCAAGAAGTGGTTGAAGTTGAGTGTCCGAGTTTGTTTGAATACTTTTTATTTCGTGTGAATTCAAGCTGATAGGATTCATGCATGAATAGGTTCGTGTTGAGGTAGCTCCCCCGCCCCGCCGGTTAATTAATTGATTCACTTAAGAAATCAGATAATTTGGATGCTTGTGTTGCAAGGAATTTGCTGGATTATATAGAAAGAGCTAGTCCAACTGTTGTGTGAAATGGGTCCTTTTCAAACTTTCTGTCTAACAAGTACGACCATTTTTACTGGCTGCCCTATTTAAGGGAGGAGGCTGGTCTATTTTACTGGGGGCCGCAAGTCATTCTATGATAGTGATTATATGGTACTTATGATTTTAGATTAATTTAATTTGATAAAAGTGATTCTGTTGAAATTGAAATGAAATAGTTTATGTTTTGATTATTTTTTATTCTAAAGCAAAGTTTGTCTTAAATTTCGTGTTATCTTTTTATTATAGTAAGTTATTTTTATTTTATACTCCCTCTGTTTCTTTTTATTTGTCTTTTATTGTCAAATTTAGCGTTTCTATTTAATTGTCCTTTTTGTATTGGTCAATTATACCATTTGTCAATTGCTCTTATTTTTTTTTTCAATAAAACCAATTAATGCTATATATTTGGAAAACTAAATCTATTTATTTTTTTTTGATACATAACATTAATTTTTTTTTTTGTGCATAATATATTAAATTTATTGAAAAGAGATAATGTGTGCAAAAAAATAGGAATTTATTGGTGGATTAAAACGAGGGTATAATAGGAAGACAACGTGCAAAAATATAATTCCTTAATTTGGTGTTACTATTATAAAAAGACAAATAAAAAGAAATGGAAGGAGTAATTTCTAACCAAATTAAGTTTTGTAGGAAATCGATTTAGTTTCAAAATAATTATCGCTAAAATTCTGTTATGATATTTGACTACTTTTGTTATGTTAACTAGAGATAAACCCGTGCGTTGCACGGGTTCGATCAAACTATATAATTAAAATATTTTAATAAATAAAAAATAATTATTGTGATAAGTATAATTACATAGTTAAATTATAAACACTATTTTAAAATATGATTATATTTAATATTAGTATATGTTTAAAAATATGAGATTTTTTATTGATTTATAATGTAGTTTTGTTTATATTTTAATGTAATAGACTTCATATTTTATTTTAATAGTGTAATCGTATAAGATCTTAGTTTTCATTATATGAGTTGCTATTGTATAGTCACGTGTCACTTTGAATTTTATTTTTGATGTATACCTCATTTTATCTCATTTCAATAAGAGTTGGATGTATACTTGCTTAGAATATTGCTCATGAGAAATGTTGAATTAATCTTTGGTTATAGAATATGATTCATATATGGCGGCTTTGACTTTTTTTCATCACGGGATCTCGTTTTTTGAAAATTACGTTTTAAATAATGTAAGTGCTTACTCCATTATATGTAATTTAAGGTACCAAATCTCTTATCTATGTCTCTCTTATTTAATACTAATATTTACTTGAATATTTAGTTTATTTTTGTTATTATATAAACTTTAATATTTTTTGTTGCCAATATATAAGTTTGGATGATGATTTAATATATTTAAAATTAGGTTTAGTTACTTCGCTCGGGTATTTTTTTTTATTAATTTGAAAGAATTTAACATTTAGCATGTCATCTTATTTTATTTTTGAACAAACATATCATCTAATTATTTGCTTAAAAAATGTCATTTTATTTTTACAAACATCTCACTATTTTATTTTGAGCCGTAACTTAAACACTCTTTTAACACTTTAGAATATGTACTTATTTTATCTAAATAGTTACATTATTATTTAAATCAAATTAATAATTTGGCATTTTTAGTGAATTTTAAAGTTTCTTCTCAAACATTCACTTAGTAAAATTATATCTCATATTTTATTGGTCAAAATGTTTTTATTTTATTTTTACTATACTCAATTCTCTCTATCTCTCGTTTGTCAAAAAAGAATTCTCTCTATCTCTCTCACATGAGGTTTTTGTCCCCTGGCCTAATTGTTTTTAATTTGCCTTTTTTATTAAATAATTTTTATTCGGGTTTTCAGTTTACTTTAATAGTGCTTATTAGAGAATGCAATGCTTTTATTGCATAAAATAAAAGAATGCAATACTCTTTTTTTTATAGAGGAGTATACACTTTTTTTTATAATATAGCGGAGTGCTCTTAAATTAACATATTAGTTTAGATTTTCCACCATATATATCGGAACAAAATTTTACTTTAGTAGTGCTTATTAGAGAATGCAATACTCTTATTTTATAAAATAAAAAAGAATGCAATGCTCTTTTTTATAGATGACTACTACAGTTTTTTTATAGTATAGAGGAGTACTCTAAAATTAACATATTAGTTTAGGTTTTCCTCCATATATATTGGAACAAAAAATTTATTAACAACATAAAGTATTCAAAAATATAATTGTCGAGTAAGATATCAAGCATAAAACAATTTAAAAATACAAACAATATCTCACAATGACTAAACAATAATATATAATTAAAAAAAGTAGATTTTAGGCTAAAATATTATGCACCAAAAATTATTAGAATTGTAGTAGTATTGTAAGATCATGATAGCAATCCAACAATTACAATTTACAAATCTAGTAACCTGAAAAGATGCATAAAAATTATTAGAGTTATGACTTGAAAGATTATGAGAACATATAAAAAGATTACAATTTATAAACAATATAAGAAAAATATGTATACTAATTTTTTAATCATTGAGTAACATACCTCATATTCAAGAGATTGATTCATCAAACACAACGAAAACCAATGCTTGGAATGTAACCATTTACCTATATATACTAAAATTTTGAAGTACTCTCACAAATAAGGTATTCAATGCAAAAAGTTATTTCATTCTAATAGAATATGAATAATTTGTAACCTTTGAATAATGAAATGGAATAGTAAAAATCATTTCTAATATATTAAAACTAACGAAATAAAAAATTAATGTGGTTTGCACTTTAAACGTTTTTTCTTCTTAATTCATGTATATATCATTAGAGTGTTAGACATATACTATACTACAATTATGTATTCGAATGGACATTTCGGTTTTCTATTGATCCATATGTATCATTGAACATATGCCAAAATTTAGTGGAAACATTAAGTAAGATAATAATGTAAGAAATGTATTTAGTCTTTTGAAATTATGGGCAGTTTCTTTCTTTATTCATGAGTTAATCATTAGACATTAAATTTAATTTGTGGAGGATAAATTTTATTTTAGATTAAATAATTAAGAGAAGTATATAGTTGGTAAAGTTTCAATAGAGATGTGGAGTTTTCTTAGAGGTGCCACATAAGCAAAATGCTTGCTTAGGAGCTATTTGGAGCTTCCTTTTATAAGTAAACATTAAGTAAGATAATAATGTAAGAAATGTATTTAGTCTTTTGAAATTATGGGCAGTTTCTTTCTTTATTCATGAGTTAATCATTAGACATTAAATTTAATTTGTGGAGGATAAATTTTATTTTAGATTAAATAATTAAGAGAAGTATATAGTTGGTAAAGTTTCAATAGAGATGTGGAGTTTTCTTAGAGGTGCCACATAAGCAAAATGCTTGCTTAGGAGCTATTTGGAGCTTCCTTTTATAAGTAAAAGATAGTATATTTAACATAAAAAATCGTTGTTACTTCTTACTGCTGCAAATGGATCTTGTTGAAAATTGAGAACAAGTATTAGATTTGGCGATTTCCGAATAGGTTAAATTTTTTGAATGGTATATTTGATGTAATTATCATGGGATTGGGCTTAAAGTCAAATTTACCATGAGAAATGATGATATCGACACACTTTAATATATTGTTTTTAAATATGCCGTTTCTACGATATCAAAAGAAAAATGAAAAATATACACTTTCTTATCAATTACTAATATTTACGTTTAAAGATGGCAAGATAGTATAAAATAATCTTACAGTCAATCAAAACTCATAGTTCCCTTACCCAAAAAAGGCTCCGTCTAGGGTGGGAGACCTTGATAGGTCTCCTACCGTGAGCAAGTTAGACCAAAATTTCTTAGTTGTTGGATTGATAAAAAACACATGATTATACAATAAATCAAATACACCTGATTATTTTTCACTTGTCTCCCACTTACTTAGCTACAGACTGCCACCGCATCGGACCTTTCCACAGTTCGTCTCTGATCCTGTTCACTCTCCATCTTGCATTCTCAATCACATACTTTTTCTTTTTTCTTTTCTTCATCACAACATCAACACTATTTGGTATAGATTTCTTAGTCAAGTAATCATTAATGCTCATATTTGACATGAACTTGAAAAAGCACAGTATTCAAATTTTCATATCAATATGAGATAAGATTTCAGACAAACCCTTTAAATAATAGGATTTACACTTTCATATACATTAAAGATACAAGATCAAATTTTTGAAATCCAACGAAGAACAAATCAATAATAGGATTAACACTTTCATCTCCATTAAAGTGAAAAGATTACTTCTGCAACTAATTAATGACACAACACAACCCATAAAAATTACAACAAAAAAGTAAGTCTTCCAACAATTAAAGAGTACATTTTTCTTATTTTCACACTGTTTAGTACAGATTTTGGCTGCTTATGCGCTCCTCTCTCCACCATGTCCTCCATTAAAACTTGTTGCTTGAGACTGTTGTGTTATTGATGCAATTTCAAACTTATTCGTTGTTGGTTGCTGCACAGATCTGGGTTGTTGAGAGAGAAAGAAAAAATGCGGAGGAGTTGATAGGAGAGAGAAAAAGATAATGAAATAAAAGAAATTATTGAATGTTGACAGCACATAATAAGATCCATAGAGTTTCATAATCCAATGGCTAAGAAATTTTGGTCTAACTTGCTCACGGTAGGAGACCTATGAAGGTCTCCCACCCTAGACAGAGCCCCCAAAAAAACACTCATATAGATTCATCCTATTACAGATG
Organism: Trifolium repens; assembly: GCA_030408175.1. Taxonomy (NCBI): domain Eukaryota; kingdom Viridiplantae; phylum Streptophyta; class Magnoliopsida; order Fabales; family Fabaceae; genus Trifolium; species Trifolium repens. The sequence goes on along the minus strand of CP125836.1, from coordinate 48,071,448 downwards.
TTCCCCTATTTTATTATTTTCATATACTTCATTCATATAATCTCTATGGACGTATTAGCTGTGGATCATAAAAGTTAAACAAAAGGATCTTATTGGCTATCAACAACATTTCTCATTCATTTATTTTACTTAATACCGCAATGAAATGTTTGATGAGGACTTACTAATCGTTAGTTGGTTTAGTGGTGATTAATGTTGAATTTGGTAAAGAGAACCACGGTTCGAACTCTGCAACTGCGATCGGGAGGAGGGTAGAACCACTTGATGCCATAATTGATCTCCGAACCAGATTAAATTGATGGTGAAATTTTTTTAAAAATGAATTAATATTAGATGAGTTACAAGTTTAAAATAATAAAAATGAGTCATTATGCATTTCTGTCGGTACGAAAGTAAAGATACATTAGGAAAGTTTGCAATACTAGCATGGGTCTTATGGAACAATAGAAACAATTATGTATGGAATAATGAGAAGGAAGAGGGACATCCATTAGGTGTCAAAGCGATGTGTCTATGAAACGAATGACATATTGTGAACAACATGTGTGGAGACACTATGCAGTCCGCACAACATCAGCAAAAACGACAGTTGATGCACTGGACAAGGCCACCGATCAATTGGTATAAATACAATGTCGATGCGGGGTTTCAGAACAAGCTTGGGAAAACAAGTATGGGTTGGTGCATCAGAGATTTGATGGGTCAGTTTGCATTGGCAGTACCTCATGGCTACAAGGAGAATATTCAATCATTGAAGGTGGAGCCATAGCTATTATAGAAGCCATGAAGGAAGTTGTGAGAAGATGTTTTGCAAACGTCATCTTTAAAACCGATTCAAAGAGTGTAGTGGATGCTACTCGTTGTTTACGTTTCAATGTTTCCAAATTTAGCTCTTTAATATGTAAAATTAAGAGAATGGTTGTCCATAAGCTTGCTATAGTGGCCGTTTCTTGGTCTAATCGTTACGTATTTGAGACCATACTTATTTGTATTGAACGTTTAATTTTAAATAAAATGATATACGTTTTTGTTTGTGAAAAGAAAAATAAGAATCTTGTAAAGAAAAAGAAAAATAAGAAAAATTAGTATGGATAAATAAATCATTATTGAAAAAATAATTTAGTTTTTTTAATAAAAAAAAATAATTTAGATTTTTAATTAATACCTCCAAAAGTTATGTCCAACTTCATTACATACTACTTTCAAGCTATTAAAGCTTTTAATATTGTTAGTCATCCGAGATAGATTCCTAAAAAAAATAAGGTTATGTGAGAGTTTCTTCCTTAGGTTGGATCAAAATCACTATTGATGGGGAACAAAGAGGACGTCTAGGCATGCCTCAGTTGAGGAATTTTTAGGGATCGTGATGATAATATGAATGGAGTTTGTAATTCTTATATCTTTGTATCCATATATATTATTGTTGTTTATGCCGAGCTTGTAGCTACTATGAGTTGAGAGCTATTGAAATATTACATGAGAAGAATTGGAATGTGACTAAGTTGATATTCGAAGCTTTTTGTAAATAAAAAAACAAATTCATTCATATCATTAGAATTGGAATGTGACTCTAAGAATTGGAATGTAATATTACTTTTAAATTCAATGTAATGAGTAAATAAATTTTTTAATTAATGTGCGCTATTAATATAAATTAATTTTAATATCATTTTACTTTTATATAAAAATTAAACATTCATTCATATCATCATATATATTAAAATGAATAAAATGAGTAAATAATTTCTTAATTAATATGCTCTATTAATATAAATTAATTTTACGAAAGGAGTATGGAGGTTTGAGGTCAGACAGTTGAGGGAGTTTAACTTGGCTCTTCTAGGGAAATGGTGTTGGAAGATGCTAGTGGATAGAGAGGAATTGTGGTTTAGAGTGCTGGTATTCCGGCACCGGGTGGTGGGAGGTAGGCTTCGAGATGGAGGGCGAAGAGGATCTTCGTGGTGGAGGGAGATAGCGTGGATTAGGGACGGAGGTGAGCTAAGAGGCAGATGGGTTGAGGAGCATGTTTTGAGGAGGGTGGGGGACGGCTCAGAGACTTTTTTCTGGACCGATCTATGGTTGGATGAGATTCCTTTGTGTGAGCGGTTTGGATGCCTGTTTGATTTGGCAACGACCAAACTGCGTACGGTGGCTGAGATGTTCTCTTTAGAGTGGGGAGCAGAGGGGGAGGCTTGGGAGTGGAGGAGGCAGTTGAGGGGGTGAGAGGAGGATGAGGAGTTGAGGGAATGTTAGTCTTTACTTCTTATTCTTTCATTGCAGGCTCACTCGACAGACAAGTGGGAGTGGCAACCCGACCCTGACATAGACTATACAGTCCAGGGTGCATATCAGCTTCTGACCTCGCATGCCTCGGCTTCCATGGATGACGTCGAACATCTTATTTGGCACCGTCAGGTCCCGCCGAAGGTCTACATCTTTGTGTGGCGTTTATTGCGTGACATGTTGCCCACAAAAGAAAACCTAGTCACTCGAGGCATCTTATTTTCTGCGGCTCATTTGTGCGTTTCGGGTTTGCGGAGAGGCTAAGTCAGCCCATCATTTATTTATCTCATGTGCTACTTTTGGTTTTCTTTGGGCATTAGTGCGTTCGTTTTTTCAAAATGAAAACAATTCATTTTTATATATTCTCAAGAAATTTATTATAAATTGCAATTAATTATTTTTTCATAATCAATAACTAATTAATTTGTTTTTACATTTTTTCATAAAATTTATTTTAAAAAAACACAAAAAATTATATTTTAAATTATTATATTTTATTTTTCTTATAAGTTTTTTTTATTTATAATATGAGACAGAAGAAAAAAAAATTTGCTGTGTACTTCGCGCACTAGACAATTCCGAGAATGGGAAACCATTCGGTGCCTCTCTCTCTCTCACTCTCTCTGTGATGGAGACTTCAGTTCAAAATAAAGTTCCATTCCTTCCATAGTCAATACCAGTGGTGTACTATTCAACGCATGAGATGAGACTGAGAGTAGGCATGGCAACGGGGCGGGTCGGGGGCGGATTTTGCTCTCCCCAAACTCAAACTCATAAAGTTCGGGTATCCCCATACTCATCCCGATTTTAAGCGGGAAAGAAAAGTAAAACCCCAAACCCATACCCGAGTATCCCCAATGGGTTTCGGGTATCCCCGTCTCGCTTCTCTCCACATGAACTCGAATTATATTTTGATAATTTTTAATTAAAAAAATAATTTAAAAATCGAGAACTATTTTATTTCAATAATATAATTTTATTAAACAAAAAAAATAATAGGGAAAACAATTTATTTAATACTTAATTTAAAAATAAAATAAACGAATGAATGTAATTTAAGAGTTTTTTGTGCATATATAATATTTATTTTATACATAATTTAATTTAAGAAAAGGAAAATATGATGTTTATATAAATGGGGCGGGTTCGGGGACGGGTTCGGGGTGGGTATCAATGTCCCCATTACCCGCCCCATCCCCGTCTTTTAAAATCGGAGAAAACCCAAACCTGAACCCAAACCCAATCAACTCGGATTTTCCCCGTCAAAACGGGGATGGTACGGACGGGTACCCGCGGGTATGAGTTTTATTGCCATGCCTAACTGAGAGAGATTGTTATTTTTTGAATTAATAACACATCAAAATCAAAATTTCCGTTGAGTTGTTATCTTCCAAATTCTGACAAAAGTTTGAAACATCGAGACGAAGGTACACTTTTTTTATTTTTATAACCAAAAACAAAATAAAAAAGAAAATTACATTTGTGTTTTAATTCTGACACCATCACGTGATTCTGCAAAAATTCAACATAGTTTCCCATGTTCCATTCATTTCTCTTAACCCACGCGCCATTTTCCTTTCACTACTAACTAACCACACCCCTCTTATTACTACACTTCACACTTCTTCTCTTCATTCTTCAACATTCACATACCACTCCTAGATCTTGTTCCAACATCCTGGTACTTCACTTATATCCTTAATCTTTTCTATTTTTTTGTTTTTATATTTTCTTGTTGCTTTAGATTTTTTAGTACTAGGTAGTTGTCACTGTTTTTGTAGTAGCCCTTTTGGAAATTCTTTTAGTGTTGTTAATTATTCTTTGTAAAGTTTCTTTCTTTATAATTTATGTTGTTTTTGCTTTATTTATTCCTTTCTGGGTCGACGGTTTTCTTCTTTTTTTTATACACTTTTTTCATTTTGAAAACTGGTCGTCTTTGTAACATAACATATGTATGTATTCTTGTAACAGTTCTTAGTTTCAATTTTTGGATCCTGTTTTGAATTTCAATAGTTACTGAGTATGTTCTTTGGATCCTTAGCTGCATTTTTTGTTTTGAGATTTGTGGTTGAATATTTTTGCTTGGATTTGAGCTAATTTGGTTTCATTTTTTGTTTCTTTTCATTTTGGGAAATGCAGATAATGGGGATCATCTCAAGGAAGATCTTTCCAGCTTGTGGGAGTATGTGTGTTTGCTGTCCTGCTTTGAGATCAAGATCACGACAGCCGGTCAAACGTTACAGAAAACTGCTTGCTGATATCTTCCCTAAATCCCCGGTTCGTGTCTTTACCACGTTATTTTAGGAGTTTTAGTTAATGCCTTGAAGCAAAGACACAAACACAAACACACATTTGCATGTTGATACCGGTAATAATTTGAAAAATCGAAGTAATTGAATGTAACCACATGCGTTGGACACTGGACACGAATTCAATCTGATAGGACTGTAGTGTTACGCAAGATAATGCTCTTATTTTGAAACCAATATGATCTTATAGAAAACCGACATGTATGTGGGGAACGTAACGTAGCATTCATTGCAAGGAGAAAATTGTTTTTCCTTCTCGAAGATTAAAAAAATTGAAGTTTGTTATTCATTGATATCGGTATTGATACGGCTCTATTACTATTGTATTCAATATCCCTCTCTCCCCAATAAAAGTAGTCATGTCTCTTGCCAATTATTACAAATTATTTTCGGTTATCACACGTTGTCAAAGTAAAGAAACTTGTATTATAATTCTAATAAACTGAGAATGCTTGTTGGTGAATCATTTTACTCAATTATATGTGTATATATGACCATATCTTTTCACTTTTACCATTTATTTGTTCATAAAGTAAAACCCTAGTATTCATGTTTTGTAATATTTGTCAGGATGAGCTTCCAAATGAAAGGAAAATTGTCAAATTATGTGAATATGCCGCGAAAAATCCTTTTCGGATTCCGAAGGTATTTATTCTTTTATTTCAGTCATATGTGGGTAATTTATTAAATTTAATTCAAAGAAGAGGAGGAAAATATGATATGTTTGAATTAGCTCAATCCATTTCTGAAGTATATTATTTCCGGTCTTTCTGCTAGATAGCAAAATATCTCGAAGAAAGATGCTACAAAGAACTGAGATCTGAACATATCAAACTAGTCAAGATTGTAGCAGAATCATTTAATAAGTTGCTTTCCATTTGTAAGGTTCAGATGTAAGTTTCTCAATTTTATCTTTCCATATCATGTTGGTGATTATTTTATGTCTCGGATCCTTTTCATCTGCGCATTTATGATATTGGATTCTTCTTAAAAGTTTTTCATTTATTATCTACATATTGCAGCGCATATTTCGCTGTTGATGTGCTTAATGTAATTTCCGAGCTCTTGGAATATTCCAAGGATGAGACTATCCAGACACTTGGTTGCCAATCCTTAACAAGGTTCATCTACTGTCAGGTGAATATATCGCTCTTTGTTTGTGTGGCTTCTGCATGAATGTAATTCTATAAGATCGAAATATACTTGGGTTTGTGTACTTTGAAACGAGTCACTGTGTACTACCGCAATGAATTAGTTGGTATCATTTTTGCATGTACTTTCATTCTACTGACACAATGAGTGAGCAGGTAGATTCTACTTACACTCACAACATTGAGAAACTGGTGAGGAAAGTATGCATGCTATCACAGGAGCTTGGCGAAACACGTGAAAATCACTGCTTGAGGGCATCAAGTTTGCAATGCCTTTCAGCCATGGTAATTAGTGCTCCATTCAAATTGTTGTCAGTTCTGGTTTTGTATGTTTACTGAAACATAATGTGCGTGTCAGTTCATTAAGTGCTTAGTATAACGTTCCATATGTTTATTTTCATGTAAAATTATATGGTTGTCGTGACTCGTGACTTTGTAATCGTTTCAGACTCTTCTAGAGGTACATTGTTTATTTAACTGCCTTTTTCTTGGCAGGTTTGGTTCATGACTGAATTTTCACACATTTTTGCTGATTTTGATGAGGTAAGTTATTGAGATCCTCCCCATTTAAACCATTCTTGCGCTTTAGTGAACCTACCTAATCCGGCAATTTTGTAACTTCCATTATGTTGTGGTTTTCTTTGATTGAGATAGCTTTTTCATAATTTTCATGGTGATTTTCTTTCTTTATTCTCAGTCAAATATGATCTCTAATTTGTTGGTTGATTCAAAATATAGATTGTTTACGCCACTTTAGATAACTATGAGTGGAGTAGACGAAGTGAAGATGCTGACGGGACAGAGGCTCATCACAATTGGGTGGACGAGGTTGTTCGGAGTGAAAGCCGGACTGGTTCTGTTGCTGGTAATGACAATCGCTCTAGTTGCTTGATCATCCAACCTCGGCCAGAAGTAAAGGATCCTTCCCTTTTAACTAGGTAGTATTTCCTATTCAGGAGCAGAGTGTTTTGACTTTTTTAGCTGTTTCGGCTGTGGCAATTGGTTTTTTACTCGGTTTTTTTCATTGCTGTTCTCTTATTAATTAATATTTTTATTGATTATTCTTCTAGAGAAGAAATTGAAAAACCTGAAACATGGGCTCAAATATGCATTCAAAGATTGGTTGAATTAGCCAAGGAAAGCACAACTATGCGCCGTGTATTGGATCCAATGTTTGTCTACTTTGATTCAAGGCAGCATTGGGCTCCTCAGAATGGTTTAGCAATGATGGTTTTGTCCAGCATGGCCTACTTCATCGAGAACACAGGTATTGCTCTCTCCTACCACTTCGATATCAATTGCTTTTAACTAATAAATCATTTTTTACCTTTAAAATTGTATGGAATTTAGGTCTTTGAAACAGTTATTAGCTTTGAATATTAATTGCTATATGTGGTTAAATCTTCCATTATTTCCCATGACGGTAATTTCCTTAATCTTTACCTTTTTCTTCAGGGAATCAACGGTTTATTCTAGCTTCTGTGATACATCATCTGGACCACAAAAATGTTATGAATGATCCACAACTTAAATCCTATGTTGTTCAAGTTGCCACATCTCTAGCCATGCAGATTAGATCAGGGAGACGGTTAGCAGAGATTGGTTTTGTCGGTGACCTTTGCAGGCATCTTAGGAAAAGTTTTCAGGCCTCCAGTGAATTTGTTGGAGAACAAGAGTTCAATTTGAATATCTCACTCCAAAGTTCCATTGAGAACTGCTTACTCGAAATCGCCAATGGGGTAGGTTTATGAATACACACATAAAAGCTAACTAAATTACAATTTACGATTTATTCAGCTACTAAACTACTGTTTTTTGTTGTTGGTTGACTAGGTCATTGATCCTCAACCACTGTTCGATTTGATGGCAATAACCCTTGAAAATATTCCATCCGGGGCTGTTGGTAAAGCAACCATTGGATCACTGATAGTCCTTGCTCGAGCACTCACTTCAGCATTGACCAACCTACGTTTGCAGCAGGTGCGTGGAGATTGCTGTTATTGAACTTTTATATGTTGTTGAGGAAGAGGCTTTTTTGTAGATTAATTGATTTTATCTTGGAATACATACATTTATATATTTCTTTTGTTTACATCTAGGGATTTCCTGAGTCTCTTCTCATGCAACTTCTAAAAGTGATGTTGCATTCAGACGTAGAAGCCCGCATTGGAGCACACCTTATATTTTCTGTACTTCTTTTACCAAGTTCCTTCCATACACATGAAGCTTCGTCTCTGCGGTCAAGATATCTAGATCAGCGCAATAAAAGACATTCTCATACTGCAGCTGCATCTGCTTCAATTACAGCTTTACTTGAAAAGCTCCGCAGAGGCAGAGAAGGTACCAATACAGATCATAATAATGGTGTTCATGATGACAAAGAAAGGGATGCTGTGGCCGAAGAATGGAAGCAGGGCTGTGGCTTAAAGGCTTCCCCTAACTTTTACAAACTCAGCTCAATCATTGATAGGGCTACAGGATCTACGAGTTTGACTGACACAGTAAGTAGCTGAATTGATCTCTGTCAATCGGTTTTTTAATTATTATTTATTCTTGATAAAAATTTACTATATTTTGGTATTGAATTGGGTTTCAGGAACCATATCTTATGAAACTAAGTGAAGATCAAATGGGCCAGCTGCTTTCTGCCTTTTGGATTCAAGCCAATCTTCCTGATAACTTACCTTCAAATATTGAAGCAATAGCTCATTCATTCATATTAGCGCTAATTGTTTTACGCATAAAGGTAGTTTTTCCGTGCACATTCACGTTGTCTTAAATTGTTTTTGTATCCCAGTGGTTTCACTTTTACTGCTTAATCTACTTTCATGCATGTAGCCAAATCATACAATATAAATTGAGTATTAGTAATGTTTTATCATGAACAATGAATCATTGTTCTGATTGTTTAAATCGCTAAAAATGTCATGTTGCAGAACCTAAAAGACAGAGATAACCTGGTGATCCGCTTCTTCCAGCTTCCTCTGTCTCTCTGGGCTATGTTGTTGGACCCAAGTAATGGTATGACCTATAGACTGTTGTAATGTGTATTATTTAATTTCAAAAGAATTAAAACTATTTTTTTATTGTTTAAAATAGTAAATGAGAATTTAAGAATGCAAAACATGATATATTTGTGTTCTAGCAGGAACGTTGCCCCCTGCATGTCAGAGGTCTATCTTTGTTTTATCTGTTGGGATGTTGGCATTTGCCTGCAAAATATATCAGATCCATGATCTGAATGACGTGTTTATGTCGTTAGCAAAATCTGAAGTGAGTGACTGATCTTTTTTACTCCTTAATGTCAGTATGAAAGTTTGTGTTTTATGCTCTCTCCTAAAAATACATCTTAACGGTAGCATGCTTCCATATATTCAGGTTGATCCGTTCTTGGGTATCAGTGACGATAATCAAGTATATGCTAAGATCAATGTGGATTTAAGAGAGTATGGTACTGCTGCTGATAATCAGTTAGCCGCGTCAACATTATCTGAGCTGAGGAACAAAATAACTGAATATGACCAGACCATAAAGAATGTGTTGGTTCATAATTTGACGAACTTCACCGAGGTATTACGGTTTATTTAGGGACTATAATTTTTTTCCTAACGTACAGCTCACTCACTTTCTGTTGTTCCTTTTTCTTTTCTTAGTTGGATGCAGATAACCTGGCTGTGTTACTGTCAGAATCATTCAAGCCTGATGAAGACTTTGTGTTCGGTCCACAGTCGATTCTTGATCAGAATCAAATTACTTTTCATTCTCAGGAGTCACTGTCGATTGATGAGGTATGCATTATCAGTTTTTTGTAAGAAGACGTTGTCCTTCGCAGTGAAGCATACATGTTTACATACGAAACTAGTTTAGAATACCTGGTAATTTTTTATAATTTTTTGTTTTTCAGGATTTCCCCTCAAATTCAGGAGGCGAAGATGACATAATTAGTGAAGCTTCTGTCTCTAACCTTTCTCGATTCATTCCAAAGATGCCTGCATCCCCTCCGCAGGCCCATGTTATCAGCATTGGACAACTTATGGAATCGGTACACATTCTCTTGTTTGCATATACAAATTTTCAAATAACATGATCATTAACAAGTACTATATTATTCGACGGAAAACCTTTACTTAAACTTTAAAAAGCATACAACCTCAACAGTGCATCCATTTCTTTTAGGCACTAGAGGTAGCAAGTCAAGTGGCAGGAACATCTGTCTCCACTTCTCCCCTCCCATACAACACCATGGCTAGCCAATGTGAATCACTTGGAACATGTTCACGGAAGAAGCTTTCAAATTGGTTGACCTTCGAGAATCATTACACTCAATCACCTGATAAGTCGTTTCTGGCCACTGCTCGTAACAGTAACTCAGCACTTGAAAAGGTATGCCGCCTTCAAGTCAGTTTATCTAAATAGTCATTTTGGCTTCCAACAACTATCTACGATTGTTTACTCTTTATTTTTTCTTTACATCTGTGCAAGATACATCGGTACATTGTACGAGATCTTTATATACTAAAGTCTTGATATATTGTTGTAGGAAGCATATGAGGGTGGGAATGCATCTGCATTGCTTAGAGACCCCATGAAGCTGCCTCCTGCTAGCCCATTTGATAATTTTCTCAAGGCTGCTGGATGTTAGCTAGTTTACATGTTTCATGTTTAAATCTACTACTACTATGTTAATGTTTATTCTAGATATTATTTTACTAGACATTGAATTTCAAGAAATGGTAGGCATGACAAAACTTTAATTAGCATTTTAGTCCTTCTAACAACTATGTAAATCTTGGAACTTAAGCCATGTAATATTTGTATAATACTAGTTGCTAACTATTTGTTAACTAAATTGTTTTAATGATGGAATCCTCAACTGTTTTGGGTGGACCAGGGATCTGCATGTATGAGCCCACTTAACTGTTTTGGAGTCGGTGGAATTAGTGACATCTCGTGTGCAATTATACAATTGTGTCAGTATTAAATTTTTAACTGTTTACACTTGACATAATTCACAAAGTATATTTTGATTTATTTTTTATGAAATGAATTACAATTGAGCCAATAAAATTAGTACATCAAATATGGTGAGTTTAGTGACAAAAATAAAATAAATAAAATGTGAGTTTATTTCTTCTAGGAATTGCACTATATTTATTCATTTCTGGTTTCACTCATAGAAGCAATCCATGGAATTGAAGCATGTTGTAGTGTGTTAGAGCAGTCTTATATGCTCAAATATGTCAAAATATAAAGTATATTTTCGATATTGTATTTTCAGATAAAATATCCTACTTTTGGTATAATGGCGGATTTTAGGAATTTGGATTCTCTACTACATTTTTTGTCGAACCCTCGTTTGATTCTCAAAGAAAAAAGAATCATATAAGAAGAGAGAAAAAATATAGATAAATGGTTGAGATTATGATTGAACAAGAAGTACGAGTGAAAGGCTGGAAACTGGAGAAGATCCAAATTCGGATTTTGGAGGTGGGTTGAGAAATCCGCATTCGATTATGAACACTGTTGAAGGGTTGTCTAGATGCCATCTCACAGCTATTGATCTGTCATAGTTCATTTATGACCCAAATGCACACAAACTGCAGCTCTATCTTAGTACTACAAAACTGCTTTAGTGACCATGCAAACTGAGGTTTATTTGGTGTCAAGTAATATATTTTTCATTTATTTTATAAAGTCTTAATTAATTTCAAGTTTTTTTGCCTCAATAGAAAATTAACTTTAAGTTCTAATCATACCAAAAGGAAATTTGATTTAAGTATCTTTTATAAATTTCAAACTTCAGAAATTTTAGAAATATCAAAACTTTGTTTCCATTGTTTTTGAAAATACATTCATTCAAAACTTGTTTTCCATCTCCCCTATCAAAATTGTCCAAATCTTTAATCTCTTATCATTAATTATTATTAATGTATTTAAAAATAGGGGAAATTACACTCACCTCCCCTAAGGTCTATTAAAATGACACTGACACCCCTTCCAATTTTAAATCTTAGAGCATCTCCAATAAGAGTATCATAGAGAGTTTCATAGACCAATGATCCGTACTTTATATTTTTATATTATTGGACTTCCATGACGTGGCATACAGAGTATCAAAATTGATGATACGGTACCTTATTTAATGTACCGTATCATCAATTTAATATTGCCATTTTTTATATATGAAATTAAATATAATTAATTACTTGTTAATAATGTATGATACCCAATATGGTATCACCATTGAAGCAAAATATGTATAAGTTGCATAAATATTACATGACATTGTAGAAACTACTTTTTAGTGATGTATGATACCGAAAATGGTATCACCATTGGTGATGCTCTTACACTAACCTCCCTTATCAACTAACACCGTTAACTTTCAGTTAACTTTTTTTTCTTCTTGTTTTTTTATGTGTTCAAGTTCAATTTTTTACCAAAAAGCCTGTTAAAAATTATCTAAGGCTACAATGAAAGGCATGAAACCACACACAATTACAAAACTAAACAAACTCCAAAAGGACCAAAACACTACAATAACTATGTACTAACCAATGATGACAAAGAATGGAAAACAAACGATGTGTCTCAACCTGGAAACAAATTAGATTAATCTCACCTTCTTTCTTCTTATTTTTATCTCCAAATTAAAATATAATGCCAATATAAAAGAGGGCAATCGATCCATTCTTTGCTTAGGATTCTCTAAGATAACTTCATCACCATTTAATCTCTTGTCCCACTAATTTGTTTTCTCCAAATTCCCTCTTTTTGTAACAATTCTTTGACATGTGAAAACAATACACTGTCAATTTACTTCATCACCCTCCTTTTTTTTTTTGTTACTAATTTGTTAAAATATGTGAAAAGTGTAACAATAAAATGCCAATTTGCTGATGGGAAAATAATATAGATCCAATTCATTGATATGTGGTTCAATATAGAGAGGAGGTTAGTGTTAATTCTCTTTCGGCAATAGAGAAATCCTAAAATTCTTTTTTTTTTACAAGAACAAGAAAATCCTAAAATTCTTAATCAATGCAATTATGCAACTAAATTTTTTTTTTTTTTACATTTAATAAATTAATTTACTTTATCTTCTTTTTCCCCATAATCAATAACCAATAAAAATTCTTTTTACATTTTCCCATAAAACTTGTTTTAAAGAAAAAACAAAAAATCATATTTCAAATTATCATATTATATTTTTCTTAATAAGTATGATTTTTTTATTTTATTTATAATATGGAACAAGGAGTATACCTAATATCTAATTTACATCTTTGTTTGGAATGGTCAAAGGAAAAAGGAATGAAAAAATTTGACATTTAATTTGATTAGCTACTACTTGAAGTATTTGACGGATGAAAAACAAGGTTATATTTAGGGGAGTAATTGCCAATATTTCCTATTTAGTGGATCAAATACACTCAATTTGGTAAGACATCAATTTTAGTTTATAGCTTATACTCACATATGGTAGGGAAAAATATACCTTTTATTTTTTCAGATTGCTTAATGTGCATCTAAGGAATTTTATTCTTTGAGTTATAAAAATTGAGTAAACTTTACATTATTTTCAATTTCTTTTTATTATAAAAAAAAGTTTGTCTAACATGTGTAATAATTATTTATTAAAATATTATACATTTAATATAAGATATACAAATTACAATACAAATTTACTATTTTAAACTTTTTAACATATACAAATTTGCATATGATAGAAAAATTCTATAAAAAATATACATTATTTACTCCATTTTGTTTTTATGACGCATTTACTCCATATATTTAAATGGCAAATTCTCACTAAAATTTAAAGGAAGAAATTGAAAAAACTAAAGAAAGTTTATGTTAGGGGTCCTACTGAGCAGACCTCATTACGAAGGGATGCCAACCGAGAAAAAATGATTGAATAGTTGTCAGGTCCATCTCCATGAATGGAGGGTTCCACTTCCAGAAACTGTTCCTCCCACTCCCAGTTACAAACTCTCACTTCCCTTCCTGTCATGTCTTTTGTGTTTGCACTACTGCTAATTAAGACTACCCTTTGTGGTTACATTATTAGTTCATAAAGAAATAATATAAAAAATTATCTTATAAAATTTTTATTTTTAGGATAAAATTTTTATTTTTAGGATAAATAGTCATTTTAATATCTCAATATTCAACTCACTCAGTGTCATTAAAATCCCCCACTGAGTAAAAACTATTAAATAATTTCTGAATCTACAGTCCGTTAGTTAGTTTAGTCATAAAATTTGATCATTAATTCAACAAAAAAGAGGACGTTGTATTTTTTTGGATAGACATCAGCTTGATGCGTTGGCATGAGGTATCATATTATTTTATGATAGCTAGTGTTTTTATAGATCCCTTGTGAATACAACCCTTAATTTATTATAACAAGAAAAACAAAGGGATATATTACAAAAGACAATTGTTATAAATTATTTAATTAAAAAATGTACAAATGTGTTTTTTAAAATATTTTCATTTCTTGGTTAAAAAAATAGCTTTTCATTTCGGATGTTAATTTATTTTAATTTTTTTTTATATACTAATTAATGTGAAAATGACTCGCCTTTTTAGTCTTAAATTTAGTTTTCTGGCCTATTCACAAATTGATAAACATCTAACATGATTCATTAGTCGAAAAAATAGAAACATCTAACATGATTATGTCTGAATGTAGTCCAATGTTTCACTCTTTTTTTCTTATAAATCAAATCCCTACCTAACATTAGGGCATTTCATATAACTTATAAGGTATTTAGTCAAAAAAAAAAAAACTTAGGTATTATAATGATGGTTGTTTTATAGACCTTGAAACTTAGGTATTATAATGATGGTTGTTTTATAGACCTTGTACTAGTACATCATATATGAATGTGATTCAGCCTAGGACGAAAATGGTTTAAGGGGTAGTAAATGGTCACGTGTTTGATATTACTTGTTTGGGAAGAATTCATTTTATTTGTTTGTTCTATAAAGTTATCGATGAACATTAGTCACAATTAAACTGCGCTAGCTGAAAACTTAATTTCTTCCCTTTTTGTTAAATCTACACATTTATCGAATGCTTGTTCAATTCTTGCATTTAGGGATGACAATTTACCCATACCCAATGGGTACCCACAAAAAATACCCACAATGGGTAGGGTAAAAACCCGCATTTTGGGTATGAGCGTGAGTATGGGTAATTACCCATAAAATTGAGCGGGTATGGGTGCGGGTACGGGTACCTTTGTACCCACCCCATATACCCACATAATATATTTTTATTTATTTTAATTATATTATTATATAATAATATATATAAATCAATTTTAAAAAATACAATATTATTATACTATAATACATTTTTAATAAAAAAAAATTATTTATAACATATATAATGCAAATATGTCAAAGAGAAATGAACTTTAGCATGACATTACTAATAATTTTGTTTATAATTTTCATGAATCAACATTAAAATCTTTGAAATTTTTTTAATTCTATTAAAATGATATGATATTTTATAATTGATCAATTTATTTTTAGCAAAAATACGGGTAACGGGTATGAGTACTTAGGTACCCATAGGGTATGGGCACGGGGAGAAAGATTATCACCCACACAGATATGGGGATGGGTACGGGTATTTTTTCAAACTGCGGATATGAGGATGGGGACTATAGTACCCTACCCATACCCTACCCATTGCCATCCCTACTTGCCTTTCTTGGTACTTTTAAAATCCCATCTCTTCATATTTTGAAGATCAAGATTTCCCTATTATTTTTTCGTGTTATCTCCTAATCATCAGAAAAGGGAATTGAATTTTTAGTCCTAAATTATATAAAAATAGTAAGTAGTCATTAATGTATATGAAATAATTAATTCATCAATTTAGTTTATA
Source organism: Trifolium repens (assembly GCA_030408175.1). NCBI lineage: Eukaryota > Viridiplantae > Streptophyta > Magnoliopsida > Fabales > Fabaceae > Trifolium > Trifolium repens. The sequence continues at coordinate 48,055,795 of CP125836.1, read as the reverse complement.
AAATATATAAAATCCAGTCTATTTAATCCATACATTTTAATAGTAAGGATTAAATTGATTTTTTTTTTGGTACAAAAATTGATTGATTTTATATATCATATATATGGACAAGGAGATTTTGTCAAAAAATATATGTACAAGGAGGCATAAGATTAAGATTACTAAATGTCTCTCAGTTATTTATTTATTTATTTATTTATTTTGGTCAACGTATCTCAGATATTTATTAGTCATTATGATGTTATATAATACTCTCTTAATTTATTTAAAAGGATGATTTTATATATTTATGGACTATTTATTATATTTGTATACTTTAGAAAATAAATTAGTACGTGAGACGATGATACTTATAGGAGACTAAGGGTCCGTTTGGTTCGAAGTTTTTGGAGGGGAGGGGAGGGGAGGTGAGGGAATATTTTAAATTTTGGTGAAGTAATTTACTTTTTTACTCTTAACCTTGTAAACTCAAAATAAGGATTAAATTATAATGGATATATTACGTCAAAAAAAAAATTTAATGGATATATAACAAAAAAAAATCTAATAAGTAGAAAACCTAAATTTTTTTTGTTGTAAAAAAAAAATAAAACCTAGAATTTTAATATTCCAACAAGGATAATTTTGAATTTTAATAAAAAAATAAGGGTAATTTTGTCAACATAATAAATCCCTCCCCTCACCTCCCCTCCCCTCCCCTCCTTCTCAATTGAACCAAACAGACAGTTAGTTAATAATTTATTTATAATATAATAAATAGCTTATAATCTTCTTGAACAAAAAAAAAGCTTAATTTTTGTGTACTTGAATATCTCTTATATTATAAGCTTCTTACGTTTAAGTTAACTCATGTCCTTTAAGAATTATATGGTGTATTTACTACTAGACTACATTAATCAATTTGATATAATTTTATATCGATATGTAATAAGTATGCAATTAATGCCTAATTAATATAATTTTTTCCCTCTATCAAATATTAAAAATTTATATATAGTCGTTTTGCAAAAAACATATATTCAACAATGATGAAAAAAATGTTAATTTATTGATTTCACATTATGAATAAAGCATACTTCATCAGACCATCACAATCTCGCAGGTGCATTGCAATATTTAACTTTCACAAGACCAGATAATTTCTTATGCAGTTCAACAAGTTTGTCTATTTATGCATGACCATAAAACACAACATATGTCAGCTTTGAAGCGTATCATTCTTTATATTCATGCCACTCTTGATTTTGGCCTTCACCTATATCACTCATCTATCAACAAACTTGTTTCTTACACTGATGTAGATTGGCTAGATGTCCAGACACTAGACGATCTACATCTGGCTATTGTGTATATCTTGGTGACAATTTGATTTCATGGTCTGCCAAACGACAACACACACTTTCTCGGTCTAGTGCGGAAGCCGAGTACCGCGGGGTGGCTAATGTAGTCTCAGAATCTTGTTGGATCAGAAACTTACTCTTAGAACTACATGGCCCGATTACAACATCTACTCTAGTCTATTATAATAACGTGAGTGCAGTTTATTTATCCGACAACCTAGTTTAACATCAATGCACCAAACACATCATGGATATATATTTTGTGCGTGAAAATGTTGCTCGCGGCCAAATACGAGTTCTAGATGTTCCTCATGCTATCAAATTGCTGACATCAAGGACTTCCGTTGCAACTCTTGGATGATTTTCGTGATAGTTTCAACATTTGTCAACCTCCAGTTTCTTTTATGGGGTGTATATTAGACTATAAGACTATTATAGACATATCACTATATTGAGAATAATAATAATTATAAATTGATTAGTCATAATTATATAAGAAACTATTATAGAAACTTTCATCGTATATAACAAAGCACAAAGAAATAAAAATGGCAAGACCTATTATTATTCGTACAATTCATTTCTTTTAAGAAATGTAAAGGATCCCTACTCAAAAATACCATGACTTGCATTACAATTATTTATTTATTTTTTGACAAAAATTACAATTATTTATTTATCACCCAAAAAGTGGGGAACACTTTGTCGTCCATTTGTTGTTAACTTTGATTATATTAAGCACCTCTTTAGAATCTTTTGTATTACATCATCTTCATATGAAAAAACAAATAATTAGTATTTTAAACGTGGGTTAAAATCAAATGACACCAACTAATTTGACATTAAATGTTACATTTTTCAATAACGTTTTAATCGATATAAATTTTATAAAATTCACCGTGGGATTGAAAGTTTATATCATATAGATCATTTATGTAAAACTTCAAACAAATCCAAAATCATTTAATATGTTATTGAGATATATACATCAAAATTAACAGTTTGTACCTTTTTTTAAATATCGTTAATTTTTAGGAATAGGAGTACATTTCAAACAAAAAAAGACTATAGGAATCTAGTCACTAAATTATTGGACAAGAAAAATTAAATATATAATGAAAGAAAAAGACACTAATCATAATTTTAAAGAATATAATCATTAGGAAATTAAAGTGGGTTTTGAAAAGTGGGTTGTTACACTAATATTGTGACTTATACATTAGTAAAAAATTAGATATTATTTGGCCTAACTTATTTTAAATTTTTTTATTTGATAGAATGGGAGGATAGACCAAACAGAATTTTAAGAAGTTCTTGATAGAAAAAATTGCTTAATTTTTATGAGTAAAATACATAGTTAAAAGATTTTTTAAGCTAAAAAAACAGCAATTACCATACAACTTCAGTCTTTTTCTTTCTAAATGTTTTTATTTTCATTTTTAACTTTCAGATAGCTTTTAATTATAACCTAAAATGTCGAGTCAAACGAGCGTTTGATCTGCTAAAAAACAAGGGACATGACAACTTTAGTTGTACTGTGTTTGATTTTAAAACTGTTTATGGTACTGGACAAATTGGGGGCCAAGAAACAGGACAAAAACTGAAATTATTGTCCCCCACTGAACCACGGGATAACTTTTTGTCCTTTGCACAAGTTGTCTAAAATACTAAAATAATATTTTGTTCATCAAACATCGTACAACATAAAATTTGTTTCATATCATTAACGTTTGTCATGTGTTGTTCTGTCTTGTACTATTCTATCCAGTATTTATATTTTGCAGATTAAACGGACGTCTATCAACTCGTTTCAATTTTTTATTACATTTTATAGGTTAATATTATTTATATCACTTTCAATTTAATATCTTCAATTTTGTTTTTATGATTAAAATGAATACATCATTATACATAACAACTTGATAAATATACGTGAATAAATCTCTCGATTTTTATTGAAATTCATTTATTTATCATTTCTCTTTCACTTTTATCAGTTCATAAAATACGTGAATAAATCTCTCGATTTTTTCAAATTTTTATATTTCAACCATCATTTAACTTTTCTCAAATTTTTTTAAATTTAAATATTATTTTATATCTACAAGTCAATAATCCATTAATACACATTATTTAATTTCTTCAAATTTTTTTCCGATTTGAGAGAATTTATTTTCATACTAAAATACACTAAAAATGACGATAACTCTGGCGCAACATAATGTGAAATCCAAATCCGACCAATGGCATATAGTTACGTGGGTGATTGTTGTCATGTATTGTTGGAAAGGAGTGAGTGACACCTACGAACTGAGAGTACGGCCTATACAAACCTAATAATAATAATCACCTTAACCTTGTCAAATCTTTCCCACTGTTTCCTTTTGTTTCTTTCATATATCTCCTCTCTTTGCCACATCTTTCTATATCTCTCTCTCTCTAGATTTTTCTCTCTTTCTTCATCTTCTCCAACTCCAAGTGTGTGTGAGTGAGAGAGAGAGTGTCCTTTTGGTTTTTTGGAAAAGAAAAGCAAACAACAACGTCTGATATTTTTCAGGTGAGTGCATACTATACAACCGTACACCAATCCAACTTAACTTACTTCTTCTTCGTAATTTCCTATCGGATCACTATCAACTTACAGCTCACCTCAGTACTGTTTCTAATTTCTAACTTTCTTTCTTCTCCCACCACCAGCTAGCTAGCTAGGGTACTACATGTTGATTCTATTACTAATGCTCTCTCTAGTACTTTAGTTTCAATTAGATCTTGTTAATTAGTTACTACTGTTTAAATGTGCTGCCTAGCTAGCTAGCTGCATCATATGTATCTAATTAATTTCTTTACTATATTTACAAGTTGAGCCATGATGATGGTTACAAAAACGTTAACAATATTTCTTCTGCTCAATTGCAGCATCTAGGTGGAGGAGGAGGAGGAGGTGGTGCTAATAATAATAATAACTACCTTCTTCAAATGGATCTAATTGGATCAGATATATCGGATCGGATTCTCAAGAACCAGATCGCCACTCACCCCCTCTATCCAAATCTACTTTCTGCTTTTATTGATTGCCAAAAGGTAATTACTTTTCTTTTATTATGATATGATATGAATATGATATGATGATTATGATTAAACCACACCAAAAATTATCTTAAATGGATTATCAATATTTTAAAACACTAAGTAATTCAACCAAACTATTGAATTCAAGTGGTTTATGAGCTCTTCTAAGACAAATTCTTCTCAATAAGAACATATATAAAAAACTAAGAACCTATTTATGGACTATTTTGGTAATTTTATAATTAATAATTAATAAAATATAAATACTCTAAAATTGTATTAAAGGTTGGGGTACCATCAGAAGTTGCATCCCTTCTTGAAGAAATAGGGCGTGAAAGCCACCACAACAATACTCTCCGTCAGATTGGAGATGATCCTGACCTTGACCACTTCATGGTAATATCTTTTTTCTATTTTTTTATTTTCAAATTGAAATTCCTTTTTTATAGTATTTCTTATCAGTTGGATATATATGGAAAAACTTTTTTGAATAAAAGATAAGGTTAGATTAATTATTTTTTATTTATTTAATACTACACTTGATATTATATATATATAGGAATCATACTGTGAAATTCTTCATAAATACAAAGAGGAATTGTCCAAGCCATTCAATGAAGCGACAATGTTTTTGTGTAATATTGAATCACAACTAAGCCAACTCTGCAATGGCACACAACAAGCAATGTCATCTGATTATAACAACCGTTCAGGTAATTAAATTGGATTTCATATACTACAAACAATAATGCCTTTAAATATTTTGATACTTTTCTTTGGTCAAGATTTTGATACTTTTCTTTATCTGACAAATATTTTAATTTTAGCTCAAATACTTCTGTACACGAATGGCCGTGGCCCCTCTTGTTTTCTGTTTTTTTATAACAGGAATGGCCCTTTATTTCTGAATGTTCATAATGGACGATTTAATAATTTTTTAACTGCTAGTAGTATACTTGTACTAGTAGATATGAATTTGGATCTCCTCCGCTATACAGAATGATGTTGTTTGATCTCAACCTTTGATAATTATTTTTGGGGCTCTCGTTACCGGTTTAATATAATTTGGGAGTCAATTATGATATCAAATGGTTTTAGCCTCTTCCGATTACAGTTGCAGAGATCGAACTCAACCTTTGATTTTTAGTAGTAAATGCTAGCTGTCAACATCATAGCATAATTAATGAACGATTTACATGATATAAAAAACTTATAAGGATGGATATGAAAGGATCCAAATCCTAAATATATAGGAAATCTTTATATTGAGGCCCGCTTTACCACCATATCTCTTATGAGTGCCTTTTAATTTAAAAATAAAATAAATTATTTTCATAGATATATAGTGACTAGGGCGACATTGTGCCAGTATTTTAAAAATCGAACCGAACATCAAACTGTCAAAGGCAGGGACGGATCCATAAATTTGAATGAGTGGGGTCAAAATTATATCATAAATAAAAATATTAGTTATATTTATCAATATTATAATTTTTTAACAGTTTTTTAAATAAAGTTAGTTTTTTTGGTTGCTTAATCAATACTCTTAAGACACTTATCATTATTCTTATAAATTATATAATTTATTGTAGCGCACTGAATCGATTATGTAGAGACAATATTATCATATAAGTAAGCCACCATATTTAGTCTAGTAATGAGGCGTTTGGATAAAAATAAAATGCACAAAGTACTAGGTTCGATCTTCATTGACGATATTATAAACAAAAAAAATTATATCATATAAGTGGGGTCACGTTACACAAATATATAAGTATTATATAAAAATAAAATAAGCAACTGGGGGCAGCTGACCCCACTGCCCCCACAGTGGATCCGTGCCTGGTCAAAGGTATTGGGTCACTGATTCATTGGACGAAGCACTAGGTTAATAGTCGAACCGCGTAACTAAATCGGATAATTCGGTTGAATAAATCGGTCTCTATAACAAAACTAGATAAGTATTAAATGAGGTTGAACCAAATGACTCGATCTCTAAAAAAAATCATGACACCTAAAAAATGTGAAAATTTTAATAGTTCATTCATTAAATTCAAATTTTAAACATAGTCATCACACACACAACAAAATAGTACAAATGCAAATAAATTCTGAACAAAATATAACTCCCGTATTCGTACGAATCATATCCGTTCTCACTCTCTGACTTTTTAATTTCAATTTTAATAAAAAAAATTTTAAAAAAGAGATTCAAATTTGCGCCGTTTCAGGTTTTTTTTTAAATAGTAAGCATTGAACCGGCCGGTAACTCCGGTTCCTATTGATTTAATTGCATATCTGGTCCAACAACAGGCCGGTAACCTTTCTAATTCCCAGTTCAATCGTCGGTTCGGTCTGATTTTTAAAACACTACATTGTGCAAGTGCAATCAAATCCATCACACATGACTCAAAAATTTGATGGCCCAATTTTTCATAATTTTATTCTCCCCTTTTTATTGAGACACCGCTCCAGGGGCGGACATGTGTGAGGCATGGTGTGGCTATAGCCACACCAGCCCACCCCATATTTTTTTTTAAAAAAAAAATTTTAAAAATTTTAATGTTATTTTGTATACATATTTGTACAAATATTAATGTAAATATTAGTTTAGAGTTTATTATTGATAATTGTAAATTATTCGGTACACATTAGTTTAAGTATTAGTGCAAATATTAATTTATATTCTATTATTGATGATTTCAAGTTATTCGTTATACATAGTGTATTATTTTAAGTTATATAATTTAATTTTATAATAATCAACTTTGAATTTGTTTGTCAAAAAATAGTGGATAACTAATTGAATTAATAGTATTATGTAAAATTAATGATTGAACTATCATATAAATATGAAATGACATAAAACAATAAGTTTAATTTTTTCAAGTAAGATGATATGAATAAAATTGAAAATAAGTTATAAGCTAATTGAATTAGTTTATCAAAATAAACTATAAGCTGGTATAAGTTTGAATTCTATATATTTTGGTCAAACGTAAAATTTTGCGAAGTATCAAATAATAGTAATATGCATTATTTAATGTATATTTAATAAGTTATAATCCTTTATTTTATACGTATAGAAATTTCGTGATTTTCGATATAGTTTGTTAGTTTGTTGATTTTTTTTCTTCTTTGAATTATTATTTTTTGGTTTGTCGATGTGCCTTTTTTGGATATACATGTTTTATTAGAAGTAATTCCATAAATTGTTTGTTGTTTAACTAAAATTATTACGATGAATAATTTTTTTCTAGTAGCGCTTATAATTTTTAGCCACACTGATATTTTATGTCCAGGTCTGCCCCTGCACCGCTCCATTATTTGTACCATTTGACAATACAATATAGAGCCTTAATTGATGATTTTTCTTCATAAAAGTTGTATTGACATGTTATTTATAATTAAATAAAGTAGTTTGAGTTTTTTGTGTTTCATTAAAAATAAAATTGTATTTTTCCGTGACAAAATATAAGCAAAATTCATCTGAAATTTATTGTATAATTAATGTATTTGGTTTATAATATAGTCAAGATACATTAATTATGCATTTAACCTAAAAACTTGAATTTGGCTTATATTTTATTATGGAGAGAGTACTTACTTTTTATTAGTTGTTTAATTTGTTTTTTTTTTACTAATGTTGTTTAATTTTTTTAAAATTAGAAGAAGGTCTAAAAAAAATGAGATGCTGAATTATTGTTACAATTTTAAGGATGTGCAAATATCATTGCGGGTTAGTCTTAATGTTCATCCTTTTTAAACTATATCGCAAATTCGCAATGGCCCTAGTGTTATGTACACCACTCTTTTGAGTGTGTTTGTTTTGTACGGTAATACGGCTAGTTCTTTTGATTTTGAACAAATTTCTATAAGGATAAATCATACGTATAGTACAAGTCAAATAATTTTTTTAACATTGGATCATATATGCTTTTATGTCCTTTGACCAGTTGTTAAATGTTAGTACACTTGTATCTCTCAGCTGTGATGACCAAGATTTAGGGATTTGAAATATTTATATTCAAAAATCTTATATTCACTTACATTTAGTGTAAATATATTAGAAGAGAAATAATATGGTAGGTGATAATGATAAAATTGACCTCAAAAATAAACTAAATCTAGATGAATGTATGATTTTTAAATGTAGAGAATCTAAATCCAAGATTTAGATCATTTTGGAACTTTTTATTAGGAAAAGAAAATACAAAACTATACTAGTATAACCTAGGTGAAAAGTTTAGGCTCTGAGTTGCATGCATGGTGACATTAATATTTTGGCATATACTTGAAATTCCTATAGGTGAAATGTTATGTGTTGTTTCTTTATTGAGTAGTACTATGAAAGAGACAGTCGGCAACATTATGCTTCATGTACGTGAAAGGGAAAGCCTATTGTTGGATCCTCATTATAAGAAAATGTTGTAGGGGGGGACCATTTTAATACATTGACATCAAAATCTGGAGCAATAGAAAGTATAGGGTTATGTACCAAAAAAAAGGAAGAAAGTATAGGGCTGACTCTTTATGTCCTATATATACTTCCATTTCATGATTATAGCACTACACCTTGTGTCTATGCTTTTGTTCTTTAATTTTTCAATTTTTTTTTCTCTTAACCCTCCGGTTCCGGTGGAAAAGATCCTGTAATTTGAACTCCGGTCGAGAAATAAGTAAAGTGTGTAGTCAATAATTGTTTCAATTAGGATTCAAACTTGGTTCTTTTGAACGATTTGTCCTTAACTGAAGCGCATTAGCCACTTGAACTCTAACGCTGTGTTTGCTTAGTATGTTTTTTTGTTGGAAGCCTTTTGATTCAATTTGCTCCTTTTTTCTTTTTCTTTTGGGTCAGATGAGGCAGCAGGGACATCGGAGGATGAATTGAGTTGTGGAAGGGTTGAAGCAGTAGAAGTTCATCATGAAATTTGTGGCACATCATGTCAAGGTGATAAAGAGCTTAAAGAAATGCTCCTTCGTAAATATGGAGGTTATCTTAGCAACTTGAGAAAAGAATTTCTAAAGAAAAGGAAAAAGGGTAAACTACCAAAGGATGCTAGAAAAGCTTTGATGGATTGGTGGAATGTTCACTATAGGTGGCCTTATCCCACGGTAATTCAAATTAATATCAGATACTCCCTCCGTTCTAAAATATAAGCAAAAATGAGTCGAAAAAACTTGATGTATTTGGTTAAAGATTTAGACCAAATATATTACTTTTGTTGACCAACTTTTACTTATATTTTGGCACGGAGGAAGGAATGCATACTAATATACTATAGCATATCATATGCTTATGTTAACTATTATGCAACTAAAAATGTTAACTAGCACATGTATATGTTGTCTGTCGAATCATTTGTAAGAACTTGAGTTTAAGTTTTGGTCAAATTTACTTATCTCTTGATCGAGTTCTAAATTAATAGGGCCCCTTTCTCTGAAAACTGGAGGGTTAATTAAGACAGACAACATTTGTAAAAAGTTGACTTGAACTCCAAGTCACATAATAACAACTAGAGATATTTGTACCATGTATGTTCTTCTACATCACTATAGAGAAATGCCTAATTAATTACATATAAATGGATTGAAAGTTTGATTATAATTTTCAGGAGGAGGAGAAAATGCAACTATCAGAAATTACTGGACTTGATATAAAGCAAATAAATAATTGGTTCATAAATCAGAGAAAAAGACATTGGAAACCATCTGAAGATATGAGATTCGCCATTATGGAGGGTGTAAGTAGCACCGGCATAACAGGACCTCTGTAATTTAATTCTGCATATGATCGAAGTGGATTCGTCAATTCATGTTATAATGTGATCGAAGTTTACCCTTTTGCTTGAGTGTGATGGAGATGATATTGGTCCAAAAGTTCAACCTAGAACAATATGCATGTGTTAATTTTTGTTCCATTCAGCTTGTATACAAACAAACACAATGTGTTCAAAATACAGTATGGTAGTTAAAATATTACTAGCTAGTAGTTTATCTTGTTCCATGAATTTCCATATTTCAGAACCTCATTATTTTATTTTATGACAATTTGTATAGACATGTGCAATTATGTTGATTTTAACTACATACCTCTTATTTGTATTTTTTTTCTAATTTTTTTTTTTTATCTTGGTCGATTATCAAATTTATCACTTGGTTTTGATTTATTGTTAGATTGGGGTGTAACGCCCCAAAAATTCTTGTTACTAGTTATATAATTATATAACTAGTGAAACATATATTTGTTTCATGTCTCATTTTAATTATAAACCTGTATATTAAATTTTTTTGTAGCTATGACTTTTTATTTTATTTTAATCGTGAAATTCTTGAACTGAGCGGTGAAAACTACAAGGGTATGAAAGGAAAAATTCTTCTTCACTTATGAGACGATGTATATTATTTATATATGCTATTCTGAAAGACAAATCGCCTTCTATTATTAAAACCAACCTTCCATGTGATGTTGACTGTTATGAAAATGGAATCGATCTAATTGTCTTAGCACAAAGTTCACAAACATCAACATATTTGCTAGTATTCGTGGTTGTTTTGATCAACACAATAATAATTGAGCATTATTTGACTAATTATTAGACTATTAAAGACTTATTATACCGATTTAACCTCGCTAAGATTTTCACTACAATAAAATTGGAAAGCGGCGATGGTTAAATTGAGTATGTGGCGGTGACTGCATTCTGTCAAATGCACCAGTCTGTCGTCGAGTAATAATTCACACTCTAGGTGTCTAGAATGGGTTCGTATCCACAGGGATCGTGCCGAAGCTTCGCTAGCGTTATTTAAGTTTGTATATTTGCATTCGCTTTGGTTTTTGAAAAGGGTTTTATAAAAATAGCGTAATGCGTTGCAGAAAATATAAATATATAAATATATAAATAAATAGATAAATAGATAGATTCAGAAACATAGATGATAGGTATGGTGGCTGGACTCCCTCCCTTCTTTATATTTGGCATGAACGGTGTATAACATAGTTAATCAGATTATTGTTCGGCGATGACTTTTCCTTTATTGTAGTAAAACCTTACTGTTACACTATGTATATTAAAGTTTTCCTACATTAACAACTAATGTACCTACGAGAGCCTAACCTTGATGTGTCACACACCCTAATTACTAAGTGAGTTGTTTATTACACATGCTTTATTACCTTCACTCATCCAATGCCTCTAGGTCCTAGTATCGGGCTATTCATCTTCTAAGTGCTCAGTTCACACATAGTGCATGATTCCTCCTCTAACCGCTCAGTTCACGACTAGTTCAGGATGTTATCGTCTCTATACACCTAGCATTATTTACTACTAGTTCCGAACCATATTAAGTAAAAACCTAATATCAATTCTATGAGCGCTCCCGCTTATCCGGCCAGATTACGAGATACGTTATTAAAGTGCAAGAAAGTAAATAACAAACATAATACTGAATAACATTTATTATAACTTTGACTCAATCACATACTCCAAATATTCATAGGGGAGTTCATCTTCTCCACCACAACCTAAGACATCTATTACAAAAGACTACATATTTAAATTACAATAAAAGAATTATAACCTAAACATAAAAGCCTAAAGAAAACATACATTGCTGAGTTAGTTTTCCCGTAAGGGGAGAAAACTATGCCCAATAGAGCTCCTCTGAACCTCTCCTTATAGTAGAGAATGTTCTACTATTTCTAAATGAATTAAACAATGAATATGAGGCTCTATTTATAGTTTTTGTAATGGGCCTCAGCAAGGCATCGTACTGCGATATGTCCATCGCAGTACGATGTGAAGATTCAGTTCAATTTTATAACTGATCCTGTGCATTTCATCAGCTTGGTCGCCAAGTTACCCCATCGTGCTACGATACATGTCATCGTGCTACGATGAACAGATTTTCTTCAGATTTATTCTTCTGTTTTCTTGGCCAGCAAGCAGCTTCCATCGTGGCACGATGGAAGCCATCGTGCTACGATGAAATGCTTATTTTCCTCACTTTTTGGGCTTTTTCTTGTCTTTTGGCATCTTGGACTGTCTTGATGCTTTTCTCTGCTTTTGTAGGTTTTCCTTCGTATTTGGGTCTGTTTTGGTCATTTTACTACTAATACTAATACTAAAAATACCATAGAAATTTCTGTCATCAGGCGGCGATGTTTTGATCTACGCGGAGGATTCAGAACTGAGAGTTTGTGAATTTTAATACTATTAATTATGGTAAGTTTTGTGAATGATGATGATATTGTTTATATGTTGTTTGTTGAGTTTTGGTTAAGTTTGTGAATAACGATACTGTTGATATGTTGTTTAGTATGATGTTGGGTTGTAATGTTTTAGTATTGTTGATTTTTAATAAATCATATGCTTTGTTGTTAAAAAAAAAGTTATAAAGAAGAAGTCAACTTTTACAAGAAGAAGGAAATAAGGACTAAATTGTTCCAGTTTAATTTTTTGAGACTAAACATGGTTTTTAATTTTTTTAGAGACTAAATTGAGTCTGACAATATTTCTTAAAGCGCAAAATGAGTTTTTATGCAAAAATTAAGAAAATAAAAAATGTGAGGCCTATGGTTAAAACACTACTAAAAAACTGCAGATTAGTGACGAAATTTAGGGAGGGAGTTAAATCCTTCACAATTTGTGATGGATTTATTGACGGATTATGACGATTTTTCTTAAAATCAAATTTTCTAATATTAGTGATAGAAAACTTGTGACAATTAGTTTCCCTCACAAATATTTCGTCACAAAATCCGTCACAAATTTAATTAATTTTAGTCTTATTATGGAATTTTTGACAAAATTAATCTTCTCTAAATTTTCCTTCACAAAATTCCGTCATTAATGCAATTTTTGACTCTGTGAGGGAATTACCTTACCCACTTGGCTAGGGATTATTCCATCATTATAATTATAAAATTTGTGAGGTAATATTTCCATCTCACAAATAATTTTTTATATTTTATTAAAATATAAAGACAATGTTTAAAAACCAAATTTAATTATAAACAATGGAGCTTAGAATCACAAAAGCGCGTTCCCGCGAAAGCGCTTTCTCATCTTAGAATCACTGAATCGCAAAATCGATCGCATTCTCATCTTCTTCGGAGCTAAATCATCGGGCTAATCGTGTTCTCATCTTCTTCTTCTTCGGAGCTAATCATCGGAGCTAATCGCAAAATCATCGAGTTTCGTTTCGCCGGAGTTAAATCGATTTCGTTTCTTCTTCTTCTTCGGAGCTAATCGCATTTCGTTTCGTCGGAGCTAAATTGATTTCGTTTCTTCGACTTCTTCAGAGCTAAACTGTAAGTGAAATATATTAGTTAATTACTCTCTCCATTGTTGTGTAATTTGTTTGTGCATGTTGCATTTTGGTGATTTATATTAGTTAATTACTCTCTCCATTGATTGTTGTGTTTGATTAAGTGATTTTTCAAATGTGATTTCTGATTTTAGATGACTGTTAGTGAAGATTATTTAAGAAATTAGGGTTTAAAGTGAGTTCACATTAAGGGTTAAGAGTGAGTTCACATGCTCCTATAAGTTCGTATTGAGTACCAAAAAGTTCAAACATAAAGCTGAAATAATCACTTGTGTGTAACATTTCAAGTTCCTGTGCAACAAACATGTAAGTTTTGTTGATAGTTAAGAGTGAGTTCACATTTTGGTTTAAATGGTTTGTTCTTGACTTTGATTATTGCAATAAAATTATATTCTGAGTCTTTATTATAGTAGCTATTTGATTTGGTGAAGATTCTGAACAGGGAGATGAAGTATACTAATGTGCAGACACTAAATTAAACTATCCCAATTAGCCCTCTTAAAGTTATACATATTCATGGATATATTTATTTTCAGTTCATGTGACAAATTAGAAAATGCAAGACTGTAGGTTGCAACGAAATTATGATATATATGTGTATGTGGATGTGGATGTGGATGTGGATGTGGATGTTTTATGTTTATTAGTACTAGTATTTGCAACCTGATATATAATTAGCATGGCTTACATCATATAGTATTTGCAATCTGATATCTAATTATCATGGCTTACATCATATAGTATTTGCAACCTAATATGTGTATGTGTATCACTATTATTCATATATAATTATATATATATGTTAGTCTCTTCAAAAAAAAGGCATGAATGCTTAGCCAACTCCTTTAGAAGTTTGATAGATTGTTATGAATTTTATATAGTTATCAGAGTTGCAAACTGATGTATTAACCAAGGTTTCCGGACCGGTCATCGAACCGGTAAGCTTACTGGTTCAAGGTTCAACCGGTCGGATCGGGGTCAGACCGATCAGACCGTTTTTAATTAAATATATATTTTAATTAATATATAAATAAAAATAAATAAATAAATAAATAATTACTTAATATTCTTTATTTTTACACATAAAAAAGATGAAATGTCATATAATTAATATAAAATTAAAATTTTAGTACATTAGACATAAAATTTCTAATTCAAACTAAATTAAAATTTATATAATAACTAAGTCCAATAACACAAAATAGTACTATAACATCGTTTTTAATCATTCTTTGACAAATAAAACCAAATAACATCGTTTGGTGATATATATAACGGCGTTGTTTTGACTTCTTTTTTTTTTAAAAAAAAGGAACCATCGAACCGTCTGGACTGGCCGGTTCACCGATTTTTTCCAGTTCAGGACCGGTTCGACCAGTTTTTTACTGGTTCGTCTTCGGACCGGTTTTCAGGCCTAACCGGACCGGATACATCACCGGTTCACGGTCTGACCGGTCTGACCGGTCCAGTCCGGTTTTGACAACCTTGGTATTAACTATCATGTGACCTCCCAATCATCTCTAGTATTGTTATTAGTTTTGAAAAGTATATGTCCTATTTCTGTTTGAGTTATATAATTTATCATGAAAAAACATTGAGATGATTTTTTTTAAAAGTAGTCCATCATGTTTGATTATAAGGCTTAAATAGTGTTTTAGCTCTTGCAATTGTCACTCATTTTGAAAAGAACCCCTGTTAATTTTGTTTTTTTATTTTAGTCCCTGTAAAATTTAAAAGTTTTGAAAAGAGTCCCTAAGCAGAAATCTTTGATGCCATGTCATCATTTTATTGATGTGGCTGTTGCTGACTGGGGTGATAAGTACACGTGTCAGGAACTTGCTGACGTGGCAATACACACTCATTTTGAATTAGTTTATTTAATTAAGAAAAAGAAAAAAAGGGAATTTTCAAATTTTTTATTAAAAGGAAAATGAGTGTGTATTGCTACGTCAGCAAGTTCCTGACACGTGTACTCATCATCCCAGTCAGCAACTGCCACGTCAATAAAATGATGACATGGCATCAAAGATTCCTACTCAGGGGCTCTTTTCAAAACTTTTAAATTTTACAGAGACTAAAATAAAAAAAAAGTTAACATGGGTTCTTTTCAAAATGAGTGACAATTGCAGGGGCTAAAACACTATTTAAGCCTCGATTATAATTATAGGTTTGTTGTCTTTTTAAAAGTTGTTTATGTTGATTGATTGATTTTAAATTTAAATTTGTGACGTGACTACGGTCTGGCAAGTGTACCAGTCTGTCGTCTAGTAATAATCCGCACCCTAGTTATGATGGGTTCGTATCCACAGGGATAGCGCCTAGGTTACTAAGCTTTATTCTAGGAATGGGTGAGATTGTCTCCACTTTGATTTTAAGGTTGATTGATTTTAGAAATTAATTAAGAAAGAAAGTTTGTTTCAGATGAGAAAAGGTAGGTTAAGTGTGTTGAATCCCTCCCTAAGTCCTGCTGGGTAGTTGGAGTTACATCGTTGCCTATTCATTCTTACTTACTGGTGTTTACCCCGATTTTTAGTAAACAACCGCTAGTTTAATTATTACAAGAAGGATCAACTAGTAAATCCTGGGACATATGGATTGTGCAGAAGATGATGAAAACATATTCATATCTTTTTGGGTTAAATCGGATAAGTTGATAAAAAGTAAAAGCATTTGACGCAGTCAAATGGTTTGGTTTAAAGTAAAATGCTTCAAAGTTAAATTTGCAGAAAACTTGTAAATGAATTGCAAATAAAGTTTAAAGAGAAACTTTGAAAAGTAAAACATGCAATGAAATAAATTGCAGAATGCTTAAAGTGCAGAAAAGCTTTAAATTGCAGAAAGCTTAAATGACAGGCAAGTAATCAATACTTGAAAGATAAATTGCATTTGACAATGTAAAAATGTTTACAAAGGATGGTACACAGATTCGTACATGTTCCTGTTTGCATTCATTTCGCTCGTTGACATGGGTACTCTGAATTTCTTAGGAATTTGCATGTGAATTGTGGACCCGTTTCTCTTATGAAAAACTAATATTTATAGGCAAACTAGAATAACTGCTATAAACCTACAAAATGCCTAACTATGCTCCACGTGTCTTTGACAATTTGAATTCTCTTTGACACCTGGTGGGACTTTTGAACGTTATCCACTTTTGAATAATTTGCTAAGTCCAGAGTATGCTTTCTCCGTTCTGCATAGTACGTTAGACAAACAAACATACACACGTATATATATATATATATATATATATATATATATATATATATAATTTTCGACCATTGTCAGTAATGTCGAAAAATAGATATTTGCACAAATAACTTCTTGTCGAATTCGACAAGCTCATTGGGCAACAACATGTTCTGTCGAATTCGACAGACCCCTGGGCTTTGACAAGCAACTTTGCATTAAAAGTCTCTGACGTCAAATGCCTTAATTTTCTCTTGATTTAATACTAGAATCAATTCCCAAGAGAATATTAAAAATGCAATCATGCACATTAAATGAGATTTCATCATCTCTCTCCAATTCATTAATGCCTGTCGAAAATACAGGCTAACAAATTGCCCCCTCAAAAATGCCAATTTCGACTGCACGTCGAACTCAAAGGAAGAAATGGCAGTTTTGAAGATTTCAATCTTTTCCAATTCTACACGTTTACCAAAGACGGCGCAAACGTCACATCAAGTCATTATCAATCATGACAAAATTTATAACCGTCACCTCAATCCCCACAAACCATGATCTCCAACTTTTTAGCTTCGTGGTGGGACACGTGGCAGAACGTGAATAACTGAGATGGAAAAGTGGTGATGTTTCAGTTACTAGATACATGCAAACTTGGAGTGCCTATAAGTAGCAAATGTATTCCACACTTTCAACTTTCTGAAACCTTAACTCTTCACTTTCTCTCTAAAGAAACAGAACCTTACGCATTCTCTCAAGAGACAACATCAAACAATCCTTCAATCTTGCCTTGTTCTTGCGTTTCTGTTAGATCTAAACCAGTGATTGTGATCGTCTAGCATTTTCGTTCATCATTACTATTTTTATTCTTGGATTTGAGCAAGGAACGAGTCAAATCTGAAGCTTTTTAGTTCGTTGCTACTGTAGCTTGTTCATCTTCATCACCAATACTCAAGAACACCAAAAACACGAAGAACAACAATGACTTCATCTTCTTCCTCCAGAAACGTGATAATCTATGCTGTTGATGATGACAAACCCATCATCATTGATGATTCAGAGTTTGTGTCGGAGCCAGACATGACTGCTGTCGAAGACAACATATGGGGAGAAGAATTGATGATTCCCCACAAGCTTGGAGGTAGAACGTTCGCCTTTGCGGGACCTCTCCCTTCATCCGACAACTTCAATGAAGACGTAGGTAACATCTTCCCTCTCCATACTACTTGCGAACCTAGGATATTCGCCAACTCTGTCTTCGACATGAGTTTCTTTGAGCCAGGCCATAGGGCTTTTAGATCCGCACCCGTAGTTAGTGAAGGTTATCTAAAATGGCTTAACAAGGTCGAAAAGCAATATGCTACCTTTTGGAAAGAGAGTGGTATATTCGACCTAATTCAACTGTCGAGAGAGGGACCTAAATACAATGCAGAAATGCTCATAGCTGCCCTTCACTTTTGGGAGAATTCTACCAACACTTTCCATTTCAAGGCAGGAATGATGACCCCAACTCTTTTCGACGTTGCTGCCATTACTGGCTTAAGACCCACAGGACCTACTTTCGACCCCAAGTACACTACAGTCAACCACCAGTTCGACTTCAAGGTTTTATCCTTCTCAGGATTTCTCAAAACTTTCCATGATCTCAGCGACGAAGATGTGTCTTTTGAAGAACATATAGCCTTCCTCTCGCCATTATGCTTCACCAAGGTCTAGATGTAGCCTTAGGAAGATTTATCTTGGCATCCCTCTATGACTCTCTAGGACAGGCCAGTGACATGCTCAAGAGAACTGGCAAAGGATCACAGCTTGCTTTCTCTGGACCTATCTGGCTTCTGCAACTTTGGCTGAATGCCACGTTTGAGTCAAACTTCAACCTTTTCCTCCCTTCTTATTTGGAAGCTTCAGTTGCCACTCGACAAATAGAAGGTGTTAGGTTGGCCTTATTGAGGTATAGAGAAGCAAACCTGACAACTCGACAGCTTTTCCTCCACTACTTCAAGACTCTCCTTGAGTTCGACGAGATCACTCCAAAGAATACCCCGTTCGTCAAAAGGACAATTGGGCCAGCCTGGTTTAGAAGGCCATTTCCTGCAGTCAACCCAAATGAAGAAGAAGACACCAACAATATCTGGTCCATGTTTTTAACTCCTACAATCTTGTCTTCAAGGCAAGGGATTGAAAGAAGGCACTTGGGTTTGGTTGGGTACCAACCTAACTTAGTCGCTCGCCAATTTGGTCTGAGTCAGTTCAGGCCAAAGAGTTTGTTCAAGCATAAGGATGATATTGTCTTGGGCAACTCTGGAATGTCTGTCGAATACTTTGAGCGCCGTTTGAAGGCTGCTGACAGCATATCTTACAAACTCACACCCATCGCTTTCGAAATCTCTCACTTCTGCACCTTTGAATTCGCCACATGGTGGAGTCTACACTATGAAAAGCACGCTAAGAATACTGATGAGGTGCTTCTGCAAGCAATAGAGGCTGGATTCGACGCTCTTCAGCAAAAGACTCCCAAAGGCAAAGGTAACTTTGAGTGATTCAGAAGTGTGGCTTTATAATGTTTGTAATTTTTCTTTGAATGTTTTTTTGTTGATGTTTAAACTCTCATTGTCTCGACACTAGGTGCTTCCAAAGCCAAGGAAACTACCACTTCGACAGACCCCACTACTCCTGCTGCAACTCAGAAGAAATCACTGCCCAATACTGGGGCCAAGGTATCAAATTTCAAAGTAACTTAGTCTTTGAATCTCCATTTTCATAAACATATCTGTGACTCTTCTTGATTTCAAATGCAGCTTCGAAAAAGGAATTTAATGGCGACAAACGAGACTGGAGAGCCCACCAAGCAGAAGAAACAAAAGGCTCTTACTATTAATGAACCCACAGTAAGTCCTTTCGACATTTCCTCGGCATTTTGCCTTGGCTTCAAATAAAATTTTGTGTTAACAATTTCATTTTCTTTTCAGCCTGCTGATGATGTTCCCACCACAACAAATGCTGCTGCTCCTAGTGGAGAAGGCCAAGGAGACAAAGGAAAGGCCAATGTCGAAACTAGCGAGGTAAGCATGCCACCCAAGCCAAAGAAGAAGAAGAAGAAGGCTAAATCTAAGTCTAGACCTTCTGGAGAAAAAGAGAAGGATGGTGAATCTCCTATTCCAACCATTCCTGTCGAAAATCAACCACCACATGTCGAAAATCCTTCGACTGAAAATCATGCCCCCAGCCAAGAGAAAATCAGCTCTAGCTCACAAAACCCTGGTGCTCAGGTAAAATATCTCCTTCATCTTTTAAGACTTTGTGAAATGAACAAATTTTCATTATAACTTCTAAGACTTTATTTATTTAATCTTTGAATAGGGTGGCAATGAAGATAACATTAACACACTTGTTAATGAAGAAGAAGATTTGGCCCAAGGTACCGGAAACAATGATGCCGAGGCTAATCTCGACGGGAATGATATGACTGCAGAGCCTGAAGCAAATGCTACCATCAACCTTGACTCTGAGAAGACTATCACCCTGGAGCCTACTGAATCCACTCATTCGTCAGAAAACACTGATGTCGAAATGGAGCTCGACAATGAAGATGATTCTATGCCTGAGGCTACTGAGGGAGGTTCTGAAATACTCCCAGTTTCATCAACATCAAAGTTATCTGCTGAAATTGGAATATCAGAGATGCAATTCATTGCTATGAAGGATTCTGATCCTGCTGCAGCACTCAAAATGCTCCTCTCAAGCAAAGGCAACAAAGAACAAAGCAAAGGTGCCTCCCATCATAGCAGTTCGACGGCTTCTGATACAGAGATCAGTTCGACGGTGAGACAGGATTCTTTGCTCCTCAAGCTGCACACAGACTATATAAACCAAGATGTCCTTGCCTTAATTGAGGCGAACCCCAGTAGTGCCTTTTCTCACTTGGGCTTCCTGAAAAAGCTTCACAACCCTTTGACTGATGGTGCTACCCTTCGCAAGGTTATTCAACTTGAAAACCTCATTGATGGTTTCACCCAAGCCATTCAAAAGAGGAAGATCAATGCTCTGAAGCTGGAGGCTCAAACTGAAGCGTATACTGCATTGGTCGAAAAGGCCAATACTGCTCAAGCCAATGTCGAACGCCTGGAGAAGGAGATCGAGTCGAATGCTGAGCTGACTGAATACAACCAGAACATCTCTGCTTGGGAGAGCGAGATTGCAGAATTGAACTTGAGAATTCAGAGTCTCAATGCCAAAATTGATGCAGAAAAGGCTAAGCGTGACGAAGCTAAGGCTAACCTCACCATTGCTGTTAAAGCCTGGATTGACAAAGAGGCTAATGAAGGCATCAAATTCTTTAGCGCTTCTGCAGCTGTCGAAGAAGAGATTCAGGGTCTGGAGGAGTCGAACAAGGTTCTCGACAAAGAAATTTCCTCTTTCCAAAGCCTATATGAAGACCTGAAGAGACAATTTTAGTTTTGTAATAATTTTAGTTTTTGTTCCTAGTTTTATTTTGACTATTTGAACAAATTGTTAAGGTTTTTTGGTTTGTACTTTTGATAATGCCCATTTTGTGGCGAACAAATTTATGATCACCATTGTTTGATTATGTCTTAAGTTTTATTCTTCGTTAATTTTTATTTCTTGCAACGCTGGTTTATACTTTTTCAAGTACTTACCATTTATAATTAATGAACGTTGTTCTTCTGTTAACTCTTCAATTTCGTAAGCACCATTTGAAAAAACTTGAACAACTTTAAAAGGGCCTTCCCAATTTGGGGACCATTTGCCTAAGACTCTGTCTTTTTTATCCATTGGCAAAATAACTTTCCAAACCAAATTTCCAACATTAAAGGTTTTAAACTTAACCTTTTTATTATAAGCTTTAGCAACTCTTTCTTTCTGTCGAGTTAGCATTTCTAAAGCTTTTACTCTCTCCTCATCTAAATCAACTAATTCATCTAACATCATATCCCAGTAATGATCCCTTGGGATTTCCATCTGCCTTTAAATTCTGACTGATTGTAGATGTATTTCGACTGGTAAGACTGCATCATGTCCATATGTTAGTCGAAAGGGTGTGGTATTAGTTGATTCTTTTGGAGAATTTCTGCATGCCCATAGGACTTGATCCAAAGTCTTGTTCCAATTTCTAGGCTTTTGGGCAATGTGCTTTTTTATCAAACCAATAATGATCTTATTAGCAGCTTCTACTTGACCATTTGCTTGAGCATAATATGGTGTAGAGGTTAAGAGTTTAAAACCAGTTTGTTGGGCAAATTCAACCATCTTTCGTCCAGTAAAAACTGAACCTTGATCTGTAGTAATAGATTCAGGTATACCAAATCTATAAATAATGTGACTTTGTATAAAACTAATCACTGCTTCTTGATCAACATTTGGTAATGGAATTGCTTCTATCCATTTAGTAAAATAATCTATACCAACTAAAATATAACGTTGGTTTTTAGATGAACTTGGTTTTATTTCACCAATTAAATCTAAAGCCCACCCTCTGAAAGGCCAAGGCTTAACTATTGAATGGAGTTCACTTGCAGGTACATGTTGTATGCCTGAATGTCTTTGGCATTCTTGACAACCTTTGGCAAACTCTATACAGTCCTTTAAAATTGTTGGCCAATATACACCTTGTCGAAACAACAACCACTTCATTTTATGACCTGCCTGATGAGATCCACATGCACCACTGTGCACATCAGATATAGCCAAATAGGCTTCTGTTTCACTTAAACATTTTAGCAAAACTCCCTCAGGTGTTTTCTTCATTAGTTCATTTCCAATGATGACATAACTCAAGGCTCTATACTTTATTTTTCTATTGGTCGTTCCATTTGGATCTCGCAAATATTCAACAAGTTGTTTTCTCCAATCATTATCAGATAAATTGTCAATGGCAAAAATTTCAAAAATTTCAGAATTTTCGTCAGAGTTATAAGTGGTATCTTGACCATTATCTTGTGGTACATCTGCCTCCACAAGTTTTGGCATTGACAATTCCATAGAAGGAGGTTGATCAACAATGAGTTTATCTTTAATCTCAATCAACTCTTCTAGTTTCTCACTAGAAATTTAATAGCCAGAAGCTATTTGAGCCAAATCATTGGCTTCTTGATTTTCTATACGAGGCACATGTTCAAAGATGACTTGGTCAAAACGCTTTAACAAAGAAATTGCTATGACAAAATATTTCATCAAGTGCTCTTTTATGCACTTATATTCCTTTGTCAATTGTTTCAACACCAATTCTGAATCACCTCTGATCAAAATATTTTTTGCCCCCAAGTCCAGTAAAATTTCTAAGCCTGTTATCAAAGCCTCATATTCTGCTTCGTTATTTGAGCAGAACCCATTAATTTTATATTTGAACTTGGTGGGAATTCTGGAGGGAGAAATGATTAAAATCCCAATTCCAACTCCACGTTTATGTTTAGAACCATCAAAATATAATTTCCAAGGTTCTGAATCTACATAATTTTGTGGAGTTTCTAATGCAGAATGATCTGCTATGAAATCAGCCACAATTTGGCCTTTAACTGCCTTTAAAGGTTTATAAGTTAATGAATATTCTGTTAAGGCTAAGGCCCATTTTCCAATTCGACTATGCAAAATTGGTTTAGATAACATATGCTTAATGATATCACAATGAGAATAAACAAAAACATCAACAGGCTTTATATAATGCTTGAGTTTCATACAAGAAAAATACAAACATAAGCATAATTTTTCAATACTACTATATCTAGTTTCAGCATCATTTAAAACCCTACTTAAGTAATAAATGACTCTTTCTTCACCATTTTCATCTTCTTGGGCAAGCATGCTACCCAACGTCGAATCTGATGCTGAAATATACAACTTCATGAATTTGTTCCTTATTGGAGGCATTAACATTGGTGGCTTTGACAAATAACTCTTGATTTCGTCAAAAGCTTGTTGTTGCTCTTGCCCCCAAGTGAAAACGCTTTCTTTCTTGAGTCGAAGCAGTGGTGAGAATGGTTGAGCTTTACCACTTAAGTTTGAAATAAATCTTCTCAAGAAATTGATTTTCCCAAGTAAGGACTGAAGTTGCTTTTTTGTAGTTGGAGATTTGGTCTCCATAATAGCCTTTGTTTTGTTTTGATTTATTTCAATGCCCTTTTTGTGCACAACAAACCCAAGGAAATCTCCTGCATTAACACAAAAAGCACATTTTAATGGATTCATTTTTAATCCATATTTCCTCATCTTTTCAAAAGATTTTTTCAAATGATCTAGATGATCATCATTTGACGAGGATTTGACAACTATGTCGTCAATATACACTTGCATGAAAGTGTCAATGTATTCATGAAAAATTAAATTCATTGCTCTTTGATACGTAGCCCCGGCATTTTTCAAACCAAAGGGCATCACTACCCATTCATATGTGCCTAATGCTCCTGGGCATCTAAAGGCAGTTTTGGGTACATCATTCTCAGCAATGAAAATTTGGTTATAGCCAGAATAGCCATCTAACATGCTTAAATATTCAAACCCGGCTGCTGAATCAATTAGCATTTCTGCTACAGGCATAGGGTATTCATCTTTTGGTGTAGCATTATTTAAGTCTCTAAAGTCTATACATACTCTAAGAGAACCATTTTTCTTAATTACAGGCACTATATTTGCTAACCATTCGACATACCTTGCTGTTCTGATGAATTTGCTCCTCAGCAGCCTTTCAATTTCTTCCTTGATCTTTGACATTATTTCTGGTGCAAATCTTCTAGGTAACTGTTTCACTGGCTTTTTATCTGGTCGAACTGGTAGTTCATGCTCCACCAATTTTCTGCTCAAACCTGGCATTTCGTTGTAATCCCAAGCAAAACAATATTTGAATTCCAACAGAAGTTGCACCACTTTCGCCTTCAGATCTGGAGGAATGTTTGCACTAATGTACGTTGGTCTTTTTGTCAAACCATCTCCAAGGTCAATCTCTTGCAAAGGGTCCTGTGCTTGCATCTTGTGACTTTGACTGATTGGATCTTTTTCAAATCCTAAGGGTTCGTCATCATAAATGCAATCCAGCTTTTGCAATTCTGGCTTATATTTGCCAACTTTTATGTCATCGGCTGCATCAGCCATATTTTCTGACAATGAATTGGCCTCTAAAGCCATTTTGATTCTATTTTCAGCCATGTATGCTGTAATCTTTGCCCAAGTTTTGGACTCAGACATAGTAGTTTTCTTTGATATCCCACCCAGTTGGGCAGTTGTGGCCTTCATACTCGCCATCCTCACTGTTTCCATCTTCTCTTTCCCACAAGAAACCATGTGTGGGGTCCAGTTTAATTGCATGGTGAACATTTCCTGCTGGACGATGTGCAAAGTCTCTCTCAGTACATGGTGAGATTGTTGCTAATTTCTTGTCGAATGAGTGCTTTGTCAGATGATGGACTTCAGTTTTGAAATAGCTTTGATCTGCTTCAACATTTTCCACTATACCATCATCTCGCCAGATAATAAGGCGCTGGTGCAGGGTAGATGGAACTGCCCCCACTCCATGAATCCACTCTCGACCTAGGAGCAGATTGTAATTTGCCTTAGAGGCCACAACCAAGAATAAGGTTGGCCTTACAGTACTTCCAACAACCACATCCAACTGGATTGCTCCTAAAGAAAAACCAGTTTCACCCTCATAGTTTGAGAGCACTATGTTGTGAGGATGAAGATCCACCAAAGATTTACCAATCTTTCTCAGCAGAAATTCTGGCATGAGGTTAACAGCAGCACCACCATCAATTAGTACTTTGTTGATCCCTATATTATTCACTTTGGCCTGTATGAAGAGAGGCTTCAAGTGACTTTTCATGCTTTCATCTGGCCTCTCAAATGTAGCCATTTGGTCTTCCAAAGCACCATTGCTCATCACATAGTAACAGACTGGCCTGTGAAGAGCCATTTGCATTCCAGATTCTTCTTCGTCATCTGTTATTTCAGAACAGACGTCGAACTCTCTTGGCAGAATTGACACAACATTTACTATTATGTCGAGGTCAGGTTCAGAATCCAGAAAGTCATCTGCTTCCATGTGGTCGTCTTCGACATTATCAGCAACTGAAGATTCGACTTTTGGTTCACCTAACCTTTCTTTCATTGGCCTCTTCGCCAATTCCATAGGCCTCTCTCCATTACCATCAGCAGTAATTTGGGATTTTTGAGCAGCCATTTTCTTCTGGCGTTGATATCTGCGCCATTGAGATCTTGTCATGGGATTTTTCCCTTTGTAATTATTCCTGTAATCATATTTCCTTGATTCAGGATCTTTTTTGGGATTGAAGTTACTGGAGTTTCCCTTCTCAATATTCCTTTGACCATAGTCCATGTTTCTTCCATGAACCCATTGATTGACAGGTGTCCTGTTTGAGGGGACAAATGATTTTTGTGGTCCCAACCTCTGATGTACAGGCGCCTGTTGGCTATTCAGAACATTAGAATAAGTTGGCCTTTGATTTGGCCAATTGTTTCTACCTTGACTATGAGGCAAAAACTTGTTGAGGCCTGCAGCAGCCTTCTTGTCGAACATGGCACTACAATGAGGACATAATGTAGCTTCGCCATCATTCTCTTTGCAGCGTTGAAGAAAATCCAATAAAGTTTCCCCAGCCTGTGGATATACTTCTTCCACTTTGTTTTCGTATTCTTCTTCGGGAATAGAAACTAGTTGCCCCCCTTCAGTGAGGTTCAATGCTTCTAACATCAGGCACTCAAATGGCTCTGTGTAAGCAGCATCAGCAATCTGCAATGGATCTTCATCCACCTGCTGTTTGGATTTTGGCTTTTCGCCAAATTTGAGCCTTCCCTCCTGCAGGGCTTTCTGGACCAGATCCCTGAAAAGAACACATTGTGAGGTTTTATGACCCAAAAAATTATGGTATTTACAAAAACCTCTTTTCTTACGTTGTTCCAAAGGTGGAACTTTTAAACCTTTTGGTACAATTATTTGGCCATCAGTGACCAGTAAGTCAAAAATTTCATCACATTTAGTAATGTCGAAAGTATATGTCTGTTAGCCTGTATTTTCGACAGACATTAATGAATTGGAGAGAGATGATGAAATCTCATTTAATGTGCATGATTGCATTTTTAATATTCTCTTGGGAATTGATTCTAGTATTAAATCAAGAGAAAATTAAGGCATTTGACGTCAGAGACTTTTAATGCAAAGTTGCTTGTCAAAGCCCAGGGGTCTGTCGAATTCGACAGAACATGTTGTTGCCCAATGAGCTTGTCGAATTCGACAAGAAGTTATTTGTGCAAATATCTATTTTTCGACATTACTGACAATGGTCGAAAATTATATATATATATATATATATATATATACGTGTGTATGTTTGTTTGTCTAACGTACTATGCAGAACGGAGAAAGCATACTCTGGACTTAGCAAATTATTCAAAAGTGGATAACGTTCAAAAGTCCCACCAGGTGTCAAAGGGAATTCAAATTGTCAAAGACACGTGGAGCATAGTTAGGCATTTTGTAGGTTTATAGCAGTTATTCTAGTTTGCCTATAAATATTAGTTTTTCATAAGAGAAACGGGTCCACAATTCATAATACATGCAAATTCCTCAGAAATTCAGAGTACCCATGTCAACGAGCGAAATGAATGCAAACAGGAACATGTACGAATCTGTGTACCATTCTTTGTAAACATTTTTACATTGTCAAATGCAATTTATCTTTCAAGTATTGATTACTTGACTTTCATTTAAGCTTTCTGCAATTTAAAGTTTTCTGCACTTTAAGCATTCTGCAATTTATTTCATTGCATGTTTTACTTTTCAAAGTTTCTCTTTAAACTTTATTTGCAATTCATTTACAAGTTTTCTGCAAATTTAACTTTGAAGCATTTCACTTTAAACCAAACCATTTGACTGCGTCAAATGCTTTTACTTTTTATCAACTTATCCGATTTAACCCAAAAAGGTATGAATATGTTTTCATCATCTTCTGCACAATCCATATGTCCCAGGATTTACTAGTTGATCCTTCTTGTAATAATTAAACTAGCGGTTGTTTACTAAAAATCGGGGTAAACAAATTGGCACGCCCAGTGGGACAATTGGATTGTGTATTTTTATTTAGTGTGTTTTTTGAAAATTTTTTACAAAAATTTGTTGTTTGGTGTTGTACTTTTGATTGTGTGTATATTTTTATATGCATTTGAGGAGTGGTAAATCTCTCCCAGAATTTTCAATTGTACCAACTCGTCCTCGTTCCAGAATGGTGAGACCACCAAACAATCCCAATAATAATAATAATAACAATAATGGGGCAGAAACAAATCCTGTTCCAAATTCGACAGGGCAACCAAATCAACCAGTATCTGGCAATCCTAGTGCCAATCCTACTGGTGGGCCAACAAGCCCTGCCCTGAACTCTATGAATTCTGAAAGTATCCCAAGCAATAATGTTAATGGGGGGAGTTCGAACCCTGTAATAAGTTCTGCGACCGTTGGCGTGAGCGCCAGTGGGTCAACAATGCCTGCCACTACTTCAAGTATGGCAGGAGGGTTTGTTCCTCCAAATACGAATGGTGCAATAATGACACAAATGAATGTATCATCTATGCCAACGAACGTGTCACACACACATGGATACACAGACGGTAGTCAAGTTGGTGGAACACCGTCAAGACCCCCATGGTTGCCTAGAAACCCACAATATGGAATGCCAACAACAACGATGGCAAGCCTGTATAATTGGCCTTCGATAGAAAATTCTCCCTCATCTTCTGCGATGGGAAACAGGGGAAATTCCTTGAATTTGACAAATAATTCCATGAATGCACTTAGGCAACAAATGGATGAAAGTAACCATGAAATGGTGAACGCATTGACCCAACAGATTGGCACAGTTTTTAACCCTGTTTTACAAACAGCCAATGATAATTACTTGTTGTTAGCCAATCAAATGGGAAGGATGGCGGACTTTTTTGGTGCCCCTGATGCTCCAAACAACCAAAGGGTTCTTCGTGCAAACCCGGAGACTCAACCAGAAGTTCAAGCCCAACCAGTGCGCGTCGAAAGAGAACAGCCAGAACAGGGAGTGGTATTGGTTAATAGAAACCAGGATGCTGATAATGTTCTTAGGAATGTTCGACAAGAGAATGTTGCAGGGCATAATAACTTAGCCAATTTAGTAGAAAATATCTTGGCCCAAAATGGTTTGAATATAGGGTTGCATAGGCCAAATTTTGTGTCAGCATTGTCTGAATATGTATTGCAGGCAGAACTGCCAAGGGGATGGAAAATTCCCAAATTCACAAAATTTGCTGGTGATACTAATGAGTCTACTGTCGAACACATTGCCAGATATTTGGCAGAGGCAGGGAATTTGGCAAATAACGAAGATTTAAAAATGAAGTTTTTTCCCAATTCCCTCACTAAAAATGCCTTTACGTGGTTTACCACACTTCCCCCTCATGCAATTCATACTTGGACTCAATTAGAAAGACTATTTCATGAACAATTTTACATGGGACAATCTAGAATTAGTCTCAAAGAATTAGCCAGTATGAAGCGCAAAACCTCAGAAGCCATTGATGACTATCTGAATAGGTTTCGCCTCCTTAAGGCAAGATGCTTCACCCAAGTACCTGAACATGAATTGGTTGAGATGGCTGCTGGTGGCCTTGACTATTCCATTAGGAAAAAGTTAGATACTCAACACTTAAGAGATATGGCCCAATTAGCAGATCGTGTTCGACAGGTCGAACGCCTCAGGGCTGAAAAAGTCAGAAATTCTAAGTTCCACAAAAAAGAAAAAGTGGCATACATAGAAACTTATGAAAGTGAAAATGAGTTCGACGATGGTCAGGATTACATAGAAAATAATGAGGTTAATGTGGCTGAATTAAAACCAGGCCCTCCTTATACTTGTAAAATGTTGAAACCATCAAATGGGAATAATCCTGTCGAACCAAAGAATGATAGATTTGTTTCTAAGACATACACTTTTGACATTACTAAATGTGATGAAATTTTTGACTTACTGGTCGCTGATGGCCAAATAATTGTACCAAAGGGTTTAAAATTACCATCTTTGGAACAACGTAAGAAAAGAGGTTTTTGTAAATACCATAATTTCTTGGGTCATAGAACCTCACAATGTGTTCTTTTCAGGGATCTGGTCCAGAAAGCCCTGCAGGAGGGAAGACTCAAATTTGGCGAAAAGCCAAAATCCAAACAACAGGTGGATGAAGATCCATTGCAGATTGCTGATGCTGCATACACGGAGCCATTCGAGTGCCTGATGTTGGAGGCATTGAACCTCACTGAAGGGGGACAATTAATTTCCATTCCTGAGGAAGAATACGAAAACAAAGTGGAAGAGGTATATCCACAAGCTGGGGAGACTTTATTGGATTTCCTTCAAAGTTGCAAAGAAAATGATGGCGAAGCTACATTATGTCCTCATTGTAGTGCCATGTTCGACAAGAAGGCTGCTGCAGGCCTTAACAAGTTTTTGCCTCATAGTCAAAACAGAAACAATTGGCCAAATCAAAAGCCAACTTATTCTAATGTTCTGAATAGCCAACAGGCACCTGTACGTCAGAGGTTGGGACCACAAAAATCATTTGTCCCCTCAAACAGGATACCTGTCAACCAATGGGTTCATGGAAGAAACATGGACTATGGTCAAAGGAATATGGAGAAAGGGAACTCCAGTAACAGCAATCCCAAAAAGGATCCTGAATCAAGGAAATATGATTACAGGAATAATTACAAGGGGAAAAATCCCATGACAAGATCCCAATGGCGTAGATATCAACGCCAGAAGAAAGTGGCTGCTCAAAAATCCCAAGTTACTGCTGATGGTAATGGAAAAAGGCCTTTGGAATTGGCAAAGAAGCCAATGAAAGAAAGGTTGAGTGAAACAAAAATGGAGTCTTCAGTTGCTGATAATGTCGAAGACGAACACATGGAAGCAGATGACTTTCTGGATTCTGAACCTGATCTCGACATAATAGTAAATGTTGTGTCAATTCTACCAAGGGAGTTCGACGTCTGTTCCGAAATAACGGATGACGAAGAGGAATCTGGGATGCAAATGGCTCTTCACAGGCCAGTTTGTTACTATGTGATGAGCAATGGTGCTTTGGAAGACCAGATGGCTACATTTGAAAGGCCAGACGAAGGCATGAAAAGTCACTTGAAGCCTCTTTTCATACAGGCTAAGGTGAATAATGTGGGAATCAACAAAGTACTAATTGATGGTGGTGCTGCTGTTAACCTCATGCCAGAATTTCTGCTCAGAAAGATTGGTAAATCTTTGGTGGATCTTCATCCTCACAACATAGTACTTTCAAACTATGAGGGTGAAACTGAGTTTTCTTTGGGAGCAATCCAGTTGGAAGTGGTTGTTGGAAGCACTGTAAGGCCAACCTTGTTCTTGGTTGTGGCCTCTAAGGCAAATTACAATCTACTTCTAGGTCGAGAGTGGATTCATGGAGTGGGGGCAGTTCCATCTACCCTGCACCAGCGCCTCATTATCTGGCGAGAGGATGGAATAGTGGAAAATGTTGAAGCAGATCAAAGCTACTTCAAAACTGAAGTCCATCATCTGACGAAGCACTCCTTCGACAAGAAATTGGCAACAATTTCACCATGCACTGAGAGAGACTTTGCACATCGTCTAGCAGGAAATGGTCACCATGCAATCAAACTGGACCCCACACATGGTTTCTTGTGGGAGAGAAAAGATGGAAACAGTGAGGATGGCGAGTATGAAGGCCACAACTACCCAACTGGGTGGGATGTCAAAGATAACTACTATGTCTGAGTCCCAAACTTGGGCAAAGATTACGGCCTATATGGCTGAAAATAGAATCAAGATGGCTTTGGAAGCCAATTCGTTGTCAGAAAATATGGCTGATGCAGCCAATGGCATAAAAATTGGCAAACACGAGCCAGAATTGCAAAAGCTCGATTGCATCTATGATGACGAACCCTTAGGATTTGAAAAAGATCCAATTAGTCAAAGTCACAAGATGCAAGCACAGGATCCTTTGCAAGAAATTGACCTCGGAGATGGTCTGACAAAAAGACCAACATATATTAGTGCAAACATTCCTCCAGATCTGAAGGTAAAATTGGTGCAACTTTTGATGGAATTCAAAGATTGTTTTGCTTGGGATTACAACGAAATGCCAGGTTTGAGCAGAAAATTGGTGGAGCATGAACTACCAGTTCGACCAGATAAAAAGCCAGTGAAACAGTTACCTAGAAGATTTGCACCAGAAATAATGTCAAAGATCAAGGAAGAAATTGAAAGGCTGCTGAGGAGCAAATTCATCAGAACAGCAAGGTATGTCGAATGGTTAGCAAATATAGTGCCTGTAATTAAGAAAAATGGTTCTCTTAGAGTATGTATAGACGTTAGAAACTTAAATAATGCTACACCAAAAGATGAATACCCTATGCCTGTAGCAGAAATGCTAATTGATTCAGCAGCCGGGTTTGATTATTTAAGCATGTTAGATGGCTATTCTGGCTATAACCAAATTTTCATTGCTGAGAATGATGTACCCAAAAACTGCCTTTAGATGCCCAGGAGCATTAGGCACATATGAATGGGTAGTGATGCCCTTTGGTTTGAAAAATGCCGGGGCTACGTATCAAAGAGCAATGAATTTAATTTTTCATGAATACATTGACACTTTCATGCAAGTGTATATTGACGACATAGTTGTCAAATCCTCGTCAAATGATGATCATCTAGATCATTTGAAAAAATCTTTTGAAAAGATGAGGAAATATGGATTAAAAATGAATCCATTAAAATGTGCTTTTTGTGTTAATGCAGGAGATTTCCTTGGGTTTGTTGTGCACAAAAAGGGCATTGAAATAAATCAAAACAAAACAAAGGCTATTATGGAGACCAAATCTCCAACTACAAAAAAGCAACTTCAGTCCTTACTTGGGAAAATCAATTTCTTGAGAAGATTTATTTCAAACTTAAGTGGTAAAGCTCAACCATTCTCACCACTGCTTCGACTCAAGAAAGAAAGCGTTTTCACTTGGGGGCAAGAGCAACAACAAGCTTTTGACGAAATCAAGAGTTATTTGTCAAAGCCACCAATGTTAATGCCTCCAATAAGGAACAAATTCATGAAGTTGTATATTTCAGCATCAGATTCGACGTTGGGTAGCATGCTTGCCCAAGAGGATGAAAATGGTGAAGAAAGAGCCATCTATTACTTAAGTAGGGTTTTAAATGATGCTGAAACTAGATATAGTAGTATTGAAAAATTATGCTTATGTTTGTATTTTTCTTGTATGAAACTCAAGCATTATATAAAGCCTGTTGACGTTTTGGTTTACTCTCATTGTGATATCATTAAGCATATGTTATCTAAACCAATTTTGCATAGTCGAATTGGAAAATGGGCCTTAGCCTTAACAGAATATTCATTAACTTATAAACCTTTAAAGGCAGTTAAAGGCCAAATTGTGGCTGATTTCATAGCAGATCATTCTGCATTAGAAACTCCACAAAATTATGTAGATTCAGAACCTTGGAAATTATATTTTGATGGTTCTAAACATAAACATGGAGTTGGAATTGAGATTTTAATCATTTCTCCCTCCAGAATTCCCACCAAGTTCAAATATAAAATCAATGGTTTTTGCTCAAATAATGAAGCAGAATATGAGGCTTTGATAACAGGCCTAGAAATTTTGTTGGACTTGGAGGCAAAAAATATTTTGATCAGAGGTGATTCAGAATTGGTTTTGAAACAGTTGACAAAAGAATACAAGTGCATAAAAGAACACTTGATGAAATATTTTGTCATAGCAATTTCTTTGTTAAAACGTTTTGACCAAGTCATCTTTGAACATGTGCCTCGTATAGAAAATCAAGAAGCCAATGATTTGGCTCAAATAGCTTCTGGCTATAAAATTTCTAGTGAGAAACTAGAAGAGTTGATTGAAATTAAAGATAAACTTATTGTTGATCAACCTCCTTCTATGGAATTGTCAATGCCAAAAGTTGTGGGGGCAGATGTACCACAAGATAATGGTCAAGATACCACTTATAACTCTGACGAAAATTCTGAAATTTTTGAAATTTTTGCCATTGACAATTTATCTGATAATGATTGGAGAAAACAACTTGTTGAATATTTGCGAGATCCAAATGGAACGACCAATAAAAAAATAAAGTATAGAGCCTTGAGTTATGTCATCATTGGAAATGAACTAATGAAGAAAACACCTGAGGGAGTTTTGCTAAAATGTTTAAGTGAAACAGAAGCCTATTTGGCTATATCTGATGTGCACAGTGGTGCATGTGGATCTCATCAGGCAGGTCATAAAATGAAATGGTTGTTGTTTCGACAAGGTGTATATTGGCCAACAATTTTAAAGGACTGTATAGAGTTTGCCAAAGGTTGTCAAGAATGCCAAAGACATTCAGGCATACAACATGTACCTGCAAGTGAACTCCATTCAATAGTTAAGCCTTGGCCTTTCAGAGGGTGGGCTTTAGATTTAATTGGTGAAATAAAACCAAGTTCATCTAAAAACCAACGTTATATTTTAGTTGGTATAGATTATTTTACTAAATGGATAGAAGCAATTCCATTACCAAATGTTGACCAAGAAGCAGTGATTAGTTTTATACAAAGTCACATTATTTATAGATTTGGTATACCTGAATCTATTACTACAGATCAAGGTTCAGTTTTTACTGGACGAAAGATGGTTGAATTTGCCCAACAAACTGGTTTTAAACTCTTAACCTCTACACCATATTATGCTCAAGCAAATGGTCAAGTAGAAGCTGCTAATAAGATCATTATTGGTTTGATAAAAAAGCACATTGCCCAAAAGCCTAGAAATTGGAACAAGACTTTGGATCAAGTCCTATGGGCATGCAGAAATTCTCCAAAAGAATCAACTAATACCACACCCTTTCGACTAACATATGGACATGATGCAGTCTTACCAGTCGAAATACATCTACAATCAGTCAGAATTCAAAGGCAGATGGAAATCCCAAGGGATCATTACTGGGATATGATGTTAGATGAATTAGTTGATTTAGATGAGGAGAGAGTAAAAGCTTTAGAAACGTTAACTCGACAGAAAGAAAGGGTTGCTAAAGCTTATAATAAAAAGGTTAAGTTTAAAACCTTTAATGTTGGAAATTTGGTTTGGAAAGTTATTTTGCCAATGGATAAAAAAGACAGAGTCTTAGGCAAATGGTCCCCAAATTGGGAAGGCCCTTTTAAAGTTGTTCAAGTTTTTTCAAATGGTGCTTACGAAATTGAAGAGTTAACAGAAGAACAACGTTCGTTAATTATAAATGGTAAGTACTTGAAAAAGTATAAACCAGCGTTGCAAGAAATAAAAATTAACGAAGAATAAAACTTAAGACATAATCAAACAATGGTGATCATAAATTTGTTCGCCACAAAATGGGCATTATCAAAAGTACAAACCAAAAAACCTTAACAATTTGTTCAAATAGTCAAAATAAAACTAGGAACAAAAACTAAAATTATTACAAAACTAAAATTGTCTCTTCAGGTCTTCATATAGGCTTTGGAAAGAGGAAATTTCTTTGTCGAGAACCTTGTTCGACTCCTCCAGACCCTGAATCTCTTCTTCGACAGCTGCAGAAGCGCTAAAGAATTTGATGCCTTCATTAGCCTCTTTGTCAATCCAGGCTTTAACAGCAATGGTGAGGTTAGCCTTAGCTTCGTCACGCTTAGCCTTATCTGCATCAATTTTGGCATTGAGACTCTGAATTCTCAAGTTCAATTCTGCAATCTCGCTCTCCCAAGCAGAGATGTTCTGGTTGTATTCAGTCAGCTCAGCATTCGACTCGATCTCCTTCTCCAGGCGTTCGACATTGGCTTGAGCAGTATTGGCCTTTTCGACCAATGCAGCATACGCTTCCGTTTGAGCCTCCAGCTTCAGAGCATTGATCTTCCTCTTTTGAATGGCTTGGGTGAAACCATCAATAAGGTTTTCAAGTTGAATAACCTTGCGAAGGGTAGCACCATCAGTCAAAGGGTTGTGAAGCTTTTTCAGGAAGCCCAAGTGAGAAAAGGCACTGCTGGGGTTCGCCTCAATTAAGGCAAGGACATCTTGGTTTATATAGTCTGTGTGCAGTTTGAGGAGCAAAGAGTCCTGCCTCACTGTCGAACTGATTTCTGTATCAGAAGCTGTCGAACTGCTGTGATGGGAAGCACCTTTGCTTTGGTCTTTGTTGCCTTTGCTTGATAGGAGCATCTTTAGTGCTGCAGCAGGATCAGAATCCTTCATGGCTATAAACTGCATTTCTGATATTCGAATTTCAGCAGATAACTTTGATGTCGAGGAAACAGGAAGGATGTCAGAACCTCCTTCAGTGGCTTCAGGCATAACATCTTCAGTGTCAAATTCCATTTCGACGTCAGTGTTTTCCGATGAATGGGTAGACTCAGCAGCATGCACAGTTATAGTCTTATCAGAATCTAGATTATTGGTGGGAATTTCTTCATTCTCTTGACTTTGGCTTGTTCCGGTTAAATCGACCTCGACCCGATTGGTGCCGACGTCTTGGGCCAAATCTTCCTCATTGTTAACAGGTGTAGTGATGTTCCCTTCATTGCCACCCTATTCAAAAACAAAATGAGTTAGAGTAAAAAAAAACCATAAAAGAGTGTGCATGTAGTAAAATCTCGAAGATAAGGAAATTTTACCTGAGCACCAGGGTCTTGTAGACTTGGATTGACTTTCTCCGAAGTGGGATTGGGACCTTCAGTCAAAGGAACTTCGACATTGACAGTTGGTTGATCTTCAGTAGGAGGATTGGAAACAGGGACTTCGATATCTTTCTCTGCAGAAGGTTTAGGATTGGATTTGACCTTCTTTTTCTTCTTCTTCTCTTTGTCAGCTTTCTTCTTTGGGCTTGGGGGCATGCTTGCCTCACTAGTCTCGACAGGGGCCTTTTCTTTGTCTCTTTGGCCTTCCCCACTAGGGGCAGCAGCAGTTGGATTAGTAGTACCAGCAGGCTGAAAAGGGAATTAGATTGTTAACTCTAAAATCTCTTTGAAGTTAAAACAAACTTAAAAGAAATGTCGAAATCAACTTACTGTTGGTTCGTTAATGGTGAGAGCTTTTTGTTTCTTCTGTTTGGTGGGTTCTCCAGTCCCCTTCGACGCCATTAAGGCTCTCTTACGAAGCTGCATTTGAAATCAAAAGGGTCAAAGACATGTTTGTAAAAAATTGAAATTCAGAGACTAAGTTACTTTGAGATTTGATACCTTGGCCCCAGTGTTGGGGAGTGATTTCTTTGGAGTTGCAGCAGGAGAAGCAGAATCCGTCGAAGTGGTGGCGTCTTTGGCTTTAGAAGCACCTGGTGTCGAAACATGAAAGGAATTCATATCAGCAAAAGGTTAAAAACTATAAACACTATAAAGATTATATTATTCAACAACTCAAGGTTACCTTTGCCTTTGGGAGTCTTTTGTTGAAGAGCGTCGAATCCAGCCTCTATTGCTTGCAGAAGCACTTCATCATTGTGCTTAGCGTGCTTCTCATAATGCAAACTCCACCAGGTGGCGAACTCGTAAGTGCAAAATTGAGAAAATTCAGAGGCAATAGGTGTGAGCTTATAAGGCATTCTGTCTTCAGCAAGTTTCAAACGTCGTTCAAAATACTCGACGGACATCCCAGAGTTGCCCAAAACGATCTCATCTTTGTTCTTGAACAAACTCTTTGGCCTGAACTGACTTAGGCCAAATTGGCGAGCAACAAGGTTAGGTTGGTACCCAACCAAGCCTAGATGCCTTCTTTCGACTCCTTGCCTTGAGGATAAGATTGTGGGGTTCAAGAACATGGTCCAAATGTTGTTTGTATCTTCCTCTTCATTTGGGTTGGTTGCAGGGAATGGTCTTCTAAACCAATCAGGCCCGACAGTTCTTTTCACAAACGGGGTATTCTTAGGAGTAATTTCGTCGAACTCAAGGAGAGTTTTGAAGTAGTGAAGGAAGAGTTGTCTAGTGGTCAAGTTTGTCTCTCTATATCTCAATAAGGCCAACCTAGCGCCTTCTGATTGTCGAAGAGCAATAGAGGATTCCATGTGAGTTGGAAGGAAAAGTTTGAAGTTGGACTCAAAGGTGGCATTCAGCCCGAGTTGCAGAAGCCAGATAGGGCCAGAGAAGGCAAGCTGTGATCCTTTATCAATCTTCTTCAGCATGTCACTAGCTTGCCCCAAAGAATCATAAAGGGAAGCCAAGATAAATCTTCCTAAGGCTACGTCTAAACCTTGGTGAAGCATGATGGCGAGAGGAACAAGTCTCTTCACCACTTGAAGTGAACTGGTGCACAGAACAAAATGTGATAGCCAATAAGTCAGGAAGGCTATATGTTCTTCGAAAGACACATCTTCGTCGCTTGTGTCATGAAAAGTTTTGAGAAATCCTGAGAAGGATAAGACTTTTAAGTCGAAGTGGTGGTTGACAGTGGTGTACTTAGGGTCGAACGTAGGTCCTGTGGGTCTTAAGCCAGTAATGGCAGCAACGTCGAATAAGGTTGGGGTCATCATCCCTGCCTTAAAATGGAAAGTGTTGGTAGAATTTTCCCAAAAGTGAAGGGCAGCTATGAGCATTTCTGCGTTGTACTTAGGTCCCTCTCTCGACAGCTGAATCAAGTCGAATATACCACTCTCTTTCCAGAAAGTAGCATATTGCTTTTCGACTTTGTTAAGCCATTTTAGGTAACTCTCACTAACTACAGGTGCAGACCTAAAAGCCCTATATCCTGGTTCAAAGAAACTCATGTCGAAGACAGAGTTGGCGAATATCTTTGGTTCACAAGTAGTGTTGAGAGGAAAGATATTACTTACATCCTCACTGAAGTTGTCGGATGAAGGGAGAGGTCCTGCAAAGGCGAACGTTCTACCTCCAAGCTTGTGGGGAATCATCAATTCTTCTCCCCATATGTTGTCTTCGACAGCAGTCATGTCTGGCTCCGACACAAACTCTGAATCATCAATGATGATGGGTTTGTCATCATCAACAGCATAGATAATCACGTTTCTGGAGGAAGAAGATGAAGCCATTGTTGTTCTTCGTGTTCTTGGTGTTCTTGAGTATTGGTGATGAAGATGAACAAGCTACAGTAGCAACGAACTAAAAAGCTTCAGATTTGACTCGTTCTTTGCCCAAATCCAGGAATAAAAATAGTAATGATGAACGAAAATGCTAGACGATCACAATCACTGGTTTAGATCTAACAGAAACGCAAGAACAAGGCAAGATTGAAGGATTGTTTGATGTTGTCTCTTGAGAGAATACGTAAGGTTCTGTTTCTTTAGAGAGAAAGTGAAGAGTTAAGGTTTCAGAAAGTTGAAAGTGTGGAATACATTTGCTACTTATAGGCACTCCAAGTTTGCATGTATCTGGTAACTGAAACATCACCACTTTTCCATCTCAGTTATTCACATTCTGCCACGTGTCCCACCACGAAGCTAAAAAGTTGGAGATCATGGTTTGTGGGGATTGAGGTGACGGTTATAAATTTTGTCATGATTGACAATGACTTGATGTGACGTTTACGCCGTCTTTAGTAAACGTGCAGAATTGGAAAAGGTGATAATCTTCAAAACTGCCATTTCTTCCTTTGAGTTCGACGTGCAGTCGAAATTGGCATTTTTGAGGGGGCAATTTGTTAGCCTGTATTTTCGACAGGCATTAATGAATTGGAGAGAGATGATGAAATCTCATTTAATGTGCATGATTGCATTTTTAATATTCTCTTGGGAATTGATTCTAGTATTAAATCAAGAGAAAATTAAGGCATTTGACATCAGAGACTTTTAATGCAAAGTTGCTTGTCAAAGCCCAGGGGTCTGTCGAATTCGACAGAACATGTTGTTGCCCAATGAGCTTGTCGAATTCGACAAGAAGTTATTTGTGCAAATATCTATTTTTCGACATTACTGACAATGGTCGAAAATTATATATATATATATATACGTGTGTATGTTTGTTTGTCTAACGTACTATGCAGAACGGAGAAAGCATACTCTGGACTTAGCAAATTATTCAAAAGTGGATAACGTTCAAAAGTCCCACCAGGTGTCAAAGAGAATTCAAATTGTCAAAGACACGTGGAGCATAGTTAGGCATTTTGTAGGTTTATAGCAGTTATTCTAGTTTGCCTATAAATATGAGTTTTTCATAAGAGAAACGGGTCCACAATTCATATTACATGCAAATTCCTCAGAAATTCAGAGTACCCATGTCAACGAGCGAAATGAATGCAAACAGGAACATGTACGAATCTGTGTACCATTCTTTGTAAACATTTTTACATTGTCAAATGCAATTTATCTTTCAAGTATTGATTAC
Organism: Trifolium repens; assembly: GCA_030408175.1. NCBI lineage: Eukaryota > Viridiplantae > Streptophyta > Magnoliopsida > Fabales > Fabaceae > Trifolium > Trifolium repens. Next base: position 48,015,497 of record CP125836.1, on the reverse strand, counting down.
TTGACTTTCATTTAAGCTTTCTGCAATTTAAAGTTTTCTGCACTTTAAGCATTCTGCAATTTATTTCATTGCATGTTTTACTTTTCAAAGTTTCTCTTTAAACTTTATTTGCAATTCATTTACAAGTTTTCTGCAAATTTAACTTTGAAGCATTTCACTTTAAACCAAACCATTTGACTGCGTCAAATGCTTTTACTTTTTATCAACTTATCCGATTTAACCCAAAAAGGTATGAATATGTTTTCATCATCTTCTGCACAATCCATATGTCCCAGGATTTACTAGTTGATCCTTCTTGTAATAATTAAACTAGCGGTTGTTTACTAAAAATCGGGGTAAACAATGTCTTAGAAACAAATCTATCATTTTTTGGTTCGACAGGATTATTCCCATTTGATGGTTTTAACATTTTACAAGTATAAGGAGGGCCTGGTTTTAACTCAGCAATATTAACTTCATTATTTTCCATGTAATCCTGACCATCGTCGAACTCATTTTCACTTTCATAAGTTTCTATGTAAGCCACTTTTTCTTTCTTGTGGAACTTAGAATTTCTGACTTTTTCAGCCCTGAGGCGTTCGACCTGTCGAACATGATCTGCTAATTGGGCCATGTCTCTTAAATGTTGAGTATCTAACTTTTTCCTAATGGAATAGTCAAGGCCACCAGCAGCCATCTCAACCAATTCATGTTCAGGCACTTGAGTAAAGCACCTTGCCTTAAGGAGGCGAAACCTGTTCAGATAGTCATCAATGGCTTCTGAGGTTTTGCGCTTCATACTGGCTAACTCTTTGAGGCTAATCCTAGATTGTCCCATGTAAAACTGTTCATGAAATAGCCTTTCTAATTGAGTCCAAGTATGAATTGAATGAGGGGGAAGTGTGGTAAACCACGTAAAAGCATTTTTAGTAAGGGAATTGGGAAAAAACTTCATTCTTAAATCTTCATTATTTGCCAAATTCCCTGCCTCTGCCAAATATCTGGCAATGTGTTCGACAGTAGACTCATTAGTATCACCAGCAAATTTTGTGAATTTGGGAATTTTCCATCCCCTTGGCAATTCTGCCTGCAATACGTATTCAGACAATGCTGACACAAAATTTGGCCTATGCAACCCTATATTCAAACCATTTTGGGCCAAGATATTTTCTACTAAATTGGCCAAGTTATTATGCCCTGCAACATTTTCTTGTCGAACATTCCTAAGAACATTATCAGCATCCTGATTTCTATTTACCAATACCACTTCCTGTTCTGGCTGTTCTCTTTCAATGCGCACTGGTTGGGCTTGAACTTCTGGTTGAGTCTCCGGGTTTGCACGAGGAACCCTTTGGTTGTTTGGAGCATCAGGGGCACCAAAAAAGTCTGCCATCCTCCCCATTTGATTGGCTAATAATAAGTAATTATCATTGGCTGTTTGTAAAACAGGATTAAAGACCGTGTCAATCTATTGGGTTAACGCGTTCACCATATCATGGTTACTTTCATCCATTTGTTGCCTAAGTGCATTCATGGAATTATTTGTCAAATTCAAGGAATTTCCCCTGTTTCCCATCGCAGAAGATGAGGGAGAATTTTCTATCGAAGGCCAATTATACAGGCTTGCCATCGTTGTTGTTGGCATTCCATATTGTGGGTTTCTAGGCAACCATGGGGGTCTTGACGGTGTTCCACCAACTTGACTACCGTCTGTGTATCCATGTGTGTGTGACACGTTCGTTGGCATGGATGATACATTCATTTGTGTCATTATTGCATCATTCGTATTTGGAGGAACAAACCCTCCTGCCATACTTGAAGTAGTGGCAGGCATTGTTGACCCACTGGCGCTCACGCCAACGGTCGCAGAACTTATTACAGGGTTCGAACTCCCCCCATTAACATTATTGCTTGGAATACTTTCAGAATTTATAGAGTTCAGGGCAGGGCTTGTTGGCCCACCAGTAGGATTGGTGCTAGGATTGCCAGATACTGGTTGATTTGGTTGCCCTGTCGAATTTGGAACAGGATTTGTTTCTGCCCCATTATTGTTATTATTATTATTATTATTGGGATTGTTTGGTGGTCTCACCATTCTAGAACGAGGACGAGTTGGTACACTTGAAAATTCTGGGAGAGATTTACCACTCCTCAAATGCATATAAAAATATACACACAATCAAAAGTACAACACCAAACAACGAATTTTTGTAAAATTTTTTCAAAAACACACTAAATAAAAATACACAATCCAATTGTCCCACTGGGCGTGCCAATTTGTTTACCCCGATTTTTAGTAAACAACCGCTAGTTTAATTATTACAAGAAGGATCAACTAGTAAATCCTGGGACATATGGATTGTGCAGAAGATGATGAAACATATTCATATCTTTTTGGGTTAAATCGGATAAGTTGATAAAAAGTAAAAGCATTTGACGCAGTCAAATGGTTTGGTTTAAAGTAAAATGCTTCAAAGTTAAATTTGCAGAAAACTTGTAAATGAATTGCAAATAAAGTTTAAAGAGAAACTTTGAAAAGTAAAACATGCAATGAAATAAATTGCAGAATGCTTAAAGTGCAGAAAAGCTTTAAATTGCAGAAAGCTTAAATGACAGGCAAGTAATCAATACTTGAAAGATAAATATCATTTGACAATGTAAAAATGTTTACAAAGGATGGTACACAGATTCGTACATGTTCCTGTTTGCATTCATTTCGCTCGTTGACATGGGTACTCTGAATTTCTTAGGAATTTGCATGTGAATTGTGGACCCGTTTCTCTTATGAAAAACTCATATTTATAGGCAAACTAGAATAACTGCTATAAACCTACAAAATGCCTAACTATGCTCCACGTGTCTTTGACAATTTGAATTCCCTTTGACACCTGGTGGGACTTTTGAACGTTATCCACTTTTGAATAATTTGCTAAGTCTAGAGTATGCTTTCTCCGTTCTGCATAGTACGTTAGACAAACAAACATACACACGTATATATATATATATATATATATATATATAATTTTCGACCATTGTCAGTAATGTCGAAAAATAGATATTTGCACAAATAACTTCTTGTCGAATTCGACAAGCTCATTGGGCAACAACATGTTCTGTCGAATTCGACAGACCCCTGGGCTTTGACAAGCAACTTTGCATTAAAAGTCTCTGACGTCAAATGCCTTAATTTTCTCTTGATTTAATACTAGAATCAATTCCCAAGAGAATATTAAAAATGCAATCATGCACATTAAATGAGATTTCATCATCTCTCTCCAATTCATTAATGCCTGTCGAAAATACAGGCTAACAACTGGTGAACTAATATAATTAGTAATAACCGCGTACGATAATTACCCTAATTACGAGTATAGAGAACCTTAATTATTAGACAGGGAACCCGTGTTAGCCACGTTGTCACGTCCCTAACCTAGTGATCATATCCTAAATATGTAGTCAATTAAACATGGTTTCATTAGTTCTATTACCCTTAATTATTAAGCTATTATCTATTGATCGGGATTGGCTGCCGGCTTTGAGGCACAATACTAGATCACTAACCCTATAAACTAGTTGCCAGCCAGTGGTAAACCCTGGCTTTGAGGAACAATACTAGATATCACCAACCCTATAAGCGTTCCCTAATTGTGTACATCAATTAGATTACGTAATTAAAACATAAACAATAGAATAAATAAAACTGAATAGACAATTATATAAACTTAGTACCAAATTACACGATTCCAGCATTCCTAAGGGAGTTCATCTCCCCAGCTAACCCGGAAGGTGTTTAGCTACTAAAATGCATAATTAAATTACAAGAATAGAAAAATGCATAAGAGAAAACCTAACCTTAGAGCTCTGACTCCTTTTCCTCAAGAGAATAGTAGTTCTCTCTGTTCTGAATGAATAAAATGAGGAAAAGGGAGCTTATTTATAGTTTTCGTAATGGGCTAGGAATTGTCATCGTGCTGCGATATGCCCATCGTACTGCGATGGAAAGATTCAGTTCAAAATTATAACTGATCCTGTGCGTTTAATCACCTTGGTCACCAAGTAACCTCATCGTACTGCGATGCATCACATCGTAGTGCGATGAAAAGATTTTTCCCAGATTTTCTTTTGTAGTTTCTTGGTCAGCAAGTAGCTTTCATCGTGGTGCGATGGGATTCATCGTGCTGCGATGAACAGCACAATTTCTTCACAATTTTGGCTCTTTTTTGCTTTTTCTTGATTTTCTTGACTTCTTGTGAAAGTAACTTGATTTCTTTAGGAATTTGCCTTGTAATTGGTCTAAAGTGCTGTAACTTACTAATAAAATTATACTAAAAATGCAGTATGAATTCCTGTCATCATGACGCTATTGTCCAAAGTCAAGCTATATATCTTTTGATCAATTGATTTTCTTTTCCTTTACCTCTCTGTTAGTATTCAGACTCACAAGTTTGTATGAATTAGAAATTAACATTTGTTAACAATTTTGAAAGGAAAGAAATAAATTAAGCAATAGCTAGTCTTAGAAATAAATTCGAAAACTGGTATTGCTATGTACTATACACACTACATAATTTCTCATGCTATCTATCTGAACAACATCATCATCATCATCATCATAATCTAATGTGGGTTCAAGATCATAAGTTTGCTCTTTGTTTTTACATATTTCATTTATGTAAGCATTTTACACCTGAAAATACTTGAATTTTTTAATGTCATTTCTTTGCTTTAATAAGTGAAGATTGCACAAGATATTACAATCACAAGGTAGACTCATAAAGACATAATTTGTGTAACTGTATATATACATGTGGCTTTGGTTGCAACTATAATTGAAAAGAAAAAAAAAGAGTAGTTTTTATTAATTATGAAGCTATATCCCATAGTAATAGTATGCTATTTCTTCTGTTAACACATGTTCTTCTGCTCTAAGAAAGTTATCAAATTCTTATTTGTGTTGCATTAAGTTCATAGTGAATCCCCATTCTTATTTGTATGCTGATAGTGAAGTTAGGCGATATATATAAACTATGATTGATTCGTTATTGTGTAAATAATGCATCAGTGATGGAAGTACCAGAAAATAGAAAGTGGATCTACAATGTTGATTCACACAAGAATATCACCGAAGAATTTGACATTGGACTTGACGAGTTTATTAAGTTTGCTCTGAAAAAAGATAAAGATAACATCGGAATAGGGGATATTAGATGCCCATGTAAGAAATTCAAGTGTCTGAATTTTCTAAGACCATTATTAGTGAGGACACATCTATGTAGGAAGGGATTCATGAGTGATTATTATTGGACGAACCATGGTGAGGATATTCCTCCGATTCCCTCAGTGGTTGTCAATCACTCATATTATGGAAGTAGTGTTCAGAGGGAAATGTTTGATAATTATGAGAAGTTTGTAAGTGCACCAGTTCATCCTCATGTTTTAATAATTGTCAAAACACATGAAAATAGAGTAGAACATATTTTGGCAACATTACAAATGACTTGACAGCGAAAAACTATTTTTAACACTTTGAAAAATTGTTTTTAGGTATTATGTATCGATACATATATCACTTGTATCGATACAAAAGTGATCTCTCAGAGGCAGATAGTTACCTATGTATCGAATCATGCTTGCATGTATCGATACACACTTATGCCTCTCAGAAATCCAGAAACATCATGATGTATCGAATCATGCTTGCATGATTTGATACATATCAGTCAAGATTTCAAGAAACTGATGTATGTATCGATACACACCCGTGTTTGTATCGATACATAGGTCAAATCTTTCATTTTTAACGCTGGTCAAAGGGTTTGTATCGATACAAATCATCAGTTGTATCGATGCATGTCTGTGAAATTTTGCCCAAATTTGCTCAATTCTATTTTCTCTTTAAATAGCAATGTGGTGTGTCATTGTAAAATAAGAGAAATCATTGTGAAAGATCAGAAAACGCTTTGGAGTTCAAATTGAGTGAGAATTTGGATCAAAGGTTTCATTCAACACAAGTTCATCATCTTCATCAAGTTTGCAATCATATTGAAGTTTGAGTATGGGATCAATTCAATAGAACCTGCAGATTTGTGTGATAACGTTCGGTACGGTTCGCGGTGAATCAGAATCGTGATCGGGTTGAATTGTGTTGAAGGTGTGGTTTCTCTCAAGGGTTCAAGATTGTGCTAATCTTGGTGTATCAACAACAAGAAGCGAAGGACTCAGCTGGACGATCGGGTGCGGATTGGCACGGGTTTGATCGTTGGAATCAGAGGGCGAAGCTTCGTTGTGTGTTGAGGTTTATTCGCATAGTTTACTTTTGATTCGTTATAGGATTATAAGTGTTAATTGTAAACTGTGCACTTGTTGTTCATCGTTTTGATCAATATACTCTCAAATAACCCGTTTGGTTATTTGGGGGGAGACGTACTCGGCCAAACGCGTGGACGACGCGAAAGCCGGGGAACTCCCTAATCAAACGCTTGTGTCTTTCTCTCTTTCATCTTTTACATTTTAGTAATCGCTTTAATTTCGTGTCAATTGAATTTTTCGTGTTCGTACGTGTACACAAAAATTCAATTGGTTTATCTTGATTGTGATTGATTAAATTGGATACCATAACACTTGCTTGGGCTGTTTTTAGTTGAAAACGTTTAAATTCGAATTATTTGATTTCAAGCATCTCTTAATCTTTTCATAATCGTTCTTAGGCTATATTACTTTTCCTTTGATCAATCGGTGCATAGACTACCGATCCGGTGGTGCTTCCGCGCACGATTCAAAAGAAATAATTTTTGAAAAACCTACATTGTTTTTAAGGGCACTTATTCAACCCCCCCTTCTAAGTGATAGCCAAGTAGTCTAACAAAGTTAGTAATGGATACTGCTGGACCAGACATTGGCAACTATCTTGAGCAAGAAGATCAAGACGAAGGAGACGCTATGGAAGAAGAACCTAACGAAGAAGCACAAAGATTCTTTGAAATGTCGAAGGCCGCACAATCTCCTTTATGGGATGGTTGTGATAGCTATTCTTTGTTGTCAGCTTCTTTAACTGCATTAAGTTTAAAAGCAGACTATGGTTTGTCTGAGGGTTGTTTTAATGGATGGATGCAGTTTATGGGTAATGCATTTCCAGATAATAATTGTATGCCTAAAATTTTTTATCAAGCAAGGAAATCAATTTCTCAACTAGGGTTGGCAAGTTTGAAGATTGAATGTTGTATGAATGGATGTAAGTTTGCTCTTTGTTTTTACATATTTCATTTATGTAAGCATTTTACACCTAATTTGTCGGTTGAAAACACGACTCTTGAAGAGAAATTAAAGACACATGAAGAGTTGATTCATAAATCACATGAAGATTCACGTTTGCTTAGGGAGCAATTATTTCAATTTATGGCAAAGTTTTCTTCGAGTCATCTACCTCCACATTTGGATCCACCTCTGCCTCCACCACCTACTACTTGATATATATATATATATCAGTTATGGTTATTTTAAGTGTTTGGTTGTAAACACTTAGTTTCAAGAACAATGTGTTTTTTTTATAAAAAAAATGCTAGTATTATTAATTGCAAGAACAATGTTATATTAGTTATGACTTCTATGTATTTTGGTGATCAATGTGTATAAATACTTATGAACACAATTTGAAAAATATTTCATATTAAATATTGTGTATTGATGATTTTAATTTTATTTATTTAATATAGTAAATGCAATTGCACTATTAATATATCATAAGTGATATTAATATCACATATAGGCCATGAATACAATCTATAGGTTTGTTTCCTCTTTATAATTTAGTGACGGAATTTAAAATTAGTGATGGAAATATTCCGTATCAATTTGTGACGGAAATAAAATTACCTCACTTATATTTTGCGACGTTGAAAATGTTGACGGATTTAGGGGCGTAACAAATTCCGTCATTAAATAGCTTTGTGACGGAAATTTAGTGCATTAGTGACGGAATACTACCCTCGCTAATTATGATTTTTCTAGTAGTGAAATGGGCGCCCAAAAGTCCCCATTTTAATTACATATATGTAAATAGTTAGAGTTACCTATTTTTGTACTAACAAGGTATTTGTAACATGAAAATAGAAAGAATATATGAGAAATGAAAGAATATATAAATTAGTTTTTGTCTTCTAAAGTTTTTCTTCAAGGAAATTGGGAACTAAAAATTTAGAGAGAGGAATTAAAAAAGCAATTTGGTATATTTAGAGAGACTAAAAATATATTTAAATCGGAAAATAATTAATATTTACTACCTCCGTTCCTTTTTAAATGTCTGTTTAGAATAGTAACACTAAATTAAGAAAGTGTATTTTTGCACCTTATCTTCCTATTATACCCTAATTTTAATCCACCAATAAATTCCTATATTTTTGCGCACATTTTCTCTTTCCAATAAATTTTACATATTATTGACAAAAAAAAACCAAGATTTAATATGTTATAGTATGTTTCAAAAAAAAATTAAAAAAAGATTTAGTTTTGCAAATATATAGCATTAATTAGTTTTATTGAAAAAGATATGAGCAATTAACAAATGGTGCAATTGATAAATCGTACCCTTAAAACACCAAATGAAGTATGGACAGTTAAATAAAAACGCTAAATCCAACGTTTTTGGACATTTAAAAAGGAATAGAGGGAATATTATATTTTTCATTTAAGTTGAAAATGATTACCTCTAAAGTTTATAATTTATCGAAAGAAGAATGAAATGTTATAAAAATTCATTTGATTATTTAAAATGTAATAAGGAGTTAGGTGTATTTATAAATATAAAATGTATAAATGTACTAATGTAGTAAGGGGTTAGGTCTATTTATAATATTTGATGACATTGTTATGTATGACTCTAAGATTTATTTAATATACAAAAGAAGTAGAAATAATATATATTTTTTTAAAAGGAAGAATGAAAACTTTTAAAAATATATATATGTGGTGATATGCATGTAGTTTGTTGGTGATAATTTTGGTGATTGATATGTATGTCTATTTTATTTTTAGTTTGACAAATTGATATGCATTCCTTTAAAAGTCATGTTTAGTACATGAAGAAGTAGTAAGACTCATTTTTTTTAAAGGAAGATTATATTCTTTTAAAAATATATTGATGATGTTATTCATGTAGTTTGTTAGTGGTAATTTTCGTGATTGATATGGATTTTTTTTTGTTGACAAATTGATATGCTTACCTTTAAAAATCATATTTAATATATGAAAATTTGATAAACTATATTGTGTATGATTTATTGATATTTTTTTAATTTAAACTTCGTAATATATTAGTAGTGTCATGCATTTAATCGATTAGTTGTGTTATTGATGATTGTTATGCATGACTACAATAGTCATATATAATACATTAGAATATTTGAAAATCAATTGTGTATTTTTTATCTGATTATTTGAATCTTCATGATATACTGTATTGTTTTTGTTTTCATAATTCGTTCAATTAAAATTTTTAAAACTTAAATTTTAAATTTTAAAAAAAAAACTAAAATTTAGATTAAGTTTCAAATTAAATTCTCAATCTGTAACCAAAAAAATTAAATTCTCAATCATAAATATTCAAATTTGATTTCTAACTTGAACAATACTTGAATACTCAACAACAATCACAATCCACATATTTAGCCGAATAACAACAATTAGGGTTAGACTTTGTAAGTGACGATATATTTTGTCCAATTATAGCATATGTTCCCCGTTATAAATTGTGTTTATAATATTCATTGCAAAAATGATTTTCACACAAAAATAATCAAATTATAATTTTTACTCGTAATTTATTTTTTTGCATTTTATTTATCTATGTTTCAATATTTTATAGTTCCAAAAAATTCAACAATTTATACTCACCACTTTTGGCTAGAGCTGGGTATACGGGTCAAGGTCCGTGGGCCGACCCGTTTAACCCGCACGGTCTTAAGACCAACTTTTTTTGGTCCGTTTATATTTTTGCCCGTATGCGTTGGACCGTTAAAACCGTGGGTTATGCGGGTTAAATCTGTGGGTTCGCGGGTTTGGAGAAATAATAACGATAAGAAATAAATGAATTTGATTTTGATTGCATTACTTACACAGATAAGATAGATAAAATCAATTATTTTTCTTTGTTTACTTACAATTTAAATTTATATGTTATAACTTATAATATAGAATTATTAACAATATGGTTTTCTCAGCTTCTATTATTTCAATATATATTAGTTATTTTTTGAAAAAAATAATTTTTAAAATCTTTTGTAATAGTCCGCGGGTTAACCGTTTAACCCGCGGGCTAACACGGACCGAACTCGGACTAATATATCTTAACTCGTTTACATTTACCGACGGGCTTGCTCGCCCTATTTAATACGCGGGCTTATGTGGAGCGGCTTAAACAAGGCGGGCCAGCCCGCATACCCAGCTCTACTTTTGGCATGGCAACTTGAAGAAAAAAAAGGAATTGTTGTTGAGATTTATTAACTCCATCATTAACCCACATATCTTATTTTTAAGTTCAATAATAATAAAAAGAGTTTTTCTAACCTGTGTGACACAATGCCTTCTATTCACGCCGGCCCTTCTGATCACCACGGCCTTTCTGCTCACGTCGGCCTTTCTGTTCACGCGTGCAATCTTTCTTTTCCGTCGTAGCCACCGCGCCGCAGCACAACACAGACACGAAGCTTCTTTCCCGGTCGTGTTCGCTATATGTTGCGCCTCCACCGACGATTCTTCCTTTCCGATCGTGTTTCGATCGCATTCCGTTCATGTTCCGATCCCCTTGTTCATTTCACTCATCATGTTTTACGGTTCTGATCTCCTTGTTCATAACAATCGATTTAATGGTTTCTTATCATAAATGTTGTTTTGTTATACGAAGAATAGTTGTTCTTGTTCTGATCCCCTTGTTCATAACAACCGGTGAATAGTTGTTCGTGTTCCGATCCCCTTTTTCTCCATGTCATAACTGTTGTTTTGTTAGACGGTGAGAGAGTATTAGAAAAAATTATTGAGGTAAGAGAAGGACATTAAAAACCCACAAAATAAGGCAATAATTGCTCCTTAGAAAAACCCTAATAAAAAATAGTATTCATTTAGTTTGCCCAGAACACTAAAAATTTTAAGCCACTAGATTTGGTCTAGTAGTGAGGGGTTTGGGTAGTATCCATGAGGTCCTAAGTTTGAACCTCATTGGCAACATTGTAAACAAAAAAAAAAAACACTAAAAATTTGAGGACCAACCTTTTTAGTAAACAATCATAAAAAAAAAAAACTTATAGTTTTCTTAAAAATATTTATCAAACAACATCTTAATTTTCATTTCTATATCTCGGTTGACCAACTTGTTTTATAGGCTAAAATGTAGTTTTGGTCCCGCCTAGTTTGAAAAAATTGTAATTTTGGTTTTTTCATTTATAATTTTACAATTTTAGTCATCCATTTCAAATAAATTTATCCACACATGATTTTGATAATCTAAAGTGATGGTATGACAATAAATTGTTCATTCTTACTCCCTTGTATATAGGCATGGCTATGAGACGGAATACAGACAAATTTTACTCTCTCCACACTCAAATCCATGCATGTCCGTCTCAATTTTTTACGGGGATGAAGAGTAGAGCCACAAAACCCATATCCAAGAAGGTACAGTCCAAGTATCCCCATCACGCCCCACCCACCTCCATATGAACATGAGTTGCATTTTGATAAAAAAAAATAATTAAAAAGAGAGTTAGAAGTTGAAAACCATTTTGTTTTAACAATATTGATACAAAAAAAAAAGATAAAACAAATTGTTTAATACTCGACTTAAAAATATGAACGTGATTTAAGAGTTTGTTTAAGGATTTCTAATTTAAGAGTGATAATATGCAATTCAATATAAGCTGCAAATTCATGGTGGGTATCAATGTTGCCACTGTCCGCCCCAACTCCGTCTATTAAAATTGGAGAAAATGCACACTCAATCGATTCGAGTTTTCGCCGTTACAATTGGGACGGGTGGAAGGGTACATGCATATATGAGTTATATTGTCATGCCTACTAGTATCTTTTGTTGTTGCAGATGGCTAGAAACTAATAACCGGATGCGTGTTGTGACACTGAACTAAGGAATTATCCGCACATATTGCGCAACTCCCCCAGAGTACAACCGGTTCTTCTCGGTGATAAACATACCGAGGCTATCAAGTCACGAGAATATCACAAGGTAGTTAACTCAGGCAGATAACTCATACACTCTTGAGAAAATAGTTTAGATATATCTTTATGTGGTTTTGAAAGAAAGTTTTTATCTAAAAAGACAACCACACTAGTCAAAATCATTTTCTATATATCTACAAAACACCAATATGCATATGACATATATATTATATATCTCTTAATAGCCATAATGCACCAAAAACATTCCACCAAAAATAGTTTCATTATAAGAAAATAATGATAATTGAAGAGAGGTTAAAGAGCAATTATTATAATAAAGAAAATGTTACAAAACTTAAATAGGATGGAATCCCATGTAAAAAGACCAAGTCAATTTAAAATTTAGATCAAATTATTTAGTAAATAATAGAAAATGATTTATATTCCATTAAAAATATATTTCTATATTTTTCATTTAAAAATTATTAGACACAATATATTATAAACTTTTGAAATATAATCAAAATTTACAACAATCCCCCACATATTTCAAAAGTTTAAATCAATGAATAAATAAAATTGTTTTTAAAACATTGCCTGAGTAAACATCGTAGATGTAATGCATCAGAACAGTGTAGCAAGCTATGGAACATGTCCCTAGACTGATAGACTTAACACACAGTGAATTAGATTTGCAAGCAATGGAACCCAAAACACTTGATGTGTGTTAGCGGTCTACCGATCACATTACACCCCCACAATTCTCGTGTTACGCGGTGTGGCGCATTTAGGCCGTGCGCATGTCTGATATTCATGAGTGCTCTAGAGACCCGCCACGGTCTCATGCAAGCGGCCCCACTCGACACTCATATAGGTGATTCCATCTAGTGTATGCTGCAACCATACACCACCTATAAGGGCTTATGGTAATCATTAAAAGCCTTTAAGACTTATCCGTCAAGTTTATTTTAATTTAGCACTTCTCATAGCCATTATCATAACACATAGGAAATGGACAAAATTTCAGTGCTAACATAACTAACAAGTAACTTGTTTTTCCCATTGAACCTTATTCATGGGGTCTCCAATCACAAAGGTCGGGTTTCCATTAGTTGTTGTTTTTCAGTGGCATAGTCCATTCCTATCAATTTTCTTCCCAGGGGTTTAGTATACGGATTCGCTCTATTCACAAATATTGACTAAGACGTCTCAAAGTCAATTAATCTCATGTTTCTTGAGTCTATATAATAAACTCGATTTTCACAATAAGTTTATATCAGTCTACTTAGATGGCTACTGAGCGACAACTTATCATCAACAAAATAAATCTACTTATAGATTTATCTCATTGGTTAATATCCAATTAACATCATCATTGTATTTTCAAAAACATACAATGGTTTATCCTCTAAAAATAATATCATAATACACATGATCATATATTCAAATATTCAAATATTTCGTGAGTTTAAACATCACAAAATATTTCTACAATAAACTGATTAATTGAATAATACACTAGCCCTCCAATTATAAATTTGTTATACAAGTCTACTTAGAATACTTTCTAAGCGACACCCCCACATTGGATAAATGTGACTTCATTTGTGAATTTATCACACAAGCTTACTTGAATAATTTTCAAGTGATAACACTCACAATAAAGAATTGAATCTCAAATATATATTTTTACATAAACAAATCTCATAATACATCATTGTATTGTTATGATACAATGGCTAATCCATATTATACCACATAATCTTTTACGGTACATCTTAAATAATTTTACTCAAGTAACATTAAAATCACAAAGGATACAATATTTTTAATTTCAAAATATTTGAACTTCTTAAAAAGCTTCAAGTATTAATATACTATCATACATCCTTATGACTTATACATCTCAAAAATTATATTTGATTCTCTTATGCATTTCAATCAATTTAGATGTCTTTCACTAATATAAACAAATTTCGGTGAACATCATTGCATTATTTTGAACAACTCTAAATTGCTTATGAGCAAATTACCGTAAGATATCACATAAAAGGAATTAAAACCATATCCTCAATATGTCTTTAAAAGATAATAACTGACATTTATCAAATAAATTATCAATTATAACATATAATAATCACTATATTTCTAGACAAATTCAACTCGGTCACAAATTCACCATAAGAATTAAAACTTACGAGGTTTAAAGATTATAAAATATGTACCTGACCCCTTGTGGATGATTTCAAAGGGAAATAATGTAAACTTACTAGAAAGTCAACTACACATGCTCTGGATTCGTAGATGACTATTATCGAAGTGCCGGTAAATACGGAAAAATTGGAGATCATCAACCTCGACCTCGTTGCCATTGTTGTCACTGTCTCCAGCCATAATTCCTTAGATTGTTGTTGCGGATGGCTAGAAACTAATAACGGAGGCGTGTTGTGACACTGAACTAAAGAATTATCCGCAAATATTGCGCAACTCCCCCATAATACAACCGATTCTTTTCGGTGATAAACATACCGAGGCTATCAACTCACGAGAATATCACAAGGTAGTTAACTCAGGCAGATAACTCATACACTCTTGAGAAAATAGTTTAGATATATCTTTATGTGGTTTTGAAAGAAAGTTTTTATGTAAAAAGACAACCACACTAGTCAAAATCATTTTCTATATATCTACAAAACACCAATATGCATATGACATATATATTATATATCTCTTAATAGCCATAATGCACCAAAAACATTCCATCAAAAATAGTTTCATTATAAGAAAATAATGATAATTGAAGAGAGGTTAAAGAGCAATTATTATAATAAAGAAAATGTTACAAAACTTAAATAGGATGAAATCCCATGTAAAAATACCAAGTCAATTTAAAGTTTAGATCAAATTATTTAGTAAATAATAGAAAATGATTTATATTCCATTAAAAATATATTTCTATATTTTTCATTTAAAAATTATTAGACACAATATATTATAAACTTTTGAAATATAATCAAAATTTACAACATCTTTCACATTTATCTAAAATAATGAAGAACCAAAATTGTGCCATTAAAACCAGGAATAGAGGGGGGAATAGGCCAGACCGGCTTATGAGGCCTTAAGGCCTAGCCTATATAGGCTCAGGCTAGGCTAGCCTATTTTTTTTTAAATAGGGCAGACCAATACTTTTTCATAAGCCTATTTAGTTAAATAGACCACGTTGCAGGCTATTAAAAAGTCTTTTAAGCCTACTAGGCCGACCTATTTAAATTAATATGAATAATATTATTATTATTATTTATATATTAAAATTTGTACTTTGATTAAATTATATATTTATTAACTTTTTCATCAGTAATTTAAGTTTATTAATCTACATTAGTTTTTTTTTTTTACAAAAATTAATCTACATTAGTTTTTAACATATATAAATGTATTATTATAAACTAGAATTGAAATATAATGATATATGTAATCAAATTCTGTAAAATATCATAAGTAATTTTAAAAATAAATATAATTTTTATTTAAATATGTTCATGAAAAATAAGCTTTTAAACAGGCTAATAGGCCACAATAAGCTTTCAAAAGGTCAGGCTCAGGCCTAAAAGATAAGCCTATGATAGGCCACAAGCCAGACTTAGGCCTTCGATTTTTATGACAGGCCAGACTCAGGCTTGGCCAAGCCTGCCTCGGCCTAGCCTATTTCCACCTTGAAATTCCTGGCACGCGGTATACGATGTGCGATATGATGTTCTAAGCACCGTAACCGATCTGACAAGTAATATTATGAAAATAATAAAGAGCAAAACAAATAAGCGAGACAAAGTATTTGTTAACCCAGTTCGGTGCAACTCACCTACGTCTGGGGGATACCAATCCAGGAAGGAATTTCACTATAATAGCTGTAGTACCCCAATTTTGTCCCAATTTTTTTTCAAATGCATCCTTATGACCTAATTGTGTGATTCAAAAAGATTGAAGAAAATGAAATTGATGATAGTAGAAGATGTGTGGATCAATTGACAAAAAGTCAATTGTAAGCAAAAGGCAAAGTTCGACTTTTGACTTTTTGGTCAACTTCGACCCTCAAAAGTCAAGAATCAAGAAAAGTCATGTGAGATTATCAAGTTTGATCATCAAGAATCAAGAAAGTCAAGAAAAGGTTCGAAAGGTCAAAGATTGAGATTTTGAAATATTTTCTAAGTACAAATCTTCATGATCATCTATCCAGCGTTACAAGACAATTTTGAGCAATCTACAAATCCATTTGAGATGCTTGATGGCTGATCATAAAGAGTGCATTTAATACTACAAGTTGATGAAAAATGTGAGGCCAAAAGGTTTCTTGAAGTGGAAGAAATCAAAGTGGAAAGTCAAGGTCTCATTACTCTTGAAATTCTCAAACACTTAGAAATATTTCCAAGAGTTTTGACCTTACCATGTACCTAACTTTATGGCCAATTTGTGATCAATCCAAGCAATCATTTTTCATGCTAGATGGATGTGCTTAGAGATGACCTTGCATACTTCATTATTGTGGAAATAGGGAATCAAAATCTCATTGGAATTGGAAGTTATGAAGTGCCAAAATTGAGGTTTCAAAGTTGTGAAAATGAACAGAAACTTGGAAATTTTTTCTAAGTGTTTTTCAGTTACTATTTTGATTTTTGATGGCCAGTTTTCTACATGATGCAGGTTTATTCAGCTCAAGTGTTCAACATCAAGTTGTAGTACGTTATGTCCTCTTTCCATTGATACCAAGATCATGAATTTTTTACGCTCGAGCACCAAGTTTCGAAGAGGAAAAGTGGCCATGGTAGAGCTGATTTATGGATCAGATTAGAGGTCACATTTTCATGACAAACCAAATTCAAATCTTGTAATCATTGCTTGCAGGCCTATGTTGTTTCCAAATCTCACCAAAACTTCTGTTTTACACAAGTGTCATAAACATTTTCCAATTAAAAGTTCACTTTGGAGCACTTTTGCATAAAGCTTCATTGATTTTGTTTTTTTCCACAACACTTGCATTGAGCCTTGTAACATTATCTTCTGATCACACTTCATCTCAAAGCTCAGAAGCATGCCTCTAAACTCAGAAAAAGCATCCATATTCCCCCTTGGTTCACTACATCTCACCTTGGAACCATAATCACTTTTGCAACTTGAAAAGAAAAACCATCATTGAAAAGCAACCAAAGACAACTTCATTCACTTCTGAGACCACCATTAAACCTCTATAAAAGCCCCTCAAGAGCTCAGAACAAAGAGATACAAAAAACTCTCAAAAAACTCCATTAAAGAAGCTTGAAATCCAAATTTTCGAAATCATAAAATCCTTCAAGTTCTTGTTGTTTTTTTTCATCAAACCACAATCCATACACAATAAATAAACTTCTATATGCAATAGTTTGTGACTCGAACACCTCCATTACGATCACCCAACTCTCATTTTTCATCACTTGCAAGTTGAATTGGTTGGAAAGTTTTAGACATTCTCAAAGCAAGCAGAGCATACCATTAGCTTCCTGGAGGTTCAAGCAAGCTAGAGGTATCTTTATTTCCCTTATGTAAGGGCAAAAAAGAGGCATTGGACCTTGCTCCAATAGGTAAGTTTTCATAACTTTGAACTCCATGATACACGCATTATCTTTGAATGCTTTGTGAAGTAAAAATGTAGTCCCTGATGCTTTATGTTCAATAATAACATCAAAATGCCAAAAAATATGCAATGTCTTTTATTTTGTTTATTTATTTCCTAAATGTCAAAAAATGCAAAAAATATGTTGTGTATGATTTATTTATTGCAACAAAAGTATGTGTTTAGTTTTTTCTTATTTATTTATTTGTTTGTTTAGATTAGTTTATTGTACAAAATTTATTCTATAACTCAAATAAAAGTTAACCTTCCATAACACAAAAAGACAAATTTTAAATAATCAATGTGTGGATTAAAAAGGAGACCGGCGGATGTGCATCCGTTCATCTCTCGAACAATTGACGCTTAGTGTTACACTTTGCCTACCGATTGTTCGTCTTCCACAAATTAAAAATAATTTCAACTCACTAAACTTCACTCTTTTTTCGCGTCCATGCACACTTTAATTATTATTTTCTCTCAAACGGATATCATCGCCCAAGCGCGAGTTCGTCTTTTTTTCGATCAAGCAAACTTTTTCCCCCAAGCGCGACCAAATCATTTTCATAAATAAAATCAACCAACCAACAATTATTTTTTACAAAGAACTACGTAGATTTGATTTCTCCATTGCACTAGGAGATACGTAGGAGCGGAATCCAACAACCGTCAAACACAATAATAAAAAACTAACTTTTTCCCCTCTTGTAAATATTTTAATAATCAATGAAAAGCATGCAAACAAATTAAATAACATTTTTTTAACCCTAAGCTAATAAGAAGGTTCCTGTTGGGTACAACAGATGTGAGGGGTGTTAATACCTTCCCCTCGCATAATAGACTCCCGAACCCGAAAATGGTTGCGATTACCATCTTTCCATTACTTTCAAGGTTTTATCGATATTTTCCTTTTCCTTCGGAAATAAATAAAGTTCGGTGGCGACTCTGTATTTCATTTCGCGCGTATTTACGCTCGGGCGTTTTTCGCGGCGCTTCAATAGCCCTAGTTCTAAGTTACCAGTAAACGTCTCGTTCACAACTTACAACCTAGGCACTACCAATGAAGCTTCACCTAGGAACTCCTTGATCAGTGATCCCATCTCACTTCCCTACAACCTTACAGACAGCAAGGATTTCAACAACACAAATACATAAAAGTTTTGGAGACACACTCCTAAAAACTACACAATCGTACCTAAAGGCTTATAGTGTTACAACCACCAAAAGTCCTTACTCCGTACTTCAAAGCTTATGAGAGGATCAAAAGAAATCACAACTCAAAATAACAACGTCCTAAACTTGCATCAAGGAGACACAAGAAAGACTCACAACAAAAACACACGCAAACCTAAGTTCTAGACACAATCACAAAGACGTCGTGAACAACAACCGAAGAATTAGGTTTTGCTTCTTCTTTAAATACCTCAGACAATTACTCCTTGATTCTGATATGATATGGGCTTGATTTGTTTGACCCAAGTCATTACTTCATATTAATTAAAAGAGATTCTTTACAAAAACATTCTTCACAGAGATCTGAAGCTTTATGAGATGATCCTCATAATTACTCTGATTAAAAGCGCTAGATATGATTCATGAGAGAGAAACGCGATTTCCATAAATAGAAAACGCACATGATGAACGCGCAAGAACACTTTTTGTAACTTGATACAATGTTGAGGCATCTTATCGCACATCCTGCTTCAAGGTTTGTTTTATAAAAAATGCAGCCAACTACCAAAGACTCAACAAACTCCCCCCTTGGCAAATTTTTGGCTAAAACAAATTATGACCATACAGATAATACTTAAACAAATACTTCACCTACACGTCTTCATATCGACATAAACACACTAGCATAAAGATTTTAGGAAGAAAAAAAAGTTGTTTCAAATTATTTGTCGTTTTGATAATTTAAAGTTATATTTTGTCGATTATATACCCACTGTCAACTACTTAATGCTTATTAAGTAAAAAAAACTACTTAATGCTTATTATTAACACATAATAATATTCATACATTTTACTCTCAATTTAACAACAAAAGTCAACAAATTGATTTTACTCTCATCCACGTATATTCATTAGACTACCAACACCATGTTCGTGGCAGATTTTATATATGGATATCCACGAATACAATTATTTTTGCCATCTCTACTTAAAACTTTATATATTTCCTTTTGAACCTTTACAAAAGCAAAAACATGCAATGATTTTTTTTATTGAATGAATTAAGAGTAAAATTTTCTAAATCTATGTAAATTTATTATATCTTAATATGTGTGTTCATACTTAAAATGACCAAAAATTTGAAATTGAGGAGTATTGTCTGATAAATGTACCTCAACTAATAGTTACCAATGACATTCTTGGAGGATCCAAAGTTCAAACTTTAAATTTCTTACTTCACCTCACTTAAAATGTTTAAGTTTAGCCACTAAATGACTAGACACTTTTTTTTACACAATAAAAGTTTAATTGCATATCTGATACGTTAAGTTTATTTTATATTTTAATTTGGTCTTTTACGAGTAAAAAGTTTCAAGTTAGTTTTGTCAAATTTTTGTTTAAGTTGTTTGCACGGCTAATAGATCTACACATGTGGACAACTTGAGAGGGAGTACATGAAAGTTTTGGACAAAATTAACTCAAAATGTTAAAGAAAGTTATATGAAATTAACTCAAAATTTAACTTAAAAGACGAACTTATATTAACATAAGTAATATACGGGCCAATATAAAACATTTTGAAGATAAGAAATTAAATTTAAATCTAAAATAAATATAATGGACCAAATATATAGGATTAAACCCACAATAAATATATTTTACGGTGGCATGGTAAAGATAGGAAGTGCAAAAAACGAATGAATTAGAAGTAGTTAACCCGGCCCATATATTTAGCCCAACAAAAACCCTAACAGTAACACAAAATAACAACAATCAACAACCGCTTCTATCGTTCCCAACCAGAAGCAGCAGAAACAAGAGCAAACAGCACAGTTCTCAAGGAGAAGAAGAAAAAATGGCATACGCTGCAATGAAGCCTACTAAGCCTGGTTTGGAAGAATCTCAAGAACAAATCCATAAGATTCGGATCACACTCTCTTCAAAAAATGTCAAAAATCTTGAAAAGGGTATTTTTCACCCTAATGTCTTATTTTATTTTCTTAATTTCTACCATTTTTTATTTATTTATTTATTTGTTATGACAGTTTGCAGTGACTTGGTTCGTGGTGCTAAGGATAAGCATCTTAGAGTGAAGGGACCAGTTAGGATGCCAACAAAAGTTCTTCACATTACAACCAGGAAATCTCCATGTGGAGAAGGTAGTTTTTATTTAATTTAATTTAATTTGATTTGATTTCTTAATTGCTGGATTTTAATCAGAAATATTGTTTCATGATTTGTTATATATTGAAATTAGATATTAATAGTTTTCATGATTCCTTGTTGTTGGATATCATGAATTGATTGAATTCATATTGTTAGTATATCCGTGTCTGTTAGATCAAGTTTGGACGGTCCTGATATTAAGTTTGGTATTTTAGATTTTCAAAATCGGCGTATTTTGTGTTCTGTTTGATCTGAATGCAACAATCACCTGTGTCTAAATGCAGGATATCTTAACTGAAGACAATCCATTTTCAAATGTTTTAGATGGGAAATGAAATTTACTAGAATGTGAAATGTGTATATTGAGTCCTTTTTTGATTAATAGTAAATTGATTGAAGTAACTTGGCGATTTTTTTGATAATTTAAAGTTATCTGGTGAGTGCACATTGTGGTGATTTAGATGTTGTTGCCCTACGTCTGTCCGTCTTAGAGACACATGTTGTTTCTTTCTTAGAGACTCTGTTAAGGTAGAGAATTTGCGTAGATTGAATGTGCAATATAAATTGTGGTCTTGGATAATTAAGTTTATTTTATAAGCGTATAACATGCCATATCGTATTTCAGATGTACTTAAATTACATAGCTATTTTGTAATGTATAACATGTATTTGCACTCGAAGAGTAGAATTTAGGAAGAAGCACTATTGTATAGTTTATTAAATCGATTTGTTAATTTACTCTGAAAGCATATCATCTCTTATATGATTAAGCTCTTAAAGTTCAAAAGCTTATATAAGTGTCCATGACATAGTTATTCTAAACAAGCTCTTTGAAACACTCTCTGTTGGGTTCTCTACTGTCATCACCGGTTAAATGTCTAGGTGTATATTATCTTGCCATTGCTTCGTTTTGTTGTCTTGTGTTGACGATCTGTTTTGTGTTTAAGGTACAAACACATGGGACAGATTTGAGCTGCGTGTGCACAAGAGAGTCATTGATCTCTACAGTTCACCTGATGTGGTCAAGCAGATTACCTCAATCACAATTGAACCTGGTGTGGAAGTTGAGGTTACCATTGCTGATGCTTGATTTTGTTTGACTAAAATGTTTTTGTTTAATACATTCTTGTTTTATTTGTAATTTAGCCTCATGGCTAGGAATGTGTTTTAGTTAAAATTTTGAAGTCAGATTAATTATGATAGGCGATAGACTTTGATTATCTTCTTTTATGGTTGAATACATGAGAAATGTCATGCTAAAATTGTTCTAAAATCTTTCGATTAAGTATTTTAAGCTTTTGTTTGGAATGACACCTCAATTTATATTCATTATGTATCTGATGGCGTACATGAACTTGGAGTTAACAATATAAACAGGGTAAGATGATTTTCTTTAGGTTATGTTTGGACGGAAGGTTTTGGAGGTGAGGGTAGAGCTTATGTTTTTTAAGTTTATAAGTTGTTTCTGTTACTATAACCCTTCTTACTCACTCGGTGTATTTTCGTTGGGGATAAAACAGATCGGAAGTAAAAACCTTAAGTTAATAAATTTGATGAAAGCTTATAAATTTGCAACATAAGTTTGGGGTATAAAGTTCCAACTATGCATATTCTTCGCGGTTCTTGGTTAAACAAATGGGTTGATGATGTGAACAAATAAATAGAGGAGTATCGTGAGATATGGAAGAAAACCGGTAGTATCGTGAGATATGGAAGAAAATTGGTTGTACTGATCGGAAAAAGTCGGACTCTTATAAACTTTTTGGTTTATTATCCTAAAGGAATTGTTTTTCTAAAATATGTTGATGCTTATGATGCTTCAAAAAGGGTGGATATGTTGTATAAGCCTTTTAGGGAGGTGGTTTTGTCTATTGGACCTAACAATGTTATTCAGATAATGACAAATAATGCTGCAAATTCTGTTATTGCTTAGAGTTTATTGGAAAAGAAGTTTCATAAATTGTTTTGGTCTCTTTGTGCAGTATATTGTATTAATTTAATGTTGCAAGAGATGGAAAAATTAGAGAAAGTGAGGTTGTGTCACATGGTTATTGGACTGGGGTAAGGCCCAAAAGTAAAGGAATAGGCCCAAGTAAGCAAATGACTCAATTATCCAACCCATTAAATTCAAATAGATAACTTGGCGGGAAAGCAAACTCTCATGAAGACTCAGCATACAAACCAGCACGTGGAGGGAGGTAACCACCCCCTACCACCACGATCACCACCGGGATAGGAAGAAACCGCCCATCACCACCACGTGGGAGGCGGAGCAAGAAGAAGAAACCGCCACGATCATGGGATATACATGATCGTGGCACTCCATAACTACCATCCATTGAAATCTATAAATAGGAGCTTATGCTTCATTGTAAAGGGTTCACATTTTTTTTATAGACATGAATTATTGATTCTATATACACGGTTCATATATCTTATCACCTCCCTTATTTGTTCACCAGAACAGTTATAAATAAACTTGATAATATTAGAAGCATGTGACACAACCTCACTTACTTCCTCTAATTTTCAATATCTTGCAACAATAAATTAATACAGTGTGCTACACAAGGAGACCAAAACAACTTAGGAAATTCCTTTTCCAATAACCTCCCAGCAATAACATAATTTGCAATATTATTTGTCACAATGTGAACAACATTTTCAGGTCCAATAGACAATACCACCTCCCTAGAAAGCATATACATCATATCCTTTGTTTTTGAAGAATCAAAAGCATCAACATATTTTAGAAAAACAGTTACTATAATTTAAAAACCTTAATAAGAGTCGCAAAAACAGTTACTATCCTTTGTCATAAGCGTACACCCAATTTTCTTCCATATCTCACGATACTCCTCTATTGATTTGTTCATATCATCAACCAATTTATTTAACAAAGAATCGCAAAGACTATGCATAATTGGAACTTTATACCCCAAACTATGCCGCAAAGTGCATATGTCATACCCAAATTTTTGACCTAAGATTCCATGTCGCATTCATTTGCCATATCTTTTGGTCCATAATTTTTTACTTTTCAAGAAAAATTTGGCAGAGATGTTTTAAAATATCTCATTTTTTGTTAAGAGTCAATTGTCCATTTTTATTTGTTTATAATCTTTTTTTTGCATCTTACTCCATTTAATCTAAACATTTTAAGTCTTATTTTCATTTATTGTAATTTTGCATTTTTGTCCAAGATATAAAAAATGGCGCGCACTTGTCTTTTTGGTTCAGCCCAATACAAGTCCACCAAAAATAAAAGTCAAACAAAAAGATTAAAAAAAAAAAAAAAAAAAGAAACAAGAATCAGCTGGAGGATACGTAGGGAACATATTAAGTTCAAAAGGGAATGTTTTCATTCACTTGCAAATCAGTTTAATGATTTTACGATTCATTTTCAAAATAGAACAATCGGAAATTAATGCCCAAACCTAATTCTTGCCTATAAATACACACACTCAGAGAGAGCAAGGGGACAATGAGAAAAAAATCAGAAAAAACACACCCACATAGAGAAAAAGGTCCGACAAAGAACCAACACAAAAATTCTTCACAAACCCTAATTCCCAAAAGCCACTCTGCCTCCAAATATAGCAGCAGCCTTGCAATAAAAAAGAAAAAGAAGTCAGAAAGAGAGAAAGAAACGAAAATAATAACAAAAGAGTAAAACTTACCGATGGAATTCACAGCACTCCAGTTGGTTTTTTTTTTTGCTTGCTCCTTTAGACATATAAGATCAGTATTTTTTTTGTTTGGTTTTGATATTGATGTGTGTATATATAATCGGTTATAATAGTAGCAATTTGATTTTCCAGTGAGCTTTATGGTAAAAAAAATAAAATAAAATTTTTTGATTTTCCCCTCCCTTCCTATTCCCTCAAAACCCGAAATAGAAAAACTAAGATTTAAATCAAAGTCTTTTATTTTATTTTGTTTACCATAAGCTCACTGAAAAATCAAATTGATACTATTATAACCGGTTATATACACACAACAATATCAGAACCAAACAAAATAATATAGATCCGAGATAAATGTCTGAAGGAGCAAGCAAAAAAACCAACCTGGAGTGTCGTGAATTCCACCGGTAAGTATTACTCTTTTGGTATTATTTTCGTTTCTTTCTCTCTTTCTGACTTATTTTGAGGCAGGGTGGCTTTTGAGGTTTTTAGGATTTAGGGTTTGTTAAAATCTTATTCTTTGTAGAACCTTTTTCTCTGTGTGTGTGTTTCTTCTGATTTTTTCTCTCTGTCTCGTTGCTCTCTCTGAGTGTGTGTATTTATAGGCAAGAATTAGGTTTGGGTATTAATTTCTGATTGTTCTATTTTGGAAATGAATCGTATGATGATTAAGCTGATTTACAAGTGAATGAAAACCTTCCCTTTTGAACTTGATATGTTCTCTGCGTATTATCCTACTGATTCTTTTTTTTTGATCTTTTTGTTTGACTTTTTATTTTTGGTGGACTTGTATTGGGCCGAACCAAAAAGACAAGTGCGCCATTTTTTATATCTTGGACAAAGATGCAAAATTACAATAAAATGAAACTAAGACTTAAAATGTTTAGACTAAAAGAGACGATGTAGGCAAAGTTACGACGGTGGCATGAGCATATCAGCGTGACAGAATGGGAGAGGGAGGCACGGCGACGCTACAGTGGGATAAGGACTGGTGCGACGATGCTAAAATGGAGAAGGAGAGATTAGGGTTCGAGTGAGATCATGGAAGAAGAAGAGATACATGAATAGAGTTTCACGTTTGAAAAACAAAGAATAAGAATGGAAGTTGTTGTTCTTAATTTTGTTAATCTAAAATTCAAAATGATGTATTTTTTTTTGGAAAAAATAAAGAAGGAATTGTCCAGGTTACACCGGATTGTACGGTTCACCGGCTTGGCCATCGACTCAGGACGTTCACATCGGTTTTCAAGTAAAATCGGTCCTACAGGCTTACGGACCTGCTTACCCCACTGATTCTTCTAACAATTTGGATTTCCTATTGTGGTGCGGTTATTGTTGTTAGTCGTCCGATCAACATGAATGGACGAGATCATTTAATTGAATGAAACTGAATTTAAAATCTTAATTGTTTGATCTAATCTCAAATCAATGGTTGACATAAGTTAAAGTGTGAAAGTGCATGAAACATTATAACAACGAATCTAGATATTTTAGCTCCATCTGTTTCATTATAGGTGACCTTTTTTTATAAATTTTCAATGTCTCAAATTATTTGTTGCTTTAAAATATCAATGCAACATTTTTCAATTTTTCAACTAATATACTCTTATTTATTGTATTTCAACTCATCTAACTACTTTTGTCAAAAAAAAAAAACTCATCTAACTACTCCACTTACTACTATCAATCAATAATCAATAATGGTATTAAAGCAAATGAAACCCATTTCATCATTCAAATCAACACAACTAATTATTCTCTTTAAGAAGTAAAATTCAAACAAAACACTTAAAATGAGACGAGGGAGTATCTAATCATCAGCATGCTCAGTACCATCACCATAAAAAAGTGACATATTGACAAGCATTTGCATAATTTGCTTGAATCGGATATATATCTATACTAATATATAAAAGGGATACAAATTTTTGGGATGACTTTTTTATTATTCCAATTTTACCCTTAAAAAATAATTTCCACATAAAAGTAGGTTTTCAGTTTTTTTATTGTAAAAAACAATTTTTTTTTTCTTCTTAATAACTAACCACAAAAAAAAAAGGAGGTTACGTAGTTATCAATTAACAAAGTCCAATAAAAAAGGAGATTAAGTAATTATTTATATTTGCACAATACAAAATATCGATTACACACGAAAAAAAAGAATATCGATTACACAAACGGGTTAAGGATAATTTGGTTGAGAAATTTATTCCAATGTAACAAACATGTTAAAAGTTTTAAAAAATTAAAGACAAAACTAAAGACATAGCATTGACCCCTTTTTCATATTAAGCATACTTGATTTGGAATATGAAGTGTTGCACTTTCCTATCTATGTTCTCCTAATCACCACCTCATTCTCTCTAACAATTCTCTCCTTTCACTCTCATTTTGTGGTCGCAAAGTGTTGCATGCTGACAGAATCCAAATATTGTGAAGAACAAAGTTGAGGAAAAAAATAACTAAATATGCATGTGCAAGAAACTAACATGTATGCCTTGATTTAAAACACAACAGATTCTCCCGGGAACCAGAGGGTTAAAAAAAAAACACAACAGATTTCCTCATTTATTTATTAAATACTACTAGATTAAGAAAATCAACAACAGCACCAAAAACATATATAGATGCTAGATAGGTCAAACAAGTTAAATTAGACATAAATGGAAATATTAAAGATTGCTAAAGACACAATAGCCATATGTCAAGCATTGGGAAGAGCCAGATAGAAACATGCATAGTGATCTGAAAAGGAAGATCAGTTTATTAATTAGTAGTTAATTATAGCTTAATTCTCTTCAACGACCAATTCCTCAATCATGTTATTGCCATGGTTGCTCAGGGGTTTGAAGGCTTGAACCTCATCAGAACAACACTTATTTGGTAATAAAACCATTGGATATTTGCGAGCTATGACAACTGAATTGATAACCTCGTCCGTAGGACGAAACACTGAGAGAACCTCAAAACCTCGGAGATCATTAGTATCCACAACCGGATACAGAAAAGCGCGAGCACCGTGAGCACTCCTCAGCATGAGGAGTGCTCCTGGTGCCATGTACTTAGCTAAATGATCGATGATTCTATTTTTTTCCTCGACATTCATTCCCACAAGTGCCGCCAAATAAACAACTTCATATTCTTTCAAAGCATTTGACACATCCATTATATCATTGGTGTGAAAAACCATACGCTTTGATAAATCAGGATCAGAGGAAATTAAGCAAGAAGCTTTTGAGTTGGCTAAAGGGTCAATGTCATAGTTGTGAAAGATTGTGTTTTTAAGGTGGTTTGTGGCTAGGACAATTGAAGTAAGGGGAAGTGGACCTGAGCCAATAAAGGCAATTTTTTTAGGGACATTAGTGGAGTGTTTGGTTAGGATATTGAATTCAAGGAGACTAAGTTTGAGGTAGTTTGAATAATAGGGGAAAATGTTGAGATTATTAAGTGGATTATTGTATGAAGCTATGATTGTTGAGTAGTGGCTTTCTAAATGGCCTTCAGCTTCACCACATAGCCTTATGAGTTTGGACCTAATTTCTTGAACTTTTGTGGTTAGTTTGGTGACATCAATTGAACTAGGTGGCATGCATGTGAGAACAAGTTTGGTGAAAAGTGTGTTGACATTTTTGCAGGGTTTGAGTGTGTCTAGGCTTGAGATTTGATCATAGAGCTTGCAGACTTCTTCGATCAATAGATCTTCCTTGCAATCCATGTCGACACTATGAGGTTGTTGTTCAAGAATAAGATATAGCACTAGACACAAGTCACACAACTCACAACTGATCACAACACATTGGGATGCATACATATTTATGCTCACTTGCACGGCCCACTTTTGGATCGTTGAAGGGAAGACTCACTGGATTGGATCAACATATTGTATTAAGAGTAATCACACAGGTAATTTTGGCATAGTCTTCACCCAAAATCTTAAAATATTAGATTTATGGGTCATTTTACTTATATGTTGTTCAACCTCAACTATTTCAATCAATGTGAAACTTTTAACCCACTTGATATATCTCAACTTCTTCTTTCAAGTGTGAGTCTCTCCGCGTCCACAATCCATTACCACTCACTTATTGCTCCCCCATCAAGTCGAACCGGATTCTGATGTCATTGTTGGGTCGTTGAGGGAGAGTCTCACTGGATTGGATCAACACATTGGGCTATGAGCAACCACACAAGTGACTTTGACACCACAAGTTCACCCAAAATCTTAAGGGCATTAGGTTTATGGTCTTTTCACTTATATGTTACACAGCCTCAACTATTCCAACCAATATCAGACATTTAACTCACACTTGATACTCCGTCCCTTTTTATAAGACTTAGTTTGACAAAAAAATTGTCCATTTTTATAAGACTTTTTTGCAATTATCAATGACATTAATTTTTTTCCAAACTTATCCTTTATTTACTTTATATAGTTTTTTTAATAGCATTAAATTCTTTTTTGTTTGATACAAAGCACGATAATTAATTGTACGAGTAAACATGTAAAATCAATTTTAATTTATAAATTTAATACTAAAACTCACTTTCTCAACACCTACATTCCTATTGAGACATTTTTATGTTCTTTGGTGGAAGGAGGTAAGTAGTAAAATTCTAAGAGTAGACCACCAAAATTGGTTTATGCTTTTGTAATTTTCTCTTAAATAGGTTTATGACTCTTTCAATATCTTAAATTAGTCACTGTTTTTGTCAAATATTTTTCAATTTAATCTATTTGTGAACATCTATTTCGCTTACTGTCAAACAAGTCATATTCGTCATCCACTTTCTATCAAAATAGTCTCTCACATTTTCAACTTACCATCAAATAGTCCCTAAGTTTATCAAATTTTTTTATATCAAATATTGAGTTTTAAATTGATCATTGACTATGTGACACTTAAATTGTGTAATGTCATTGTCCATGTGACATTTAATTTTTTTTGACAAAATAAACAATATTCATTCATTCAAATAAAAAGAGTACATCGATGTAATACAAATTCATAATCGCTAAAAACAAAAAGGATAAATCTGCGAACAAACTCACAGTATCCATGTTAATAGCATAAAACGGCAAATTACATATGCCTACAAATATGACTATATTGAAGTCTCTGGAATATCCATGTCTCCAGATCTGTAGCGTTGATGACACCAAAGTCGACATTGATTGGATCTGCACTAGAGCAGATCTACTCCTTCAAATCTTCATTTTTACGATTTAAATAATAAGTTAATTGATACAAATTTGATTAAAGAAATGTAACTCTATTGAAATTACTACAATCATGTCATTATTTTATCTTTAAAAGAGTGCCATAATTATTTATCTTTAAAAGAACATTATCAACAATTATTAAAATTTCAGAAAATTTTAAACACTCATTCACGGTTTGACAAAGGCAATCAACCGAGGAAGAACAACATTCACATGCAGATGGAAGTAGTTCATATCAATTGGAGACACCCTAGAGAGAATTAGGTCAAGCTCAATACTGACAGAGCCTTCAAAATCAACTTATTTATTATTGGATGTGGAGACCTTTTGTTTTTGGTACAATACAATAACTCCATAATCTTAAATACAAGTATTATTTTGATGCAATTTTTGACATTATTTTGATGGGTTAGACATCTTATCTCTTCCTTTTTTTGAGTAAAGATATCTTATCTCTTATTTATGACTTATATATATCATTCTATTTTATTTTACTATTATAGCATAAACTTTCTTGCCACTCTTGATTGAAATAAGTAGACACTCAGCAAGAACGGACAGTATAGATTGATTGCAGTCGACATTCATAACTGCATGCAATCAGCAAAACTAGAGTTATTCGATTAAGATCGGACAATTTAGTTTTCCAAAATGAAATTCTACTAAAATCCAAA
The DNA here is from genome assembly GCA_030408175.1 of Trifolium repens. Taxonomy (NCBI): domain Eukaryota; kingdom Viridiplantae; phylum Streptophyta; class Magnoliopsida; order Fabales; family Fabaceae; genus Trifolium; species Trifolium repens. The sequence goes on along the minus strand of CP125836.1, from coordinate 47,984,792 downwards.
TTACATTAAAATTTGAATCCTTTGATTTTAATCGGACAACTTTAAATTGTTGAGCGCTACTTAATTCCATGCACCACGACTTCACCCAGTCCATTTCCGGGGAGAGTGGTTGCCTACATTAGATGAGAAGCTAGCTTTTTATCTAAAGAGAGTAATGCGCATAGAGAAAGGATCCTCTCAATTTTTTTCCCCTCAATTTTCCTCAATTCTTACATCTTAACCATTCACTGACTTTCTTTTCATTTTTTCTAATTAAAATATTGTCACATGCTTTTGTTGGGAAACACCGGCATAGAGAAAATAAAAGAACACAATTAACAACACAATAATATAACGTGGAAACTCCAAAACCGGAGAAAAAACCACGGCCGTTGTCTGAACTGACAACCAGAGAATAAACACTATATGAAAATTGTTACAACATATAGACTTCACTCTCAACAACCCCATGACCCCAGTACACCCACACTCTCCAAAGTAAATATTTGAACTACATCTCAAATACTCTAAAACAAGAGCATAAGAGAAAAAGAAACAAACACAAATATAAACTTAAAGTGTTTACAAGTGCTACTGCTTGGTGTGTTGAAACAGGGATGCCATGTGTCACTTGAACAAATTTCACACTGCTCTAAAACCACCTTCAGGCCATTGTTAGTCTCCAACAATTCCAGTTTAGTTACATCACCTAGTAAACCTTATTTCACTAGTCCAACTAAACTCATGTCACTAACAAATATCAACTGAAGTCTCACAACTCAACCACATGAGAATCACCACTAGTAACAAATGCATAACCAATAGTAGAACCAACTATTTTTGCATTAAAGTTCAGAAACATACCTCACATCGTGTAAAAGAAACACACGATTGTCAAACATCGTAAGACAAATCGAAAAAACCATACCTCAAACCTTTCAAGTTTTTCCGTCTTCAAGATGAATAACTCCACCTTCAACTAGCTCTAGAATTTTTACGGTATTCTTTCTTCAAACACTTGTGATCGGGAGCATCCAAAGTCCACGACTTAATACTCCACCGGTTCCCAACTTCACACTACTAGCGTCTTCGCATCCTCATAACAAAGTTGACGTTTCAGACGCAACCCGAGTATTCTTAGCACCGCCTCTCCAGACTGATGTCGAGTATTATTACCACCGCCTCTCCAGGCTGACCTTGTGTAACCCTGATTTCCACAAGCCAAACGTGATTCTTCCACCAGTTTTCTCTAACCTAAACTTCACAGCGGAACTCCCTCCTCCTGAATCAAACCAGAAGCTCTGATACCAGTTGTTGGGAAACACCGGCATAGAGAAAATAAAAGAACACAATTAACAACACAATAATATAACGTGGAAACTCCAAAACCGGAGAAAAAACCACGGCCGTTGTCTGAACCGACAACCAGAGAATAAACACTATGAAAATTGTTACAACATATAGACTTCACTCTCAACAACCCCATGGCCCCAGTACACCCACACTCTCCAAAGTAAATATTTGAACTACATCTCAAATACTCTAAAACAAGAGCATAAGAGAAAAAGAAACAAACACAAATATAAACTTAAAGTGTTTACAAGTGCTACTGCTTGGTGTGTTGAAACAAGGAACTTGAGGTCTCTATATATAGCATGAAGCTCCTCCTCTCTTCACTTCTGTAAGCAATGTGGGACTTCTCCAATATAACTTTTTTGCCCTTTTTTCTTTCTTAGCAATGTGGGACTTACATTGCAATCAACCCCAACAACTTTTGATCCAATGGTCTAAATCCAAACATTATTTCTTCAATTTGTTTTCAAATGGAGAGAATTTCAATGCGCATAGGTCATGAATGAATATAATGAAATAAAAGTTTAGGCCAATATAGGTTATTTCTTCATTTTATATTTTAAAAAAATGGGCAATATCGCGACTCCCACTATGACTCACACTGTATAATGGCACCAAATGCAACTACTCGACGCTGAAACTAAAGGCAAACAGTGTACTTTGTAAATGCACTTTTTAAAAGAAAATGGATTTTAGTTGAGTATGTTGCTAAAATGGACTCATCTTGTATCAAATAATTATATTTAAATAGATAATGTCTTTATGACTTCATTCCATTACATTTTTATTGCCCCAATTTCCATAATTATTATAGAGAGGATGATTTATCAAAGTTGAATGATGAGCATGTTTATTGGCTGTGAATGAAGTCAAATCCACTTAATCACTGCACAAATGTGATGTGTGACAATCACACGACGCCGTGAGCCAGACACACATAACCACAAGCATGCACCTTGCCCCCACTCTACATTTTAGTCCATGTAATACCACCACCATCCACCCTGGTACCACCTCAATTATAGTGTTATTTTCATACTTTAAATTAACTCAAAATCAGTTCATTCAAATGCACAATCTTATACAATTTTGTTACTCCAAACGTACTAGAGTTACAATCATTTTGTTTTAGTTTGTAACTTTATTTTATTAGAGTTGTGGGGCTTGCAGGGAGGGAATGCAACCACTTTTGAGAGAGAGATCGAGAGAGAGGGGAGAAAATATGCATAAATCTCTCATCTTATTTTAGAAAGTCTTATTTCAGAAAATGAAAAGAAAATATTTACAATTAATGTATAATTATTGTGAGAGTATTTATAAAAGGACAAAAAGGATTTGAAGAAATTTATTAAGCATAGAAAACCTTCTATAATTCTCCTCCAATACATCTTTTAAGTTCCCCATATTAAGGGATTTTGTATGAAACCTAATTCGGGTGGACTCGAATTCACTATTGGAAAGATTAAACATAGTTTCACGTGGTAAGAGATCTCGTGATCTCATCAGTTGATTTAATTCGGACGGTCCACATTTCAACTCAATTTCACATAATAAAACAATCTCAGTCATTAATTTGATCGGACGGTTGTCAACTATAACTGTATGCTGTATCACACAATTAGAGCAAGAAATCTCATTCCCATTCGAGTTGAGGTACAATATTTCCTTCTCTTTCCCTTTCCTCCTCTTTTTCAGAGTTCTCCCCTCCTAAACTCCCAAACGAAGCCTTAGTCTCTAGGATGAGGCTTACAATCGCAATACTGACAAGATCCATCAATCTGTCAACAATCGTAGGGCCGTAGAGAATTTCACATTCTTCATTATGTTGGTTATGATTTCACATGACATTATAAATTCAATTATGTTATTTGAACATCAAAATACAAACGTTCGTATATGACATCTTATAAGTTTGTGTCTATCTTTTTCTTACTATTTCTCTTTTACAATTTATACACATCTCAAAAATACACACACAACAAACACCGTAAATCAATATTTAATGTACAGAAAACATTTTCGTATAACAACTGCCCCCTGTGATGATTAAGAATAGAACACAGCATGCGCAAGTGCAATACCCAGAAGACAATATATATGCAGTGAAATGTGCATTTATGTTAAAAATGGTGAAATTTATACACACTAATGACACTATCTTGAAGCAAAGACAATGCAATTGAAACCACCTAAATTTTGAACGAATATCAATATATGAACTTCAAATTTTCATCACAGTTCAGAATTTTCGTATGTTTCATAGCTCTGATATTCAGTAGATTCGTACGCATTGGATTCTTCACTGGGAGATGATTCATATAAACTGGAACTTTCAGAGCTTTCAAAAGTAGGAATTTCACCATCAATGGAAGTTTCTGGGGCATCAGAATTTTCATTAACTAATGTTTTATGAACTTCAATTTCGGCCGTCTGAACAAATTGCAACAACAAATGCACTCCGTTAACGACATCATAAATCATTAATCCTATTCTGCCACCAACCCAACTGCCCATGTGACTTCCAACAAGATATCCAAATCTGCCAAGGCTTTGCTCCCCGAGGAACCCTCCCCCATACGCACCAAACAAAGTACCAGTACCCCTAAGGAATCCTTCTGTGATTGTACCACCATAGTAAATAGCTTCAAAAAAGTCCCATCCAGAAGAGATTATGGGACCTATAATCCGCTTGGCTTGACGGGAAGCCAATTTTGCCGCCTTTTTACTTTCTTTCTGCGCATGTTTTGCTGAATCTGTTGGGGACATACCCTGACTAACAGCATCAACAAGGGCAGACTCAATTGCTCGATGCCTTGCTTTTTCAACGTGAGAAGATCTAATATTGTAAAAATAGAGCTTCACACCTTCCTTGACAGCACATGCCAAAGTTCCAGAGCCCATATCAAAGCAGTTTAATAATGTGAACTTTCCACTCTGGGATGACCCCTCCTCGCCAACAAGCTCCCTGCATTTTTCAGCTGAAAGGAGAAACTTATATTAGCACAAACAGAGATACTTCACACTAGTATTACCAGACAGTGAAGTTGCAGGTCTTCAATAGTCAAAGATAAACATACAATATCATAATTGAAAATTGAAACATGAATTCTTTCTAAGAATCAGAAAGCCTTTTGTTGCAAATGAACACACAATAGAAAAACATAAAACTACAAAAGGATGGAATCATTCATTTTCATATTTCCCCAATATGGAATGCAATCTGCAATTTTCTTCATTCCATAATAAAAATGTCTGAATAATATAATGATATCCTCTCATTTAATGCAGATATGTGGTTAGTTACATTTAACACCATTTTATTTCATTCCATTCCATATATGTCCAATTATATTTCTTTTTTCTTTTGGCTTTCATCGCTAGTTTAATTTGGTTCGGGGGTCAGTAAGTGGTTTCAGCCCCTCCGATCACAGTTGCGGGGATCGAACCATGGTCCTCCCTATCAAGTTCAGCGTCAATCACCACTTAACCAACTAACGGTTGGTATTTCTCAAAGTAAACAAGTTTAAAGAGCAATATGACAACGTTGCAAAATATTCAAATATGATTGAAGATATGAAATTTAGAGAGTTGTCTTCATATAAGTTATTCAACACTTCAAATACAGTGTTAGGATCTCTAAGTCATACCAACAACAGAATTCCATATTCAACCGATGTTAGCAACTATAGCGTAGCGGCGAAATTCATCACTGTTTAGTACAAAGTGTTGTCAAATAGTGATAATATCAGCGCTATAGTCCCTCTAGTTTCAAATATAAGCAAAAAGTCTCTCTAATTAATGAATCCGGTCTATAATTAATTATATATCAGATTTATTCTCCATCCCAGATCACAAGCACAAATATGATATCAATTATAATCAAATGCTTCAAAAAAAAAAAATCAAAATACCTGTGATGCTGAGAATAACGATTGCGGCGACAAATGCTAATAACCGAATCTTTCTATTCTGGAAATCCATGGCAGTAACGGTAAACCTTATCTAATTATCTAGATGGAGTGTATTAAACGACAATTATCGTTTTTAGAAGCAAGATTGAATGGTTTTAAGAGAAGGAATGATGTTAATAAAGGATGAACGAACTTAATTTCTCGGTGAATTTTCGATGTTGACCGTTGACGGTTAGTACACGGATTGACGGCGGCAGAAAATTCAATCGTCGTAAAGGAACCGACAAACCAACTTCCAAGCAATTAAGAACCCCGTTGCCCGAATATTTTTTAGTTGAGAAAATATTTGTTATTAGCACCAACCTTCTTAGAATACACCCCCATTAGACTATCAACAATTTAAACCCAAACTTTTTCACTTTTTAATACTTTACGTCATTTTATCTCTCTTCCACATAATAATTAAACTATAATTCAACTTTTATTTCTACAATGGTTTAGTTTAAACTAAATATTCTATATTCCAACTCACTTTCATATGCCACATTCTTTATTCTTTATTTATACTCCCTCTATCCCTATTTACAAGGTCGAATCCAGAGATTTTGGCTAATGGGTCAAAATATATGATAACATTTATTAAATAAATTAATAAGTAATAAAATAATATCATTATTCTGAAGACAAAAATAATGTTATTATTAGCTACGATTGATATACTATGTAATTGTATATTAACAAATTTAAGACATTTTCTATCGAGCTAAAATGATTAATTAGCTTCCTCTAAACATAAATTTTTTAAGAAAATCTATCTTAAATTTTTAAGAAGAATTTTTCGGCAGACTTTATTTATATTCCGGTTAAATTCTACTTGACCAAGACCTCTTCCTCTAACAACTGGAGGGTTAACTACAAAAAAAAAATTGAAGACATTTTATCATATACAAATTACAATTGTCTTCTACAAATTTAATAGTGTTAAAAGATGCTAGATTTTTTATTGGTTTTTTATAATTTACCCCTTGATAATTTGGGGGTATTTACCCATCAACCGATCAGAACAAGATATATTAATTGGTTACAAATTAGTTATGACTATCACATGCAAGTTAATTATGAGTACCACAAGTAAATCTACTTATGTAGTTTATTCTCTTTGATTGTTTGATGAATACGCTCAAATTATCAAGGACTAAAATACAATTAACCTTTTTTATTTTATTTTATTTTATTTTAATCACTATAAAATATACTCGTGTGAGCTAGATAGTCATTTAAATTATAATCAAAGACTAGGAGAAAACTCTTAACTTGGTCTAAATTGATATGTGATCTGAGGTCAAGAAAGATTTTTATGTTAAGGATGAGTTAATTAAAGTATCAAATTATAAGTAACATAAACTAATTGGGGGTAGCTGCACCCAATTAGTTTGTTGTGCATTCGTGCTTGTCTATTCATAAGAGTTAGTTTAACTAAAATATACTATTCATTTATATTGCTTTGACTGTATTTTTTTAATAATATACTAGTAGGATACCCGTGCTGCCGCCCGGGGTTCCGCGCGTCTTGTTATGCGGGGTGCTTGGTAGTCGCGGACAATTTTATTTTCCCAGTTTGTTATTTTTAATAATTTTAAAACTAAAATTGTAAAACTTTGTTGCTTAAGCTATGCATCATATCTAAATATAGTTTATTAAAATTTGTGGACATTAAGTAAAAAATGTAAAAGTATAATTTGGTGAACATAATTTAATTTATAATTATAAAAAAGATACAAAATATTAAAGATATGGAGATACACTTATCAATTAAACATTAATTTTAAAAAGATGACATCTATATAATGGACAAAATTTAAAACTGATAGTATCGCCTGAAAGAAAGTTGTTGTTTCTACAAATTTCATTCCATAGATATCCTAAACTTGTCTTTCTTTTTGGATGATTCTTCAATATTACCCACAATTTGTTATGTTTTCCATCATCGGTAGAAACTTTTAACTGATCAAATGAATATAGTCTTATGAATTGACTAAATGGTTTGTGTATAACCTAAAAAAAAATATTAACAACAATAAGTTATGATAATATAGTTGTTTATTAAATAAAATTGTAAAAATAGTTATATATATAATGACTCAACTAATTCTGTTTTTGGGAACATATCTTCAGTTAATTTGATATCAAAAAAAATTGTGCAACGATTGTGAGTGCTTCGGCTATGGAATGGTCTCAAATTAGCTGTAAAATCAACATATGTGAAAGAAAGTATTTCAAAGCATCTATGACCATAATAAGCAAAATGGACATCAACATTGTTCCCAAATCCAACAAAATAAAACAACATATTCCAGCCTCCAATTATAAGAGAATGATCGAAATTGCTGTTATACTCTATTATAGTACGATTTCCTTGTCTGTCCAAGATATGCTAAAATCTTCTTAGGTTTAGTTATTTCCAATAGTAAAGAATAAATTTTGGTTGTATCTCAGCATTACAAACAAAATAAAATATTAGAATGGATAAGTAATAAAAATATTAACAAAACATAATGAAATTAACAATATCAAATTTTCATTTATATAACCTGATTTCTGAAATGGATGACATGAAATGTTGTTTTAGGTGTAGTAGTCAATTTTGCCTTGATAGCATATTCATGATTGAACTGCATTTTGAATGTAAAGTAATAGAAAGTAGAGGTGATGAATTATAAGTGGATTGTTATGGTTATTCTTTTTTCTATTTTTTTTGGTACAAATTGTTATGGTTATTCTTATAGCGAAAAAACTTAATTAGATATTGGTTATGGTTGAAGAAGCATTTATTATTTTGAACATACAATATTATAAAAATTAAAGACATAAATATGGTTAGTTGAGAAGAGTAAACTATGATAAAATGTTCTATAACCATTGCATTCATTTTATTTAGCGCAGGACAAATTGATTAATCATTCTACCAATGTCTTGAAAATTAAGAATGAATAGAAAATTCATGTTGCAGGTGTATAGATCACATGTTGCTAGAATCCAAACAAATAAAGTATTGATTTTGCACAAAGTATTAAAATATGTATTCTCTTTGTTCTCATATATAAGAAAAATAAGTTTTAAAAAATTTATTTAATTTTTTTTCATTTAGTTAATATTATAGATTACATTAATTATTTTTTTAAATGAATCGAAAAATGCATTTTTTTGCTTATATATGAGATCGAAGAGAGTATATTATTTTCCATTGTACTATTATTTGATGGAAGTTGCTAAAGTTTAATTCTATTGAATGACAACTTTAGGATTGGTGTTGTTATTATTGTAATGGTTGAGGATGCATTTATTATAAAGTGAGATATATATTGGTCTTGTATTCACGCAACATATTTGATAGTTAGTAGAAATACTCCCTCAGTCCCATATATAAGAGAAAATTGTTTTTTTAGATTGATTAAAAAAGTTATATATTTAGTCGATATTATAAACCACATAGATCACTTTTTTAATGAATAAAAAAAACAATTTTTGATTATATATGAGACCGAAGTGAATATAAAAAAGGAATATTGTGTAAAAAGATAAACAGGAAGTATAATAGAAATACAGTAGTAGTACCGATAAACTAAAGTAACATACATATGAAATAGAAGTACGATACATTACAATAGTAGAAAATACATACGATAAAAAACATAAACTAAATAAGAGAAATAAAATGAACACAAAAAAGAAATAGAAAGCAACAATTAAAACCGGACATAATATTCTTGAGATATAAAATGATACATAAGTCTAATATTTTAGAACTTATGGTTACTCATTAGTTTTGAAGACATGGCATCAGTGGTGATAGTCGTTAGTGAAGAACTTGATACGTAGTGTATCTCTAACAACAAAGTTGTTTGCAATGCAAAATTGGTTCCATTTTTTGTAGAGCTCAACTTGAATGGGATCGAGGCCAGCGATTGAAATGTCAAATTTTTGAGTTTTGTCGTCATCACTACAAAGTAAAAGATATTCATGTTGTCTTTTGACCACAAATTATGATAAAGACGTTTCCAATGTCTGCAATTGAAACATAAATAAATTTGATAAAACAAAAAATTTTACAAAATGCATTCCAATAAAAATTAAACTGAATTTTTTTTAACCTTACCAATTTGTTGTCTGTGAGGATGGTAGGAGTGACAACAATATACCAAAAGTTTGTAACCTTTGGGCGCCGGCTATGCCAAGGTAACATTTCTTCAACGCGCTATTGTTGTTTGAATGATTCAATTCCAAAAATTCATTCTCCGTAATATCCAAATTTAATTTCAACATTTTCAGGTAAGCCATGATATTCGATTAATTATTTCCAACCAAGTAGCAAAAGTGGATTCGTAGAACTTTGATTGTAAGTAAGCATGTGAAAAGTTCCAGCTAAATTAAAAATGAACTAATTTTTTGGCAACTCGTGAAAATATTCGAAGACAAAATTATGATCAATTTCTCCATAACCCTATAAAAAAAGTAGATAGAATTAGATTTATAATTAAATTGCAATTAATTAATAATAATAAAATGAATCAGAGAATTAATAAGTTTTAATAACCTGTTTTGACAATCAAACTACTTGAAAAACTCCAATTGGATATGTATCGAGCAAACCTTCATCCACCAAGATTTCATGATCATTCATAGCTCTTACTTATAAATTTTATTATGTCTTCTTGTATATAAATGAGAACAATAGATGATATATTTAAAGGATGTTGGTCTTGCAAGTATAATATAATAATAGGTCACATGATTCCAAAATAAATGAAGACATATTCATCACGTGATTCCAAAGGTGCATATTGATTCAAGCGCTTTGTATCAGGAGCAGATGGTAGTGATAGCTAGATAGACCATCTTGAAATAATTGTCCTTGGATGGGGTGATGGAGGTGTTTTTGGATGGAGTGATGGAGTTGTCCTTGGATGGGGTGATGGAGTCAAGATCATCTGGATCATATTTTGAAGAAGCAGAAATGTCTTGTTGTGAATGATAGAAATAGTTGCAATTAGTGTGTTAGCTATTACATGTATTATTAAAGGGAAAAAAATACTACTAAAAAAGAAACTAATCATTGCACATTTTGAAGTTGGAGTATTCTTTTCAACAGAGTTAAGGCCGACATCAAAGGATGCAAGTAACAACCTTTGAAGTTTCCTACAAAAAAAAGTAAAGATATTGTTCATAACTAACGAGTTCTTAAATTATGGAAGTAACAAAAACTAAAAATTACCTCATTTATAGGGAAAAAGTCTATGATCTTATTGATGAAAGCAGTATCTTCTTTGAGTGCTGGAACAGATAATGTATCCTATAAAGGTTGCCAGTTAGCTCTAAACGCAAAAGATCGACCACATATATTGTCCAGGCACACAGGTTGTTCAAGTGGATTAGTCACACCAGCCTGACAATTTGTCTCATTTGATTAAATTTGAGTAAAAGAAACAGAAAAGTATTTGTTTTTGACGAATCATAATGTCTAATTACAAACCTCAACCATAATAGCATGAAGACCAGCAACAGTCTTCCCAAGCAACTCATTACATTCACGATCTCAGAAAATAAACTTTGCGGTTGCTTTGTTAAACTCAACCTCATATTCAAGTTTGTACCTAAATGTGAAAGTGATTAAAAAAGAGTGTATAAGTAAATAAGATGATATGTTGTATTGTTAAACTGAACCTCATAATGTAACTAAAACAAGAAAGCAAGTTAATATTGATCTGTGCAAGAAAGTAAATTCAGATAGTAAATAAAGGTACATGAGAAAGTTAAACCTCAGATTGATTGCATGAGTATCATGGCCGTCTGGACACAGCAAAGGCAATGTGTCTTGTTTTGCGACCTTATTACATTTGGCACAGGCTTTATAGTACCAACCTTTTGGATTTGGTATCAGCTTGATAGTTTTACCAACAGTAGCACAAACAGTTACCTAATATACAACAATACATATGAAGATTGGTATTTATAAAGATCAAAATAAATTAAATTGAAAAGACTTCCAATTGAAGTATTAATCTCAATGAGGTTAACAATTTCTTGAATTGGGAGAAGAGTGGCTTTTTGGAGGAACTTTTCTGGAGCATTGACAAAGGAAGTAGTAGATGACTGGCTTAAAATTTGAGAGCGACATGTCAAGCTTAGACTTTGAGATGAACCTGGTTGATCATGAGGCAAGCTATATGCAAGAATGAGTGTTGGTTATTAATAGATGAGTGTTGGTTATTACTAATAAATGTGTAAAATAAGTTGTTCTAAGATGGTAACCTTGCTTTAAATTCATTGATTGGAGGAATGTCAGCATTAATGAACAACAATAACAGGACAAGGTTTTAATCATTGATGTTTTAAATGTTTCTCAACAACAATAACACAAAAAGCATAACAGGACAAGGTTTTAATCAGATCAACAACAATAACAACAGATTACGATAGATCTAAGGAAAAATGATCTAAAAGTCCCATTTAATGTAGTTTTTTTATCTTTTATATTTTTTAGGGTTCTACAAGAACAACATGTAAATATGGTGAAAGAAAAATAAAGAAATTTCTGAAAATGAAGAAGAAAGAAATGTGAGCTTACCACTTGTTTCTTCTTCGATTCTTGAAGAGAGAGAGAGAGAGAGAGAGAGAGAGAGAGAGAGAGAGAGAGAGAAGGAGAAAAGATTGTGAGTAATGGTAGGAAGAGAATGGAAGAAAGAAAAGAGATAAATGTGTATTATGATTTCTTGTGCAAAGAAATTTGCAGCAGAGACGTAACATGTGTAGGCTGTGAGCAGAAAAATAAAATACTACTTTCTCGAGTACATTCAAAAAAGTTGGACTAGTGAACTGCAGTTGTGAGAGACAAACCAAGTTGTACAAGTGAACCAAGTTATGGGACACGTGTCAGCATAATAGCTTTGAGGATAATTTGTCTTTTCCAGAACATCTTTCATTTTTATATTAGTATAGAAAGATATAAATATTACTAGCATATAAGATCTTGTTTGATTTGTTTTAACGAGTATTTTCAAAATATTAAGTTTTTAAATTTTTTACTAATAAACAATTAAAGTTATTATTGATCAAAATTGTGCATTGACATAGGTGCAATAGTCAAACTATGTCCTATATTTAGAGACATATGGAGTATTATTTAATTTTGTATAATAATAATAATTATTATTTATATTTTTTTTGGGAAGAATGGTGTCCATAATGCATCATGGATCCGTATTGTGGGGGATATTATGGCAGAATTGAAGGCATACCAAGTGCAAAACCATAATTTGATGAATTTTGAGGTTGTGGTTGGTTGGGGTGTTGGTTGTTCACCGGAAAATTGCTTGAACTTTGGCTATGAAATGGATAATTATTCGTGTTCTGGTTGTGAAACAAGTAATTGTTTGGATCCATTGCACAAAGAAAAACTAGAGAAGGAAGTGTAAAAATGTGTGTTTTTTTTTATCTTGAAAGTATATCAAACCATACCTCTATTTATAGAGTTTTAAAAATTATGAATTTTGGTATTAAAAAAAAATATTGAAAAATTTATGTTATACAACAATTTTCGTGAAAGTATTAAAATAAATAAAAATAAACACACTCAATCAAAATATGACATATATATATATATATATAGATATATATACCTTTTAAAAAAATCAGAAAATCAAGACTTACCTCCCTCTTGAGCAAGTCAACCACACTAATTGGAGGTGGCCTCTCAGCTCGCACCATGTGTCTATTCCACTCACCCACCTTCACACTTTCCCTCTTTCTCACTTTTTCACTTTTTCTCTACATTCAACTTGTTGAATGTTTTCATCTTCTCTCCCCTCCAATTCATTCAACCACAATATTAAACCTCACCAATGCACGCGATCAACTCCTATTTTGGGTTTATTACCCACCAATGTAACTAGTCTTAGGTTTTTTTTTTTTTTTTAAACTTGTTGATTGAGAAGTTTATATGTTGCTTCATGAACCTTTCTCTTGTTTCTAGATTTTTTTTTTGTATGTTTTTTTTTCTTCTTGTTTCTAGATGTTGTTTCCTCATTTACACAAATATTATTTTATGTTGAGTTGAAGAAAATCTTTTTATTTATCTTTTTATTTTATTTTTTTGTAAATGTTTTCGTTTATATTTTTTGAAACTCGAGTAGAACTCGTCATTCTCTACTCCAATTTCCTCATTTTCATTTGATTTTGACACTTTTGGATTTCATATGTTTTTTAATAAACTAAAAATCAAATCAATATTTATAATTGAATGATAAAATAAAATAATCTTCATTGGAGTTGGAGTAAAATACAATTTGGTCAAACATTGAGTTCTATAGATAAACCAAAGTTATCAAATACAATAGTGTTTAGAGTCCTGATTTTTTTAGCCTTAAAAACTTATAGTCTTGACTTTTTTAGTCTTAAAAACTATATGAAAGGTAAAAATAAAAATAATAGCTGATAAAAAATAACTAAAGTTAAATGGTAATTATCGTATTATTTAGCTTAAAAGATCTTTTACTTATGCATTTTACTCATACCATTAATCTATTTAACTTAATTTTTCTATTATCGAATAAAAATGTCTAAAATAAACTTAGATTAGGCAAGAGATGCCTGAAACAAAACAGTGTTAGCGAAGACAGAAGCGTGGTTGAGACTGAGTTGTGTGCGGCAAGAAAGGATAGTTTGGTAAATCGGATAAACGAGGGTTTTTGAAGGGCTTTAACGAATCTCCATACCAAAAAACAGAACCAACAAAACAACACATCTCTCTTCTCTTCTCTTCTCCCTCGTTCTCTTCGCACTTCCACTGCCATCAATGGTGGTTATCGCCACCTTCATTACCAATTTCACTATCTAAAATTCCAACAACAACACTTCAATTTCAATATCCCGCATTCTCCTCATCCCCAAATCCAATGTTGAAGCTCCTTTCATCCTCTCCCATCCACCGTCTAAATCCCGCCGCGGTTCCGGTGCTCCGACCAACAGCAGAATCCGCATCGCCGTTGCATAGAGTTCTTAATTCTCTCAGCGCATTCAGTCGCAGTAACCGCTGTTTAGGAGGTCGGATTTTTTTCTGTTCGGATTCCAGCGACGGTTCCGATCATGTGGTTGATGCTGAAGTTAAATCGGCTGAGGAGATTCCGTCCAAATCTTCTGCTATTGTCTCCACGTATCCCAAACCCGAAGATTACCTCACTGTTCGTTTCAGATTTTGCTTTGTCTTTGTCTTTCTGTTACCTTTTATTTTTAGTTGCTCAATTGTTTCTCTTTAAATTATTCAAAAGTTGGCTTCTTTTTTTCATTTTTGATAGGAACACTTGCATTTAATTTGATTGGAAATGGGCGCTGAAATTGTAGTTCAAGGAAGAAATTTATTAATTATGACTACAAGTGAAATTTGTGTTTTTATTATAGATAAACAATTTATTTGTAGCTTATAGAACAAGCGCCTATCATGATAAGCACTTATGTTTAAGTTATTTTTAAAGCTAAAGGTAAAATAAAGATAAAATTGTTTGGGAAAAAATTTCTCAAAATTGTAGTAAGCAGTTTTCATAAGTTCTCCCTAATAGTCTCACAAAACTTATGTCAATAGATAAGCTCAAATAGGGCAATCCAAACGTTGGTTGTAATATGTGAAATGTAGCCAAAACTGCTAGTTGATTGTTGTCTCGAGTTTGAGTTTAACATATGTTTGAGGCTTCTGCAATGTGGTTTTCTGCTCACCATTGCTTTGATGTGATATTGTTGATGGGTGATTTTCCTTTTTAAGTTTTTTTGGGTATACTATGAGAATAGTAGTTTTCTGTTACGGAAGTTAGTTAGTTCACTATATATACGATTTATTGTAATGGACTTATTAACTCAGTTAATTGTATTCACAAACTTCTCATTCCGTCTTTCTTTCCAAACTCTTATGCCTACACACTCACCGTTTAAATTGGATTGAGCTCAAGCATAGACATATTGTTGAACCCAGGGTCCTTGTCTGACATGTCATGGACTCCCTGTTTAACTTATTTTTGGATCATGCATTCTTGATCTCTGTTTATCTTATCAATATCAATAGACTCCCTGTTGCTGCCCTAAACTTTGTAGTGCTCTATACCACACTGTTTCATCAACCTCCAGATTATAATCTTATTGAAGAATTTGATTCGATTTCATTAATCTAACAAATATAGGATAAATGCAGAAGTGCTCATATACTTAACATTAGTTTGTATACAAGGTTTTTCTTATCCCCTTCCCCAACTAAAAATGGAATTATATTCCCCGTCTGACTATCCCTATCCAATGGTTCCTCATATCCTGTGCTTTATTTTCAGTTTCCTTGATTACTTAATAATATTTTTCTCTGTTGCTTTGGATCAGGTTTTGGCATTACCATTGCAACATAGACCCCTTTTCCCAGGATTTTACATGCCAATTTTTGTTAAGGTATGGTGAGTTGCCAAAAATGATGATTAAATATTTGTTTTTGTGCATGACATGCTTCTGGCTTAACCATATTTATGACTTTGAGAATTGTAATCTCTGATCAATTCATGGAGCTGTCCATGGATTGGTTAAATATGATTTGGAACTTGATAGTATAGCATGTTAATTCCGTCGATTATTTTTCCATGCATCCAGGACCCCAAAGTGTTGGCAGCTTTACAGGAAAGTAAAGAACGACAAGCCCCTTATGCTGGTGCTTTCCTCCTTAAAGATGAGCCAGACTCTGATCCCAATGTAGTATCTAGCTCTGACACAGAAAAAAATGTATATGATTTAAAAGGAAAAGAGTTGTTTAACCGTCTTCATGAAGTTGGGACTCTTGCCCAAGTATGTGATTTTTTATGTGGCTTAATAGTTGCGTTATTGCCTTCAATAAATTACTTGTTTAGATTTGTTAATTGGCTAACATTTTGTCAATAACCCTGTTTTCAATACCAGATTTCAAGTATCCATGGCGATCAGGTGATCTTGATTGGTCATCGACGTCTACGCATAACAGAGATGGTTGGTATTGTACATGCTAAAATTAATTGAAAATTTGTGTTTGATAATATTTTGGTGCCATTCTTTCCATATACGTGCCTAAGTTTTGCTCACAGCGAGTCTGATTTCTGATAATCATTTGTCTACAGCTAAAGTATTCTGTCGGTTGTTTAAAACTTTCCTTGTTTGTAGGTTAGTGAGGACCCGCTTACTGTAAAAGTTGATCATCTCAAGGCATGTCTTTATTGATTGCTTCCTCATTTTGTATTTTCATTGAAGTGAAAGAATTCTTTTATATATATATATATATATAAAGAATTTTATATTTTTATTGGACAAGCTTTTTATCTTTTATTGACTTTTACTTGGTGCTGCAGGATAAAGCTTATAACAAAGAGGATGAGGTCATAAAGGCCACATCTTTTGAGGTCATATCGACACTCAGGGATGTTCTTAAAACAAGCTCTCTTTGGAGAGATCATGTTCAGACTTACTCTAAGGTTTAGACTTTAGACCCTTATGTGCTTGTCTCTATTGGAACATGGGAATGGGGGAGGGGATTGGAATAGTCCTTTTGATTATGCACTAGGTTTGTTTGCATGGCTTTGTTAGAATTTTTCGAAGTTGGAATGACACCTTTAATATATACTCCCTCCGTCCCTATTTATAGGAGCTAGTTTGACAAAACACGGATATTAAGAAAGTGAGTTTTAGTATTAAATTGATTGACAAATTATATTGATTTTACATGTTTACCCTTACAATTAATTGTAATGCTTTGTATCAAACAAAAGAGAATTTAATGCTATTAAAAAAACTATGCAAAGTAAATAAGGGTAAGTTTGGAAAAAAATAATTAATGTCATTGATAATTGTAAAGGGTCTTATAAAAAGGGACGGAGGGAGTATTTTGTATTGCGACAAACTCTCGAATAGTTGGCTCCGTATTGCTTTTTCCATGCAAGCGACTCTACTGTTATTCCATAGGTTAAACTGTATTGTCACACGGCTTGCTCAAATATGGAATATAGTTGATGTCAATCTATGTGATAACTGTTTACCACCAGTGGGTTTGTAGAGAGCGAAGGATGAATTATAAAAGGAATAATGACGAATAGAAAATGTTAGGTAAAAATTCTGAGCCGCACCACATTTTAGATACCTTGATAATCAACCTTAAAATTTAAGATATCTTGATAACAGCGAGGGATTGTTGGATGTGCTAATTTAGAGCTTACTTGGGTTTATATCATAATAAAGCTCTTATTTTAGTATTTGGATATACTTATAAAAATTGCTAGTAACATTTCCACCAGCTTTTGTCAGCTGGCTTATGAATAAGTGTTCAATTATGCTCTCTAGAACGGCTTATTGAATAACCCTTGATTAAGAGCCTGCTTGTCTTATTTTAGTAGTTTCTAAGAAATAATCTGATTTTAATGAGTGTAGTAGATGAGCGAGAA
The DNA here is from genome assembly GCA_030408175.1 of Trifolium repens. Classification (NCBI taxonomy): domain Eukaryota; kingdom Viridiplantae; phylum Streptophyta; class Magnoliopsida; order Fabales; family Fabaceae; genus Trifolium; species Trifolium repens. The sequence goes on along the minus strand of CP125836.1, from coordinate 47,967,064 downwards.
GATTAAAGAAATGTTTTTCATTATTATGTAACCAAAAAATGTTTTTCATTATTAAAAACAAACACGTATCTGCTTTTTGTTTGCAGAAATAATCTCTAGTTTATTTCATCTGAAAATCACTTTATTTAATCATAAACAAATGGGCAATAAGTTGTTTATTGATTTGCATTCTGAATCTTTGTTCTGTGAAGTTTTGGGTTTACTTTAGACATGTTTCTTGCAATTGTCTCGTATTTTAAACCTCGGGGATTCTTTAACTTGCTGTATAACACACTATGCATGCTGCTGTTTCGTTCTTTTGCATATTATAATATAATCCAAGAGTGGAATTTACTCTGAAATGCATGCCTGGTTGTTGTTGTCCTTCAATGAGGTGGTGTTATTATTCTATGAAGTGGAGACACTTCATTGGTCTCTGACCTAATTTATCTTTGTGAACACATAGATTTGACATTTTCCACAAGATTTTGTATTTCGAACAAGACCATTTGTATATATAGCATACTGATGATGTGAACTTGGTAGTCTCTCAAAAAGAGAGTATATGAATATCATCATTGAAGACTAAACATCAATGAAATTTTTTGTAGGAACTAATCTTAATAGGAGGAGTGTATTTTATATGGACAAAACATATTTAACTCTTATTTGAAGTCTTTGTTATATTTTTAATAGTTGTATCACTCTAAAAGAGATTTGTTAATTTTCTTAAAAACTAATGCTTAATGTGGCGGAGATTCTCCAAAAGAGATTTTTTTTGTTAATGAATCAGTAATAAGTGCCTTTTCTTGTACTCTTTTATTGCTTTGAAATAAAAACAAATTGGAGTACTTAATATGGTGCTTGTTATATGTTTTGATACTGGGTTAGTCATTACTTTTATCATTTTAATATGTTGACATTGTTTCTTCGCAAATTGTGCAGCATATAGGTGATTTTACCTATGCAAGGCTAGCAGATTTTGGAGCTGCAATATCTGGGGCAAACAAATTGCAATGCCAACAAGTTCTTGAAGAGCTAGATGTGAGTAAATTTGGAGTTGACACCTATCAACTTTGTGGAGTTTTTTTTTGTTCTGCATTAGTATCAAAATAACAAAGATTTGAACAATGAAACACTAATTTTCTAACGTTTGGAGGTGCATTTATTGTCTTGTTGGGCAGGTGTATAAACGATTGAAACTTACACTTGAGTTGGTAAAGAAAGAGATTGAAATCAGTAAGATTCAGGTAACAATGTGTTTGTCTTTCTTGTGTGTTGTACTTAATTTTTCATCATTTATTTTTTTAAAGTTTGTGCTGATTATTGCAGGAGTCAATTGCAAAAGCAATTGAAGAAAAGATTAGTGGTGAGCAGCGCCGTTATTTGTTAAACGAGCAGCTCAAGGCCATAAAGAAGGTAAAAACCTTCATGATTTGGTTTTATTGGTGTACCTCTAATCCTAGACAAATTTGTTTTTCTCTGATATCCATGAACTCATAATTTACTACTAACGGCTACAGTAGTTTTTATAGTTTATTGTGTGGTCTAGAAGGTTTTGGTGCAACCTAGGCATTTTGATCTTCCTGGTGCCATTTCCCTTTATCCTAACACAAGTGCAGTTATAATTTATATGCATATGTATAATATGCTTTGCTGAATGCTCTACTACTATATAAGCTGTCTTTGATTCATTTTCTTGTAATTTGAATTTTATTCTATTTGCAGGAATTGGGACTGGAGACTGACGACAAGACAGCGCTTACTGGTTGGTTTTGATTATTATTTTGTTTGCATAACAAGATGGTCAATTTATTTGATAACTTGTTTCCTGCCCAAAAGACTGATGTAATGTGCATCGGTGTATTCATGTAGGCAATGTGATAGTTTCTCGAAGTGTGATTGAAATCTTTTTGGCTTCCAAATTACTAAAAATGTTCACCTAACTGTTCCTTTTTATTTTTCCTTCCTTTTCTTCTCTTATTTCTCTACATATATCTTTCAAAACTTTTTTTTTATATAGTCTTAGTATATGAGTGCTTTATATTGTACTTTTGTTTGTGTTTTAGTTAATAGGTTTTCTGGAGTATACTTTTTGGTGAAACTTGTTGCTATGATAATATTAACTTACTTTTTATTTCAGGCAAATTCAGGGAAAGGATTGAACCTAAGCGAGAAAAATGCCCACCTCATGTCCTACAAGTTATAGATGAAGAACTCACAAAGCTACAGCTGTTGGAGGCTAGTTCTAGTGAATTCAGTGTTACCCGTAACTATTTGGACTGGTTGACTGCACTGCCTTGGGGTGAATACAGGTTTGTATACATGGGATTTCATTCTTATTACTATTTGCAAGAGTAATTTAAATTATTTAAGATTTAAATGTATGCCCAATGATTCAGCACAGCTTGCTGAACAAGATTTTAGGAAGGCCCTTAGAAGCTGACAACTAAAATGCACAAGCATAACTTTTATAGGCCCTTGGATGAACTAAGTTTGTTTTTTGTAAAGTTACTGTATCGCGAAATCTTGAGTCTGAATCTGTTAATTTCCCAATCCAGTGATGAGAACTTTGATGTTACTCGGGCACAAAAGATTCTTGATGAAGACCATTATGGATTAACTGATGTGAAGGAAAGAATATTGGAATTCATAGCTGTTGGGAAATTAAGAGGGACTTCACAAGGTAACTAGTTTATGTAATGTATCCCGAAGATTTATTATATGCATGTTTAGTTTGTGACAAATAGTACCCTGCGTGTTTTAATGTTTACCAAACAATATGTTGCTATAGTTTCTTGAAATAGGCTAGTTCCTTTCACTAAGCAGTCTTAAATCACCATATACTTGATGCCAATTTTTTCTCTATTTATAAACATTTTGTGGCAAGACAAACCTGTTCTGGAGTGTGTGCTATTGGTTATTTTAACAGGTATAAATTTAATGTAAAATTTGAAATAACAATTTAAAAAATTATGGGCATGCTTGACTAGGTCAGGCTTTGAAATGTGATGCTTATTCTTTTGTCTTAAATTCGATCATGACTCAAGCGACACTCAATTTTAGGTGTTTTGTGCTGATTCTAACTCAAAATGCTTTAAGATATTGGCCTCTGTAAACCAATTCATTTATTTAAGTAATGTTCAAGCCTTTGGTGCTTGCTTATGGTCTTCACCAAAAAGTGTGACATGGTTCCTGATCTTTCTTATATGTAGGAAAAATTATCTGTCTTTCTGGTCCACCAGGAGTGGGTAAAACGAGTATTGGCCGTTCAATTGCACGTGCCTTGAACCGTAAGTTCTTCCGATTCTCTGTTGGAGGATTGGCTGATGTGGCTGAAATCAAGGTAAATAATATCCGTTTCCTTTACTAGGTTTAATTGATACCAGTTATATAGTAATGTGTTGTGGTGTTTTGTATCATTAATATTGAATTTTACAGGGGCATCGTCGAACGTATATAGGTGCTATGCCAGGAAAGATGGTACAATGCCTTAAGAATGTGGGAACAGCCAACCCTCTTGTTTTGATTGATGAGATTGACAAAGTAAGATGTCGCTGAACAGTTTAATTTATTTGTGGCTAAGTAAATTTATTTACTGATTTCCCTATGGTGTACACTCTCCTGGTCCTAATAAATATAATAATGCGTGAATTCCAGTTTTATTATTTTTTACGTCTCGTAATCTCAAATATTCCATTAAAAGGGCATTTAGCATTATTGACACTGTTTTATTCAATTGGTAGTTGGGTAGAGGACATGCTGGTGATCCAGCAAGTGCTTTGCTAGAGCTCCTGGACCCCGAGCAGAATGCTAATTTTCTGGACCACTATCTTGATGTTCCCATTGATCTATCGAAGGTAAAGTATTCGATAATCTGGGTGGTTTGTAATAGTCAGCGTTTGTGCATGGTTTATTTGTTACATGTTCATTGCTAATCTAAATTCTAAAGGGACTTGCTTTATCTTTCTATAGCTACTCTGGATAGTCAAATAATTTTTGAATGGATAGTTTTCATTGAGTAACCTGAAGTCAAAGTTGGCACATTGTGAATGATTTTTTTACTATGACAACTGATGCACTGGAATCACGCTGCAGGTTCTTTTTGTTTGCACTGCAAATGTAGTGGAACATATACCAAATCCCCTATTGGATAGGATGGAGGTTGTTGCTATTGCTGGGTATATTGCTGATGAGAAAATGCACATTGCAAGAGATTATCTGGAAAAAACTACACGTGAAGCGTGTGGAATAAAGCCGGAACAAGTATTTATCTTTGCCACCTGTTTACAGGGTTCCTTTTCCTGCAATGATTTGCTAGCATAATGATGCCATCGTTTATTGCCTCAATTGTTTTAATCAGTTGAAAAGGTTGTTGACTACAAAAATTAACTTGCTTCAGGTGGAAGTGACTGATGCTGCTCTTCTTGCTCTAATAGAAAATTACTGCCGAGAGTCAGGAGTCAGAAACCTTCAAAAGCACATAGAGAAAATTTACCGGAAGGTCTGTAGTTGTTTTTTGCTCAATACTGTCAGTTTTTAGTTACGGAAGCAGTGATATGTGCTACAGTGTGTATGGTTGAAAAGACAGCCACTCTTGATCTATTCGTTTTAAATTTATTGACTGCATTAGTTGTTTGTCACTGCATCTGAATTTAAATTTTGTAAATGCATCCTGTGCCCTGAAATATTTTGTTTATGGAATGGCAGATAGCACTACAACTTGTGAGGCAAGTGGAAACCATCGATGCTACTATTGAACAAAAGAAAGCTGAAGTAGATTTTGATGAAACGGGTACAACTACCATTCAAAAAGGGAACCCCGTGTTGATAGAGAGTAGCAATCCTGAACATACAGAAGAAAACTCTAAAGAAGTTGATGAAGTGGAAACAAATCCACCGGAAGATCAATCTCAATGTGTTGACGATAAATCTACAGATATGGAGGTAGTATAACACTGAAAGCACAATCATAATTCTCAATGATCTGCTAAGCAGTATACTTGCATTTTTTGGGTTTTACTGTTTTTTCTACAACTGTTGTACAATTGGTACAACCGTTTTTATTTTAACCAGCAAAATATTATGAGGCTTTCTGTCTGAAGACTTCAATCTGGAATTCAAAATATTTTCTGTGGTCCAATAACCACTACATAAACTTTTTTTTGTGCAACCTTAGACTTTTTTATGTGGTCCTATGCTTCTGATTCACAAATTTGATATTTATGGATATTAATTTTGGTAGGTTACAAAAGAAAGAGAGGAAGATAAGGAAATTGAAACAAAGACTATTGAAAAGGTATTGGTTGATAAATCAAACTTAGATGATTTTGTTGGCAAGCCTGTCTTCCATGCAGAGCGCATCTATGATCAGACACCCACTGGGGTTGTTATGGGTCTTGCCTGGACTGCAATGGGCGGTTCCACTCTGTATATAGAGACTACACTTGTTGAGGAAGGAGACGGAAAAGGAGCACTGCATATCACTGGTCAATTAGGAGATGTGATGAAAGAAAGTGCTCAAATAGCTCAGACAGTTGCCAGAGCTATACTGCTGGGGAAAGAACCAGAAAACCCTTTCTTTGCCAATACAAAGGTACACCTCCATGTTCCTGCAGGGGCTACACCAAAGGATGGACCAAGTGCTGGTTGCACGATGACCACTTCTCTGTTGTCCCTTGCCTTGAAGAAGCCTGTGAAGAAGGATCTAGCAATGACTGGGGAAGTTACACTTACAGGGAAGATTCTTCCCATTGGTGGGGTATGTTGAGAAAATTTTAATATTTTTGTTCATAATTTTTGGATACAGGAACTTCTCTGTGACTTTAGCTATCACTGGTTTTATACATGAGTAGCTACTGCTGTCAGTATCTACTCGCTGACAAAAAATATTAAGAATATATTAAAATTTAAAGTCCTGTAGGAAATTTTGCCCAACAAATTGATTATTCATTTGTAACCTAAGTATTTTTTGCCATGACTTCTTTTTGCACATTTTGTGTTTCTGAAACTCTGTCAATGGCTATGAAATTTGCAGGTTAAGGAGAAAACCATTGCTGCAAGAAGGAGTGAAGTTAAAACTATAATATTTCCTTCGGCTAACAAGAGAGATTTTGACGAGCTAGCGCCTAATGTAAAAGAAGGCCTTGATGTGCATTTTGTTGATGACTACATGCAGATCTTTGATTTGGCTTTTGGTGATGAGAAATCTCAGAATACAGAGAATTAAATCACTAATGTCATGCAGCATTCTTTATTGAGCTGGAAACTGATCTGAGTTTTGTACTATATTGATTTATTTATTAGGATCGATGATTTTTCAGAGGTTTTATTCATCTCTTCCCTTGTGTTCAGGGTGAAGTATACTTTTCTTTTTTCTGTCAAGTGCATCCCAATTGTAATATGTATATTCAACTTTATTTATCTTTATATTATTTATTTAAAGTTACATTTTTGCAATTACTGGGAGTTGGCCGGTCCATGGTTCATAAAATAACAAAACCAAACTGTAATAAACTTAGCAACTGTACTAAAATTCTGTGAACTACATTTACAATAACCGAACCAATTTCATGTGTTTTGCCGGAGAATAACACACTTCTGATCTTGAGTTCTATACATGTCTTGTTCAAATTTAAATTATGGAAACATTAAAATCCATGTCTTATTCAATAACCTTCAAGGTAATATTGAAGGTTATTGAATAAGACATGGATTATTCAATAACCTTAAAATTCATGTCTTATTCATGTCTTATTAGGTACTAATTTATGTCTTTTTAAAATTCAGTAACCTTCAATATTAGGTACTAATTCATGTCTTTTTCAATAATTATGGAATCTTTGATGATTATGGGTTCATCTGAATTCAAGTCAACAACTAATTTAAAATCTGCAATTTTTGCACATGGTTGACTTGTATATATCATTTTGTGTTTTAATTTCTTAGTGGTTAATGAATCTAGGTAAGGGTGGCAAAGTGGGCATGCCCGACCCGTTTAGGTCCGCCACTTTTAAGCCTGCTCAAAAGTGGGGCGGAGCGGGGCCGGCCAACTTAGGTGTCCGGGCTCAAAACTCAAGTCCGTCCGTTTATTGGCGGAAAGGCGGGCATGCCCGCCAATACTTTTTTCTTTTTTTTTTACAATTTGAATTTTAACTTCACATTTAAATTTGTCCAACCATATAAATTTGGACTTCAAACATTTACCCAACTAAATTTCTCAACAATCATATATATTAAATCTTCTATAATGATATATCATGCTATTCAAATTAGAAAAGAATTGTAAGTGCACAAGACTTATTTAATTTCGTTTGATGCTTTTGTGGCCTAGTTTGTTTTAAAATGGTATTGCACATGAAACTCTAAAAGAAACAAACAACATAGACTTATTATAAGGTAGATGAAACTCACATGAAACTCTAAAAGACTTTTCTTTTGGTACTGCAAATAGATTTATTATAACGCACTTCATAATACAAGTAGTATTAAGAGGCCAAAAAAATATACAATATGATAGTCCACGTAGAGTACACAGCATGCAGTAGCACACACGGTGGAAAGAAGATGCACGTAGAGTCACAGGAAATAAACAAATGGAACCCTAGTATTAAAGGAAGAATGAACATTTTAAAGGAAATAAAGTAATAATAAATAATCATATTTTTTTTAAATCAAAAACAAGAAGAAAAAAATATACTGGATTGAGTTTAAGATTACCAATTTTCATGTTAAAAAAATAAATATAACAAAGCCCGCGGGCATGCCCGCCCCGATCCGCCCCCAATCCATTTTTTAAGCGGGCTAGACGGTGCGGGCCAACTTAGGGTACTGAGCTGAAAACCTCAGCCCGGCCCGCCCTAAATAACGGGCCAAACAGGTCGCCTCCGCAAGCTCGACCCGTTTTGCCGCCCCTAAATCTAGGTCTGCTTAGTTGTTTTTACTATTGGGTTGATTCTTTTGTCGTTGGATTTTATTCTCTTTATAATTATTTGATCCAAACTTAAACTTAATGCTAATTTCTGTTTGAGGTATGATTCTTAATGATTTACCTATAAAAACTATCATATAACTTAAATACAGTTTTGGTCCCCTAAGTTTCACAATTTGCAATTTTAGCCCTCCAAATTTCAATTGCTTGATTTTGGCCCCCTAAATTTCACAATTGTGTGATTTTAGCCCCCTAAATTTCAATTTAAAAAAATAAAATAACATATGTTTTTAAAATAAAAAATGTTTTAAAATTGAAAACTGTTATAAAATAATAATATTTGCTTTTATAAAATTGTTTTAATTTAAAAAAAAAAAATAGTTTACAAAGTTTTATAAGTTATTTTTTTTAAAAAAATTATAATTTTGAAGTTATTAATTGTTGAAAATAAACATTTTTATTTATTTATTTTAAAATGCCACATAAACAATTTTTAGTCAAAAAAGTCAACGAGGGACTAGAAAATGCAAAAGGGGGTAAACTGGGGGGGGGGGGGGGGGGGGGCAAAATTGAGCAATTGAAACTTGGGGGGCTAAAATCTCACAATTGTGAAACTTAGGGGGGGCAAAATAAAGCAATTGAAATTTTGAGGGATAAAATTGCACAATTGTGAAACTTGGGGGGCTAAAACAACATTTAAGTCTATAATCCATCAAACAGTTAGGGTCTTAAAGCGATTGATTAATGATCGCATATGTACACATTGCGTTCTATTGTAACTTTTTGTTTTTATTCAGGTGGATGTGTGTTTCCTTCTCCGTATTTCACACTTTATTTGTGCAATGTTGTTGGAGTGATGATGCCTCGAGCCGCCAAATTACTTTAGTTGGCAACCTATCTCGCAAAAGTCTCCAAGAAAAAATAGACACCTTCAAGGCGAACTTTTTTGTGCCACAAGAGATCTTCCACTACATCCAAGGTAACCGACTGTTGAGAAGTCAAGAGCTGATATGTGCCCCTGACTGAGTAACCTCGACTCCTTCACGGATCCACACAATCTTCCTCCACCAGGAAGACCCACCGACCCTCTCTCAAATGCCCTTTCTCCGCCCCGTAACGGGCCGCCAACAACTCCCTACACCACAAACCCCCTCTATCCACCAGCATCCTCCAACACCATTTACCTAAAAGAGCAATATTAAACTCCCTCAACTGTCGAACCCCCAACCATCCATACTCCTTTACGCAAACAAACAGTTTTCCAATTAAACCAATAGATTTTTCTAAGATCCTCACTCCCACCCAAAAAAAATTGTACAAAAGTGATTCAATAAAAGAGATAATACCTGATGAAGCTTTGAAGAATGAAAGAGTGTAGATAGCCACAGAGGTCGCCACAGACTTGAGGAGAATAAGACGACCACCAAAGGAGAGGAAGCGACTCTTCCACATTGACAATCTTTTCTTAATACGAGTCACCACCGGTTCCAAAAATCTAGATGTCTTGAATCACCATTTATAAGAAGCCCCAAATAAAGAAAAAGCACAACTTCTACTTTACAACGAAGAGCAGACACAGCTGCATTCAACAAAATCAGAGATATTAATTAATATATTATCAAATATTTTGAATTTGAGGGTTTCTAACTAACAAAATTCATTGAAACATTTTCCACTGAAACGCGACACAATAATTATATATAATTGTATATTTAGTTTTAATTTTAAACAAAAAAAATTATTCTATAAATATAAAATTAATTTTAACATATTTGAATATTCTTAAGTATATTTCATTTTGCCTCTACAATTTATTATATGTAGAAGCTAAAATATGTAGGTCCTTTTTTTCCAAACTGTTTTACATTCAAAGTATTCTATAATTTATTTTACATAAATATTATAGTATATTCAAACATAAATAATTTTTACATTCAATTTTGTCACCACCACAAAACACACACTTGTGAAAAATTGAAATTAAAATAATGATTACGGGTGGTTAATGAAGGTTCTAATGGAATCATTGAACCCTTTTCTTAATTTTCTGACTTCATTCAAAAAAGGCACGTGCTATATAATATTTCTATTGATATATATATATATATATATATATATATATATATATATATATATATATAGTACTATAGATATAGTGTGCTTTCCCTCCACCCCACCCCACCCACCACCTTGAGTAAGAAAGAAAGGGACGGACGGATATCATTACTTTGCCGACGGCTGATGATTTATGAATGGCTGCCTCTTCTTAGATTTTGTGACGTAAAAGGTGCCAAATCTTTGTCCATGTCATACCCACGCGTACACAATATTGATTTTTTCTAGAGGTAAGTATATTATATTTTAGGATTTAATTTGTATGCACGACAGTGTAAAATAATTTTACACTGTTAACCAATAACAACCATGTATTTCGCCACATCACCCCACTTCACCCCACTATCTTTATATGACATGAAAGTTTAAATCACTCTTATTGGTTGCATGTGTAAAATAACTTTACACTGACAGTGCATAACAATTAAACTCTATATTTTAGTCCTAGATGAAAAATATGGGAATGGATATGCTTACCTCCGAACCATCTAATCTAAAAGACTATTAGGATTAATGTTTTACCGTGTAAGTGGGCTAAACTGTCTGATTTTAAATTAATAGCCCATATCTATTACTACATGAGATAACATGATAATTTCAGATAATCCTGGTTCGAAAAATATTAGTTTACAACCAAACTAATGAATTAGTTCGAATAGTTTTAGACTTGCTGCATATTTTAATGGTTTTCCCATCTCAGTGATTCGAGTAGTTTTAATTATGAACTCATTAAACAAATCTTATACATGCATAAGAATGATTTGTATTGGATTAGCATAAAAATAATTGTATTGGATTGAAAAATTCACATCGTGTATCTATTAAAAGTGTAATTTAACCTTTACATTTTAGAAAACAAAAAGTCTCCTAATTTATTTTTGACCAGAAAAAAGATAGTCTATTCTAACAGTAACAGCAGTCATCAGAGTTACTATTATCAACTTAAAAAAATCTTTATTGACTCAACAACTGTATTTGTCAAAAAAGAAAAACTGATTAAGAATAAGAGAATAATATCCTAATAGAAAGACGTGACGCGTGAGTTAGTCCTAGTCATCCATATTTCACTGAGAGTGACTTTGGTGACTAATTAATCATTCCAAATGATCTCAAAGTGGGTTGATGCGATAGTGTGAGATAAACCTGAATGTGACACTTCATCACTTTTATTCGGATTTATGGTTGGAATGCAAAACTAGCTGTTCTAATTTGTTAGTACCAAAATATCTAAATCACTTATATATCTGAATATATTATTAAGTTAGTAGTATATTAAGCCAATATCATTCCATGATTTGAATCTTTAGGAGCAAGATATACATATGTAATATGTTAATTAAAAGATAAGTATCTAGATTATAAAAAAATAGTTAAGCATTTGTTCAAAAAATATAAGTTTAGTTTGGTGACTCATTCATGGAAGAGTTAAAGAAATGAAGTGTTGGAACATGATGAGAAATTTGGAGGGAAATAAACACATAAAAATACTTATATGGGCACAAACCTAAATATTATTTGTTAGGCACTCTCATAAAAAATAAATAAAAATAAAGAAATAATAGTTAGAGTGATTTGAATTGATGTGATAATTTTATTTTTCTTTTAATATTTTTGATTTGTATGTGTGCGCCCAAATCTTGTGTCTAAATGCTTCTTGCCTAAACAAGTATTGAAACTAAGTTTAGTGTGAATTGAAAAAAAAATTCTTTGAGTTTCACATTGGAGAGATCACACTTCTTAGTAGTGTTTATATATGGGAGAGTGGCCCTTTGTGGTGTGCCCCAAGAGGTATTCAGTTTTATAAATGGGGTACATCGCATACCATGTCAAATATCACACATACGCGCGTGCGCACTGCCTCCGGCCGTCCAGGCTTGGGCTTATATTAATTTTTTAATACTAAGAAAAAGAAAAAATTAATTATTATTTTTCTTTACGCGTGCGTGTCTTTCATTTTTCGCACTCCATTCAATACGTAGCCTAAAATATCTGACCACATTTTCATTTGACTGAGCAATTCTGGCTCCCACGAAATTCTCCCTTATCAGTTCCTCACTTGCTCTATAATATCGACTTCATTTTCATTTGTTCAGTTCCCGATTTCTGCAATTCGAAATCATTCTCTTCCTTCTCTCTGATCAGTTTTTCTTCTCACAAATTATCATTTTCGTTTATTTCAGTAACTGAGTGGCTTTGGCATATAGAAATTGATCTGAGTATCAATATCAGAGTGGTTCATCGAATTATAAAGGGTGTAATTTTGTCTGATCGCTACAATGCAGTAGTGCTTCGATATTTTCAGTTGAAATCGACTATTTTATCCTAAGGACTTGGCAGTTGATAGTCTACCTTACACAATTTGGATTGTGCCACGAAACGTCTTAAAGAAAACGACCTAATCCGCAACTCAGCCAATAATTAATTCAGTGTTATTTTTCAAAAATCGTTTTTATTTAAAACCGAAAACAATATGAAATGATTAATTAGAAAATTATTAAGGACTGCTAATCAACAACATTAAATTATTAGCATGCGCTTGTTTCAAAAGAAAATCATATATATTTGTTCTATAAGAAATGTGCATGTATAAATTTTTTTTTTTGGTAGAGAATGTGCATGTATAAATGATCATACAATTTGGATAAAATGAAACTCTGCATAATATGTTGGATAATGTGTTAGGAGGCTAAGAAAATAATTTGGATTTTCATACATATGTTTACTTAGGTTGATGCTACGGTGGAAAACCTTTTCAAGTGGTCCATCGTGGATAAATAATCAATATTACTTTCACTACAAGAATACCTTGATTTTTTGACGAATTGGGGGGATAATTTATTGACGGCCTGGGTCGTCTATAAGTTAGTGACGGCCAGGTCCGTTAGTAATTGGTCCCAATCCGTCACAAATTTAAAATAATAATAAAAAATGGAAAGAAATCCGTCAATAAGTTTTTGACGGTCAAATCCGTCACAAAAAAATGATTTATTGACGGCCAAATCCGTCACAAAGTGTGCACGAAGTTAGTGACGGCTCCATCCGTCACAAAATCTTGAGGATTTCAAAAAAATAATAAAGCCGTTGCCAGCTCTGTCCGCAGCAGATCATTGGGTAGCGTGAAGAGTTATTGACGGATTATTCCGTCACTAACTGTTGGTCAACAAAAAATTCACGCGTTTTCCCATGTCTCCAACGGTCATTTTTCTTCAGTATACCCATATATTTTCTTCAATGCCTTCCTCTTTCATTTGCACAATCTCTACTAAAATTTCTACTCTTACTAAAATTTCTCCAACTTCTCACTAAAACTTCTACATTTTTCTTAGATTTTTTGTTCTTCTTCAAAGTTTTGATTCGTAATAAAATGTAAGTATTTTCTCCTATTTGATTTTTGTTTATGTTAATATTTGAATGATATTGTATATTTTTATTAATTGTTACTTTTAAAATTTTAATGCAGAAAATGTAGCTTGGTTCATCTTGCTATTGTTGGGAGTGGAATATGTTGACATTGCTTGACATAACTAGTAAGTATAATTTTAATTTGTTAAGTTTAATTGTATTATTTTACAAGTCAGAAACTTTTTTTATTTTTATTTATTTTCGTCCAAAAAAAGCTACATTTTTATTTTTATTTATTTTCGTAAAAAAAAATAGGTATTGCTGAAACTTTTATTTATTAAAAAAAAGCTACTTTTATTTATTTCGTAAAAATTATTATTTATTTCGAAAAAATAAGCTACTTTTATTTATTTTTATTTTTGATATTTGGTTTGATATATCTGAAACTTTTTTTTTTTGTTAATTTTGATTTAGATATTGCTGTTTGATTCGACGGTTGATTCATCGGTTGGTATTATTTGGAGTTTAGCTTTGTAAACTTGAAGTCAGACACTACTCTACATACCAAGTAAGTAATATAATTTAGATTAATAAATATTTGTATATAAATCAAAATATGTTTGCTGCTGTATTTTTTTTTATTTGAATTAAAAATTAAAACTTTGTATGTCATTTAGTTAAAACTTTGTATGTAAAATAAACTTTGTATGTTAAGTTTTTAAACTACTAGTAAATTATTTTTGAAATGAAATTATTTATATGATAATTAAACAAGTATGTGATAATAGTTAGTAAACCGCCATATTTATTCTAATCTACCATATTGTAAAGAAAATTATTACCATATTGTAAAAAAAAATATCTAGTGAATTATTTAAAAAACTATACCATACCATATTATAGTTAGTAAACTTCTATATTTATTACTAAACTATACCATATTTTCAAAAAAAACTACGATATTGTAAAATAAATATCTAGTGAATTATTTTAAAAAAATTTGTTGGTAGTAAATTTTTTATTTTAATTCTTGAAGACATCCACCTATTAAAACTTTGTATGTAATAAAAACTTTGTATGTCACATAGTATAATTAAACTTTGTATGTCATATAGTTAAATCGAAGATATTTTAATTTTTAATTTATTCTAGACTTTAATTTTAATTTAAATATTTAAATAAAAACTATATAATAAAAAAAAATTCATTAAGTAAATTATTTTCGAAGATTAATTAATAAACTTTTTATGATATAATAGTTAGTAAACTTCCATATTTATTACTAAACAACCATATTGTCAAAAAAAACTACGATATTGTAAAATAAATATCTAGTGAATTATTTTAAAAAAATTTGTTGGTAGTAAATTATTTATTTTAATTCTTGAAGACATCCACCTATTATTAATTTATCTTATACTAAAAAAATCGAAGATATTTTTATTTTTATGATATACTTTAAATAAAAACTTATAGTAAAAAAAACTCATTAGGTGAATTATTTTCGAAGATTAATCGATAAACTTTTTATGATAGTCGATAGACTTTGTTTTTGAAAAACAGTAAATATGAATAGATCTAAAATTAATAGTCATGTCGATATATAATATCTAATTATTTATATATTCAGACATGGATCGTGGGTGGATGTATGATCGATATGACGGTGGAAGAAAGAGAGGGGTGGTTAAAGAAGTGTTTAAGTTTGCGGTTCAATTATTTATTGATACCGTGAAACAGAAGCCTGTTGTTATTAGGGAAGGGGGAATTAGATGTCCGTGTGCGAAATGTCAATGTAAACGATTTCGCAGCGAAGATGAAATTGAGTTTCATTTATGCAAACATGGATTCCAACCTAATTACAGGATCTGGACAAGTCACGGAGAATCATTTCCATCGGATGAAGGTGCTTCAAGCAGTGCTGCTGAACCTGCTGCATTGGCTCCACAAAATCATCATGTGCATTACCCCTTTACCACTATGAATGATATGATAGATGATGCTCTTGGGTTTAATGTGGTGAACAATGGGTCCGATGACGAATCTGACAGAGATGAATATGATGGAGATGAACTTCCGAATGCTGAAGCTCAAAGATTTTATAATCTTTTGAAAGAGACAAATGAACCGTTGCAGTTTGAAGGTTATACTGACTCGAAGTTAACAGTGTGTGTTAAACTTTTGGGTCTAAAGTCTCATTATCTAGTTCCAGAATTAGCCATGGATTTGATTGCGAAATTGTGCTTGGAAACAACACCCACCCCCGCCCGCCATGATATGCCGCAAAATTATTATCAGGCGAAACAGCTAGTGTCAAAGCTAGGACTAGGAGTGAAGAGAATTGATTGTTGCATCAATGGTTGTATGTTGTTCTATAGCAACGAATTTGGTGTAAGTGATGAAGACTTGGATAAATGTAAATTTTGTGAAGAACCAAGATACTGTGGAACAAAGAAGACAACCTCAAACCGCGAGGTTACGGTTTAGCACACAATTTGGTGGTGTTGCTTTAAAACCGCGAGGTTACGGTTTAGCACACAATTGGACAAAGAAGAGTATTTTCTGGGATCTGCCGTATTGGAAAGACAACCTCTTGCGTCACAACCTTGATGTTATGCATGTTGAAAAAAATGTTTTTGAAAATATATTCAACACCGTAATGAATGTCAAAGGAAAAACCAAATATAACGATAAAGCTAGAAAGGACATTGCGTTGTATTGTCGACGTAATGATTTGTTATTGAAGACATTATCCAATGGCAAAGTCCTAAAACCTCGTGCGAACTATACTCTATCTATTGATGAAGCAAAATCAGTTTGTCGATGGGTAAAAGAACTCAAAATGCCGGATGGTTATGCATCAAATTTGGCAAGATGTGCCGATGTTGATAATGGAAGAATGCGTGGGATGAAGAGCCATGATTGTCATGTTTTTTTGCAGTCTTTACTCCCTATTGCATTTAGTTCTTTACCACAACATGCATTGAATCCTCTCATCGAACTCAGTCAATTTTTTAAGAATTTGTGTTCAGCAACATTAAGAGAAAGCGATCTGATCAAGATGGAAAATGACATTCCAATGATACTGTGCAAGTTAGAGAGAATATTTCCTCCCGGATTCTTTGATTTTATGGAGCATCTTGTAGTGCATCTTGCATACGAAGCTAGACTTGGTGGACCTGTTCAATATAGATGGATGTATCCATTTGAAAGGTTCATGGGAGATTCTAAACGTTCGGTGAAAAATAAAGCTAAGGTTGAAGGCTCAATTTGTGCATCTTATTTGCATCATGAAACCATTCACTTTTTTTCTCATTATTTCAAAGACACGTTGACAGGAAGATCTGGTAGGAACGAACCTGGTAGTGAAAGTTTTATCCACCCATTAAACCTATCAGTATTCAACTTGTCTGGGCGTCAGGCTGGCGCGGAGAACGTATTTTTTCCTGGCGAAAGGGTATTAAAGGCTGCACATGTTCACGTGCTGATTAATTGCACTGAAGTTCAACCTTACTTAGAGTTATTTTTGACATCACAAGGGATAACTCCGGAACAATCTTCTGCGAGCATAAATGAATTTTTTCCAAACTGGTTCAGACATCACGTTTATCATCTAGAACCAACCCCTATGATACAACACTTGAGAAACTTATCTGATGGCCCTGTGTCAAATGTTAAACAATGGCACACCTACTTTGTCAACGGTTATAAATTTCATACACATAGTTGGATGGAAGGAAAAGAAACAATCAATAGTGGAGTGTGTATGAAAGGTGTAACTGAAAATGGTGAAAATGATTTTTATGGAGTTATTGATAAAATAATCGAAGTCTCGTACAACTACCTTGATTACAATAAAGCGGTTGTATTGTTTTATTGTGATTGGTATGATCCATCAAGAAGAGGTACAAAGTATAATCCAAAGACCAACACTGTTGACATAAAAATGAATAGAAGATATCAACCGTTTGATCCATTTGCTATAGCTCACAATGTCAGACAAGTTTACTATGTTCCTTATCCATCAACACAAACTGACAAACGAGGCTGGTGTGCCGCAATTACGACAAAACCAAGGGGTCGAATTGAAAAAGATGGAATAGAAGAAGAGGTGGAACCATATCAGCTCGATGAGATGACTAATAACGTACATGAAGTTATTGAAGTTGAACCTTTCACTGCTTTTTCGGTTGGGGAAGAAGAAGCAGAAGAAGTACCTGATGGTGGTGATGTTGAATAAGAAGATGAAGATGATCATGTGGAAGAAGAAGCAGAAGAAGTACCTGATGTTGTGTCAGATTGGGACGATGATAATTAAACACTTACTATTTATGCTTTTAATAATGTATTCATTGCTATCTTACGAAAAATATGTATCCATTATGTTATGTAGTTATTAATTATCAATGTTTATGCTTTTAAGAATGTATCCACGTACAATGATATATATATGTAGTTATTAATTATCAATGTTTATGGTTTAAGAATGTATACAATATGTTTTTTAAAATATATATATATATATATATATATATATATATATATATATATATATATATATGTATGTATGTATGTATGTATGTTTATGTTTTGTGTAGATGGCCGATCCATCACAATATGTTGAGCATGGAGACCCACCAGTGACGGATGGTAAGAGGCTTCCACCACGTGATCTTATCCATAAAACCGTTTATAACTCATTTCTGGTGCCATTGCCATCAACTGATGAAACTGGACAATCCTCCCAACAACCAAGTCTGGCAGCCGATGAACAAGAGCATGAAGATGAACTGATCCATCGTAACGACCTTTATGATCCTCCGAAGTTTCTTTTGGTTGATCGATATGATATATAGAACCATTATTATTCCATACGCTTCCGAGTAAGACTTTTTTTTTAATTATATTCATTATATAATTTGAGTAAGATTTTTTATTTATTTATATTAATTAGTTATCATATAATTTGTGCAGTTTTCAGCCACAAAAGGCAGCTACATCCGCTATTGGTATCATCATTAAGCAAAACTACCAAGAGCCATGGTTGACGTGGGGAGAGATTAGGGCAGCTAAAATTGGAAATGATCGAGTGTGGAATAGGTTTTGGAAAGCTTTCAAAGTAAGTTAAAGTTTTTTATCAAGTGGAATTAATAAATTATTTTTTATCCGATATTTATCAAAGTGGACTAATGATATTTATTTTTTCATATGTAGATGAAATGCACTTTTTTAAAGAGTCGAGAATTCGAGGTTATCCAAATTTTCGACCATAAGTGTTCAAAGAAGTTGTCCACGTTACTCATGGAAGCACGAGACAGGCACCGTAAGGGTAAGGAACCACCTGAATGGATTGGCCCAGGCGAAACATGGAACCAATTGTGTCGTAAATGGGATGATCCAGATTACATGGCCAAGTGCAAAAAGAATAAAGAAAACAGAGCAGCAAAGCCTGAATCAAGCATCCACACTACTGGTTCTACATCATCTGGTACTGTGCGCATAAGGTATTACCGGAAGCATGGACGTTACCCAACCTTATCTGATATGAATGAAGAGCTGCATCGAAAAAGTGATGGTTCTTGGGATTCTGCCAGAGCTAAAAGGGCAAATATGAGTATATTATTAATTTAATATTATTAATTTACTTTTTAATTATATTCATCACAATTGGTTATTATTTTAATTTGTGATAATTAATTTACGTTTTATTTTGTAGGACTTGATTCAGGTATATATACAGGAGCTCAAAGAAAGTGAGGCTGCCCTTCCACCTTCTAAGCGACAAAGTGAATTTGTTCTTCAAAACATGATAATAGACAAATTTGTGGAATTTTCGGGAGGAAAGAATCATGGTCGTATTGTCGGTCAAGGGAGTACTTCTTCATTCATTCGAAAGACACCGGGCGGATATATTGATGCTTCATCTGAGTCATTCAACAGTACTGCCAGCATGTGTACAGCTCGATCTCGAGGAGGACGTGAAGAAACTCGAGAAGAAATGGAAGCGCGAATTGAAGCGCGAGTAATAGCAGCACTCAGGGCCGAGATGTCTTCATCAAGAAACCAATCAGTTCAACAGGAGGCGGAGGAAGAGGAGGCGGAGGAGGAGGAGGCGGAGGAAGAGGTGTATCGACCTGAAAATGTTGCTTTGAATCAATCATCGTCTGATCCTGATCCGACTTTCTTTAATAATATCATGAATGACAGTGTGATGCTGCAGCAATTATTGGATTCTGATAACTTTCAGATGCCCAGTTTACCAATTGATAATACGGCTGCATGGAATCAAGGCGGAGGGAATCCAAATTATTTTCAAGGCGAAGGATGGAATTCAAATTCTCAAGGTGGAGGGTATCAAAATTTCCAAAGCGGAGGAGGGAATTCAAATTATTTTCAAGGCGAAGGAGGGATTCCAAATTCTCGAGGCGGAGGGTATCAAAATTTTCAAGGTCAAGGGAATTGTCAAGGTAGTGCAAGTTTTCAAGGAATGGGGAATATTCAAGGCAATGCAAATTTTCAAGCTAGTGGAAGTTATCATGGAACAGGGAATATTCAAGGCAGGGGTAATTTTCAAGGTAGTGGAAGTCTTCAAGGAATGGGGAGTATTCAAGGCAGTGGTAATTTTCCAGGCGGGGTAAATCTTCATAGCGGTATAAGTTTTCAAGTGGGACAACAAGGTGCTGGAAGGACAAACAGTGGTAATCAAGGTGCCGGAAGGACAAACAGCGGAGGTGTTGGAAGGCCAAGAAGAGGAAGTGCCGGAAGAACAAGCGGCGAAAGTGGAAGCGGGAGAACAAGCGCCGAAAGTGGAAGTGCCAGAACATCAAGAGGAAGAAGGGGTGGTGGAAGCGGAAATGCATAACTCAGATGTTTGCGTTGTTATTTTAGTATGTTATATATGTGGAAGTATCGTACTTTGTTTGTTTCGTATTTTATTATGTAATTTTATGACAATTATCGTACTTTATTTGTATTATTAAGACAATTATCGTACTTTTTAATTTATCTAATTATCGTATGTATCGTATTTTATCATTGTTCGTTATTGAATTTTTATTTTATATTATTATTGTGTTAAAAATTTAATAAATGTTTTATTATATATTTAAAATTAAAAATGATGATATATTATTTTTTAATATATCTAAAAAAAAAACGTTTTTTATGTTTTTTTTAAATAATTAATTAATTTATTTTTGAAAAATAATTAATAAAACAATTAAAATAATTATTTTTTAAAAATATTTAAAATTAAAAATGATGATATATTATTTTTTAATATATGTAAAAAAAAACATTTTTTATGTTTTTTTTAAATAATTTATTTATTTATTTTTGAAAAATAATTAATAAAACAATTAAAATAATTATTTTTTAAAAATATTTAAAATTAAAAATGATGATATATTATTTTTTAATATATGTAAAAAAAACGTTTTTTATGTTTTTTTTAAATTATTTATTTATTTATTTTTGAAAAATAATTAATAAAACAATTAAAATAATTATTTTTTAAAAAAACTTAGTGACGAATTTTGTGACGACCTAAGCCGTCACTAAATAAGCCAAAACTTTGTGACGAATCTGACACATAACTTTGTGACGACTTAAGCCGTCACTAATTTGAATTTTGCGACGACCTAAGCCGTCACTAAATGGTGTTCAGAAAAGCTGCCCTTCACATTTTGCGACGACCTGAGCCGTCACAAAGTGTCGTCACTTAGTTTGTGACGACATGGGCCGTCACAAACTTTTCCACGAGCGTTTTCTTGACAGATTGAGGCCGTCACAAAATTATGACTTTGTGACGGATTTTCTTAGTTTGTGACGGATTTTGGGCGTCAATAAACATGCGTTTTCTTGTAGTGTTTAACGAATACGAATTTTTATAAAATCCACTGTTGGATTGAAAATTTATATTGTATAGATTATCCAAAAATAAATAATATATCAAATGATTTTCAATTTTTCTATGTATGATCTATATGATATAAACTTTCAATCCAACGATGGATTTTGTGAAATCCGTATTCGTTATAACGTTATTTATTACTGATCCACCATGTACCACTTTTATACATATATTCTAAATGAATATAATTTGGATTTTCTCCAATATATCATCCTATCTCAACCATAGATAAAGAAGAGAAATATTATAAAGACCAAATGCATCTAGCGATCATTTAAGTTTTATATTTGTAATAGTTAGATTGTTTAAATTTTTTAGACAACAAGTGTGTTTTTTAAGTTTTTAACTTGTTGCACTATTATATCCTTTCATTTAGGGGTGCTCGCAGTTCGTTTGGATCGATTTTGAGACAAAAACTCATCCGATCCAAAAATAAATTTATTTGCGATTTGGTTCCAAATTTTGAATGGCAAATAAAAAAACTGATCCGATCCAATTTTATGTGGTTTAATTTGAATCAGTTTTTGGATATCCAAATTATAAATTATAATTTTTTTTATTAAATATTAATATTATAAAAAAGTATAAAATAATAGTTTGACTTTTTTGATGAAATAAATATTATGTTTGATGTAAAATGTAATATATAATATATTGATAATTAATATTTTCAAATGACAATTATCAATTATATTTGAAACATGTCAAAAAATAAAAAATAAACTAAATTAAACAAACAATAGTATTAACAAAATTTAAAACGAAAAAAAAATAGGTTAATGCAATATATATTCATATTAATAAAAAAATAAATAAGTATTAAAATATATACTTGTAGTTTGGTTCGGTTTTGAAAAATCAATATGAAATCCGATTCAGTGGTTTTCACAAAAAGGTATTAATTATTTCTTTACTAACATATCATAAATAAAGTGCATGTTTTCCTATAATCAGTCATAAATACTTTAGAAAAATAAAAAACTCATTCTCTTTTTAAAGAAAAAAAATTGTAATAACAATACCAATTGTCAACGAATATAATTTCAAAATTCATTTTCTTAATCTCCACAAATTTTTCAAAAGAGTTTTATAATTAGGGATAAGAAAGTATACTATATTAGAATTTGAGAGTAACATGTACTATTAAATTGTGTAATATTTGTTCAAGCATGATAGTGATAATGAATGGCGATAACGACAGGTGATGAGGTATAATGTTTGAGTTGAAGAAGCACACACAAACTGACTTCCCATTTGAAGCTACCAAACGTCAAACTTATCCGTAAAGAGGCACAAAATAGTCACATTGAGGATGAAATTATGATCTCTCACGATGCTTACTAGAGAGAGTGGAGACCCTACCCTACCACTTCTAGCATGATTTCAAATTCAACACTACAGAACTTGCAATTATTAGGATTTAAAAAGCAAATCATACTTCCTTATAGTATAAAGTTTGAGAGCAAATACAGTTTTAAATATATGAAGAAATTTATATAGTTCAAATTTAAAATAGATACATTAACTTTATTAATACAATTTTTTCTTATATTTTGGATCATAGAATGACTATATTAGAATAGGATATCAATTTGTGAAAATTTATATGTGAACTAATATTGGTGAATTAGACAAATTCTAATATTGATTATTTTTTCAAGTGATCCACCGTGAACAAATAGTCAATACTTAATACTATTATAATAAATACAAATTTTACAAAATTTACTGTTGCATTGAAAGTTTATATCGTATAGATTATCCATAAAATAATTTAAAGAAATTGAAAATTATTTGATATATTGTTGAGACTCATTAAGATTAACGGTTTATGAATTTTTATTAAATACAGTTAATTTTGATAGATCTCAATAACATGTCAAATAATTTTTCAATTTCTCTAAAAAAGATTATGGATTGATCTATATGATATAAATTTTCAATTCAACAAATTTTTTTATTAAATTCATATTCATTATAATAATATTAATCATAAAATTCTATATTTATATCTATCTATAGTTTTCCGATCATAAAATTCTATAAAGCATCCACGAGTAGAGGTGGGAATAGTTCAGGCCGGCCTACGAGGCCTTAAGGCCTAGCCTACATAGGCTCAGCCCAGGCTGACCTATTTTTTTAAATAGAGCAGGTCAATGCTTTTTTATAAGCCTATTTAAGTAAATAGGCCAGGCCGCAGGCCATTAAAAAAGCCTTTTAGCCTATTAGGCCGGCCTACTTAAGTTAATATGAATAATATTTTTAGTATTATTATTATTTATATATTAAAATTTATACTTTGAATAAATTATAAATTTATTAACTTTTTCAGTAGTTTAAGTTTATTAACCTACATTAGTTTTTCACATATATAAATATATTATTATATACTATAATTGAAATATGATTACATATATAGTCAAATTCTCTAAAATATCATATTAAATATCGAAAACATGTTGGTTTATTAGTTCATAAGTATTCTTAAAAATAAATATAATTATTTATTTAAATATTTTCATGTGAAATAGGCTTTTAAACAGGCTAACAGGCCACATAGGCTTTTAAAAGGCCAGGCTCAGGCTTAAAATATAAGCCTATGATAGGCCACATGCCAGGCTCAGACCTTCAATTTTTTTGACAGGCCAAACTTAGGCCTGACAAAGCCTAGCTCGGCCTAGCCTATTCCCACCTCTATCCACGAGCTAGGTAGGTATGTGATTCTATATTATATGCACAATTTGATATGATCCTTCTTGGATCCCACCTTCATACATTCCTTGATTATAGTAATATTTTCAAAGAAAAAATGCACGTGATTTATAAAATCCAACGTCGCTTTCCAATATGATACGTATAGTATAGATCAATTCTCATAAACCGAAATAATCCTAAAATAAAAGAATTAGTTTAACTATTGTGTATATGTCAATGCACGATTTTGATCACTAATATCTTTAATTTTTTATTAGTAAAAATTTGATATTTTGAAAATACTCATCAAAATAAATCAAACAATATCTCATATACTTATATTTATATCTATATATTATTAAAAAAAATATAGTCAAAGCATAATAAGTGAATAATATCATTTAATCAAATAACTCTAATAAAATGAGACGGAGATATTTGTTAAGCAGATATTCATAAGAAATATAAAAATTAAAAAAAAATTAAAGTAATATATAATTTGATGTAATAATTTTGTGCCTAAGCAATATATATATATATATATATATATATATAATACTACCATAATATTGTTGTATATATAGATAAGTAAGAAGATTTGAGGTTTTGAGTCAAAAAATAAAGTAGAAAGAAGGTCTAATTTGGAGCACGTTGAATCATATTTATAGTTTATTTCAAGTCAAAAGATAATTCCATATTCCCATCTTAAGAATGATAACATCACCAAAGCTTATGATTACTCATCTAGAAAGATGGAGGTTTAATTTGGTTGGGCATGTGGTTACGGGTAATTTATTTTTATAACGGAGTTAATGAACGCATATATATATATATATATATATATATATATATATATATATATATATATATATATATCATCTAAATTTTTGATATATTCATAATTTTTTTGGTTCCGTGTAATTTAAAATTTTTAAATGCTTTCTTTTTTACTATGATATTTGAGAAATGTTACATAGTACTAATTCAATTTAAGGAGAATTTTTTTCTACCCTAACATATTTTAAAATAAAAGTATAATGAGAATATTTCAAAATATGCTGGGATAAAGGGATAAATTTCAAAAAAAAATTCTCAATTTAATTACTATTTCGACATGATTTCATATTTTCATTATTCCATGTCCATCAACTGAAAGAAAAATATCAAGCTAATATTTTTGTGGCTAAAAGACGGGGCGACCCAGAGTAATTATCATCCTCATATATAATTTTCTAAAGTACAACGACCCACAAAATGTAGCTATATCGAAACCAAACCACACATCAACTGACTCTGACCAAATTGGCCTTGAGATAAGGATGAAAAATAAATGAGCAAATTTTAAGATGCAATTGTCTATGTGTGTGACAACTTAATTTTTTTATAGTAGTTGTATTTTGTGTAAGTGCACCAGTTCATCCTCATGTTTTAATAATTGTCAAAACACATGAAAATAGAGTAGAACATATTTTGGCAATATTACAAATGACCTGACAGCGAAAAACTATTTTTAAACCTTGAAAAATTGATTTTTAGGTATTCTGTATCGATACATAATCATTTGTATCGATACATAATGTCCTGAAATTACTTCAGACTGATTTTGTGCATTTTGTATCGATACATACATCACTTGTATCGATACAAATATGTCTCTCAGAGGCAGAGCGTCATCTGTGTATCGAATCATGCTTGCATGTATCGATACACACCTGTATCTCTCAAAAAATCAGTTGGTACATGATGTATCGAATCATGCTTGCATGATTTGATACATATCAGTCAAGATTTCAAGAAACTGATATATGTATCGATACACATACGTGTTTGTATCGATACATAGGTCAAATCTTTCAATTTGAACGCTGGTCAAAGGGTTTGTATCGATACAAACCATCATTTGTATCGATACACGTATGTTAAATTTTGCCTAAACTTGCTCAATTCTATTTTCTCTTTAAATAGCAATATGCTTGTTCATTGTAACAGAGAGGAAACCAGTGAGAAAGTTCAGAAAACGCTTTGGGATTCAAATTGAGTGAAAATTTGGATCAAAGGTTTTATTCATCACAAGTTCATCATCTTCATCAAGTGTGCAATCAAATTGAAGTTTGAGTATGAGATCAATTCAATAGAGACTGCATATTTGTTTGATAACGTTCGGTACGGTTCGCGGTGAATCAGAATCGTGATCGGGTTGAATTGTGACGAAGGTTTTGGTTTCTCTCAAGGGTTCAAGATCGTGCGAATCTAGAAGGTTCAACAACAAGAAGCGAAGGACTCAGCTGGACGATCGAGTGCGGATTGGCACGGGTCGGATCGTTGGAATCAGAGGGCGAAGCTTCGTTGTGTGTTGAGGTTTATTCGCATAGTTTACTTTTGATTCGTTATAGGGTTATAAGATTCAATTGTAAATTGTGCACTTGTTGTTCATCATTTTTGATCAATATACTCTCAAATAACCCGTTTGGTTATTTGGGGGGAGACGTACCCGGCCGACCGCGATGACGACACGAAAGTCGGGGAACTCCCTAATCAAACCGTTTGTGTCTCTCTCTCTCTCAATCTTTTACTTTTCATAATTTCGTTAATTTTGAATCAATTGAATTTTTCGTGTTCGTATTGGTACACCAAAAATTCAATTGCTATTGCTTGATTGTGATTGGATTAAATTTGATATTTGTAACTTGCTTGGGGCTGGTTTAATTCAAACGTTTATATTTGATTAATTTTGAACGCGATCATTTCCAAATCTTTTCATAATCGTTTCAAGGCTATACTACATTTTCTTTAATCAATCGGTGCATAGACTACCGATCCGGTGGGACTTCCGCGCGCACGATTGAAACAAACAAATTTTTTTTAAAAACCTACATTGTTTCAAGGATCACTTATTCAACCCCCCCTTCTAAGTGATAGTCAAGTAGTCTAACATTTTGTTCTAAAAAGTTAGATATATTTTAGAAATTCAGCTATGATTAACATATGTTTTCAACTTTACTCTTAGATATTATAAAATTCGTACCATTCTTTTCTCCTTCTCCTCTAACTTTAGCCGTCACCTCTTTTTTTCATCTTCTTAGTTTATTAAAGAGGGGTGATTTAAGGTCAATTTTGGCCTGAAATCACCCCTCCAAATTGTTTTTCTTTTTTGTTTTAGTAAATAAGTGTGATTTTCACATATTTCTTTGTTTTGATTTTCCGTCTTAGATATAATTGAGGTGATTTATTCTTACAAGATTATATTTATTTACTCTGTATCGAAAAATGTTATTTTTTTGTAAATAATTAATAATTAAATGATTACATTGTGGCAATAATGAAGTATGTGTTTGTAAAAAGTGCGGAACTTAATTTCATATGTAACTCTTGTATCTCTACTAGCCTGTACAGCTAAATTGGTGCAACTATTTGAAGCTGTGTTTTTGTTTTTTTATCGAGTAATTTAGTTGATAGAATTTTACTTTTTTAAGGTAAATAAATAAAGTGTTTAGTGTTCGAATCTAACTTCTATATATTTTTATCAATTGAGTTAAGTTCATGAGAACAACTTAAACCTTTTGTAGAGATTTTGAAGAAAATCTAAAACTATTTTGTATTTGTTTTAAGTCATAAAAATCTATTTTTTTAAGAAAATGATTTGGTGAGAAAACATGCATAGGTACGTGATGAAAATAGGTTTTGAGAAAAGCAGTTGAAAATAGAGGTTGAGGTAAGAGTGATATTGTATTATATATACTAGCCGCCAAACGGGCATGTTCCGTGCCCGTTTGTGTGATCAATATTCTTTTTTTGTGATTGATATTCTTTATTGTGCAAATATAAATAACTACTTAATCTCCTTTTTTTATTGGACTTAGTTAATTGATAACTACGTAACATTCTTTTTTGTTGTGGCTAGTTATTAGAAAGAAAAATATTTTTCTTTTACTATAAAAAAACTGAAAACCTACTTTTATGTGGAAGTTGTGCTTAGTTATTAAGAAGTAAAAAAATATTATTTACTAAAAAAAACTGAAAATATATTTTTATGTGGAAGTTATTTTTTAAGGGTAAAATAGGAATAATGAAAAAGCCATCCCAAAAATTTGTATTCCCTTTATATATTAGTATAGATAAGGGCCGAGATTTAAATACCTTTCATCCTACTTATTCATATTAAGGAATTTCTAAAAACTCATGATAAGATTTGATGGCTTAAGAATGGTACGTACGTATACGCATTTGTTCATGTACTTTAGTTTATTGTTCATTTTTTTGGATATTAATGAGTTGGGAATTGTACAGTGTAAGGGGATAAGAAGCTTCTGCTTTAGAAGTTTTATCTGAAATTGCCTTTTAACTTTATAAGAATCAAGTTAGTGCATGCGCCTTTTTCAAAAAGAAAATCATTGATTTTAAAAATTAAAAAAAAAAAAAACATTTATATTCAAATACTATATAAACATATCCGATCAAAAAGAATATACACACATTCAGAATCACACACCAATTACATATCATATCAATCTATATTTCAAATCATTATAAAGCCAACCATAAAACTCAAATTCCTTGATCTCTACCTGTCCTATATGGCATACAGCAACGGGTATGACTGGAACATGCTTCCCTTACCATCCGACAATGATTCACAAACAATGGTATTCAATTTGTTTTTATATGCAAACTTACCGTGGTATCATGGTGGATATGTCATAATTAGGGTGTGAAATCATGGTGAATCACCATAATTTTGGCAATATTTACCGTGATATCAAATATAGACTAAAGTTATGCATGTTAGTATATTTATTCACCTCTACTTTACACACATATTTTCTCCATATTTATATATGCATGTTATGTTAGTATATTTATTCACTTCTATTAAAGACTGAAGAAACAGCATTTGATTTCCAGGATAATTATCTGAACTTGAGTGAGTTATCCAAGTATCCCCTACCCCTTGGGTTAAAACTCTCATTGACACCTGAGATGCTTCCATACAAAGAACAAAAAACAAATGTGGCTACTAAAATAGAATCAACTTCATGCCAAGAACAAATTAAGAAAGTTGAGAAGTTGAAAGCTGTTCATGTTCCAATGTATCTGCTCATGATCGGATTTTTCAAGGTATTTATAGATAACTACTATAGTAATTCTTCCCAAGTCCCATAATATTGATTTTGTTATGTATTAAAAATATTCTCATTTTATATGCATGCGCGTGCAGATTGAGGCTAAATATCCCGCGGATTTGGTATCTAAGTTTTACTATGCTAAACGAAAGCTGGTGTGGGAGATACTACGTGATGGTTTAAAAGACAAGATTGAAATACAATGGCGAAATATTACAGCCATCCGAGCTATTATCGAGGATAATTTACCGGGTATCCTAGAAATTGAGGTATGCTTTTCTTTTTTATGTACCAAAGAATGTTCGACAAAAAAATATTTCAAATGTACCCAAAAATAATACAAAGAGAATGTCTAAATACGCTATAAAAAGATACACATTATCACAAAATTGTTCTTTTTATTCTCATTGGATATTTTTGTATATTATTTGAGCCCCCAGCTTGACAAAGTGCCATGCTTCTTTCGTGAGATTGAACCAAAGCCCGGAAAGCATACTGTGTGGACCTTATCTCATGACTTCACTCAGGGTCAAGCTTCAAAATATCGGTATGTAATTTTCTTTGAATGTTTCTTTTCGCGCTCTTTGTCTTTCATACATATTCACCTTAATTGTATCATTTTGTTGTTGATGCCAAATGTTTGTATACTCAGGAGGCACTATATTCAATTCCCTCCTGGAGTTCTTGATCAATACTACGCAAAGCTCTTGCAATGCGATAATCGATTGTTGGAATTGAGCCAGAGACCGTTTCCTAGTTCCCAAGCTATTTATTTTGATTCACATTTAGATAGAAGGACAACACAGCTTAATTTTTGTCATGATTCAGAAAACCCCTCCGTCGCAGATCAACAGGTTCATGACACATTGCCTCTAATTGCTAATTATAACAACTCAACTTCAGGTAACAATAATTTCCATGAATTATATTGTGTACTCATCACAACAATATAAGCAGTTTTAACATTAAAAACATGATATGCTACATGCAGATGAGACAATCAACAATGAAATGCTTCAAAATCAAATGATGCCTTCCTCTTGGAGTCAAGGCTCTTATTATGATTACACTTCACTTTCAATGGAGACTGTCCCAAGTTGCATACAAGCACAACCAAGTGGACATGCTTGGTTAAATAATTATGAATTACCTAGTCACCTTAATAACATGATGATAGGAGAAGGCTATCATGACCAAGAAATTGAATTCAACACAACACAATCAATTGAAGCAAGTCTTGTTTACAATTACAACACCCATACAAGCACACAATTTGATTGGTCTATGTTGAGCTGATTACTCATGAAACTCCCTCCGCCTCCTATTAAGCCGTCATTTTTTGTTTTTTCACATAGATCAATAGTTCTAATTTGTAAATAAATAAGTGTACAATTTTGCAACATTTCATTGTTAGAATGAAAGTCTATCTTCAAAGAACCAAATCATCAACCCATATATATTTGGAGGACTAGAATATGATTTATTCTTACATCTTAATAATAATCATAAACAACAAGCTAAGAAGCATGGGTACTCCTAAAATGGTGAAGTACCCGTACTTATCAGATTTAGGATAAACATATTTAACAGAATTTGATTTGTATTTAATTAGAATCTCTACTCAGACTAGCATTATGATAGAAAGTGATAAATTAACATTAACAATTGTTCCAATTCGAGAAGGAACGGGTCTCCATAGAAATGAGGGAAAAGACTAGAATTAGTTGATTAATTTCCTTCCTTTCTTCTTACATGCACAATACAAATATATATAGATGAATACCATAAAACTACTAATAACTAATAATAACTCCTTAAAACTTCTAATAACTACCTATATATAATTACTTAATTAATAATTTATATTATATATACTAGCCGCCTTCCGTGCCCGTTTGTGTGATCGATATTTTTTTTTTTTGTGATCGATATTTTCTATTGTGCAAATATAAATAACTACTTAATCTCCTTTTTATTGGACTTAATTGATAACTACTTAATCTCCTTTTTTGTTGTGGCTACTTATTAAGAAGAAAAAAAAAATATTTTTTTTTACTATACAAAAACTGAAAACTTACTTTTATGTGGAAGTTGTGCTTAGTTTTTTTTAAGGGTAAAATAGGAATATTGAAAAAGTCATCCCAAAAATTTGTATCCCCTTTATATATTAGTATAGATTACAAATAATATACATATATTAACTATTAATATTGGTTAATTTATACACATAACAAATTACATATTAAATAATGTGAGAATTTAACAAATGAGATAATTCAATCTTTTGTATGAGGATATCATAATACTGTTTTAGTAAGGGAGGTGTTAAAATGATGTTTGGGGGTTTAGATAGGAAGCCCCAAACTAGTAATAAAGAGGTAAATAAACTTGGCCCAATAACACACCATGCTGAAGCACACGATGTGGCTCGCATCCGGATTCTATTCTCACCACCACCGCCATTTCAGAAACCCGTCCAACCTGCCACCCACATCCACCATCCCCACCGCCGTAGCAATGTCATCATCACACCAAAACAAACAATCACAACATTCCGAAACTACCCCCACAGTCACAGAGAATTACCCAATACCACTATCCCCTCAACTTCCACCAATCTCAAAACAAATCGAACTCAACAGAGCCACACTCGCTACTTCAAATTCAGAACACTTTTCTCTCTCAAAAAACCACATCATATACGAAGACGAATTCCTCTTAGCTGTTAACAAACCCCAAGGAATCTACTGCGACAGTGTACTCACTTCTCTTCAATCACAAAATTCCGTTACGGCGGAGCTTCATCTCGCTAATCGACTCGACCGTGACACGAGTGGTGTTATGCTGATAACAAAATCGCATAAGGTAGCTTCAAAGCTTGTTAAAGCATTCACCGATCATAAAGTGAAGAAAACTTACATTGCTCTATGTACTGGCGTTGTTCCTGATTGGAAAACGATAACCGTTAGATCTGGTCACGGTAGGTCGAAATTCGGTGCGTGGAGAGTTTACGGTTTTTCTGATGCTGGCCGTGGGTTACCGGGTGGATCGGTTGTTCGTGAAATGGAAACTTCGTTTGAGGTGTTATCTGTTAACGGAAAGGGGAGTTTCAGAGAGGTGTCGGAGTTAGGGTTTGAAGGAAGTAGTGTGGTGGTTGTTGAAGAAAAATCGGTGAAAATGGACGGTGGTGATGATGATCGGAATGAGATTGTGGTGAGAGCTTATCCACGGAGTGGAAGAACACATCAGATTCGGTTGCATTGTCAATATTTAGGGATTTCAATAATTGGAGATGTGAAATATGAAGGTATTTATGAATGGAAAGATATGATTCATGATGGTCATCACCTTCATGCCGAAACATTGTCGTTTGATCACCCTGTTACCGGTGTTCATGTTATGCTGCGTGCACCTCTTCCACAATGGGCGAACCAGGCATTGCAATCGCAACCTTGAGGCCTAAGGAAACGGTGTTTTCTGATTAATTTTTTGAGGTTTTTGCAAACTGATTGTGTATCTAAGAATTTGTTATGCTGTTTTATATTAGCTTTGATTGTTGTACATAATAGCTCTGCCTCAGTTTGCACAAATGATGTCATTTATGTTTGATTTTGTAAACAAAGTTGAGTATGATTGCTATTAGGGATTCTCGTGTTCGTCGACATAAGCATTGTATTGAAAACTAATATTTTTGGCAACAGTTTGTATTTATATTACTAGTTTAAGTGAAGGTGATGCTTGTATTTGTAAATGTGACCATATTTTAATTAGGGAAGCTGAATTCATTAATACACGGTCCATTCAAATTGAAACGATAAATATCTTACTTGTTAATCAAAACTGCGTTTAATTTATATCTCTGGGATATATCGGTTAAGTTTGAATCAGTTGTTGAGAACAACCGGTTTTGTATTCTATTTCTGATGGCCATGTGCAAGCTCCTCTTCTATAACATATGTTCAACAGTGGCATATGGAAATGGGGATGTTAGCTGAGGTTTGTACACAGATTCTGATACTTGTTGTGACTGCATTGAGTGGAATTATGTTTGTCTTGCTTCGATGGCTTTTTGTTTCGAGGGTCAGGATGTGTTTGCTGCTAAAAGCACTTATGCGAACAACTGATATAGGAAAAAGCTTAATAGGATATTCAGAGTTGGAGAATGGTGTTCGGGGTTTTCAAGTTCACATTAAGTGTGCTAATACACAGCAGACTGATTGTGTTGGGAATCTCTTCCTACTTCCCACTAATTAAGTTTAGCTATGGTAATAGCAAACTAACACCGTGTCTTTTGATACATTTACAGGAGCTATTTTGTTTCTATTTATCAACCAAGTATAGATAATAGGTACATGACCATCGTCATGTGAGTATTTGGTGCAATAATTTCCTTCTTTCTAGGCTCTTGTACCAAAAATAAACCTTGCATTTATAACCAAAGGTAATGTTTGTAAACAAGCGCATGCTAATGCCATCTTAGTACTGGTGCCTTCTGGCATGGTGCTCTAACCCCGTCCTCTCTGGTTTTCTTGGGATGAAGATAGCAAGCTATGCCAATGCTAGAATAACTATTGAAGCTATGAAGGGAAAAAGGAATGGCTTATTGTTTTTCCGTCTGGTTCAGTGACGGGCTTTCTTTTTGCTGCAAATGGCATGTTAGTGCTATCTTTGATTCCCATATTGATTCTGATGTGCCTTTTTAACAGGGTTTTATAATTGGATCAGTTGCATCTCTTGCATTGTTTGGTGTTTATGCGAGCAGAGAAGGCATCAAAACAGTGAATGTCTCGACACCAAAGGTTTTTATTAGTTTGACTATGGGAGCAATGCATTAATTTGCTACTGGTTTTTAGTCATGACAATGAAGAGTGTTGGGAATGCAACTCTCAAAATGGTTGTAGAAGTTCATAGGCACTTCAATTCTATTTTTGGTCTTATATAGAGAAGAGCAAAACCCGATAATGCTACATGCGTAAAAGAGTGGAGTGATAAAGAGGTCAAGAGTTTGATCCTTACTCAGCATAATACTAAGCCTATGTTTGCTATCACGGTGGGTATGTCAGAATCGCGGTGACTCACCGTGATTTTACCAAAGCTGCATTTTGTAGCTTCTGTAAAATTACGGTGAGTCACCGTGATTCTGATATATTCACCGTGATATCAAACACGCACTAGCTATACTAAGATTGGGCATTCCAAGAAAGAAAGAAAAAAAAACACAGCATGCATAAAGATTTCCGCCATTCTTTAGTGCAGAGACTCTTTGTTGGCTCTCTTTTTTTATCAATTAAGTTGCTCTATTCTCAAAAATTACCTTACTATTGACATTCAAATTTTTTAAGATATTTTCATTTCTCCATAGTCGCAGTTTCAGGCTTCAGCTTCGAAAACTGTTGCGCAAGGGATTACGCCAAGAGAGACAGATGCAAAAATAAAAAATTGTAGTGTATATGTACCATTTAACTTTTAGTTTGGAAGTTGTTTACAGATCTGGAACTCTCATTGAGGAACTCTATAAGTAACTCATTGCATTTTGTCCTTTTAGCCTGTAATTGCATATAGAATTGACTATTGTAGATTGCTTTTTTTGTTGTTGTTATTATTATGTAACATCAATTATTTTGGTGCTTAATGGATGGTATTACTATTCATGTGATATCATTGGGACCAAACCAAAGGTTTCAGAAGATCACAAGGTTGCTGTCATTGTACTCATGAGAGTTGGATGTATTGTTAATTAGGAGCATAATGATAAATGCTTACAGATTACGTATGTGGGGATGGGAATATACAAATCAAGTCAAGGTTAGATCTTAGAATCTAGGCCACTTGTGTACTTCACGCGGAACACTCTAGAATCATAATAAAATGAATTATAAACAAAGTTGCAGCAACACTTATATTGGTTGTAATTTCTGAGTCATCGTCAAATGGCTTCAAATTTATAATATAAAAAAAATTAAAAAATGGCTTCACATTTAAGTATCTACAATGAAGAAATTCACATTTGAGTAACTTACTTATTTATAATTTTTTAATGATCAAAAAGGGCTTAAACTTAGAAAAAAAAATTACACAGCAACTACAGGGAAAAGTTAACTCCGGATCTAGAAAATTACTAACTTGAATCGGACAAGTCTCACAAAACATCATCATGGGACCTATCATGCAACTTAAATTAGTTATAGCATTGGTAAATATGTTTGCTTCAGATATGAATGATGTATCTTCACCTCCCATTTCTATTGGAGTAATCAACAAATTTGCTTGCAAAAAGTCCATCCAGAATGACTACTCTTAATACGATGGAGAGTATTAGCTACTATTTTTGAATCATAAGCTCAACATTTCTAAACCTCAATCTCCAAACATATTTTAATCCTTCTAACACTCTAAAGTTCAGCTAGAAAGGGACTACAAGTACCTAAGTTATATTTAATAAATACTTAATCTTTCAGATCCATCACCTTAAATATTTTTACTATGAGTTTTACTAATAAGTCTATATCATCAATAACTCTATCATTACAATCCTTCTAACACTCTCCAAAGTTCAGCCAGAATGGCACTACAAGTACCTAAGTTATATTTAATAAATACTTAATCTTACAAATCCATCACCTTAAATATTTTTACTATGAGTTTTACTAATAAGTCTATATCATCAATAACTCTATCATTACATTTCAATACTTTAATATTAAAGAGTGCTTAGCAAAACTACGGGGAGTTTGCGAAGTGTCTGGGTCTTTGTAGTGCCTTTGTAGCTGAACTATGGGGAGTGTATGAAGGATTAAAATATGCTCATAGGCTGGGGTTTAGAAGGGTAGAGCTGCATATTGACTCGGAAGCGGTGGTTCGGGTGTTGAAGAATCGGAGCACAATGAGTAGTGCTGGAATTGCTTTGCTGAAGCAGATTTGGAAGTTACTAGAGATGGATTGGGTTGTTGAAACATCGCATACCTATCGGGAGGCAAACAAGTGTGCGGATGCCTTAGCTAACCTTGGTTGTTCGCTTGATTATGAGGTTGTCTTCTTTGATGTGTGTCCCCCACAGGTGCAGGATATGTATCAGTATGATCTTCTAGGCTTCTCTTCTCCTAGATTGATAGCTTTGTAGCTTTTCCTTTGTTTTTTGGGCTGTTAGCCCTCTTCTCTATAAAAAAAAAAAAAAAAAAAACTACTCTTCTCAATAGGTACTACTAGTATCATGTCTTATTGGATAAGACTCTCCCATTATAGATGGTCAAATTTTTTAACATTAATAAAATGAATGCCGGCGACCCCCTAGATAATTTTGCCATGAAAAGGTGTCGTTTTTTCTGTCTGCCTTGTTTGGTTTTATGTTATTGTTGGAGTTAGACAGTTAGTGGTTATCAATCACTACACAGGCTAATGCTACGTACAAGTAGTCCATTGTAGACAAGTGATCGATACTACTATTAGAGTACGAATTTTATAAAATTTACAGTTGGATTGAAAGTTCATATCATATAGATTATCAGGGGCGTCTCCGATTTTTTGGAGGCCCTATGGTATTATTAAAAATAGGCCTTCAGAGATCCGGTATAATTATTAAAAATAAGATCTAATAAAAGGAAAAGTGCAAAAAAAAAGAAAGACATACACTAATCAATAAACAATTAAAACTAAAATTATGTCAAAAAAATTGCAATGTTGGAATTTGAACCAAAAACCTTGCACACATAAATATGATAATTTACCGCTAATCTATTGATGCACAACTAATATTTAATGAAAATTGAAAATATATAATTATTAATGTAGGAGGACCTCAAAATTTAAAGGCCCTACAATTTTCCGCAAATTTGGAGGCCCTATGCCATCGCACATATTGCACATGTGCTACAGCCGCCCCTGTAGATTATCCCAACAATTTTTTAGAAAAATTAAAAATCAATTAATATGTTATTGAAACTTATCAAGATTAACGCTATTTAATAAAAATTTATAAACCGTTAATCTTAATGGTTCTCAATAACATACCAAATGATTTTCAATTTTTCTAATATTTTTTATGGATGATCTATATGAAAAAGACTTTCAATCCAGCGATGGATTTTATGAAATTTGTATTCGTTATCATGTTATTCATAACTAATCCACCATTAACCACTATGAAGTGGTCCATTTTAGAATATCAATCCTTGAGCACTTCTTTTTACAATCCTCGGTGGTAACTTACTCCCAAGTCCCAACTCTACGTATCATCTTTAGAGCCAACGGTTTACATTGTTAAGAGATGATATATCAAATAATGATAAAGTAAATATGTGTGCATGTATTTTTTTAAAAGCTTAAATATCATTTTCGTCCTTGTAAGTTTGTGATTTTATTATTTTAGTTCCTGTATCCTTGTGAATTCATCTCTGTATGTTCAAATCTTTTGGTTTTAGTCCATAAAACTAAATTCTGCAGGAAACTTGCGATTACAGGGATGAAATCAAAAGGATTTGACCTTACAGGGATGAAATCACAATAAAAAAAAGATACATTGACTAAAACAAAAAAATCACGAATTTACAGGGACGAAAATGATATTTAAGCCTTTTTAAAACAGTGTTATGACATTGACATGGTGGTATTATGACAATATATGAGAAATGATATTTTTTTTTTTTTGATATATATATGAGAAATGATATTCGTTAAGAATCATTCAAGAGAAGAAATATAATAATAACACATGGTAATATTTTAAAGGATGATATAATTTTAGTCTTCTTTTTGTGTGGAAATCATGGGGGTAGTGAATGTAAACAATGGTAAAGATTTATTCTTGCAATTATTCTCCTTAAATTTTCTTAATAAAAAGTTTTTCCCAATATGATTATTTATGTAAAAAATTATATCATAAATGAGTTTAATACGACGTGTGCTAGTGCTTTGGGAATGTTGCTTTTTAGGCCCCAATAGTTTACTTTCAGGCCCCCCTTCGTGGCCAAAATATCTTTATCAAGGGTTTTGTATCATATTTCGTATCCTAGGATCCGAAATAATGTTGAACAAGCCAATATGCGGTAAGCATGTTTTGTTTGCCTAAAGTAACACAATTTTGTCTCGTAGGATACGAAATTGACATTTTTTGAAAAAAAATCTATGGTTTTGGAACCTAGGCTACCAAAACGCTTAATTTTATATCCTAAGATACGAAATAGGCCTATATATGTGACAACTGCCCTAGCTGCACTTTCTTAACCACTTCAACACTCAACCCTTTTTTTTTTGCGATCTAAGGCAATTTTGTTACGTTTGGAAGACTAGTAATCAACGTTTCTTCACACATAGAAGGTTCCCACACTCATTTGGAGTCATACAACATGTAATGTGCGCTTTAAACGATTTATTTTGTGAATTTTCATGGTTTTGCTGTCAAACGTGCTTTTGGAACGTAGGATCCGAAATATGAGTTTTTGTGGATTTCGTATCTTAGGATACGAAATGTGTGGTTGTTGCAATATGTTTATTTTATTCATCTTTTTATTGTATTTGCATTATGCATTTGTTTTTGTATTATGTTTTGTTTAGATGGGTTTTAGTGAATTTTGTATCCTAGGATATGAAACAATTTGTTCTTGGGCGTAAAACACAAATTTCGTATTGTACGAAACGAAAAAATATTAATTTCGTATTCTAGAAAACAAAGTATCTTGGGTTCAAAAGTGAGAGTATTTTGAGATTTTTGGGGGGTGTGGAAACAAGTAGGGGGCCTAAAAAGAAAAATTTGTGCTTTGGTGATGGTGTAATTCGACATAAATTTGGATTGGATCAAGTTGTGGTGGAACCATTCTAAACTGAGATTTTCTATTGCTATCGAATCTATTTTCCCGCACGCCTACAAATTTATCAAAAAACTCATATTCGCTACTTAGGTAGGTAGGGAGGCAAAAAAAATTGGTACGATAAAATAATAAAATATTTTTAAATTTATATATTAAATCTAAAGCTTAAATATACTTTTAGTTTAAAAAAAATTATAATTTTTCAAATTCCGTCTATACATATAAATTTTATTCAATTGTAGTTTATACTTTTATTAAACTTTTCAACAAGGTGAATCCAAAGAGCAATTCACCCTATAAAATCTATTAAACATATGAGGATAAAACAAAACAAAATGGAGGGGACCAAACCAAAACTCCCTTAACTAGAACTTAGTCTAAAAGAAGGTCTGCTTAACTTGTTTTGATCATTACAGTCCCTAATGAACAAAGGAGCTACAAACCACCGGGAAAAAGAAACTAGAGAAATACCATGATTTGTGAAGAGATCAGCAACTTGGTTTCCTTCTCTAAAGATGTCAGTGACAATGAAAGTCATGGATTTAGGCATATGAAGAACATTCTTCCATCTGTTGCTTAGCGACCAAGGAACTGGTTTGTCAGGATTTTGAAAGGCTGAGACAACCAATGTAGAGTCAGTTTCAATCCAAATATTGTGCTAATTATTCTGATAAGCAATTTCTATAGCTCTCATTGCTCCACAAAGCTCAGCAAAATAGGAGGAATTAAAACCAAGGGTTTCAATAAATGTAAGGACCAAATTAAAACTTTTTAAACGTAAAAAACTAAATTTATTTTTGAATCGGCTAAAATTTATTAAAAAACAACTCCTCCACAAGAAGTGTAAGGAATTGTTGTGGAACATACAACGAAAGATAACGTGATATAACACAATTACCAACACCTAATCAAACACCCCAATCCACCCGTACACCAATAATGATTCACTAAACCTACCAAAGAAAACCCCTATCCGACCTTAGGAGACACCACTAGACACTAACTTCCGAACTCGAATTAAAATTACTCGGCCCATCAGATCCAGAAAGTAGCCCCAAAAGTCGAAGGTTGAGGGACACCGGTAGTCAGAGAATCGACAGTCAACACCTGATGCAGTAGAGTTCGACCAGATACTAGAGACCTGCAAATCTCAACAGACTTGAACACCCCTCAGCAACTCCAAGAGTCCTGCAAATCTCACCAGATTTGAAAATGGTCAGAGATTCTCGTATCAGGGAGAATCCACTCACACTCGGCATTAACCATCCAACACCTCTCAATTTAGGTTGGAGCGTAAGTTTTCCAGAGAGAGAAAAAAATTTAGTTCCGTAAAAAACTAAATTGAAACCTAAAATAAACTTAAGGGACTAAATGTTTAGTTTAACTTAAAAAGTAAGGGTTTGCTAAACGGTACCCCCAGGTAGGGGTGGCAAAGTGGGTCAGCCCACCCCGTTTAGGCCCGGCCCATTTAAGCCCGCCTAAAAGTGGGGCAGGGCAGGGCAGGCCAACTTAGATGTTTGGGCTTAAAACTCATGTCCGCCCATTTATTGGCGAGCTAGCGGGTTGGCGGGCCGGCCCGCCAATTTTTTTTTTTTACCATTTGAATTACTAAATTATTAAGCATTATCGTTTTTCAAAAAAAACAAAAGAATTTTATTCAAATAGAAAAATGCACATGGTTTGCTAATAAATTAATAATACACCACCTGATATTGTTTTGATATTTTTTTTGAAAAAGCAAAGAAGCAATATATATTATAAACTACTCCCTCCGTCCCAAAATAAATGACCTGTTTGACTTCGTTTACGCTTACCAATGTTAAACTTTGATCATAATATCTTTAATTATCTATTATTAAAAATTATAAAAATTGTATATTTTGAAAATACTCGTCGAGACAAATCAAACAAGATCTCATATGCTAATATTTACAAGTATATATAAGTAGAAAAATAAGGTCAAAGTAGGTCAAATGAATAGTACACTAAGTCAAAATTAGGTCACTTATTTTGGGACGGAGGGAGTACTAAACTAGGCATAAGACATGAATACAAACTGATACCAAAAAGTTAGTAACTAACAAACTATTCTGCTAATATTACAAAATGTTACCAAAAGGTAAAGAAGCAATATTTTTTTTTTAAACAACCAAATATATTAATAAAACTAAGCAAGCATAAGAAGTACTTGAATAGCCACACGAATACAAATACCTGCAATTATAGGTTCAAAGCAAAGACTAAAGGAAAGCTAAACAATAAAAGGTAGAAACAATCACTACTGAGCCCGCAAGCACAAACTACAGCAACAGATACAAAGAGGAAACAAAGAGCCCCCTACGCATCTAAACTGTCTTGCCAATATTACAAACTGATACCAAAAAGCAAAGAAGCAAAATACATCTAAGAAACCATATAAGTAAATTAGGACTTATCCAAAGACATAGTTCATCAAAAGATTAGCAACAAAAAATCAATCTCAAAAGTTTTATGACAAACGCTTCATCAATCCTCATCAACATCTAAGTCATAAACATCATAAGCTTCGGTTGATGTCGTAGTGGTAGGCTGGAACCTTCCACCATCCCTCTCCCCATTGTCACCCACTACAGCTACATAAAATAAAATGTAAAAAAAGTTACAACCATACATAAAATGTAGCCAAATAATATAAATGAAATAAATCAATCAAAACGTGTGATTAGATATGATTATAAACCTGAACTATTAAAACTGTGTAGCCAATTGCGAGTGCAAATCAAAGCCTCCACATTTTCCGACAATAAACGACTTCTATACTTGTTAAGAATGATAGAACCAATACTAAAAGCCGATTCAGATGCAACAGTAGTGATAGGAATCCCTAACAAATCACGAGCCATTAAAGATAAATCTTTAAATCGATACCTATTCTCCTTCCACCATTGAAGAACATTCAAGTCATCATAGTTTTGATAAGTAGAATCCAAGCTAGGCTCCTCCAAATAAATATCAAGTTGAGACTTTCCTATTGAAGTTGCAAGTTGTTGATTGTGTTCTTTTAATGCCTATAATATTATAAAGAAGATAGTAAAGAATATAAATAATAAACAACCTTCTTACATGTACATACATATAAATAAATAAATACATGAACATACATAAATAAATGAAGAACATCTACTAAAAATTTTAATTAATTGTTTCACATATCATGTATCATGCCATCCAAATAAATAAAATAAATATACTAAAACTAAACTACTTACATTGAACAAGCTGGAAGTCACTTTGTGGGTAGACGAAGTAGAGGAAGATGCAGTAGTGCTTGTGGAAGCTGTGGTAGATGAATTAGGAATGGAAGAATAATTCTCAAAGAGACTATACAACTTCTTCTTAACTTTTTCCATTTTAAGTGTAGAAGTAAGTGGATCAACCTTTGAGTAACAAAACTCCAAAGTAGAAAGCTTTATCCTTGGGTCAAGAACCGCTCCTAGAGCAAGCACTACACTATAATCATGCCAATACTTCTCAAATTTCACCATCATATTAGTAGCCATTGTTTTAATAACATTGATTTCATCTTTCATACTTGCAATCAAAACACACTGAATTTTCCAAATTTGCAAAAAATAGATATTGGAAGTAGGATAAGATGTTCCAGAAATTAAGTTAGTGGTCTCATAAAATGGCAACAAGAATGCACATATTTTCTCTCCTCTTCTCCGGTCTTCATTTGAGGGGCAAAATTTAAGGAAATTATCATCATGAAAGCTAAGACTTGAAAATACACGTCGATACTTCAAAACACTTTCTAGCATCAAATAAGTTGAGTTCCATCTTGTTGGAACATCAGAAGACAAACCAGCTGAGGTGTTAACACCACTGACTCCAATGAATTCCTTAAAATTGGTCATTCTACCCTCCGAACCCTTCACATACTTGACACTCTCTCTAATCTTTTCCAATGCATCTCCTACAACTTTCAGCCCCTCTTGCACAATGAGATTTAAAATATGCGCCGAACAACGCACATGAAAGTACTCTCCATCACATAATAACAAATTTTGCAAGACAAGTTGGGCTTAAGATAACCAAATATTCATCTAAAAAAAAATTAATAAAAAAATAACAAAGCCTGTGGGCATGCCCGCCCCGCCCCGTTTTTTAAGCGGGCTAAACGGGGCGGGCCAACTTAGGGTTCCGAGCTGAATGCCTCAGCCCCGCCCGCCCAAAATGGCGGGCCAAACGGGTCGGCCCGGTGGGCTCGGCCCGTTTTGCTACCCCTACCCCCAGGGCACTCTTTAACAATTTCATTTAAGGAAATAATTTATTCAAAAAATTGAACATTTTAATTTCTAATGCGTCGTATTCACACATTTCCATAAATTTTTTTATAAATTTTTATTATTTAAAGGCTTAAAGAGTGACCCGATGATACTATTTAACATTTTCCAAAGAGTGATAATTGTATCTAAAAATTATAATGAATCTTTAAATCAAATAAAATTTTTATAAAAAATTCTGATAATTAAAATGGAGGAATAAATTTTTTTGAATAACGAAAAATACATCGTCAAAAAAATACTCGGCCCGTCATTTGAGTCAACAATAATGTCAAAATTATTAAAAAAACAATTGGATGATTGAAATTTTTACTTGATTCCCTCATATCAAAAAGCCATGGGAGATAATTTCAATCCGGTAATCCATCCACCCAATGGTACACTTGATTGATGAAATTGAACAATGCACATGAATAAGGAAGGTACAAATGGACAAGAAACACCGGTAAGAGTATCTATACTTCTTTTGGTCTTGCAATGCACATGCACATGCACATGCACAAGTGAGTCAGTGACACCATCCTTCCAATATTAGAAATTTTGTGGATTTCATGAAGGAAGGACAAATGGTGATGCTTCTAGGCTATACCACACGTTGGGATCTAACTTGATTACCGGAACAGTACTTTTCATACACTCTCTCCAAAGTCTTAACACATTGAAGTGCTTTTGAATTTTGTGCTCTCGGTCATTAATATAAAAAAAAAGTTTGCTTTGTAAATTTATTG
Organism: Trifolium repens; assembly: GCA_030408175.1. NCBI lineage: Eukaryota > Viridiplantae > Streptophyta > Magnoliopsida > Fabales > Fabaceae > Trifolium > Trifolium repens. The sequence goes on along the minus strand of CP125836.1, from coordinate 47,923,116 downwards.
AGTTTTTAAGGGCTGAATTTAAAAAATAATTTTATTTTTTATATTAAGAACTGAATGTAGTATTTTTTTTTATTTGAAACATGGGTAATACTCCAATCTTAATTTGAATTTGAATTTAAATTCTTCTTTTTCAATCAATTGTTTTACAGTAATACACAACAGTCAGATATCTAACTTCCGACCACTTGGACCAATTTATTATTGATATATATGATATTTTTTTTATAACAAAAAATCAAACTTTTGTCAAAAAAAATCAAACTTGATTTTACACAATTTTAACATCAATCACTTGTGTTAGCCATGTGATTATAAATAATAATGAACATTATTTTTGTAATTAATAATATTGATGTGTTGTCATTTATTTATCTATTTTGAAAAGGGACAATTTTATTGTGTTAATTTAAAATTTTTGGTGGAGGTGAGAATCATACTTAAAATTACCTTTATTTGGGAAGGGGTCTGAGTAATTTAAAATTCGATTGTAAAGTAAGTGAAATCTGACTAATAATTATTTTCAAAAAAAATTAAATTTGGGTTTTACTAAACGATTAGTCTAACTTTGGTCTAAAAAATCAGTTTGTAATTTGAGAGTTGTCTATATTTATGAACTCGTGTTGATATTCATATAAGACTCTAACACACACACACCAAAGCTCGGAACTTGACATCTAAAGTGTGGCCTCGACTATAGTTACTAGATAGTAGACAAATCCAACAAATCTCGGATAAATTGGCTTGCAATCATAAAATTTGAGTCAATTTAACTCGACATTACATAATCGATTTGTAAGATAATGATTACCCTCACTTAAAATAAATAGTCTTTTCTTCTCTTCCAACCCTAGCCGTCACTACTTTTTCTTCTTCTTAGTCCATTGAAGATGGGTGATTTTAGGCCAGTTTTGGCCAAAAATCATCCCTCCAAATTGTTTTTCTTTCTTGTCATAATAAATAAGTGTGATTTTCACATATTTGTTTGTTTTGATTTCACGTCTTTGTACGGTGTATTTGGTTATCCCATTTTTGTGCGGTGTATTTGTTTTCTCGTCTTTGTGTGATGTTTATTTGTTTCAGGTTGAAAGAGTAGATCCAATCTAGTGAAAATTCAATCAATGTCGATTTTGGTGTCATCAACGCTACAGATCCGGAGGCATGAATATTCCGGACACTTCAATATAGTCATATTTGTAGGCATATGTAATTTGCCGTTTTATGCTATTAACATGGATGCTATGAGTTTGTTCGCAGGTTTATCCTTTTTATTTTTAGCGATTATGGATTTGTATTGCATCAATGTACTCTTTTTATTTGAATGATGAATATCATTTATTTTGTCAAAAAAAAAAATAGTAAAAAACTCTTAACAGACTCTCTAACATCAAAGACTTTAACATTTAGAGCATGCGACCCCGACAACTGTCGCAATATAGTATATTGACCCAACAAATCTCGAATAGACTCGCATACAATAATAAAATTTGAGTGAGGTCTACTTCATCTTTACAAATCAAAAGATTAGCCGCACTCATAAACAAATATAAAACTATTTCTTCCCATAAAATCAAATAGACGCTTAAAATGTGAGTTGAGTGATCAATAACGATAATTTGATAACAAATAATTTAATAAATCTTGAGTAGAATTAATACCGTCTATCTATTTATAAAAAGATATTATATTATAATGCCATATCAAAATTCAAATCATATCAAATCGTATCTATTTACATCAAAGTTCACAACATGTAACCAACATTTTATTTTATTTTATTTTATTTTTTTTTTTTTTTTGGTTAAGTAGCCTAATGGCTTGAAATTCCACCCATAAGGTGAATAAGTGGGATGACCGGGGTTCGAACCCCGATCCCCTGCATAATAATGCAAATGTCCACCAATTGAGCTAAGCTCATGGGACTAACCAACATTTTATTTATTTGAACAAAACAAATTATTTGACCCCAAAAAAATAGTAAAGGAGTGGTTGATTTTGTCCCCACAACAAGCATTAAACAACACAACGTCCTCCAAAAATGAAAAACGTAACAACCCAATGGCAATACCGTAAATATCAAATATTTCTGCTTACGTGTCCACTTCCCACAGTCACAGTATTTACCAATAACACTTCGCCACACAATACCAATGACAATATACACCAACGTGTCACTTATCCATTCGCCAAAATCTGCCACCTCTTGTCCACGTAAGACACATCCACGTAAATTACCAAATTTACCCACTCCACTGAAAAAACCAATGTAAGAAAGAGCCACTATAAGAGCTTCGAAGCTCAGTCAAGTTTACAACAAACACAAGTAGCTCTCACTCATTCTCTCTCAATCAAATCCGTTGCAATGGCGATTAGGGTTCGCCACCCTAACTTTCTCTCTCTCATTCTTCTCTCCTTTCTCTCGATCGCTTCCGCTAAGGTTTTCTTCGAAGAACGCTTCGACGGTATAATTCATTTCTCTCTCGTTTTTTTTTTTATTTTCATTTTACTAGATCGTTAACTTGAATTGAACGTTCGTGTTTGTATTTTATGGATTTTCAATTTTGTTATGTTCTGCATTGTTTTGTGTTGGAATTTGAATTCAATTTTCACGATCGGTGATTTTATAATGTGATTTAAGTCTCGATCTGAATTATTTGATAGTTTGATTTGAATTTTGAGTTTGACGTCAAGGTTTGAAATGATGTGTCGTTATCTGGATTAGATCTGAGAACGTGTGCATCTAATGAGCTGATTTAGTGATGTGATTTTGAAAATGAATTGGAAAAATCAAGTAATGCATTGTAGCCTCTCTGTTTTTGGTTTCTGACGTGTTTTTTGTGAAATTGTCTTTGATCATGGATTACTAGAATTAGTGATGATTAATCAGCAGCGATAATTAACTGTATTTGAATTTAATTTTGTTTAACATCTTTTTGAATGAAATATATGTCATTTCTGAAGATATTGATTGCTTTGAATTAGGTGTTCCGAATACGTAATGGTAGCTTTTTACTTCGATTTATTTGTATCTGTTTATGTGCGGAATAAGTAATTGCTTTGAATTATTTATTTATTTTTCGTAAAAATGACCAGTTTTTTGTAAAATGTAAATGTATGCTTTTTATCTGTTCGATGGTATACACAGTCTCTAATAGCGTTACTGCAACAACTGTGATTTTTCTTTTTTAAGGATAGTCCATATTCACTGTTAATTAGATAGTATTAGTATCTATAATGTATGGCTGTATGCTGTAACTGTACATGTTTATACCTTAAATCAGTATTTTCCATTTTTCTAACTCATGTGTTTTTACCCTAAAGATGGATGGGAAAGTCGGTGGGTAAAATCTGAGTGGAAGAAAGATGAGAACTTGGCCGGGGAATGGAACTACACCTCTGGTCAATGGAATGGAGACGCTAATGACAAAGGTAAACTAAATTGCTACGTTGAAAAACCTTTTATTATTGTTGCAGCCTTTGCAGGTGTTTACTTTTAAGTGAAAAATGATATTAAGGTTGGTTTTATTGAATGTTTTATGTCTCTGCAGGTATTCAAACAAGTGAAGATTATAGATTCTATGCTATCTCTGCCGAGTTCCCTGAATTCAGCAACAAGGATAACACCCTAGTCTTCCAATTTTCTGTTAAGCATGAACAGAAGCTTGACTGTGGTGGTGGTTACATGAAGTTGCTTAGCGGCGATGTTGATCAGAAGAAATTTGGCGGTGATACTCCTTACAGGTGATTTTTAATATCCTTCTCTGTTTTATTTTTCTTTCATGGCTAATGATGTCTATGATATATGGGAAATAAAATAACTGGTTTTCTTACATTTGTTGTTACTTTGCAGTATCATGTTTGGTCCTGATATCTGTGGTTACAGTACCAAGAAAGTACATGCTATTCTTACCTACAATGACACAAACCAGTTGATAAAGAAGGATGTTCCTTGCGAGACTGACCAACTTACTCATGTTTACACATTCATCATCCGTCCAGATGCAACCTACAGCATCTTGATTGATAATGTCGAGAAGCAAACCGGTAGTCTCTACACTGACTGGAATCTTCTCCCACCAAAGAAAATCAAGGACCCTGAGGCCAAAAAAGTACCTTTTCCACCTACTGTTATAGCTTAATTACCATATTCCTTTTGTTTTCTGTATTCATAGTTTCTAATCATAATTTCTATACTCACAGCCAGAAGATTGGGATGACAAAGAGTTTATTCCTGATCCTGAGGATAAGAAACCAGAGGTAATACCTACTTTTTACTGAAAGCCTTTTACCTGTTATGAGTTTGCCATGTACTATGCGGTATATTAGTTATTGACTCTGATATCCTGTATTTGTAGGGATACGATGACATCCCTAAGGAAATCCCAGATCCTGATGCCAAAAAGGTTTGTTCTTTTCCATTACTGTATTCATTTATCTCTCATTAATCATTATGTTGTGGGTACTGATTAGACTAATTGTTTCTGTAGCCTGAAGACTGGGATGATGAGGAAGATGGTGAGTGGACTGCACCTACCATTGCTAACCCAGAATACAAGGGCCCATGGAAGCCAAAGGTTTGTTTGTGTGAAAACATTAATCGAATGCATATTGCTATATGTTTGGGAAAAGATTTGTTTACTAACTTTGTGGGCTATGTCTCGGCAGAAAATCAAGAACCCCAACTACAGTGGAAAGTGGAAGGCCCCATTGATTGACAACCCAGGTTTACTTTTCATCCTTCTTTTCACACTTGATGTTATGTAATTGCTTTTATGTATGAAATACATTTAACATTTGAAATATGTATGTTTACCAGACTTCAAGGATGACCCTGACCTCTATGTTTTCCCCAAGTTGAAATATGTTGGCATTGAATTGTGGCAGGTAATGTTTCCATTATGTTTGCTTTGCACTTACTTCATTTGAGCCTTTTGGATCCAAACTCTGACTAGCGAACTATTTAACTTGGCAGGTGAAATCTGGTACCTTGTTTGACAATGTCGTTATTACTGATGATCCCGAGTATGCTAAGCAATTGGCTGAAGAAACATGGGGCAAGCAGAAGGATGTAAGTTGTTTCTATTCACTTAATCTTTTGGCCTCAAGTTAATTGTGCTGAATGGATATTGATCTCTTTGGTGTAAATATGTTCTTGCAGGCTGAGAAGGCAGCATTTGAAGAGGCTGAGAAGAAGAAAGAAGAGGAGGTAAATTTTGATTCTGAAAGCACATTTGAAACTTATCATGTGGTTTACATATTACTACTTTTGTTTGGAAGACCATAAACTCTTCTTACACCTCCCTTGCATCGAACTCCTTTGCCAGGAATCAAAGGACGATCCAGTTGACTCTGATGCGGAAGAGGATGACGAAGAAGCTGATGAAGCCAGCCATGACTCTGATGCTGATTCAAAGACAGAAGCTGGCGAAGACAGTGATGAAAATAAAGAGGATGTACATGTAAGTTTATTCATCCCCTCAAATCTTACTTAAACCAAGCTTGATAGTGGTGTAATTAACAATTTTGTCCTCCTCCTTTTGTTTTCAGGATGAGCTCTAGGGTGTTTGCAAAGCATATGACATATGTGGCGCGGGCGAAAGTTTTATTCCGGAGTGGAAGTTATATCTTTTTTTTAGCTGTGTAGTAATTTTCCCTTAGAAAGCTGCAAGCAGAAACTTTAGCTTTTTGCTTCATCCCATTAGACTATTTCAGCTGATTAGAGAAGACAGGAATGTCTCGTTTGAATTTATTTTTATAATGTTTTGATCGAGTTTTCAGATAATGAAACTGTCTCAAAGTCCAATTTTCCAAAAGTATTTTCTGTATAACTCGTCTGGTTCTGAAGTCCAAAAGAATTATCTGAAAGTACAATACTCTGCATTGGATAATCCATTAAAGTAATTGATTAGAAAACTGAAAAAGGTCGATTATTTTTTAATTATATTCCATGTTAGTTTTAACTTTTAACCTAACAATGTAGGAGTCAACATCAACGTTGGCTAAGCCAGTTGAATCGGGACAATTTTTTGATCTTTTCAGAGAACGGATAAATTAAGGGATAAATTAAGGCTCTTTGTGGCAAAAATGTCAGAGAACGATAAGTTAGTAGTTTATAAGATATGGACATATAACAAATAGTAATTAATAAGTTAGTTTATAATTTATACTGGATAAATCTGTAGTGTTAAATAAATTAGTAGTTAGTGTTAAACTGGGTCAATTTTTTAGATTTGAATATGATTCTTACAAAATCGGTACAAGTTCAATTAGGATGGGTCTAAAGTAATACTTACATATTTGCAAACATAATAATAATAATTGTGGCATAACAATATTTTTAGAAATTCATTTTGCATAAGTTTAAATAAATTACATGTGTTCTTAAAAATAATAATAATAATAATAATAATAATAACATGGCACTCTTTAAGCTTTCTATTTAAAAAAATTATTTATTCGAACTGTAAACCATTATATTTTTTAATGCGTTAACTTCATGCATTTTTATAAAAATTTTACTAAAACTTACTATTTAAAATGCTTAAAAATGCATCATCGAGGACACCGGTTAGCATTTTCCTAATAATAATTACATGTGGAATATATTGTATTTTATAACAAAGCTAATATCTATAAATAGATTCGGGGGGAATATTAGAGGAAGAATATTGTATTCCAAGGCAGCAAGTAAGTGTAAAACAAGGTGTGATGAACTAGTGGTAATAAATTTGGACTGTTTATCTGAGATCAGACGGTCTAAATTATCGGTATAATAAAATAATTTTAATCGTCTATTCAACTCGGACAGTTGAAAGCTATAACTGTGCGATGTAGTTACAATAAGAAATCCAAATCGATAAATTTTAGCACAATATATATAACACATGATAAAAACAAGTCATATTGTGTCCTCACATTGGACACCCTTTTGTTCATATATTTTTTGTCTGATTGGTGGTATTTAACATGCATAAGGAGAATGGGCAGAACCTCTTCAAGGGCAGATAGTAGTGTAATGAGTGGTGGAGTTTGAAGCTCAGACATCGAGGAAAAAGTTGCCTACAAAAATATTAGCACTCTGATGTCGAGGTCAATGGGTGAATATTATGTACAATGGATGTTGAGTATATGTGCATATTTATAAGCCAAATCTTGCATGAGTATGTATGGAGAGTGACAATTCTACTATCTTAGTACAGTCAAGAATAGTACTAAAGTAGTACTATCCGGAACTCATATTGACCGGGACCATGTGGCATATAAGATGTTGTCTCCCAGTGACGGATCCAGAAATTTCTATTGGTGGGGGCTTCATAATAGTATATACATTTTGACTAAAGAAAAATATTGCGAATTTTTACAAAATATATAATGACAAAAAAAAATCAATCTATAAAAGTTTATAGGTTTAGATAGATTTTTAGTCCTTAAAAATACAATGTACTTTTGTTTTAATACTTGTAAAAATATTTTTTTAGTCCTTGCAAATATATAATTTTTTGCTTTCGTTTTGATATTTTATTTTAGTCTCTGCAAATATATTTATATTAAAATTAGTCTTTGTAATATTTATTTTTGAATGACTAAAATCAAACATCTTACATATTACACGGACCCACTTCAATAGAAATAAATTTTGTAAGGACTAAAACAAAACAATTAGAACTAAAAGCATTTACAAGGACTAAAACAAATTTTTTTTGCAAAGATTAAAATCAAAATTATTTACATTTGCATGGACTTTTGTACATATTTAAGCCAAATTTATATAAAAATATCATTGTCTTCTACGTGAAATAGGAGTGGTGAAAAGTTCAAAAGAGAAGTGTCAGCATAACACTCTTTAACACACATTTTAACATAGTTTCTTTTATTGGTTAAAATTTATATAAATACCACTATATTTATATGTACATATGATCCGTGTAATTAAAGAGCATGTTGAAATGTGTGTTAAAGAGTGTATTGTTAACATTATTGACGTCGAAAATTGAAAAATTATGGGGGCTTGAAAAAGATATTGTAGTGTATTATTAAAGGAAAAATTCACTTTCTTGTGGGGGTCTGAGCCCCCAATGTCTTATATGTGCATCCGCTCCTGGTGTCTCCTTGTATTTGGAGCATGGTCTTATGTTTGGTAACATGCATATGCAACTTATTGCTTTGTGGGCCTTTAGCATTGTTTGGCTTTAGTTCAGTTCGGAACAAGAACATTACAAGATAAATATATGGAAGTTTTGATGTGATTCACTTGCTTCCAAACATGTGACAAAAGTTGTTGAGAATGCTCATAGTTGCGTTCATGGTGCTAGTAGTTGCTCTACCAAAAAGGGGAAGATCGTCAGTAAACATTAAATGTGATATATTCGGTCTATTTCGCCCTGCTTTCATAGGAATCCAAGTATATATCTTTTTCCGCTTTTTTGAAATTAGGTGGGAAAGTTTATCTATTCAAAGCACAAATAAGTAAGGAGACATTGGATCGCCTTAACGAATACCTCTTTTTAACTTGAAATAATTAGACATTTTTACCATTTCACATCACATTAGTCTTCACTGATGTCACACAAAGCATAATGAAGCTTATCATTTTCTTCAGAAGACCAATCTCACATAAAACATAACCAATAAAGGTTTAGTTTATATGGTATTAAGCTTTTGCTTGATCAACTTTGACAACAAAAAAGCCTTTTTCACCCCACATCTTCGTCATGTTCCTCCCCGGCACGAAGTCGATTTAGAAAGGAGATATGATATTGGCCACAATATGCTTGAGCCTATTCTCAACAATCTTAGTTACAGTTTTATAGCTAATCATATTAGAAAGAGAGAAGAGGGAGGAGATAAAATATGGTGTGAAAAACGTATGATAAAATTAATAAGACTTTCAAAACTCAACTATTGATTTAATATTGTATATTATGCACAAATTTAAAACTTGTGCACGTTAAATATGACCCTCCTAAGGTGAAAGAAAAATTCAAGTTAAAATTCCATTTGATGGAATGTGATGCAACAAAAAAGAAGATAAATGGAGAAGAAGTGATGCATCAAAATTTTTATGAACAATATTTTATTTTTAAATAAGTATTTATTTAAGGATAAAATTTAAATATATTTTTTAGATTTTTTTGTATGATTTTAACTTAAAAAGTACACTTTTATAACAAAAAATTATATATGGGATCAACTATTAGAAAACTTTAAAATAAAAAAGCATCAATCTAACTTTAATAATTATAAATAAATAGACAACTTTAACCTTTATCATTTAATACTTCAAAAGATATATTCCTTCTAAGAGTAAGGAACAAAACACGCACATCCCAAAGGACACATTGTTCATGATAGCATTAGCAGCAGAAGCAAAGTATTTTATATTTTATTTACAGGAAAAAAAACAAAACAAGGAAATATAATCAGATATTAATAATTATCTCCTCCTCCAGAAGTAGATTTTGGTTTCTTCACAATCAAAACAGGGCACTTCACATTCTGTGCACAGTGGTTGCTCACACTTCCAAGGAAAGCCCTGCCATTCAACAAATCAAATTAATTTCAATTCAAGTTTTGGCCAAAATTAATTATAATAGTTCATTTGATAGCAAAATATGATGGTTTCTTTAGCACGCAAAATTTTTTGGAAAACACGTTTTGAATTTTTTTTAGCGTAAATTTTAGTAAAATTTAGACCAAAAACTTTAGAAAACGTTACCCAAAATTTTTTAGAACACACCGGGGGATGAGAAGATAAATTGTCGCAAAATGGAAATTAATATTTGGTACGACGTTAATTTCGTCGAAATCACGAGAATAAGCTATTAGACTTGGATAGTTTCCATTTGATCACCCAAAACAGTAATCCACTTCTTAGCAAATAGCCAAACTAACATGAATCATTAGCAAACAGTCAATCCTACAGTTTTAAAACGCACTCCAAAGTCTATCATAGTTTTGAATGTATTCATGTGTAAGCACCAGCCACCTCTTGTTCCCTTTGCACATAGTGCTAGTATTGCAAGGATTCAGTCCAACAATCTTTGTCGGTTTTGATATACTAGAATATAGATCACAAGTGGTGTGTTTTTTAATGTCAATTGCGTTTACTAGAAGTTACAATTTTTAAATAAGTTTTTTAATGATATACTAGAATATATTCTCTTCATTCGTGCCTTTTACGCGACAAATGTGTCGCACCATATAGCATTGCTCGTCGCAAAATATAAGTATTTGATAGAATAATATCTTTTGTATGATATTTGGTGGACAAAAAATTATTTTGGTATTTTAAATAATTTGTCCAAAGGATAAAAAATTGTCTCATGGTTGAGTGAAGGAAAATTTTTTAAGGTTTTGTCTAATCCTTTGGCCCCCAATTGGTCGAGTCTCAAAAAGTAATTTTAAAATCAAACACAGTATAGTTAAAGTTGTGTTGTTCGGTCCCTATTTTTTAGGGGATCAAATACATAGAAATGTATAATTGATTTTGACGTATTTTGTTTCTCTTGAATATAATTAATTTTGTCTCTAAAACTAGAATTAATTGTATTTGAAACTACAAATTGTAACTTCTAATTTTAAAATTGATTTTCACACTCAAATTTATTGTCCAACTTAATTTTAAGTGAATATATTAAAACATAAATTAATTTATCTGCAACTTAATTTTTATCAAAAGTATAAATCTACTAAAAATCAATTTTGTTCATCATAGTCATAGAACCAAACATTCGCATTCATTTGTATAAAATTAACTTCATAATTCTCACATGGTAAGACACACTTCATTTAATTAACTAAGAGGAAACACTAAATGGATTATGACAAACTCACCTCTTGATGACACCATATCCATGGCTTCCCATGACCAAGATATCAACACCCAACTTTTGAACCGCCTCACAGATTACATCCCTTGGGTCCCCATTCTCTATTCTTGTTTCCACCTAAACCATATAAACCACATATTAATCATTAATTAATTAATTATCGATATAATTAACTATCGAGGATCTGGATTGCCTGATGTAATCACAACACAAAATTTCAATCATAGCTATTGATTAGATATCAGGTGGATCATATTGATGCAGTTATAAAAATGTTATAAACAATCACAGTTACACATTTTAGATCAGACGGTCCTAATCTAAAAATGTGTAAAAACTGTGGTTATTTCTACATCATTAAATCCAGTTCCAACTATATATTTATGTGTGTACATACATTTTGGACGTCACCACATATTAACTTGGCTTTCTCCAAAACACAATCAGCAACTTGTTGGCTATACTTCTCCATGGTTGCCGTTATGTCGGATGAGAATAAGTATCCTGAAAAAATACATACATAAAAATACACAAATTAATACTACTAATTAATTTGTCAAAAATAAAAATACTATTAATTAATAAAGTTTACACTTTACAAAGTTAAGCTAGCTAAAACTATGACCAATGGGGTTGGTCTAGGATTAGCCAGCCCAATAGGGCTATTCGCGAATTAAAGTTCAAATCTCGACTGACTAACAGTGTCTCGAATAAGATTACTTCAGATAAACGACATACCTGTGCCATCAAAGGCGGAATAAACGACACGAGGAGGCTTAACATAGAGGAGGATAAGATGATCTTTTGAATTTTGAAAAATTAAGTTCTTGAGGCACCATGTGAGAGCATATATGCTCTCATCACCTTCATCAATAGCTACCATGATTCTTCTTCCATTTTCTGTTATGCCAGCCATTTTCCAGTACACCTTGATAATAATTTGCTTTGAGATAGAATAGATATATGTGCTTTGTAAGTAATTGAGTAGTAGAAATTAAACTTTAGTATATATTTGCTTTCAATTATGATCGGTGTTGAATAGGTGAATAATGATAATAATAGTATATAGTTATTTATTTATAGTTTCCCCTTTTTTTAGTATTTTATTACTTTAGCTTAGCATGAGGGGACATAAAACAAACAAAGTAAGCACCTAGTATTTTATTTTTGAATGGATAAAGATTTAGTTGATAGAATCATAATCTATTGGCGGTTGCATGGTTTGAGATTTCTGGTTTTCGGTATTTCAACACAGTGGGCCTTCAAGATTAACATGCAAACTGTACCCTTTGAATAAATAAATAATAAAATTTCAACAAAGGAAAAAAAAAAATTTAAATTGAAGGCAACTGTGGTGGGCAATTCTATGATTGACAAGTGGTAACTAAATATATGTGACTTGCTAGTTGGAGAGCCACCACTTTCAAATTTACCATCACAAAGCACACAGAATTAGAGCTGTCAAAATGGGCCGGCCCGAATGGGCGGCCCGAATAGTCCAATTTTTTCTCAGGCTTGGACCTTAAAAATCTAGCTCGAATTAGCATCTGGGTTTTTTAGCCCGGCCCGATAACGTCCGCAAAAAATATGGGCCGGCCCGAATGGGCCGCGGGCCGCCTGCAAGCCCGATTAAATTATAATAAAAAAAATAAAAATAAAAAATATGAGTAAACAAGGAATGATGTTTATAATATTTTTGCTTGGGCCACCAATCTAAAAGTCCACACAAACATAATAAGTTAACAACACGGCAACAACACAACACACACGTCACACACACCTTCCAATTCCATCAAACGCGCATTCAAGAGAATAAATATGCGCTAGTAACGCAAATTATATACATGCACTAATAACGCAAATTATATACATAAGGAAATGAAAAGAAGGTAAAAGTAAAAATAACTTATCGTGTCATTAAAATAAATAAATAAATAAGCTAAAAATATAAAACCACGATTTTGAAATATTTCTCTATGTAATTACTCGTAAACTGTAACTAGCTTAAATAACTTTACATTAATACTAACAAATTTCAACCTATTTGTAATGAATTAATGTTGTGATCTCTTTGTCAAATTTATTGAGCACTTAAATTTATTTTTTTTAATTACCCTTCATCTATTGCTTTAAAAATGTTTTTTTTTAAAAAAAACCGGGCCGAAAGCCCGAGAGCCCGTACCGGGCCGGGCTCAAGCCTTGATTTTGTAGCCCGTTTTTTATCCGGGCTTTTAAGCCCGGCCCGACGAAGCCCGAAGCCCGAATGGGCCGGCCCGAAACGGGCCGGACCGCCCGTTTTGACAGCTCTACACAGAATCATGTGAGAATTTATCTCGATTATAAAAAACAATTGAGAGAATAACGTGAAATATAGACGTTCATATTAAAAAAAATGATAAAATTGGAAATAGGAAAGAAAAAAAAAGTTGATTAAGGGGTAAGATATAATAATTGAGGAAAATTAAAAATAAAAAAATAGAGAGGAGATTCGAGAATCTTCAAGTATGTACTTATCTACAACTATGAATATTGATTTACTGTTCAAAAATTAAAACTAGAACATTCTATAGATAGAATTTAGATCATTTAATAAATGTAAATTGGAAATTTAATAATAATTATTAAGAATTTTTTTTATATTCTTATTAAGCATATTTTAATTTCAATTTTCAACAACAAAAAATAAGTATTTTTGTTTTGTCAAGAAATTAAGCATATTTTAATACGTACAATAACTTTTATGATAATTTAAAATACTCTACTATTTTATACTCTTCTGCCCATGGATAAAATGACAATTATTATAAACTCAAACACATCTACGAAATTTTTAAGTTTAAATTTGAATAAAAATATTCAAAACATAATAATATTGGTTTTTGTCAATGGAGTTACACTTTAGGAGACTAAAATACTCTACTCTAATCATATTAAATACTCTAATAATCCATTTTAAAAATATTTTTTACAAGTTTTTCAGGTTGAAAAGTTATAAAATATTATATAACTTCTAAAAATTATTTTTCATATTATTAAGACAGTGAATTTAGTTATATGCATTTTTAACAAACTGCATATTGATTGAAAATGAGAACCACATCGAGTACCTCCGGCTCTCCATAGCGTATCAATTTGATTTCATCCTCAATTAGTCTCAAATTCATGACCAGAAATTATATCTTTAATTTTCAAAGTTTTGGCACCTTAAAATTCATCAAGCCTCTTTGGAGAAATGAAAACAATATTTATAATTGTTGTCAAACTTGTAAGAACTTATGAACTAGCTAAACTTCTGAGCCTAAAAAAATTACTGGTAGTAATATTTGTAAATGAGATGTACAAAATGAAGGGATTTGTGCCTCAAAATCAGGAATTTGAAATAAAATTATTCGAAATTCTCTTTATTCGAAAATTTGAGATATATTTTTATAAAATGTCCTAAAAAAAGATTTTTATTGTGAAGGGTCTTAAAAATACATTTTCGAGACGTTCATAGTTAATTAGTATACTATAGTTTTATTAAATAAAGAGACATGTTTTGCTAAAAATAAAAAAATAAAAAATAAAGACACATGCGATAGAGATTAACTTATTTATATCAAACTTTTTTATACTAGTTACAAGATTTTTTTTTAATATTATTGATGTTATTTGCAAGTTAAATTGAAGTCAATTTTTTTTTTTGCACTATTTTTTTATTAGGGTACATTTTTAATATTTCCGATATGTCTACAAATATTCAGTGCAAACCTGTTAAACATAAGGACAATCTTAGCGAAATAGAGGCAATCAATTCCATTCATCAACCATATTACTAGGACCATCATAACTTTGTTCTATGATATTTTCAACATCAAGATCATGGCGGGAAATGATTGAACATGCCTCTTTTTTAAGTGTTGAGGTTGTCTTTGACATGTACGATCTCATCTCAAACTTCATCAAGTAGTAAAACAAATTTGTATTACTAGTTTATTTCCCAATAACACTTCAAACTTTGCTAGCAATGATTTGCAAAGCTCCTTTTAAATTTTAGGAGATTTGTCAATAGCATTTTGTGGAGCATCTCTAATATATCTTTAATATATTGATTATCATTAACTAGTGTCCGGAGTACTGTAAGTGCACCAGTTCATCCTCATGTTTTAATAATTGTCAAAACACATGAAAATAGAGTAGAACATATTTTGGCAACATTACAAATGACTTGACAGCGAAAAACTATTTTTAACACTTTGAAAAATTGTTTTTAGGTATTATGTATCGATACATAAACATGTGTATCGATACAAATGTCCTGAAATTACTTCAGACTGATTTTGTGCAATTTGTATCGATACATATATCACTTGTATCGATACAAAAGTGATCTCTCAGAGGCAGATAGTTACCTGTGTATCAAATCATGCTTGCATGTATCGATACACACCTATGCCTCTCAGAAATCCAGAAACATCACGATGTATCGAACAATGCTTGCATGATTTGATACATATCAGTCAAGATTTCAAGAAACTGATGTATGTATCGATACACACCCATGTTTGTATCGATACATAGGTCAAATCTTTCATTTTTAACGCTGGTCAAAGGGTTTGTATCGATACAAACCATCAATTGTATCGATACATGTCTGTGAAATTTTGCCCAAATTTGCTCAATTCTATTCTCTCTTTAAATAGCAATATGGTGTGTCATTGTAATCAAGAGAAATCAGTGTGAAAGATCAGAAAACGCTTTGGAGTTCAAATTGAGTGAAAATTTGGATCAAAGGTTTTATTCATCACAAGTTCATCATCTTCATCAAGTTTGCAATCAAATTGAAGTTTGAGTATGGGATCAATTCAATAGAGGTTGCATATTTGTTGATAACGTTCGGTACGGTTCGTGGTGAATCAGAATCGTGATCGGGTTGAATTGCGTTGAAGGTGTTGGTTTCTCTCAAAGGGATTCAAGATCGTGCGAATCTTGAAGGTTCAACAACAAGAAGCGAAGGACTCAGCTGGACGATCGGGTGCAGATTGGCACGGGTTTGATCGTTGGAATCAGAGGGTGAAGCTTCGTTGTGTGTTGAGGTTTATTCGCATAGTTTACTTTTGATTCGTTATAGGGTTATAAGTTTCAATTGTAAATTGTGCACTTTTGTTCATCGTTTTTAAGCAATATACTCTCAAATAACCCGTTTGGTTATTTGGGGGGAGACGTACTCGGCCAACCGCGTGGACGACGCGAAAGCCGGGGAACTCCCTAATCAAACGCTTGTGTCTTTCTCTCTTTCAATCTTTTACTTTTAGTAATCGCGTTAATTTTTGAGTCAATTGAATTTTTCGTGTTCGTACGTGTGCACAAAAATTCAATTGGTATATCTTGATTGTGATTGGATTAGATTGGAAACTATTAACTTGCTTGGTCTGTTTTAATTGAAACGTTTAATTTCGAATAATTTGATTCCAATCATTTCTAAGTCTATATTCCGTTCAAAGGCTATATTACCTTTCCAGTGATCAATCGGGTGCAAAGAGACTACCGATCCGGTGGTGCTTCCGCGCATACCATTTAATCGAAATAATTTTGAAAAACCTACATTGTTTTTTTTAAGGGCACTTATTCAACCCCCCCTTCTAAGTGATAGCCAAGTAGTCTAACAAGTGGTATCACTAGTCCGGTTCAATTTTGTTTACAAAATTCGGAGGATTGTGCAATTATTAGAAAACATGGCTTTTGCACCGAAAGGGGCGTATAATAGGGCTCCTATATTCAATGGAGATCATTTTGATTATTGGAAAAGTAGTATGCGGATTCACATCAATTCTTTTGATGGTGAAGTGTGGAATGCTATTGAGAACGGTCCGTTTGTTCCAACAATCACCGACCTCAATGGCGTTGTCACCAATAAGCCTATGGCACAATGGACGGATGATGAAAAGAAAAAGGTCAATTACGATGCAAAGGCACAAAACATACTTATTTCATCCCTTGGGATTGAACAATTTTATCATGTGTCGCATTGTTCTACGGCCAAAGAAATGTGGGATACATTAGTTACTCATTTTGAGGGAACTAATGAAGTCAAAATTTCGAAAATAAACACCTTAACTTAAGAGTTCGAATTGTTTCATATGCAAGATGGTGAAACCATTGCGGATATGCAACAAAGATTTGTAAAAATCACCAACAAGTTACATGGTCTAGGTAAACCAATCACTAATCAAGATGCTACTAATAAGATTTTGAGATGTCTTAATAGGTCATGGCAACCAAAGGTCACCGCAATCAAAGAAGCGAATGCTCTTACTACTTTGAGTCTCACAACCTTATTTGGTAAGCTAACGGAACATGAACAAGTGCTTAATTTGTTGGAAAAGCATGAGAAATGTGAGAAAAAGGAAAAACACAACGTAAAGGAAAAAGAAAAGGACAAGAGGTCCATTGCTCTAAAGGCCTCCAAATCCAAGTCCAAAAAGGTTGAGCAAGTAGAAAGTAGCTCAAGCGAAGACGATTCCGATGATGAGGAAATGAGGCTCTTCGTTCGACGCTACAATAGATATGTGAGAAAGAATGGGATAAAACATTCCGATGACAATCTTAAGAAGTTTCGGAAAGATAGTGGTTACCGCCGGAAGAATGAAGATGATAGGCACTCCAAGAAAGGGGCATGCTATGAATGTGGCAAAGTTGGTCATTTCAAGCCAGATTGCCCTAAGCTCAAGAGAAAAGAGAAGGAGTCACCTTCATTCAAAAGGGGAAGCAAGGACAAAGGAAAGAAAGCTTATGTTGCACGGGAGAGCGGAAGCTCATCTTCCTCTTCATCATCAAGCTCTAGCTCAAGTGGTGAAGATGTATTGGCTAATGTGTGCTTAACATCCCATGATCGCAAGAAACTTGCTCCTAAAAAGGTAAATCAAAATCCCTCTAGCTCATATACGCTTTTAGAATATCATGAGTTGCAAGTCGCTTTTGAAAAGTTACACAAACAGACTAAAGAGGCTTTTCAACGACTAAAGGGTTTAATGCAAGTTAATAAATACCTTGAGGCAAAAGTTTCGGAAACGGAGCTTGAGTTGAAAGCTCTCAAAGAGTCTATGATTCAAAAACCTCTTGTGACTTTTGATAGTTATGGTAACGATAGAACCGGATGTGATGGATACTTTTACTTATCTAGAGACTTGCGAAAGTTGCAAGATAAGCTAAAAGAACCATCTAAGCCGGAGATTACTTTTGCGGTTGATCCATCTAAATTCAACAAATCTTTAAAACCTAGAAATAAAAAGTATAAATTTGTTGAAAAGGATCCTAAGAAAAGTAATTCTCATATCGTTTGTCATTATTGTTGTAACAAGGGTCACACTATTGCAAAATACCATGCTCGAAAAACCTTGGTACCAAAAGGCAAATTGCAATGGTTACCCAAGTTAAGCAATAATGTTGTTACTAACCAACTAGGACCCAACATGAGTTGGGGACCTATTTCAAATGTCTAAATATGTAGGGAATTGTCTTGAAACCATTGACAAAAGACACCGACAACAATGGAGTTCAAGACTTACGAACAAGGAAAATGATGAGAAAAGCTTCAACTCAACACTTACAATGTTGTGGAACTTGATCACTTCCTCCACATAACACTTTAGGGAAGATTCTATTCTCTACCTTTTCCTTTATATTTTTTTTACTTAGTATTTGTATATTGGTTCATATACATACAACTTTCACCTTAATATGATATTTGTTTTGATAGTTGTCTAATCCTTCATTTCCAAGAATTTTGCTCAAAAAATATTTATGAGTTTTTGAGACTCATACGTCTTAAATGGGGATGTGACAAAAATCATTACAATTGCCATATTAAGTTCATACTTGGTTTGTATATGTTTGTTTGATTCTTTTATGCGACTTTGCGTGCATTCATAAACATACATTTTCATATGATTGATTTTGGTACTTTGATTCATTTATGTGGATGCCTTATCATGCATATATGGTTTGACATGTGTTCTCATGTTATAATGTGCTTTGGTATTTTGTTTTGCTCACATACATAAGAATGTACCTTATTGGTTATATGTGTTTCATACATACATTTTATTAGGAAGTCATAAAAATTATTTTTCAAACTTATAAGTTCATGCGTTTTGAGAAAAATTGAAAATAATGTATTTTGGATCGATACAAATAAACACTGTATGGATACATGTTAGTTATTTTTCAAAAATTTCAAAATGAACTGATATGTAACTCTTCAGTTTGGGCAGACACTGTCTCATGTATCGATACATAACTCTTCAGTTTGGGCAGACACTGTCTCATGTATCGATACATGCTCGCATGCTTCGATACATGCTTCAGAAAAACTAACCTGTATCGATACAAACATGATTTTGTATCGATACAAACGCGTAAAAACAGCTTTATGTATCAATTTTCACTCATTCATTCATCAAAACACCCAACACTTCTTCTTCTACACGAAAATTTCATCAAAAATCCTCATTCCCAAATTCTCAATCTCCCTCAAAACTCAACCAAAACTCACAAAACTTGTTACTAAACTACTTCAAATTCATTGCTCATTCACATTCCTTCATCAATATTGTGGTTCAAGCCTTCAAAATCTTCACATTCAAGACAAGGGTTTTTCAATTTGGGTGTGTGTGGATTCTTCATTTTCTCAAACTCTCAACAAGGTAACATTACTCTATTCCTCACTTTGATAATGGCTACTAGCAATAGAAGTAAGAATAAAGGTAGGACTAAGATAATAAGGGATAGTGATCATGAAGAAAATTTTAGGGAAGAGAACTTTATTCATGAGAATTACATACACTTCTATATTAGAAATTGTAAGAAAAAGAAGGTAATCCCTCAAAATGCTGTTGATGTTGAGAACCTTGAGGAATTACATCTATGTGAGGTTGCTGAGATCATTAAGAGAGAAAATCTCTCTACCTTTTGTAACTTGAAGAGAGCTTACATAGAGGATTTGGTTAGGATTTTCTATTCCGGATTACAAGAACAAAATGGTGCTGAGTTTGAGTTTTATATAGGACAGAAGATTTACAAGTTCTCTAACACCCTTTGGTTGAAACTATTTGGCTTACAAACCGATAATACCTTGCAAAAGTTCACCGATGTTGATGGTCCTAAGTACAATATGGCTGAGTTTGCTAGCACTCTCACTAGGAATGGTAAAAGTCCAAATGGAAAGGCCGGTAGGCTCAAGAAAGGTCCAAGGGTTTTACTTTGGATTGTGAATCACATTCTACGGCCTAGAGGTGGATCGTATTCTCGACTTGATTGGAAGGATATTGACCTTATGTACCTTATGATGGAAAGAAAGAATATGGATTGGCCACACTACATTGTGAGCCGCTTATTTGCCTTGAAAGATTCTAAGAAAGATCATTGTTTTGGATATTCAAGTTGGATCTTCACTATCTTAGACCACTTCAAGATAACCTACAAGATAGCGGGATTTTGGATTACACCTAAAAGAGATCAAATTTTTAGTGTAACTCAAATGAAAAAGATGGATTATAAGTGGAATAATGAGATTAAAGATTATGAGTTTTGTGGAAAGGAAGACGAAGATGAAGAACCAACTCAAGGGAATCAAGATGAAAGGGGTAAGAGACCAAGAGTGGAATCACATGAAAATGAAAACATGGATAATGACTCCTCGGAGATTGGTAATGGTGCAATTATGGAAATGTTAAAGGAAATGAGCTTAAAACAAGCTAAGTTTCAAAATGAGGTAACCATGAGACTTGATGATATGCATGCCTATAATATCTCAAGGTTTGATCATCTACAAAACCAATTGGATGAATGCATCAAGCAACAAACTCCCGTTGACCAATACTTCAATTCCAATCTCAACCCGGATGGCATGAATGATAATGATGCTTAACTTTGTTTTTATTGCATTTTATTTTCTCGTACCGCATGAACAATTTTTCTTTGTTATTCCTTATGACTTCTTTTATTTCGATATGGTTGTACGGATAATTTTTATGTTGTCATGTTTGAACAACATTCACTTTGGCTTGTATGACTTGGTATGTTGGATTATTTGGTTTGTATGGATGATTTCTTATGTTTATGCATTTGTTGCATTATTTTGTTTATTTTCGTCCCATATTTGGATATGTTACTTGATTAAAATGTCGATGTGTTATGATATTCATGCGTTGGTTTTGGTTTGTTATTCTACATCCCATATTTGTCATGAAATTTGGTATTCGTCATTGATAGATTTTGGCATACCTTTGTATGTATTTACATTGATTAGGAACTTTCATCATATAAGTGCATTTCGACAAATGTAAGTGCACAATATGACTTTGGTTAAAATTGTTTGAACATGATACTTCTAATAGACCTTCTTCTTCTTTTTGATATTGTCAAAGGGGGAGAGATTGGGATGCACAAGCTAAGGATAAATAGCTAAAGAAATCTTGAATATTATCAACAATGTCAAACGCATTATGGCATCAACTCAGGGGGAGCGTTGCTTATTGTTAGCCTTGGTGTTTATTGCGTCTGTATACATATTGCTATTTTATTGCATATTAGGTATAGGCTTAGTTAGCTTATGCATAGTTTTGACAATTATCAAAAAGGGGGAGAATGTAAGTGCACCAGTTCATCCTCATGTTTTAATAATTGTCAAAACACATGAAAATAGAGTAGAACATATTTTGGCAACATTACAAATGACTTGACAACGAAAAACTATTTTTAACACTTTGAAAAATTGTTTTTAGGTATTATGTATCGATACATAAACATGTGTATCGATACAAATGTCCTAAAATTACTTCAGACTGATTTTGTGCAATTTGTATCGATACATATATCACTTGTATCGATACAAAAGTGATCTCTCAGAGGCAGATAGTTACCTGTGTATCGAATCATGCTTGCATGTATCGATACACACCTATGCCTCTCAGAAATCCAGAAACATCACGATGTATTGAATCATGCTTGCATGATTTGATACATATCAGTCAAGATTTCAAGAAACTGATGTATGTATCGATACACACCCGTGTTTGTATCGATACATAGGTCAAATCTTTCATTTTCAACGCTGGTCAAAGGGTTTGTATCGATACAAACCATCAGTTGTATCGATACATGTTTGTGAAATTTTGCCCAAATTTGCTCAATTCTATTCTCTCTTTAAATAGCAATATGGTGTGTCATTGTAATCAAGAGAAATCAGCGTGAAAGATCAGAAAACGCTTTGGAGTTCAAATTGAGTGAAAATTTGGATCAAAGGTTTTATTCATCACAAGTTCATCATCTTCATCAAGTTTGCAATCAAATTGAAGTTTGAGTATGGGATCAATTCAATAGAGGTTGCATATTTGTTGATAACGTTCGGTACGGTTCGTGGTGAATCAGAATCGTGATCGGGTTGAATTGCGTTGAAGGTGTTGGTTTCTCTCAAAGGGATTCAAGATCGTGCGAATCTTGAAGGTTCAACAACAAGAAGCGAAGGACTCAGCTGGACGATCGGGTGCGGATTGTCACGGGTTTGATCGTTGGAATCAGAGGGCGAAGCTTCGTTGTGTGTTGAGGTTTATTCGCATAGTTTACTTTTGATTCGTTATAGGGTTATAAGTTTCAATTGTAAATTGTGCACTTTTGTTCATCGTTTTTAAGCAATATACTCTCAAATAACCCGTTTGGTTATTTGGGGGGAGACGTACTCGGCCAACCACGTGGACGACGCGAAAGCCGGGGAACTCCCTAATCAAACGCTTGTGTCTTTGTCTCTTTCAATCTTTTACTTTTAGTAATCGCGTTAATTTTTGAGTCAATTGAATTTTTCGTGTTCGTACGTGTGCACAAAAATTCAATTGGTATATCTTGATTGTGATTGGATTAGATTGGAAACTATTAACTTGCTTGGTCTGTTTTAATTGAAACGTTTAATTTCGAATAATTTGATTCCGATCATTTCTAAGTCTATATTCCGTTCAAATGCTATATTACCTTTCCAGTGATCAATCGGGTGCAAAGAGACTACCGATCCGGTGGTGCTTCCTCGCATACCATTTAATCGAAATAATTTTGAAAAACCTACATTGTTTTTTTAAGGGCACTTATTCAACCCCCCCTTCTAAGTGATAGCCAAGTAATCTAACAAGTACTAGTTAGCATTTTCCTAATTTTAATAACTCAAAGAAACTGCCCCTATATTTTGAGTCCAAACTTTCATCATTTTCTTTAAGCGCGCATACATGGAAAGTTAATCAATTGTAGCCTTTAAGTCATGGACGATTATTTTCCACTTGTTCTGGTATTTGTTTTCTAAACAATGTTTGAATATGTTGAGATTTCTTTCTAATAAAATAAGATAAAATTTGATATTTAATATATATTATATATAAGATAATTACACATAAATAAAAGGAAGACATCCAACAAGTTGTGCCGCTAAACCTTCCTGTTAAGATCTCCACAAAACTTTATGACCATACTCTGCAATGGATTGTAATTTTGCAAAAGGGGATCGGAAGTACTATTTTGAGGATGCATTTAGGCTGGACCAAAAGAATTATTTGTCCATCTTGGACCCATAAAAATTACTGGGAATCTTTATTTAGATTCGGTCATAATATTCCAACCACAATACACATGAGAACAGGCAATTTTCCCCAAATTAAGATTTATTTAAAATAAAAAATACTGTTGTTCTCTATATTCAAACACGACAACAGAATAAAGTAACTTTCTACCAAAAAACATATTCTGAAAGTAACAATCGCAATAATTGAAATCGATTTCTTCTTCTTCTTCTTCGATGGGTTTGCGCTCAAGACTGCAACAACAAATTCTTGATCCAAATTAAACGAAACCCTGAAATTGTAGAGATTCGAGTTCTTCTTCTCTTGCGATGGGTTTGTTCGTCGACAGTTTAGCATCCTTTCTCTCTCTTTTCGTATTACCCTTCTGGTGAAACAACAAAGGTATATTTTCAGAAAATTTAATCAAGAATTATCATTGCTATAGTTATGTAGAATGTTGGTTTAATTTACTGTGTTGTTTTTTTGCAGATAATTAATTTAGTTAAAGTTCTTTATTGTCTGAAGCTGAAAATGGTTGAAGTGTGTTCTAATTTGTTCAATGATCAAAGATGAATCATCTCAGGTTTGTCTTTCTGAAACTGAATTATGTCTTGAATAAATTTACCTTTGGATTATGTTTCAGATTTATTAATTTGAGTTCATAGTTAATTAAGTCAGGGGTCAAAATTAATCATAGATTTCGATTTATTTAGGGATTGGAAAATTTAGGGTTATCTGATGAAGAAGTGCATGAAGAAGTTGGTGATGACAATGTAGATGATGCAGAATGCAGTAGGACTGAAGGTGTAGGTGGGTGTATTTTTAGTGAAGTTAATGCTGTAAATTGTTTGGAAGACATCTCGAAGATTGACTTTAAACAACTAAGGGAAGAAGATGTAATGAGATACCATTTTATAGATCTTGAGGCGGCTTATAAATTCTACTATTGGTATGCTGGTATCCATGGTTTTCCTGTAAGAAAAAGTAAAGTGATGCGGAACTGCAAAGGTGAAATTACTCAACAGACATTTGTCTGCTACAGACAAGGGGCTAGAGATAAGAAAGGCACTCCAAATATCCGAACAAGAGTACCTAAAGCATGCATCAGATGTGGATGCCAAGCAAAATGTCGTGTTTATATTGAAGTAAACAGTGGCAGGTGGTACATGAAATTGCTCCATAGCGTACACAACCATGATTTGTTGGATGAAAAATTTACTGGAATGCTACCAGCACATAGAAAGATGAGTAATTATGACATTTGGTGAATGTGCAACATGAGAGAAGCTGGTGTGAAGACAAGCCTTATATATGGTTTATTTGCAACTGAAGCTGGCGGTTACGAAAAAGTTGGTTTCCTAAGGCGAGACATGTACAATGAACAGGAAAGACAACGTTTAACAACTTCGTCAGATGCAAAAGCTGCCTGTGAGTATCTAGAAAGCATGAGGAAAAGCGATGAAACAATGTTTTGGAAACACAGAGTTGATATTAATGGAAGGTTGACACATTTGTTGTGGTGCGATGGAGTGTCTCAGAGGGATTATATGGTTTTTGGGGATGTTGTTGCTTTTGATGCAACCTACAAGAGGAACAAGTATATGTGTCTGTTAGTTGTATTTTCCGGTGTAAACCACCATAACCAGAGTATAGTATTTTGTGGTGCTATTGTATATGATGAAACAGAAGAAACGTATGTGTGGTTGTTCGAACAGTTTTTGGCAGCTATGGGAGGGAAAAGTCCGACATCAGTTATAACTGATGGTGATTTGGCAATGAGGAATGCGATAAGAAGGGTTTTTCCGGAATGTCACCATAGACTTTGTGCATAACACCTCATTCGTAATGCCTGCACAAATGTTGGTAAGAAACAATTTGTGAGGAAATTCAAGCAATGCATGCTCGGTGACTATGATGTAGGAGAGTTTAAGCAAATGTGGGAAAAAATGGTAATTGAGTTTGGGATGGAAACTAACAAATGGGTTAAGGAAATGTATGAAAAGCGGCACATGTGGGCGACTGCCCACATAAGGGGTAAATTTTTTGCCGGATTTCGAACAACTTCCCGATGTGAAGGTTTACATGCACAGTTTGGCAGGTATGTTAATTACCAAAACAATTTGTTGGAGTTTTTGCACCAGTTTTTTAGATGCTTGAATTACATGAGATATACTGAATTAGAGGCTGATTTTAGTTCTGTTCATGGGGATCCTGTTTTGGAAACTCCACCGCCTCTACTTGAGAGAGCTGCTGCAGAGTTGTACACTAGACAAGTGTTTTTATTGTTTCAACCTGTGCTCCGTAGAGCATGCACTTGCACTGTCATTGATAGTAGACTAGCTGTTTCGTATTATTTTTATATTGTCATTAGATATCCGAAACAAAATGTTGAATGGCAAGTGTCGTTTTGTCCCAATAGTCTACAATTCAAGTGCTCGTGTGAGAGGTTAAAGTCTCTAGGTATTGTATGTGAACATGTGGTTGCTGTTTTGGTGTACATGAACATTGTTACGTTGCCGGACTGTCTAGTGGTTAAGAGATGGACGAAAAACTCGAAAGATAGAATTGCTGCTTATTGTCCAAAAAATAATCTACAAAATGAGCCTGCATCTGTAAGTCAATTCACCACTGTGGTTGAAAAATGCAAAAGAATGGCTATAGCAGTTGTAAAAGGTGGGAAGCCAGTATTGATGCGTAGTACTTTAGATTTAATTGATGCTCAGACAAAGCTACTAGAAAATGAATGTAGTAATGAGGCATCTAGCTACGTATACAATAAGACTTTTTTTTTGAAGAAACAATTCTAAATCCATCTCGCGTTAGAACAAAAGGATGTGGTACTGCTAAAGTGTCAAGCTCGCATGGAAGAAACAAGCTCCAAAGAAGGAGAAATGAGTTGGAGCTGGTAATCTGGAATGTGTTGGATATGTAGTTTAATTTTCGGACAAATATTAGTTATATTAGACATGAAATTTGTGTTGATTATGGTTGTCTATTTATCTATTGCGAAATTTGTAAGACTTACAAACATTGTGTTTTAGGTTTTAATTTGATTCGATCCATCTTTGTAAGGTTCGGTTTTATCCCACCAGGATATTGTGTTATTTATGCTATGAAATTCATGATCTTGCTATAGCAAGAATTGAGAAAATCAACTTATGATGCTCCTGCATGATATTTGATGAGTTGTTTAAAGGGAAAAAAGTTGTTTCTAAATGGTGATTCCTTCTAATTTGCTTGATGCTTGATACACAGGTAATTTGCTAAATGGTGTAATTTTATGAGTTACACAAGTTGGGGTTTAAGTTGGACCAACATATTTTGTTATTTATGCTTGATTAGAGGTTTGTTTTAGCTATACACAGGTTACTATTGCATATGGCATACACAGGTTACTATTCATATGGCATATTGCATATGGCATATGAATTCGTGTTGCTTGATAGCCTTTTGTTTGGGCAGGGTCAGCAGGTCTTGGATACCCACAAGAATTTGTCAATTAAATTTGTAATTATTTGAGCTTACTGTGTATAAGCTAATTACATGTTAATTAAGTAAATTTCATATTAGGCTAATTGCATATAGGTTGTTATTATTCACAAATTATGCTAATTGTTTTCACTAAATTGATATGAACATGCATAGTAAAACAAGAGAAAACAAGAGAATACTAATAGATTAAATAATAAAATAATAAATATGGCATTCCTTATGCCCAAGCCTTAACATGCATAGTAAAATAATAAATAGATAGATAGTAATTCATTTGAAATCAAGCAAGCAAATGGACATAGCATTTGTCTTGAGGCCATAAATATGGATTACAAAAAAAAAATGCCAGAATCATAGTCTTGGCATAAACAATAGCTTCCTTAAGGCCATATCAGTCAGTAGCTGTATCTAATTAAACATTACAATGTAAAAATCAACAAAGGTGGATATCAATCCTAAATGACGAGCATGAACAAAAGGCCGTATCTAATTAAACACTACAAATCAATTAACCGGCAACATCGTCTTCAAAAAGCATCTTCAAATGCAATACGAAATTAATTGGCAATTAGTTCCCAGAAATTCTTCGCTTCCTCCTCAATGTATGTCCACATATCATTGTATAAACCAAGCACGAGAATAGCCGCAGTTTTAACACGAACCATGTTCTCTTTGAGTTGCACCGTATATAAATAATTTGTTACTTAGATGTATTCGAAATAATAACTCAAGCATTGATGTTAAAGAAAATAAGTGGTTCGAATTAAGCTATTAGTTTGATTACCTCTCCCTGTAGATTAGGGGTGAAACATTGGTCCATGTCAATCCAATCGATAACCCATACAGCAGCATTGTTGCTTCAAGTAAAAAAAAATTAATCGTATGTACGGCTTACAAGTATTTTTTTGTATATTATTATAAATGGTTCATACCTATGACCACAATTAGGTATGTTGTGTGCCTCTTCAATAGGCCATTCTTTAAACTCAAGTGACCGGCCGATAAAAGTGGTTCCATAAACTCCAGATGTTACCATTTCTTCCAAGGTACGTGACTACAAATTTAAATTGAAAGTGTTATTTAATTAGATGAATAAAGTAATAAAGTAATTAGTTAAGAAAATGCAATTAGATCATGTAAGTAAAATGGCTATCAAGAATATCAATTGTCGATCTTCTTGGTTGGTTTGACGTCGCCTATTCCACTGTGGCTATCAAGATGGTAAATGGTATGAAGTTGCATAGATATCACCATTAAATACCAATGGTTATCTTGAGTGTTGATTGGAACACAAATCTACAAAAAAAAATAAAATGAATTCATTAATATTGGGTGTAAGTTGCTACTTATTTAAATAAAGTTAATCATATTTTTATTAATCAACGAACATATTTGAGCCTCGGATACAAAGGCATCCAATCTTTGCAATAGAGATCAATCAACTGTTCTATGGTTTTCCCCAAGAAAACATCGTCTGCAAATAAGGGTGGTAAATACCACACCGAGCCCCTCTTGTAATTTTCTTGAACCCAAAATGCTCTATGGCATGCTAGTGTTACAATCTGCATTTCATTAATAGATTTGTTAGTGTTGGAACAAAAGAGGTTCTGACATGACTCAATTAAGTTTTGATGATAACAAAAGTATTAATATACAATAGGGTACACTAATTATTTACTCTAAGTGTGCAGATATATAAGCTAAAATTTTATATTCACTATGAGTACATTTGAAGCTCTGAAATGGCAAGCAAATTCTGATCAGAACATGCTCATCAGAAGATGCAAGGTTAAGTCGCGTCAGAAGCTGCATATCAGAAGCTACACTATCAGAAGATGTGTTTGAAGACATCATATTCTGATAAGAGCAGTGAGAGCCGTTTTGTCAGAAGAACATTCTCTGCTACAATGATTGGATTTCATCATCTTCTGACAACCCAAAAGCTGGAGAATCAACCTTATCCTCAGGGATAATGACGTTAGTACTATTGTACGAACTTATTACCTGATTTGGTCGAATCTTTCTCCCCAAGATTTATCGTACACAATCGTTACCTGATATGGTTAAGGACTGTACAATCTCCAGCTGGCGAAATCTCACTGCAACAGATTCAAATTCAAAGACGCTCCACCCTCTACTATAAATAGGAGCTGAATTGAAGTTTTGTGCACGACACTATTGAACAATTTTGAACGAGTTGTTACTCTGCCAAAATCATCCTTAGAACAAAAACAACTTGAATTCAACTTGAACTCATTTGATTATCCAAGACTCAAGCTTCAGCTTCTGATCATTATAGTAGTTGAGCCTTAGATTTCTTTCATTAGGATTCTAAGTTAAGTCTTGTTATTAAGTTGTATTTATTTTTTCATTGAACATTGATTTGTGTATCAGTGTTCATATACTCTGTTTTTCATTTGTAAGTTGTTTGAAGTCTCTTGCGTGTGTGCTTGAGCAAAGGAAGTCTCTTGTAAGGATACTTGAGCATTGGAAGTCTCTTGCCTGTGTGCTTGAGCAAGTGTAATCTCTTGTGATTATTAGTGAACTCCCTTGGAAGTGCAAGGGGACTGGACGTACTCTCGGTTTGTGAGAGGAACCAGTATAAAATCTTTGTCTCTATCTTTCTCTCACTCTTTCATAAGCCTTGTTGATTGTGTTTAGTTTTTATACCGCTGCAAAATCTGATAAGTGTTCAAACTTTGAAGAAATTTTCAAACTACCCAAAACACAATTCAACCCCCCCCTCCTCCTTCTTGTGTTTTTCACACCTTCAGTTAGCTCTATTAGTTTTATTTTTAAGTCACATGGCTGTTCAAAAAAAAATAAAAATTAAGTCACATGAAATTTAAGTTAAATAAATGGTTTGTAAACCTTGTGATTAATCTTCTGTCCTGGTCGGATGGTATCAAAATCATCTCTAAAAGCTTCTAATCCTCTTGATTTTACCAACCTCTTCCTATAACATTAAATAGTTAACAATGTTAAGATGCAAACTACATATAAAGTTATATAAATAAATTTAAGTATATATAAATTTGAAATTTACGATTTGTCTTTGTCCGGGTGATAGACATAAGCTATGGCCTGTAGCTCTGGAAGATCAAGTCTCATGTCTGAAGTTACTGGAAAGTTCCATCGAATACCTTGAACAATATAAAACACAATCAGAATGCTATTTGAACCCCACTAAAACAGTATACAACATCAGTAAAATACCCATCCGGCCCAATCTGTTGCAAAAAAATAAGTTACCAAAATGAGACAAAAAAGGCCAAATCAAGAGGATTACAGCCAAACCCATCAAATAAAATATACCAAACTGCTATTTGAACCCTAGTAAACTGAAATACATTTTTAGTAGACATTATTATTTTACCTTTGGAAGCACACTTCTAAATTTTTTTAAACCAGTGGATGTACTTCCATGCAAAGCTTTCTTTCCTCTCCCTGAACTCGACCCCCTTTTTCCTTGACTACTTGTTGGTGGAGTTTCAAATAGCTTCTTACTAATTCCATGCAACTTTTGAATATCATCTTGCATCATGTTATCATTTGGTACCCTCTTGAAGTTGCTGTTTGGTGAACGCATGGGGTTTGAGAGATCAGATGTCTTTATCAAATTTTCAAGCGCTGTCCAAGCATCAGGAAGTACCGGAATTGGAACGTTTGGTTTGATTTGTAAGTTCAAGTTGTTAACAGTCTTACAAATTCTTTTGTTCATCTCATCAGAATGATATTCATAATCACCATCAGACCAAATCAGATCCGTGTTTGCAGCTTCTATGTCCTTATCCAAGTCTGAGTCATAGTCATTTCCAAGAGACTTACGTTTCCCTTTTGATCCATTTGGCACTTGTTCTTCAGTTGTGTCATCATCAAGATCTATCACATGATTTGTAACTTCAGTTTGCTTCTCAAATTCAGTATCTTTCTCAACATCAGTTTCTATCTCAACATCGGTCTCTTTCTCAACATTATTTGTTGGTTTCGTACACAAAACAACTTCAATCATTTTCAGCGAGTCATGGATAGTGACTGCAGGTCTGGCAAGTGCACCAGTCTATCGTCGAGTAATAATTCACACTCTACGAGTAGAATGAGTTCGAATCCACAGGGATCGTGCCGAAGCTTCACTAGCGTTATTTAAGTTTGAGATAGTTGCATTCGCTTTGGGTTTTTGAAAAGGTTTTTATAAAATTAAGCGTAATGCTTTGCAGGAATATAAATGCAGAATGTATAAATATAGATTCAAGAAATATAGAGGCTATGTATGGTGGTTGGACTCCCTCCCTTCTTCATATTTGGAATGATCGGTGTATAACATAGTTACTTAGATTACGTTCGGCGGTGAATTATCTTTGTTGTAGTAATACCTTACTATTATACGATGTTTATTAAAGTTTCCCTACGTTAACAACTGAGGTACCTACGAGAGCTTAACCTCGATTTGTCACATACCCTAATTACTAAGTGAGTTGTTTATAAACATGCATTATAACCTTCACCAATTAACCTCTTGGTCCTAGTATCGGGCTGTTCATCTTCTAAGTGCTCAGATCACACCTAGTGCATGATTCCTCCTCTAACCGCTCAGTTCACGACTAGTTCATGATGTTACCGTCTCTATACACCTAGCATTATTTACTACGAGTTCCGGACCATATCAAGTCAAAACCTAATATCAATTCTATGGGCGCTCCCGCTTATCCGGCCAGATTACGAGAATACGTTATTAAAGTGCACGAAAGTAAATAACAAACATAATTACTAAATATCATTTATTATATCTTAGACTCAATCACAGACTCCAAATATTCATAGGGGAGTTCATCTTCTCCACCACAACCTAAGGCATAAATATAAAGACTACATATTTAAATTACAATAAAGAACCTAAATACAAAAGCCTAAAGAAACATACCTTGCTGAGTTAGTTTTCCCGTAAGGGGAGAAAACTATGTCCAACAGAGCTCCTCTGAACCTCTCCTTATAGTAGAGAGTGTTCTACTATTTCTGAACGATTTAAACAATGAAAGGGAGGCTCTATTTATATTTTTCATAATGGGCCTCAGCAAGGCATCGCAGTACGATGAAGCCATCATGCTGCGATGTGAAGATTCAGTTCAAATTTATAACTCATCCTGTGCATTTCATCAGCTTGGGTGCCAAGTTACTCCATCGTGTTGCGTTGTGATGCTGTTGGAACAAAAGAGGTTCTGATATGACCCAATTAAGTTTTGATAATAACAAAAGCATTAATGTACAATAGGGTATACTAATTATTTAATCCAAGTGTGCAGATATACAAGTTAATTTTTATATTCATTGGAAGCACATTGGAAGCTCTGATATGGCAAAGCAAACTCTGATCAGAACTTCAAGCCATCAGAAGATGCGTATTTGACTCATCAGAAATTACATATCAGACTCTGATAAGAGCAGTGAGAGCCGTTTTGTCAGAAGAACATTCTCTGCATCAATGATTATACTCTGACATTCCAAAAGCTGATGGAATCAATCTTATCCACAAAATAGTGACGTTTGTACTATTGTACGAACTCTTTACCTGATTTGGATAAAACGTTTTCCCCAAGATTGATTGTATACAAGGTTACCCGATTTGGTTAACAATGGTACTATCTACAGCTGGCGCAATCTCACTGCATCAAATTCGAATCAAACACGCTCCACCTTCGTCTATAAATTGGAGCAAGTTTGAAGCTTTGGGATACAACACTTGAACAATTTGAAAAGAGCTGTTACTCTGCTAAAATCATCCTAAAGCACAAAACTGCAAATACAACTTGAACTCATATTCAAAATCCAAGACTCCAGCTTCAGCTTCTGTTAATTCATTAGTTGAACCTTAGAATTTTGTATTAAGATTCTAAGTTAAGTCTTGTTTCAAAAGTTGTATTTATTTTGTAACTGAACATTGATCTTTATATCAATTGTTCAGACTCTGTTTTTCTTACACTTGTGTTTTGAAGTCTCTTGCCTGCGTGCTTGAGCGTTAGGAAGTCTCTTGTTTGTATACTTGAGCATTGGAAGTCTCTTGCTTGTGTGCTTGAGCAATTGTAATCTTTTGTGATTATAGTGAACTCTCTTGGTAGTACAAGAGGACTGGACGTACTCTCGGTTTGTGAGGGGAACTAGTATAAAAATCTCTGTCTCTATCTTTCTCTCTACCTTCAAAGTTACTCTTGATTGTGTTTTGTTTTTTAAACCGCTGCAAACTCTGATAAGTTTTCCATAACTTAGAAGAAAATTCAAACTACCCAAAACACAATTCAACCCCTCCTTCTTGTGTTTTTCACACCTTCAATTGGCATCAAGAGCCTGGTTCTGTTTTCTAATCACCTAACAGTGAAACAGTTTCTAGTTGAAAAACACTATGACTGAAGGAACTCCAAGTGTGAGCATGAAAGCAGTTCCTCATGACTATGATGTTGAAGATAAGTCAAGCAACAAGGCACCAAAGTTCAATGGAGATGCTTCTACCTTTTCCTGGTGGAATGATAGAATCTACAGTCATCTTATTGGTTTGGATGATGAGCTTTGGGACTTGGTTGAAGAAGGGGTAACTTTCCAAGGACTAGATGAAAAGGGAAGGCTATCTGTTGAAGAAAGAAAGAAGTTCACTCCTACAGACAATAAGCTTTACAAGAAACATCACAAAGTCAAGGATCTTCTCATTGGATGTATAACTCATGATGAATACCTCAAGATCACAAACAAATCTACTGCCAAGAGCATCTATGATTCCTTGTGTTCCACATATGAAGGGAACAAACAGGTTCAAGAGGCAAAGGCTACTCTTCTGATCCAACAGTATGAACTCTTTAGAATGAAGGATGATTAGAATATTGAATCAATGTATTCTAGGTTCAAAATTCTTGTGGCTGGTCTCCAAGTTCTAAAGAGAAGTTATACAACCTCTGATCATGTAAGGAAGATTTTGAGAAGCTTACCTTTAAGGTGGAGGCCTAAGGTAACAACTATTCAAGAAGCTAAAGATTTGGACAAACTTGGCTTGGAGGAATTGATAAGTTCACTCATGAGTCATGAGATTGAACTATCTTCTGATGAGCCTCATAAGAAGCTAAAATCTGTGGCTTTGCCATCTATTTCAGTTTCATCTAAGGCTCTGAAAGCCAAAGTTGTAGAATCTGAAGCAGAGGAATCTTCCATAGATAATCAAGAAGAAGGATCAAATGATGATTTCTTTGCACTCTTGTCCAAGAACTTTCAAAAGTGGTCACTAAGGAAGGGCAAGAATTTTCAAGGCAGAGGATCTGGATCAAGGTACAACACCAGCAAAGAGAAGAAGGATGACACAAAAAATTGTTTCAATTGTCATAAGCCTGGACACTTCATGGCTGATTGTCCTGAACTCAACTCCAAGGGTAAAGGAAGAAAGAGTACAATCAAGAACAAATCCAAGAAGAGTCTGATGGCAACCTGGGAGGATATCAATGAACTATCTGAGGATGAAGACTCTGAGGAAGCAAACCTAGCGCTTATGGCCATTGGTGAGTCAGACGATGAAAATGATTCAGAGTCTGATACTGACGACATTGATGAGGTAATATCTAAAATGTCTAATACTCAAATGACCAAAGCTTTGAAAGATGTAATGGTGAAGTACATGGAAAAGTTGAGTGAGCTAGATTTTTGTAAACAAAAAATGAAGCTACTCAATGAAAATCTCACCCAGACTCAAGCACACTATCAAAAATCTCTTAAAACAATTAAAGTGCTTGAGACTGGATGCAGAGTATGTCACAAACCCTATGATGAGTATGAAATTTCTCTTCAAGAGTTTGTACACCATAACATTGACAAAACTAGGATCACTTCCATAATTCATGGTGGGCTTAGCAATTATTATAAAAGACAAGGACTTGGTTCCCACACATCTTCTGATATGGGGAAATCAAACAACCCTGTCTTGTTAAGCAAGTCACCAGAAGAATCTTATTCAAACTTCACTAAGGGTACATCAGAACCTCTGACTGTGTCTGGTACTCTTGTGACCTTGGAACCACAAGATAAGGTATCATAAGATGATTCATCTTCTGAACCTAAGTCTTCTAAAACCCAGGTTCCCCTCACATCAGTACCCATGTCTACTCAAGTCAAAGCTATTAAAGTACCAAAGTCTGTTGATAAGCGGGGCACCAGTACTTCTAAAGCAAACTTGGTAACTGGTTCTCTGACACACTCAAGAGGAAAGTCTCAAAGACAACACAAGCCTAAACCTTTTTCTAAAGGCTCTGTTGACTTAAGATCTTCTGAGTACACTAACAAGAAGAATAAGATTCTCCGAACTAACCAAAAAGGACCCATCAGAGTATGGGTACCAAAATCTGAAATAGTGTATGCTGCAGGTATGCACCCAAAGAAGAAAAGAAAGCTCTTGGTATCTAGACAGTGGTTGCTCTCGTCACATGACAGGAGACAAACTCTTATTCCACACCCTGAATCTGCAAGAGGGAGGAACTGTAGGGTTTGGTGGCA
The DNA here is from genome assembly GCA_030408175.1 of Trifolium repens. NCBI lineage: Eukaryota > Viridiplantae > Streptophyta > Magnoliopsida > Fabales > Fabaceae > Trifolium > Trifolium repens. The sequence goes on along the minus strand of CP125836.1, from coordinate 47,887,700 downwards.
ATCAGAAAGGAAAGATCACTGGTATAGGTACAATTGATAATTCTTCTTTGTCAATTTCTGATGTTTGGTTAGTAGATGGACTACATCATAACCTACTTAGCATAAGTCAATTGTGTGATAGTAATTATGATGTTATGTTTAATAAGGATTCATGTACTGTAATCAGAAACTCTGATCAATCTATTGTCTTTAAGGGAAATAGAAAAGGCAATGTGTACAAAGTCAATTTTTCTGATTTAAAGGAACAACAAGTGCTTTGTCTTTTGACACTGAGTGATGAAAAATGGGTCTGGCATAAAAGATTGGGTCATGCTAACTGGAGATTAATTTCTAAGCTTAGCAAGGACAATCTTGTCAGAGGCCTTCCAAAAATAAAATATCACTCAGACTCACTTTGTGGTTCCTGTCAAAAGGGAAAAATTGTCAAAAGTTCTTTTAATAACAAGAACATTGTCTCTACTACTAGACCTTTGGAACTCTTACACATTGATCTGTTTGGACCAGTTAGCACTGCTTCAATCAATGGTAAGAAGTATGGATTAGTCATTTGTGGATGATTATAGTAGATGGACTTGGGTTAAGTTTCTGAGAACTAAAGATGACACATATGAAGTGTTTAGCATCTTCTGTATCCAAATTCAAAATGAAAAAGATTCCAAGATTTTGAAAGTAAGAAGTGATCATGGTGGTGAATTTGAAAATGAACCTTTTGAAAAATTCTGTGAAGAACATGGAATTCTCCATGAATTCTCTTCTCCTAGAACTCCACAACAAAATGGAGTTGTAGAAAGAAAGAATAGATCTTTACAAGAAATGGCTCGCACCATGATGCATGAAAACAATTTGGCAAAATTCTTTTGGGCAGAAGCTATTAACACTGCTTGTTATATTCAGAATAGAATCTATATAAGACCTATTTTGAACAAAACAACATATGAACTCTTTAAGGGAAGAAAACCCAATATTTCTTATTTTCATCAATTTGGTTGTACATGTTACATTCTGAATAACAAAGTCCATCTTAAGAAATTTGACTCTAAAGCCTGTAAGGGTATCTTCATTGGATACTCTGAACGCTCTAAGTCATACAGAGTGTATAATTCTGAAACTAACACAGTGGAAGAATTAATGCACGTAAAGTTTGATGATAAAGAGCCTGACGATAAAAAGTCAGAGCCTGTTAAAGATTTGTCAGGTTCTAATGAGTCAGAAGATGAAGCTCCAGAATATGATAACAACATAGAATCTGTAGAAGACTCTGAAACTCAAGAAGATGCACCTTCTGATGCTGCTCAAGAACATCAAACTATTGATGATAACTCTGAAGTGACAGAAATTCCAAGGAACACATTCAAGCACAAATCCTCACATCCTGAAGAGCTTATCCTAGGAAACAAGAATAGTCCAAGAAAGACAAGGTCAAACTTTAGAGATGAAGAATCATTGATTGGATTAGTTTCTTTGATTGAACCGAAAACAACAAATGAAGCTCTCTCAGATGATGCTTGGATAGTTGCAATGGAAGAAGAGTTAAATCAATTCAAGAGAAATGATGTATGGGATCTGGTACCCAAACCAAAGCATAAGAACATTATTGGAACAAAATGGGTATACAGAAACAAATTAAATGAACAAGGTGAAGTCACAAGGAACAAAGCCAGACTTGTTGCACAAGGATACAGTCAACAAGAAGGAAATGACTTCACTGAAACATATGCCCCAGTAGCTAGACTAGAAGCAATCAGGTTACTTTTATCCTATGCAGTCAATAATGGTATTACTCTATATCAAATGGATGTGAAAAGTGCATTTCTAAATGGTGTCATTTCTAAAGAAGTGTATGTCAAAAACCTCCTGGATTTGAAGATTTAACAAATCCGGATCATGTGTTTAGACTAAAGAAGTCACTCTATGGACTCAAACAAGCTCCCAGAGCTTGGTATGAAAGATTGAGTATCTTCTTGGTTGACAATGGTTTTGAAAAAGGACAAGTTGACAATACACTCTTCAAAAAGACCCTTAAGAAAGACATTTTGATCATTCAAATATATGTTGATGATATCATTTTTGGATCAACTAATGCCACTCTTTGCAAGAACTTTTCTAAGCTTATGCAGGATGAGTTTGAAATGAGCATGATGGGAGAATTGAAGTTCTTTCTTGGTATTCAAATAAATCAAACAGAGAAAGGAACATTCATTCATCAATATAAATATATAAAGGATCTTTTGAAAATGTTCAACTTAGAAGATTGCAAACCCATGAATACTCCAATGCATCCTACATCAAGTCTAGGCAGAGAAGAGTCTGAAGGCAAAGTTGATCAGAAGCTGTATAGAGGTATGATTGGATATCTTCTTTATCTAACTGCCTCAAGACCTGATATTTTATTCAGTGTATGTTTGTGTGCAAGATTTCAATCAGATCCTAGAGAATCTCATCTCACTGCTGTGAAGAGAATCTTTAGGTATTTGAAAGCTACTTGTAACATTGGATTACTGTATCAGAAATCCAATGACTACAAGCTGATTGGATTCTGTGATGCTGACTATGCTGGTGATAGAATTGAAAGAAAATCCACCAGTGGTAACTGTCAGTTCATTGGTGAGAATTTAATTTCATAGGCTAGTAAAAGGCAAACCACCATAGCTATGTCAACAGCAGAAGCTAAATACATATCAGCAGCTAAATGTTGTACACAACTACTTTGGATGAAATATCAATTGGAAGATTATCAAATCAGCAGTAACAATATTCCTTTATATTGTGACAATACTGCAGCTATTCACCTTTCTAAAAACCCTATTTTACATTCAAGAGCTAAGCATATTGAAATTAAACATCATTTTATCAGAGACTATGTTCAAAAAGGGGTAATTGATCTCAAGTTCATTGAAACAGAAAATCAATGGGCTGATATCTTTACAAAACCTTTAGCTGTTGAACGTTTTGATTTTATCAAAAAGAATCTGAACATGATGGAAATCTCTGATTAACTTAGACTCTGATGAAAAATTGAGTTTGTGAGAATCTAATAGTAATCAGAAGATGAAGTCATCAGAACCTTCTGTATCAGAAGTTGTGATGAGAACATCTTCTGACAAACTATCAGAATCTGATTAGAAGGTAAAGAGTTCTGGCGCGTAAGTAAAAATCTTTTGTAAAAACCCTTTCGTTTTCTCCTACTTACGTGTCAGTTATTTAAATAATCTTCTAATACACGTGTCTTGTTGCAAGAGGATAAAGAAGTTGGTTAATGATGATTAGCATTTCTAATCCCCATTTGTGGTAAAATACTCTACTACCCTTACGTGTCTGTACTTGTTTTTGCGCGAAAGTTTCTATTTAAACACACTAACTGTTCACATTCACACTTTTGCACTCTCACAACCTACACTTTCATTCTTCTAAAACACAGAGCAATTTCTTTCTTCCTCTTTAGAAACCCTAACTCCCAAATATCATCCATGGCATCCTCATCATCATCAAGCGTTAGCGCATGCATGGTTTTACCAAGAGAATCCAACCCTACTGAGTTCGCTAAGGATCAACAATCATACAAATATGATGAACTAAACATTGCGATTGAGAATCCTGTTGATCTAGAAAGTATTAGAGTAAACGGTTTTCCTGAAGTTGTTCATCATTACAAAAGACAAGGGTTGAAGTACTATTTTGATGTGATGAATGAACCAACCTACACAGAGCTTGTTAAGGATTTCTGGATGAAAGCTTCTGTTATCACAAGAGATGTACATAATAGGAAGATCAGGGAGATGGTTGAAGAGAACCCTGAACTGAAAGGTAAAACTCCTGAGCAAATGGGTTTGAGACCTTTCATTACAACAGAGATTGAATCATTTGTGGCTGGATTCAGAATCTCCATCAGACTCTGTCACATTCTTGAGGCTCTGAAGCTAGAGCGTGGTGGTTTAGTACTCAAGCACACTGATGAAGCTGGTCCTGATGTTGAGGAATATATATTCAAACCTAAGGCTGACCCTAAGGACAAGTTTGAATGGACCAACAACTGCAAGATCATCTACAGGATTTTGATTGACAGTGTCCTGCCCAAATTGGGAGGTACTGATCAAATATCAAGTCTCCAGAAGTTGTTCACATTTCATGTTGCTAAAGGAAACTTTCTGGATGTTGGTAAGCTTATTTTTGATCATCTATGTGTATCTATTCTCTCAAGCAAAGCTATTGTTCGACATTCAAGACTACTTAGCCACATGTTTGCACAATGTGGTTTGTTGGATGCTATCACACCTTACCTTCCAGGCTTAGGTTCCTTTCTGCTAAGTTCTAAGATTGTGAATAGTACTACCTTAAGGTACTTAAAGCTGGTGAAGAATAATCAGATAATCCATCCAACACACCCTCTGCTACTCAGAGATTCTGAGAAAGACATTGGTGAATGTTGGCTTGTACATGTCAGTGATAGTGAAGCCAAGAGGGTTATAGAGGCACATGATGAGTTCTTAAACAAGCTAGGAGCTGATGTAGGAGATGGACAACCTACAAAGCTAACTGTTAGACAAGCAAGGCTTTTGGAACAACCTCTCAGACTTGAACCAGTCAAGAGAAAAGCTGCCAAGAGTCCTGCTGGGAAGAAGGCTGCTAAGACTCAGAAGACTACAGCTCCAAGATCCTCAAAGAAACCAAGGGTTAGGAAGCTTGCATTGATGGATCTTACAGAAGAAGAAAAGGAAGAAGCTGTGATACAGGCAGCATTGGCAAAAGTTGAGGCGTTCAACAAAAAGCAAGAGGCTCTGAAGGATGGTTATGATTGTGGTATTGAAGAGTCTGCTTTTGACAACATGCATAAGAAGCTTCCCAAAAGGAATGATCCTCATAATCTGCTGGATCAACAGACTCTGTATGGTCCTGTACATGCACAAGCTTCAACAAGTACTGCACCTATCATTCAAAATCTGGATGAAGATTCTGATAAGACAACATCACCACCCCCTCAAAAATCCCCCAAACACCATGAAATTCCTATCACAGAAACTCTACCAAACTCTGAGACTGTTCAACCTGTGAACACTCAAGAAAAACCATCAACACCACAACCAGAAAATGAACCACAACCAGATAATCAAACCCAACCAGAAAATGACCCACAGCCAGAAAATCAAACCCAACCAGAAAATGACCCACAGCCAGAAAATGAAACCCAACCAGAAAATGAACCCCCACCAGCACATACTCCATCAGAACATGACCATCAACAATCACCAGAACCTCATCAAGATCAAGTGTCTGAGACTCTTCACTCAGATGAACATGCTCATGAGAAATCCCCACATCATGTGGCTATGGATAACTCATGTGACTTATCTACACCCATTAAGAAACATGTTCAACAAATCAATGAGACCTTGAATCTTGAAATTGTTCAGAAAACCCCTCCTGACCAATCCAATCACCTCAAAACCCTGATGCAGGATCTCTCTATGGACTGCATCTTTGTTCCTCCACACCTACCTTCTAGAATTGCCAATGAACCTCTTGACCAAACCCAGGATGATATCACTAATCTGCTAAAAGCTGTTGACAAGAATCTTAGAAGAATGTCCAGTCAGATTCCTAATAGGTCTATTGATACAACACACATTAACAAAGAGTGTGACCTTATGGAACAAAATCTGGTACTCATGCTTTGTTCTGTCAGAAAGGCTTATACTACAGACCTGGATTTAAGGAATGAGATAGCAAGGAAGAAAGAGGAAGAAAGGCTTGAAAGAGAAAGGTTGGAAGCTGAGGAGAGGGAGAGGAAAAGATTGGAGGATGAACGCATTGAAAGGGAAAGACAAGAAGCTGAGCAAGCTAGGCTAGCAGAAGAAGCTAGAATAGCTGCTGAACAGGCAAGGCTTGAACAAATTGCCAGAAATGCACCAGAATATACTCAACACATATGGGAAAATCAAGATAACTTTCAGAGAAGACTTGATGAGCATTCTACTATGTTGGCTGCAATAATGACTACCCTCCAGAGCATCAATGTCAGATTACCTCCTCAACCTGATCAACCTTAAACCTAGGATTCTATGCACTTGTTCTGTTTATTTCTCTAATATGTTCTGTTATTTTTTTTTGTAACTTGTTGGATATTATTTCTTTTTAAGTACTTGGTTGATTATCTTCTGTGTTCATTATTTATCTGTTTATTTGGTTATCTTTTATTTTATGCTTTCATGTTATGCTTTCATAAATGATTTTGAGACAAATATCAACACGAAGATTTCAAAGCTAAATAAAGAGTTTATTCAATTGAAAATTGTTGATTACATAAGTTTTTATCCAACTTTTCACTTGGATTCTACATCAAAAATAGCTAGTCCTAAATCTAGCTTATTAGAATCTAAGGGAAATGGAAGAATTCAACATTCTCTTTACTTCCTTATTGGGAGATCAATGAGAAGTGATCTCATTGATTATGAAGAGGGGTATTCTTCACTATGAGGAACATATGTACTCAAGAATTCCTTCCAATCAGAATCCCATTCAGATTCTGACTCGGATACGGACTCTTGTTGTTTAGTCTTGGATCTTGTTTGATAATTGACTCTGACAGGAGCAGAAGTTGATGCTTTCATCTTCTGAGGTTTCTTCTTAGACTCTGAGTCTTGTTGAATCTTCACTTTCTTCTTCTTCTTCTTCTTCTTCTCCTGCGCTTTCTTACTTTTGATCACTTTTCTATCCTTATACATTGTTGATTCTTCACAATGAAATGGAAGTGTTGAGTGAAATGACAAAGTTTATGGTCCTTATATAGTGGTTTCAAAATAGACAAGTTCATGGTTTTACGACAAACCATTTAATTGGTGTAGTTGTAACCACCTTGACTGCCTTGAAACTTTAATATTGACCATTTTTTTTCTAACTTGTCATTTATTTCTTGTCAGTTCTATCTTTTTGTTTAATGACAAAAGGGGGAGTAAGAGTTGTTATTAATTTATGAGATGCTAAACTGAAACCAAAATTATTTCTTTTTAATTATGTCTTCGAGCTATAGCGGGCTGGAAAATCACTTCCATTTTTCATACAATGAAGTCGCCATTGACGTTTATTTATCCCGGAAGGGGAAAGGAAAATATCACGAAAACCTTGGTTTAGGTTCGGGAGTTGGTTATGCGAGAGGAATGTATTAGCACACCTCGCACCCCTCGCATCCATCGTACTCGATGGGAACCATTTAGGTGGTTTAAGGTTTGTCTACGCAGGTTTGAATTAAATTACTCTATCGTTGGCTAATCTCTACTTCGTTTCCACTTTAACAAAAAAAAGGTTTTTATTACTTGAGTTTGACGGTTGTAGGAGCCCGCTCCTACGTATTCCCCGGTGCAATGGGAAACTCAAAACTCACGTAGTTCTGGTAAAAAATGTTTGTGTGGTTGGTTGATTTTAAATGGGTATCGTTTATTTCGTATTCCACTGATACAACGACGCTTGTATGCTCAACTTAGAGGCTTAAGCTGTGTGTGTATCAGAGGAATAGATAAAACGCGTATCCATTGTTAAAAAGAAAGTTTGATTAACGGATGTGGCTTAATTCGCATTCCGCTGATACAACGACGCTTGTATGCTCCACTTGGAGGCTTAAGCTGTGTATGTGTCAGAGGAATGGATAAAGCGTATATCCATGTTTTCTGAAAAGAAGTTTAAGTGTGTAAGGGTTAACTTTTAACGCTTGTTTTTGGAATGAGAGCAGCTCGAGTAAACTAGTCAGATGACCGGCTACCGAGACAACCCGGGGAAGAAAGAAGCAGCGGCCAGATTCTCCCTTTTTCATTCATTGATTTGTTACAAAAACCTTTGGTTAAGTTTATTCAGAAATAGTGTCTAAAAGAAAAGACGAGTGTTGGTTGGTTTTAATGTTCATTTTAGAATGAGAGCAGCTTGAGTGAACTAATCAGGGGACCGGCTACCAAGACAACTCAGGGAAGAAAGAAGCAGCGGCCAGATTCTCCCTTTTTCACCCATTAATTATTGCAAAGAGTTTGATTAAATTTATTGAGAAAATAAAGTCAGAAAGAAAGACGAAGATTGGTCAATTTTAATACTGGTTTTAGAATGAGAGCAGCTTGAGTGAACTAGTCAGATGACCGGCTACCAAGACAACTCGGGGAAGAAAGAAGCAGTTGCCAGATTCTCCCTTTTTCATTCACTATTTATTATGAAAATCTTGGATTAATTTGATTAAGAAAACAATGTCTAAAAGAAAAGACGGAACCACAAAGATCGCAATAGTATAAAAGCAGATGCAAGTGGTATAATAACAAAACAATGATGTAACTAATCAAACAATCACAAAATAATCAAAGTATGAATGCAAGTGCTATAATTAAAGATGCATGAATTAAATGACATAATTAAATAATGCATGAATGCAACGATGAATAAACATACATGAAGCAATTAATTAAATATGATGCAAAAATAATGTTGCGAGCAATTAAATAAATATGCATGAGTATGAATAAATAACCTAGCACAAGTGAACATGATTAACCTAAGCTAATTAGAATTAAACAAAATGTTGTGCAAGAGAAAGTGGCCCAAAAGTACTTAGAAAAGTAACTTGGATCACTTAAGCACTTATGTAAATAAGCTAAAAGCAATCAATTACAAAATGAAATATATAAATAAGCTAAAAGCAAAAATAATTAATTCTGAAAGTCCAAACAGAAACTCAGCACCTTAAATTGGATCAACAAGCTTAAAAAAGCTATTGTTCCAATAAGTGCTTTTGAAATAATCTAAAATAATTAATTACGCTAAAATAATTTAATTAAATAGCTAAGATCATAAAATAAATGCTATAAACATGAAGGAAACATTTCTGCATAACAAAATGGTCAAAATAGCTTAAATAAGTTACTTACCAGATAAGTGCTTTTGAAATAAGTTGAAAATCACTTAAAAAATAAAAATCAGGGGGGTGCAAATAATGAAGGCAAGTAAAAACTGGGTGGTGCAGAAAGCACTTCTGGGCTGAAAGCCCAACCCACGCGCTGAGTCCACGCCAAAAAGCTCAGTCAACAAAAAAATGATTCAGTGTGGCGCGCGCATGCAGATCTATCGTTTTACCACCATCAGATCTCACTTAATGAGATCAGACGGCTACGATCATGGATCGTTCGCGCTCGTCAGATGGATCTGACGGCCAGGATTTAAACTTGGCAAAAAAAGCAAAGGACCGGCGTGGGTCATCTTCTCCGGCGAAGAAGAATTTTCTGGTGACAACTCCGGTCACCGGAGTTCAGAAAACTTCACCAAACAGGGCAAATCATACATGGTTTTGTTCGTTTTTTTCACAAGGATCATGAATATGAAATTAGTTTTCAACGAAACATCATAGAAACGCAAAAACGAAGCAAACAAGTTTCAAAGATCAAAACAACAACTCTCAGATTAACACGAATTGGACCAAAACAGCTAACCAGAAAGCATCAGAACATGAAATGGAGTTGAATGGTGTCAAGATTTACCTGAATAGGTCTCTGCAACGTACGATTTGAGCTCACTCTTCTCCTAGCCACCGTAGCTCTTCTATGCTTCAATTCTCTCACTTTCTTGAGCAGAAAATGGGTGATTCTTGCTTCTGGGTGTGTGGTGAACGTGTTTGGATGGATAGTTTATGTGTTTGAGTGAGAATTTTTGATTTTGGAATTTTGAGAAATGAAGAAAAAATGGAGTTCTTAGTGTTACTGTAGCTTCGCCGTTTCTGCCTTGCTTTTCTAACCCTAGGCTCTGAAAAATATGCTGAAACTTATAGGAACAAACTTAGGTTAAGTGATTGGTGATTAGAGAGAATGAGTGAGGGTAAAAATGATATTGAACTTGATTTTTTGTACTATGTTTTTGATCCTCTTATGCCAAACAACAAAAAAAAAATTGATGATGAGGTGTATTAGGAATAGAAGATTCTAGGCTTATGATGATGTGTCAATGATTGGAGAATTTTTGACATTTCTTTTGATTTTTTTTGGAATAAAACAAATTAAAAATAACACATAAAATAATAACATAAAAATAAATATGCAAAAATAAAAATGCATGATGATGAAATGTGATTATGCAACATGGTTATGGATTAAAATGAAAGAAAAAGGATTTAAATTTGGTGTATAAAAAGGTTTCTTGCAATGCAAGTAACTAATTAAAAATAAATAATAAATAAGAAATAAAAATTAATGGAAGGGCAAAATGGTAAATATGGCCCTTTATGATCATGCCATGCAAAAACCATGCAAGAAAAATGATTCCATTTATTTTTGTGCCAACTTTGACTTTTTCAATTAAAAATTGACTTTGTTGACTTTTTAGTCAAAACGTTGACTTTGTTGACTTTTTCTAACAAATGCAAAAGTGTGAAAAATATCATGGGGCAAAATTAGGGTATGACAGTATGATATGATTTTGAGGAAAATATTAGTTGAAATTTGAACTTCTGATACATGGTACGTATAAAAGAAAAGTGCAATTTTGTTTCATAGGTATCAGACTTAGGGGGAGAGCTTGCAAACCTAGCCTCTGAAAGTCTAGTGTATTAGTCTAGTTCAAAAGTCAAATAATTATTTTTAAACTGATTAAATTAATCATTGCTGAACTTAGGGGGAGCTTGCAAAACTCATCAACCTAAGAGATGGTTGATAAATTTTATCAATAACCATTGTAAATTAATACTTGGTTTGTCATCAATCAAAAAGGGGGAGATTGTTGGAACAAAAGAGGTTCTGATATGACCCAATTAAGTTTTGATGATAACAAAAGTATTAATGTACAATAGGGTATACTAATTATTTAATCCAAGTGTGCAGATATACAAGTTAATTTTTATATTCATTGGAAGCACATTGGAAGCTCTGATATGGCAAAGCAAACTCTGATCAGTACTTTAAGCCATCAGAAGATGCGTATTTGACTCATCAGAAATTACATATCAGACTCTGATAAGAGCAGTGAGAGCCGTTTTGTCAGAAGAACATTCTCTGCATCAATGATTATACTCTGACATTCCAAAAGCTGATGGAATCAATCTTATCCACAAAATAGTGACGTTTGTACTATTGTACGAACTCTTTACCTGATTTGGATAAAACGTTTTCCCCAAGATTGATTGTATACAAGGTTACCCGATTTGGTTAACAATGGTACTATCTACAGCTGGCGCAATCTCACTGCATCAAATTCGAATCAAACACGCTCCACCTTCGTCTATAAATTGGAGCAAGTTTGAAGCTTTGGGATACAACACTTGAACAATTTGAAAAGAGCTGTTACTCTGCTAAAATCATCCTAAAGCACAAAACTGCAAATACAACTTGAACTCATATTCAAAATCCAAGACTCCAACTTCAGCTTCTGTTAATTCATTAGTTGAACCTTAGAATTTTGTATTAAGATTCTAAGTTAAGTCTTGTTTCAAAAGTTGTATTTATGTAACTGAACATTGATCTTTATATCAATTGTTCAGACTCTGTTTTTCTTACACTTGTGTTTTGAAGTCTCTTGCCTGCGTGCTTGAGCGTTAAGAAGTCTCTTGTTTGTATACTTGAGCATTGGAAGTCTCTTGCTTGTGTGCTTGAGCAATTGTAATCTTTTGTGATTATAGTGAACTCTCTTGGTAGTACAAGAGCACGGGACGTACTCTCGGTTTGTGAGGGGAACCAGTATAAAAATCTCTGTCTCCATCTTTCTCTCTTTCTCTCTACCTTCAAAGTTACTCTTGATTGTGTTTTGTTTTTTAAACCGCTGCAAACTCTGATAAGTTTTCCATAACTTAGAAGAAAATTCAAACTACCTAAAACACAATTCAACCCCCTCTTCTTGTGTTTTTCACACCTTCAGATGCATCGTGCTGCGATGGGCAGATTTTCTTCAGATTTATTTCTTCTGATTTCTTGGCGAGCAAGCAGCTCCAATCGTGGCACGATGGGAGCCATCGTGCTGCGATGGAATGCTAATTTTCTTCACTTTTTTGGCTTTTTCTTGTCTTTTTGCATCTTGGACTTTGTCTTGATACTTTTTCATGCTTTTGTAGGTTTTCCTTCGTATTTGGGCCTGTCTTGGTCATTTTACTACTAATAATAATACTAAAAATACCGTAGAAATTCCTGTCATCACAATCCCAAACTTAAACTATTGCTTGACCTCAAGTAACATGCTGTCAGACAAGATCGTTAGAGAAATAAGAGATAAATAATAATGATAGGAATTTCACAACCTTTCTTATATTTCAGCAATGGTACCGCTGATTTCTTACCGCCACGATCATGCTCAGTCCTGCTAGGCTCAGGAGACGTCAATAGTAGCAAATCGGACAAATGCCCGGAAGAGTCCATGTCCAACTTTTCTCTCTCTCACATTTGTATTTTTCTCTCATTAATTGAAAGGGTTATCTCTCAATCATCGTACAACCTGCCATTTTACCATAGGCTTGCAAGAACTCTAAGCAACCGGTCAAAATTGAATACACATGTATTATTGGAGGTCTTTTTATGGGTTATAACGTGGCTTAGGTCAAGGTAGGACATTTTTGGGAATAGTAGGCTAAACATTGGAGTTAAGTTCTACTTTGATGTTCCTTTTTGTGTGCGCAACCTGTGTTCCTTTGGGTGCCTTTTGTGTTGGTATTGGAGATGAAGAACCGGATGTGTCTTTGTGTGGTTCTTTTCTATCACTTTTTTTGTGCCCTTTGGCTCTTTCTTTTTCATTTTTTTTGAAGAGACTATTTTTTTAGGGAATTTTTTATGTTTTCACGTCTCTTTTCTTTTATTTTTTTCTTTTTGTACTGATAGTTCTCCGTATACCCACCCCAAACTTAAACGTTGCTAGTTCCATGAGCAACCCCAAACTTATTTTGTTGCCAAGACTTTTTGATAACTATTACCTAACTCCAAAGAGGGTAAATCATTGTTTTTCTGGTCTATAGGCTTGTAATATGGTTTGTCACCGAAACAAAAGGGAATATATTTTTTTAGGGCTCAAATTTGGCTAGCAAAGGATAATAATAATAAGGGTGGCTTGAAAAGGCTTTGGATTATAACAAACAATTGCCTCAATGCATATAATATCAAATTAACCAGTCAGCAGAGAATTAGAGCAAATTCTAGAAAATAAACAAGTGCACGGTACTCTCATTGTAATTCGAAAGAAAGTGGTAATACCGTTTGGAAATATTTGGCTCAAATCCTCACATGGCTTAGGTATAACTGAAATTGAACACTTGTCTCACGAACACCAGCTTCATCACTCGTGTCTCTGTCTCCCGAACTTCGCACTTCGGAGCAATCACATTTGGTTTCTGTATGAAGGTGTGAAATTCGTCTCATCAAGATTTATAACTCATTTCGCCGCCATCTTACCTATAACTGTTAGTCATGCACTAGATAGTAAACAACAATGCAGTTATTTAATTTTTTTGTAAGTTTGAAATAAGGGTTAAATAGATGAAAATGACATGCGGAATTCTAGGCATACTTTATTGAATTGAAAAACTGAATTGAAAATACTGAATTGAAAATACAGAATCAAAATACTTAAATACTTATCCTTGGGTTGCCTCCCTAGCAGCGCTTGTTTAGCCTCTCATTAGCTTGAGGCATTTCCTCCATTACAGACGATAGGTTCGCATGTCTCTCTATTTGTGCTTCTTTGTTCCAGCTTAAAGCACTGGTCATTTTCCCTTCATATTGATTACAATCTCGGCAGGACCAGGTCTGTTTCACCATATCCTCAACTATCCGGTTGACGACTTATTTACCGGTGCAGCTTCATAGAACACATCAATTTCACCCCAAACTTATATTTGTGCACGTCTTTCTTTTTTGTGTTTTCTTCCTGAGGAAGAAATGGTTCTTCAGAGGTGACTTTACAGCTTGATTCTCCTGATTGAATTATTTCTTTCCTGATGGCCTTTCTCTCTTTTCTTTGTCATCTTCGCCAATGGTTCCTGTGTTCCCGAACCATTTCTGTAAACAGCCCTTTTAGTCTTTTACTTCCTGTGGAAGTTCTAGTCAAATGATCCGTCTGACCATTGAATTTTTGTAGCAGCTTTCTCTCTTGTAATGTATTCCATCTCTCATCACTTTGAGAGTTTTCCTGTAAGAATGCTGTCTTTAATTGGCTGTTTCCAGCCTTTGTGATTCCTAGTGCCTTGAGTACCTGTCTGCATGCACTTTAAACAAAAAACCTCAGTAGCACTGAGATAAATATTTTTTTGTGAAACTATTTTTGGTTTTCTCATGTGTCTTTGTCACTATGAAAATTCCAGGGTAAGTGAGGTGGATCACAACGGATCGCTTGGAGACCTTGACTTATCCTTAGCCAGAATTTTCACAGATTAAAATCCACAATCATCAACAAGATTTTTGATTTTTTTAATTTTTTTTGTATTTTTGATTTTTTTTTTGACAAACTTAAATAAATCTAGTAAGGCTTTGTAAACACAATCCCCGGCAACGGCGCCAAAAACTTGACTGCAGGTCTGGCAAGTGCACCAGTCTGTCGTCGAGTAATAATTCACACTCTACGAGTAGAATGAGTTCGAATCCACAGGGATCATGCCGAAGCTTCACTAGCGTTATTTAAGTTTGAGATAGTTGCATTAGCTTTGAGTTTTTGAAAAGGTTTTTATAAAATTAAGCGTAATGCTTTGCAGGAATATAAATGCAGAATGTATAAATATATATTCAAAAAATATAGAGGCTAGGTATGGTGGTTGGACTCCCTCCCTTCTTCATATTTGGCATGACCGGTGTATAACATAGTTACTTAGATTATGTTCTGCGGTGAATTATCTTTGTTGTAGTAATACCTTACGATTACACTATGTTTATTAAAGTTTCCCTACGTTAACAACTAAGGTACCTACGAGAGCCTAACCTCGATGTGTCACATACCCTAATTACTAAGTGAGTTGTTTATAAACATGCATTATAACCTTCACCAATTAACATCTAGGTCCCAGTATCGGGCTGTTCATCTTCTAAGTGCTCATATCACACCTAGTGCATGATTCCTCCTCTAACCGCTCAGTTCACGACTAGTTCAGGATGTTACCGTCTCTATACACCTAGCATTATTTACTACAAGTTCCGGACCATATCAAGTCAAAACCTAATATCAATTCTATGGGCGCTCTCGCTTATCCGGCCAGATTACGAGAATACGTTATTAAAGTGCACAAAAGTAAATATCATAGGGGAGTTCATCTTCTCCACTACAACCTAAGGCATAAATATAACGACTACATATTTAAATTACAATAAAGAACCTAAATACAAAAGCCTAAAGAAACATACCTTGCTGAGTTAGTTTTCCCGTAAGGGGAGAAAACTATGCCCAATAGAGCTCCTCTGAACCTCTCCTTATAGTAGAGAGTGTTCTACTATTTCTGAATGATTTAAACAATGAAAGGGAGGCTCTATTTATAGTTTTCGTAATGGGCCTCAGCAAGGCATCGTAGTACGATGAAGCCATCGTGCTGCGATGTGAAGATTCAGTTCAAATTTATAACTGATCCTGTGCATTTCATCAGCTTGGGCGCCAAGTTACTCCATCGTGCTGCGTTGTGATGCATCGTGCTGCGATGGGCGGATTTTCTTTAGATTTATTTCTTCTGATTTCTTGGCGAGCAAGCAGCTCCCATCGTGGCACGATGGGAGCCATCGTGCTGCGATGGAATACTAATTTTCTTCACTTTTTTGGTTTTTTCTTGTCTTTTTGCATCTTGGACTCTGTCTTGATGCTTTTTCATGATTTTGTAGGTTTTCCTTCGTATTTGGGCCTGTCTTGGTCATTACTACTAATAATAATATTAAAAATACCGTAGAAATTCCTGTCATCAGATAGCGTCAAGGGAGGTTTGTTGTCCACGAACAATCTTTGAAAGTTCTTCAACACCAACACTGTGTTGTTCAGTCATGCAAGTTTTGAGTTCCTATAAAAAATTATACGTCGATATCAATATCATTGACGGAGCGATAAAAGTTAAACATTAAGGAAACAAATAACGAAATACTACGTACAGTTAAGGATGTCTTCACTTCCACAACGGTTTGGAGTTGTTCAAAGTGAGTAGAATATTGACAAACACACCAATCTTTCAGATCCTACATAAACCATACTTTGTTTTTAGAAAAGTTTACAAAACAAACGATACTAAAGAACAAAACATGATGCAAGATGTTGGGACGTACCGCTATTGCTTGTACAACAACGTTAACCACAATTGTGAGTTCTCTAACTGAGCGAGCTAGATCAAGTGGTTCCTCAGCATTTCCATTGATATGAGTTTCTTCATGTTCTTGCTGGATGTTTTCGTTCTCCATCATAGTTTCCAAACACTTACTTTCCAAACACTTGCAAGAATGACACTTACTTTTTACTTATTGTACTATATATTTACAATCACTTATGTTATGATAATATTTTATTATTATTTATTCAATTGATGTAAGGTTTCAATCTCCCTCCAAAATGCTGCAATACGGTTTTATTATTTTTAATCATTTATTCATTTCTTGTAAATGACATTTCATTGAGATTGGACATACAAAGGAGCATTAAATGTTCATAGGAGCAGCAGGTCTATTTTTCTTGTTTGGTGTATATTTTAATAAAAAAAGATTATATTTTAGCTTCTTACTTTATGCTTTATTCACAAAATGTGGTTTCAGGTCAAATAGTCAACAATCCTCCTCTTTAGAAATATGGTTTCACAAATAATTAAAATACGTTATATAATTAAAATAAAACATTTCTAGTATATAAATTAAATAAAAAAACATTAATTAAATTAATCAAGAATTTTGGAATCATTAGACTTGACAGAATTTAAAAACTTAATTTCGGCCAACAAAGTTGCATTTTCTAATTGTAGTTGATAATTTTCATCGGCCATCTTCTCCAATTGATCCTCCAATAAAATAACATTATAATAAATGTAATCAACAAGTTTATGGCCAATTGATGATAACAATCTTCGAAGTAACAATGTCGCAACCTTGTCACGTGCTTTCTCGTGAGTTCTTGCAAAATCACCGAGACAAACTTTTGGTTTACCGATTGCCGGTGTCGTCAATGATCCTCGGTATCTGTAATACCTTTTACCATCAGTATCATCTTTGTGGTCATGCAACACATATAAAGGTTGTTCAATACGATATCTAAAACATGCAAATTAAAGCCATTCTTGGATATCTTTTTTCATTAACACATTCATTGGTTGTTCTGGAATTATTTTTTCACGGCCTAACAAAAAATTAATTTCAAGCTATATGTTCACTCTAGTTTATTATACAATAGTAAGAACAAACAAATTTAAATATACATTATTTGTAAAAAAAAAAATATACACTACGACATGTTTTTGCTGACATTAGTAAAACTAAAGATTCAACATACTAACCTTCATCATTCAAAATATTGCTCAAAATTCCATTTACATATCCACACCCATCATCAATCTGTGCTTCTATATTTCTCTTACTTTGTAACGATGTTTTGCAATTAACATTATAAGCATCCCATGAATTCTTACCGTCTCTAATTGAATCATACAATCGCACAACACAATCTTTATAACCATTTGCCTGTGCATAACAATCTATCCAACTGGTATATATTCCACTTTTGTGACCATTGTAAACAACATAGCATTTTTTCTCCATGAATGTGGTTTCGAGAGGTTATACCATTCATAAGAATGAAGCAAAATTCATAAGAATGAAGCTGCTATATATATAGAAAATTGACATTAAATTTATTGGTTGTACACATTTAATGAACTTATTATTGTATAAGCCAAACACCAACCAACATGGTACGTCCAATTATTCTTTTCTTTTTTATTTATTAATTGGCTAATTTATTAATTGGCTATTTAATTTACTTTTCCCACTAACATATCTCTACTTTTTAGAATTAACTTTTGTTATTGTTATCTCTATCCACTTTTTAGAAGTATAGGAAAAGTAAACTGGCATTTCAGCAACTACTGTCTCCATATTGCAGCACAAAACGTGTAAAACAAATAACAAGGACACTTATCCATAAAAAATAATATAAAAAGGACACTACAAGGACTGCTGAAAGCGACGTGTCCTACTACAAATGACACACATTACAGCTGTTACTGTAGAGGTCAGCAAAGACTTTAGCTTTAGTCACAACAACTATGTAGTTGCTAAGGCTATGCTATCTTCCTTTTCCCAAACACAAAGACATAAATTAAACAACACTTAATTAATCTAATCTTATATTAATAACTAATAGTGACTAAATCAACACTTAATTAAACAAGTAATTAACAACTTTCTTCAACCTCCATCACAATCTGGGCTCACTGTTCATCTTCTAAATGTTGTTCTTCAAATGTGGTTGCTAATGAATACCAACACCATCACAAACATAACTTCAAAAATGCCATAATTCAAGGACCCAATTATTTTCTTCCTTCCCTGCAGATCTATCTTCAACGATATCAGTTCTTGATCAAACTCCTTTTTCAAATCAGACAACTTTTCATCCAATTTTTTTTTCAAAGCAGCAATACCATTGTCCAATTCAAATTTGATAGTAGCAAACTCCTCTTGTATTCCTTCTGTCATCCCATCAACTAAGTCTTCCATCTTCTTCAATTCAGATTCCAACTTACCAACTCTTGAATTTCCATAAGGATCACTATTTGGACTCTGTTTTTTCAATTAACATCATCTTCCATTGGTTTGCACCAACCAACCCATTTGCATTTGTCTTGCTTACATGAATAATACAACCGATTTGGGTTTTGCTTACTCAAAGAAATCTTGATTTCTGAAACATAGTTACATTGGCAATTCTTGTTTGCGTAGCGGATCCAAGTATCTCGTGAAGCACTGCCACTGTTGCAAGAAGATGCCATGGTTACTCCTTTAAGCTGAATCTAATATGTAAAGGTTAAAAATCAAAAAAGTTTAATTAGATGCAACATATTTTGAATCGAACTTAAAATTAACAAAATCAATTTGGGGAATATCGAACGAATTAAGGATTGGATAGGAACAACTTACAGAGTTCAAACTTCTTCGTGAATATAGAATCCTAAAATACAGAGTTTAAACTTTCCTTCAGTTAAACCAACTTGCTATATTATATAGAATATAGAACCCTTGTAACCCTTATAACCCTAGTAACCCTTATAACCCTGGTAACCCTCATAACCCTCAAAACCCTTGTAACCCTCTCTAACAATTTTTATTGTAACTTCTTAAGCGACTAGACCTAAATTGTAAGTGCACCAGTTCATCCTCATGTTTTAATAATTGTCAAAACACATGAAAATAGAGTAGAACATATTTTGGCAATATTACAAATGACCTGACAGCGAAAAACTATTTTTCAACCTTGAAAAATTGATTTTTAGGTATTTTGTATCGATACATAATCATTTGTATCGATACAAATGTCCTGAAATTACTTCAGACTGATTTTGTGCATTTTGTATCGATACATATATCACTTGTATCGATACAAATATGTCTCTCAGAGGCAGAGAGTCACCTGTGTATCGAATCATGCTTTCATGTATCGATACACACCTGTATCTCTCAAAAAACCAGATGGTGCATGATGTATCGAATCATGGTTGCATGATTTGTTACATATCAGTCAAGATTTCAAGAAACTGATATATGTATCGATACACATACGTGTTTGTATCGATACATAGGTCAAATTTTTCAAATTTGAACGCTGGTCAAAGGGTTTGTATCGATACAAACCATCATTTGTATCGATACATGTCTGCTGAGTTTTGCCTAAATTTGCTCAATTCTATTTTCTCTTTAAATAGCAACGTGTTTGTTCATTGTAAATGAGAGAAAACCAGTGAGAAAGTGAAATAGCTTTGAAAAACTCTTTGGGATTCAAATTGGGGAAAAATTTGGATCAAATGGGTTATTCTTCACAAGATCATCATCTTCCTTCAAGTTGCAATTAATTGAAGATTGAGTATGGGATCATTCGAATAGAGATTGCACATTTGATCGATAACGTTCGATACGGCTTGCGGTGAATCAGAGACGTGATCGAGTTGGTTTGTGAAGAAGGTTTGGGTTTCTCTCAAGGGTTCAAGATTGTGCGATATCTTGGAGGATCAACAACAAAGAAGCGAGGTACTCAGCTGGACGATCGGTGCGAGGATTTGCGCACGGGTTCGGATCGTTGGAATCAGAGGGAGAAGTTTCATTGGTTGTTGAGGTTTATTCGCATAGTTTACATTTGATTCAATATAGGTTTATTGGAGTCGTTTGTAAATTGTGCACTTGTGTTCATCATTTTTAATCAATATACTCTCAAATAACCCGTTTGGTTATTTGGGGGGAGACGTACCCGGCCGACCGCGAGGACGACACGAAAGCCGGGGAACTCCCTAATCAAGTGTTTGTGTCTTTCTCTTTCAATCTTTTATTTCACGCAATCACTTTGATTTGTGAGTCAATTGAATTTTCGTATTCGTACGTGTGTATCAAAATTCAATTGACATATCTTGATTGTGATTGGATTAGATTCAATACTAAGTAACTTGCTTGGGCTGTTTTTAATTGGAGCGTTTAAATTCGATTAATTTGTACACGATCATTTCTAAGTCTTTTCATACGTTCAAAGGCTATACTACTTTTTCAGTGATCAATCGGGTGCAAAGAGACTACCGATCCGGTGGTGCTTCCACGCGTATCTTTTAAACTAAATATTTTTAAAAACCGACATTGTTTAAAAGGGCCACTTATTCAACCCCCCCCCCCCCTCCTAAGTGGTAGCCAAGTAGTCTAACAAGTGGTATCACGATCTCGGTTCAATTTTGTTCACAAAATTCGGTGGATTGTGGCAATTATTAGAAAACATGGCTTTTGCACCTAAAGGGGCGTATAATAGGGCACCTATATTCAATGGAGATCATTTTGATTATTGGAAAAGTAGTATGCGGATTCACATCAATTCTTTTGATGGTGAAGTGTGGAATGCTATTGAGACCGGTCCGTTTGTTCCGACAATCACCGATCCTAATGGCATTGTCACCAATAAGCCTATGGCACAATGGACGGAAGATGAAAAGAAAAAGGTCAATTACGATGCAAAGACACAAAACATACTTATTTCATCCCTTGGGATTGAACAATTTTATCATGTGTCGCATTGTGTATCAGCCAAAGAAATGTGGGGTACTAATGAGGTCAAAATATCGAAAATAAACACCTTAACTTAAGAGTTCGAATTGTTCCATATGCAAGATGGTGAAACCACTGCGGATATGCAACAATGATTTGTGAAAATTACCAACAAGTTACATGGTCTAGGTAAACCAATCACTAATCAAGATGCTACTAATAAGATTTTGAGATGTCTTAATAGGTCATGGCAACCAAAGGTCACCACAATCAAAGAAGCGAATGATCTTACAACTTTGAGTCTCACAACCTTATTCGGTAAGCTAATGGAACATGAACAAGTGCTTAATTTGTTGGAAAAGCATGAGAAAGGTGGGAAAAAGGAGAAACACAACAAAAAGGAAAAAGAAAAGGATAAGAGGTCCATTGCTCTAAAGGCCTCCACATCCAAGTCCAAAAAGGTTGAGCAAGTGGAAAGTAGCTCAAGCGAAGACGATTCCGATGATGAGGAAATGGAGCTCATCGTTCGACGCTATAATAGATATGTGAGAAAGAATGGGATAAGACATTCCGATGACAATCTTAAGAAGTTTCAGAAAGATAGTGGTTACCGCCGGAAGAATGAAGATGCTAGGTACTCCAAGAAAGGGATATGCTATGAGTGCGGCCAAGTTGGTCACTACAAGCCGGATTGTCCTAATCTCAAGAGAAAAGAGAAGGAGTCATCTTCAAACAAAAGGAGGAGCAAAGGAAAGAAAGCTTATGTTGCATAGGAGAGTAGTAGATCTTCATCTCATTCATCATCAAGCTCTAGTTCAAGTGATGAAGGCGAAGTGGCTAATGTATGCTTCACAACTCATCATCACAAAAAGAAGGATAAAGCTCCCAAAAAGGTAAACCAAAATCCCTCTAGCTCATATACTTCGTTAGAATATCATGATTTGCAAAGTGCATTTGAGGACCTATGTAGTGAAACTAGGAAAGCTTTCAAATGATTAAAAGAAATTATAAAAGTTAACAAAGCTCTTGAAAAGAAAGTTTCCAAAACGGAAGAAGAGTTGAAAGCTTTCAAGGTATCATTATTGGAAAGGTCAAGTGCAAGCCATGATAATAGTAATATAGTTGGTTGTGATAATTGTATCACTTTGTCAAAAAATATTAAGAATCTCAAGGACAAAGTGAAAGATTCATCAAAACCTAGAGTCTCTCATCAAGTTGATCCAAAACATTTTCAAAACACTTTGAAAGTCAAAAACAAGTATTCTAAACATTTCAAAATGGATCAAAAGAAGAGTGACTCACATATCGTTTGTCATTATTGTTGTGACAAGGGTCATACTATTGCAAAATGCCATGCTCGAAAAGTCTTGGTACCAAAAGGCAAATTGCAATGGTTACCTAAGTTAAGCAATAATGTTGCTACTAACCAACTATGACCCAACATGAGTTGGGGACCTATTTCAAATGTCTAAGTATGTAGGGAAACGTCTTGAACCATTGACGAAAGACACCGACAACAATGGAGTTCAAGACTTATGAACAAGGAAAATGATGAGAAAAGCTTCAACTCAACACTTACAATGTTGTGGAAATTGATCACTTCCTACACTTAACACTCAAGGGAAGATTCTATTCTCTACCTTTTCCTTTATATTCTTTTTACTTAGCATTTGTACATTGGTTCATATACATACAACTTTCACCTTAATATGATATTTGCTTTGATAGTTGTCTAATCCTTCATTTCCAAGAATTTTGCTCAAAAATATTTATAAGTTTTTGAGACTCATACGTCTTAAATGGGGATTTGACAAAAATCATTACAATTTCCATATTAAGATTCATACTTGGTTTGTATATGTTTATTTTGTTCTTATATGTGACTTCGTGTGCATACATAGACATATATTTTCATATGATTAATTTTGGTACGTTGATTCATTTATGTGGATATCTTATCATGCATATATGGTTTAACATGTGTTATCATGTTATAATGTGCTTTGGTATTGTTTTTGCTCACATACATAAGTATGTACCTTGTTGATTATATGTGTTTCATACATACATGTTATTTGGAAGTCATAAAAATTACTTTTCAAACTTAATTTTAATGTTGTCATGTTTGGACAACATTCATTATGGTTTTGTATGACTTGTTATTTTGGATAATTTTGTTTGTATGGATAATCATGTTATGTTTATGCATTTGTTGCATTGGTTTGTTTATTTCGTCCCATATTTGGATATGTTACTTGATTAAAATGTTGATGTGTTACGATACTCATGCGTTGGTTTTGGTTTGTTATTCTACATTCCATGTTTGTCATGATATTTGATATTCGTCATTGATATATTTTGGCATATCTTTGTATGTATTTATTTGATTAGGAAACTTTATCATATAGTGCATTTCGACAAATGTAAGTGCACGATATGACTATGGTTAAAATTGTTTGAACTTGATACTTCTAATGAGCTCTCTTCTTCTTTTTGATATTGTCAAAGGGGGAGAGATTTGGATTGCACAAGCTAAGGATGAATAGCTAAAGAAGTCTTGAAAATTATCAATGAAAAACTGGCACACCAGTATAAGATGTTGTACACGATGTTACAACACTTTTACCAGCTTTAATAGACAAATTATAAAACAGTAAATAGTGCTGAAATAAACAAAACACAATGATTTGTTAACCCAGTTCGGTGCAAACCGCAACCTACATCTGGGGGATACCAATCCAGGAGGAAATCCACTAATAGCCCTAGTTAAATGTCTTACAGTAAACTCCTCGTTTACAACTTATCACCTAGCAACTATCCTTATGTCCTTCTACCTAGGAACTCCTAGGTATGAGTTCCCAACTCACTCCGTAAGCTCAACAGTACAGACAACACTGTTGTTGATTCAATCACTATGGTGGAGACACTCTCCTAGACACTAGATCACTTTTACCTAAAGGCTTCAAGTGACACACAAGCACTAAGATCCAAACTCCTTGCTTAAAAGCTTTGGAGAGGACACACACACAATAACTATCTCCTTGCTTAAAAGCTTCAGTGACAATTATGTTTACAACTCAATAAACACACAGTCCTAAGCTTGCATCAATAAGACACAAGAAAGGCTCACAAAATAACACAAGCAAAAAACCCTAAGACGGCTAAACTCACGCTTGAACACTTGCCTTCATTAGGTTTTAGTCCTTTAATATATAGCTGGTAATTTGGGCTTCAGTAGCTTGCCCACGAGAAACATCCAGCTCACATAAAATAAAATAGAACCATATCTTTAAAAGATTTGATATGTTTTTAAAATAAATCTTCACAATAATTCCTAAAACAATCTTTAGACAAAAGATCTGTTTAGAAAATAAAACCTTCCTTGATGCACACGCAAAGAACCGATGAAAGAGAAAAGATCTTATCAAAAAATAAAACTCGCGCGCATTAAATGATACCGCCAACTGGCGCGCTAACGTCAGAACATGATGTTGTAACATTACATACCACATCCTACTTAAACATAGTTTTACCAAAATGCAGCCAACATCAAATAGTCAACAATCAACAATATCAAACGCATTATGGCATCAACTCAGGGGGAGCGTGCTTATTGTTAGCCTTGGTGTAAATGCGTCTGTATACATATTGCTATTTTATTTGCATATTAGGTATAGGCTTAGTTAGCTTATGCAAAGTTTTGACAATTATCAAAAAGGGGGAGAATGTAAGTGCACCAGTTCATCCTCATGTTTTAATAATTGTCAAAACACATGAAAATAGAGTATAACATATTTTGGCAATATTACAAATGACCTGACCGCGAAAAACTATTTTTAAACCTTGAAAAATTGATTTTTCGGTATTCTGTATCGATACATAATCATTTGTATCGATACAAATGTCCTGAAATTACTTCAGACTGATTTTGTGCATTTTGTATCGATACATATATCACTTGTATCGATACAAATATGTCTCTCAGAGGCAAAGAGTCACCTGTGTATCGAATCATGCTTTCATGTATCGATACACACCTGTATCTCTCAAAAAACCAGATGGTGCATGATGTATCGAATCATGGTTGCATGATTTGATACATATCAGTCAAGATTTCAAGAAACTGATATATGTATCGATACACATATGTGTTTGTGTCGATACATAGGTCAAATTTTTCAAATTTGAACGCTGGTCAAAGGGTTTGTATCGATACAAACCATCATTTGTATCGATACATGTCTGCTGAGTTTTGCCTAAATTTGCTCAATTCTATTTTCTCTTTAAATAGCAATGTGCTTGTTCATTGTAAATGAGAGAAAACCTGTGAGAAAGTGAAATAGCTTTGAAAAACACTTTGGGATTCAAATTGGGGAAAAATTTGGATCAAAGGGGTTATTCTTCACAAGATCATCATCTTCCTTCAAGTTGCAATTAATTGAAGATTGAGTATGGGATCATTCGAATAGAGATTGCACATTTGATCGATAACGTTCGATACGGCTTGCGGTGAATCAGAGACGTGATCGAGTTGGTTTGTGAAGAAGGTTTGGGTTTCTCTAAAGGGTTCAAGATTGTGCGATATCTTGGAGGATCAACAACAAAGAAGCGAGGTACTCAGCTGGACGATCGGTGCGAGGTTTTGCGCACAGGTTCGGATCGTTGGAATCAGAGGGAGAAGTTTCATTGGTTGTTGAGGTTTATTCGCATAGTTTACATTTGATTCAATATAGGTTTATTGGAGTCGTTTGTAAATTGTGCACTTGTGTTCATCATTTTTAATCAATATACTCTCAAATAACCCGTTTGGTTATTTGGGGGGAGACGTACCCGGCCGACCGCGAGGATGACACGAAAGCCGGGGAACTCCCTAATCAAGTGTTTGTGTCTTTCTCTTTCAATATTTTATTTCACGCAATCACTTTGATTTGTGAGTCAATTGAATTTTCGTGTTCGTACGTGTGCATCAAAATTCAATTGACATATCTTGATTGTTATTGGATTAGATTCAATACTAAGTAACTTGCTTGGGCTGTTTTTAATTGGAGCGTTTAAATTCGATTAATTTGTACACGATCATTTCTAAGTCTTTTCATACGTTCAAAGGCTATACTACTTTTTCAGTGATCAATCGAGTGCAAAGAGACTACCGATCCGGTGGTGCTTCCGCGCGTATCTTTTAAACTAAATATTTTTAAAAACCGACATTGTTTAAAAGGGCCACTTATTCAACCCCCCCTTCTAAGTGGTAGCCAAGTAGTCTAACAAGTGGTATCACGATCCCGGTTCAATTTTGTTCACAAAATTCGGTGGATTGTGGCAATTATTAGAAAACATGGCTTTTGCACCTAAAGGGGCGTATAATAGGGCACCTATATTCAATGGAGATCATTTTAATTATTGGAAAAGTAGTATGCGGATTCACATCAATTCTTTTGATGGTGAAGTGTGGAATGCTATTGAGACTGGTCCGTTTGTTCCGACAATCACCAATCCTAATGGCATTGTCACCAATAAGCCTATGGCACAATGGACGGAAGATGAAAAGAAAAAGGTCAATTACGATGCAAAGGCACAAAACATACTTATTTCCTCGCTTGGGATTGAACAATTTTATCATGTGTCGCATTGTGTATCAGCCAAAGAAATGTGGGGTACTAATGAGGTCAAAATATCGAAAATAAACACCTTAACTCAAGAGTTCGAATTGTTCCATATGCAAGATGGTGAAACCACTGCGGATATGCAACAACGATTTGTGAAAATTACCAACAAGTTACATGGTCTAGGTAAACCAATCACTAATCAAGATGCTACTAATAAGATTTTGAGATGTCTTAATAGGTCATGGCAACCAAAGGTCACCACAATCAAAGAAGCGAATGATCTTACAACTTTGAGTCTCACAACCTTATTCGGTAAGCTAACGGAACATGAACAAGTGCTTAATTTGTTGGAAAAGCATGAGAAAGGTGGGAAAAAGGAGAAACACAACAAAAAGGAAAAAGAAAAGGATAAGAGGTCCATTGCTCTAAAGGCCTCCACATCCAAGTCCAAAAAGGTTGAGCAAGTGGAAAGTAGCTCAAGCGAAGACGATTCCAATGATGAGGAAATGGAGCTC
Organism: Trifolium repens; assembly: GCA_030408175.1. Classification (NCBI taxonomy): domain Eukaryota; kingdom Viridiplantae; phylum Streptophyta; class Magnoliopsida; order Fabales; family Fabaceae; genus Trifolium; species Trifolium repens. The sequence goes on along the minus strand of CP125836.1, from coordinate 47,860,415 downwards.
TTCGTTCGATGCTATAATAGATATGTGAGAAAGAATGGGATAAGACATTCCGATGACAATCTTAAGAAGTTACGGAAAGATAGTGGTTACCGCCGGAAGAATGAAGATGCTAGGTACTCCAAGAAAGGGATATGCTATGAGTGCGGCCAAGTTGGTCACTACAAGCCGGATTGTCCTAATCTCAAGAGAAAAGAGAAGGAGTCATCTTCAAACAAAAGGAGGAGCAAAGGAAAGAAAGCTTATGTTGCATGGGAGAGTAGTAGATCTTCATCTCATTCATCATCAAGCTCTAGTTCAAGTGATGAAGGCGAAGTGGCTAATGTATGCTTCACAACTCATCATCACAAAAAGAAGGATAAAGCTCCCAAAAAGGTAAACAAAAATCCCTCTAGCTCATATACTTCGTTAGAATATCATGATTTGCAAAGTGCATTTGAGGACCTATGTAGTGAAACTAGGAAAGCTTTCAAACGATTAAAAGAAATTATAAAAGTTAACAAAGCTCTTGAAAAGAAAGTTTCCAAAACGGAAGAAGAGTTGAAAGCTTTCAAGGTATCATTATTAGAAAGGTCAAGTGCAAGTCATGATAATAGTAATATTAAGAATCTCAAGGACAAAGTGAAAGATTCATCAAAACCTAGAGTCTCTCATCAAGTTGATCCAAAACATTTTCAAAACACTTTGAAAGTCAAAAACAAGTATTCTAAACATTTCAAAATGGATCAAAAGAAGAGTGACTCACATATCGTTTGTCATTATTGTTGTGACAAGGGTCATACTATTGCAAAATGCCATGCTCGAAAAGTCTTGGTACCAAAAGGCAAATTGCAATGGTTACCTAAGTTAAGCAATAATGTTGCTACTAACCAACTAGGACCCAACATGAGTTGGGGACCTATTTCAAATGTCTAAGTATGTAGGGAAACGTCTTGAACCATTGACGAAAGACACCGACAACAATGGAGTTCAAGACTTATGAACAAGGAAAATGATGAGAAAAGCTTCAACTCAACACTTACAATGTTGTGGAAATTGATCACTTCCTACACTTAACACTCAAGGGAAGATTCTATTCTCTACCTTTTCCTTTATATTCTTTTTACTTAGCATTTGTACATTGGTTCATATACATACAACTTTCACCTTAATATGATATTTGCTTTGATAGTTGTCTAATCCTTCATTTCCAAGAATTTTGCTCAAAAATATTTATAAGTTTTTGAGACTCATACGTCTTAAATGGGGATTTGACAAAAATCATTACAATTGCCATATTAAGATTCATACTTGGTTTGTATATGTTTATTTTGTTCTTATATGTGACTTCGTGTGCATACTTAGACATATATTTTCAAATGATTAATTTTGGTACGTTGATTCATTTATGTGGATATCTTATCATGCATATATGGTTTAACATGTGTTATCATGTTATAATGTGCTTTGGTATTGTTTTTGCTCACATACATAAGTATGTACCTTGTTGATTATATGTGTTTCATACATACATGTTATTTGGAAGTCATAAAAATTACTTTTCAAACTTAATTTTAATGTTGTCATGTTTGGACTACATTCATTATGGTTTTGTATGACTTGTTATTTTGGATAATTTTGTTTGTATGGATAATCATGTTATGTTTATGCATTTGTTGCATTGGTTTGTTTATTTCGTCCCATATTTGGATATGTTACTTGATTAAAATGTCGATGTGTTACGATACTCATGCGTTGGTTTTGGTTTTGGTTTGTTATGATATTTGGTATTCGTCATTGATATATTTTGGCATATCTTTGTATGTATTTATTTGATTAGGAAACTTTATCATATAGTGCATTTCGACAAATGTAAGTGCACGATATGACTATGGTTAAAATTGTTTGAACTTGATACTTCTAATGAGCTCTCTTCTTCTTTTTGATATTGTCAAAGGGGGAGAGATTTGGATTGCACAAGCTAAGGATGAATTGCTAAAGAAGTCTTGAAAATTATCAACAATATCAAATGCATTATGGCATCAACTCAGGGGGAGCGTGCTTATTGTTAGCTTTGGTGTAAATGCGTCTGTATACATATTGCTATTTTATTTGCATATTAGGTATAGGCTTAGTTAGCTTATGCAAAGTTTTGACAATTATCAAAAAGAGGGAGAATGTAAGTGCACCAGTTCATTGTTAGCCCATATTTTTACTAAGTAAAAATATGTTCTAAATGTATGATTAAAATAATTATGTTTAATTATATGGTTATTTTGAAAGTCATTAAATGTGTTTGGTTTTCAGAGCCAATAAATTTAGTGATCAATTATCCATGAACATATAGTAAATGTTCTATTACTGAGCATTTCTCTTTGAAACTGCGTATTCTTCAGGATCCTTTCGATTTGGTCGAAGCTTCAGTAGGGTCGAAGCGTTCAGTAGTGCAGAAGAAAAGCATGGACTTAGCGAAATATTCAAGGAAAACATTGTTACTTCGATTTCGATAGATATAACGGCTAAATCAGAAGATAAGAAGAAATTCAAATTCAAATTACGTGTCAAAGACACGCGTTCTCTATGTAGTTTTCTAGGCGTTATTAGCAGTTAGGAATTAGTGTCTATAAATAGTTTAGTTCTGTGATCGAAAAGAGGGTCACAATCATTATACAAAATCCTTACAAAACTCAAAGTACCCATGCTAACGAGAGAAACGAGTTCGAAAAGGAAAATGTATGTTCTGTGTACCATTTCTTTTCTTGTAAACATTTACATTTGAATGCAAATTTACAGTCTTTCATTTCTCTCCCAATCAATCTTTATTTCGACTCTTTCTTTCATTCTGTTTGTTCATTAGAATAAACATTCTTTCTTGTGATTCAAGTAACATAAAAACATACAAACAATATTTATGAATATAAGAACAATGATGCATACTATTCACTTTGAAAACATAACTAAAAGCACTATGTCCCGAGATTTACTAGTTGATCTCTCTTGTAATAATCAAACTAGCGTTGTTTACCAAATTTCACAGTAAACAAATTGGCACGCCCAGTGGGACTGTGTGCTTTGTGTTTAGATTTCTTCAAAGTCTAGTGTATTTAGTTTGTTCTATATTTTAATTTGTTTCCAAAAAGTCTTGTGTGTAGTGTATGCTTTTAAGAAACGGGAAATCACTCCCTGAAATGGTTAAACCACCACCCAGAAATAACCCAAGACAAAACATGAAAAATCCAAACGGAAACAATAATAATAACGGTTCGAATGCATCAACTGCTTCGAGCGTTTCTGAGGCTATAGTCTCTCCCGTAATAAGTGAGATTATACCCAACGCCTCGGGGGCAACAGTTTCTGCCCCAACATCTTCTGTGGTAAGTGCCACAATGACAATGCCAACATCTACAGTGGTACCTTCGACCACTACAGAACCCATTTTGACGCTGTCTCATGCTATGGAGGGAAATTTCTCTCCAAATAGGTCAAATGTTAATGGGGGTGGCGCTGGTTCGTCTACTTTCTCATTGCCTTTTTCCCAATATGTGGGTCAAGGCACCAGTAGGAATTACCCATATGGTATGCCCACCAGTATGATGCAGGGCTTGCAAACAAGCGCATCATTATTCACAAAGTCAGCACCAGGCGTGTTTGTCCCTAATAATCAGATAGTTTCTGGTTCGGCTACTCGAAACGTCAACCCTTCATTAACCAATGCTGCCTTAAATGCTTTGAGGCAACAAATGGATGAAAGTAATCATGATATGGTCAATATGCTAACACAACAAATTGGTACAGTATTTAACCCATTAATACAAAATACAAATCAGAGTTACCAATTGTTGGCCAATCAAATGGGGAGAATTGCTGATTTCTTTGGGGCTCCTCAAGTCCCTAATCAACAAGTTCCCCAAATTCAAAATGTAGTGCCTTTGCAAATTGCACAAGCACCAAATAATGCCATTGTGCCTGCACCAATTAACATGGCTAATCCTGTAAACCAAGTCCAACAACCTGTACCAGTGGTCGAACCACAAATGCAGCCACAGGCTTTGCATCAGGTCGAACCAAATCCTGGAATTGTCTTGGTAAATAGGAACCAAAATGCTGATGATGTAGTTAGAAATGTCCAAAACAATAACTTTGTTGGACAAAATAACATAGCAAATTTGGTCGAAACCATCCTGGCACCGAATGATTTGAACATAGGTATGCACAGGCCTCATTTTGTTTCTGCCTTATCAGAATATGTGCTTCAAACTGAATTACCAAGGGGTTGTAAAATCCCAAAATTTACCAAGTTTGCTGGTGATACTAGCGAATCTACTGTTGAACATATAGCAAGATATTTGACTGAGGCAGGAGATCTAGCAAATAATGAGAATTTAAGGATGAAGTATTTTCCAAATTCTCTAACAAAAAATGCTTTTACATGGTTTACTACTCTCCCTACACATTCAATTTTCAATTGGAATCAATTGGAGAGAGTGTTCCATGAACAATTCTACATGGGACAATCTAAAATAAGTCTCAAAGAATTAGCAAGTGTTAGGCGCAAAACTCCTGAGTCTGTGGATGATTACTTGAATAGATTCCGCTTACTTAAGGCTAGATGTTTCACTCAGGTGCCTGAACATGAATTGGTCGAAATGGCTACTGGTGGCCTAGACTATTCGATCAGAAAGAAGTTAGACACTCAACATCTAAGAGATATGGCCCAATTGGCTGATAGGGTTCGACAGGTCGAACGCTTGAAGGCAGAAAAGGCTAGAAATTCTAAGTACCATAAGAAAGAAAAAGTTGCTTATGTGGAAACACATGATAGTGACCAAGAATATGATATCTCTTATGAGGATGTTGAACAAGGGGAGATAGACTTAGCAGAATTAAAACCTGGTCCCCCTTATACTTGTAAACTTCTAAAACCTTCAAATGGAAAAAATCCTGTTGAACCAAAAAATGATAAATATGTTTCAAAAACTTACACTTTTGATATAACAAAATGTGATGAGATTTTTGATTTATTGGTTACTGATGGCCAAATAGTGGTTCCAAAAGGTGTTAAAATACCTCCATTAGATATGAGAAAGAAAAGAGGTTATTGTAAATATCATAATTTTCTTGGACATAGAACCTCACAGTGTGTACTTTTCAGGGACTTGGTCCAAAAGGCTTTGAATGAGGGAAGACTCAAATTTGGTGAAAAACCCAAAGCCACGAAGGCGGATGCTGAGCCTTCACAAAATGCTGACACTCTCTATGCTGAACCACAGGCTATAATGATGGTCGAAGCCATGGAGATTGCAGAAGTGCAGGTAGAAAAAATCCCTGAAGAGGAATACTTCGAGAAGATGAAGGTAGTTTATCCTCGTGCTGAAGAGGATTTAATTGACTTTCTGAACAGATGCAAACTGGAGAACAAAGGGGTGATGCTTTGTGCCCGTTGCAGCGCTGTTTGTGATAAAGAGGCTACTGTAGGCCTTATGAAGTTCCAACCTGTAGCAAACAGGCAGGGGGCAAAACCAAAACAACATCAGGACAAAGGAAAGGGTATCTTAACTCGACCAAATAACATGTTTCAAATTGATCGAAGGCCTACTTTCCGTCCATCTGGTTCGATCCCTGTGGAGCGTTGGATGCACCAAGGAACCATAAAATTCAACAAAGGTGCAATGGAAGTTGGTGGCTCCAGTGGCACCAAACTAAGCTACTTAGAGGATGTTAATAAATACTCTTACAGAAACAATTATAAGGGTAAGCATCCAATGACAAGGACTCAATGGCGTAGATTCCAACGCCAGAAGAAATTGGCTACAAAAAATTCTCAAACAAGCCAATACAAGGAAGTGGCCAGAAGGCCAGCAAAAGAAAGGATCCTTCCTCCTATGTGTGGTTTCCATATTGCCATCAGAGTATGATGTTCAGTCAGAAGTAACTGAACTCGAAACTGATTTCGAGCAATTAGATATGGCTGATCCAAAGCCAATATGTTACTATGTCATGAATAATGGCTGCATCGAAGAGCAACAGGCTACATTCGAAAGGCCAGACTTAGGCATGAAAAACCATCTCAAACCTCTTTTCATCAGAGCAAAAGTTGAAGGGGTTGGAATTAACAAAGTATTGATAGATGGAGGCGCTGCTGTTAATTTGATGTATTTGTCCATGCTGCCAAAAATTGGCAAATATGACTGTGATTTGTCAACCCACAATATTGTTTTGTCAAACTATGAAGGCAAAATAGGATATTCCAGGGGGGCAATTCAAGTAGACGTTGCAGTGGGTAGCATAGTTCGACCAACTTTGTTCCTGGTAGTTGAATCCAAAGCAAACTTCAACCTACTGTTAGGAAGAGAGTGGATTCATGGAGTGGGAGCTGTTCCTTCTACCCTTCACCAGAAGTTGATACTTTGGAGGGAAGATGGTTGTGTAGAAAATATAGAAGCTGATCAGAGTTTCTACATGTCAGAGGTAGACACCATAACTAAGCTAACCTTTGACAAGCATTTGGCGAATATTGCGCCATGCTATGATAGGGAGAATGCTTTCACACCTTCTGATAATGTGATTCATTCTGCTAAACTCCACCCAACCCAAGGCTTCATATGGGAAAGAGAGGAAATAGATGCTGCATCCTCAGAAGATGGAGTTATACCACCATCTGGGTGGAATATCTACGAAGATTACTATGACTGAGTCCAATGCATGGGCCAGAATTACGGCTTATATGGCCGAAAATAGATTAAATACGGCTTTGGAAGCTGATGTTCAACAAAATATGGCTACAGAAGCCAAGGTCGAAAGTAATGGCACTCCCATGCCACAAACCCAAAGACTTGATTGCATCTATGATGAAGAGCCCTTGGGATTCGAAAGAGATCCACTGAATGAAACTCCAAAGATGCAAGCTCAAGATCCTTTGGAGGAAATTGACATTGGAAATGGCTCAGTAAAAAGGCAAACTTACATAAGTGCTAATATTAGTCCAGATTTGAAAGGAAAATTGGTGCTACTTCTCAAGGAATTTAGTGATTGTTTTGCTTGGGATTACAATGAGATGCCTGGACTCAGTAGAGAAATGGTCGAACTTAAGCTACCAATCAAGGCAGGTAAGAAACCAGTGAAGCAATTGCCAAGAAGGTTTGCACCAGAAATAATGTCCAAGATCAAGGAAGAGATCGAAAGGCTGCTGAAGAGTAAATTCATCAGAGCTGCCAGGTATGTAGAATGGTTAGCAAATATAGTCCCTGTTATTAAAAAGAATGGTACACTTAGAGTATGCATAGATTTTAGAGATTTAAACAATGCTACACCTAAAGATGAATATGCCATGCCTGTGGCAGAAATGTTAATAGATTCAGCAGCAGGTTTCGAATTCTTGAGCATGTTAGATGGTTATTCTGTTTATAACCAAATATTTATTGCTGAAGAAGATGTATCTAAAACAACATTCAGATGCCCTGGTGCTTTAGGCACTTATGAATGGGTTGTTATGCCCTTTGGGTTAAAGAATGCTGGTGCCACTTATCAAAGGGCAATGAATTCTATGTTTCATGATTTTATAGATACATTCATGCAAGTTTATATTGATGACATCATCATTAAATCCTCTTCTGAAGATAACCATTTGCTATATCTTAGGCAATCTTTTGAAAGAATGAGGAAACATGGATTGAAAATGAATCCATTAAAATGTGCTTTTTGTGTGCATGCAGGAGATTTCCTTGGTTTTGTGGTGCATAAAAAAGGCATCGAGATAAACCAAAACAAGACAAAGGCTATCTTAGAGACAAAGCCTCCTTCGACCAAAAAGCAACTTCAATCTCTGCTGGGAAAAATCAACTTCTTGAGGAGATTCATTTCGAATCTAACTGGAAAAGCTCAAGCTTTCTCACCACTACTTCGACTCAAGAAAGATGACCCCTTCAAATGGAATGAGGAGCATCAAAAGGCTTTTGATGACATTAAAGAATATTTAATAAAGCCTCCAGTTTTAATGCCTCCTAGTAGAAATAAAGCCATGAAGTTGTATATTACTGCGTCTGATAAGACAATAGGAAGCATGTTGGCTCAAGAAGATGATAATGGCGTATAAAATGCAGTTTATTACATTAGTAGAGTTTTAAATGATGCAGAAACTAGATATACTGCCATAGAAAAACTTTGTCTTTGTTTATATTTCTCTTGTACAAAACTCAAGCATTATATAAAGCCTATTGATGTTTATGTCTATTCCCATTTCGATGTTATTAAACATATGCTAACTAAACCTATATTACATAGTAGAATTGGAAAATGGGCATTAGCATTAACTGAATATTCATTGACTTATAAACCTTTGAAGGCTGTTAAAGGTCAAATTGTGGCTGATTTTATAGTTGATCATTCTTTGGTCGAAATGCCACAGGATTATGTGGATATTCAACCTTGGATTCTCTATTTTGACGGATCCAAACATAAACATGGAACTGGAATTGGAATTATAATAATTTCACCTACTAAAGTTCCAACTAAGTTTAATTACAAAATAAACGGACTTTGCTCTAATAATGAAGCTGAGTATGAGGCTTTAATTACAGGTTTAGAAATATTGAAAGACTTGGGGGCAAAGAACGTTAAGATAAGAGGTGATTCTGAATTAGTATTGAAACAATTAACACAAGAATACAAATGTGTTAAAGAACACTTAACAAAATACTTTGCTATAGCTGGTTCCTGTAGATATTGAACATGTACCTCGATTAGAAAATCAAGAAGCAAATGACTTAGTTCAAATTGCTTCAGGATACAAGATGTCAAAAGAAAAATTGACACAATTGATCGAAATCAAAGAAAAAATTTACAGGAACCAATTTCTGAACACTTGTCAATGCCAAAACTTGTGGGGGCAGATACCATACCACAAATCAATGGTGAGATGGAAAATCCTACCATACCACAAATCAATGGTGAGATGGAAAATCCCCTTGAAAATTTTCAAATTTTTGCCATTGACAACTTGTCAGATAATGATTGGAGAAAGCCTATAGTGGATTATCTTAGGAATCCAACAGGAAATGTGGATCGAAAGATAAAATATAGGGCTTTAAGCTATATAATTTTTGAAAATGATCTCTTCAAAAAGACTTCTGAAGGAATTTTGTTAAAATGCCTTAATGAAACAGAAGCATATATAGCAATCTCTGATGTTCATAGTGGTACTTGTGGTTCTCATCAAGCAGGACATAAAATGAAATGGCTTTTGTTTCGACAAGGTCTATATTGGCCTTCTATACTAAAAGATTGTATAGAATATGTCAAGGGTTGCCAAGAATGCCAAAGGCATTCAGGAATTCAGCATGTGCCTGCAAGTGAACTGCATTCAATAGTAAAACCATGGCCCTTTAGGGGTTGGGCTCTAGACCTGATTGGTGAAATTAAACCTGCTTCATCAAAGAATCAACGTTATATTTTAGTTGGAATAGATTATTTCACAAAATGGATCGAAGCCACCCCCTACCAAATGTTGATCAAGAGGCAGTCATTAATTTCATACAAAATCATATAATCTACAGGTTTGGAATTCCTGAAACAATTACAACTGATCAAGGTTCAGTTTTTACTGGACGAAAGATGCAAGAATTTGCCCAAGAAATTGGCTTTAGACTCCTAACTTCAACACCATATTATGCACAAGCAAATGGTCAAGTAGAAGCAGCCAATAAAATTATTATTAATTTGGTATAGAAACATATAGCCCAAAAGCCAAGAAATTGGCATAAAACTCTAGACCAAGTATTATGGGCTTGCAGGAATTCTCCTAAGGAATCAACTAACACTACCCCATTTCGACTGACTTATGGTCATGATGCTGTGTTACCAGTCGAAATACATTTGCAGTCAGCAAGGGTACAAAGACAAATGGAAATACCTTTAGACCATTATTACCAAATGATGTCAGATGAATTAGTTGATTTAGATGAAGAAAGACTAAATGCTTTAGAAATCTTAACAAAACAAAAGGAAAGAATCGCTAAAGCATATAACAAAAAAGTTAAGTCTAAGTCTTTTAACATTGGAGAATTAGTTTGGAAAGTTATTTTGCCTATGGACAAGAAAGATAGAGTCTTAGGCAAGTGATCCCCAAATTGGGAAGGACCATTTAAAATTGTTCAAGTTTATTCTAATGGCGCTTATGAAATTGAGGAGTTAACTCCTGAAAAACGTACTTTGGGTATAAATGGAAAATATTTGAAAAAATATAAACCTACATTACTCGAAGTAAAAATAAGTGCAGAATAATACTTAAACATAAAAACAAAATGGCATCTGCAAATTTAAAGTTGCCACAAAATATGGACTTTGTTCAAAAGTTACAAATAAAAATCCAAACAGGATCAAATTCCAGAAATTGTTCGAAAGGGCAATAAACTAAGAAAAATTACAAGTCCCTAGTGCAATCAACATAGATTTTTTTCAAAGTGGCCAGCTCCTTTTCGACCACGAGATTTGAGCTCTCCAAAGACTTGATCTCTTCAGCAAAAACTTCTGCTGAACTGAAAGCTTGAAGTCCTTCCCTGCCTTGCGCGTCAATCAGCTCTTGGGTCGAAGTCCTGGCCTCTTGTTCGATTCGAGCTCTTTTAGTCTCTTCATCAATGATTTTGCGCCTATATCCAACAATCTGTTCTTCCAAGAGCTTAATCTGCTCCTTATAGTGAGTAATATTCTTGTCACATTCTTTAAGCTCTGGGTTACCTTCGTTCAGTTGAGAAGATAACTTATCCACTTCAGCTTGTGCTTTCTGAGCTTTTTCAAAGAACATTGCTTGAGCTTGTTAGTGAGTAGTAAGCCTTGTATCATTTTCAAGTCTTCTCTGCACTGCTTTGGCATACTGGTCTATGATCGAACTGAGTTGAATAACCTTGCCTAGAGTTTCTTCACTCGTCAGGGGGTTATGCAATTTCTTCAGAAAAGCCAAGTGGCTATAAGCACAAGCTGGGTTCTCTTCGATCTGCTTCAATACATCTCTATGAACAAAAGTAGTGGTAAGCTTCAGCAACAGGGAATCTTGGCGCACCATTGAATTAATATATGAATTTGAAGGCGCAGAATCAGTGGTGGTATGCTCGCTTGAAGTGGTATGTTGACTTTGTCTTTTTGAAAGCAAGAGCCTGAGGGTGCCAGCAGGGTCAGACTTCTGCATGTTGGTAAATTCTTCTTCTTGCACGCCAAGACTTGCAGAAAGCCTTGAGGTCGAAGAGACTGAAGCAAGATCTGGGCCACCAGCCTCAGCTTCAGGAATGCCATCAGATTCATTCAAAGACTCCTGGGTCGAACTCGCTTGACCTGATTTGGTGGAGGAAGTTGGAAGAGTGTATTTGACACTTGAAAGGGTTGGCAAAACTTTAGTGCCATTGCCATCAGTACTTGTTTTAGACCCTGCTCTTTCATTTGGCCCTTCTCCTTCATTGGCTTCATCATTTTTATCTTGGCCTGGCATCTCTCTAGGACTTGATTGTTTGTGCACTTGGGGAGTACTCTCTTTCGATTCATTCTACAAATACAAAAGACAATCAATTAAGAATAAAGGATGATTTAGAAAAAGTTTAAAGTTAGAAAGTAAGGTGAAACATACCTCTTTGGTTTCGACCTCAGGGTTAGTGAGGGAGTCACCTTTCCTCTCAGCATTGGAGGCATCTCCATCCTTCTGCGCACTATCTTGCCTCATTTCATCAGTGACATTTTGGTCCGTGACCAATGCCTCTGGTTGTGGTTTAGGGTTATCCTTAGGCCCAGGGGTTTTGTCTTCTGCAACCTTGAGATGTTGGTCCGTTTCGACCACATTTTTTGTTTCTGTTGCAGGTTGGGCTTGAGATTGTGGGATTTCACCACTGTCACTGGGGGTGTGTATTCTAAGTGCCTTAGGCACCTTGGCTTGCTTAATTGTTGATTTCTCCCTCACCATGCTTTTTGGCCTAGGATCTTCGTTCTTTTTCTTCTTTCTCTTTTCTTCTTTTCCCCCTTGATCCTTCTTTCGGTAGCAACTTCTGGATTTGTCTTTTTCTTTAAAGCTGGTTCAGCCTTATCCTCTTTAGCCTCTTCAGTAGAGGGTCTTCCTTCGTTTTGATGTGAGATCGAAGCCGACGGCTGCTTCCTTTTTCTAACTAGATGAACCTTTTCTTCCTCTTCTTCCTCTTCAGCATCATCATCCTGAGATAACAACATTATGAATGACAAAGGATGTTAAAATTTGGCTTAAAATGAACTGTTTAGAAAGAAAGCCAAAATAAATTGATGTAGAAAATGCTGGTTTTTACCTTTACCTCCATAACAATAGTGTCTTTCGATCGTTTCGAACTTGCAGACATAGTCTCAGTGTTGTTCTTCCTTTTTCCACTCTGAGAATATAAATAAACAAGTTAAAGGCAGATATTCAAAGTAAAAGGAGAAAATATGCAAAACACTGGATTAAGTTACCTTTGGCTTAGAGGTTTCGACCTCTGATTTGATCTTGATGCCTGTGGGTTTCTTCACTTCGAATGAAGTTTTTGAAGACCCAGTATCCTGCTTCGCACCTGTGCCTGAAAAATATTACATTAGTTGGTACAAAAGGTATAAAGGGTTATATCATATACAAAGTACATAGAGCGTGTAGGGTAAGATTCTTTACCTCGACCTGAGACAATGATCTTTTTACCTAGTGTTGGCACAATAAAGCCACTCTCTATCATACCCAGCATCTGCTCTGCGTTGCCAATCGAATGGCGAGAGTAATAATCATTCCACCACTTGCTGAAACTGTCAGTGCAGTAAAACGAAGGCTTGTATTCGAATGGTTTGAAATTATATTCATAACTATCTATCATCCTCAGGTATTTCTTGAAGGTCTTCTCAGTAATACCAGTGCCCAACACCATTCGATCAAGTTTCTCAAAGAAACTTTTTGGCCTTATTTGGGACATGCCAAATTGCCTAGCTACACAATTGGGCTGGTATCCAACCAACCCATATTGGTTTGCATTAGCCCCAATCCTGCAAGAAAGCACCGTTTGCTCCAAATATGCTCTCCAAACCTCATTGACCTCATCTTCATTGTCTGGGTCGAAAGCAGGAAAGTCTTCTACAAACCAAGCAGCTCCATATTTGCGCTCAACAAATGGAGCATGACGAGGTAGAAACTGGTTGAAGTTCAAAAACATTTTCATATGTCTTATGAAAAGTCTTTGACTATCCTGATCTAGGGATCGAGGGGCTAATCTCACCAACCTTTGCCCTTCGACCTCTCTACCATCTACTTCCTCTTGATAGTTAGAAGGTACTATCAATCCAAGTTCCGTTTCAAAAGTGGCATTCAACCACAGCTGTAATAACCACATGGGACCAGCAACAGAAAATTTGGACCCATCCTTTGATGCCTTAATCGCGTCACTTGCGTTGCGCATGGCCTCATACAGGCTTGCTAACAATATGCGTCCAAGGCTGAAGAGCCTACCTTCATTTATCTGTTGCGCCATAGGAATGAACATCCTTGCCACTTGAAGGGACTTCGAGCAGAAAACAAAATGGGATAACCATAATGTCAAGAAGGCCACATGTTCCTCTATGGACACTTCTTCTCATTCCTTGCCCATGTTTTCTGCTATGTACTTGGAGAAGGTATTTTCTTTGTAGTTTAGTTCGACCTTGTCTCCAGTTTTAGTGGGGTCGAAATGGTCTCCATTAGGCCTAAGGCCTGTGATAGCAGCTACGTCCAGAAGTGTAGGGGTCAACATTCCACATCTAAATTGGAAAGTGTTGGTGGATTTCTCATAAAAGTGAAGTGCAGCTATTAAGAGTTCTGGTTTGTACTTAGGGCCGGTTCGACTAAACTAGATCAAAGGGTAAATCCCATAACTCTTTCAGGTGTCTTTGAAATCCCTTTCGACCCTATTTAGCCAAGGGATATAGTCCTTATGGGCAACGTAGGGGGCAGCTCTAAACAACTTAATAGAATTTTTCAAATATCCAAAGTTGTAAGGGTTCGACTCGAAAATCCTAGGACCACAAGTTACATGCAAAGGGAAGAGATCATTTACCTCTTTCGATATAACCTCAGAATGTGGTGGATAAGGGCCACAGAAGGCATAGTCGTTCTTTTTCACAGAGAAAGGTATCATTAGCTGAGTTGCCCAAATCTTCCTTTCAGGCTCACTACCAGCAGGTTCTGGAACTACCTCTTCGCCATCTTCGAGAATGAGTAGATCTTTCCATTTGCCAGCAGATGGTTTTTCAAAATCCAGGTTTGAAGCCATTGTTGAACAGTAGTAAGAGTTTCAAGAAAAGGAAAGGGTTTTTAGTGAAATCTGGAAAGAATGAGTTTTGATGGTTGAAATTGTGATGAATCAACGCGGAATTGAATATAGAATCAATGTACCTGTTCAAAATCTCAGATTTGGCTGTGATTAAAGTTCAATTTAGTGAGAAATCAATGATGAACAGTGTTTCTGCGTGAAAGCCTCTGAGTTTGGAAGTTGGTAAAAAGTGTTTCTTTGTTTCTTGGTTACTATTTATAGGGAAACGTGTTTGGCTAAATAAAAAAGAAATAAAAAAAGAAATTCAAATAATTTCTTTTCAACTTCTACGAGCGCCATGTCATCCACTACGCTAAAACCTAGGAACAATGATGGATTGTGGGGATCAAGGTGACAGTTATTTCTGTACGTGACATAAGCGCCGTCATTGGTAACAGTGTCAAGCATGTGAGTTTAAAAAATGCCTTTTCCTTTCTCGTTCGACTAACTCGATCGAAACAGGCATTTGGGGGCAATTTGTTAGCTCATATTTTTACTAAGTAAAAATATGTTCTAAATGTATGATTAAAATAATTATGTTTAATTATATTGTTATTTTGAAAGTCATTAAATGTGTTTGGTTTTCAGAGCCAATAAATTTAGTGATTAATTATGCATGAACATATAGTAAATGTTCTATTACTGAGCATTTCTCTTTGAAACTGCGTATTCTTCAGGATCCTTTCGATTTGGTCGAAGCTTCAGTAGGGTCGAAGCGTTCAGTAGTGCAGAAGAAAAGCGTGGACTTAGCGAAATATTCAAGGAAAGCATTGTTACTTAGATTTCGATAGATATAACGGCTAAATCAGAAGATAAGAAGAAATTCAAATTCAAAATACGTGTCAAAGACACGCGTCCTCTCTGTTGTTTTCTAGGCGTTATTAGCAGTTAGGAATTAGTGTCTATAAATAGTTTAGTTCTGTGATCGAAAAGAGGGTCACAATCATTATACAAAATCCTTACAAAACTCAAAGTACCCATGCTAACGAGAGAAACGAGTTCGAAAAGGAAAATGTATGTTCTGTGTACCATTTCTTTTCTTGTAAACATTTACATTTGAATGCAAATTTACAGTCTTTCATTTGAATGCAAATCAGAAGATAAGAAGAAATTCAAATTCAAAATACGTGTCAAAGACACGCGTCCTCTCTGTAGTTTTCTAGGCGTTATTAGCAGTTAGAAATTAGTGTCCATAAATAGTTTAGTTCTGTGATCGAAAAGAGGGTCACAATCATTATACAAAATCCTTACAAAACTCAAAGTACCCATGCTAACGAGAGAAACGAGTTCGAAAAGGAAAATGTATGTTCTGTGTACCATTTCTTTTCTTGTAAACATTTACATTTGAATGCAAATTTACAGTCTTTCATTTCTCTCCCAATCAATCTTTATTTCGACTCTTTCTTCAATTCTGTTTGTTCATTAGAATAAACATTCTTTCGTGTGATTCAAGTAACATAAAAACATACAAACAATATTTATGAATATAAGAACAATGATGCATACTATTCACCTTGAAAACATAACTAAAAGCACTATGTCCCGAGATTTACTAGTTGATCTCTCTTGTAATAATCAAACTAGCGTTGTTTACCAAATTTCACAGTAAACATTCATCCTCATGTTTTAATAATTGTCAAAACACATGAAAATAGAGTAGAACATATTTTGGCAATATTACAAATGACCTGACAGCGAAAAACTATTTTTAAACCTTGAAAAATTGATTTTTAGGTATTCTGTATCGATACATAATCATTTGTATCGATACAAATGTCCTGAAATTACTTCAGACTGATTTTGTGCATTTTGTATCGATACATATATCACTTGTATCGATACAAATATGTCTCTCAGAGGCAGAGAGTCACTTGTGTATCGAATCATGCTTGCATGTATCGATACACACCTGTATCTCTCAAAAAACCAGATGGTGCATGATGTATCGAATCATGGTTGCATGATTTGATACATATCAGTCAAGATTTCAAGAAACTGATATATGTATCGATACACATACGTGTTTGTATCGATACATAGGTCAAATTTTTCAAATTTGAACGCTGGTCAAAGGGTTTGTATCGATACAAACCATCATTTGTATCGATACATGTCTGCTGAGTTTTGCCTAAATTTGCTCAATTCTATTTTCTCTTTAAATAGCAATGTGCTTGTTCATTGTAAATGAGAGAAAACCTGTGAGAAAGTGAAATAGCTTTGAAAAACACTTAGGGATTCAAATTGGGGAAAAATTTGGATCAAAGGGGTTATTCTTCACAAGATCATCATCTTCCTTCAAGTTGCAATTAATTGAGGATTGAGTATGGGATCATTCGAATAGAGATTGCACATTTGATCGATAACGTTCGATACGGATTGCGGTGAATCAGAGACGTGATCGAGTTGGTTTGTGAAGAAGGTTTGGGTTTCTCTCAAGGGTTCAAGATTGTGCGATATCTTGGAGGATCAACAACAAAGAAGCGAGGTACTCAGCTAGACGATCGGTGCGAGGATTTGCGCACGGGTTCGGATTGTTGGAATCAGAGGGAGAAGTTTCATTGGTTGTTGAGGTTTATTCGCATAGTTTACATTTGATTCAATATAGGTTTATTGGAGTCGTTTGTAAATTGTGCACTTGTGTTCATCATTTTTAATCAATATACTCTCAAATAACCCGTTTGGTTATTTGGGGGGGAGACGTACCCGGCCGACCGCGAGGACGACACGAAAGTCGGGGAACTCCCTAATCAAGTGTTTGTGTCTTTCTCTTTCAATCTTTTGTTTCACGCAATCACTTTGATTTGTGAGTCAATTGAATTTTCGTGTTCGTACGTGTGCATCAAAATTCAATTGACATATCTTGATTGTGATTGGATTAGATTCAATACTAAGTAACCTACTTGGGCTGTTTTTAATTGGAGCGTTTAAATTCGATTAATTTGTACACGATCATTTCTAAGTCTTTTCATACGTTCAAAGGCTATACTACTTTTTCAGTGATCAATCGGGTGCAAAGAGACTACCGATCCGGTGGTGCTTCCGCACGTATCTTTTAAACTAAATATTTTTAAAAACCGACATTGTTTAAAAGGGCCACTTATTCAACCCCTCCTTCTAAGTGGTAGCCAAGTAGTCTAACATAAATCAACTAATTCGCTAATTAGAGAATTCAATTTTCACGTCTCTAACTATTTTTATTGTAACTTCTTGACCGACTAATTCAAATATTAGGGAATTCAAAATTGACCTCGCTAACTAATGTTGATCGATTAGACCTAAATCAACTAATTACCTAATTAGATATTCCAAATTTGACTTCTCTAACTAATTTTATCATTACTCGTTGATCCATTAAACCTAAATCAACTATGACTAATTCAAATATTAGGGAATTCAAAATTGACCTCGCTAACTAATGTTGATCGATTAGACCTAAATCAACTAATTACCTATTAGAGAATTCCAAATTTGACTTCTCTAACTAATTTTATCATTACTCGTTGATCCATTAAACCTAAATAAACTATGACTAATTCAAATATTAGGGAATTCAAAATTGACCTCGCTAACTAATGTTGATCGATTAGACCTAAATCAACTAATTACCTAGTTAGAAAATTCCAAATTTGACTTCCCTAACTAATTTTATCATTACTCGTTGATCCATTAAACCTAAATCAACTATGACTAAGGTACCGTTTGGCCCGACTTTTTTTTGCCATAAAAGTTATTTTGAATTTAAAGTAAAAAAAAAGAACTTTAAAGATAAAGTTGTTTGGTAATTTCATTTTCTTTTTTGTTTTAAAAGCTACTTTTTCACAAAAAATTGCACGACGAGGATAAATTAAATTACACCGGTATAACTTTTAAATAATGTTACGAAATCCTAGTTATATAGAGTTACTTTAGTGAAAGTACTTAATTAGTATATTTTACACATATATAATAAGTTGCTTTTTTTTAATAAGTACTTTTTTAAAAACCGTTTGGCCCAACTTTTTTATTAAGGAGTAGAAAAGTCCAAAATAAGCCGGGCCAAACGGTACATATTTCAAATATTAGGGAATTCAAAATTGACCTCTAACTAATTTTATTATGACTTTTTACCCGATTAGACCCTGACTAGGGTCTGGCAAGTGCACCAGTCTGTCGTCGAGTAATAATTCACACTCTAGTGTATAGAATGAGTTTGTATCCACAGGGATCGTGCCGAAGCTTCACTAGCGTTATTTAAGTTTGTGATAGTTTGCATTCGCTTTGGGTTTTAAAAAGGTTTTTATAAATATAGCGTAATGCGTTGCAGAAATATAAAAGAAGAATGTATAAATATAATAGATTCAAGAAATATAGAGGCTAGGTGTGGTGGTTGGACTCCCTTCTTCATATTTGGCATGACAGGTATATAACATAGTTATTTAGATTATGTTCGGCGGCGAATTATCCTTGTTGTAGTAATACCTTACTATTACACTATGTCTATTAAAGTTTCCCGACATTAACAACTAAGGTACCTACGAGAGCCTAACCTCGATGTGTCACATACCCTAATTACTAAGTGAGTTGTTTATAAACATGCATTATAACCTTCACCAATTAACCTCTAGGTCCTGGTATCGGGTTGTTCATCTTCTAAGTGCTCAGATCACACCTAGTGCATGATTCCTCCTCTAACCGCTCAGTTCACGACTAGTTCAGGATGTTACCCTCTCTATACACCTAGCATTATTTACTACGAGTTCCGGACCATACCAAGTCAAAACCTGATATCAATTCTACGGGCGATCCCGCTTATCCGGCTAGATTACGAGAATACGTTATTAAAGTGCACGAAAGTAAATAACAAACATAATACTTTAAGTATCATTAATTATAACTTAGACTCAATCACAGACTCCAAATATTCATTGGGGAGTTCATCTTCTCCACCACAACCTAAGGCATAAATAATAAAGACTTCATATTTAGATTACAATAAAGAAATTATAACCTAAATACAAAAGCCTAAAGAAATCATACCTTGCTGAGTTAGTTTTCCCGTAAGGGGAGAAAACTATTTCCAATAGAGCTCCTCTGAACCTCTCCTTATAGTAGAGAGTGTTCTACTATTTCTGAATGAATAAACCAATGAAAGGGAGACTCTATTTATAGTTTTCGTAATGGGCCTCAGCAAGGCATCGCAGCACGATAAGGCCATCGTACTGCGATGTGAAGATTCAGTTCAATTTTATAACTGATCATGTGCATTTCATCAGCTTGGGCGCCAAGTAACATCATCGTGCTGCGATATGAAGCATCGTGCTGCGATGGAAGATTTTGTGTAGATTTATTTCTTCTGATTTCTTGGCGAGCAAGCAGCTGCCATCGTGGCACGATGGCACACATCGTGCTGCGATGGAATGCTGTATTTCTTCACTTTTTGGGTTTTTTCTTGTCTTTTTGCATTTTGGACTCTGTCTTGATGCTTTTTCTTGCTTTTGTAGGTTTTCCTTCGTATTTGGGTTTGTCTTGGTCATTTTACTACCAATAATAATACTAAAAATACCGTTGAAATTTTTGTCATCACAACCCCAAAATTAAACTGTTGTTTGTCCTCAAGTAACATGCTGTCAGACAAGATCGTTAGAAAACAAGAGATAAATAAAGATGATAGGAATTTCACAACCTTTTTGTATTTCAGCAATGGTACCGCTGATTTTCTTACTGCTGCGATCATGCTCAGTCCTGCTAGGCTCAGGAGACGTCAATGGTAGCAATTCAGACAAATGCCCGCAAGAGTCCATGTCCAACTTTTCTCTCTCTCTCTCTCTCTCTCTCACATTTGTGTTTTTCGCTCATTAATTGAAAGGGTTATCTCTCAATCATTGTGCAACCTGCCATTTTACCATAGGCTTGCAAGAACTCTAAGCAACCAGTCAAAATTCAATATACATGCTTTTTTGGAGGTCTTTTCAGGGTTATAACGTGACTTAGGTCAAGGTAGGACATTTTTGGGAATAGTAGGCTAAACATTGTAGTTAAGTCTTACTTTGATGTTCCTTTTTGTGTGCGCAACCTGTGTTCCGTAGGGTGCCTTTTTGTGTTTGGTATCGGAAAATAAGAACAGGATGTGTCTTTGTGTGGTTCTTTTCTATCACTTTCTTTGCCCTTTGGCTCTTTCTTTTTCATTTTTTTTTTGAAGAGACTATTTTTTTTAGGGAATTTTTGATGTTTTTCCGTCTCTTTTTCATTTTTTTTATAATGATAGTTCTCCGTATACCCACCCCAAACTTAAACGTTGCTAGTTCCATGAGCAACCCCAAACTTATTTTGTTGCCAAGACTTTGAGAACTTTTACCTTAACTCCAAAGAGGGTAATTCATTGTTTTTCTGGTCTATAGGCTTGTATCGTGGTTTGTCACCGAAACAAAAGGGATAATATTTTTTTACGGCTCAAATTTGGCTAGCAAAGGATATAATAATAATAAGGGTGGCTTGAAAAAGGCTCTGGGTTATAACAAACAATTGCCTTAATGCATATAATATCAAACTAACCAGTCAGCAGAGAATTAGAGCAAGTTCTAGAAAATAAACAAGTGCACTTAACTCTCATAGTAATTTGAAAGAAAGTGGTAATATCGTTTGGCTCAAATCCTCACATGGCTTAGGTATCTGAAGTTGAACACTTGTCTCACAGACATCCGCTTCATCACTCGTCTCTCTGTCTCCTGAACTTCGCACTTCGGAGCAATCACCTTTGGTTTTCTGTATGATGGTGTGAAATTCATTTCATCGAGATTTATGACTTATTTCGCCGCAATCTTACCTATAACAGTTAGTCATGCACTAGATAATAAACAACAAGCAGTTATTTAATTTTTTATAAGTTTGAATAAGGGTTAAATAAATGAAAATGACATGCGGAATTTTTGGCATACATTATTGAATTGAAAATACTGAAATGAAAATACTGAATTGAAATTACTGAATACTTAAATACTTATCCTTGGGTTGCCTCCCAAGCAGCGCTTGTTTAGCCTCTCATTAGCTTGAGGCATTTCCTCCATTACAGAGGATAGGTTCGCATGTCTCTCTATCTGTGCTTCTTTGTTCCAGCTTGAAGCACTGGCCATCTTCCCTTCCTATTGATTACAATCTTGGTAGGACCAGGTATGTTTCACCATATCCTCAACTATCTGGTTGGCGACTTATTAACCGGTGCAGTTTCATAGAACACAGTAATTTCACCCCAAACTTATATTCGTGCATGTCTTTCTTTTTTGCGCTTTCTTCCTGAGGAAGAAATGGTTCTTCAGAGGTGACTTTACAGCTTGATTCTTCTGATTGAATTATTTCTTTTCTGATGGCCTTTCTTTCTTTCCTTTGTCATCTTCGCCAATGGTTCCTGTGTTTCCGAACCATTCCTGTTAACAACCCTTTTACTCTTTTACTTCCTGTGGAAGCTCTTTAGTCAAATGATCCTCCTGACCATTGACTTTTTGTTGCAGCTTTCTCTCTTACAATATATCCCATCTCGCATCACTTTGAGAGTTTTCCTGTGAGAATGCTGTCTTTAATTGGCTGTTGCCAGCCTTACTAGTGCCTTGAGTACCTGTCTGCATGCACTTTAAACAAAATACCTCAGTAGCACTGGGATAACTATTTTCTGTGGAACTATTTTTGGTTTGTCTCATGTGTCTTTGTCACCATGAAAATTCCTAGGTAAGTGAGGTGGATCACAACGGATCACTTAAATACCATGACTTATCCTTTGCCAGAATTTTCACAGATCAAAATCCACAATCATCAACAAGATTTTTGAATTTTTGAATTTTTTTTTGTATTTTTGAAATATTTTTGCAAACTTAAATAAATCTAATAAGGCTTCGTAAACACAATCCCCGGCAACGGCGCCAAAAACTTGACTAGGGTCTGGCAAGTGCACCAGTCTGTCGTCGAGTAATAATTCACACTCTAGTGTATAGAATGAGTTCGTATCCACAGGGATCGTGCCGAAGCTTCACTAGCGTTATTTAAGTTTGTGATAGTTTGCATTCGCTTTGGGTTTTGAAAAGGTTTTTATAAATATAGCGTAATGCGTTGCAGAAATATAAAAGCAGAATGTATAAATATAATAGATTAAAGAAATATAGAGGCTAGGTGTGGTGGTTGGACTCCCTCCCTTCTTCATATTTGGCATGACCGGTATATAACATAGTTATTTAGATTATGTTCGGTGACGAATTATCCTTGTTGTAGTAATACCTTACTATTACACTATGTCTATTAAAGTTTCCCTACATTAACAACTAAGGTACCTACGAGAGCCTAACCTCGATGTGTCACATACCCTAATTACTAAGTGAGTTGTTTATAAACATGCATTATAACCTTCACCAATTAACCTCTAGGTCCTAGTATCGGGCTGTTCATCTTCTAAGTGCTCAGATCACACCTAGTGCATGATTCCTCCTCTAACCGCTCAGTTCACGACTAGTTCAGGATGTTACCGTCTCTATACACATAGCATTATTTACTACGAGTTCCGGACCATACCAAATCAAAACCTGATATCAATTCTATGGGCGCTCCCGCTTATCCGGCCAGATTACGAGAATACGTTATTAAAGTGCACGAAAGTAAATAACAAACATAATACTTTAAATATCATTTATTATAACTTAGACTCAATCACAGACTCCAAATATTCATTGGGGAGTTCATCTTCTCCACCACAACCTAAGGCATAAATAATAAAGACTACATATTTAAATTACAATAAAGAAATTATAACCTAAATACAAAAGCCTAAAGAAATCATACCTTGCTGAATTAGTTTTCCCGTAAGGGGAGAAAACTATGCCCAATAGAGCTCCTCAACCTCTCCTTATAGTAGAGAGTGTTCTACTATTTCTGAATGAATAAAACAATGAAAGGGAAGCTCTATTTATAGTTTTCGTAATGGGCCTCAGCAAGGCATCGCAGCACGATAAGGCCATCGTACTGCGATGTGAAGATTCAGTTCAATTTTATAACTGATCCTGTGCATTTCATCAGCTTGGGCGCCAAGTAACATCATCGTTCTGCGATATGAAGCATCGTGCTGCGATGGAAGATTTTGTGTAGATTTATTTCTTCTGATTTCTTGGTGAGCAAGCAGCTGTCATCGTGGCACGATGGCACACATCGTGCTGCGATGGAATGCTGTATTTCTTCACTTTTTGGGCTTTTTCTTGTCTTTTTGCATCTTGGACTCTGTCTTGATGCTTTTTCTTGCTTTTGTAGGTTTTCCTTCGTATTTGGGTCTGTCTTGGTCATTTTACTACTAATAATAATACAAAAAATACCGTAGAAATTCCTGTCATCAGACCCAAATCAAACTATTCGCTAATTATTGAATTCAAATTTCACTTCTCTAACCATTTTTATTATAACTTCTTAATTAGAAAATTATATTGAGTGAGACCCATTTATACCACCAATTTGGGTGTCTTGGATGTGAGTGCTCTAATTCCCTAATTAGAAAATTCAAAATTGACTTCTATAGAATCCAACTGCTAAAATAATATATTATATTGAATGAGACCCATTTGTACCATTGACCAATTATATGCAACCATATGTTGATTAGGGTTTCTATAGAATCCAACTTTGCCCTAACTAGTTTTTTGCCCGTGCGTTGCACGGGTTTGATGGATCGTCATTGTGTGTCAATCATGGTTGTTGCCAATCATGGTTGTTGTCGATCATAAAAGTTTGTACAAAATTATAATGTTTCACAGTCTAAAGTAAATTTGATTACAATGACATTATTAAAATTCAATATTCTTGTTTTCATCATTTACTAAATCATCATATACCTTTAACACATATCGTTAAAAGTACTATTACATTTCGAACTTATAACACTCCAATCCTCAACTGTCACATTTTTTCCATACTTTGTATAGCTATATCATCCATTTGAGTGACGCTCGGCTGTTTCCTCCTTACAAAATTATAATATTTCACAGTCTAAAGTAAATTTGATTACAATGACATTATTAAAATTCAATATTCTTGTTTTCATCATTTACAAAATCATCATATACCTTTAACATATACCGTTAAAATTATTATTACATTTCGAACTTATAACACTGCAATCCTCAACTGTCACGTTGTTTCCATTACTTGCTGTCAGGTGCATACTTTGTATAGCTATATCATCCGTTTGAGTGATGCTTGGCTGTTTCCTCCTATACAAGTGCATGAGATTCTATTGATCGAATCCTTCCATGGATAGGAGAGTTCCACGAAAGCCTAACTGAAGCGGCTGGAAAAATGCGCGGGCGTAAAACGCTCGCTAGACAGTAAAGTCGCCACCGAAGTTTGATTTTTGAAAAGGGGAACGTCGATAAACCCCTTCGAGAACAAGATCAAGGTCATCGCGACCAAAATTCAGGTTCGGGAGTCGGTTATGCGAGGGGAAGGTATTAGCACCCCTCACATCCGTTGTATCCAATGGGAACCGTTAATTAGTTAAGCGCTTAATTAGGTGTTAGTTTTATGTTTGTTTGTTTATTATTAAGAAAAGTGTTTGCAAAGAAAAATAAAGAAAAATAATTTAAAGACCAAAAAATTGGTTTTTTATTAGTGTGTTTGACGGTTGTTAGATCCCGCTCCTACGTATTCCCGAGTGCAATGGGAAAATCAAAGCTACGTAGTTCTTTGTAGAAAATGCTTGTGTGTTGATTGATTTTATTTGTGAAAATGATTTGGTCGCGCTTGGGCGAAGAAAAGATTGCTTGATTTAAAAAAGGCGGACTCGCACTTGGGCGATGATATCCATTTGAGAAAAGAAAATTAAACGCACATGAGCACGAAAAGTTTTAAGTTTGGTGGGTTGAGATTGATTTCTAATGGAGGACGAATATCCGATTGAAAGCGAAGTGTCTACCTCGTTTTGGAATATTCGGGGAAGCGTCAAGTGTCTACTCGATTTTTCCTTTTTCACTCGTAGTAAAAAAGTAGTTTTATTATTTTTATTTTATTAAGAATTAATTTTTTTTTTAAATGTTTGAGTTTCTTTTTATCAAATAAATACATAAAAACAAAAGGATTCTAGTGATACTAGTTTTTTAGTTTTTAATATGTTAAAGATAAAATGGGCTTAAAGCCCTTAATGAAAAAAAAAGTCCAGCAAACCAAATAAAAGAGGAATAAAATAAAATAAAATAAAAACTAAAAAGGATAAAATAAAAATAAAACAAAACAAACTAATAAAAGGGGATCTGAAACAAATATAGAAACAGAATGATAAAAAATTGAAGAAACGCAAGAGAGAAAGAGAAGTCACGCAAGAGGGAGGAAAAGACTAACGGTGGCGAAATTTGTGCGGCGGTGATGGGAATTAGGACCGGAGACGTGGCGGTGACAGAGCGATGGTGGTTCTCTCTTTCTTTTCTGTTCTATTTTTTCTTATTTTGTTCTTGGTTATGGGTGGTGGTGAAGATGGATTTTAATGGTGGTTTTTGAATGATGAATGTTGAAGGTAGTGGTGATTGTGGTGGGTTTTGTGAGGATGATTGTGTTGATTGGTGGTTCCTGGTTCTATTGCTTCTCAGATTTGTGGTTTTGATTTCACTGCAATTTCTCTGCCTTTTCTACTTCTGTTTCAGTTTTTTCTCTATTTTTTCTTCGGTCCTCTTTCCATTCTACCTCAACCTCTATTTATAGTAGTAATGTAGTAGCAATGAGGCTGTGTGAATGTGTTTGCAAGAATTTCAAATTTCATCAACTGTCAGAGGCTATAGTGTGAGAAACCTGAACATGTTACCAATTTTTTAAACTGTCTCTTCTCAAACTGCATCTCTTTGCACCAAAAGGCTACACCATAGCCTTGCAATCAGAAGAAAAAAATGGATGTGTATTTAATGCTTTGGAGAAAAATCAGATTGCAAGTTGTTGTTGAAGATTTTCTGACTAAACAAAATCCTACAATATATGTAAAATAATGTTTTTGCTTGCTTCTTGGTAGAAAAAATGGAATTGAAAAGATTGTTGCTTTGTTTGATTAAGTGTGAATTGTTGATATTTGATGAAAAGTTGCAAACTTTGAAAAGAGAATAAGAAGCGTATTATTAATTAATCATTAAATAAAATAAATAATAATAATAAAGATAAAACAAAAGGGAGGGGGGCGCAGCACTTGTGCTGTTGCTTTTTTTATTTTAAAATTAATAATAATAATTCTAAACATAGTTATAATAATAATACTAATAATAATCATGGCAATGAAGAAAAAACAAACATTCGACATATTTTTTTGTATAAAGTAAATACTTTCCTAATTTGACATATTTTTTTAATTTTATGAGGAAAATAAAAAAAGTAACAAATTTAATCACAATAAATTAAATATTATAGTATGGACTCAAATCTATATATTTTTTTAGTAAAAATAACAATAAAAATTTGAATAACATTTTTTTTGGATTTTTCTCAAAATTCACGAATTTGATGCAATGCATTATAAAAATAAATTTCTACTACTTCTAAAATTAAAACAAGCATAAATTGAAAAAAAGTTGGGACAAAATTGGGGTACTACAGCTGCCCCTACTTAATTGTCCCTGACGTTGAGGATGTGAATGCTATGGGCATTCACGAACTCTTTGTGAAGGATAATTAAGTATGAAGGACTCAAATTTTGTCCCTAGAGAAAAGATAAGAAACAAGGGTGAGATGCCTTTACTCGAGAAGAGTTGATCATATCCAACTGCTTATGTTGGAGGTAGATCTTTAAAGGCGAAAATGATCTTATTCAGCCGTTTATACTGAAGGTCGATCTTTCGGAATAAAGTAATCTTATTCAACCGCCTGCACTGAAGGTTGATTCACTATAAAAAATGATATGATTGTCGCCTGTCTAACGCTGGTGAAACGATAAATGACATGAACTGATCGTTGCCAGTCTGACGCTGGTGAAACGATGAATGATATGAACTGATCGTCGCCAGTCTGCCGCTGGTGAAACGATAAATGCAATAAAATGATCGTCGTCAATCTGCTGCTGGTAAAACGATAAATGCTATAATATGATCGTCGCCAGTCTGCCGCTAGTGAAACGATAAATGCTATGACATGATCGTCGCCAGGCTGCCACTGGTAAAACGATAAATGCTATGAAACGATCGTCGCCAGTCTGCCGCTGGTGAAACGATAAATGCTATGAAACGATCGTCGCCAGTCTGCCGCTGGTGAAACGATAAATGCTATAAAATGATCGTCGTCAGTCTGCCGCTGGTGAAACGATAAATGCTATGATATGATCGTCGCCAGCTTGCCGCTGGTGAAACGATAAATGCTATGATATGATCGTCGCCAGTCTGCCGCTGGTGAAACGATAAATGCTATAAAATGATCGTCGCCAGTCTGCCGCTGGTGAAACGATAAATGCTATGAAATGATCGTCGCCAGTCTGCCGCTGGTGAAACGATAAATACTATGATATGATCGTCGCCAGTCTGCCGCTGGTTAAACGATAAATGCTATGATATGATCGTCGCCAGTCTGCCGCTGGTGAAACGATAAATGCTATGATATGATCGTCGCCAGCCTACCGCTGGTGAAACGATAAATGCTATGATATGATCGTCGCCAGTCTGCCGCTGGTGAAACGATAAATGCTATAAAATGATCGTCGCCAGTCTGCCGCTGGTGAAACGATAAATGCTATGAAATGATGGTCGCCAGTCTGCCGCTGGTGAAACGATAAATGCTATAAAATGATCGTCGCCAGTCTGCCGCTGGTGAAACGATAAATGCTATGATATGATCGTCGCCAGTCTGCCGCTGGTGAAACGATAAATGCTATGATATGATCGTCGCCAGTCTGCCGCTGGTGAAACGATAAATGCTATGATATGATCGTCGCCAGCCTGCCGCTGGTGAAACGATAAATGCTATAAAATGATCGTCGTCAGTCTGCCGCTGGTGAAATGATAAATGCTATGATATGATCGTCGCCAGTCTGCCGCTGGTGAAACGATAAATGCTATAAAATGATCGTCGCCAGTCTGTCGCTGGTGAAACGATAAATGATGTGATTGATTGAGTAGACTCACTGAGGGAGCTTTAACTGGGGAACTTTAGGGGTTATGGGTAAATCCACTGGGGATTTTGAGAAGAGATTCGCTGAGCGATTTTTCAAGAAAAACTTACCAGGGAAGTTCTTGAATGAGGTTCACTAGGAAACATGGCTTATTACCTGTTTGGGGATTTTAAATGAAGTTCATTGG
Organism: Trifolium repens; assembly: GCA_030408175.1. Taxonomy (NCBI): domain Eukaryota; kingdom Viridiplantae; phylum Streptophyta; class Magnoliopsida; order Fabales; family Fabaceae; genus Trifolium; species Trifolium repens. Next base: position 47,831,875 of record CP125836.1, on the reverse strand, counting down.
GGAATACAAATAATTCGTTGAGGAGTGTTTGATTGAGGTTCACTGGGGAACGTGGATAACTCACTAGGGAGTGTAAGGAGCTTTTGCAGGTAGATGGACTTCATGGGGGAAGAATGGTACAATATGAAATACTTTCCTAATTTGACATATTTTTTTAATTTTATGAGGAAAATAAAAAAAGTAACAAATTTAATCACAATAAATTAAATATTATAGTATGGACTCAAATCTATATATTTTTTTAGTAAAAATAACAATAAAAATTTGAATAACATTTTTTTTGGATTTTTCTCAAAATTCACGAATTTGATGCAATGCATTATAAAAATAAATTTCTACTACTTCTAAAATTAAAACAAGCATAAATTGAAAAAAAGTTGGGACAAAATTGGGGTACTACAGCTGCCCCTACTTAATTGTCCCTGACGTTGAGGATGTGAATGCTATGGGCATTCACGAACTCTTTGTGAAGGATAATTAAGTATGAAGGACTCAAATTTTGTCCCTAGAGAAAAGATAAGAAACAAGGGTGAGATGCCTTTACTCGAGAAGAGTTGATCATATCCAACTGCTTATGTTGGAGGTAGATCTTTAAAGGCGAAAATGATCTTATTCAGCCGTTTATACTGAAGGTCGATCTTTCGGAATAAAGTAATCTTATTCAACCGCCTGCACTGAAGGTCGATTCACTATAAAAAATGATATGATTGTCGCCTGTCTAACGCTGGTGAAACGATAAATGACATGAAATGATCGTTGCCAGTCTGACGCTGGTGAAACGATGAATGATATGAATTGATCGTCGCCAGTCTACCGCTGGTGAAACGATAAATGCTATAAAATGATCGTCGTCAATCTGCTGCTGGTAAAACGATAAATGCTATGATATGATCGTCGCCAGTCTGCCGCTAGTGAAACGATAAATGCTATGATATGATCGTCGCCAGGCTGCCACTGGTAAAACGATAAATGCTATGAAACGATCGTCGCCAGTCTGCCGCTGGTGAAACGATAAATGCTATGAAACGATCGCCGCCAGTCTGCCGCTGGTGAAACGATAAATGCTATAAAATGATCGTCGTCAGTCTGCCGCTGGTGAAACGATAAATGCTATGATATGATCGTCGCCAGCTTGCCGCTGGTGAAACGATAAATGCTATGATATGATCATCGCCAGTCTGCCGCTGGTGAAACGATAAATGCTATAAAATGATCGTCGCCAGTCTGCCGCTGGTGAAACGATAAATGCTATGATATGATCGTCGCCAGTCTGCCGCTGGTGAAACGATAAATGCTATGATATGATCGTCGCCAGTCTGCCGCTAGTGAAACGAAAAATGCTATGATATGATCGTCGCCAGCCTACCGCTGGTGAAACGATAAATGCTATGATATGATCGTCGCCAGTCTGCCGCTGGTGAAACGATAAATGCTATAAAATGATCGTCGCCAGTCTGCCGCTGGTGAAACGATAAATGCTATGAAATGATTGTCGCCAGTCTGCCGCTGGTGAAACGATAAATGCTATAAAATGATCGTCGCCAGTCTGCCGCTGGTGAAACGATAAATGCTATGATATGATCGTCGCCAGTCTGCCGCTGGTGAAACGATAAATGCTATGATATGATCGTCGCCAGTCTGCCGCTGGTGAAACGATAAATGCTATGATATGATCGTCGCCAGCCTGCCGCTGGTGAAACGATAAATGTTATAAAATGATCGTCGTCAGTCTGCCGCTGGTGAAACGATAAATGCTATGATATGATCGTCGCCAGTCTGCCGCTGGTGAAACGATAAATGCTATAAAATGATCGTCGCCAGTCTGTCGCTGGTGAAACGATAAATGATGTGATTGATTTAGTAGACTCACTGAGGGAGCTTTAACTGGGGAACTTTAGGGGTTATGGGTAAATCCACTGGGGATTTTTAGAAGAGATTCGCTGAGCGATTTTTCAAGAAAAACTTACCAGGGAAGTTCTTGAATGAGGTTCACTAGGAAACATGGCTTATTACCTGTTTGGGGATTTTAAATGAAGTTCATTGGGGAATACAGATAATTCGTTGAGGAGTGTTTGATTGAGGTTCACTGGGGAACGTGGATAACTCACTAGGGAGTGTAAGGAGCTTTTGCAGGTAGATGGACTTCATGGGGGAAGAATGGTACAATATGAAATGCATGCAAATGAACGTGTACAATATGATGCATGTGGTATGCTGACTCTTGGTATATGCCAATGACATGCTAGGCTTTGGTTGTGATTGGGTGCCGAGCATGGTCGAGCTTTGGGATTTTATGGATGAGATGGTTAAGATAGGGCACTTGGGGGGTTTTCGATCCTTTGACATTCGCAACACTAAATGCTAGTGAAGCTTCAAATTGATGGCCGCTGAAGGAGATTTTGACATCTCGTGCTTGCATGAGCAGCTGATATGGTGTGTAGTTGTTGACTCTGCTACAATAGGGGAACCAATCATGGTTGCTCTGAGAATTTTGCAAAATCCAAGATCTCACTGGGATTCATTAATTTCCTTTAGATATTTTCAAATCAAAGTAGTCACGATTTCAAAAGATTTTTGTTGTTATTTTTTTATTTCAAAGTTGTATTATAAAAAAAATAAATAGCATTTATTGGAGATGAAAAAAAGACAAAGGTAAATAGAAGGATGCATTTCATTGATGGTCAAACATGATTTAGTACATGGAATGGTAGCACACTAAAGGTGTAACTCCACAAAATGAGTAAAAGAAATGAAAATGGCAATAGGAAAAATATTGGAAATTCCCATTGAGTCATGATGATTGCTACTTTCTTAATAACCTTAAGTCCACAACACCTTGCTTCTGAAGATTGCGAAGGAATTGGTTCTTCAGTTGATGTTAGGAACAGATTGTCCTGATGCAGTTACTTGCCTTTCTCAACTTTTGCTTAATTCGCCTTTTCAGGTTTTCGACATAGCGGGTTTTCTTTTGTTTTTAAATCCCTAACTTTTGCCTGGACCGCTCTTTCGAGTTTTCAGTCCACCGGGATGCCCCTTCTTTTTGCCTAAGTCGCCCTTTCGGGTTTTCAACTTAGCGGGCGTTCTTTTGTTATAAGCATAGTATTTCTTGACTGCATCGGAGTTCACAGGGAGTGGAAAGTTCTCGCCGTCCATTGTTGTGAGAATTAAGGCTCCTCTGGAGAAAGCTTTCTTCACTACATAAGGGCCTTCATAGTTTGGTGTCCACATCCCACGTGAATCCTTATGAATGGGTAAGATCGTTTTGAGCACCAGGTCGCCTTCTTGAAACTCTCGAGGTCGGACCTTTTTGTCGAACGTCTTCTTAAGCCTGCTTTGATATAACTGACCATGACATAAAGCTATCATTCGCTTCTCATCGATGAGGTTTAGCTGGTCAAACCTTGCTTGGACCCATTCCGCTTCTTCCAGTTTGGTCTCCAGCTTGGACCCATGCCATATACGAGTGAGAATGGGGTTGCCCATGTCGAGGTGCGAACCGAGGTCCTATAACCATGTAAGGCAAATGGGAGCATCTCATGCCAATCTTTATAAGTTTTTACCTTTTTTTGAAGGATTTTCTTGATATTCTTGTTTGCTGCTTCTACGGCTCCGTTCATCTTTGGTCGATATAGTGAAGAGTTATGATGTTCGATTTTGAAATTTTCACTTAGCTCTTTCATCATTTTGTTGTTCAAGTTGGTGCCATTGTCAGTAATGATCTTGTTGGGGAGTCCGTAGCGACAAATTATCTCATTTTTGATGAATCGAACTACCTCTTGCTTTGTTACACTGGCATATGAAGCAGCTTCAACCCATTTGGTGAAGTAGTCAATGGCAACTAGGATGAACCGGTGTCCATTTGAAGCTTGAGGTTCGATGAGTCTAATCACGTCGATGCCCCACATAGCGAATGGCCAAGGTGATGTCATTACATTCAAGGGAGTTGGAGGAACGTGCACCTTATCAGCATAGATTTGGCACTTGTGGCACTTCCTTGCGTAACTGAAACAATCAGATTCCATGGTCAGCCAATAGTAACCAGCCCTTAAGATTTTTCTAGCCATTGCATGTCCATTGGCATGAATACCCAAGGACCCTTCGTGGATTTCCTCGATGAGCAAGTTTGCTTCATGTTTGTCCACACATCTGAAAAGAACCATGTCGTGGTTTCTTTTGTAGAGCACATCACCATTCAGGAAAAATTTAGCTGCTAGCCGCCTCATGGTCTTCTTATCCCTGTTTGATATGTTTGCAGGATATTCTTGATTTTTGAGGTAGACTTTGATGTCATGGTACCATGGCTTGCCATCGGATGCCTCTTCAATTGATAAACAGAATGCTGGCTCATCTCTGCGCTCCACCTTTATAAGTGGTGCTTCATTGTGCAATTTCACTTTATACATTGATGACAACGTAGCCAAAGCATCTGCCACTTGATTTTCTTCCCTGGGTATATGATAGAAAGTGATTTCATCAAAGTACTTTATTAGCTTCAAAACATGATCACGGTATAGGATAAGCTTGGGATGACGGGTATCCCATTCTCCTTTTACTTGGTAAATGACTAGAGCCGAATCTCCATACACTTCCAAGATCTTAATTCTCATATCGATGGCAGCCTCAAGTCCCAGGATACATGCTTCATACTCATGCTGTGAAGGGGGTATAACCATCCTTTGGAGAGATTAGAACGGCTTCAATCCCATGCCCCATGACATTAGATGCACCATCGAATGCGAGCTTCCATCGAGCTCCTGGTTCAGGTCCTTCATCATCTCCTATGATCTCATCGTCATTTACAACCATAATATCTTCATCTGGGAAATCAAAGCGCGTGGGCTGGTAGTCTTCCACTGGTTGGTGAGCCAAGTGATCTGCTAGCACACTTCCTTTGATAGCTTTCTGAGTTACATGCATGATATCATACTCGGATAGCAGCATCTGCCAACGGGCAATTCTTCCGGTAAGAGCGGGTTTCTCAAAGATGTACTTGATTGGATCCATCTTTGATACCAGCCATGTTGTGTGACAAATCATATACTGTCTCAATCGACGGGCATCCCATGCCAAGGCGCAACAAGTTCTTTCTAGCAAGGTGTATCTGGTTTCACAATCGGTGAATTTCTTGCTCAAGTAATAGATGGCATGCTCCTTCCTACCAGTTTCATCATGTTGCCCCAGCACACATCCCATGGATTCTTCCAATACTGTTAAGTACATAATTAGAGGTTTTCCAGGAACGGGCGGTATCAGGATGGGTGGTTCTTGCAAGTATTGTTTGATCTTTTCAAACGCCCCTTGGCAGTTATCAGTCCACATGATGGCTTGATCCTTGCGTAGCAATTTGAAGATTGGCTCACAAGTAGCGGTGAGATGAGAAATGAACCTAGAGATGTAGTTTAATCTCCCTAGAAAACCACAGACTTCTTTTTCGGTACGAGGAGCGGGCATATCTTGGATTGCACGCACCTTGTCAGGGTCAACCTCGATCCCTTGTTGACTGACGATGAAACCAAGTAACTTTCCAGATCTGACGCCAAAGGTGCACTTAGTTGGATTGAGTCGCAATTTGTATTTCCTTAGACGTACGAAAAGCTTTTGTAAGTGAAGGATGTGGTGTTCTTCAGTCTTGGATTTGGCGATCATGTCATCCACGTAGACCTCTATTTCTTTGTGCATCATGTCATGAAAGAGAGCCACCATCGCCCTTTGATAGGTTGCCCCAGCATTCTTCAAACCGAAGGGCATTACCTTGTAACAATATGTTCCCCATTGGGTGATGAAGGTAGTTTTTTCCATGTTTTCTGGAGCCATCTTGATTTGATTATAACCGGAAAATCCATCCATGAATGAGAAAACCGCGAACCGAGCTGTATTGTCTACCAACACGTCGATGTGAGGTAATGGGAAGTCATCCTTGGGACTTGCCTTGTTCAGATCTCGGTAGTCGACACACATTCTCACTTTACCATCTTTCTTCGGCACTGGCACTATATTAGCAACCCATTGTGGATATTTTGCTACGGCTAGGAATCCTGCATCAAATTGTCTTTTGACCTCTTCCCTGATCTTGAGTGACATGTCTGGTCTTGTTCTTCTCAACTTCTGTTTTACCGGCGGACATTCTGGCCGGAGCGGTAGCTTGTGCTCAACTATCTTGGTATCCAAGCCTGGCATGTCTAGGTATGACCATGCGAACACATCTGTGTATTCCTTCAAGAGTTCGACCAACTTCTCACGCTCTTTTCCCTTTAAAGATGACCCAATCTTCACCTCTTTTCGGTCATGTTCGGTTCCCAAGTTGATTATCTCTACATGCTCTTGATTCCGGATGTATCTCTTTAGACTCTTTCTCCAACATTCTTGCCAACTCATCGGGAAGTTCACAATCGCCTTCAACATCCTCTTCAGCTTGGTTAATGGGGAGTTCAAGGTTATGTGGGATTGTAGCGGTATCATGTTCAATGGGTTTATTCATGGATCTGCATGTTTTTTATGATGATTTTTATTTTAGAATGATGAACAATACAAAAAGAAAAGAGAGAAATGCCATTTTCTTAAAAGTAAATGTAGAAACGAAAGAACAAAGAGTAATTGAAAACGAAATGCTTTTTATTGATGATGATTCAACATCTGAAATAAAAATAAAAAGGGTGCCCTACAAAGCTATCCTTATGCCTTGGGCAGAGCAATAGGATTTGGAAAACATGATAAAAATTACTTTGGAAAAGAAAATATCTTTTGGATTTCAACGGTAGTCCAGTTGTTGAGGCTGAAATTTGGAGAGCAATGATAGGCCAAACAAGGTATCTTCCCATCATCTGAAACATTTTCAATGACAGCTACTTGATCGTCACTAGCAAGCCCCGCCTTGTAGAAATATTCCTGAATGTTGCCTAAGGGTGTCTTTGCAGCATCATCCTCTCCCATGGATGGTTTGTAGCCAATCCATACTTGTCTCTCTTCATGGGCATATCCCAGAATTGCTCACAACCTTTGGAGTCTCCTCTTTTGGCCAACGTCTTATCATCCTTCCAAAAGGTAGCATGGATCTTAGGTTTCTTAACACAAGTTTTCTCAAAGGTTGCCACAACATTGGCAATCTCTAGAGCTTGGAAAGCAGTTTCGAGAGATTCTTCACCTGCTTCCACATATTGGAAAGAAGAGAGATGACTCACAAATATATCTTCTTCGCCAGCAACAGTTATTAATTTGTCATCCACCACGAACTTCAATTTTTGATGCAAGGTAGATGTCACGGCTCCGGCCGCATGGATCCATGGGCGTCCCAACAGACATCTATAGGCTGAGTTGATATTCATCACTTGGAAAGTGATATCAAAGGTGTGCGGACCTATTTGGACTGGTAGACATACCTTTCCAATGACAGATCTCCTAGACCCATCAAAAGCTTTCACGATTAAAGAGCTGGGCTTCAAATAGGTTCCATCAATAGACATCTTGTTGAGAGTGGATTTTGGTAGAACATTCAAAGACGAACCAGTATCAACCAACACTTTTGCAAGGACAGTGTCATGACACATTGTGGATATGTGTAATGCCTTGTTGTGAGCTCTTCCCTCCATGGGTAAGTCTTCATCATTGAAGCTTAGGCAACTACTAGCAGTGATATTGGCCACTATCCCACCAAAATTGTCAACCGTAACATCGTGAGTTACATGCGCCTGATTCAACACTTTCAACAATGCCTTTATATGCTCCTCAGAGTTTAGCAGTAACGAAAGGATAGATATCTTGGAAGGAGTTTGATTCAGTTGATCAACTATTTTGTATTCACTCCTTTTGATGATTTTTAAGAACTCATCATCTTCCTTTGGTGCTGACTGATTGCCGAATTCTTGCCCCTTGTCTTGACTGAGCACTTCTTTCCTTTTCTGGGCTTCAACAACTATCTCATTGGTTTTTCTTCTAAGCTGTTCGGGAGCAAATATTCGACCACTTCGGGTCATTCCACTACCATCAGAAATATGGGAAACACCATCCACTGCTTTCATGGGCCCACATTCCTCTCTAAATTTTGATTCATGAACAAAGGCGGTCACGTCATAGTTCCAGGGTACATCTTTGGAGCTTTTGTAAGGAAATGGTGATGGAATCCAAATGACAACGGGCTTCTTCTGGTTCATGAATGGTTGAGTGTCGCCTTTTTTATAAATGATCTCGACAGGTTTCAAGACTCTTTTACTGCCTTCAAAATGTGGCTCAATGACCAAGACATCTTCCATCTTCCTTGCTCGACCGATTTGCAATATGCCTTGATTCATCAACTCTTGCACTTGTTTTTTGACTATCTGACAACCTTTTGGACTCAAGGCGCATTCCTCACAATTGTCATGAGTTCCTTTGATCAAGCCAAATTTGACTAACTTGGCATGGACAATCAACAAGGGAGTTTTTACGTCTTCAATTCTCTTGATTTCATCAAAGTCCGCACTTTCCTCTATAGCATTGATATTTGGGCCATTATAACCCGGTAGAGGATTGTTCTTCACATCAGGTCCCTTCTCTTTAAAGGATAAACTTTTGTTGTTGACTAGCTCTTGCACTTTCTCTTTGAGTGCCTTACAATCTTCAAAGGAGTGACCAATTGCCCCAGCATGAAACTCCATAGGTCTAACATCTCGTGGCACTACCAAAGAATTCTTTATCAAGAGCGGCCAAAGCTGGCTATACGAGATAGGGATCGGGTCAATCCGATTTTGTCTTTGAATGTAGGGAGGTCGATATTGATTCTGACCTGAGATTTGACTTCAATGATTTAGATGAACAGGCTGATACTGATGCCTCTGAGGTGCTGTTGTTGATATTGCATAGGTGCTGCAGCGGCAACATAGTATTGACCTTGATATGGTACTTGAAGAGCGGAGGGGTGATAGGAATTTGCAAGTGGACGATAAGAATTCCGAGGATCAGACATTACAGCATTGGTTTCTCCTTCTTTCTTCTTGGGGAAAGGGTTTGGAAATTTCTTTGCAATAGCTTGACTGTTTTGAGCATTTAGAATTTTTCCATTCTTTAGACCCAACTCTACCATCTCTCCAATGATGACTAAATCGGAGAAGCAGGAGGATGCACTTCCTATCACTTTTTCATAGTATGGAGCTTGAAGAGTGCCTATGAAAATTCTTACCAGCTCTCTTTCAGACAAAGGTGGTTCAATTTGTGATGCTAATTCTCTCCACCGTTGTGCATATTCTTTGAATGTTTCTGTTCCATTCTTGGTCAAATCCTGCAATTGCATCCTATCTGGTGTCATACCCATGATGTATTTGTATTGTTTGACAAATGCTTCTGCTAAATCTTTCCAAGTCCGGATCCGACTTTTCTCGAGATGCATATACCAATTTAAAGAAGCTCCACTAAGACTGTCTTGGAAGAAAAGGATGAGGAGCTTATCATCTTGAGCAGCTATACCCATCTTTCTGCAATACATGATCAAATGATTGTGAGGACAAGTCAATCCTTTGTATTTCTCAAAATCTGGTACTTTGAATTTGGGGGGAAGCACCACATTTGAGACCAAGCACATATCAAGCGCATCCAACCCAAATTCACTATGTCCTTCCATTGCTTTGACTCATTCTTCTAAAGCAAGAATCTTCCCTCTAGCTTCTTCATTTTCTCCCGTTGCATTTTGTCGTCCATCTAACGAAGGTTCTGTATGCTCCCTTGGAGGACCTGATGGATTGGAAGAATGATACACCAATAATGGGTTTTCCACTACACCTTGGGGAATTGGAAACCCGTTAGCCATATCAGCATTCTCTTGTATCACAGGAGTTCCATTTGGACGAGGTACTGATGCTTGAGTAGGACGAGGCTGAGACGGACCACTTTCAGTAGGGTTCTCCAATTGCGGGGGTGTGTAGCCTTGAGAAAGACCAAATGGAGGCCAAACAACAACTGCTGCAAGGGTTGGTTGTGGCTCGGGGGTAGTATTCTCCACTGCTGGAGGCTGCGGGTTCTGTTCTCTGTTTGCGATTCCTTGGAGACTTTCCATCATTCGATCCAACTTCCCATTCAGCTGGTCAATTTCTTGCCTCATGACTTCTTGGTTCTCTTCAATCACTTCCATGATCCTTCACGTGTTTTTTCTAGTGTAATGCAAATGCCGAGGAGCGGGCTCTTGGACCAACTGCTTTCTTGGTTTTCTGGCTATGATGAAATTCTCCCTGAATTTTTGAGGGGGAATGAAATGAGTTTTGGGTATGAAAACGAATGTATGCATATTATGGACGATGTTAATGCAAATGCATGAAAAAAAGTTTTTTTTTTATTTATATATATACTTTTTTTGGGAATTGCAAGGCTTTTAGTGTTACCGCAAGTATCTACCAATTGTAAAGGCATTGAGATAAAGAGAAGTAGAAGTAACCGAAAAGTAATAAATTTTTTCATTTGGAGCCATACAAACAGGTAAGTTACAAACTTTTTAGATTTTCTTCATCTTCTCCCTAAAGTCCCTTATCATAGTTTTACAGAATTCAACAAAAGCAATAACTTCAGAAGGAGTGTTCAAGGGATGCATCGTTGCGTCAGCTGCTACCAGCTTTGTGGGGATGGTTTCAATCACATCACTGGCCAACTTTGCTAGTCTTGAGAACATACTCTTCCAATGCACACCCTCGTGACGGAGTATTCGGAAAAGAGTTCCGCCTTCCACCGAGTTAACCAACTTCTTATAGCGACGCTCCCACTCTTCACTTTCTTTTTTGAGATTTTCATAAGCTTCTCCTTGACGATCATTGAACTTCCTGAATTCTTCCAAACTTTCTTGTGCCTTCTTCAACTCAAATTGACTCCTCACAAGTTTTCTTTCCAACGCTTCCCTTTGCAGTCTCTCATTCGACACATATCCCTCGTACTCATTCACCATGTTATTGAGATGTTGTCTTATATTTTCGAGTTCTTCTTTTAGGTCTTTCACATCCACTTGAGATTTTTCCCACTGCTCTTTCAACTTGTAGGCTATACTCAAGAGTTCATCTCGCTCTTTGTTCTTATGCTTGAGTTGGGAATTTGCTCCTCCCAAACAATCTCTCACCTTGCATCCTTCGTCCTCCTCAATCCTTAGCCTTTTGTTGCTACCCTCAATAACTTTATCCTTCTGGACTCTTTCCCACTTCAACTCGCAGTTTTCTTGAGTAGCTTTGAGTAGACTGGCTTGTAACTCTTCTTTTTCTTTGTTCAGTTGCGCAATAGTTGCTTTGAGCTCATCTGCTTCCTCTATTGAAATAGGAATGGGCTCGAGGGATTTAGGTGGAATAGGGGCTTTGATAATGAATGGTAGTCTCACCTCTTGGACTCTTTCTTTGACCCATTGTCAGTAAGTCTCTTTGCTAGCGCCAACCCTGCTTTTCCAGTCGCTCCCTTTCTTGTTAATTGTTCCCCAAGCTCGAATAACTTTTTGTAACATCACATGATCCTTGGTGCCCATGTTATCTACCACCAGAGGCTCCAAGGATTTCTCCTCGGGCTTCTCCCACATAGGACGTCCCAACTGTCTTAGAGCCAAAACTGGATTGTAGTTTATGCACGCTTTAGACCCTATGAGTGGTACATTTGGAAATTCCCCACAGCTGATGATGATTTCTTTGATGTCGAGCTTCCTTGGATACCAACGGATCACGTTTTCGGTAAAGGATGCCAAAAATTGAGACCATTCGTACCTATCCATCTTCTTCAACTGTGATTGGTCCTTGCACAAGTGAGATTCGAACCAACAATAGAGTAAAGGGAAACAACAGATAATATTTCCGCCTTGCTTATCGTGACACATGTGAAGAGCGTAGTACACATCGGCCAAAAGTGCGGGAACTGGATCTTTGTCTTTTGTTAGAACAGCCCAAAAGACACTGATTGCGGAGAAATCAACAAAGTTTTCAGATGACGGGAATAGTACCAAACCGTAAACAAGGAGGGCTAGCACGTTGTTGAAGGACTTCATATCTCGAGACGCGGCAAACTTACATGCCTTTTCCTCTAGATAACTTCGAAAGAAACCAAGAGCGTTTCCTTTAGTCTTCACATTACTAGAAAATTCACGCACTTCAATGCTTAGAGCTTTGGCATGAAGGAAAATAGTAATAGAAAAGCAGCGGAATATAAAAATTTTCCTTTAATGATCCTTACGAATGAGCATGAGTTTGTGTTTAGGATTTTACCTCTTGTTGAAAATCCTTTTCTTTTCTTTCACGAACGGTGGCTGATCAACACTTTAATCATGAACCGGATTGATCACGAGCGTTGATGAAAGTCACCGACGCCTCTAACTAGTCCACACGAACAGTCACCTTCAATAGAGTACTAGCCCTTTATGTTTGAAGGCTATGCAAGAATATTGAGAGAGAGAGAGAGAGAGAATTATTTTAACTCTAAAATAATTCTTGTGCCTTTTAGTGTGTTCAACAACAACTAACCAACAACTAACAGAGCTATGACAAGAGGTCTCTATTTATAGATATTTCTTGTCTTGTGCATTAAGACAACTCTTGTCTTGGGCACCAAGATATCTCTTATTGGGCAAAGCCCAACAAGAAACAATTTACTAGGGCGCGCGCCCCCATGAGTAATATTACTCATGTGCGCACCCTCCCACCATAACCTTTGGTGTTCTTGCTCGTTTAAATTACCGTGATACCCTTATCACATTGCACATACACCGTACCTTACGGTGTTCCCTTTTTATCTCAATATTAGACTGTCCTTATGTGTGTGACCCTTGTAGGTTTCCATAACGTTGGCAATTATATTAAATCCTTTATTTAATATAATAAACAATGAGCGGTATTTAGCAACACATCATTGCTACCCAAGTTATGAGAAATTAACATGTGATCAAAACATAACCTTTAGTGATAATATATGCGTGTACAATTACCCCTTTGCCCTTAATGTCTATATTGAACACAAAGCATACTTGGTGTCATCTTTGTCCAGTTCAATATTGGGCCCATGACATTTATCCTGTTATGCAGGATTGGCAAATTCCATCTAGGTCACTACTGTCCCTCAGCATGCTTTGTGAAGCACCCATCAACTGCCTTTATGGTTATCCTGTTACGGACAATGTTAGATCAGCAACAAAGTACTTGACTCCACATCTAGGGTGCAAAGTGGTTTCAGGTCTAAGGGCGGTTTACACCATTATCACCATGAGAGTAACTTATGATACTTTGCATAACTTTGCATGTAGTACTCTCATAGTGGGTCAATCCGGTATAAATATTACTCTTAATTTTCCTTATACCTATGTCAAGACTTGATAACTCCTTATCCCATGATCCATGAGATGCGATCATCAGTCTATCTTCATAATAGTCTTTATGTTTTATCATTATCCCAATTCATAATAAAACTCGACTACGGATGCTTTAAGAATAGTGTCCTTGTATTTAATGAATCTCATGATTAAGTCATACTTAATATTTCATTAAATGGATTTAACTATTCTAGGGACTTCATTATTTTGGACATACAAACATAATAAAGAAATGCCTATTATTATTAATAAAAAGTATTGGCCTCTAGGGCTTACTCCAACATGGCAAACTTCTTAACTGTTGGAGGGTGACCAATTTCCACAAATGGACTATTGCCCTTTGGAGGAATACCGACGATCCTTTCGAACTCTTCAAGTGTAGGTGCTAGTTGAAAGTCTTGGAATATGAAACATCTCATCGGGGGGTCATAGGATTGTGCTAATGCCGTGAGAGCTTCAACTTGGACATTGGTGAACAAGAGGTCAAGGATGTTACCATACTTGAAGATAAAAGCACTCCTTGAAATTGATGTTAACTCTGTGCTCAAATCTCTAAGACTTTCCAAATCCGGGAGCTTGACTCTCAATGGAAGAGTCCTTCTTTTCTCAGAGTTCATGTTCAATTTGTTAGACACTTGCAACACAAATATAGCCTTTGCAATTCCCTGAAACAAACTTGTATGCTAAGAATGATATTTTTTTATGTATGTGGATGCAATGCATGAATGCTTTGTGTGAGTTTAGATAATTGGGAAATAAAACTTAAAGGGAATGTTCCCTATGGGGGTTTAGTTCTTACGAATGAGCATGATTCGTGTTTTAGAGTTTTTACCTCTTGTAGAGAAGAACTTTAAATCACGAACAATGATGATGATCACGAGCGTTGATGAAAGTCACCGACGCCTCTATCTAGTCCACACGAACAATCACCTTCAATAGAGTGCTAGCCCTTTATGTTTGAAGGCTATGCAAGAATATTGAGAGAGAAAGAGAGAGAGAGAATTATTTTAACTCTAAAATAATTCTTGTGCCTTTTAGTGTGTTCAACAACAACTGACCAACAACCAACAAAGCTATGACAAGAGGTCTCTATTTATAGATATTTCTTGTCTTGTGCATTAAGACAACTTTTGTCTTGGGCACCAAGATATCTCTTATTGGGCAAAGCCCAACAAGAAATAACTTATTAGGGTGCGCGCCCCCATGAGTAATATTACTCATGTGCGCACCCTCCCACCATAACCTTTGGTGTTCTTGCTCGTTTAAATTACCGTGATACCCTTATCACATTGCACATACATTGTACCTTACGGTGTTCCCTTTTATCTCAATATTAGATTGTCCTTATGTGTGTGACCCTTGTAGGTTTCCATAACGTTGGCAATTATATTAAATCATTTATTTAATATAATAAACAATGAGCGGTATCTAGCAACACATCATTGCTACCCAAGTTATGAGAAATTAACATGTGATCAAAATATAACCTTTAGTGATAATATAAGCGTGTATAATTACCCCTTTGCCCTTAATGTCTATATTGAACACAAAGCATACTTGGTGTCATCTTTGTCCAGTTCAATATTGGGCCCATGACATTTATCCTGTTATGCAGGATTGACAAATTCCATATAGGTCACTACTGTCCCTCAGCATGCTTTGTGAAGCACCCATCAACTGCCTTTATGGTTATCCTGTTACGGACAACGTTAGATCAGCAACAAAGTACTTGACTCCACATCTAGGGTACAAAGTGGTTTCAGGTCTAAGGGTGGCTTACACCATTATCACCATGAGAGTAACTTATGACACTTTGCATAACTTTGCATGTAGTACTCTCATAGCGGGTCAATCCGATATAAATATTACTCCTAATATTTCTTATACCTATGTCAAGACTTGATAACTCCTTATCCCATGATCCATGAGATGCGATCATCAGTCTATCTTCATAATAGTCTTTATGCTTTAAGGTTATCCCTTTTCACCTTAAAGCTCGACTATGGATACTTTAAGAATAGCGTCTTTATGTTTAATGTAATCTCATGATTAAGTAACACTTAATATTAAACAGACTTTCTATTCTAGGGACTTCATTATTTTGAACGTTACAAACATAATAAAGAAATGCCTTTTATTATTAATAAATAAAGCACTAAAGTATTGGCCTCTAGGGCTTACTCCAACAATCTCTCACTAGCACTAGAGCCGATGAAGCATTATCTTAATACCCATAGACCTAGTATGCCCATCACGCTTCAACTGCGCAAGAGCCTTTGTTAGTGGATTAGGAACTCTTTCCTATGTTGGTACCTTACGTATCTATCCAACTTTCTATTTCGATCTTTATCGAAATATAGAAGTGTCTATGTATATATATAAATATATAAATGAATCGTCGGTGATATCTATTCTCCGTTATTGTTTGCAAGATCAAACCTTTACCATCACTAATGTGATTTAATGTAATTTGTAACACCGGAAATATAGCTTTAGCTCAATCATGAGCTAAACGATCCAAAAATACTCCACCTCTGTAACTGAAATAAACATATTACTTAGCTATATAGCTTACAATGTCTATATTCAGGCATGATATACAATATATTAGTATGGAAACTACCATCAATATAACTTCCTTATAATGATATTTCCACACCTACATATTTCAAGAAATGGTCCTTAGTTCCTTTTAAGGTCCTTAGGGATATTCTTGAAGATCAGTTAGTGTCCAACACTAGTCTCAATTTTGGTACTTATTGAATATGCTACAAGCATATGGTGTATCTGATTAAGTACATATTAATCCATCTTCCAAAGCATATGGATTATTTTCACGTGTCTCTCTCTCTCATCCAATGAGATATGCTATTGTCCTTAAGACAAAGACCATTCTTCTGACACATGCGATGATTTTACACATCCGTTGAAGCGGCTGGAAAAATGCGCGGGCGTAAAACGCTCGCTAGACAGTAAAGTTGCCACCGAAGTTTTATTTTTGAAAAGGGGAACGTCGATAAACCCCTTCGAGAACAAGATCAAGGTCATCGCGACCAAAATTCAGGTTCGGGAGTCGGTTATGCGAGGGGAAGGTATTAGCACCCCTCACATCCGTTGTATTCAACGGGAACCGTTAATTAGTTTAGCGCTTAATTAGGTGTTAGTTTTATGTTTGTTTGTTTATTATTAAGAAAAGTGTTTGCAAAGAAAAATAAAGAAAAATAATTTAAAGACCAAAAAATTGGTTTTTTATTAGTGTGTTTTATGGTTGTTGGATCCCGCTCCTACGTATTCCCGAGTGCAATGGGAAAATCAAAGCTACGTAGTTCTTTGTAGAAAATGCTTGTGTGTTGATTGATTTTATTTGTGAAAATGATTTGGTCGCGCTTGGGCGAAGAAAAGATTGCTTGATTTAAAAAAGGCGGACTCGCACTTGGGCGATGATATCCATTTGAGAAAAGAAAATTAAACGCACATGAGCGTGAAAAGTTTTAAGTTTGGTGGGTTGAGATTGATTTTTAATGGAGGACGAATATCCGATTGAAAGCGAAGTGTCTACCTCGTTTTGGAATATTCGGGGAAGCGTCAAGTGTCTACTCGATTTTTCCTTTTTCACTCGTAGTAAAAAAGTAGTTTTATTATTTTTATTTTATTAAGAATTAATTATTTTTTTAAATGTTTGAGTTTCTTTCTATCAAATAAATACATAAAAACAAAAGGATTCTAGTGATACTAGTTTTTTAGTTTTTAATATGCTAAAGATAAAATGGGCTTAAAGCCCTTAATGAAAAAAAAAGTCCAGCAAAACAAATAAAAGAGGAATAAAATAAAATATAATAAAAACTAAAAAGGATAAAATAAAAATAAAACAAAACAAACTAATAAAAGGGGATCTGAAACAAATATAGAAACAAAATGATAAAAAATTGAAGAAACGCAAGAGAGAAAGAGAAGTCACGCAAGAGGGAGGAAAAGACTAACGGTGGCGAAATTTGTGCGGCGGTGATGGGAGTTAGGACCGGAGACGTGGCAGTGACAGAGCGATGGTGGTTCTCTCTTTCTTTTCTGTTCTATTTTTTCTTATTTTGTTCTTGGTTATGGGTGGTGGTGAAGATTGATTTTAATGGTGGTTTTTGAATGATGAATGTTGAAGTTAGTGGTGATTGTGGTGGGTTTTGTGAGGATGATTGTGTTGATTGGTGGTTCCTGGTTCTATTGCTTCTCAGAATTGTGGTTTTGATTTCACTGCAATTTCTCTGCCTTTTCTACTTCTGTTTTTTCTCTATTTTTTCTTCGGTCCTCTTTCCATTCTACCTCAACCTCTATTTATAGTAGTAATGTAGTAGCAATGAGGCTGTGTGAATGTGTTTGCAAGAATTTCAAATTTCATCAACTGTCAGAGGCTATAGTGTGAGAAACCTGAACATGTTACCAATTTTTTAAACTGTCTCTTCTCAAACTGCATCTCTTTGCACCAAAAGGCTACACCATAGCCTTGCAATCAGAAGAAAAAAATGGATGTGTATTTAATGCTTTGGAGAAAAATCAGATTGCAAGTTGTTGTTGAAGATTTTCTGACTAAACAAAATCCTACAATATATGTAAAATAATGTTTTTGCTTGCTTCTTGGTAGAAAAAATGGAATTGAAAAGATTGTTGCTTTGTTTGATTAAGTGTGAATTGTTGAAATTTGGTGAAAAGTTGCAAACTTTGAAAAGAGAATAAGAAGCGTATTATTAATTAATCATTAAATAAAATAAATAATAATAATAAAGATAAAACAAAAGGGAGGGGGGCGCAGCACTTGTGCTGTTGCTTTTTTTATTTTAAAATTAATAATAATAATTCTAAACATAGTTATAATAATAATACTAATAATAATCATGGCAATGAAGAAAAAACAAACATTTGACATATTTTTTTGTATAAAATAAAAACTTTCCTAATTTGACATATTTTTTTAATTTTATGAGGAAAATAAAAAAAGTAACAAATTTAATCACAATAAATTAAATATTATAGTATGGACTCAAATCTATATATTTTTTTAGTAAAAATAACAATAAAAATTTGAATAACATTTTTTTTGGATTTTTCTCAAAATTCACGAATTTGATGCAATGCATTATAAAAATAAATTTCAACTACTTCTAAAATTAAAACAAGCATAAATTGAAAAAAAGTTGGGACAAAATTGGGGTACTACACTAACCCATACAACTCATTGCTTTCCCATCACACACCCAACAATGAATACTATTAGTATAATAATCCAAAAAATAAAAATTTGATTTTAATCAATGATATAAACGAATGCTTGCACACTCCAATCCTCATGTGCCACATTTTTTCCATCACTTGATGACAGTATAGCTATATCATCTGTTTGTGTGACGCTTGGCTGTTTCCTCCTATACATGTGCATGGGATTCTATTGATTGACTCCTTCCATGGATAGGAGAGATCCACGAATCACAGTGGTAGAAACACAAAATTGTATAGGTCAAAATAGGAAGATTATCTTCTTGATCATCATCATGATCATCTGGTCCTGATTACACTTTCATGACTTTTCTTGTGTTATCTGAGACTGAAAAGCGTGCAATTAATAGAGACTGTTAATTCGGATGATCCATATTAACGTTATATATTAACTGCACACTTTACAGTACCAGATAACACACAAAAAGTCAAGAAAGTGTTACCAGAACCAGATGATCATGACAATGATGAAGAAGAAAGCTCTCCCATTTGAACCTAGATTATTTCGTGTTTCTAAGATTGTGTTTGGCGGAGCTCTCCTATTAGTGAAAGAAGTGAACCAATGGAATTTTATGCAGATGTAAATGGCAATAAGAGGAAGAAAGCAAGTGTGACTCAAACACACAACATAACCATATATGCACGAAGATAGATGGTTGCTGTAGTCATCCAATCAGAAGAGAAAATTGATTTCTGAAGAGATGTTTTGCCTTGAGGATATGCCTCATGAAAAACAAAGGTTGGTTGCCTTTTACGCGGCACATTATGGAGACAAAATGTCTCTTCAGAAAACAACTTCCTCTTATTATTGGATGACAAAAGCAAACATTTATGGATTAAATATTACTGCATGCCACTCATCGTCATCTTCGCCACATATGCAAACTATTAATACATATTTCTTTACAATATGCGTTGATGAAGAAGAACGGTAATGAAAGGGTTAGTGCTGAGATTATAGCGAAAGTGAATAAAATAGACCTATGACATATTCATCCATTGGACGGAATCTGACTCCAACATGACCGATATTAAGAAATCATGGAGAGATTGGTGTTACTTGCCAACTTTGCATATGAACTCGAATTGAAAGCTAGAGTGGGGCATGAAAACCTACACTAAATTATAGTCCACTCTAGGTCGCTCTAAACGTGAATTATCCTATTCATCTAACTTTGTCTAAGGCAGATGAATGGGATAATACAGCTTTAGAACAACCCAATGTGGACCATCGCTAAATATTGGTTTTCACACACAAAATTGGCAAACAACAACAATCCCCTCATGGTTCTGGCACATCGATCCTATTGGATTCAGATTCCGTCTAACAATTGAAGGGATCCTAAGTCTACCATATCCAGATTCCCTAAAATCCCAACAGTACTCCTTTCATTATCAATCTTCCCCCCAAACGCATATCGGCAAAGAATATAAATTATTATTTCAGAGATGTGAAGTTAATGATTATGAGGAACATGTAAAATGTTAGGAATATTTTATCCACAGCTAAACTGAACCATGAAGATTGAATAATCAAGACAAATGTTACCTCCCAAAGCAATCAGAAAGTTCAAAAGGAGAGCTTGAAGTTGCATGTAGAGTGGTAAAACCCAACACTGCAGTAAATAAAAAAAGGATCTATATGTCAAAATTGATATCATCGAATAAACTCCTTTATAGATTGACTATGTCCTTTCACTTGGAAACATTGGAGATTGAAAACATATAAGTCATTTTAGGAAAACTAAAAAGGGGAAGTAAGAACTAATTATTTTAGCTAGTATCTAACATGAGATTACAAAAACAAAAATAAAACAAAAATCTAATATTGAGAAGTGGCAAATCAAATAAAACGGATAATTCTAGCTAAAAAAAAAAATAGGTTAAGCTACTTGCAATTTGTATGGCAGATTCATAGAATCAATTCCAACAATGGAACATTTACCTTAAACGCAGTTCACTACACTCACATCATCAATTGTTAAACTGTTCAAGAGCTAATTGCAGTCCCCGTCGCACTCCCAGTGCTTCAGCTAAGATTGAATCAGCCTCAATCTGCTCTAATTTGCAAGGTCTAGAAATTGCAGCACCCGAACTGGCTTTTGGCAATTAGTTGAGAAATCCACAGCAGAAGATGTACTGTCATTAGCCTATATCCAAACAATTCAAAAATAGATTAATGAGAAAGGAAGAGTAAGCAACACCACCATTATCGTGTCCAAAACACTTCCAAGACTTATTTGAAAAAATGCCATGAGTCATGTAAGCACTAATCTTTGATGCTCCATGAGCTGCCAAAACTTTATGAGAAATGAAAGAAAATGTTTTTTGAGTTACTTAGGAAAAAACAGGAAGCATGTTTGCTATTTTGAGAAATCCTTTAACATTGTTGGCCTATTTCAAAATCAATCAGAAACATTATCTTGTGTGAATCCAAGCATGATACATTATTCTCCTTTAAATGGACTTGACAAAATAAAATAAGCAATTTTCAACACCTTTAGTAACCTGTAGAACATTGATGTTCAATGCACACACACGTGCGCATGCACCAAGCTTTGGTACAATTTCTAGATCTCATATATTGAAATAAATCCAGAAAGTCAAATTGATAAACAAAGGAGGCATATCCCTTAACAGGGATAGTCAGATTACATACCTTTTCTTTCCAATAATCATACACAGACTGGAGAATTGCATATTTGACATTCTGTGCATGTAAGGACTGAAATTTAAAGAAGACAATTTTCAATAAGCTCAATAGGAATCACACCCAAAACATATGTAAGTTGCAACAGGCAAATGAATGATTCTTGGTTTCTAATATCAAATAAGAAAACCAATTAAAAATCAATTTAAATAGTAATCTATGATTTCAGGTGCACAAAAGAAAACATGTGAGTACAATAAAGAAGAATAATCACAAACAAATTGAGGAGACAAATAGAATGGATCTGAAATCCTTACCTATTAGTCGGAGGCTGGGTCATTAATATTAATTGTGTCGTTTTTATCATCTTCACCTCAACTTTGTAAAGAACAAAACAGAGCATGAAAGTAGAAGAATAAGATTACCATGAAACCTAGGTTAAGAAAGATCATAGAATGATCAACAACTTTGGCTAGAAATTGGGAAATAACAACATGCATGAATATCATATATATACAAATTAAAGTATTGTTGATAACTGCTTTTAAAGATTAACCCAAATTTCGATACTTACCCCTAACTTTGTCTATAATTATAATAATTTTAAATCACTTTAATCGACTATGATCCTTGATATTAAATTAAAAAATTTAAAAGCAACATGTATCCATCTACAATTTTTATGTCACTAACAACTGATTCCATCCTTACTTCATAGTAGCAATTCATCTTCCCTTTAAAAAATAAAAGATCTTAACAAACACACCTGCAGCGTAGATATCCATAGTAGCAATTCATCTTCCCTTCAAAAAATCACATATCTTAACAAACACACCTGCAGCCACAAATCATCAAAATCATTATTAAAATCACTCAATTATCTTGTTTGGTCATTGAAAGCAGAGGGAGAAAATGAACTAAAAAAAGCAATTTTGACAAACCCTTTTCAATAGTTGAAATAATGAATTAAGTCTTGAAAAGTTTGGATTTTTTTTTTTAATCTACATACAAATAATTAAATTTATAAAGTAGTTCATAACAATACCAATGAATTGCAGATTGTGAATGTGTGATTTTGTTGTACTACTATATCACCACCTCCATCACAATTCTTTAAAACAAACATGGAAAGATAGAAAAAGAAAAACAACATTACAAATTGAGACTGCTTCTACTATGGACCATGAATATATGCGGTCCATGATGGACTATTACTTTTCATTTTTTCCTTTTCAATTCTAACCATTAGATGACACATGTGTATGAAAGCTATGATAGACTTAAAACACTGAATAATATCTGTTTGTACTATCTTACTATATTTCTCCTTCATCCCATCACTTGTCAGCATGACGGTATCTCTCTATATACACTATAGTCTCTTCCGGTTCTCTTTAGGCTGATTATCCGTGAAGCCCGGGTACTTAAAAATTGGTGACGAATTGTATCCGATATGTACTTAATATCGATACTCTGTTGATACATTCTGATACATGTATCGGAAAAGTATTGGTTAAATTATTATTTTTAAATAAAAAAATAATATTCAATATGTGTCCGATACGTTCCGATACACATATTGAAAAAATATCGGTTAAGTCATTATTTTTAATTAAAAAATAATGCCCGATATGTGTTCGATATGAAGATTATCTTTTGGATAGTAGTTGTGATGTTTTTTTGGATAGTATTAATGATGGCCTTTTTTGTATAATATTTAACTTAAGATGTATTGGTGATCATTAATTTTTTGGGATAGTATTAACTTAAGATGTTCTCATGTATCAAACCTTGGGAGTTCTTAATATTGATTGACTTTGCTTACTATTATGCTCCTGTATCAGACCTGTTTGTTTGTATCTTTAGCACTTCTTGTATTTTTCCTTTGTTAATATAATTTTTTACTTAAAAAAAACTATGGTGTCTTACTATATAAGAGGTCGTTAAGCATTTGAGTTTGTCCCAAAATTCTGGTATAAGAATAGATGTTTTCTGCTTTTAATTAATAATATTATTAATTTTAGTCATGTTTATATATTGTGTATTTATATATTTAATTTAAATTTAATTTTTATATAACGTATCGCGGCAGTATCAAATTGGAAATTTTAAAAAAATTCTCGTATCGGCGTATCAGTATCATATCGTATCAGAATCATATCACGTATCGGGACTTCATAGCTGATTACACTCTCTATTCTCTTGACTTAGCAAAAAAAAATCTCTATTCTCATTTTGTTTTTTTAAGAAAAACTTACCAATTTTATTTGATATTAAAATTTTATTAATAAACTACTATAGATAAGGATAATTTGTTGCAATTTTTATGCATGGGTTCATATATACTTTTTTTGTGTATTTATTATTGAATAATCATAATAGAGAAATATTTGGCCTCCTTTATTCCTTGTGCAAAGAGTGTATATATATAATAGTTTTGAATCAATTTTGATTCTCCAAAATCAATGCTATTTAATTCACATAAACCTATTGCTATAATTAATAAGGAATATTACAAAGAATATTTTATATTCTAATACACCCCCGTAGTCGAAACGGGAGGAGCACGAATGTTGAGACTATCTCTGAAGTCACTAAACAACTGCAGCGGAAGGCCCTTTGTAAAAATGTCAGCTATCTGGTAGCGGGAAGGGACATGTAGAACGCGTATCTGGCCACGAGCAACCTTTTCTCGTACAAAATGAATATCCATTTCAATGTGTTTAGTGCGTTGATGTTGAACGGGATTTCCTGATAAGTAGACAGCACTAACATTGTCACAGTACACTAAAGTGGCTTTCGTGATAGGACACTGAAGTTCTAAGAGTAAATTTCGAAGCCAACAAGATTCAGAGACAACGTTAGCAACACCACGGTATTCTGCTTCTGCACTAGAACGAGAAAGAGTTGGTTGTCGTTTGGCAGACCATGAAACTAAATTATCTCCAAGATAAACACAATAACCGGAAGTGGACCTGCGAGTATCCGAACATCCCCCCCAGTCAGCATCAGTATATGAGGTGAGTTTGTCAACCGAGGAGGGAGAGAGATGTAAACCGTGAGTGGCGGTGCCTTTGATGTATCGAATGATTCGCTTCAAGGCAGTCATGTGTTGTGTTCTTGGATCGTGCATAAAAAGGCATACTTGCTGAACGGCATAAGATATATCAGGTATTGTGAAGGTAAGATATTGTAAAGCACTAGCAAGACTTCTATATTCAAATGGATCATGATATGGGTTGCCTGAGGTTCCACTGAGTTTTGCTTTGGTATCCATTGGAGTTGAAACCGGTTTGCAGGAGGACATGGAAGCTCTCTCAATGATTTCTTCAGCATATTTTTGTTGAGAGAGAAACATACCACCGGAGTGTCTGGTAACTGAGATACCAAGAAAGTAACTGAGGGGACCCAAATCTTTCATAGCAAATTCGGAACTCAGTTTAGACATGATAGATTGGCATAGAGTATCGGAGGATGCGGTGAGAATAATATCATCTACATAGAGAAGGATGTAGGCCGTGTCATCTCCACTATGGTAGGTGAATAAAGAGTTATCACATACACTATGAGAAAAACCCAAGGTAGCAACAAAATCAGTGAATCGTTGGTACCAAGCACGAGGCGCTTGTTTAAGACCATAAAGAGACTTCTTTAACAAGCATACATGATTTGGGTGCTTTGGGTCACGAAAGCCGGGAGGTTGGTACATGTACACAGTTTCATTGAGATTACCATGCAAGAAAGCATTTTTGACATCCAACTGATGAAGGCACCATGATTTAGAAAGAGCAATACTGAGAACCGTCCGAATAGTTGCTGGTTTAACTACGGGACTGAAGGTTTCACCGCAATCGACACCAGTCTGTTGATTTGAACCATTACCTACTAACCGAGCTTTGTATCTTTCAAATGATCCATCAGCTTTCTTTTTATACTTGAAAATCCACAAACTTCGAATAACATTAGCATCAGTTGGACGGGGCACTAAAACCCACGTCTTATTTTCAATAAGAGCATTATATTCGTCGGTCATGGCCATTTTCCAATTAGGATCTTGTGGTGCATTAATGGGATTGGTAGGCAAGGGAGAAATTGAGTTTGAAGCGGATGTATGAAGATTAAAAAGTTTGCGAGGTTTAAAAATGCCATGTTGTGCTCTAGTAGTCATTTGAGGGGAAGGGGGTGATGGCGATGATGAGCTGGTTGGTTTGGTAGTTTGTATTGAGGAAGGGGTAGAGGTTGGTGATGGTATATGTTGGGAGGTGGGGGTTGTAGTTGTGTGAGTAGGTAATGAGATAGGTGTTGATAAAGGGGTCGTATTTAGAGTAGGGGAAGGTTGATTAGGAGTTGGTGTCATAAGAGGTGAAGAGGTTGGGCTGGAGTTAAGAAAAGGTGTGTCGCTTGTATCCAAAAAATCATAACTCGCGGTTGAAGGAGCATTCAAAGTGGAAAAAGGAAATGCAGTTTCATCAAAAATGACATGCCTACAAAGAATAATTTTACGACTCGACAACTCATACCATTTAAAACCTCTATGATTTGAAGGATAACCCAAAAAGACGCATGGCGTTGAGCGAGGTTGTAATTTATTTCTAGTTACCGATGGAATGAGAGGGTAACAAAGACAACCAAAGACTTTAAGGTGAGAATATGACGGATCTTTTTGGTAGAGAATTTTGGTAGGGGTTTGGAGAGCAAGCTTTTTGTTAGGGAGTATGTTGAGGAGGTAAGTGGCCATCTGTAGTGCATGGTGCCAAAAGTGAGGTGGGAGAGAAGCATGAGCAAGGAGGGTGCGAATGATATTATTAATGGTGCGAATTTTTCTTTCAGCTTTTCCATTTTGAGGAGAGGTGTAAGGGCAAGAGAATCGAAACGTCATTCCATTGAGTTCACAAAATTGATGAAAATGTGCATTGTCATATTCTTTTCCATTATCACATTGAAAACATTTGATTTCTCTTTCAAATTGTGTTTTAATATAAGTACGAAACTGAATAAAGATGGAATGTATACTTGAGATTTATTTGTAATTGGAAAATTCCACAAAAAATTCGTGAAATCATCTAAAAATAAAGCATAATAACGATGGTCAGCTGAGCTGAGGACAGGTGATGTCCAAATATCACTGTGAACAATATCAAAAGGCATCATAGTATAAGAAAGAGACTCATAAAAGGGTAATTTTATGTGTTTTCCAAGAGGACAAGAATGGCAAAAGAAATGCTTTGGAAGCTTATTACATAAAATGAAATTGTTTCTTTTGAGAGAATTAAAAACTGGAGTGCCATAATTCCTAAGCGGTTGTGCCATAATTCCTTGGATAAAGCGACAAAATTGGATGGGTGGGTAGTTGTTGGTCTTGTGATGAGTGGATATAGATCGCCCGAGCTGTCACATCTCATTAAAATAATTCCTGTCTGAAAATCCTTCACAGAAAAACCAAATGGATCAAATTCTACAGAAATGTCATTGTCAATGGTAAATTTTCTTACAGAAAGAAGATTTTTTAATAACTGAGGTGCGTGTAAGACATTGTTTAAGGTTAAGGGATGATGAGAATTTGGGATTAATGCATTTCCTCGACCAATAACAGGAATATTATGACCACTACCAACGATAATTTTATTGCTCATATTGGAATAAGAAGTGAGATTACCTCCATTTGCAGTCATGTGAGAGGTGGCCCCGGTATCCATGTACCACTGATCATCAGGAGGAGCCAAAGATAGAGTATGCATGGCAGCTTGAATGTCAGTTGATGCATATGATGGTGGCGCATTGTTTGATGATGTGGCAGCCATATGAGCCTGTTGAGGCTTTGGTCCAAGAATTCCTTGCTGGCGAGCATTGGATTGATGTTGCCAATTCGGCGTAGTTGGGTACGGACATGGTGGTGTGGGCCACGGTTGCCACGGTGCAGCCCAAGGTGGAGCAGCCCACTATTGTTGCGGATACTGGTAATATTGTGACCGGTTGTTACGACCTCCATTTCGACCCCTTCCACGATCTCCACGGCCACCACGGTTGCCACCGCGACCGCGGCTAAATGATGCATTGTGGTTGCCACGACCTCCATGGTTGTTGCTGCTTTGTATATTGTTAGAATTCTGCTGAGAAGAAGAATTGTGAACATTACTGACATCTTGAGAAGCGAGAAATGTGGAGTTGTCAGCAACAGACGCAGCCTTTTTCGCCCGTGCTGTTTCCTCTAAAACAACCATTGAACGAGCCTTGTAGAAAGGAGGGAGAGTGTCTCCATGTCGAATCTGTGATCCAACAGTGGCATAAGCATCGGTTAGTCCAGAAATAAGTTGCAACACCAATCTTTCATTTGATACTGGCGCACCAACATTTGACAGTTGATCGGAGAGTGATTTCAAATGTTGACAATATGCTGAAGCATTAGGGAATTGCTCCATATGTACCCGCGAAAATTCTTGTTCGAGATATAATGCTCTAGAATGCTTGTTGTCAAAGAAAATGTCAAACAAGCGGTTCCACGCCATTTCTACCGTTAAGTTACATTCAATGATCGTGTTCAACAAATCATCGGAGATGGTTCCGTATATCCATTGGAGAACAACAGCATCCAGGCGTGACCAAAGCGCATGATCTGTTTGTTTGAGAGAGGTATCACTCGTATCAGCAGTAGGAGGTGTAATATGATCAATAACTTGGTAAGCTGTAGCATGGATTTTGAACAATTCTGACCAAGTATTGTACTGACTCTTTTCTATGTCTAACTTTATTTTGATAAAATTAGTGATGTTGGGGACAGTGAGGGCAGGATGGATAACAGATGATGTTGTTGTTTGCGTAGGTGAAGCAGTCGGTTTAGGAGAAGGTGGTGGAGTGGGTGGATTCAAACCAGCCATAACGGAGAGAATCTAAGTGTGGTCGATGCAGGGAAAAGAAGGTCGTGTGATGCTGTCGTTTGAAAACAACAAGGAATGGATCGATGAAGATGTGTGTGGTCGGTGGTGGATTGTTTGGTCGGTAAAAAAAATATTTGTAACGAAGCGGTGGTTTGGAAAGATAATTGTGTAGTAGGAGTGCAGGTCGGTGAGAAAGGGAGTGATATAGCGGAGGTGCAATTCGTTTCAGAAATAAAAGAGAAGCTTTCTGTAACAAAGAAAGCGATGGTTTGCAGGAAAAACAAAATTGAATACGCGTTGGAAAGAATGATTGCGCGTGTTTGAAGTGAAGGAGGCGGCGCTAGAGTTTTAGGATTAGAAGGAGATCAGTACCAAAGCTTACTGATACCATATTGAATAATCATAATAGAGAAATATTTGGCCTCCTTTATTCCTTGTGCAAAGAGTAAATATATATAATAGTTTTGAATCAATTTTGATTCTCCAAAATCAATGCTATTTAATTCACATAAACCTATTGCTATAATTAACATGGAATATTACAAAGAATATTTTATATTCTAATATTTATATTATTTTTTCTATAATATTTTTAGTGAAATTACAATGAATATATAAAACTTAGAATATTATTAAAAGTGATATAACACCCCAACTAAAATATCTAGAATATTTAGTCAAGACATAAATAAATGGATCTGAGTACATGAAAATTTCAGAATAATAATGAAGTTACAACTTGATACGAATACAACGTGCTGAACTGAATAATTAGGGCGGAAAGGAACTAAATTCTTGAGTAAACAAGGTAATATAATAACAAGGAGAAGAATAAAATCTTCACGGCTGACAATCCAAGCTCAGCTCCAACTATCAGTCTCCTACCTGGTCCTTGCTCCGAATAACCTGTTTACCTAAAAAAATTGATTTGGAGTGGGGTGAGACTACTAAGCCTCAGTGAGTCCTACTACCCTCCTAATGGCGACTACGCCGGGGGAACCTAGATAGTGTAATAATCTAAGTTCAAACTGTTTTACTTATACAAGTATTAATCCATAATAGAAATAAGGTGTAACACAAAATTATTATCTTGTCGATTACTCTTCAAAGGTCACCCGAGGCAAGCCGGTCTCAGGTGCCTGACTCTGCGTACCACCGAAACAGAGGCTCGGATTCCGACGTTGGCTCACATAATAACTAATAGAATTACAGAGGAATTCTATTAACATGGCATTATTTACCATTCAATTAAATGTGTTTATACAATTCTAACCAATATATTCCCCTCAAGGTATCCTAAACATGTTGTAGATGCATAAAATATAAATGTTGTTCTCTGACCATATAATCAATTTACCACTATTAAACATGTTTGTGAAATCCAAGTTGCATTCGGACATAAAACGAGTGATTTAGGAATTTTTCTAAAATTATACAGGTTCTGACCTGCTAAACTCGCTACGGCGAGCTCACTCTCGCTACAGCGAAGATTCATGTCATGACCTGTAATGCTCGCCATGGCGAGTCAGGAACTCGCCCGGCGAGCTATACAAAGCACAAACCTTCGCCACGGCGAGCATTTACTCGCTACGGCGAGCCATAGCAGAACAACCCCTGTTTCTGCAAAAATCATGTTTTTCAAAGATTTCACCTACAATCTATATGCAACTCATTACCAACATGTTTTACAGTATTAAATTGAGTATATAGGAGTAGGAATTGGGTATTATTCCTGCTCTTTCATAATTTAAATCCTAAAACCTAAGTTTGCATGCAACATTACATATTTGGGGAAACTAAGCTTACTAAATAATTCTAAGGTTAAGAACCTAGAGAACCCACCTGGTAATACAGCTTTAAACCTGCACAAGAGCTCTGCTACAGTCCAATGCTCTAGCCCAGACTCACTTAAACCCCAATTTGTGTTCTTGAACAAGATGGAAAAGAAATGGATTCATGGGTATTGAGAGTTTTCTGAGTTTATGGAATTGGAATAAACATCACCAGTACTGAGAAAGGAAAAGGAAGGTTAGGAATAACTTACCATGGGTAATGAAAGAGGCTACAGAAAAGGAAAACATGCAGCAGCAGCAGGTGCTGTTCTGCCACCCTCGCTGCAGCGAGCTACCTACTCGCTCAGGCGAGTTCTTCGAATTACAGCAAAATAACTCAGTTGGTTACAGCTGCGAATCAATCCTTCATTTCCTTGATTCTAATGATTCTTCCAGTCACCCACGAAGGTGTTAAACATACATGCAAGTGGAAATTTGAAGGATTAATTAACTTGGGAGTTTAGAGTCATTAAGGGGAAGAAATATTGAAAAGGAGTAAGGATAAGGTCTTGTAGTCTTACCCTTAAGTTATGGTGCTGTAGATTGAGAATAGATACAGAATTTGCACATGCATTCAACACCATAGTGCCTCAGATGTATTTCTTCATCTAGAAAGAAAGGGAATTGAAAGGAGGGGTTTTTCTTATAAAAGAAATGGCGTGGAAGGTTGAGATAGGTGGGGGTTTGAATGGTTTTCCCAGCTCCTCTTCCTTTCCAACTTGTGTATAATCAATGAAATGAACAAAAGGGCGAAATCTGAAGTTGATGGTATCAAGGAATAAAGTTAAGTCCATGTTGAAGAGGATTAAATTTGGTGAAGGTTTTGTGAAGGGAGTTTGGTGATTGGAAGTGTGATTCACCTAAAGTTTCCATTTTTAAGAAACTCACAACAATGGTTATGGAGTTGTTTTGGTTGATGGTTCCACTTGAGAGAGAAAGAGAAAACAGAAAGAGTGAGGCGTGAGAGAAAAATGAAGGAGTGGAGTAGTATGACTAGGTTTAAGTGTGGTATTCCCTTTTTGTACATCCATGTGGGTCCCTCTTTTACTATTGTCTTCTTACTTCACACTACAACCTCATATACTCTTGTTACTTGATTGACATCATCATACTTAAATCAAAATTTTCTATCTCCATTAGTCACAACATTTCTAATTAACTCCTTTAATAATCATCTCTTAATTAATATTCTTCTATTAATTAAATTGAGGTGTTACAAGTGATAATAGGGATAACAATTTACCCATATCTAGTGGGTACCCACAAAAAATACTTATAATGGGTATGGTAAAAACGTGCATTTTGGATACGGACATGTGTATGGATAATTATCCGCAAAATTGAATGGGTATGGATGCTGGTACCTTAGTACCCACCCCATATACCTACATAGTATATATTTATTTATTTTAATTATATTATTATATAATAATATACGTAAATAAATTTTAAAAATACAACAATATTATTCTATTACACATTTTTAATCAAAATATTTATTTATAACATAATCCAAATATGCCAATATATAGATAACTTTAGCATGATATAACTAATAATTTTGTTCATAATTTCATGAGTCAACATTAAAATCTTTAATTTTTTTTTAAATATATTAAAATGATATGATATTTTATAATTGATATATTTATTTGTAGCAACAATGCGGGTAACGGGTACAGGTATGAGTACTTAGGTATCTATAGAGTGTGTCACCCACGCGGATATGGGGATGAGTATGAGTATTTTTTTAAATTGCGGGTGTAACACCCGTATTTTATTTTATTAGATTTAGTAGAATTAACAACCTTTTTATAGTATTTTATTGGGTTAATTATTATTAAGTGAGATAATGTCCATTTTAGGAAAGAGTAGAGTTATTATTTTATTAAGTGGGTGAGTAGTGTTGTGAAAGAATAGAATAGTTGGGCTTAAGTTAATTGGGCTTAGACAAAGAGGAAGGATAGTTTGGTCTCTGTAAAACATTAGGTTTTAAATAGGGTTTTGAGGGTTAGAGTGAGTAAGAGCTCATAAAAGAAAAATAGAGAAAGAGGTAGAGAGAGAAGCTTAGAAGATAGAAGAAGACGAAGGAGGAAGTAGAGGGGAAGAGAAGGATGTTAGACTACTAGGCTAAACCACTTAGAAGGGGGGGTTGAATAAGTGGCTTCTTTAATCAACGGCAATTTTAAAAATTATTTGATTAAAAACAATGCGCGGAAGCACCACCGGATCGGTAGTCTACTTTGCACCTTTTGACCAAAGGAAAGATAGTATCGCCTTGAACGAATTAGGAAAATTACGGAACGATTAATGCAAGATATCCAAATTTAACTTGATTAACAAAAACAGTCCCAAGCAAGTTTATATGGTTTGATTATCAAATTCAATCACAATCAAGCAAGAACCAATTGAATTTTTGTGAACCAATACGAACAACAAAAATTCAATCGATTAATCAAATTAACGAAATTAACGAAATTAAAAGAGAGGGATAAAGAGAGATACACACGATGTGATTAGGGAGTTCCCCGGATTGCGCGTCGTCCACGCGTTTGTCCGAGTACGTCTCCCCCCAAATAACCAAACGGGTTATTTGAGAGTTTATAGATCAAAAACTTGATGAACAAACAGTGCACAGTTTACAATTGAAATCTATAATCCTATAGCAAGACAAAATGTAAACTAATGCGAATAACCTCGACACCCAACGGAACTTCGCCCTCTGATTCCAACGATTCACCTTGTGCCAAACCGCACCCAATCGTCCAGCTGAGTCCTTCGTTCCTTGTTGTCGAATCCTTCAAGACACGCACGATCTTGAATCACTTGAGAGAAACACTAGAACCTTCAACGCAATTCAACCCGATCACGATTCTGATTCACCGCGAACCGTGTAACAACCCGTTTTGAAAAGGCCAGAAAAGGCATTACTTTTTTTTTTTTGTACACATCAGAGTTACGCATAAAAGATTTTAAATGAGTCGGCATTCAAATATACAAAAGAACTCATTACCATAAGGTGCTTCGACAAGCAAAGTGTATTCCTGAATAATTACAATCCAAGTCTAAGTATTCAAATACTTACAACAGCACAAGTTAGAATTCTATGCCTAACCCAAAAAGCACGGTGCACAACCCACACCGGCGCATAGTCTAACTAAGCTAAAGCTCCAACATCTCACTAGGGCCTGGAACAGCCACCGTCGTCACCACGACCTAACCCATCATCTGGGTGGGATGAGCCCGCAAATGAAAGAAAGGGTCACCACAAAATAAAAGTATATATATATATATCCGGTGCGAAAGATGTACACATAACAAATTTCCACAAATACCAACAGAGAAAGCTCTTTAAACACAAAATAATTCCCACCAACGGCTTATATAAATAATGCACACAAAGCCTAATGCATACTTCTACAATGAGCGTGACAACCAATCACTGGTTCGCCACATGCATGAATTCCGGAATCGTAGGTCCAACCCACTAAAGCCACGAGGGCAGGTGATGCCACACAGACGCTATCACCGGGTGAAAATAGCCACACAGATGCTACAAGCCACACAGATGCTGTCAGCCACACAGATGCTGTCACCCCTCAAAAGAAAAGCCACAAGGATCAGGTGATGCCACACAGACGCTATCACCGGGTGAAAATAGCCACACAGATGCTACCAGCCACACAGATGCTACCAGCCACACAGATGCTGTCACCCCCTCAAAAGTGTAGCCACACAGGTATATACGTAACCGCACTAAAGAGCCACAAAGGGCAGGTGATGCCACACAGACGCTATCACCAGGTGAAAATAGCCACACAGATGCTACCAGCCACACAGATGCTGTCAGCCACACAGATGCTGTCACCCCCTCAAAAGTGTAGCCACACAGATGCTAACACCAGGCGAACATAGCCACACAGATGCTATCGCCAACTACGAAACACATATACATAGGGCAGTCATACAGACACAGCCCCGGCGGAGTCACACAGACACATCCACCCGTGTAGTCCCAACTGACATACACGTTCCATCCATGCTCATGCAACAATTACATATCACACAGATATATGTAAATCAAACACAACGACATACATACATTTCCAACCATATGTATTCCAACAACCTGTTCATACATACATTCTCATAATCATATGTAAACAGCGTAAGTATTTTAAACACGTTCTCATCACGAGAATACATCAACTAGACATGCCAAACACACAGCAAAGCATTACAGCAGAAATCCAAGCATGTCATAACCAGTTGAAAAGACAGAAATAAAGTGATGCCCTTACCTCGGCAAGCTTCCGTTACTCTATTCCGCGAAATTCTACAATTCACGCTACCTAAAATATATGTAGCGTAACATCAATAAAATATTCCTCGTTTATCCTATCGAAACGAAACTAAAACTCGAAAATCTAGAGGGGTCTAAGGTACTTTCTAAAACTCTCGGATAGTGATTTCGAGTTCTCCCCATAGTGATCAAAAAATTCACGAAGTTAAATACACTATTTTCTCGTTACGCGAAAATAAATCCGTTTTCAAAACACAACCGCCAGATACTCTTTGTTTCAACTCAAAGCGACTAAATGCATGCTCTAAAACCATTTTAGAACAACCCATAAACTTTTCAGAAATTTTCACAAAAATAAAAGTTTACTTGCCTCACAAGTCACAAGTTTTTCTTCCAAACTAAAATCACCATAACTCATTCAATTCTAATCCGATCGAGACGTGCCATACGCCGAAATCTTCGTATCGAAAAGACGGATTGAATGGTTAGGTTTCTAGGACACGAAAACAATTTTAAAATGACCATAATACCCCTGTGGAATACGGCCAGAATTGGAATTATTCCAAAACCATTGTTTTTCAAAATCAAACATAGTTTAAAACACTTAAACTATCACTAGTTTTCCTCAATGATCAAGTATACACACTAAATCATTTTGAATCCAAGAATAACATTTTTTTTCTCAAAACTTTGCAAATCTTTTCTTTCCACATACAAACCCTAAATCATTTCTTTCAAAGACCATGATCATTCATCACACTCAATGATCATTTACTTATCATTTTAGGACTTGAAAAATTTGAAATCCTCATGGCTACACAATAAGCATGCCACGGCCATTTTTCTAAAACCAAGGCTAGCTCTCAAATTTTTCCATTCCAAAATCCTAGTAATACTTTACTAGTACCCAAAATCAATTAATTGAATCAACAAAAAATTTTCCAAACCTCAAACAAAATCACAAGAGTCTTTTTTCAAAATTTCTCAAGAACACAAAAAAAATATTTTTCATCATATTTTTCAAAACTAAACCATAAATCACATATCCATTTTGTTTAAAAGCATGCAAACAACATTTATTAAGCAATCACCCAACTAAAAAATCATGTTCTTGGTCACTCAAAAATTTTCCTAAAACCCTAGCAAGAACACTCACCAAATTATGATCCAACCATGGAACAAGCTTCTACTTATCATGAATAAGTTAGATAAACTCTTATAAACAACTTCCTAACAACCTTGATCAAGAAAAACTACTTTCTAAATTATAGTACTTTGCTAAACTATTTAAAGAGAAAATAGAATGAGCAAATTTAGGCATAATTTTTCATACATGTATCGATACAAATGATCATTTGTATCGATACAAATGCTTTGACCAACGTTAAAAATTGGAAAAATTGACCTTTGTATCGATACAAACACGGGTGTGTATCGATACAAATATCAGAATCTTGAAATCTTGACTGATATGTATCTAAGCATGCAAGCATGCTTCGAATCATCTTGAGTTTTCTGGATTTTGAGAATAAACAGATGTGTATCGATACATGCAAGCATGCTTCGATACACAGGAGCTGTTCTGTCTCTGAGAGACCTCTTTTGTATCGATACAGACCATGTATGTATCGATACTATAACGCCCCAACTAAAATACCTAGAATATTTAGTCGAGACATACATAATGGAATCTGAGTACAAATAAATTTCTGAATTTAATTAAACAAGATACAACTCGTTTCAGATACAATGTAACCGATGAATAAAAATACAGCGGAATCAATAAGGTTTTAAAATAAGCAGAATAAGACTAAAACAAAGATGAAGACTACAATCTTCAAGTCTGATGAATCAAGCTCAGCTCCAATCATCAGCTCCGTCCTGGTCCTTGCTCCGGTTAACCTGTCTACCTAAAAAAAGTTGGTTTGGAGTGGGGTGAGACTACTAAGCCTCAGTGAGTCCTACTACCCTCCTAAGGTGACTACACCGGGGGAAACCTAATCAGTCATACATACTAACATATTATCATAAATCATAAACATAAATAATTGTGTAACACAGAAACATATCTTATTCATTTTAACACTAGGACACTCTGAGGTGAGCAGGTCTCAGAGGCCTGCCATATCCGTCAACCGATTCGGTCACGGCATGAAGCTCACATAGTCATAACCTAATGGATTATCCCATTGGGAGTCCATAGTGCGATATAATTCGCTCTTATTTGACTGATACTAAACTGAGTTGTAACTACCATGAATTACCAAATCCCGGGGAACATGCAATCTTAATTATTTCTAGGATAGACCCTAAGATCATCTGTGATTAACATTCTATTTAACATTATACCAGTCACATTTCTGCAATTTATCTATCTCAGATGAGGAAATAAAACGAGCGATTAAATTAGTTTAAAAATCAAAAATTGCAGGTTTTACTGTGTAAGCTCGCCTGGCGAGTTACCTGCTCGCCATGGCGAGATTAATGGTCAACTCTGCACTAGCTCGCTACGGCGAGTTCCCAACTCGCCATGGCGAGTCACGGACCCTGACCTAAACAACTCGCCTGGCGAGCAGATGCTCGCCGTGGCGAAGTTCATCAGCCCAGAATCCTCCAGCTCGCCATGAAGCTCGCCAGCAACTCGCTGTGGCGAGTTCATGCAGAGATGCCCCTGTTTTACGAAAATCAACATTTTTTTCATAGTTTCGCCTACATTCCTCATTTAAGACAGTGCAGAAATATAAAACATATAATATAAGATAGATTGGAGGGAAATTTGGGAGTTAATCTCCCTCACACAACAATTTCCTAATTTTCCTAAGTTAACATGCAAAAGTTTGAATTTGGGAAATCTAACTAAACTAGCCTAAGAACCCACCTGGTAATTGAAGCTTTAGCACGCCTCTGGGCTCTACTAAATCAGCTACTGCAACCTCCCTAGCAACCCACGAACTGACTTGATGATTTTGGAATTTTGACACTTTGAAACCCTTATAATTGAACTACGAATTTGAGGCTTGATTGATGATGATTCAGTGGAATGTAGAGGTGTATTTATAGTGTTATTCTCTGGTGTTTCAACAGTAGCGGTTTTGTTTCACTCTTGCCTTGCATGTGTTTCTATTGGGTGAAGAAGTGGTGATAGGAAGTTGTTGTTGGTTTGCTCATGAATGGAGCTTTGGGAAGGTGGAGTAGTGATGCTATCAGAGATTCTCTGAGATTTCTGAGTTGTTTCAGCTGAAGGGAATCTCTGAAGGTTGAGAGAGATGCATGTGAAACTAAATGCCATGCTTTTGTGTTGAATGGAAAATAGAGGATTTTGTAAGTATGTGTTGTTGTTGTTGTTGGGCGTGGAAGAGAAGAGAGAGTGGGGAGTATTGTTTTCAGATTTCTGAAGTGAAAAACAATGAATGAGTGAAACTTAGTTGCATGCTAGTTAGTGGATTGAGAGTGAGTGGAACAATGACTCATTGCATGAGTGAGGTGTTGGCCTAAGGATTCAAAATGAAGTGGGTGGAAACATGAGTCATAGAGGTGAGTCATAAGAGGGAAGATTGAATTTGCTTAAGTTAATTAATCATAAAGTAGGTTTTAAAGTACTAATTGTGTAGCCTAGATTTAATTTGAAGTTACTAGCTCACACATAATACAATTTAATCCCATGATTTATTTAATTAACACCACTAATTAATTTAGAAAATTAGACGATAGCTCTAATTAAAATTAATTAGGTAATTTAGAATGTGGGATATTACAACCTACCCCCCTTAAGGAAATTTCGTCCTCGAAATTAAGAATTTTACCTCGAAAACAAGTACGGATAACTCTTCCGCATGTCTGACTCCAGTTCCCACGTGAATTCACCGTCAGGAGACTGAGCCCATTCAACTTTGACAATTGGAATCCTCTTGTTCCGAAGTATTTTAGCATCGCGTTCAACAATCCGAACAGGATCCGGCTGATAAGTTAGATCTGGCTGGAGATCGATTTGTTCAAGTTCCACTGGCTGATAAGGATTAGGAATATACTTCCGCAATTGAGATACATGAAACACGTCGTGTAACCCTGACATAGATGGAGGAAGAGCTAACTGATAGGCTACAGGACCGACGCGTCGAAGGATCTGATAAGGTCCTCGAAATTCAGGATTCTTTCATCCCACAACAGAGTAGGTTGTTTAGATTTGCGTCTGGAACTACACTTCGTCCATTCTTCGGTTTAAGGTGCACAATCCTTTGGAATAAAACTTTCCTCTCTCAGGGTTACTGGCCAAGGTTATCCTTACATTCTTAAAGGTTCCAGTGTTGTGCATTCTGATTCGAGTATTCCATGTCACCTTCTAGCAGCGCCATGCTATCTTAGTTTAGTTTCATACTCTTCTACTTCTACTACGGTTAAGCTTCTTTTACTACGATCAACATCGTTTCCCAGTACCTCACTGTCTTAGAAGGTCGGTATCTGGCTCGGTTGGTACACACTTAACTAGGGGTCAAAACTGCGCGCTCTGATGGGCATCATTCAGATCAGTCCTTCTACATACGTTTTTCCTTTCCGATCACCTTCATGCATAACACGTCGTCTGTACATTTGTACCACGGTGTCGTCTACTACTCCAGGATCGATTTAAATATAAAACGAGTGGAAAATTGTCTAAACACTACCGACTCTTCTGCAAACGAGTCAGACTCGCCCGCAGACGAACCTATAGTTGTCCGATAAAATCTCACTTACAATTTAATCCATCCTGGCCCAACACAGTGATCAAGTTGTACTTCCAACATGCGTATGCACTTAGGTTCAGATCATCTCTTGGAGTTAGGGTCATTCTCGTTCAAGGTCCTTCGCTGATATGTATTGCACGAGGCTTGTCTAATCGGTCGGGTTCCATACATGGCTAATTTGAACACTCTGGATCTGCTCTTGTATTACTCAGGCTGAAAAGGTTGGCAAAGCTTAAGACGGTAGGCTGAACTAACCGACGTATCCTTATGATAACAGTACAAATTCGTTTAACATGAATCATTACTCTAATGAGTAATTAATTCATTCACTCAGGTGAACTGGCTGAAGAGGTCTAGGCTTAGAATCGGAGTATCCGGGTCAAGTTACTCAGGCTTAACACTTAGTCTCACAAGGTTACGATAGACAAGGCTGAATGGTCGAACATACGGCAGAGACACTATAAATCAACACGATAATCTAATCATGAGTTTTGGAAGGAATTGAAAGGCTCGGATTCTCAATACTGGTGTCGTTAGAGCGACTGAATTTCTCAGAATTGGAATTAACTACGATCTTAACTCTGAATTTGGCTGGAAGGTTCCGACGAATGCGGTCAACCAACTAAGTTGAGAACACCGGATACATGGTTTGAATTGTACGAAGTCCAAAAGACTTGCTGACACTGAGCGACGTCATTTATGTCAGAACAGATGAGGTTATTACTTAACCGACCAATTAACAACCGAGAGTTGAATTGGAAGCTATTCGTGGATCCTTAGGAGCAACTGATTTCCACGAATACGAAGGAGTTGCTTAACAGCTTAGCTGAAAGACTGAAAACATAGAGTAAGACTACTTAAGAGTGATGCTTTACGAAATCCGCGCGACTGGCTGACATCGGTAAGTTTGGGTAGCTGCATCTGATTAGGATTTGCGTGACGTA
Source organism: Trifolium repens (assembly GCA_030408175.1). Taxonomy (NCBI): domain Eukaryota; kingdom Viridiplantae; phylum Streptophyta; class Magnoliopsida; order Fabales; family Fabaceae; genus Trifolium; species Trifolium repens. The sequence continues at coordinate 47,792,006 of CP125836.1, read as the reverse complement.
CTTGATTGACAGGCAGCTTTAAACACAAGGAATCATATGCGTCTGATGCGTTACTTCAGACAAGTTAGGGTGAATACACGTTCATAGTGTTCCAAGGACTACGGACGTGGAATAGAACATTGCTCGGCTCGACTCGACGGCTAAATGAAGGTCCGAGTATACAAAGGTAACTGATGATTGGTCTCCTTCTGTTTTCAGACCTATACTCTACAGTTCTACTTCCTATTTCTTTCAGGCTAGGACAATAAAGTCTTTACTCAGGCTTCTAGCTAGCTAAGTCTCACAGGGAGGTTTAACTCTGTTTGATAATCTCTCAGCTGACAGGTGCTGAAATAGTTGAGGTTGTTGACGTCTGGTGGAATTAACTTACACTTAATTCTCCTTTCCCTGGGTAAGTAATATGTATATATATGGCTGGAAGACTGATCTAGGTGTTTATTGTCTCTAGTACGGTCTCTCAGACGTTACATTCTTCAGGACATGTCTCCTACGGTTTGATACTAAAGCTTTGATAGAGACGGCTGATTGAGTCTAAGCCTTGAACTGGTTAGCTAGCAGATTTCTACTACATACTACAAATCTAATGATGACTGGATGACAACTCCCATGTATGATTTAATCATCACTACTGATTTCTCAACTAACTGGTTCGGAGGTTTGAATACGTTTAGAAAAAGGTCAATCCCAATATGAAACTGAGCTTCCGGTCTCTAAGCTATTTAATGACAAGGTAATTACGGATCGACTCGGCAACTAGTAGTGCTAACGGTAATACTTAACGGTTATACCAACTAAACTTAATCTGATGCGACTACTGGTAATCAATGATAGGTTAATCCAAGTCACTGATATCTGAAAGAATAATCTTAGGTGTTTACTTAATAGGTTCACGGTAAGAGAATACAAGATGTAGGTGTTCTAGAGGATAACCTAATAAAATGACATGGAAGGAGTATTGGAATGTGCTTGTGTTCTATTCTTGGTTTCTCTTAACTTATGTGGTTCATCTTGAAGTCTCTTTTGCTGAGATATCTAACAGGTTAACTATATTGAGTTTCAAATCTAGGAACTTAGGGTAATGATATCTAATGTGTATCCTTAGGTACGGTATTTCCAGAAAGGGGATTTCTAGTTTTTGATGCAAGGCATGTTAAACCTACTTGGTAAGGTTCTGTTGTTAACTTCTAATTGTTTGATGATAATGTTCTATAGATTAGCTTGGTGGCTTGTATGGTTACTAGAGATTTACTATCTGTCAAACTTCTGGGTACCTAAGGGTTCCTGTCTCGCACTAGGCGACTAGTGGTTTAGGGAGAAAGTTTGGATTTTAAACCTCTACTGCTAAATGTTGCTTAAGTCCTTATTTGATTCCTGTTACAATGATGTGCGTCAGGTCCACTATACTAAGTTTGCTTATTCTAGTTACTTATATATGTGCTAATACTTAGTGTGTCACGTTGGATGTGGTACCACTAAAAGGAAAGTCTAACTGCTGTGATTAGTCAAGGCTGAATCTTCGTTGGTCCAATTCAGGTATGGACTTCTAAGAGTTAAGGGAGTATACCTAAGGCTACCTAACTTTTAAACATATAGGAGCTTCTCACTTACTCTGGATAATTAGACATTTAGCAACAGGCTTGGTTTACTAATTCCTATTTCAAGTGTTGGTTTTCCATAAGGAAGTACGTCCTCGTTCCATTGAGAACCTTAAGGTTTGATAATCTTGGGATAGGCTTAGCTAAATAGGGATTTCAAATTAATTGAACAGGTATGAGGTCTGGCTAAGTTTCTCCTAATATCGATGAATCTTTCTCACTTGTGCTAAAACCAGGTAGATAAGATGGTAAGATCATGTAAGGGTTGGAGACTTATCATTAAGGTTAAAACAGCTGGACAGGGAGGGAGGCAGAAACTTGTAACAGCAATAGCCTGCTAAACTCACTACAGCGAGTGATTACTCGCTAAGCGAGTAAGACAGAATTGAGGAAAGATTATTATGTGGTCTCCAACTTCTACTTAGCACATCACTCATAATTCCCAAGTATTAACTGGATTGATTGACTGCCTACTGGTATAGATTGTTGATGGACTCCTAAACTTGGTTGGACTTAGCTCCTGATAGGGTAGGGTAATTCTAGGCTCAGGAAATTCACCTGACACACTGTGTCAGTGGAATGCTGTTGTGCACTGCCACTTCAGTCTTAAGGATATACTCACTTCCCTTCAATCTATAACTGAACTCATGTCTTGTGTTACGCGACTTACTTCTATGGCACCATCTGCCACTGTCCCAAAATCCACTTATAAGGTTTTCCTCCAGTGACAGCTCCTTGATTGCGTTTCACTACGATGTTAACGCTGGAATTTCAGAGTTCACTTCAGTTCTAAACCATAATACACTGCCTACCATACACAATACTGAGTTGATCAGGCTCAGCACGTGACAGTTTCAGCGTAAACAGTCCAGATCCAAAGGGTCTGTATTGTTTAGGAAGGAATTGTTCTGACTCATGGCAAGGTCCGATACTGAATCGACCTGCTCTGATACCAATTATAACGCCCCAACTAAAATACCTAGAATATTTAGTCGAGACATACATAATGGAATCTGAGTACAAATAAATTTCTGAATTTAATTAAACAAGATACAACTCGTTTCAGATACAATGTAACCGATGAATAAAAATACAGCGGAATCAATAAGGTTTTAAAATAAGCAGAATAAGACTAAAACAAAGATGAAGACTACAATCTTCAAGTCTGATGAATCAAGCTCAGCTCCAATCATCAGCTCCGTCCTGGTCCTTGCTCCGGTTAACCTGTCTACCTAAAAAAAGTTGGTTTGGAGTGGGGTGAGACTACTAAGCCTCAGTGAGTCCTACTACCCTCCTAAGGTGACTACACCGGGGGAAACCTAATCAGTCATACATACTAACATATTATCATAAATCATAAACATAAATAATTGTGTAACACAGAAACATATCTTATTCATTTTAACACTAGGACACTCTGAGGTGAGCAGGTCTCAGAGGCCTGCCATATCCGTCAACCGATTCGGTCACGGCATGAAGCTCACATAGTCATAACCTAATGGATTATCCCATTGGGAGTCCATAGTGCGATATAATTCGCTCTTATTTGACTGATACTAAACTGAGTTGTAACTACCATGAATTACCAAATCCCGGGGAACATGCAATCTTAATTATTTCTAGGATAGACCCTAAGATCATCTGTGATTAACATTCTATTTAACATTATACCAGTCACATTTCTGCAATTTATCTATCTCAGATGAGGAAATAAAACGAGCGATTAAATTAGTTTAAAAATCAAAAATTGCAGGTTTTACTGTGTAAGCTCGCCTGGCGAGTTACCTGCTCGCCATGGCGAGATTAATGGTCAACTCTGCACTAGCTCGCTACGGCGAGTTCCCAACTCGCCATGGCGAGTCACGGACCCTGACCTAAACAACTCGCCTGGCGAGCAGATGCTCGCCGTGGCGAAGTTCATCAGCCCAGAATCCTCCAGCTCGCCATGAAGCTCGCCAGCAACTCGCTGTGGCGAGTTCATGCAGAGATGCCCCTGTTTTACGAAAATCAACATTTTTTTCATAGTTTCGCCTACATTCCTCATTTAAGACAGTGCAGAAATATAAAACATACAATATAAGATAGATTGGAGGGAAATTTGGGAGTTAATCTCCCTCACACAATAATTTCCTAATTTTCCTAAGTTAACATGCAAAAGTTTGAATTTGGGAAATCTAACTAAACTAGCCTAAGAACCCACCTGGTAATTGAAGCTTTAGCACGCCTCTGGGCTCTACTAAATCAGCTACTGCAACCTCCCTAGCAACCCACGAACTGACTTGATGATTTTGGAATTTTGACACTTTGAAACCCTTATAATTGAACTACGAATTTGAGGCTTGATTGATGATGATTCAGTGGAATGTAGAGGTGTATTTATAGTGTTATTCTCTGGTGTTTCAACAGTAGCGGTTTTGTTTCACTCTTGCCTTGCATGTGTTTCTATTGGGTGAAGAAGTGGTGATAGGAAGTTGTTGTTGGTTTGCTCATGAATGGAGCTTTGGGAAGGTGGAGTAGTGATGCTATCAGAGATTCTCTGAGATTTCTGAGTTGTTTCAGCTGAAGGGAATCTCTGAAGGTTGAGAGAGATGCATGTGAAACTAAATGCCATGCTTTTGTGTTGAATGGAAAATAGAGGATTTTGTAAGTATGTGTTGTTGTTGTTGTTGGGCGTGGAAGAGAAGAGAGAGTGGGGAGTATTGTTTTCAGATTTCTGAAGTGAAAAACAATGAATGAGTGAAACTTAGTTGCATGCTAGTTAGTGGATTGAGAGTGAGTGGAACAATGACTCATTGCATGAGTGAGGTGTTGGCCTAAGGATTCAAAATGAAGTGGGTGGAAACATGAGTCATAGAGGTGAGTCATAAGAGGGAAGATTGAATTTGCTTAAGTTAATTAATCATAAAGTAGGTTTTAAAGTACTAATTGTGTAGCCTAGATTTAATTTGAAGTTACTAGCTCACACATAATACAATTTAATCCCATGATTTATTTAATTAACACCACTAATTAATTTAGAAAATTAGACGATAGCTCTAATTAAAATTAATTAGGTAATTTAGAATGTGGGATATTACAGATACAAAATGCTCAAAATCAAGCAGAAGAGATTTCAGGACATTTGTATCGATACACCAATGTATGTATCGATACAAAATACCTAAAAGTCAGTTTTTCAAGGTTTTAGAAAATAGTTCTTTGTTGCAAGTCATTTGTAATATTGCCAAAATATGTTCAATCCTATTTTCATGTGTTTTGACAATTATTAAAACATGAGGATGAACTGGTGCACTTACATTCTCCCCCTTTTTGATAATTGTCAAAACTATGCATAAGCTAAGCCTATACCTAATATGCAATAAAATAGCAATATGTATACAGACGCAATTAAAACACCAAGGCTAACAATAAGCACGCTCCCCCTGAGTTGATGCCATAATGCGATTGTCGTAGATAATATTCAAGACTCTTTTAGCTATTCAATCCTTAGCTTGTGCATCCAAATCTCTCCCCCTTTGACAATATCAAAAAGAAGAAGAGGGTCTATTAGAAGTATCAAGTTCAATCAATTTTGATCCAAGTCATATCGTGCACTTACATTTGTCGAAATGCACATATATGATGAAAAATTCCTAATCAATATAAATACATACAAAGATATGCCAAAATATATCAAATGACGAATACCAAAAATCATGATAAAACATGGAATGTAGAACAACAATCCATAAACCAACTCATGAGTATTGAAACACATCGAAATTTTAAATCAACCAACATATCAAAATATGGGACGAAAATAAACAAAATAATGCAACAAATGCATAAATTCATGTTGCCATATCATATAACGATGTTCATGAAGAAATGAATTCACGGATAGTATTTATGCAACATGTTAAGCTAAAGACACATCAATTTATCAATATTTTCATACATTGTCATTTGATACATATGGACTTCAAGAATTATTACTTATCTTAAAGCAAGAATTTTTGGAAATGAGCAAACACATGAATGTATTGAAAAGAACTAATATGTGATGTTGATGTTTTGAAAAGCATTCACATAGGCATTGAAGGAACATAATAGAGATAAGGCAGCGGAATATTAAAATTTTCCTTCATATTGATCCTTACGAATGAATCATGAACTGTGTTTGGGATATTACCTCTTGAAGAAAATCCCTTTTTCTTTTCACGAACGGTGGGTGGTCAACACTTTGATCACGAACCGGATTGATCACGAGCGTTGATGTCTACGAACAACGCCTCTAGCTAGTCCACACGAACAGCTACCTCCAAGAAGAGTGCTAGCTCCAAGAATGAAGGTTTCTAGTGAGAGGTGGGAAAATAAGGATTAGGGTTTTAGAGATTGATTTTCATCAAGTAATTTTCTTTCTCACAAGTGTTCTATTTAAAGAACCACTTGTCTTGTGCACCAAGACAAACTATTTGTCATTTGGCCACAATTAAACTAAAACCTTTTAATTAAATAAATCTTTTAAGAAACGCACCCCCCATGTGTCATGTACACATGAGTGCTTTCTTTTTCATAATAAATTATGATACGTTTATTTAATTACCATGATACCCTTATCATATTTCCTTATTTCTCTGAGGTGCATCGTACCTTACGGTGTTCCAGTTTCACACTAGCCTGTTCTTATGTGTGTGACCCTTGTAGGTTTCCATAACGTTGGCAATTATATTAAATCCTCTATTTAATATAATAAACAATGAGCGGTATCTAGCAACACATCATTGCTACCCAAGTTATGAGAAATTAACATGTGATCTAAAACACAACCTCTAGTGATAATATCAGTGTGTACAATTACCCCTTTGCCCTTTATGTCTATATTGAACACAAAGCATACTCAGTGTCATCTTTGTCCAGTTCAATATTGGGCCCATGACATTTATCCTGTTATGCAGGATTGACAAATTCCATCTAGGTCACTACTGTCCCTCAGCATGCTTTGTGAAGTACCCATTAACTGCCTTTATGGCCATCCTGTTACGGACAACGTTAGATCAGCAACAAAGCACTTGACTCCACATCTAGGGTTCATAGTGGTTTCAGGTCTAAGGGCGGTTTACACCATTATCACCATGAGAGTAACTTATGACACTTTGCATAACTTTGCATGTAGCACTCTCTTAGTGGGTCAATCCGGTATAAATATTACTCTTAATATTTATACCTATGTCAAGACTTGATAACTCCTTATCCTATGATCCATGAGATGCGATCATCAGTCTCTCTTCATAATAGTCTCTATGTTTTATCATTATCCCAATTCATGATAAAACTTGACTACGGATGCTATAAGAATAGCGTCTTTATGTTTAATGTAATCTCATGATTAAGTCACACTTAATATTAAACAGACTTTCTATTCTAGGGACTTCATTATTTTGAACGTTACAAACATAATAAAGAAAAATGCCTTTTATTATTAATAAAGAAACAATATATTATTAATAATTAATTCGATACAAGTACTAAAGTCATTGGCCTCTAGGGCTTACACCAACAATCTCCCACTAGCACTAGAGCCAATCCGGCATTACTTTAATACCCATAGACCTAGTGTGCCCATCATGCTTCAACTGCGCAAGAGGCTTTGTTAGTGGATCAGCTATGTTGTCAAGTGTAGGTACTTTGCATATTTTCACATCTCCTCTATCTATTATCTCTCGAATAAGATGGAATCGCCTAAGTATGTGTTTGGATCGTTGGTGATATCTAGGTTCCTTAGCTTGTGCAATTGCACCATTGTTGTCACAATACAGACTAATGGGATCAACAACGCTAGGGACCACTTCAAGTTCAGATATGAACTTCTTTATCCAAACAGCTTCCTTTGCAGCACTTGAGGCAGCAATATACTCGGCTTCAGTTGTAGAATCAGCCACTGTCTCTTGCTTTGAACTTTTCCAGCTTACAGCGCCACCATTTAGGCAAAACGCAAAACCAGATTGCGATCTAAAATCATCCTTGTCGGTTTGGAAGCTAGCATCGGTGTACCCTACAACCGCAAGTTCTTCCTCACCTCCATATACCAAGAATGTTTCCTTAGTTCTTCTCAAGTACTTAAGGATATTCTTGACGGCTATCCAGTGACTCTCACCGGGATCAGATTGGTACCTGCTCGTTGCACTTAAAGCATACGAGACATCTGGACGAGTACACAGCATGGCATACATAATGGATCCGATTGCTGATGCATACGGTATCTCATTCATGCGTTCCCTTTCTTCTTTAGATGAAGGGGATTGTGTCTTCGAAAGACATATTCCATGTTGCATTGGTATGAATCCTTTCTTGGAATCATGCATATTAAAGCGCCTTAGCACTTTATCTATGTATGTACTCTGACTTAGGCCAAGCAATCTTTGTGATCTATCTCTATAGATTCTTATTCCCAATATATAGGCTGCTTCGCCAAGGTCCTTCATAGAAAAGCAATTCCCTAACCAAGTCTTTACTTGTTGTAAGGTAGGGACATCGTTTCCCATTAGTAATATGTCATCTACATATAACACTAGGAAAACGATCTTGCTCCCACTAACCTTCTTGTAGACACAAGGTTCATCTTCATTTTTAATGAATCCATATTTTGTTACGGTTTCATCAAAACGAAGATTCCAGCTTCTGGAAGCTTGCTTCAATCCATAGATTGATCGCTGTAACTTGCATATCTTATGAGCTTCATTTGGTATGTCAAATCCTTCGGGCTGTGTCATGTACACATCCTCAAGGAGATTTCCATTAAGGAAAGCAGTTTTGACATCCATTTGCCATATTTCATAATCATGATATGCTGCGATAGCAAGTAAAATCCGAACAGATTTAAGCATTGCAACTGGTGAAAAGGTTTCATCATAGTCAACACCATGAATTTGTTTATATCCTTTAGCAACCAGTCTTGCTTTGTAGGTATGTACTTTACCATCCATGTCAGTCTTCTTTTTGAAGACCCACTTGCATCCTATAGGACGAATTCCTACAGGAGGCTCTACCAAGTTCCAAACTTGGTTTGTGTACATGGAATCCATTTCAGATTTCATGGCTTCTAGCCACTTCTCAGATTCAGGACCAGTTATGGCTTCTTGGTAGGTTACAGGCTCATCTTGATCCATGAGTAATACGTCACCTTGTTCAGTTATGAGATATCCATATCTCTCAGGTTCGTGACGTATCCTGTTTGACCTACGCTGGACTTGTTCTACTTGAGCAGGTTGTTCTTCCACAACATCTTGTGGTTGCTGCTCATGTTCCTCCATAGTTTGCCCAATAATTGGTGGTTCTTGAATTTCTTCAAGTTCCACACTCCTCCCACTGATTCCTTTGGAAATAAATTCCTTTTCCAAGAAGACACCATTTCGAGCAACAAACACTTTGCCCTCGGAAGGATTATAAAAGTAGTATCCTCTTGTTTCTTTAGGATATCCTACAAATAGGCATTTGTCAGATTTGGGTTCAAGTTTAGTTGTTATTAGTCGCTTTACATAGACTTCACAACCCCAAACTTTCATGAAAGACAGATGTGGTTTCTTTCTACTCCATATCTCATATGGTGTCTTTTCAACCTTTTTGGATGGAACGTGGTTAAGTGTATAAGCTGCTGTCAATAGGGCATGTCCCCAAAAGGAGTTTGGAAGATCCGCATGACTCATCATGGATCGCACCATGTCTAACAAGGTTTGATTTCTTCTCTCAGATACACCATTCCATTGTGGTGTTCCGGGAGGAGTTAGTTGTGATACTATACCACATTCTTTAAGATGGTCATTAAATTCTAGGCTTAAATATTCACCACCTCGATCTGATCGAAGAGTTTTAATATTCTTACCTAATTGGTTTTGTACTTCATTTTTAAATTCCTTGAACTTTTCAAAGGATTCGGATTTGTGTTTCATTAGATACACATATCCATATCTACTGAAGTCATCAGTAAATGTTATGAAGTATGTAAAACCCCCTCTAGCAGGTATGTTCAATGGTCCACATACATCAGTATGTATGAGTGCCAAAAGATCATTAGCCCTTTCACTTTTTCCTTTGAATGGGGCTTTTGTCATCTTTCCAATTAAACAAGATCTACATGTATCATATGATTCATAATCAAAAGAGTCCAAAAGTCCATCTTTATGGAGTTTGGAGATGCGTCTCTCATTTATATGGCCTAAACGACAGTGCCAAAGGTAACTTGGATTCAACTCATTTGGTTTCATCCTTTTAGTATTATTATTATAGACTGGCGTTTCAAGATCAAGGACATATAGTCCATTATACATTTGAGCATTAGCATAGAATATATCATTTAAATAAATAGAGCAACAATTGTTCTTTATCATAAATGAAAACCCAAACTTGTCCAAACAAGAAACGGAAATAATATTCCTGCTAATGGCAGGTACATAATAGCAGTTCTTTAACTGAATTATTAAACCACTAGGTAAAGTTAAATTATAAGTCCCTACGGCTAAAGCAGCAACTCTTGCTCCATTCCCAACTCGTAGGTCCACTTCACCTTTCGCCAATTCTCTACTCTCCTTTAGTTCCTGAAGTTGTAGGAGCTACTCCTTTCTTCTTATCTTCCAGGTACTTTGGGCAATTCCTTTTCCAATGTCCGGTCTTACCGCAATAGAAACAATTGCCTTCTTTTGCTATGCTCCCACTAGGCTTTAAAGCAGGGGGAGTTTCTTTTGGTTTGGCAACTCCCTTGCCTTTCCATTTACCACCTTGCTTTTTGGGCTTCTTGTGATGCTTATTTCCATTACTAACCATTAGAATGGATTTCCCTTTAGACTTCAAATTTTTCTCGGCAGTTCTTAACATGCTTAGCAATTCAGGAAGAGTCTTATCCAAATTATTCATATTGAAGTTTAGGATAAATTGATTGAAACTATCCGGCAACGATTGCAGAATGAGATCAGTTGCAAGTTCTTTCTCAAGAGGGAATCCTAGCCTTTCAAGGTTTCCCACATACCCAATCATCTTGAGCACATGAGGACCTACCGGAGATCCCTCACTTAACTTGCATTGAAAAAGGGATTTTGAAACTTCGAACCTCTCATGACGGGCTTGCTCCGCATATAGAGTTTTCAAGTGTTCGATCATTTCAACAGCATTCATGTTTTCATGTTGCTTCTGAAGCTCAGAATTCATGGTAGCCAACATGAGGCACGCAACCTCATTAGCATCATCAACATGCTTCTTGTAAGCATCCTTTTCAGCCCTTGGAGCATTATTAGCTGGCTCATTTTCAGGAACAGGTTCCTCTAATGCATACAGCTTATTATCATGCTTGAGGACAATCCTCAGATTTCGGTGCCAATCAAGAAAATTTGAACCATTCAACTTTTCTTTGTCAAGGATTGATCGCAAAATGTTGTTTGATGTGTTTGATGACATGGTTATCTACATAAAGAAGTGAAAATATAAGTATCATTTTATTTAATTAGGACTTTAATTAAATATGCTCCCACTATTTTACTCAAACCAAATGACCCTCATCATTTGATTCGGAAAATCCCGTTGGAAGATTTTCTAGTGGGTCAAGATCCATATTTCACTTTGTCTTAAGTCCGCGGTGGGCGGATTACACAAGACTCAGTTTATTTAGGTAGGAACTCCTTCCAATTGTATCTCATACAACTCTTGAATATATCAATTGGGTGAATAACTCCTTATTCGAATTCATCTTATGAATTATTCCCAATCATTGCTTCTTAAACTCATATAATCTCATTATATTTGTTAAGTTAAGTTTGACCCTTACTTTAGAAGTTGGATATTACAATTATCCCATCGCACCTTACCAATATAGAGTATGCACTTCGCGGTGGGCGAACCTACATAGCTCGATACTAGTCTTGATGAGTTCTAAAGCTTGGAAAGCGTAAACTTAATATTCACATACTTTATTAATAAACAAAATGCACTCCGCGGTGGGCAAACCCACATTTTCTTTATTAATCTCTTATGTGTCTCTTGAGGGATTTTAATTAATTTGATCTCACCGGCTTGTTTAACATATTAAACGCTCTCACATGCATCAACATACATATAAAACAATAATAACAAATGATATGATTATGGCCTCCTAACGCAAGTGTTCTCTCAAGCCAATGAGAGAACCCTAAACTAGCCTAACGATGATCTACTTCTCCAAGTATCATCTTCATGGTTGTCCTCCTTTGTTCCTATTGTAATTCTATTATTACATCAAAGAATACTCGTTTTACATACGAGGGAGTAAGATGAAAAGAGAAATTACATCAAGAATTTTAGAGAGAGGCACGACACGCAGGCCGTATTTTAAAATCCAAATTAAAAACAAAAGAGTAAACTAAGGCCATAATCAATCATCACAAAACATAATAATAAACATATTTATTATTATTATTAATTCAGGTCGAGTAGATTAATTAAAATTAAAATTTCGGCGAACGGTCAAAATTGGTGCTGCGATCTGTGCCCCGCGCAGAGTGTCCTGCGCCCCGCGCAGGTACTTAGTCAGAAAGCCAATTTGCTTCTGCCATCTGCGCCCCGCGCAGGCCCGTGCGAAAAACCTAGTTTTTCGCGAATCCTAATGCAGAATTTCGTGCCGTCAAAACCTTTTATGACCGAAATTCGATATGATTGATTAACATGTCATTGCTTCACCATACTAATGTCGGATTCCAAAGCAAATGATCATGAATCAATTCAATATCAAATAACTTTCATAATTTGTTTTATTGAACGAAATTATGAACGATGTATCTAATACACCGTTTTGCATCACGATCACTTATATCATATATAAGTATTGATCAATCTTATTTGTATAAACCTATGACAATTAACATATCGCTGCTTCACCATACAATTGTCGGATTCCGAAGCCGTTTCAATGTTAACCATCAATTTTCATACAAATAGATGCCAAATTTTAATTGCTCGATTTTAATCTTTATTAGATGTTTTAATCATATTAAAACTGAATTCATGAAATAAACAATTATCAATTCATGGATTCGTAAGTGGCTCTCATACCAATTGAAGGAACATAATAGAGATAAGGCAGCGGAATATTAAAATTTTCCTTCATATTGATCCTTACGAATGAATCATGAACTGTGTTTGGGATATTACCTCTTGAAGAAAATCCCTTTTTCTTTTCACGAACGGTGGGTGGTCAACACTTTGATCACGAACCGGATTGATCACGAGCGTTGATGTCTACGAACAACGCCTCCAGCTAGTCCACACGAACAGCTACCTCCAAGAAGAGTGCTAGCTCCAAGAATGAAGGTTTCTAGTGAGAGGTGGGAAAATAAGGATTATGGTTTTAGAGATTGATTTTCATCAAGTAATTTTCTTTCTCACAAGTGTTCTATTTATAGAACCACTTGTCTTGTGCACCAAGACAAACTATTTGTCATTGGGCCACAATTAAACTAAAACCTTTTAATTAAATAAATCTTTTAAGAAACGCACCCCCCATGTGTCATGTACACATGAGTGCTTTCTTTTTCATAATAAATTATGATACGTTTATTTAATTACCATGATACCCTTATCATATTTCCTTATTTCTCTGAGGTGCACCGTACCTTACGGTGTTCCAGTTTCACACTAGCCTGTTCTTATGTGTGTGACCCTTGTAGGTTTCCATAACGTTGGCAATTATATTAAATCCTCTATTTAATATAATAAACAATGAGCGGTATCTAGCAACACATCATTGCTACCCAAGTTATGAGAAATTAACATGTGATCTAAAACACAACCTCTAGTGATAATATCAGTGTGTACAATTATCACTTTGCCCTTTATGTCTATATTGAACACAAAGCATACTCAGTGTCATCTTTGTCCAGTTCAATATTGGGCCCATGACATTTATCCTGTTATGCAGGATTGGCAAATTCCATCTAGGTCACTACTGTCCCTCAGCATGCTTTGTGAAGTACCCATTAACTGCCTTTATGGCCATCCTGTTACGGACAACGTTAGATCAGCAACAAAGCACTTGACTCCACATCTAGGGTTCATAGTGGTTTCAGGTCTAAGGGCGGTTTACACCATTATCACCATGAGAGTAACTTATGACACTTTGCATAACTTTGCATGTAGCACTCTCTTAGTGGGTCAATCCGGTATAAATATTACTCTTAATATTTATACCTATGTCAAGACTTGATAACTCCTTATCCTATGATCCATGAGATGCGATCATCAGTCTCTCTTCATAATAGTCTCTATGTTTTATCATTATCCCAATTCATGATAAAACTTGACTACGGATGCTTTAAGAATAGCGTCTTTATGTTTAATGTAATCTCATGATTAAGTCACACTTAATATTAAACAGACTTTCTATTCTAGGGACTTCATTATTTTGAACGTTACAAACATAATAAAGAAAAATGCCTTTTATTATTAATAAAGAAACAATATATTATTAATAATTAATTCGATACAAGTACTAAAGTCATTGGCCTCTAGGGCTTACACCAACAGGCATAAGAGTGTGAGTGTTAAGAAGAAAAGATAGAGATGATACTTTTTAACCTTGTACCGTAGGGTGTTTGATGCACTTCCCATTGTATAAAACTCCAAGTTGCCAAGAAGTATGATATGTATACAAAGTGCATGTACAAATGTATATTATTCTAGGTTAGAGATATCTAGGATCCCTAATTCTCCGCGAATAAAGATAAAGGGTTCCGTTGCAAGTGGCTTTGTAAAGATGTCCGCAAGTTGATTTTTCGAGTCCACATGTTCAAAAACAACATCCCCTTTTTCTACATGATCGCGAAGAAAGTGATGCCTAATCTCTATATGTTTAGTCCTTGAATGCAACACGGGGTTCTTTGTGAGGTTTATAGCACTAGTGTTGTCACACAAGATTGGAACACGGTGTAGTTTTAAATCGTAGTCAAGAAGTTGTTGTTTTAACCAAAGTATTTGGGAGCATCAACTTCCGGCCGCAACGTATTCCGCCTCGGCGGTTGACAAAGCAACTGATACTTGTTTCTTGCTATGCCAACTTACCAAGCTATTACAAAATAGGTGACATGTTCCACTAGTACTTTTCCTATCCAACTTGCAACCGGCAAAGTCGGAATCGGAATAACCTACCAAAGAACAATCATTCCCCTTAGAATACCATAAGCCAAAATTTGATGTTCCCTTCAAGTACTTTAAAATCCTTTTTACGGCTTTTAGGTGTGATTCTTTGGGGCATGATTGATATCGTGCACACATGCAAATACTAAACATAATATCCGGCCTAGATGCGGTTAAATAGAGTAAGGATCCGATTATACCTCTATATTTTGTGATTTCCACATCTTTACCTTCTTCATCTTTGCTTAACGCACAAGTTGATGCCATGGGAGTTTCCATAATTTTTGAATCCGTCATCCCAAACTTCTTGAGCAACTCAAGGCAATATTTAGTTTGATATATGAAAGTTCCTTCTTCTAGTTGCTTGATTTGTAGTCCCAAGAAGTAGGTTAGTTCACCCATCATGCTCATCTCGAATTCACCTTGCATAAGACTAGAAAAACTCTTGACAAGAGATGGGTTAGTGGAACCAAAGATAATATCATCAACATATATTTGAACCAATAAGACGTCCTTTCCTTTACGTTTAATGAAGAGTGTAGTATCAACCTTTCCCCTTGAATATCCGTTTTTAATCAAGAATTTGCTAAGCCTATCATACCAAGCTCTAGGAGTTTGTTTAAGACCATATAAGGCTCTTTTTAATTTGAAAACATAGTCCGGATGTTCGTTATCTTCAAAACCGGGAGGTTGTTTGACATATACTTCTTCATTTATGTATCCGTTTAGGAAAGCACTCTTAACGTCCATTTGATATAACTTGAAATTCATATTGCATGCATAAGCTAACAAAAGTCTAATAGCCTCAAGGCGAGCAACCGGAGCATAGGTCTCCTCATAATCAATGCCCTCCTCTTGGTTATAGCCTTGAGCTACCAACCGTGCTTTGTTCCGAATGATAACACCGTTTTCATCAAGCTTATTTCTAAAAACCCAACGTGTCCCAATTACTTGATGACTTGGAGGAGGTGGTACTAAATCCCACACATCATTTCTTTTAAATTGATTTAGTTCTTCTTGCATTGCAAGAATCCAATGTTCATCAAGTAATGCGGCTTTTGAGTTTTTAGGTTCAACTTGTGAAACAAAAGCATAGTGAGAACAAAAGTTACTTATTAAGAACCGAGTCGCTACTCCCTTTGAGATATCACCTAAGACCTTGTCAATGGGATGGTCTTTTAGATTACGCCATTCCTTTGCAAGACCGGCTCCTCTTTGCTTATGATGATTCTTTGATGAAGAAGATCCTCCATCATCTTTGTCTTCATTAGATGGTGACGGCTTATCGTCCTTTTCTTTTGGAACTTCCGTTGAGGGTTGATCACTCCCAACAACTTCTTGATCCTTTAGAATGTCCATTGTGTCGACACTTGTACCAATAAAATCACCTTTCCCGTTTTCTTTCGGAAAAGTCTCATCAAAGTTTACATGAACCGACTCTTCAACAATTTGTAACCTTTTATTGTATACTCTATATGCCTTGCTAGATAATGAATAACCTAAGAAAATGCCCTCATCCGCTTTTGGATCAAATTTGCCAAGATTTTCTTTTCCATTATTTAAAATGAAGCATTTGCATCCAAAAGAGCGCAAGTGACTAAGATTAGGTTTTCTTCCTTTAAGTATTTCATAGGGAGTTTTGTCCAAAATAGGTCGAATGATCGCCCTATTTAGAACATAACTTGCGGTGCTTATCGCATCGGCCCAAAAATACTTAGGAAGACCACTTAACATAGTCCTAGCTAACTCTTCTTGAATTCGATTTTTCCTCTCCACTACCCCATTTTGTTGTGGTGTTCGTGGAGCCGAAAAATTGTGTTCAGTGCCATGTTTGGAGCAAAATTTTTCAAAGTTATTGTTTTCAAATTCTCCTCCATGATCACTCCTAATGGAAATGATCTTAAGGTCTAGCTTATTTTGGATCATCATAGCAAATTGTTTAAAAGCGGACAAAGTATCGCTTTTACTAGATAAGAATAGTGTCCAACAAAATCTTGAGTAATCGTCTACAATCACAAGTCCATAGTAGTTACCACCAAGGCTTTTGGTCCTCGATGGTCCAAAAAGATCCATATGGATTAACTCTAAAGGCTTAGTAGTTGAAATAAACTTTTTAGTTTTGAAAGAAGCCCTAGTTTGTTTACCCATTTGGCATGCGTCACACAAGTGATCTTTTGAAAAACGAATTTTAGGTAGACCGATTACAAGATCTTTAGAAGCTATCTTATTTAGTAAATCGAAATTAAGATGTGCCATTCTTCTATGCCACAACCAAGATTCATCATTCTTGGTTATGAGACACTTAGCACCACTTAGGCAATTATCATCTAGATCCAATATGTATATATTTCCATGCCTTATAGCCTTAAGAACCACATTCTTGTCTTTGTTACTTTCGATTGTGCAAAAGGTTGGTTTGAAATTGATTGTGAACCCTTTATCACAAAGCTTAGCAACACTCAACAAGTTGTGCTTAAGGTTATCCACAAGAGCAACATTAGATATGGTTATAGTAGAAGGATTACCGATAGTACCTACACCAAGAATAGTGCCTTTATTGTTGTCTCCATAGGTGACATAGCCTTTTTCCTTTGCTTTGAACTCAATAAAAAGCGAAGCGTCACCCGCCATGTGCCTTGAACATCCACTATCTAGAAACCATCTCCTTTCTAGATTCTCAAGGCACTTTTCCTACAACAATTAAACATAAGAGAGAGGTACCCAATTCTCATTGGGTCCTAATTGGTGAGGCAAATAAGTTTTGTTGAGTTTTGGCATCCATTGCAATACGCCCTTAGGAACCAACACTTTCCTAGCTTTACATTTTGCAATGGTATGGCCTTCACAACAACAGTAGTGACAAGTAACATGTGAGTCATTCTTCTTTTGATCCAATTTAACATTTTTCGAATTTTTGTTTTTGATTTTCAAAGTGTTTTGAAAATGTTTTGGACCAACTTGATGATAGACTCTAGGTTTTGATGAATTTTCCACTTTGTCCTTGAGAGCCTTAATATCTTTTGACAAAGTGGCACAATTATCACAACCAACTATGTCACCATTATTATGACTTGCGCTAGTCCTTTCTAATATTGATACTTTGAAAGCTTTCAATTCTTCTTCCGTTTCGATGACTTTCTTTTCAAGAGTTTTGTTAACTTTTATGATCTCTTTTAATCGTTTGAAAGCTTTCCTAGTTTCACTACATAGGTCCTCAAACGCTTTTTGCAAGTCATAATATTCTAACGAGGTATATGAGCTAGAGGGATTTTGATTTACCTTTTTGGGAGCTTTGTCTTTCTTTTTGTGATGATGAGATGTGAAGCATACATTAGCCATTTCGTCTTCATCACTTGAGCTAGAGCTTGATGATGAATGAGATGAAGAGCTTCCACTCTCCCATGCAACATAAGCTTTCTTTCCTTTATCCTTGCTTCCCTTTTTGAATGTAGGTGACCCTTTCTCCTTTCTCTTGAGCTTGGGACAATCCGGTTTAAAATGACCGATTTTTCCACATTCATAACATGCTCCTTTCTTAGAGTACCTAGCATCTTCATTCCTCCGACGGTAACCACTATCTTTTCGATACTTTTTAAGATTCTCATCGGAGTGCTTTATCCCATTCTTTCTCACATACCTATTGTAGCGTCTCACGAAGAGTCTCATTTCCTCATCATCGGAATCATCTTCGCTTGAGCTACTTTCCACATGCTCTACCTTTTTGGACTTTGACTTTGAGGCTTTTAGAGCAATTGTCCTCTTGTCCTTTTCCTTTTCCTTATCCTTGTCATTGTGCTTTCCCTTTTTCTCACTTTTCTCTTGCTTTTCTAACAAGTTTAGTACATGTTCATGTTCCGTAAGTTTGCCAAATAAAGTTGTAAGACTCAAAGTAGTGAGGTTGTTTGCCTCCTTAATCGCGGTGACCTTCGGTTGCCAACTCCTACTAAGACATCTTAAAATTTTGTTAGTGGCGTCTTGATTTGTGATTGGCTTTCCCAAACCATGTAGCTTGTTGGTTATTTTGATAAATCGTTGTTGCATATCCTCGATGGTCTCGCCATCTAGCATATGGAACAACTCAAATTCTTGTGTCAATGTATTAATTTTGGATATCTTTACATCATTGGTACCCTCAAAGTGAGTTACCAATGTGTCCCACATTTCCTTAGCCGATTGACAATGTGACACATGATAGAATTGATCAATCCCAAGGGATGATATTAAAATATTTTGTGCCTTTGCATCGTAATTGACCTTTTTCTTTTCCTCTTCCGTCCATTGTGCCATAGGCTTATTGGTGACAATGCCATGAGCATCGGTGATTGTTGGAACAAACGGACCGTTCTCAATAGCATTCCACACTTCACCATCAAAAGAATTGATGTGAATACGCATACTACTTTTCCAATAGTCAAAATGATCTCCATTGAATATAGGAGCCCTATTATACGCCCCTTTAGGTGCAAAAGCCATGTTGTCTAATAATTGGCACAAATTTCCGAATTTTGCAAGCAAAATTTAACCGGACTCGTGATACCACTTGTTAGACTACTAGGCTAAACCACTTAGAAGGGGGGGTTGAATAAGTGGCTTCTTTAATCAACGGCAATTTTAAAAATTATTTGATTAAAAACAATGCGCGGAAGCACCACCGGATCGGTAGTCTACTTTGCACCTTTTGACCAAAGGAAAGATAGTATCGCCTTGAACGAATTAGGAAAATTATGGAACGATTAATGCAAGATATACAAATTTAACTTGATTAACAAAAACAGTCCCAAGCAAGTTTATATGGTTTGATTATCAAATTCAATCACAATCAAGCAAGAACCAATTGAATTTTTGTGAACCAATACGAACAACAAAAATTCAATCGATTAATCAAATTAACGAAATTAACGAAATTAACGAAATTAAAAGAGAGGGATAAAGAGAGATACACACGATGTGATTAGGGAGTTCCTCGGATTGCGCGTCGTCCACGCGTTTGTCCGAGTACGTCTCCCCCCAAATAACCAAACGGGTTATTTGAGAGTTTATAGATCAAAAACTTGATGAACAAACAGTGCACAGTTTACAAATGAAATCTATAATCCTATAGCAAGACAAAATGTAAACTAATGCGAATAACCTCGACACCCAACGGAACTTCGCCCTCTGATTCCAACGATTCACCTTGTGCCAAACCGCACCCAATCGTCCAGCTGAGTCCTTCGTTCCTTGTTGTCGAATCCTTCAAGACACGCACGATCTTGAATCACTTGAGAGAAACACTAGAACCTTCAACGCAATTCAACCCGATCACGATTCTGATTCACCGCGAACCGTATCGAACGTTATCACACAATTCTGCAATTTCTATTGAATCGATCCCATACTCAAATCCAATTTTGATTGCAAACTTGATGAAGATGATGAACTTGTGTTGAATCAAACCTTTGATGCAAATTCTCACTCAATTTGTACCCAAAGCGTTTTTCTGATCTTTCACACTAGTTTTCTCTCACTTGTCTTTTTTACAATGACACAACACATTGCTATTTAAAGAGAAAATAGAATGAGCAAATTTAGGCATAATTTTTCATACATGTATCGATACAAATGATCATTTGTATCGATACAAATGATTTGACCAACGTTAAAAATTGGAAAAATTGACCTTTGTATCGATACAAACACGGGTGTGTATCGATACAAATATCAGAATCTTGAAATCTTGACTGATATGTATCTAAGCATGCTTCGAATCATCTTGAGTTTTCTGGATTTTGAGAATAAACAGATGTGTATCGATACATGCAAGCATGCTTCGATACACAGCAGCTGTTCTGTCTCTGAGAGACCTCTTTTGTATCGATACAGACCATGTATGTATCGATACAAAATGCTCAAAATCAAGCAGAAGAGATTTCAGGACATTTGTATCGATACACCAATGTATGTATCGATACAAAATACCTAAAAGTCAGTTTTTCAAGGTTTTAGAAAATAGTTCTTTGTTGTCAAGTCATTTGTAATATTGCCAAAATATGTTCAATCCTATTTTCATGTGTTTTGACAATTATTAAAACATGAGGATGAACTGGTGCACTTACAAAGGACTCAAGTGTTCATCTTATTAGAAGGTAAGAGAGTAGTTTTTCAATTTATAGAGATGATCAAAGAGGGGGGAGATGCATATTCTCCATACCCAAACCCTCTCATCTCTTTTGGTGGGGAATGGGAATCAAGGGAATGTGTTGTTGATTTTATGTGTTGTTGTATGATGTTAATATGTCATTATATGATTCTATCTTCCATTTCTATCATCAATTTCGTGATTTATGAATGATTTGTTGTTGTTGATATTTGAAAATGGGTTTTGAATAAAATAAGGAAAAATCTCTACTTTCTACTTGAAATGATGTTTGATGATGTTAGAACTTGTACTTCTAGGTCTATACATGATATAAATGCTTAAATGTGATAGCTTTAAGAGTTTATGACATGAAATTCGTGATTTTTATGAGATTCTATGTGAAACCCGTGAGCAAAGTATGAAAATCTGGGTTTGCTCGCTAAGCCACCAATCTGTCGCTGCAAGCGAGGATTCATGTGTTCTTCATGAACCCAGAATTTTGAGTTGGTCGCCCAGCGACCACCAGCGACCAGCCGTCGCCAAGCTTCGCTCTGAGCGACCACCTCTCTGCCTTTCGTCGCTTGTTCCATGGCTAGTAGTCGCCCAGCGACCAAGACCTGATTTTGAGAAATTTCTTTATGTTGTATGATGATTGTGAGGTTATAACTTGTTTAGATTTGGTCTTATAACATGTTATATGTTTGGATTGATTGAATCTTGAGTTGGTATGATAATAATATGCTTATATGTGTATGTTTGATTGAAATTGATAAATGATGAATGATTATGGTGAATATTATTATTATGTGATTGATAATAATAATTGGATGCCTAATTGGATTGAGGTGAATGAATTACTTTATGATATGTGTGCTTGAATGTATACCTTAATGATGATATGATGATGTGTTGAGATAAGTTAATGAGAACTTAAAGAAGGAATAATAGGGATGAGTGGCCTATTATTCATGAGTAGATGTATAGTGTTATCATCATTATTTGGTATGTGTACATTCATGCATTCATCTTTTGAGTTGGATATTAGAATCATGTGGATTCTAATAAAGAGGATATCAAATGATAATATTTGATAAAGACGGATATTAGAGGTGAGATACTCTAATAAATACGATGGTACCACATGCATTAGATATGTCTAGGGTGACATACATTGTGTATTTGCATTAGTTTGCATTAGGGAATTATGCACTCTAATTGGTAATTGTTATTTGATAATTGTGATTGTGTTTTCCCATTATCATTATAATTGAGATTGATTGAGTAATGAGAACTTGGTTATATGTTTAATTGCATGGTAATGAGTATAGTTTATTGCCATTACGAATATTGATTGCATGTTCTTTGATAAGTATGTAATCTAGTTTTATTATGAATGTTTCCATAATGTAAGTGTACCTTATACTTACTATTATGAACTTGAATTGAAACTAACTCTCTTATTTTGTGTATATGTACTGGTTTGGGTCCAAATTCTTCAGTTGGTATGTCTCGGTGAAGCTTCGCTCTGATCACGACACGGGCAATTGGTTTCCTATGTGTAGAGTTTTGTTCCTATTTTCAAATTCATTTAAGGATGTACTATTTTAGAAACATTTTTGTAATAAATGGTATACCCACTAATTAAGTTATTAGTAGGTGTTTTGTAAGAAGTATTTGTAATGCTCGAACCGCTATTTTTATAATAAATAATCATTTCCGTTGCGTACTTTGCATTATATTTTAAGAGTTATAATTTTATTAAATAACGGGTTTGGGTGTTACAATTTGGTATCAGAGCTCCGGTTGTCCTCGGACATAACGAGCTTAGTGTGTGTCATGTGTCGATCAGAGCAAGTGGAGCAGTCAAACCAAGTGAGTGTTGAGTCAATCGTGTTTATGGTATCGATTGATCTTTGATGTGTTGGTTTACTTAATTCTTGATGTTAATAATATAAAACCATTGATATAGCTAATCCTAACAGCTTAAGCTTTTGGGATAATCCGCTATTTGACATGGTATCAGAGCCTCTATGACTAAGTGGTCTAGAGTTCGATTCCCGCTCCCCTTACTTTCTAATTAAAAGTGGAATTTAAGCATATGGTAGGTGGACCAATGCATTATCCACGCTTCAAGCCCAAATGGGCTCTTGCATGAGGTGGCGTGTTAGAAATAATATAAAACCATTGATATAGCTAATCCTAACAGCTTAAGCTTTTGGGATAATCGGTTATTTGACACTTGAGACTTGTGTTTTAATTTGTGTTAACTTATGAATCTATTGTTTCATAAATGTTGATAAGTTGTGATGTGTTCATTTCATGAATTTATTGGTGATTGTTTATTCATGAACTATGAGTGATATGAATTGAATTATGCTACTCACTCTTTTTGGTGAGAAATTGAGGAGATTGATAAGTATCTAAGTTATAAGTTATCAAGTCAAGTAATGAGTATGTGTTTTTATGTTGATTCATGATGAATGTTATACTCTTATGATTATAATAGTTGTATGTGCTTAAAGCTATAATCTTTGTGTAATTATGAGATGATTTTATTTATTTATGATCCCATGATAAGTGAGTGGTGATAACATGATATAATTATTCATAATTGATAATGAATATGCATTTATCATTGTTGTTTTGATTTCAAGATAATGTTAAAAATGATTATGTTCGTATATGAGTATAGATTCTTTGTTGATGAAAATCTTTGTTATATAAAATAATGTTTTATGTTTATGCATATGTCATAAATGAATGTTATGATAATTTATTTATGATGATTGCTTGTGTAGAATGACTGAATTGGTTAAATGATAATATGATTATGTATATGCATATATGAGTTGATAAATGATGACTAGGATGTAATGACAAGTATGTTGTTGAATTGTGATCGGGTTATGATGATTGAATCATGTATGTATATCTTACTTGTGAATGATTAGTGATGATGATAACATGTATTGCAATAACTTATAATTATGTATGAGATGAATTTCATGAATGTTGATGATTAGTTCTTTGTTAACATGCGTTTCTAAATGACATTGACTTGAGCATTTAAATGATGATAGTTTAAGTGCTAATTTGCTAATACTTGAGTTGTTATAGGTCTTATGAGGATAATGTGATGATTATGTAATTTTACATATTGCAAATTGATTTGTGTCGATTATTATGCTTACATGTTTGTTACAACTTCGTGTGTTTAAAAATTATGACCTCATGTTTTAACAAACTCGGATATATGATGTTTTACTCTAGTTGTTTAAGTATGATAATTGAATTGATAGTTTAATCTAACTATTTGAAGTAAAGTTTATATGAATCTTCATGTATGTTCATATGTATGATTGATGTGTAGTTCTTTATGACATGTGATAAATCTTAGAAGTAGTGTTAATTCCAAATATTGTGGATCTTGTTGAAATTAATTATTCCTTTGAGTAAATGAAACTTGATTTATTTCTTTTGTTATCTATAAGTTATAGTAAGCAAGTATGTCATTTCTTTATGATAGATTTGATAAATATGATGCACATATTTGATTGTTTTACCATGTTAACTATCATGCTAAATTAATTATTTGTTGCGTGAGAAGGATTTGATGCATGTGAACTATTAGACTGTTTGGAATTGTCATTATGCAATATTCATCTTTTGTTGTCTTGATTTGATTCTTAGTTTTAAATTTATAGAAGATATATGTTACTTGAATTTCTATATGAAATGTTTTATTTACGCTTTGTGCAATCTTAGGTAGATGTCGGGTTTGTAGCTTATCCTTGTATGCGACATGTGTGTGAACATGGTAGATACTAGTTTCTTTTGGGAAGAATAAGTTAGAACCTTAGAAACCTACAGTTAGATGGAGAATCGGGAAGTTCAATAGATGATTGTAGGCGGGTCTGAAATAAGTGGGGGAGAAGGTTATACCCCTCTGAGACGTTTGAGTATGGGAGAATAAGATAGATAGAGATGCCCAGAGAAGAACGTTTGTGCGTTGGTAAAGTTTGTTTCGGAGATGATTGAGGGGAAGGAACAAGTTGACAAAAATGTGGATCATTGTCGCGAGGAGGAATGATCGTTGATCCGTCAGAAGTAGATATTGTGTTTTAGTGAGAGATCCCAAAGTTAGTTGGTATGACCAGTGAAACTTTGAAGTAACGGTCGCAAGTGCGTTTATATTTTGGAAGTGTTACTTGTATGATTTGAAAGTGGAGGTATTCGGCGATCACAAGAGTTCGAAGTATTGATTAACCGAATAGAGATGAATAAGTGGCATAGGGAACTAGTTAGAATTTTGGAGAATGGATAACTGTATTGAGTTACCATTAGAGTTGAGTTAATGTGATAGCGAATACTTAGAGAAGTAAGTTTTGCAGATGTTAGCATTTGTGACACAAGAGTTGGAGTTAGGCGAACATTTCGGAGGTGTGAGATTGATATAGGAGGTAACACTTAGAAGTGTGGAGTCGAGCATGATGAAGTTGGTGAACCGTATTCTTGTAGAGATTTGAGAGAAAGTCAAAAGGTGGATTATGATGAATGGACCGACTAGTGCGAATCGGTAAGAGTAGAGTAAGCAAACTTCAAATGGATGAGAATAGAATTATGAGATTCTAAGATAGAATCTGTGAGTGGACTAGTATTTCAAGAGTTTTGAAAGAGGCTTGTCAAAGATAGAGTAATTCAATTTGGATAATGACCGGACAACTAGTGTCGAAGTCGAATGAAATTCTAGGGTAGAATTTGCGAGTTAGGTTTATCAAGTTCAAAAGGAGACTTAAGATAAGGTAGCCATTGGAATCAAAACGACGAGATCGTTAAGTAGAAGAGCATGTTGGAAATGTTCCCATGAGATTTTGGAAGTCAGGATGAAGATGAGTGTGAAGTGTTATTAATGAAAAGTATGGGGTAAACAAGTTGACCATTGGAAGGACGTGTTGAGAAATAGTTAAGTGATGGTCTATTGAAAGGGATTGAGTATAGAAAAGATGATGAGAAATAGAAGGATTAAAAGTTGTGCGTAGTGTAAGGGAGATAGACTTAACATTAGTGTAAGACTTGTTGAATGACTTAAGGCATATATTTGGATCTAAGCATCTCAATATAAGAATTGATGTTGGGCAACTAAGGAGTAATAAACGAGATGGGAAGTGAATATATATCGATGATATTAGTTTAAAAAGGTGAACATTTTATGTAAGCAGCACAAGAGTTAGATAAGGGATAAATTGGAACTGACATAGTTATGTTGGAAATTTGAGGCAAAGAATTTTGGTATCAAGCGTTGAGATTGTATCATCAATTGAGTAGGTTAGAATGAGATTCATCTATTATTATGCGATTAAGCGAAGCTAAGAAATTAAAGAGGATTAAGGACTTATGGAAAACCGAGAAGTTATTAAGTTTAAAAGGGATGCATTTTCCGGAATGAAGTTGGTTGGTTATTCTTGTTATAGTGGTAATGATGAAACCTTGGTGAAAGGTGAGCGTGAAGCGATGATATAGAGATTAGAGGTTGTGTTGGGAGTTCGGCATAAGTATGAGAACTAGTGCGAAGGGAATAGTTGTGTCATTAAGGATGTAGTTTCATTGGTTATTATGAGGAATTGGAGAATCTTGATGGCAAATGGATAGGAGATGATAAATTAAGACCGCGATTGTATAAGAATTAGACATGGAATATACGGATTAAGGAAAATCGAGCGATCGAAGTTGAAAATAAGGATTCACGGAAAATTGAGAAGCGGTGAATGTCCCTTGAAGATGAGAACTATTGAAGGATACTATGATGGAAGGTTCTCGTTAAGAAAACATATTTTAAGTTTGGTAAAGATAGTTTATGTCACCATCATGGTTATCGGATACTTATTGACAAATTAAGGAATTGATCAACCTTAATCTCTTCTTGATGGTAAACGAAATTATGTTGACGGGATAAACTAGTTTTGTCGAATTTGATGATGTGTGGAGATTGAATTTTTATTGGAAAGTGGAATAAAGGAGTTTTATCCGGAGTTGTTTGAGTCGTGTAATTTTCGAGGACGAAAATCTTTTAAGTGAGGGAGAGTTGTAACACCCGTATTTTATTTTATTAGATTTAGTAGAATTAACAACCTTTTTATAGTATTTTATTGGGTTAATTATTATTAAGTGAGATAATGTCCATTTTAGGAAAGAGTAGAGTTATTATTTTATTAAGTGGGTGAGTAGTGTTGTGAAAGAATATAATAGTTGGGCTTAAGTTAATTGGGCTTAGACAAAGAGGAAGGATAGTTTGGTCTTTGTAAAACATTAGGTTTTAAATAGGGTTTTGAGGGTTAGAGTGAGTAAGAGCTCATAAAAGAAAAATAGAGAAAGAGGTAGAGAGAGAAGCTTAGAAGATAGAAGAAGAAGAAGGAGGAGGAGGAAGTAGAGGGGAAGAGAAGGACTCAAGTGTTCATCTTAATAGAAGGTAAGAGAGTAGTTTTTCAATTCATAGAGATGATCAAAGAGGAGGGAGATGCCTATTCTCCATACCCAAACCCTCTCATCTCTTTTGGTGGGGAATGGGAATCAAGGGAATGTGTTGTTGATTTTATGTGTTGTTGTATGATGTTAATATGTCATTATATGATTCTATCTTCCATTTCTATCATCAATTTCGTGATTTATGAATGATTTGTTGTTGTTGATATTTGAAAATGGGTTTTGAATAAAATAAGGAAAAATCTCTACTTTCTACTTGAAATGATGTTTGATGATGTTAGAACTTGTACTTCTAGGTCTATACATGATATAAATGCTTAAATGTGATAGCTTTAAGAGTTTATGACATGAAATTCGTGATTTTTATGAGATTATATGTGAAACCCGTGAGCAGAGCATGAAAATCTGGGTTTGCTCGCTAAGCCATCAATCTGTCGCTGCAAGCGAGGATTCATGTGTTCTTCATGAACCCAGAATTTTGAGTTGGTCGCCCAGTGACCAGCCGTCGCCAGGCTTCACTCTGAGCGACCACCTCTCTGCCTTTCGTCGCTTGTTCCATGGCTAGTAGTCGCCCAGCGACCAAGACCTGATTTTGAGAAATTTCTTTATGTTGTATGATGATTGTGAGGTTATAACATGTTTAGATTTGGTCTTATAACATGTTATATGTTTGGATTGATTGAATCTTGAGTTGGTATGATAATAATATGCTTATATGTGTATGTTTGATTGAAATTGATAAATGATGAATGATTATGGTGAATATTATTATTATGTGATTGATAATAATAATTGGATGCCTAATTGGATTGAGGTGAATGAATTACTTTATGATATGTGTGCTTGAATATATACCTTAATGATGATATGATGATGTGTTGAGATAAGTTAATGAGAACTTAAAGAAGGAATAATAGGGATGAGTGGCCTATTATTCATGAGTAGATGTATAGTGTTATCATCATTATTTGGTATGTGTACATTCATGCATTCATCTTTTGAGTTGGATATTAGAATCATGTGGATTCTATTAAAGAGGATATCAAATGATAATATTTGATAAAGACGGATATTAGAGGTGAGTTACTCTAATAAAGACGATGGTACCACATGCATTAGATATGTCTAGGGTGACATACATTGTGTATTTGCATTAGTTTGCATTAGGGAATTATGCACTCTAATTGGTAATTGCTATTTGATAATTGTGATTGTGTTTTCCCATTATCATTATAATTGAGATTGATTGAGTAATGAGAACTTGGTTATATGTTTAATTGCATGGTAATGAGTATAGTTTATTGCCATTACGAATATTGATTGCATGTTCTTTGATAAGTATGTAATCTAGTTTTATTATGAATGTTTCCATAATGTAAGTGTACCTTATACTTACTATTATGAACTTGAATTGAAACTAACTCTCTTATTTTGTGTATATGTACTGGTTTAGGTCCAGATTCCTCAGTTGGTATGTCTCGGTGAAGCTTCGCTCTGATCACGACACGGGCAATTGGTTTCCTATGTGTAGAGTTTTGTTCCTATTTTCACATTCATTTAAGGATGTACTATTTTAGAAACATTTTTGTAATAAATGGTATACCCACTAATTAAGTTATTAGTAGGTGTTTTGTAAGAAGTATTTGCAATGCTCGAACCGCTATTTTTATAACAAATAATAATTTCCATTGCGTACTTTGCATTATATTTTAAGAGTTATAATTTTATTAAATAACGGGTTTGGGTGTTACAGCGGGTATATGGATTTGAACTATAGTACTCTGTTCATACCCTACCCATTGTCATCCCTAAGTGATAATGATAAATTTGGTTTTTAAGAGTAGTTGTTTTTAATATATTGTCAAATAAATGTAATTTTAAGACAAAAAAATATATATAGATGTAATTTTTCCCCTAAAAATATAGTTAAAAAAATATACAAAAGATAAAAGTAGGAAAAAGGAAAAAAAAATTAACTCAAAAAGTTTTTATTCAACTCAAAATCCAGAAAGTTTGAAGAACCCAACGATCTTCATCTTCAACCTCGGTCTATTCATCGTTCATCCCATAAATTATTCACCTTTAACCCAACAAAAACTCAAATTAAAAAATCCAGATCTATATCTATATATAACAATCAAGCTTTGCGTCTGAAGAATTTTGTGTTTTTATTTTTTCAGATATATATGAAATCGATGATATAGCCAAAGTTGTGAACAACTCACATGTCTTCTCTCATTTTGCACCCCAATCCTAAATCCTAATCCTCATGACCATTTTTCCCTCTTTGATTCCTTATAATAAATCACAAACCAAACCGTATAAATTCATTAACCCCATTTTTTATTTTCTCAACCAATTCTACTGTGTCATGTTTTCACTAAAAAAAATCAACCTGAATCTTTAAAAAGTTTTGATTTTACCACTTGATGGATCTTTGATTAACTGAGTTTGTAGGTTAAAGAAGGGAAGAGAGTGGAGTAAAAAGTTTAAGAAATTTTGGGGTTGATGGATATTATGAATATTTTGGTTGTTTTGGATGAATTCATGGTTTTTTTAAATCAAGCTTTAAATATAATTTTTGTCATTAAAAATATATTTCCTCTGATTTTTTATAAGTTTACAATTAATCTTAAAATTTTAGTTTATAAAATTCCAAATGAGAGAGAAAGAGCAGAGAGATGATTGATGAGTGATGGAGTGGAGTCAGAATTGACATGGATGGAAAAATCATGTATTGTGGGTAAAAGATGAATCCAAAGGTACCTATTACCTGCCCATCATAGACAATTTGGTAGACCAGTCCATATTAGAATTAATCTACAAATTGAATACTACCCATATTTGATCCATGCCAAATGGTATTTTCAAGTTCAAGGCCACCATTAAGAGCATTCGTCTGCAGCCTCACTTCAATACCATTGGTAAGGACCTGCAATTTTATGAATCAAACACAATTTTATGCATAAAAAAAGACGGTTATCAAAGCAGATTTTTAATTTATCCTAAGCATGCATGCAGCTAAGAACAACAATCCGATATTAAACATCAACAAAAGATGAAAAAAAACAATGTAATTTAAAAAAAAAAAGTGGGAAGCTACTCCTCACAAAATTAGCATCACATATTCCCACACAATTTATCACAATTATAAGATCATACAATTAGAAGATCATTAATTACAATCCAAATTAGTCCAAAAAATCATTAAAAAAGTGGGAAGCTACTCCTCACAAAATTACCATCATCATATTCCCACACAATTTATCACAATTATAAGATCATTAATTACAATCTAAATCAGTCCAAAAAATCATACATTATACATACTAATAAGAACAACATCAAAAGGTCAACATCTCCAATTTAAGTTAGAAAGAACAATACTTTTCATTACAATTAACCACACAAATTTCACTCTACATTTCAAGGAAAAATATTAAAAGAACTGCAATATGAAATAATTCTTATTTGTGCAAATTTGTGAAGGAAAAAAAACTAACCTTGATGAAGATTAACAACATCACCATATCACAAACACCACGAAATTAAACGATTGTCCATGATGTTCCTGTTTTCCTTCATCACAAATTTTTTAGAACAAAATTAAAAACATAACAAAACAAAACAATTTGATATTCATGTACTCCTTCATCACAATTTTTTTTGACAAAATTAAACCATTGTCCATGATGTTCCTGTTCTCCTCCATCACAAAATTTTCAGACCAAAATTAAAAACAGAACAAAACAGTTTGATATTCAACCAATAGAATAAATTGAAGAGAATTGAGATTATTGTAGTCACCTGAGTTTATTGACATTCAAAGGCCCAATTTCGTGAAAGATCCCAAACATGCAACATCAAAATCTAAGGAATTGAAATCTGGGTGTTAGGGATTGATAATGCGAGGACGGAGAGGGAGAATCGGCGAGAGATGGAGAGAGAGAGAGACCAATGGCGTGGGTGTGGTCGTGTGCGGTCGGAGAGAGTATCGGCGGAGAGAAACATCCCCAGAGAGAGGGCGGAGAAAGAAAGAAGATGGTGAGACGGTGAGAGAGAAGGAGACCACGGTAGGAGAGAGAGCAGAGAAAAAGAGAGGAGTGTGAGATGGTGAGAGAGAATGGGAGAAGGTTTGGTTTGGGTTTTGAAGAGAAAATGATACATGTGGCATTCATGCACTGCAACATGTGTCAATAGTGTGAAGAGAAATGTGTACATGTGGCTTTCATAGATTGGGACACATGTTAACCAGCATTAGGCCAGCATGACATCATTGATGATGTATGACACTAGGGTTTTCCATGGGGCATTAGGGTTCACCATAATGACCCTTTAGTATTATAGAAAGATTTGTACCAGTCCATTTATTTTTTTAGTAGCAATGATTATTTATGGTATTGTTAGAATATGTATTTTGATGAATGGTCTTTTGCCATTGGTATATTTTGATTTATATTATACAAAAAAAAAAAAAAAAACATTTATTTTCAAGCAATATGACCTAAATAAATAACTTTATAATATTCATGTGCTTTTAAAAAATAAACAAAAAAAATACTAATAGCTTCTTACATATTAGTCCTTTTTTTTTAAAAAAAAACGGTGCACATAAATAAACATCTAGGTAGTAACCAAAATTAAAAGTTAGAATGGCATAATAAACTAACTCAAATACATACTATAACAATTTTATTTTGGAGATTTTATATTAGCGACGAGTAGTATTTTTAATAAACTGATAATATTCTATTCATGTGCTTATTAAATAAAAAAAACTAATAGCTTCTAATTTTACTTCCATCTAGAACCAAACATAACACACAAGCATAGATTGATGTACGTGAAAATATCATATAAGACAACATTTGTTTTTGAACAAGCCAATATTTTAGATTGAGAAATATAAAACATATCCAAGCATATGACAAACAACGTCAAATACATAACCTTTAAAAGAGTCATTACTTTTACAATCATAATAATCTACATATGACCTGCAGCATCAACAGCCTCATTCCACACTTGATAGATGATTTCTTTGGATTCTTCAACAACCTCCATCTGGTCCATCGGCTCTGACATTGCTCTTCCAGCCACTCTCATTCTCATCTTAAGGGTTTGCTGGGTCCTTTTTTCCTCAACCAGCTCTATAATATTTTCCTGAATGTAACCCCTGATCTCTGACTTCCTTTCATCAAGTTTGGCTGACTCGATCTCACATATGGTTGTATGCATGTCAACCATTATTTCCTCATGAAAGAAAGATGCAAGACTCAGAACATGAGTGATCATGGATTCTTTCAGATCCAAACCCTCATCAATTAATTTTTGGACTTCAAGCTGCTTTAGATACAGATCATTTGCAATCGTATTTATGAAGGATCCCCTTGACTGGATCTTTGCTTTTAGACGATTTAGAGCATTGAGATAGTTGACACCTTGCCTTGGAAACCTCCATGCACGACTGATAAAGTCGTCTACATGATATTCGAAACTGTCTGAATGTTGGATCAGAAAATCGGGACCTTATAAGAGCATGCTGGTGATAATTTTGTTTAAAGTTTTCATTGAGTAAACCATTTTTTTGTGAGGAAGATGAGAGGTGTGTGAGAGAAAAGTAATAGCGTTTGAGAGGGGAGACAAAGAGATTGATGCTTGAGAGGATAGACAAAGAGGTGTTATAAATACAATCTGAGTCATACCTTCTCACTCTTATTATCACTTCAATTTATTACTACCAATTTCAATTGTTTTTCATTTGATATGGGTGGTTAACCGTCCTATCCTTTTTAATGCATATGGAACTAGATTATTATCACATATTTGATGCTATATTAAATTAAATTTATAGATGATTTAAAATTATAGATGGTTTGTGGTTGTGGTACTTGCAATATGTCAAAATGATGGTTTAACATTAATAATTAAACTCTAAATATAATTTTAGTCACCATGAAAAAAATATAAACTTTTAATATTGGACCCTATAAAAATTTTGTATAAATTTAGACTCTCTTTCATTGGCTTGAATTAGTTTCTCTTTTTAATCTATATGGTTCCTTATGCATAATTATTGTATTGAATAATTTTGTCATTATGATTAAAAAAATTATATCTGAATCAACTACCTTTTTAATTCTAATAATTTTTGCATTGGCATGAGTCATTGCATGCTTTATTTATTTGAAACTGAAAACTACTGTGTAATCATACTTTATTGTATTTATGTGTTATAAAAAAAAATGATTTGTTGTTGCTATGTTTAGTTTTATCCTTAAGTAAATAGACTATGATAGTAGAAGTAATGAGAATAATAATAATAATAATAATAATAATAATAATAATAATAATAATAATAATAATAATAATAATAATAATAATAATAATAATAGTGATTGAGATATTATGAATTTTAATTTTTGTCCTATGATCAATCTAGTTTTTTCTAGAGGCTTTAATTATTAATATTAACCGATTAGACCTAAACCAACTAATTCCCTAATTAGATAATTCAAATTTCACTTCTCTAACTATTTTTATTATGACTTTTACCCGAATTAGACCCAAATCAACTAATTCGCTACTTAGAGAGTTAAGTTTTCACTTCTCTAACAATTTTTTTTATAACTTATTACCCGATAAGACCGTAATCAACTAAATCCACTAATTACAGAATTCAAATTTCGCTTCTCTAACTAATTGGACCGATTAGACCAAAATAAAAAAATTCTCTAATTACATTGTTCAATTTGACTTCTCTAACTAATTTTATTATAACTTATTACCCGATTAGACCTAAATCAACTAATTCCTTAATTACATAATTCAATTTGACTTCTTTAACTAATTTTATCATTACTCGTTGATCCATTAGACATAAATCAACTAATTCCCTAATTAGAGAATTCAAATTTGACTTCTCTAACAATTTTTTTTTATAATTACAAAATTCAACTAATTTCCTAATTACAAAATTCAAATTTGACTAATTCGATGAATTTACTCGCAATAAAATTATTTTTTATTTAAAAAATATTGTTTTTAATCATTTTTGAATAAATTGCCTATATTCATCATTTAATGGTTTATTATTTCCTTTTTCAAAACATCTATTTTGTTGCCATATTATATGATTCGGGGACCACAACTAATGAATAAAACAAAAACAAAACAAAAAGAATATTATTAAATATACTAAAAATATGCATAAGACAAAAGTCACGGTACCTCTTTCCATTTGGCTTTCTGAAGTCAGGGTTTCGTCCTCCTCCGCTTCTTCTCCAAACAATCAACCGAAAATCAAAGATCAGGTTTGTGAATATTTCTTCTTTACATTTCGCTTTCTGATCTAACCTTTCTGTGAATATTTCTCATATTTCCCAAATATGAACTTTCCTTTTTCGTGTTCATGCATAACTAAACCCAACCATAAAAAAATCGTTTTTTCCAGATTATTTATTGATTTCCCAATGTGATCTAACAAACAGCCATAATTATTGCCATCGATTTCTGCTAATTTTTGGTATTTTAACATTGTGACTTCCATAAATTAGGGTTTATATTTACTTCATGCATTTAGCAGATTGATTGGGTTTTTGTTCTAATAATAACTTATTTGCGCTTTATATATATATATAATCAATTAATTGCGTCCAACTCCTGTTCTGTTTTCTTGTTTCTGTTATGCTTCACTGTGATTGAATTTTCCTGTTCTGCTGTTTCTAAAAATAACAACTTACCTGTGTTTTTCACAAACAAGGAACATGGAATTCATGGAAACACAGTTCGCAACTGTTATCGACACAAAGGAGGTATGAGAGTATGGATATTGTTCTATAAATTTTAGTTTTAGTTTGTAACATCCCAACTTCTAATTTATCCAACTAATTTAATTAGAGATTGTCTAATAAAATTAGAAATTTATTTGAGGTGGTAAATTAATTAAGTTTTGGGATTAAAGTGAGTTATGTGTAAAATTAGGAATTTTAATTAAGCCTACACTACACATTAACACACGATTAATTCAAGTGGGATTTAATTTAACCAAGACAATTCAAACTCCCTCCTCCAACTCTCCCTCTCTCACGTGTCTCACTCCCTTCCCCTCACCCATGAGTCATGTTTCCACTCAATGCTAACCCACTTAGATCACATGCAAATGAAACTATTCCTTCTTCACTTTTCACTTCAGCAAAAACACTGAAGCTTCAGCTCTCTCTTCCCTCCCTCACGCCAAACAACAACAACAAGCATAAATCCAAAGGTTTCTTACCACCCTTCACATGAAATTGTCCTTACCTCATAAGCATCACACCCACAATTGTTTCTACAGTAGAGATTCCTCACCCTTCAGAATTTCTTAGAGAATCAAGCCAAGCTCTCACCTCTATCAATTTCCCAAGCTTCACATGTCACAAAATAACAACCCACTTCACTTATTTTTAGACCAATAACTCTACATGCAAAACCAAACCAGAACAAATTCTCCACTGTAGAGGCATCAGAAAATCTGCTATATAAACCTCCTTACCCCCAGCTGAATCAGTCATCAAACAACTCTCCAATTCTTAGAGCAAAACTAAGGTTGTTCAAGTGTCAAATTCCAAATTCTGGTCTGGGGTTCGTGGGGCATTTTGGAAGGTTGCAGTAGCTGCTTTAGGAGCCCAGAAGCAAGGTTAAAGCTTCATATCAGGTGGGTTCTTAGGATAGTTTAGCTAGAATTCCCAAAATTATAAACTTTGCATGTTAACATAGGAATTTAGGGAAATATTGTGTGAGAGGAATTAACTCCCAAATTCTTCTCCATTCTATCTTATATTATGTGTTTTATGTTTCTGCACTGGCTTAAATGAGGAATGTAGGTGAAACCACATGAATTTTATGATTTTCGCAAAACAGGGGCATTTCTGTATGAACTCGCCACAGCGGGCTGCTAGCGAGGTTCATGGCGAGCTGGAGGATTCTGGGCTGATGAACTTCGCCACGGCGAGCTTATGCTCGCCAGGCGAGTTGTTTAGGTCGGAATCCGTGACTCGCCATGGCGCGTTGGTGACTCGCCGTAGCGAACTTGTACAGGATAAACTTGTAATCTCGCCATGGCGAGCAGGTAACTCGCCACGGCGAGCTTACACATAACAGCCTGCAACTTTTAATTTCAAACTGTTTTCAATGCTCGTTTTATTTCCTCATCTGAGATAGATAGTTTGCAGAAATATAACTGATATAATGTCAAATAGAATGTTAATCAAAGATGATCTTAGGGTATAACTTAGGAATAATTAAGTTGTATGTTCCCCGGGTTTTGGGATAATTATGGTAGATTAATCAATACTAGCAACAGTCACTTAGGAAGCGATTCTGAATTGTCGCATATGAATTTCCCAATGGGATTATTCATCAGGTTATGTATTGTGAGTTGTATGCCGTGATCGGATCGATCGACGGACAAGGCGGGCCTCCGAGATATGCTCACCTCGGAGAATCCTTGCGGTTAAAATGAATAAGAGTTAATTTGCTGTGATACACCTTTATTTTATGCTTTATGACATGTTATGATTATGTTAGTATGATATGACTGTTAGGTTCCCCCAGTGTAGTCACCTTAGGAGGGTAGTAGGACTCACTAAGGCTTAGTAGTCTCACCCCACTCCAAACAATTTTTTTTCAGATAAACAGGTTGGCTAAGGTATGCTTGTTGGTGTGCTCGTAGCTGTGCTTGGAGAATTGCATTTGTTCATGCTTTCTAGTTTTAATCCTGTTGTTGTATTTCCAATAATTACTCTGTTGTATTGTTGTATCTTGTTTCGCTTCCGTTGTTTTCAGCTTCTGTGTTGTATTCAGCACCTGCTACCCTCCATGAAATATGGGGACAAGTATGTAAGGGTCCAAACATGCTTTTCAGATGACATTTCAGATGAAAATTTCATATTTTATGGATATCAGGTGGCCAAATCTTTTGGTTTTCATCAACCCAAAAGAGTTCTGCTGCATTACGACATTGACACAAACATTTTCAATGTCGTGGCGGTTGCTGATTTGGAATCTCCTCAAGAATCACTTACACGCACACGCCGTGCAATTTCTCTTCAGTCAACCGGCGATGAAGCATCTCAGGTATTGGTTAATTGCTCTAACTCACAATAATCAATTGTTTACTTTACTATATCACATAATAAGTCTATTACACTATAAATTTTACCAAATAGGATAACAAAGTTTCATAGTAATCATTCAGATATGTAATTCGTTGACCCTAGAATTCCTCTTCTATTAGGATAACAGTTACCAATTAGGATTCTGATATAAAAGTTTCATAGTAATAAGTCTATTACACATAAGAATTCTGATATAAAAGTTACCAAATAGGATAACAAAGATAACATATATATACAAAAGAGACCCTAGAATTCCTCTTATATTAAGGGAATCACAGCTGCATAATAGTAATCACATTTATTTACAGTTCACAAAATACTTAATTTAGGTAATAAAATCGTTGACTTATCTTCACATTCACTACACTTTATTTACTAAAGCTGAACCTAATCATAGCCAACCATTCTGATCAATTGTTTACTTTCTTGCTTCTGCTGATTGGTTTACAACTTGTAATTTATTTCAGCAAGACACTAACTAAAGTGATGATGAAATCATTTACGAAATCATTTACCACAAGAAATGGTCTGACAAGGTTACCGTATCCATGGCAAATGTCAAGAACAAACAGCCACTGGTAATATGACATCTTAATTATAATTTTGTATATTTATATATTCAATAACTAAACCTAATCTCCTTCCAACATTTTTTTAATTCTTATTTCAGCTTATTCCTACTTCAATTTCAACAACTTTGCTTGATGGCAAGGATGAACTTCTTCTCAAATGTGATCAAACCAACTCAACTTATCTTTGCAAAATTCATACCTCAAAAGAAGTTGACAACTTAGGTTTCCACCAAAAAAGGCTTTCTAAAGGGTGGTATCAATTTCTGACTGAGCACAAGCCCCAGCCTGGCGACATCCTCCGCTTTGAGTTATCTAGTCATCCATGGAAGCTCGACGTCAAAATTGAACGTCCACGATCCCGCTGTCATACCCTAATTTTGCCCCATACTTTTTTATTACCATTTTGCCCTTCCATTTATTTTTATTTCTTATTTATCAATTATTTTTAATTAGTTACTTGCATTTCAAGAAATCTTTTTAACATAAAATTTAAATCCTTTTTCTCATTTTTAATCCATGACCATGTTGCATAATCACTTCACAAATTCATAAAAAAATATTTTATTTATTTATTTTTCACATTTTGATTTTTGCATGAAAATTTCTTTATCTTTGCATGCATTATTCTTAGGTTACTTCATGCACAAGAAACACACTTCCCCTCATTTTTTTTTCACTTCTCATAATCAACATCATTTTCATAACAAAATTAAAATCAAAATCATCATCATGCATATTCACTTATTTCCTCATGATTCATTTTTATTATTTTTTTTACCACCTTTTTCTTAATTTATCCAAAGATCATAAAATTTGCAATTTCTCCTAATCACAACACATCATCATATGATCACAAAAAGGATCTAGAATATTCCTAATTACACCTCACCAAGGTTAGTACAATTGTACTAACCTTATCCATACCAAAAAAATCACAAAAAACCCTAGAAAGAGAATACCACTTCTACCCTCATTCTCTCATCTTTCTAACCTAAATCTAGCCATATATATACCACATACATAGCTGCTGCGCAGCTGAGGCAGAGAGGAGGAAGAAATCAGATTAAAATCATCAAAATCTCAAGTTTTTTTTTTTTTTTTCTCATTTTTCAAATTTTAAAAATCACATAAACACACAAGAAGCTTCCTTTTTCTTCATCATTCATTTCCCTAAGATCCCAGAAGCTGAAATAACCTTAAGGATCAAAGGAAACGAGAAGATTTGGAGGGTTTTGAACACAAAGTGGCTAAAGAGAGTTTGAGAACTAGGAGGACAAAACAGAGCACCAAACAGGTAGCTACTCGTTCGAATCTTCTCCTTTTAGCATGATGATTGATTCTGGGTGGTTGTTTCTTATTATTTGAAGCTATATGATGTTACACCATTTTTGTTTTTTTAAGCTTTTTTGAGATCTTTTTCGTTTTCAATGATTCAAGTGTTGTTTGTTTGTTTTGAGTTCATATTCATGATCAGCGTTCAAAAAAAAGTTGATTAGAGTTTTGTTTTGTTAATTTTGGTGAGAATCTGAGATTTTTGTTTTTTGAAAAAATGAAGAAGATGATGTTCATCATTTGCTACAAAATTTCGTAGCTAAATGATGAACTCGTAGCAAAAAACTCGTAGCAAATTATTTAAAGCTTCAAACCTTCATCAGTGTGCCCAGATTTAATCCTGACCGTTCGATGCCGCGTGCGCGAACGGACGGTCATGATTAGATCATGCTTTTTAAATCACGCGCGTTAGATCAATCGTGCAGTCCATATTTTAAAATCCTTACCATGCACCTTAATCTCGCGCCGCATAGGATTGTTTTTGTTTTGACCCCGTTATTTTTGTTTGACTCTGGACACGGGCTGGGCCTTCTGACCCAGAGTTGCTATGTACACCCCCTTTTTTGCTACGTTGTTATAACTTGCACCCTCCCCTCTGTTTTGGTTTTCCATTAATTTTAGCTTATTTAAAAAAAAAGCACTTATGTGACTTATAGCTTATTTAAGTTTGCTAAGTCACTGTTTATGCTTACATATTGTCAATCTCATTTGTGAAATTTTTTTAGCTTATTCAACAATCCTTTTCCATGATAATTGCTTTTAAACTTAAATGCAAATAAGTGCTTATTTAGGGTTTCAAAAAGCTCTTTAGCTTATTTGACCTTAATTGTTGCACAATATTGATTCAAATACAGTGGTCACTGTATACAATTATCTTTCAAACTTTTTCAACTTATTTTCATAAGTGATTCTCAATTAAGTTATTTTGTGCATAAGTGCTTATTTAGGGTTTCAAAAAGCTCTTTAGCTTATTTGACCCTAATTTTTGCACAACATTGATTCTAATACAGTGGTCACTGTATACAACCAATTTCCAAACCTTTCTCAACTTATTTTCATAAGTCCTTTTTAACTTAAGTGCTTTTTAACTTAATCCAATAAGTGCTTCTTTGAACCAAAAGCTCCTTAGCTTATGTGGGTCAATATTTAGCACTAGATTAATTAATGTTCCAGCATTTATAATTTGAAACTTGTGACCTTGTTTGCTTAAGTTATTGCTTTTAGCTTATTTCAATAAGTGCTTATTTGAACTAAAATAGCTTTCTAGCTCATTTAAGTTATTTTTGCACAAACAAAACTTGTTTCAATGTTAGGTTCTTACTTTAATTCATAGTTCATGAAATAAATTGCTTTGTTTAACTCTCTTGAATACTTAATTAGCTTCTCATAATATTTTGTTCAATGTTCGCTACTTACCTTTGACATTTTTAGTTAATTATTGAACTATGCATGATTGTTTATTTTTGCTTCATTATTTTGTTCATGTATATAAGTATCCATATCTCATTCTTGTTCATGCATTTGCATTCATTATTCAATGTTTCATGCATCTTTGTTATTAATTGATTAGTAATGTGATAACTATACTCTCTTCTCCCCTTCCCTTTTTATTCCCTTTTGTCTGATGCTTGGATTTTTAATTTCTTTTCTTAATCAAAACTAAAAAGATTTTTGCAATAAATAAAGGTTGAAAAAGGGGGAATCTGTCATTTGATTCTTTCCCCCCGGGTTAGCTTGGTCGCTAGACATTTGACTAGTGCTCGTGAGCTGCTCTCAATCTAAGCCAACATTAAAATCAATCAACACTCGTCTTTTTCTTTTGAACACTTTTTCCTTAATCAAATTAATAAAGACTTTCATAATAAGAGGATGAAAAAGGGGGAATCTGTCATTTGATTCTTTCCCCCCGGGTTAGCTTGGTCGCTAGACATTTGACTAGTGCTCGTGAGTTAGCTCTCATTCTAAAACCAAAATAAGCGTTAAAATTAACCCCACACACTCAAACTTCTTTTTACAATGGATACACGCTTTATCCATTCCTATGGCATATACACAGCTTACGCCTCTAAAGTAGAGCATACAAGCGTCGTTGTATCAGCGGAATGCGAAATAAGCAACATCCGTTACTCAAACTTTCTTTTTTACAATGGATATATGTTTTATCCATTCCTCTGACACATACACAGCTTACGCCTCTAAGTAGAGCATACAAGCGTCGTTGTATCAGCGGAATGCGAAATAAGCAACATCCGTTATTCAACTCTCTTTTTCAATGGATATACGTTTTATCTACTCCTCTGACATATACACAGCTTAAGCCTCTGATTAGAGCATACAAGCGTCGTTGTGTCAGCGGAATACGAAATAAATGTTATCCACTAAAACCAACCAACCACACAAACATTTTTTACCAGAACTACGTGAGTTTTGAGTTTCCCATTGCACCGGGGAATACGTAGGAGCGGGCTCCTACAACCGTCAAACTCAATTAATAAAAACCTTTTATTTTCTTTTAATTTATTTGGAAACGAAGTAGAAAATAGCCAACGATGGAGTAATTTAATTCGAACCTGCGCAGACAAACCCCAAACCACCTAAACGGTTCCCATCGAGTACGATGGATGCGAGGGGTGCTAATACCTTCCCCTCGCATAACCAACTCCCGAACCTAAACCAAGGTTTTCGTGATATTTTTCTTTCCCCTTCCGGGATAAATAAACGTCAATGGCGACTTCATTGTATGAAAAATGGAAGTGATTTTCCAGCCCGCTACACCCGCCACTAAAACCGGTCTTGTGATTACATCAAACTATAAGCTTTTTGTTCAGCTGTTAAGGGCTCAGCTGTGATTGCCCTCCTTAAGATTACTATGTTTCACTACTTAAGACATTATGTTTGTGTTCTTAATTTTCTGTTCTTAAACTAGGGTTGTTTATGTTTCTCCTAAAATATGTTTTGGATTCAAACTTCTTCCACTGCAAAAGACATTAAATATATATATGTATTAAGTAGAATCATCTCT
The DNA here is from genome assembly GCA_030408175.1 of Trifolium repens. Taxonomy (NCBI): domain Eukaryota; kingdom Viridiplantae; phylum Streptophyta; class Magnoliopsida; order Fabales; family Fabaceae; genus Trifolium; species Trifolium repens. The sequence goes on along the minus strand of CP125836.1, from coordinate 47,749,599 downwards.
CTCTCTCTTGGTATCAACTTAATTATATGTTGCATAAAATATTTTATGTTTCTCTTTTGTTTATAAGGTGCTACTTATTTAATTTAATTATATGTTGCATAACATATTCAGTTTAATAGAGAGCAGCAGTCAAACAACACATGAAACTAAAGCGTGATAAATATATAACTTTATTTAGGGCGTGATAAATGAGTTTATTTAAAGCGCGCAAGAAACAAAATTATTTAAAGTGCGCGACAAATAAGTTTATTTACGGCACGTGATAAACCAATGTATTTTGTCTTAATCATAACATTATAACATCAACAAAATTACAACTAATCAAATTTTAACTTCAACTACTCATTTTTGTAAACAAAAAAAAAAAAAATCAACTACTAAATTAATCTGTTACAATCCCAAAAAAACCCAAACACTAAAGATTTGCTTGTTCACATCCACATAACTACAACTACTAAATAACAAATAACAAACGCTAAAAATCACATTTTCGTTCTTCATCATGCGATTAATGACATTCGCAGTTTGTACGAACAAACAAACGCATCAGACCTTCATCAAACTCTGCATGTAAAAACATAGTTCGTACCTCATCATCGTTAGTAACCACCTGCCAACTATGTATATCATCTTTCAATGTCATATAAGGATAATAATATGCTAAATAACTCACTCTCACATCTTCATTATCTAAATCTAAGAAATTGTTGAGTGTATTCTTCAACTTTGACAAACTTTCATCCAAATTTATATGCATCTTCACTAATTTCTTCATATGATCGAATTTTACAATAACTTCTTTGAGAGCCATACTTCACTAATAATAATAATAATAATTTCTTCAAAATTAAATTTTTTTTGAAGAAGATTTTTGTTATGGTGTGTGTAACAGCCCGTTTTTCATGGCCCAAAAGTAGGCACTTTTTTTTTTTTTTTTTCACACGAGACAGAGTGCGCGGAAAATATATTTCAATGAGCCGGCATTCAAATATACAAAAAGACTCATTACCATAAGGTGCTTCGACAAGCAAAGTGTATTCCTGAATAATTACAATCCAAGTCTAAGTATACAAATACTTACAACAAAACAAAGTTAGAAACCCTATGCTAACCAAAAAGCACGGTGCACAAAACACACCGGCGCATAGTCTAACTAGACTAAAACTCCAACACCTCACTGGGGCCTGGAACAGCCACCGTCGTCACCACGACCTAACCCATCATCTGGGTGGGATGAGCCCGCAAATGAAAGAAAGGGTCACCACAAAATAAAAGGTATGTGTATATATAACCGGTGCGAGAGAGGATACAATTACCAAATATACAAATACCAACATAGAAAGCTCTTTAAACACATAGCCATTCCCACCAACGGGTTCATATTTATAATGCACACCAAGCCTATCAATGCAGACTCTAAATGATTGTGATCACCCTAGCTGGGTCTTTTTCACATGCATGAATTCCGGAATTTAACCTCTCCGCAGAGAGTCGTAGGTTCAACCCCAACTAACAAACCAATACGAAACCCGTAGCCCATCACGGTCACTACGAAACCTGATAAAACACCGTAGAACAATAATAAAATCCTGTAGCCCATCTCGGACACTACGAAGATTAGAGTGGACCCAATCTTTGTCAATCACACCCCGTAGCCCATCGCGGACACTACGTATTATAAACCACATAAACACCGTGAAACATCAATAAAATCCCGTAGCCCATCACGGACACTACGAAGATTAGAGTGGACCCAATCTCTGTCAATCACACCCCGTAGTCCCCTCTCGCAACTACTTACTAACAATGCATGAACATACGATCTTCAAATCTATGCTAATGCAACACGTACATATATTGTCACAATCATATGTACAACCCACACAAACATACATATATATCTAATCATATGTATTTCAACGCACGTATTGTAAACACTTTCTCATCACGAGAATACATCACAAAGACATGCCAAACACACCAACAATTGCATAAACAGCAAAACCAAGCATGTCAAACCGTTTTAAAAGACGGAAATAAAGTGGAGCCCTTACCTTAGCAAGCTTCCGTTACTTTTTCTCGTCAAATCTACGATACGCGCTACCTAAAAGTTAAGCAGCGTACAATCAATAAAATATTCCTCGTTTATCCTATCGAAACGAAACTTGCTCTCAAAGCTCCAGAGGGGTCTAAAGTACTTTCTAAAGCTATCCCTCAATGATTTCAGGTTATTCTCATAGTGTTCAAAAATTCACGAAGTTAATTGTACTATTTTTATAACACGAAAATCATTTTGTTTTCAAATCATAAACTAAAACCATTTTGGATTTTTCCACTTCAAGGACTTGTTTCACACACCACAAGACCATTTGAAACACAACTAAAACTTTTCAAAAATATTTTTATGAAAAATCGAAGTTTTCTTGCGTTACAAGTCACACATTTTTTTCTTCCTAACAACCTTTCCTATACTCATTTTTCTTCAAAACTAAGATTATCCAACACATACAAAATTTTCACACAATTGTGGACTTAGAAATTTTTTTTGGAATTTCTTCCCCCACACAAGATAGGCCACGGCCATTTTTCTTAAAAACACCCTTCTACTCAAAATTTTTCACTTCTAAATGCATGGTAATATCCCATAATACCTAACTAGCACTTATCAAAACGATTTAGAAATTATAGAGTCGAATCGCAAATTTTCGAGAAATCTTCAAATAAGGTTTTTCTTAAGGCAAATGATTATTTTCTTTTCAAAACATCCCATAACCAATCAAACAATTAAACAGTGATTATGGGAAGCTATTTGCCTCTGAACAATTTTTGAAATTCGATTCCTCGAACCCTATATGGGTGCCACGGCCAAATGAGGCAAAAAGGGCAACCCTACACATTTTTTTTTCCATTTGAAACCCTAGCCCACATGTGTTAGCTCGTAACGATATTCGATCGTATACCCGACTCTTTTTGAAACTCGAAATAAATTTTTTTCTGAATTGTGTTCTTCGAGTCGCTCAAGAACACGAGAATAATTTTTTTTCTCATTTTTCGAAACTAATTTCATATTCACCAATCCATTTTGTCAAAAAGCTCAAAACTAACTTCAAAACCAAAATCATACAACACAATCCAAGTTTATGATCTTTTCAAAAATTTTCTTCAAAACCCTTCACCAAAATTTGTGAAATTTAAAATCACCATGAGAATCACTTACTTGCTTCACCAATGTTTCCTACATAACACTCTTAAACACTACTATGGAATCAAAACTAATTAAAACTAAATTCTGAAGTTTTTCTTCTCAAGAACATAATCATAAAAACTCTAAATTCATGAGGTTTTCATGGAGAAATAAGGAAGAGAAGTGTTAGTTACCTTAAGTGAAGAAGATTCCTTGCAAGTCCTATGATCCAACAAGCCTAAAATCCAAGCTTTTGGTGATGAAATGAAATTTGTCTCAAGGTTGGAAGAGAGAAAGAAGCTCACGGCAAAGCAAGGAGGAAAATGAGTGAAATTGTGATTTTTGCCAAGTCTCCTTATGACCAAAAAGTCATGGTCTTGTTTCCTGAGAACCATTGGATCAAATAGTGAAAAGTTCTAAGATCACATCCTAGCCATTGGATTCAATCCAAGTCTATCCTCACGAGATATTTTCTATGCTTCAAGAAGCCACCTCGCCTCACAGCTCTTGCGCGTCGCGACGAACGTAAAACACAAAAACAGAAAATCTACGGAAAGAACGTCTATCGTTTTTCCATTCCAAAACTTATCGCCGAATCTTTTTCCGCGACTGTAATTTTCTTCCATACCTTAGAAAATTAATCTCAGGACATATCCTAACTCGTGCAGATATATAAAACTTCCACCCGAAACCTCACTTAAAACAGACGCAGTAAGATTTTCCATCAGCGGGTAAAATCCTACTCGTTTTTCCAAAAACAAGAATAATCCAAATCTCGTCATTCTGACTTCACAGAAATCTTCTCATACTTAAAAGAAGACTACCACCCAAAAGTTTGTGCCTTTCCAGCGCACGAGCACAAAACAGGCTCCGTTTCAGCAAAAATCTCATTTATGCGACGATACTCACAAAAACAGCTTCGCCAAAAACCCTAAAACTCGTAGCCATTACTTATTTTATTCACCAAAAGGTACAGTGGAATTACGGGTCTTACATTACTACCCTCCAAAAAGAAGTTTCGTCCTCGAAACTAAAGTTAAGGATAACGACTCAACCAGTCATTACCATCACCAACACAACAAAATCCCACAGGATTAGGTGCAGCCACACAGATGCTAACACCGGGTGAAGTCACACAGATACTCTCACCAATACACTGGCACAACCGTGCACCAACCGCAACTCTCAACGAGTTCACCACTCAAAAATTAACCTCACAACAGAGGTTCACAACCTCTAGTTCCCAAAGATCCTCGTGCCCACACACAAAAATTTCCAAAGTCACCTCTTTCGCCTCCGCGACATAGCCAGTTTCCCTAGGTTCACGCGAAGCAGTTACTGGCTACCCTCCAAAAAGAAACACTGAAGTTCTCTGTGCATCACCAAAGCTAGCAAAACTAGTCAATTCCAATCAACACGATTCTCGTCTACCATCAACAATAAATTAAGGACGGCCAGTCCCTCAATTTGTCAATAGACAGTCGACAATCCTGATGGTGGTCTAGACCATCTTTACCCAACTTAAGTGATACTTCATTCCACTTGTGCTCAAGGTCCTCCGAGTCACAATGGTCCAACAAATCTTTCGAGGTTTTTCTTAATGTTTCCCTCGATTTCTTACGAATACACGTTGAAATCGCAAGACACAACGCTCAAGACACGTAGCTTAAGCTATCATGCTCCCTTTCTTGAAGCACCCGTGGAGTATCATCCACTAGTAGTACCTTGCCACTACGACAAGTACCACCCAAACCACTACATTCTGAGCAAGTTACCTTCTCTTAGGAAGAACTTCACACCTTACCAATATCCATGAGTCCGCAACTCAATGAATACGCCGAAACCGCATGCTCGCCCACGAATCTCATTACAAACACGACTTACATACAACAATCCCAATCTCCAGTTGGTGATTACACTCCTCATAGTCTTGACACTTGCCAAACTATACCATCTACTTCTCTTGGACTCCTTTTATCCAAATCACCAATTCCCCAGAATCGGTCCCTTATATGTTCACATTACTTCCAAAACGACACTTAGATAAATCTCGCGTGCCTTAAACAAAACGCTTATCCTCGTCGACGGCCATCGTCGGCGCACATCCTCTTTACAACGTATTCTCATTCTATTCCTGAACTCTCCTGAGTTCCCTTTTCTCTTACAATTAAATCCTCTCTTACTCAAAAGAGTTGGTCACCCTGACCATTCCTAAACACTCCAAACATCACCACTCTCGTCGAGGTACCTACCTTCAAAATAACTCTTAGGGCATTCCTCACATTACTATTGTCTAACCATCCTTGTTGACAACATCCGAATCCCTTATACTTACTCACTACCGATTTCCATCTTACCACGTCTCTCTTCATTGTAACCACTACAATGAACCAAAGCTCTACAAGCTTCCATCAACTTGTCATTAGACAATTTCTTATCCTTCTTATTTCCAAAATTAGGTGTGAGACAAATCCCTTCGCCAATCTTCAATTGGCATAAGCCACATCTTCATGGGCTTCTCTCTAAATCCTCATTCTTTTCTAGACCCAGAAACAGATCCACAAACCATTTCATCTCTATCCCTCTTTCTCCTCTTTGAAGATGAATTCATCAAATGAAAGGCAACCAAACAATGGAACATTTTCTCTACGAGTTCGGCTAGAAACACCACTAGCCACACTTATTGTGAACACATTCTTTCCATGACTAACCTCCCTTACGACTAACGCATCGATGTCATAACCTCTACAAAACTCCAATCAGGCCTGTATCATCAATCTACTACTTTGCAACTTTCTAGTCCAACAACTGTCTAGAGTTGGTTCCCAAACCACCATGACCAATAACTTGCTAAATCAAAACAACATCTTTAATTCGCCGCACACAATCCAAATACTCTCCCATTGTCTTAGTACTCTTATTAACGAACTCTTTTCTACTCATACACGACATTTCCAGAAAATCTCCAACAATTATCGTCCATAACTTGGATTTATTCAAATCTTGCCTACCTCAACTCTCATGTTATCATGAATTCAAGATGCCACTTAGTCCTTCAACCCTCTCGGTCGATCAAAATTGTTTAACTTAAATGCACATCCACACAGGATCTCTACTCAATCTTAACTAATCTTTTCAAACTACTCAATAAGTTTACTTTCTCTTATGGTTTACCTGCCAATAATTCATAATTCCAGCTTACACTACTAAAATTCTCTAGGTATTTCCATACTATACACCTCTAGCATCACCTACTAGCAATGTGTAAATCACTTTCTAAGGTTGAACTCCCCGTTCTTACCTGAAATCACCCCAAAAATACCTTTATCCAACAGTCCATCACCTATAGTTTTGTCTCACATTGACATCTATACTTACTATCCCTCGAGCTATGTATAGATTGTCACGTACCAAAGTGATACTTGGTCTCCTACCTTCAATCAGCACGAGATTCATCCTTACAAATTTTTTTGTTTCGAATCTAATTCATCTCGCACACTTAAATTAAACCCTTAAGTTATCCACCATTCGCATAAAAGTCATCTAACACCACCAGGTTTTCTCAATCTTGACGTACAGCGGTCTTTAATTCCAATTCAAGTCGCCTCAGTGATTATCCAATCATCGTAATAAAATCCAACTGGCATCTCTGCATGCTCCATCCTTTTACAGTGGCTGCATCCTCTTGACAACTGAACGACTCCATCAAGTCTCGTCTGAACTCACCAGACGGACATCCAATATCATCTTCAGAAGGTCGTCCCAATCTGATCCTTACTTAAAATCCTTTATCAATTGACGTTTACTCGTCCATAACCAGCACCTCTGAGTGGCAACATCTAACGCCACTTCCCATCCATTATATTACTTTCAAGAATCACTTGTAGTTCTTGTTCGCTCAAGTCCGTCATCTTCGGACTGCCGTATCTAAGGAATTTAGAGACACTTGTCGACTAAATTCGACCAAGGCTCGGGGTTTCACAATTCCTCTTACTGAAGCCTCACTCCCTGCATTACTTCAGTAAGACACAAACCAGTGTCTAAGCATATCTCATGCTAGACTCAAAACAACCAACCACATAACCCATAACACAGCACAGAACAACCGCTAGAACTAACACAACTCTAGCTATGTTCTAACCGACTCTGGACTAACGACTCAAGTATACACTTTCCCTTTGAAGATTTAAAGCCGTGCTCTGATACCAATTGTAACAGCCCGTTTTTCATGGCCCAAAAGTAGGCACTTTTTTTTTATTTTTTTTTTTCACACGAGACAGAGTGCGCGGAAAATATTTTTCAATGAGCCGGCATTCAAATATACAAAAAGACTCATTACCATAAGGTGCTTCGACAAGCAAAGTGTATTCCTGAATAATTACAATCCAAGTCTAAGTATACAAATACTTACAACAAAACAAAGTTAGAAACCCTATGCTAACCAAAAAGCACGGTGCACAAAACACACCGGCGCATAGTCTAACTAAACTAAAACTCCAACACCTCACTGGGGCCTGGAACAGCCACCGTCGTCACCACGACCTAACCCATCATCTGGGTGGGATGAGCCCGCAAATGAAAGAAAGGGTCACCACAAAATAAAAGGTATGTGTATATATAACCGGTGCGAGAGAGGATACAATTACCAAATATACAAATACCAACATAGAAAGCTCTTTAAACACATAGCCATTCCCACCAACGGGTTCATATTTATAATGCACACCAAGCCTATCAATGCAGACTCTAAATGATTGTGATCACCCTAGCTGGGTCTTTTTCACATGCATGAATTCCGGAATTTAACCTCTCCGCAGAGAGTCGTAGGTTCAACCCCAACTAACAAACCAATACGAAACCCGTAGCCCATCACGGTCACTACGAAACCTGATAAAACACCGTAGAACAATAATAAAATCCTGTAGCCCATCTCGGACACTACGAAGATTAGAGTGGACCCAATCTTTGTCAATCACACCCCGTAGCCCATCGCAGACACTACGTATTATAAACCACATAAACACCGTGAAACATCAATAAAATCCCGTAGCCCATCACGGACACTACGAAGATTAGAGTGGACCCAATCTCTGTCAATCACACCCCGTAGTCCCCTCTCGCAACTACTTACTAACAATGCATGAACATACGATCTTCAAATCTATGCTAATGCAACACGTACATATATTGTCACAATCATATGTACAACCCACACAAACATACATATATATCTAATCATATGTATTTCAACGCACGTATTGTAAACACTTTCTCATCACGAGAATACATCACAAAGACATGCCAAACACACCAACAATTGCATAAACAGCAAAACCAAGCATGTCAAACCGTTTTAAAAGACGGAAATAAAGTGGAGCCCTTACCTTAGCAAGCTTCCGTTACTTTTTCTCGTCAAATCTACGATACGCGCTACCTAAAAGTTAAGCAGCGTACAATCAATAAAATATTCCTCGTTTATCCTATCGAAACGAAACTTGCTCTCAAAGCTCCAGAGGGGTCTAAAGTACTTTCTAAAGCTAATTGTACTATTTTTATAACACGAAAATCATTTTGTTTTCAAATCATAAACTAAAACCATTTTGGATTTTTCCACTTCAAGGACTTGTTTCACACACCACAAGACCATTTGAAACACAACTAAAACTTTTCAAAAATATTTTTATGAAAAATCGAAGTTTTCTTGCGTTACAAGTCACACATTTTTTTCTTCCTAACAACCTTTCCTATACTCATTTTTCTTCAAAACTAAGATTATCCAACACATACAAAATTTTCACACAATTGTGGACTTAGAAAATTTTTTTGGAATTTCTTCCCCCACACAAGATAGGCCACGGCCATTTTTCTTAAAAACACCCTTCTACTCAAAATTTTTCACTTCTAAATGCATGGTAATATCTCATAATACCTAACTAGCACTTATCAAAACGATTTAGAAATTATAGAGTCGAATCGCAAATTTTCGAGAAATCTTCAAATAAGGTTTTTCTTAAGGCAAATGATTATTTTCTTTTCAAAACATCCCATAACCAATCAAACAATTAAACAGTGATTATGGGAAGCTATTTGCCTCTGAACAATTTTCGAAATTCGATTCCTCGAACCCTATATGGGTGCCACGGCCAAATGAGGCAAAAAGGGCAACCCTACACATTTTTTTTTCCATTTGAAACCCTAGCCCACATGTGTTAGCTCGTAACGATATTCGATCGTATACCCGACTCTTTTTGAAACTCGAAATAAATTTTTTTCTGAATTGTGTTCTTCGAGTCGCTCAAGAACACGAGAATAATTTTTTTTCTCATTTTTCGAAACTAATTTCATATTCACCAATCCATTTTGTCAAAAAGCTCAAAACTAACTTCAAAACCAAAATCATACAACACAATCCAAGTTTATGATCTTTTCAAAAAATTTCTTCAAAACCCTTCACCAAAATTTGTGAAATTTAAAATCACCATGAGAATCACTTACTTGCTTCACCAATGTTTCCTACATAACACTCTTAAACACTACTATGGAATCAAAACTAATTAAAACTAAATTCTGAAGTTTTTCTTCTCAAGAACATAATCATAAAAACTCTAAATTCATGAGGTTTTCATGGAGAAATAAGGAAGAGAAGTGTTAGTTACCTTAAGTGAAGAAGATTCCTTGCAAGTCCTATGATCCAACAAGCCTAAAATCCAAGCTTTTGGTGATGAAATGAAATTTGTCTCAAGGTTGGAAGAGAGAAAGAAGCTCACGGCAAAGCAAGGAGGAAAATGAGTGAAATTGTGATTTTTGCCAAGTCTCCTTATGACCAAAAAGTCATGGTCTTGTTTCATGAGAACCATTGGATCAAATAGTGAAAAGTTCTAAGATCACATCCTAGCCATTGGATTCAATCCAAGTCTATCCTCACGAGATATTTTCTATGCTTCAAGAAGCCACCTCGCCTCACAGCTCTCGCGCGTCGCGACGAACGTAAAACACAAAAACAGAAAATCTACGGAAAGAACGTCTATCGTTTTTCCATTCCAAAACTTATCGCCGAATCTTTTTCCGCGACTGTAATTTTCTTCCATACCTTAGAAAATTAATCTCAGGACATATCCTAACTCGTGCAGATATATAAAACTTCCACCCGAAACCTCACTTAAAACAGACGCAGTAAGATTTTCCATCAGCGGGTAAAATCCTACTCGTTTTTCCAAAAACAAGAATAATCCAAATCTCGTCATTCTGACTTCACAGAAATCTTCTCATACTTAAAAGAAGACTACCACCCAAAAGTCTGTGCCTTTCCAGTGCACGAGCACAAAACAGGCTCCGTTTCAGCAAAAATCTCATTTATGCGACGATACTCACAAAAACAGCTTCGCCAAAAACCCTAAAACTCGTAGCCATTACTTATTTTATTCACCAAAAGGTACAGTGGAATTACGGGTCTTACAGTGTGAATGCTTCATACACACAAATAGTTGATATGTTAAATACTAAGTGGTGCAATCAATTTTCTCCTACCAACAGCAATTCACATAATAAATATGCCACCAAACAAAAATAAATAAAATAATTATTTATCTTTTATTAAAACATTTGGATAATGAACAATTTTCATTTGGAAGGTCCATTACTTAAAGTCCACGATATATATTGATCCAGCCCACACCTCAAAAACAGTATATGAAGGTTCAGCATATGAAGGTCCAGTCCAATTGTTGGTCCAGTCAACAAATGAGAAATAGAATCATGTATACCAGTTTTACATGAACATCTGTCCTTGCAAACTTGTACTACACAGTCACAAACCTTTACTTCCTGCCGTCAGATTCAATTAATATTAGATCTAGGATAATTACATGGATTGGTCCAAGATGGACCAATAAAGTTCTTGGTCCATATTAACCGGAACCCTATTTTGAAACATGAAAGTTAAAATCATAAATTTCTAAAATATAAGGTCCAAAAGTGCAATTTAAGCTTAAAACAACTAAAAGTAATAAATTGTTATGAATATTATTAGTGGATGTCCATATAGGTCATTGGCCCATATAATTGGCTCATTATGTTTACCTATAAATAGGAGCTATGTATCATTGTAATGTAACCCTAATCCTAGTGGTGAATAATACATATTATTCTTTCTCTCTTCTCTCACTTCTCATCTATATGATTGCTCTTATTTACATCAGTTTATAACACGTTATCAGCACGAAACTCTACCAAATTATTATTGCAAAGGTATGTGTATAAAACTCTTGTAATTTTATTTTACATATTAGCATACTGTTCTGAAATCTTTGCAACATGCTTCAAATCAAAAAAATGGTGCACTTTAAATTTTTTTAGTTACTGCTGCTAATGCTATGACCTGCGATGCATTTTAGTTCTTCCAAATTGTAAAAGCTATGAATACTATTTCCCCTTAATTATGTTTTGATTTTATTAGTTTATTTATTTCATATATATTTTAGAAAAAATAATATTCGTGCATCCTTAAAAGATTGCAAATTATATTATTATATAGTTCCTGAAGAACTAATAAATTTAATTTATGAATTTCTGAAGAATTCAAGAAACTTAGTTCCTGAATGTAAGACCCAAGATTTCACTGTACAGTTTTCCTAAGGAACTTTATTGTTGGCTAAGTTTTTAGGGTTTTTGGTGAAGCGGTTTCGTGAGTATTGTCGCGATAATATGGATTTTTGCTGAAATGGAGTCTGTTTTGTGCTCGTGCGCTGGAAAGGCACATACTTTTGGGTCGTAATCCTCTTTTGAGTATGAGAAGGTTTATGTGTAGTCAGAATCGCGAGTTTTTGGTTTATTCTGTTTTTGGAAAAACGAGTAGGAATTTTACCCGCTGTTGTAAAATTTTACGATGTCTGAATTCCGTAGAAATTTAGATGGGAGTTTTATATATCGGCGTGAGTTAGGTTATATCTTCAGATTATTTTTCGAGGGTGAGGAAGAAAATCACAGTCGAGGAAAAAGTTTTAGCGATAATTTTTGGAAACGGTTTACGACGGACGTTTATTTGATAGATTTTATATTTTTGTGATTTCCGTCCGTTAGCGAGGTGCGACTCGTTTACGAGCGAAAGCGAGAGCTGAGATGTGAGGAAGCTTAGAAAATATCTTGGAAGGATAAGCTTAGAATTGATGGATGGCTAGGATGTGATCTTAAAACTTTATCCTATTTGATCTAATGGCTAGGAATTAATTGAGATATCTACAAGTAGCAAAGTCATGAGACTTCCTTCCATTCCTTTTCTCTTGGCCGTGCTTCTTCTTCTTCACTTGCTTAGTCTTCACAAATTTCAATCCTTCACCATTTTCATCCATTTCAAGCTTGTTTGATCATAGGAAATTGCAAGAACTTCTTTCTTAAGGTAACTAACCTCTTCTCTTCCTTATCTTGCCATGAACCTCTTAGATTTTAAGATTTTTAATGTTTATGTTCTTGAGAGAAAATTCTTATAACTTGAATTAATTAAGTTGTTGGTTCTTAGGAGTGTTCATGAGAGTTGATTAGTGTATGTAAGTGAAGTAGGAGATGATTCCCATGGTTGATTTGAGTTCTTACTAAAATTCTTGTTAGGGTTTGATAAGAAAAACTTAAATTGATCATAAGCTTGGACTTTTGTTTGATGTTTTGTTTATGAAGTTGTTTTTAAGCTTTTTAGAGAAATGGATATTGGAATAATGATTTTGTTTTGAGAAACAAGAAAAATTACATTTTTGTGTTCTTGAGAAGTGAAAGAACATTCTTTGAAAATTTGATTTGGTTTCTAAAATGCTTGATTGATCAATTAAATGATGTTGGGAGCTAGTAGATTGTTACAAAGGTTTTGAAATGAAAAAAAATTGAGTGTTGGCCTTTTTATTCATTTTTGGTCGTGGCATCCATATGATGTAGGAGAAAGAGTTTCAAATTTTTAAGTCCTAAATTGGAAGGCAATGATCATAGGTTTAAGTGTTTTACACTATGTTTGATTTTGAAAAACAATGGTTTTGGAATAATTCCAATTCTGGCCGAAACTGGAAGGGCATTTTCGTCCATTTTAAATGTTATATTTTGTCATAGAAATTTGATCATTCAATCCGCTTTTTCGAGACGAAGATTTCGGTGTATGGCTCGTCTCGATCGGATAAAAATTGAATGAGTTATGGCCATTTTATTTGAGAAGAAAAACTTGTAACTTGCGGCGCAAGTAAACTTTTATTTTTGTGAAATTTTCTCGAAGAGTTTGGATGTTGTTTTCAAATGGTTTTAGTGTGTGGAATTGATTGTTTTGGTGTTAGAAACAAAAGTATTTCATAGTTTGTTTTGAAACGAAAATATTTTCGTGTAGCGAAAAATAGTGTATTTGATTTCGGGAATTTTTAATCACTATAGGCAGAACTCGTAATCACTATCCGAGAGTGTTAGAATGTACCTTAGACCCCTCTAGAGTTTTGGGAATAGGTTTCGTTTCAATAGAATACCGTGAGAGTATTTTATTGATATTACGCTGCTTATATTTTAGGAAGCGTGAATTGTAGAATTTCGCGAGAAAGGTTAACGGAAGCTTGCCGAGGTAAGGGCATCACTTTATTTCTATCTTTTCAACTGGTTATGACATGCTTGGATTTCTGCTGTAATGCTTTGTTGTGTGTTTGGCATGTCTAGTTGATGTATTCTCGTGATGAGAACGTGTTTAAAATACTTACGCTGTTTACATATGATTATGAGAATGTATGTATGAACAGGTTGTTGGAATACATATGGTTGGAAATGTATGTATGTCGTTGTGTTTGATTTACATATATCTGTGTGATATGTAATTGTTGCATGAGCATGGATGGAACGTGTATGTCAGTTGTGACTACACGGGTGGATGTGTCTGTGTGACTCCGCCGAGGCTGTGTCTGTGTGACTGCCCTATGTATATGCGTTTCTTAGTTGGCGATAGCATCTGTGTGGCTATGTTCGCCTGGTGTTAGCATCTGTGTGGCTATTTTCACCCGGTGATAGCGTCTGTGTGGCATCACCTGACCCTTGTGGCTTTTCTTTTGAGGGGGTGACAACATCTGTGTGGCTGACAGCATCTATGTGGCTGGTAGCATCTGTGTGGCTATTTTCACCCGGTGATAGCGTCTGTGTGGCATCACCTGACCCTTGTGGCTTTTCTTTTGAGGGGGTGACAGCATCTGTGTGGCTGACAGCATCTGTGTGGCTGGTAGCATCTGTGTGGCTATTTTCACCCGGTGATAGCGTCTGTGTGGCATCACCTGACCCTTGTGGCTTTTCTTTTGAGGGGGTGACAGCATTTGTGTGGCTGACAGCATCTGTGTGGCTGGTAGCATCTGTGTGGCTATTTTCACCCGGTGATAGCGTCTGTGTGGCATCACCTGACCCTTGTGGCTTTTCTTTTGAGGGGGTGACAGCATCTGTGTGGCTGACAGCATCTGTGTGGCTGGTAGCATCTGTGTGGCTATTTTCACCCGGTGATAGCGTCTGTGTGGCATCACCTGCCCTCGTGGCTTTAGTGGGTTGGACCTACGATTCCGGAATTCATGCATGTGGCGAACCAGTGATTGGTTGTCACGCTCATTGTAGAAGTCTGCATTAGGCTTGGTGTGCATTATATATATAAACCCGTTGGTGGGAATTGCTTTGGTGGTTAAGAGCTTTCTCTTGTGTTCGTGGAATTATTGTTATGTGTACAATCTTTCGCACCGGTTATATATATACATACTATATATTTTGTGGTGACCCTTTCTTTCATTTGCGGGCTCATCCCACCCAGATGATGGGTTAGGTCGTGGTGACGACGGTGGCTGTTCCAGGCCCCATTGAGATGTTGGAGCTTTGGCTTAGTTAGACTATGCGCCGGTGTGGGTTGTGCACCGTGTTTTTTGGGTTAGGCATAGAATTCTAACTTGTGCTGTTGTAAGTATTTAAATACTTAGACTTGGATTGTAATTATTCAGGAATACACTTTGCTTGTCGAAGCACCTTATGGTAATGAGTTCTTTTGTATATTTGAATGCCGGCTCATTTAAAATCTTTTATGCGTAACTCTGATGTGTACAAAAAAAAAATATAATGCCTTTTCTGGCTTTTGAAAAACGGGCTGTTACAATTGGTATCAGAGCACGGCTTTAAATCTTCAAAGGGAAAGTGTATACTTGAGTCGTTAGTCCAGAGTCAGTCAGATTAGAGCTAGAGTTGTGTTAGTTCTAGCGATCGGTTTTTGTTGAGTTGTGGGTTATGTGTTCGTTTTCGTGAGTCTAGCATGGTGGATGCTGAGGTAATCGATTATCTCTTAGTTGAAACGATGTTCCCTACATAGTTGAAACCCCCGAGCATTGGTCGAATTTAGTCGACAAGTGTTTCTGAATTCCTTAGACGGAGTGGTCAGAGGAGGATGGACTTGAGGCGAACTAGAACTATGAAGGATTCTTAGAAGTAAATGGATTTGAATTGGCATGGGTCGTTGTCACCCGGAGGTGCTGAGTACGGACGTGGTGACGTCGACTGATAAAGGATTGCAAGTAAGGATCAGATTGGGATACCTTTTGAAGAAGGTGCTGGATATCCGTTCTGGTGAGTTCGGACGATAATTGATGAAGTCATTCGAATGTCCAGAAGAGGTTACCACTGTGGAATAGTGGAGCATGCAGAGATGTCAGTTGGATTTAATTACGATGATTGGATAATCATTCAGGCGACTTGAATTGGACATTGTATGTCAAGAGTGAGGAAACGTGGTGGTGTTAGACGACATTTATGCGAATGGTGGATACCTAAAGGGTTTAATTCAAGTGTGTGAGATAAATTAGATTTGGAACTAAGATTTGTAAGGATGAATCTTGTAATGATTGAAGGTAGGAGACCGTGTATCACGTTGGTAAGTGACAATCTATACATAGTTCGAGAGATAGTAAGTATGCATGTCGATGTGACATAGAGCTAAAGGTGATCGATTGTTGAATAAAGGTATTTTTGGAGTGATTGTTAGGTAAGAACGGGGAGTTCAACCTTAGAAAGTGAGTTGCACATCGCTGATAGGTGATGCTAGAGGTGTATAGTATGGAAATACCTTGAGAATTTTAGTATAGTAAGCTAGAATTATTAATTATTGGCAGGTAAACCATAAGAGAAAGTAAAGTTATTGAGTAGTTTTAAAAGATTAGTCAAGATTGAGTAGAGATCCTGTGTGGATGCGCATATAAGTTAACGATTTTGATCGACCAAGATGGTTGAAGGACTAAGTAGCAGCTTGAATTTATGATACCATAAGAGTTGAGGTGGGCAAGTTTTGAATAAATTCAAGTTATGGACGAGAATTTTTGGATATTTTCTAAGAATGTCGTGTTTGAGTAGAAAAGGAGTCCGTTAGTAAGAATACCAAGACAATGAAAGTTGATAGTTGGAAGGAATTTTATTGTATATTAGGATTAAATGGATGTTACGACGAGTTTTTAGAGTTCTTGAAGATTAGATTCAAGAGTTTGATTTGGATATCGAACGTACTAAGGATAAAATCATAGCAAAGTGTTGTGCGTTGGTAGCTGTCTTGATAGGCCAAGCATTAAGATTTGAGATAAGTGTTTCATGGTTTGATGTATGAGTAAGATATGTGTGTTTAAAGGTAAAATATAGTGACGTGACGAAGATAAGATTAGAGATAACTATGCATAGAGAGATACTTAATAGGAACTTGAGGAATTAATTAATTGGAACGTTCGATTACGAAGAGTACAATAGATGATCGTTAGTAAAAGTTAGAAGTGAATAAGAAAACGATGAGTGACGAGATGTAAGAGCAAGATTAGCTAGAACTTGAGATCTAGGAATTGATCCCCCGGAGGGAACAAACTTTATAACTTTAGAATATTCACGGTGATGAAGGACCAATCGAATGGGAGAAGGGTATGCTTGATTGGACACAAGTTGATGTGGAACGAGAATATTTGGATTGTGTACGGCGAATTAAAGATGTTGTTTTGATTTAACAAGTTATTGGTCATTGTGGTTGGGAACCAACTCTAGGAAGTTTTTGAACTTGGAAAATTGCAAATTAGTAGATCGATGAGATTAGTCGCAGAGGATGTTAGCCGTTGGAAAGCCGTGTTGAGAATGAGTAAGAGAGAAGCACATGAGAATGTGGCTTATGTCAATTGAGGATTGGCGAAAAGAATTACCTCACACATAATTTGGAAAATTATGATTGTACGTGTATATTAAGGATTCGAATGCACCACCTGAATGGATGTCATGGCGGTGTGTGTGTAGTATGCAGTAATAAAAAGGGTGAACAATTGTCTAATGGCAAAGTTAAGTGAAAGCATGAGAGTCCAAGTAACGTGTTTTGGGCAAATTGGTCTCATTGACGAGATCGAGATCGTAAGAGATCGAAGGAAACATTAAGGAAAACCTCGAAGGCGTTGTTGGACCATTGTGCCTCGGAGGACCTTGAGCACAAGTGGAATGAAGCATCGTTTAAGTTGGGTAAAGATGGTCTAAACCACCATCATGATTGTCGGATATTTATTGACAAATTGAGGAACTGATCATCCTTAATCTCTTGTTGATAGTAGACGGAGTCGTGTTGACTGGGATTGACTAGTTTTGCTAACTTTGGTGGTGTACAGGGAGTTCTGTGTTTCTTTTTGGAGGGTAGCCAGTCACTGCTGCGCGTGAACCTAGTGGTTTAGGCTACGTCGCGGAGGCAAAAGAAGTGACTTTGGAAATTTTGTGTGTGGACCCTAGGAAATTTTTGAGTGGTGAACTCGTTGAGAGTTGCGGTTGGTGCACGGGTGTGCCAGTGTGTTGGTGAGAGTATCTGTGTGACTTCACCCGGTGTTAGCATATGTGTGGCTACACCTAATCCTGAGGGATTTTGTTGTGTTGGTGATGGTAATAACTAGTTGAGTTGTTACTCTTACCTTTAGTTTCGAGGACGAAACTTCTTTTTGGAGGGTAGTAATGTAAGACCCAAGATTTCACTGTACAGTTTTCCTAAGGAACTTTATTGTTGGCTAAGTTTTTAGGGTTTTTGGTGAAGCGGTTTCGTGAGTATTGTCGCGATAATATGGATTTTTGCTGAAATGGAGTCTGTTTTGTGCTCGTGCGCTGGAAAGGCACATACTTTTGGGTCGTAATCCTCTTTTGAGTATGAGAAGGTTTATGTGTAGTCAGAATCGCGAGTTTTGGTTTATTCTGTTTTTGGAAAAACGAGTAGGAATTTTACCCGCTGTTGTAAAATTTTACGATGTCTGAATTCCGTAGAAATTTAGATGGGAGTTTTATATATCGGCGTGAGTTAGGTTATATCTTCAGATTATTTTTCGAGGGTGAGGAAGAAAATCACAGTCGAGGAAAAAGTTTTAGCGATAATTTTTGGAAACGGTTTACGACGGACGTTTATTTGATAGATTTTATATTTTTGTGATTTCCGTCCGTTAGCGAGGTGCGACTCGTTTACGAGCGAAAGCGAGAGCTGAGATGTGAGGAAGCTTAGAAAATATCTTGGAAGGATAAGCTTAGAATTGATGGATGGCTAGGATGTGATCTTAAAACTTTATCCTATTTGATCTAATGGCTAGGAATTAATTGAGATATCTACAAGTAGCAAAGTCATGAGACTTCCTTCCATTCCTTTTCTCTTGGCCGTGCTTCTTCTTCTTCACTTGCTTAGTCTTCACAAATTTCAATCCTTCACCATTTTCATCCATTTCAAGCTTGTTTGATCATAGGAAATTGCAAGAACTTCTTTCTTAAGGTAACTAACCTCTTCTCTTCCTTATCTTGCCATGAACCTCTTAGATTTTAAGATTTTTAATGTTTATGTTCTTGAGAGAAAATTCTTATAACTTGAATTAATTAAGTTGTTGGTTCTTAGGAGTGTTCATGAGAGTTGATTAGTGTATGTAAGTGAAGTAGGAGATGATTCCCATGGTTGATTTGAGTTCTTACTAAAATTCTTGTTAGGGTTTGATAAGAAAAACTTAAATTGATCATAAGCTTGGACTTTTGTTTGATGTTTTGTTTATGAAGTTGTTTTTAAGCTTTTTAGAGAAATGGATATTGGAATAATGATTTTGTTTTGAGAAACAAGAAAAATTACATTTTTGTGTTCTTGAGAAGTGAAAGAACATTCTTTGAAAATTTGATTTGGTTTCTAAAATGCTTGATTGATCAATTAAATGATGTTGGGAGCTAGTAGATTGTTACAAAGGTTTTGAAATGAAAAAAAATTGAGTGTTGGCCTTTTTATTAATTTTTGGTCGTGGCATCCATATGATGTAGGAGAAAGAGTTTCAAATTTTTAAGTCCTAAATTGGAAGGCAATGATCATAGGTTTAAGTGTTTTACACTATGTTTGATTTTGAAAAACAATGGTTTTGGAATAATTCCAATTCTGGCCGAAACTGGAAGGGCATTTTCGTCCATTTTAAATGTTATATTTTGTCATAGAAATTTGATCATTCAATCCGCTTTTTCGAGACGAAGATTTCGGTGTATGGCTCGTCTCGATCGGATAAAAATTGAATGAGTTATGGCCATTTTATTTGAGAAGAAAAACTTGTAACTTGCGGCGCAAGTAAACTTTTATTTTTGTGAAATTTTCTCGAAGAGTTTGGATGTTGTTTTCAAATGGTTTTAGTGTGTGGAATTGATTGTTTTGGTGTTAGAAACAAAAGTATTTCATAGTTTGTTTTGAAACGAAAATATTTTCGTGTAGCGAAAAATAGTGTATTTGATTTCGGGAATTTTTAATCACTATAGGCAGAACTCGTAATCACTATCCGAGAGTGTTAGAATGTACCTTAGACCCCTCTAGAGTTTTGGGAATAGGTTTCGTTTCAATAGAATACCGTGAGAGTATTTTATTGATATTACGCTGCTTATATTTTAGGAAGCGTGAATTGTAGAATTTCGCGAGAAAGGTTAACGGAAGCTTGCCGAGGTAAGGGCATCACTTTATTTCTGTCTTTTCAACTGGTTATGACATGCTTGGATTTCTGCTGTAATGCTTTGTTGTGTGTTTGGCATGTCTAGTTGATGTATTCTCGTGATGAGAACGTGTTTAAAATACTTACGTTGTTTACATATGATTATGAGAATGTATGTATGAACAGGTTGTTGGAATACATATGGTTGGAAATGTATGTATGTCGTTGTGTTTGATTTACATATATCTGTGTGATATGTAATTGTTGCATGAGCATGGATGGAACGTGTATGTCAGTTGGGACTACACGGGTGGATGTGTCTGTGTGACTCCGCCGGGGCTGTGTCTGTGTGACTGCCCTATGTATATGCGTTTCTTAGTTGGCGATAGCATCTGTGTGGCTATGTTCGCCTGGTGTTAGCATCTGTGTGGCTATTTTCACCCGGTGATAGCGTCTGTGTGGCATCACCTGACCCTTGTGGCTTTTCTTTTGAGGGGGTGACAGCATCTGTGTGGCTGACAGCATCTGTGTGGCTGGTAGCATCTGTGTGGCTATTTTCACCCGGTGATAGCGTCTGTGTGGCATCACCAGACCCTTGTGGCTTTTCTTTTGAGGGGGTGACAGCATCTGTGTGGCTGACAGCATCTATGTGGCTGGTAGCATCTGTGTGGCTATTTTCACCCGGTGATAGCGTCTGTGTGGCATCACCTGACCCTTGTGGCTTTTCTTTTGAGGGGGTGACAGCATCTGTGTGGCTGACAGCATCTGTGTGGCTGGTAGCATCTGTGTGGCTATTTTCACCCGGTGATAGCGTCTGTGTGGCATCACCTGACCCTTGTGGCTTTTCTTTTGAGGGGGTGACAGCATCTGTGTGGCTGACAGCATCTGTGTGGCTGGTAGCATCTGTGTGGCTATTTTCACCCGGTGATAGCGTCTGTGTGGCATCACCTGCCCTCGTGGCTTTAGTGGGTTGGACCTACGATTCCGGAATTCATGCATGTGGCGAACCAGTGATTGGTTGTCACGCTCATTGTAGAAGTCTGCATTAGGCTTGGTGTGCATTATATATATAAACCCGTTGGTGGGAATTGCTTTGGTGGTTAAGAGCTTTCTCTTGTGTTCGTGGAATTATTGTTATGTGTACAATCTTTCGCACCGGTTATATATATACATACTATATATTTTGTGGTGACCCTTTCTTTCATTTGCGGGCTCATCCCACCCAGATGATGGGTTAGGTCGTGGTGACGACGGTGGCTGTTCCAGGCCCCATTGAGATGTTGGAGCTTTGGCTTAGTTAGACTATGCGCCGGTGTGGGTTGTGCACCGTGCTTTTTGGGTTAGGCATAGAATTCTAACTTGTGCTGTTGTAAGTATTTAAATACTTAGACTTGGATTGTAATTATTCAGGAATACACTTTGCTTGTCGAAGCACCTTATGGTAATGAGTTCTTTTGTATATTTGAATGCCGGCTCATTTAAAATCTTTTATGCGTAACTCTGATGTGTACAAAAAAAAAAATATAATGCCTTTTCTGGCTTTTGAAAAACGGGCTGTTACACTGAAGAACTAAGAAATCTAATTTATGAATTTCTGAAGAATTCAACAATGGATTCCCGATGAATTCTACAAACTTAGTTCCTGAAAAACTAATAGATTTAATTTATGAATTCCTGAAGAATTCAACAAATGGTCTAATTCCTGAAGAACTTAGAAAAATATCAATATTTTTTATGAATTTCAGATGAATTCAATATTGCTACATCCTTGAAGGATTGTAAATTGATAGTGATTTATTATATAGTTCTTGAAGAACTAAGAACCAAATTTTGTTCTCCATGAATTCCTGAAGAATTCAACGGTGTGATACATCACTGAAGGATGTATAAATAATTGATAAGAACTATTATAGAGTTCTTGAAGAATATCGATTCACAATTTATGGTCCTGAAGCACCATAGTGAAATTTTTGAAATATGAATCCTGAAGATTCATAGCATACGGTCCAGAAGCACCGTGGTAAAATCTTTTAAAATATGAATCCCGAAGATTCATAGCTATAAGTAAAATAAGTGTAATGAAAAAGTTATAAACCAGAAGTTTATACTACACTTTTAAATATACTAGTGCAATTGAAGCACAAAATATTGTAAACCAGAAGTTTACAAATCATATTAAATTTATCATTGGCAACACCGGTTGGGTCATCCCGGATTATTATGATGCGAAAAAGAAATTATATAGATATGTATTGAAGGGCCCGAAGTTCCTTCATTATAATAAATGAGCACATTCTATTGATATATCATGTGAACCAGTTATATTTTAATTGATGCATCAACTAAATGGTCACATGTACGTTTGTTGTCGACTCACAACCAGAAGTTTTTGAGATACTGATTTGGTTAAGAGCTCATTTTATATAAAGCATTTGATAAGTATCATATGTCAAATCAAAATTGATATTGAACATCTTGAAGTATATGTTCATAAAAAAAAATGGACTTGTAAATCCATTCTTTAGACGTCTAAAGTTAATTACATGAACGATACTTATGAAATCAAAGCTTCTAATTTTTATTTTAGGAACACTCAAACGACTATGTTGAGATATTATTTTGCATCAATGCCAATAAATTATAATATGAAAGTCCTCCCCTTAATTTGCAATTAAATTTAGGTTTATAACCTAATATTTTTCATATAAGCATTTTTGGATGTGTTGGTATGTTCTAATTGCTCCAATATAATGAACTAAAATAAATTCTTAAAGAATATTGGGAAATTAGATTTATAGCCCTGAAGGCTAATTATCAAGTGATGAACTAATTTTCTCAATATTAGGGGGAGAAAATAAGCAGCTGAAATTGTGAACCAGAAGTTCATATGAATCACTTGATATAAATTATTGTTATTATCTCATCTTGATCCTCTTAGAATTTAGTATGAACCAGAAGTTCATAAAATAAATCATTTGCAAAGTTTATGAAATAAACTATCTGCTGCTAATGCTCCAATCAAAATGGATGTTCCTGTTGGACAGTCTTATATTGCAAATGAGTTTTAACAACCCTGAAGTGTGGTAGGTCAATCGGTTCCAAGGATAAAAATCCTCAAATAAGAATAGGAGCTAATTTGAAATATGACCCACATGAGGATATGAAAATTTTGAAAAGAGTATTGGACATAATTAATTTTCAGTTCCAGAAGAATTTCTCAAGTACTTGAAAGTTATGAAAATAAAGAGATCTCGACGAATTATGTCATGAATGGAAATTATGTCATGAAATACAATTGAACCGAGATGAAGTCAACGTTGACAATATTTTTACACATAATAAAGCGCTATATGTGATAGATGACAATGAGGATCATGAATTAAAGTCTATTGAAATTATAGACAAGACATTGATTGTCTAAATGAAAATACGCAATTGCTATGTAATTAAAGTCACTTTGCAAAGTGAAAGATTTTTGGACCAGCAGTCCATACACCTGAAGTGTAAAAATGATGAGATACGAATCAATTTTCGTGTGAATGGGAAATGTTGAAATACAAATATTAAAAGTTTGTCATTGATTGTGAAGAGAAATATTCACCTGAAGTGAAATTAAAATATTTCTCTTACTTGATTAAGTTTAGTAACACATGAAAAGTTTAAAGTGTTACAATGGCTTTATTGTTAAACTCCCTGAAGGATTTAATCTCCATGAGACGTATATTTCCAAATATATGAGAACGACAACATTTGTCAATTTTTGGAGAAAATATTTGGAAATGAATTTGTTATAACATGATGATATAAATTTGATCAAAACTCCTGAAGAGCTTTTGAAATATGTTGATCAAAGAAAAGTTTGAAATAAAATATGTCTGATGATAAAAGTTTGTTTAGAATTGCAAACTTTGTATTTTAATGAGGTTTTGTACATCAATAAACTTATATATCAAATGTACTAAATCAGTTTGATATGAACAAATATAATTTGTTGTCACTTGATGTGGACAAAGATCATTTCATATCTCAAGAAAATGATCAGTTACTTGAATTGGTCTTGAAGTACCATATTTTAATTAAATTGATGACACCATTGCATTTTGCGAATTTGCACATAGTGATATTTTATCTTTGTCAATATCAATAAACTTGAAGATATTGGAACAAAATCGAACATATAATTTGTATCTTAGATACACAACAATCTCATCCAATTATGTAGAAGTTTTAGCACTACATCAAGAAATTTCCTAATGTGGTTTTGTTGAGGTTTGTGATTCTACACATACAAGAAACTTGAAGAAGATGGTATCACATCCACGAATGCAGAGACGAGTATATTAAAGGAGAAGAATCAGATCTTTCTACAAAGTCATCGCAAGCAAAGATTTTAATCAACTATATTGAAGATTAATTGAGCTTCTTTGTAACACCCCGAATTTCAAAGACTAAAAAGGGGCATAATTTTTTTTTTTAAAACAAAACAGAGCACACATACAAACTGTGAGAGCCGGCGTTAAACATACAAGAGGACTATATATACATAATAGTGCTTCAGAGAAGCAAAGTGAAATACCTGAATATTTACAACCCCAAAGACAAAGGGTCTAACAACTACGAAAGTAAATATTCAGAATACAGTCATCCAAAAGAGTCAGATCCTATGCCTAATCCAAAAAGAGCATGATGTACAAACCACACCGGCGCACAACCTAACTTAAGTAATACAACTCCTCGATCACTGAAATCCCACGAACTCACCGTCGTCCTCACGACTCACGACAGCATGTAAGGGTCCATCGTCTTGGGTGGGAGGAGCCCGCAATATTCATTGTAAGGGTCACCACAAGT
The DNA here is from genome assembly GCA_030408175.1 of Trifolium repens. Lineage (NCBI taxonomy): Eukaryota > Viridiplantae > Streptophyta > Magnoliopsida > Fabales > Fabaceae > Trifolium > Trifolium repens. The sequence continues at coordinate 47,724,615 of CP125836.1, read as the reverse complement.
ACCACAATAATACACTTACCAAATATGAAAAACAAGTAAACATATAACATTTTCACATCAACGTACATGATATAATTAAATGCACACATAGCCTACAAATACAGACTCTACATGATCGTGACACCAATCACTGGCTGCCACATGCATGAAATTCCGAAATTTTAACCTCTCCGCAGAGAGTCGTAGGCCCAGCCTACCAAACCCCGCAGGGCATCAATAAAATCTTGTGGCCCATCACGGTCAGCACATAGGATTAGAGTGGATCCAATCACTGTCAATCACACCCCGCGGCCCATCACGGTCACCACGTATTGGACTCAATAAAAATCCCGCAGGATTAAGGTGGACCCAATCACTGTCAGTCGCACCCCGTGGCCCATCACGGTCACCACGTACTATCAATGCATGAGCATACGATACCTCTTATCTATGCTAATGCACCAATTACATACCATCTAGCATATGTAATCCCATCTCATATTCATACATATATTTTCACAATCATATGTAATAACGCATGTATTTTAAACAATTTCTCATCACGAGAATACATAATATATACATGCCAAGCACTCAAAGTACACCACAACAAGCATACACACAATGCTACCAACGGAAAATAATACAAAAGAAAGGTGCCCTTACCTCGGCAAGCTTCCATTAACTTTTCTCGCGCAATTCTTCTATTCATGCTACCTAACATATAAGCAGCGTAATATCAATAAAATACTCTCACTGTATTCTATCGAAACGAAACCAAAACCCAAAACTCTAGAGGGGTCTAAGGTACTTTCTAACACTCTCTCATAGTGTTTTCGAGTTCTCCCACTAGTGATTAAAAATTCATGAAGTTAAATACACTTTTCTCGTTTCGCAAAAATAGTTTCGTTTCCAAAACATAATCAAGAAATACTTTTATTTCTAACTCCACGCGATCAAACTCATACACTAAAACCATTTGAAATCAACACATAAACTCTTCAACAAAAAATTTCACAAAAATAAAAGTTTACTTGTCACAAGTTACAAGCTTTTATTTTCAAACTAAAATGGCCATAACTCATTCAATCTTTATCCGATCGAGACGAGCCATACGTCAAATTCATCGTCTCGAAAAGACGGATCAAATAGTTAAGTTTCCAGGTCACAAAAACAATTTTAAAAGGACCTAAATACCCTTAAAGATTTCGACCAGAATCTAAATCATACCAAAAATATTTTTTTCTAAAACCACATATAGTTAAAATAATCAAATCATTACTAATTTTCTCAAGAGTGATCAAGTTCTCATACCCACTCATTTGAATCAAAGAATACAATTTTTTTCTTCAAAACTTTACAAATTTCCACTTGTTCAATTAAATCACAAGATACTAGTTTTCTTTCAAAACAAAACCACATTAATTATTCCTTTTAAAACCATGATCATGCCTTCCCATAGGACTTAAAAATTTGACAACATCATGGATACAAAACCACTAAATATGCCACGGCCAAAACAAAACAACATAGCTAGTTTCAAAAATTTCATTTCCAAAAGCATAACATCTACTCTCTTGTTCACAAAATCATTCATTTGATCAAACAAAACATTTACAAACACAATCCAAAAATCAAATTGTTTTCCCCTAATTTCTCATGAACAACAACAAATATTTTTTCTTGTTTCTCAAAACCAAATCATTTATCACATATCCATTTTACTTAAAAGCTCAAAAACAACATCATTAACACAAACACCAAACAAAATTCATGTTCTTGATCAATTAAGATTTTTTTCTCAAAAACCCTAGCTACTAACTCTCATGGATCTTGTAGCACTCACACATGAAATCTATCTCTATTTATCATGGATAATTACTAACCATCATGGATCTAATAATACTAACAAAGGAAAATTTAAAATCTCATCCAACAACAAAAAGGCCTCACGGCCACTTAAGGGAAAAGAGGGAGAGTAATTTTTCTTACCAAAAGATTTAGCTCATAAGCACCTCCAAGTCACAAGGATCAACTTTGACTCCAAGCTTTTCTCCTAATTTTATCTAGATCTCTCACTAAATGGATTTCTTCTTCTTCTTTAAGTGTGAAAAATTAAACAAGAAGGGGGGAGGAAGCTCACGAGGCAGAGGAAGAGAGAAAGAACAATGTTAAGTCTTGGTCTTAAGATTCTTAAATAGAAAGCTCCATTAATTCCTAGCCATTGGATTGCATAGTATAAAGTTCTAAGATTTAATCCTAGCCACTCATCCAATCTTGGCCACCAAGTAATCTCAAATAAATATCTAGATATTTTCATGACTAGTGTCTCATCTCTCGCTCAGTCCCCATGTTAGCTATCAGACGAGTCGCAATTCACTCACGAACAACTTTTTCCGAAATAGAAAAATTATACCGTAAACCACTTAATTAAAAGAATTTACAATCTTTCGAATAAACTTTATTCCGAATAAATTTTCGCTCCTTAGCTCAGAAAAATATAATAAGATCAAATTCTCATCACAGTCGATATATAAAGTCTCCATTTAAATTTTGACGAAAATCAGAAACCGTAAAATTTTCAAACAGCGGGTATATCTTGCCCGTTTTCTCAAAAACCACTAGAAAATATTTTCAACATCTCAACGAGACAAAAATGTTTCTAAACTCATTTAAAGCTCATAAAATCATTGTGCCCATTTTTCAAATGTTAAACTAACGCGCAGGCACAATCTCAACGAAATTCATGTCAAAATGAACAATTTAAGGATAAATCGATAAAACCAAAAATTAGAAACTTATTAATATAACAAAAATATAATTTCTGCTACAGTAATTCTACGGGTCTTACATTACTACCCACCAAAAAGAAGTTTCATCCTCGAAACTAAAGATAAGAGTAACCACTCAACAAGTCATTACTAACACTAACACGGGCTCAACCGTGCACCTCCCGCAACCCTCTACATAGTCACACTAGTTTCAAACTCTAGACACAAGCTAGACATCACACAATGAGTTCACCACCCAAAATTTACTTTAGCACGAAGGTTCAAACACTCGAGTTCCCCTTGGATCCTAGGTCAATACGACAAATTTCAAAGGTTACGTTTTCCGCCTCCACGTCACAGCCAATTTCACTAGGTTCACACGAAGTGGTGACTGGCTACCCACCAAAACGAAACACCAAAAACTCTCTATGCACTACCAAAGCTAGAAAAACTAGACTATTCCAGTCAACACGATTCCGTCTATTATTAACAAGAGATCGAGGGTGATCAGTTCCTCAATTTGTCAATAGATAGCCGACAATCATAATGGTGGCTTAGACCATCTTTACCAAACTTTAATAATGCTTCCTTCCACTTGTGCTCAAGGTCATCCGAGGCACAAGGTTCCAACAATTCATACGACTGTTACTACACGTTTCCTCGATTTCTTACTACTTCAATCTTGTCGACTTGACACAACATTCAAAACACGTCACTTAAACTCTCATGCTATCACTCATGAAACATTTGTAGAGTATCATCCAACAGTAGTACAGTGCCACCACGGCAAATACCACCCAAAACTATTACACTCTAAAAGGAGTTGTCATCTATAGAGAGAACTTCACAACTTCAACAATATCCATAAGTCCTTAATTTTTCCTTAAATTTCATAACTGCGTTGAATCATTCAATCGCAGTCTTAATAATATCATCCCAACACCTCTTTGGTGATTACACTCGCCAAATCCCCTCGGCACTCGCCAACTTATACCATCTACTTCTCTTGGACTCCCTTTATTCAATTCTCAAATTTCCAAGAATCAATTTCTTATGCGTCTACATATTTTTTCCAAATTAATACTTAGCTTATCCTTGCCAGCCCTATCATAAAACGTTTATCCCCGTTGACTGCCATCATTGGCACAAACCATTTTACATCGTATTCTCATTCTATTTATAACCTCTCTTGAGTTTCTTTCTCCTTACCATTAAATTCTCTTCTACTGAAAAGTGCTTGCCACCTTGACCATTCTTAATTATTCCCAATAGACACTTGCTTAACTCTCTTCACTTTCCGCATACAACACCTGCACCGAAATGACATCCATTCAGGTGGTGCTTTAGAATCCTTAATATACATGCACAATCATAATTTTCCAAATTATGTGTGAGGTAATTCCTTTGGCCAATCTTCAATTGACATAAGCCACATTCTCATGTGCTTCTCTCTTACTTGTTCTTAACATGTCTTTTCAACGACTCACTTTCTCAAGTGATTCTTACCTCAACCTCGACTCTTTACGAGGTACATCATTGCACTCCGTTTTACAATTGCTTTCTCATGCACAACGAATCTTGCACTGCGATTACCATGCCGATGCTACGACCTCTACAAAACTCCAATCAGGTCCTCCTTAACGCTCTAATAATTTGCGACTTCCAAGTTCAACAACCGCTTAGAGTTTGTTCCCAAACCACCATGGCCATTAACTTGTTAAATCCAAACAACATTTTTAATTTGCCGCACACAAACTAATTACTCTCGTTCCACATCAACTTGTTTCCAATCAAGCACACTATTCTTCGTTCGATCAAAAATCATAATCATATCGTCGTAACTATCTCTAGTTATAATATTTTCTAATACCAATAACCAACTTCACACATAGGCTCTCGTTACCCATCTTGACACATCACTTAACTAGCGGGATTCTTATTCATCTTTAACTTTCACTAAGGTGTCAACTATTGTACTCCTTGTAATCAAATGCTCCAATTAATTGATTCCTCAAGTTCCTAATAACTATCCCTCTATACATAACTATCTCAAATCTTATCTTCGTGACGTCACTATAATTTACTTCCAAATCGACATATCTTACTCATCCATCAAGCCATTGAACACTAATCTCAAATTTTACTGCTTGGCTTTTCAAGAACAACTACCTATGCACAACACTTTGTTATGATTTCATCCTTAGCATGTTCGATACCCAAATCAAATTCTTGAATCTAATTTTCAAGAACTCTAAATACTCGACCATCCATTTAATCTTAATATACAATAAAAGTCCTTCCAACTATCAACTTTCATTGTCTTAGTGTTCCTACTAACGAACTCCTTTTCTACTCATACACGACATTTCTAGAAAATTCTCGTTCATAACTTGAATTTATTTAAAACTTGCCTACCTCAACTCTTATGGTATCATAAATTCAAGCTGCTACTTAGTCCTTCAACCATCTTGGTCGATAAAAATCGTTAACTTAAATGTGCATCCACACAGGATCTCTACTCAAATATTGACTAATCTCTTCAAACTGCTCAATAAGTCTTGACTAATCCATAAGATTTACTCAAAATGTTTACTTTCTCTTATGGTTTACATGCCAATAATCAACAATTCTAACTCACACTGCTACAATTCTCCTGTTTTCCCAAACTATACACCTCTAGTGTCACCTATCATCGACATACAACTCACTTTCTAAGGTTGAACTCCTCGTTCTTTACCTAAATATCTCTCAAAATCATCACTTATCGAACAATCAATCACATATAGATCTATCTCTTATCAACATCTACACTGACTATCTCCTGAACTATGTATAGATTGTCACTTATCAACGTGATATTTGGTCTCTTACCATTAATCATCACGAGATTCATCCTTAATAATCTCACTTTCAAATCTAATATATCTCACACACTTAACTTAAACCCTTAAGATATCCACCATTCGTATAAATGTCGTCTAACGCCATCAGGTTTTGCTCCCTGTTGACGTACAATGTCCTTTAATTCCAATACATGCCACTCCAATGATTATCCAATCATCCTACTTGATCCCAATTGACATTTATGCATGCTCCACTCTTCCACCGTGGCCGCATCCTCTAGACGACTAAATGACTTCATCAAGTCTCGCCCTAACTCACAAGAACAGATATCCAATATCTTCTTCGAAAGGTCGTCCCAATCTGATCCTCATTTACAATCCTTTATCAGTACGACGCCCACTCGTCCATACTCAATACCTTCGAGTGACAACGACACAATGCCAGTTTCAATCCATAATATTACTTCCAAGAATCCCTTGTAGTCCTTGTTCGCCTCAAGTCAGTCCTCCTCGGACCACTTCGTTTAAGGAATTTATAGACACTTGTCGACTAAATTCGACCAATGCTCGGGGGTTTCAACTATGTAGGGAACATCGTTTCAACTAAAAGATAATCGATTACCTCAGTATCTACCACGCTAGACTCACGGAAACGAACACATAACCCACAACTCAACAAAAACTGATCGCTAGAACTAACACAACTCTAGCTCTAATCTGACTGACTTTGGACTGACAACTCTACGACACACTTTCCCTTTGATGATCTAAAGCCGAGCTCTGATACCACAATGTAACACCCCGAATTTCAAAGACTAAAAAGGGGCATAAATTTTTTTTTTAAAACAAAACAGAGCACACATACAAACTGTGAGAGCCAGCGTTAAACATACAAGAGGACTATATATACATAATAGTGCTTCAGAGAAGCAAAGTGAAATACCTGAATATTTACAACCCCAAAGACAAAGGGTCTAACAACTACGAAAGTAAATATTCAGAATACAGTCATCCAAAAGAGTCAGATCCTATGCCTAATCCAAAAAGAGCATGATGTACAAACCACACCGGCGCACAACCTAACTTAAGTAGTACAACTCCTCGATCACTGAAATCCCACGAACTCACCGTCGTCCTCACGACTCACGACAGCATGTAAGGGTCCATCGTCTTGGGTGGGAGGAGCCCGCAATATTCATTGTAAGGGTCACCACAAGTACCACAATAATACACTTACCAAATATGAAAAACAAGTAAACATATAACATTTTCACATCAACGTACATGATATAATTAAATGCACACATAGCCTACAAATGCAGACTCTACATGATCGTGACACCAATCACTGGCTTCCACATGCATGAAATTCCGGAATTTTAACCTCTCCGCAGAGAGTCGTAGGCCCAGCCTACCAAACCCCGCAGGGCATCAATAAAATCTTGTGGCCCATCACGGTCAGCACATAGGATTAGAGTGGATCAAATCACTGTCAATCACACCCCGCGGCCCATCACGGTCACCACGTATTGGACTCAATAAAAATCCCGCAGGATTAAGGTGGACCCAATCACTGTCAGTCGCACCCCGTGGCCCATCACGGTCACCACGTACTATGAATGCATGAGCATACGATACCTCTTATCTATGCTAATGCACCAATTACATATCATCTAGCATATGTAATCCCATCTCATATTCATACATATATTTTCACAATCATATGTAATAACGCATGTATTTTAAACAATTTCTCATCACGAGAATACATAATATATACATGCCAAGCACTCAAAGTACACCACAACAAGCATACACACAATGCTACCAACGGAAAATAATACAAAAGAAAGGTGCCCTTACCTCGGTAAGCTTCCGTTAACTTTTCTCGCGCAATTCTTCTATTCATGCTACATAACATATAAGCAGCGTAATATCAATAAAATATTCTCACTGTATTCTATCGAAACGAAACCAAAACCCAAAACTCTAGAGGGGTCTAAGGTACTTTCTAACACTCTCTCATAGTGTTTTCGAGTTCTCCCACTAGTGATTAAAAATTCATGAAGTTAAATACACTTTTCTCGTTTCGCAAAAATAGTTTCGTTTCCAAAACATAATCAAGAAATACTTTTATTTCTAACTCCACGCGATCAAACTCATACACTAAAACCATTTGAAATCAACACAAAAACTCTTCAACAAAAAATTTCACAAAAATAAAAGTTTACTTGCCACAAGTTACAAGCTTTTATTTTCAAACTAAAATGGCCATAACTCATTCAATCTTTATCCGATCGAGACGAGCCATACGTCAAATTCATCGTCTCGAAAAGACGGATCAAATAGTTAAGTTTCCAGGTCACAAAAACAATTTTAAAAGGACCTAAATACCCTTAAAGATTTCGACCAGAATCTAAATCATACCAAAAATATTTTTTTCTAAAACCACACATAGTTAAAATAATCAAATCATTACTAATTTTCTCAAGAGTGATCAAGTTCTCATACCCACTCATTTGAATCAAAGAATACAATTTTTTTCTTCAAAACTTTACAAATTTCCACTTGTTCAATTAAATCACAAGCTACTAGTTTTCTTTCAAAACAAAACCACATTAATTATTCCTTTTAAAACCATGATCATGCCTTCCCATAGGACTTAAAAATTTGACAACATCATGGATACAAAACCACTAAATATGCCACGGCCAAAACAAAACAACATAGCTAGTTTCAAAAATTTCATTTCCAAAAGCATAACATCTACTCTCTTGTTCACAAAATCATTCATTTGATCAAACAAAACATTTACAAACACAATCCAAAAATCAAATTGTTTTCCCCTAATTTCTCATGAACAACAACAAATATTTTTTCTTGTTTCTCAAAACCAAATCATTTATCACATATCCATTTTACTTAAAAGCTCAAAAACAACATCATTAACACAAACACCAAACAAAATTCATGTTCTTGATCAATTAAGATTTTTTTCTCAAAAACCCTAGCTACTAACTCTCATGGATCTTGTAGCACTCACACATGAAATCTATCTCTATTTATCATGGATAATTACTAACCATCACGGATCTAATAATACTAACAAAGGAAAATTTAAAATCTCATCCAACAACAAAAAGGCCTCACGGCCACTTAAGGGAAAAGAGGGAGAGTAATTTTTCTTACCAAAAGATTTAGCTCATAAGCACCTCCAAGTCACATGGATCAACTTTGACTCCAAGCTTTTCTCCTAATTTTATCTAGATCTCTCACTAAATGGATTTCTTCTTCTTCTTTAAGTGTGAAAAATGAAACAAGAAGGGGGGAGGAAGCTCACGAGGCAGAGGAAGAGAGAAAGAACAATGTTAAGTCTTGGTCTTAAGATTCTTAAATAGAAAGCTCCATTAATTCCTAGCCATTGGATTGCATAGTATAAAGTTCTAAGATTTAATCCTAGCCACTCATCCAATCTTGGCCACCAAGTAATCTCAAATAAATATCTAGATATTTTCATGACTAGTGTCTCATCACTCGCTCAGTCCCCATGTTAGCTATCAGACGAGTCGCAATTCACTCACAAACAACTTTTTCCAAAATAGAAAAATTATACCGTAAACCACTTAATTAAAAGAATTTACAATCTTTCGAATAAACTTTATTCCGAATAAATTTTCGCTCCTTAGCTCAGAAAAATATAATAAGATCAAATTCTCATCACAGTCGATATATAAAGTCTCCATTTAAATTTTGACGAAAATCGGAAACCGTAAAATTTTCAAACAGCGGGTATATCTTGCCCGTTTTCTCAAAAACCACTAGAAAATATTTTCAACATCTCATCGAGACAAAAATGTTTCTAAACTCATTTAAAGCTCATAAAATCATTGTGCCCATTTTTCAAATGTTAAACTAACGCGCAGGCACAATCTCAACGAAATTCATGTCAAAACGAACAATTTAAGGATAAATCGATAAAACCAAAAATTAGAAACTTATTAATATAACAAAAATATAATTTCTGCTACAGTAATTCTACGGGTCTTACATTCTTCATCTCATATATAATTATCTTTACGAGGGGGAGATATAAATATGTTCTGCACTCTTTTTCCATTCACCATGGTTTTATCCCATTGGGTTTTTCTGGTAAGGTTTTTAACGAGGCAGTTTAAACACAAAGAATGTTGTACTTTTTTTCCTTCACTAGAATTTTTTCCCACTGGGTTTTATTTAGTAAAGGTTTTAACGAGGCACATTCTCGATGGGGAGTGTTATGAATATTATTAGTGGATGTCCATATAGGTTATTGGCCCATATAATTGGCCCATTATATTTACCTATAAATAGGAGCTATGTATCGTTGTAATGTAACCATAATCCTAGTGGTAAATGATACATACTATTTTTTCTCTGGCGGATGCTACCATGGACCAGTGACACATATGGTCCCATGATGGACCATGATGGAGAAATATTTATAATGGTTAGATGGACCTTAGATCTTATAGTCATATGGTAAACCATACACATCAAATCATTCCTCCTACCTCAAATTAAGCTCGTTTTTTTATTCGAACTTTTCCTCTATTCTTTTTTTAACAAACTAACCTTATTTAAATACGTTTACCCTATAATTTTTAATAAAAAACACTTTAATCAAATTAATACTACCATATAAATTAATAAGTCATTAAAAAACTTAATAGGAAACCAAATGCTAGTTGGTTAAATAGTGATCGGCGCTGAATTTAGGCTCTGTTTGGCCCGGCTTATTTTTTACTTTTTATTTTAGCTTAAACGAAATAAAGAAGTATAAAATTATATTTGACACTATTTCTCCTTAAAAGTATTAGAGAAATAAAGTAAAAAAGTAAAAAATAAAAAAAAAATAAAGTCAAACACAATTTTTTCCTTCTTTACTATTTTTAAGGAGAAGAAAAAAAAAAGAAAATAAACCGGGCCAAACGAGGCCTTAGTAGAGAGAACTAAATGTGAGCATGGTTTAAAAACCGCACCACACCAAACTATATTTATGGTTTTGGTTTAGATCCAAAACCATTTTAATAAAAAATTTGTTATTTGGCAAAACTAATTTGGATATGGCTCATAATCAGTGTTGAACCAATTTATAACCAGTTTCTAATAAAAATTAGATACTCAATTAAACCAATTTTAAATTAATTTTTTACCTAAACTAATATTTTCTCAAAAAATTATGAACCCTAATCCTAAAAAAGATTGAAATTGAAAAAAAAATTCCTCGAAAAATGGGGAACTTTTTTTCCGAAATAAAAATTCCTCGAAAAATCGGGAACTTTTTTCCAAAAAAAACTCCGGAATTGTATTTATCTGATATCGAAACTTTTTCCCCCAAAAAAATCGAAAATTTTTCCCTGAAAAAGAACGGAAACTTTTTTTCCAGAAAAAATATGAACTTCTTTTCAAAAAATAATATCGGAACTTTTCACGCGAAAAAAATCGGAAATTTTTTTCGGAAAAAACGCCGAAATTGTATTTACTTGAAATCGAAACTTTTTTTCCGAAAAAAATCGAAAATTGTTTCCCAAAAAATATCGGAAAGCTTTTCTCGGAAAAAATCAGGAACTTTCGCGAGAAAAGATCAGAAACTTTTTTTTTCAAAAAAAAACTCTGAAATTGTTTTCATCTGAAATCAAATCTTTTTTCCACGAAATAATCAGGAACTTCTTTTCCGAATAAAATATCGGAAATTTTTTTGCGAAAAATGATCGGAAACTTTTTTCCGAGAAAACTCCAAAATTGTATTTATCTGAAATCGAAACTTTTTTCCGGAAAAAAAAAATTTAAAAAAAATTCTCGAAAAAAATCGGGAACTTTCGCTAAAAAAGGCCAAAAAAAAATTTCCGGAAAAAACTCCGGAATTGTTTTTATGTAAAATCGAAACTTTTTTTTCCAGAAAAATATAAATTTTTTTCTCGAAAAAAGATAAAAAACTTTTTTTTTTCCAAAAAACTCCGGATTTGATTTTTTTAATCCCAAAAAAAATTAAATTATATAATTAATTTGGTGAATTTGAAAAATTGGGGTTTTGCCCCTCTCAATTTGGAAACCAATTATAAATAATGGCTATGGATTACAATTTTTTTTATTGGATTTGGTGTGGTTTTTTTCTAAAAGATAACAAATTTAACTTATTTATTTGTCATAAACATATGTCACATTGTCCCGTGTAAAATATAATTTTACATGTTCTAATTATTTGAATTTTTATATAGGAGATATCAAAATGTTAATAAATTTAACTTATGATTTTCGATAAACATATGTCTCGTGTATAATATTTATAATAAATTATAATTATAAATAATAATTATTTATCCAATTTATTTTATGTATTAGTAATAAATAGTTTCCTGTGTTTTTTTATATTTATCATTGATTATAATTAATTTTCCTATTACTTAAAAAATCTATTTTTTAATGCACGGATCCATTGATTTTTTTTCTTGATATTTAAGTATGATTTTAAACTAAAGTATTAAATTTATTTAGAATAAAATATCTAGAAATATATTTAAAATATAAGTGAAACAATTGTGTACTTAATTAATGAATTTCTACTGTAATACTAATATTTATTTTGATATAATTTTTTTTGTATGTACTAGTAGTTTAGTGAATAAAATTTTAGTTTTAACATCGTTTGATGTATAAAATATAAGTGCCGTTCATAACACTACATGACATAACAACACACTACGAAGCACGGACACCTTTAGGAGGTGGCGAGTCGCGGTGTTCGACATGCGTTGTTGTCCGACACTTGTATGACACTCGTACGACACTTGTCATAATAGTCAAACAAATTTCACAAAAAAATAATATTTTTTCTTTGCTTTGACACACTAAAAAAGTTAAATATGTATTGAAACAATGTTATCAATAAAGAATTAAAAATATTAATTTTAATTAGAATATTTTAAATTTTTTTATCATATATATAGCAATATTAATGTCCTATGTTTTTTACATTATCGGTGTCAGAGTGTCTGTATCGTGTCGTGACGTAATGTCCATGTCAGAATCTATGCTTCATAGACAACAATCAACATCTAATAAATTTCAATATACTAAACGAATTTTGTCTAAGGTTCAAATTCTGAATTTCATATATAAATCACAATTATTATTATTATTTTTAGCACAATTATTAATATTATTTTTTTGAAGCACAATTATAAAAGTGAAATTCCAGCAAAAAAAAATAATGGGAGAGGAAGAAATATTATAGAGTGATAGAGAGGATAGAGAAGTTGAGTTAGAAGAATAATCACATGTGGAGAGTGCATAGTATTGTTGGTAGTTAAACATCTATCCATAGGTTAATAATCATTGTCCATCATGGACCACTTGTTCCACTAGTCCATATTAGAATTTGTCTTTTTTCTCTTTTCTCTCGCTTATCATCTATATGATTGTTCTTATTTACATCAGTTTATAATGAATCATGATATAGCTATAGCCCTATATTTTTTGATTTTTTTGAGAATATATATGCTCCAGTAAATTTTGGAATCAATTTTGCTCAAACGCCTCAACCTGCGTTCAAAACTGGAACCATAACGTTGAGCATAACAGTAACGGTTGAGTTACCCTTGTCCTTGCCGCACTCACCTCAACGTCGCCGGAGTTTATCGTCGTTCGTTAGAAACAGTCACAAATTCCAGGTATTCATTCATTCCTTTATTAATTCTTTTCTTCTAATTTTCCAATCGGTTCCGCATTTTCACGCCAAAGCGGCGCAATTAACAACATATTAATATGATTTTGTTTCTTATATATTTCAATGTATGCTTTTTTTTTGTAGGGTTTGTGATGGATGTGGAGTGGTCTGAATCACGGTATGATGATAGAAGCGATATAGATGATTCCCCTGTTAGGGCACACTATGATGATGGTGTTGATAAGTCTAGTAGCCATAGGAGCAAGGATAGGAAGAAGAGTGATAAGGAACACCGGAGTATAGAGAAGGATAGAGGTTCCGGAAGGGAGCGTGAAAGGGATAGGGGCAAAGATAGCAAGGTAAGGGAGAAGGATTATGATAGAGAGAAATATAGGGAGAAAGAGCGTGAGAGGGATAGAGATAAGAAGGATCGTGGCAAGGATAGAGACCGCGAGAAGGAAAGGGAGATTGAGAAAGATAGTGATAGGGTGCGAGAGAAGGAAAGGGGGAAAGAGAAGACTAGGGATAGGGAAAGAGATAAGTTAAAGGAAAAGGAAAGGGAGCGCGAGAAAGATAGAGTTAGAGAAAGCTATAGAGATGGGGATCGGGATAAGGGAAATGATAAAGTTAGAGAGGAGAGGGAGACTGATCGAGATAAAGATAGGTCAAGGGATAGAGGAAGTAGAAGGACTCATGAGGAAGATTATGAATCGGGTAATCTTGATGATAAAGTAGATTACCATGAAAAAAGAGATGAAGAAGTTGGTAAACATGCAAAATCTTCAAAACCCAATCAAGATGATAAAGATGGTGAAACAACAGCACACTTGTCCTCAAAAGAACTTGAAGAACGTATTTTGAGGTCAGTCATTTTTTTGTTAAATCGCTTCTTAGTTGTTTTGCTTTTGTACTATGATCAATGTAAATATAAATATTTACTTTATGCTTCAGGTTACAAACTCATAATTATATATTAGTTGGCGAATACTGAATGCTTCGAGTTTTGATGGCTCTTTTGTAGCATTCAGACAAGGTTAGTTCATGTCATTGTTGCTTATATGATGTCTTAAATTTGGGTTTAGATCCTAACCCAACGCCACAAAATTGACTTTTTAGGCGAGGACAGCCATTGCCGAAGCCTTGTAAGCTCTACTTATGGCATATATCTAGGTGATGTGGGTCTAAACACACCCAACACATTGAAGTGTTGGAAGTTGCTACGATGGCAGGCCAAAGTTGCCATAATAAAGCTCTGAAGTCTATAGAGGTCGCGTCGTAGTGTAGCAGCCCCTAGGTGGTATGTGAAACCCCATTGTGTTGCAGTTTTGGGTAGTAGCTGTAGTGTCACCAATAGCAACAGCTACAGTGAAGTTCTTGTAAAATTCTTAATGGTTTGGATTTTTTGGTTATTTCACCCTTAAATAGCCATTTTACCTCAACTTATGTCATTCCCTCTATTTTTTTTATCTGTCATTTCACCCCAAATTCTGAATAACAACAAAATGGACTCTTCTGTCATCTCATGTCTTCTCCAAAATGGTTTCATCTCCCCCTTCTCACCTTGTCTGGCTTTCTGTCGGCTTTTCTGTGACTTTCTAGTGGTCCTACGTGTGATTTTCTGGCGTCCCTTCTCCAGAAACAATCACTGTGCAGCAAAACAGAATGAGAAACCAACCTTCCCCTTTAGAGATACATAAAATATAGGCAAAAGAGTAGGAGGAGGAATGAGGTCTAGTAGTAAAGAGAGTGGACTTGGTGAGGAGTAAGAGCTTGGAGATAGTAATTCCATTTAAGGAATCACTTCTATATATTTTAATTGCTTAGATGAGTTATTTTAAGCCTTAGAGGCTAAAACTTATTTGCTTTATATCGGGTTTGAATATTGGTAAAAATGAATTTGATTATCAGTTATGAATGTCTTTAGTTTCAAAGCCATTGCATGCTTCTAAGGTTCAAGCTAATAATGGTTGGGACTTGGGTGGATGTAGTGAATAGCTCCTGTAAGAGTAGGATTTTGCTTCAATTGGTTTCAGGGCCAATTCATGGAGGGAACAATTAGCTAGGATTTTGATGGGATGCATTTTTTTGTTAAGGTTGCTGAAGAAATGGAATCCGGTTGATTGTTAAACAGAAAAAATGGATAAAAGATGAGAAGATGGAAAGGAAACCTTGATTTTTAACACAGTCAAGGGTCTCTGTGGCATCACACATATGCTTTAATTGTACTACGAAACCACAAAGCAAGCAATTTGATGCCACAATTAATCAATCTCATTATTATTTGCTAAAATTAGGCTTGTAAACTGTTCAAATGAACCTGTTCTAACTCATTGTTCCATGAAGATTTCTAATCCTGTAAGGATGGAAATCCATCTAATCATAAGGTAATCTTTGGACAAAAAATCCATTTTAACACCTGTAGAATAAAACCCATTCCCTGGTACAACCAAAGACCAGACCTATAGAATAAAACCCATTCCCTAGTACAACCAAAGACCAGTAAAGATGTGAACTATTAAGACCCCCCTATGACTGAAAATAAAATATTGATGGAGTAACGATAAATATGAAAATAAGACTGATCTATGAAATGACAATCAGCCATAGTAACCATACTAAACCATGTATTTTTATTTATTTATAATTTTCATTGATAACTTACTCTTTCTTGCTTCTGAGAAAAGCACTTAAATTGCCTCCTTTTCTAGTTTTCTTGAGACTCGTGTTTCTTTTGAAATAAAAAAACACATTTTTAACTAATTTGTTTTAAAGAAGTGCAAACATTAGGATACACCTTAATCAGCTTAAATGGGCATGGCCACCTAGATTTGAGCTTGTGAGGGAACAACCTCAGTCTTGGATTATACAGCAGCACTTGCTGCCCTTCTTATAGCTCCCTTTTCTGAATTATTGGCATACCATCACCAGCTTAACTTCCCCGCTCCAAAAAAATGGGGGAAGTAGTGGAGTGCATCCCTCTCGCCTACCCTCCTTAAGTCTTCCAAATAGGCGTCTGGGCCACTTACCTTCCTCAGTTCCCTCCTCTCCCTTTATATTTCTCTTTAAATTTAGGCTTTTCTATGCTGAAGTTTCTATTATCAACTTGTTAATTTATTTTGAGTATCTACGTTCTGAAACATTACATTTTTACAGTTATGAAATTCATTATGTTGTGACAATATCCTCATAATTTATTATTTTGGATAGGATGAAAGAAACAAGGACAAAGAAACAATCTGAAGCTGCTTCCGAGATCTCATCATGGGTTAGTAAAAGCCGTAAGATTGAGAAGCAAAGAGTGTTGCAGCTCTCAAAGATTTTTGAGGAGCAGGTTTCTTACTCATCTCGTGCCTTTTATTTGTTGCAATGTTGCTTGTGTAAGAGATTTTTTTTTTGTTGCATTTTAGGTATGTAATCAATATTTTGTGATCTAAAATTTATAGGACAACATCGCAGTAGAGGGAAGTGACGACGAGGATACGAGCCATCACACAGGTACATTACTTTCTGTTTCCTTATCCTGTAAAGTTCTGTATTATGTAATTTTTGAAGTCTCCAGGCTTTTTGCCTTCTATTTATTTATACAATTATTAAGAGCTAGTTCACAGAAGTGGGACAACTGTCCTAACAAACTGAAGCATATACATGCAAACCGAGGAGTCAGCTGTCCTAGCAGTTGTGTAATTCATTAGTAAACTGAGGTGTACAATAGCAACAGAAAGAGTATGCAATACAAAACAGAGAAGTGTTTGCACATTTATATACTCTAAAATTAAATAGCTATTTACTGATAGCAGAGACTAGAGACTAGAGAGTGACTATTTGTAACATATTTCAAACTACCCAAGCTGTAACAGCTTAACTAACAAAACTAAATTAGTTAAGCTGGCAGCTTTAACATTTATATATCAGTGTTATGGAATAGTTGTGCAGCTTCTCCCATGGTTTCCACAATGAACACAAGTTCATGATCTTGTTGCTCCACAACTGATAAGCATCACCCACCTGCCAAGTTCAAAATCTTGCACCATCAAGAATCACTGTGGAATGTGAGGGTTTAAGAGGTAATGATGGAGGCGATTTTCTTAAATTACCGCCTCATACTGTTGACGCTGGAGAAGAAAGTTGTCTTCATCTTGTTTCAAAGAAAGAACACTTTTCACAATAGACACACTGCACTATTCACAAATTTTACAATATTATTTCAAAATATACCTCTACCTTCATAATTCTCCTATTTATAAAAGTACTTCTCTAGCTAAGCAAATAGCTAACTAACTAACTAACTAACTAACTAACTTTCTTAACTTATTCTACTAATCTATATCCTAATGTGGAGTGCGAGAAAATCACCGGTGCTGATGCCGGAACAGTTGCTGACGACGAAGATAAATTTGCTGCACGTGAAAAGTGGGTAAGTGGATGGTTTTCAGAAAAATTGAAGGAAATGTAAACTCTTGAGACTCAGAAAGCTGAATGAGGGAGACGTTACTCTTTACAGTAGGCACAGTTGTGACTCCTCATATTTATAGAGTGAGTCACAGATAGGATCAGTTACAAAATGGTAAAGCAGTAGTTAACTGTGACACAACATAAAACTCAACAACTCCTTACATAACATAAAATATTAGATGAGTGAGCATAGGGTGGAGCTGTAGAAGTGTAGAACTTGAGTAACATACTCTATCAACATTTTATCCCTTTATTTATGTCATAATAGCCATCCAGCTATCCCGATACTGCTATAGTGGTTATGTAGTTAACTACTTGGTGCTGCTGTCCGAGATTCAAAACTATGATTTAAATCGATCTTTTAAAATTGGATGGTCATTGAAAAGGTGGAGCTACTGGTTCGTGGTTTAATGGTTCAAGCTTGGTAAATTGTGGTTGAACTGATGATAGTTACATACATATTAAGTAATAATTTCATACAAAATATTTAAAATAAAATAAAAAACAGATAGGTTAATTGTTATTATTTTTTATAAAGCTAAGTTAAATTTTAAATTCATATAAAATAATCACATTGTGTTCTGTAAGATTTAATGATTGCTAATAAAAATCCACGTATATGGAAGTTTGTAGCTATCAGTGTTTTATTGGTTTTACTGGCTCTGGACCTGTTTGACTAGTTCATTATCACTGGTTCTGCAACCAGTCGGTTTTTTGGGTTAAACAGATTGAACACTCGACCATTTTCTGGCTCAGCAGATCAAATTGTCTGTCTGATTTTCAAAGCTCTGATTTTAATACACATGCTGATATTTTATAGCTTAAAGTACTAAACTTTATACAGCTGCCCATTTCCTAGTGACATTTTAATTTTTTTGGAGGTTAATAATCTGTTCGATTCTTGATAATCTGATTGGTAATATATACTTGTGTGCTGAATATCATACAGATCACCTGGCCGGGGTGAAAGTCCTTCATGGCCTTGACAAAGTTGCAGAAGGTGGTACTGTGGTTCTGACTATCAGAGATCAGCCTATACTTGCTGATGGTGATGTTAACGAAGGTACAACTGCTTGGTGCTCTTTCTTATATTATTCCTGTCTGAATTTTGTGAGTTGTGTGTCATGTAAAATAATTTGTAATTTTTCTCACATGCCAGACATTGATATGCTTGAAAATGTGGAAATCGGTGAACAAAAACGCCGAGATGATGCTTATAAAGCTGCAAAAAAGAAAACTGGCATATACGACGATAAGTAAGATAAGGCGTTCTATTGTCGGTTTTGTGATTGATATACGTAAATAGAAACTGAAACTGAAGTGTTGTGAAATGAAATCTTTAATCTGACCAAGCACATTAATTTCAGGTTCAATGATGACCCCTCTGCAGAAAAGAAGATACTTCCAAAATATGATGATCCGGCTGCTGAAGAGGTTTGTTGCTTCATTGTTTCTTTGTACATTCCAAAGCAAAAAATGTTGAGCAATGTAGTTTTTGTGAATGCTTATACTCATCTAAGTTTTTTGTCAGGGTTTAACTTTGGATGAAAGAGGAAGATTCTCAGGCGAAGCTGAAAAGAAACTTGAAGAGGTCAGGATTTACTTTTTTAATTTTATTTTCTATGAAATACTTTTCAAGAAAGTAAAGATGGAGCTTCAGTTTTTCTACAGTTATGGAATTTCCATGGTTGTGAGCTTTCTATGATTGACAATAGGACAATATGATATCATTTGGTCCATGATAGAGAAGTGGGCTTAGAGGCAGAAGTGAATATTCAGCCCAAGGTGGGGAGGGTTTATGAGAGGAGGGGTAAGGTAAGACAAGTAAAAAGAATGATGATCTGGCAGTAGATGCAACAAACTGATGAGGGGAAGGGTAGTGCGTTTATGCAAGGGGTGAGATCATAGTGAGGGGGAATCATTCAGATATTTTGTTGCAAGTTTGTTAGGAAAGATGATCTCTCTGTAGGAGCATTGCTCTTGGCAGTTTAGGAATTGTTAGTTCCTTGCTGAATTTTTTATTTCCTTGATCAATAAAATCCCTCTTCTCATTTTACTATGTTTTTCCTTGATCCATTACTGTTTTCGTATTAGTCCATTTAATGGATCCCACATTGGGGAAAAGCCTTTTGTTGTTATTTTTGCATGAGCTTTCTGCGGTCAGAATATTGTTTATGAAATTTCTTGTTGTATGAGCTTTTTGTGATCAGAATATTATTTTCTATGACTTCCTATCTCTAATTGCATTCCTTAGCAAGTACTTTTCTCCTCTTGAAATTGTTCCTTAGAATTGTATTGAATTAGCTACAGGAATCTGTCATGTGTTTTCCTCTTTTATTGTGTAGCTGAGGGGTATCTTCTTTTCCTATTTACAGCTCCGAATAAGGTTAACCGGTGTTTCTACTAATAACTTTGAAGACCTTACTTCATCCGGAAAGGTATCATCAGACTACTATTCTCATGAAGAAATGCTTAAATTTAAGAAGCCCAAGAAGAAAAAGTCCTTACGGAAAAAAGATAAGCTGGACATTAATGCCCTTGAAGCTGAAGCTATCTCTTCAGGATTGGGTGTTGGTGACCTTGGTTCTCGGAAAGATGCAAAGAGGCAAGCCATCAAAGATGAACAAGAAAGATTGGCAGCTGAAATGAGAAATAATGCTTACCAGTCTGCTTATGCTAAAGCAGATGAAGCCTCCAAACTACTTCGTCCAGAACAATCTTTGAATGTTAAAACAGGGGAAGAAGATGAAACTCCAGTTTTTGCAGATGATGACGAGGATCTTCGTAAATCCTTAGAGAAAGCAAGACGACTAGCTCTTAAGAAACAGGAGGAGAAAGGAGCATCTGGCCCTCAAGCTATTGCTTTACTTGCCTCCTCAAATCCTAGTAATGAGGCTGTTGATGATCAAAATTCTACAGCTGGAGAGTCAAGAGAAAATAAGGTGGTCTTTACAGAGATGGAAGAATTTGTCTGGGGTCTTCACATTGATGAAGGTAAATATTTTTATGATTATTTGTCTTTTTTTCATTATAAAAATGTTGATACTATCTTTGATGTTATGAAGTGTGACTGCTCTGTTTAAATGTTAAAGTGAATCATCTTTTTTTAATAACACTTCCCTATCTATTTCAATGTCACAACATATTTGAAGGTTGTCTAATCTTTCGGTGTTATTTTAGTTGGATATAGTAGATGTTCTGGTGTTGAAACAGTGTTTTGGCAGCTTGTTAAAACTGTGTGTAGAGAGTATATAAAGGGGAAGCTGATAAATAGGTATAACATTTGTGTACTGCTTTTCTATTTTTCAGAAGCACGTAAGCCAGAAGGTGAGGATGTTTTCATGCATGACGACGAAGATGCAAATGTTCCTGTTGAGGAAAAGAAAGATGAGGCTGGTGGGTGGACTGAAGTTAAAGAAACTCAAAACGACGAGCAACCCAATGCAGAAGACAAGGAGGATATAGTTCCTGATGAAACTATACATGAAGTTGCTGTAGGGAAAGGACTGTCAGGTGCGTTGAAACTGCTTAAAGATCGAGGAACGCTAAAAGAAAGCGTTGAATGGGGTGGCAGAAACATGGATAAGAAAAAAAGCAAATTGGTTGGGATTGTTGAGGATGAAGGAAAGGAAGCACCGAATAAAAAGGAGATTCACATTGAGAGGACAGATGAGTTTGGGAGAATCGTAAGTCTTCCATGTTCATTTGTAGCATTTTTTTGTTATATTTAACTTTTACTATGGCACTAAGTTTTATTATATTATTTATTTAATTTTTGATTGCTGCATTGACATTCTTTGCATTGTGAAAGACCATTCAAGGACATAAGCTGGGTTTAGAATACAAATAAGGTAGTAAATGAGGATGTTTATATGACTTAATAAAGGGGCACATGCTTATGGAGCACCTAAATTCAACTGAATGGGGAAATTACATTTGGATTAGTGTTTTTTTTTTTTACAATTTACTTAGCAGTCTATGGAGAGAAGAAAGAGGATCTGAGACAGACAAAAATAACAAAAAATGAAACAGTGTTATATGGACAGAAGAAATTATAGGCTGTTTGATCACTTCCTCTTTGCCGCAGCACAACAGTTCAAGTGGTTGTTGTCGTGGTGAGAGCTGCAGTGCACTTCGATTCTCTCATTGCTACCGCTTTCCTCACTAAATTTTTTTGCATACAAAGAGTAACATGGCTGTGAAAATAATTTCATGACTTTGTATGGAAGTTCATATCTTGTTTTCTTCTGATAGCAAAAAAAGGTGATGTCTGTTGTGGTTTGGAATATAGGAGTACTGCACCTTTAGTCTGAAGATTTGGTTTGCATGCTTTTGTATACATTGTGTTCATTGATTTGGGTGCTTAATGATTATAATATTGAATTGTATACTGTATCTTGAAATGCATTTTTAATAAACGTTAGTATCATTCATTTCCAATTTGCAGTTTTCACGTCATAGTTGAACGTTACTTATTCTTGATTACCTTTTGTTCTTTTGTTGCATCTAGTTGACTCCTAAGGAAGCCTTTCGGATAATTTCTCATAAGTTCCATGGTAAAGGACCTGGCAAAATGAAGCAGGAAAAGCGTATGAAGCAATTTCATGAAGAATTGAAATTGAAGCAAATGAAGAGTTCCGATACACCATCGCTGTCTGTGGAGAGAATGAGGGAAGCTCAAGCTCGTATGAAGACACCATATCTTGTTCTCAGTGGTCATATTAAACCAGGGTATGTTTTTAACTTCACAGATTTTTTGTGTCAGAAAAAAAACTTCACAAACTTTTAATTCTTGAAGTTTTGATAGAAATAAAATAAATGCTTACATATGATGTAATGAGATTGCTGGTCCATATATTTTCACATCTTACTATTCCCCTACCTACGTTCCAAGTGCAGAGCCGCTCTGCACTTCTTCCCCTAAGTTTGTAGGGGTTGGTTTATGAGAATCGCAGTTTAGGAAATTGTTTCTTTATTAGGATTCATATATTAGGTCAGTTTGCATCTCCCTACCCTTATTGCTACCTGCTGAATAATAACGTAACTTTTCTGCACAACTGTCACCTTTATGTTGTGCAGTAAAATTTTCCTTTGAACATTAAACATGTATGATGCTTTCAATCACGAATAACACTGAAAGCATTTGTCCATTTTATCCACACTACTTGATCTTAAGTTTCCATCAGTCTTTATCCCCCCCCTCATTTTGAAAAGCATGATGAAACATGTCTTTTATTTTGGTGTTAGCCACAAGAATATTATACTGTTTATACCATATTGTTAAATAATAAATATACTGTATTTTGCAATTTTATGGAAGTCTAAAAAATAATGATAAAATAACCTATTAAGCTATCATCTCTCATTTCCTTGTTTTTAGTTTATATGCTGATGTATGTGTTTGTTCTTTTTTTGGCAGACAAACTAGTGATCCGAAAAGTGGTTTTGCTACAGTTGAGAAGGATCTACCCGGAGGCTTGACACCTATGCTCGGTGATCGGAAGGTAATTTGAATACACTATGAGAAAAAACGCTTTACAGTGTCTTTTTTTTCCTTTCAAAAGTTACTTCAACTTTCAAAGAAGTACTAAAACTTTTTTTGGTGGGTTTAACCTTTTATTTGAAAACTTTAATTGACATACCGTAAATTATCATAAGTCTAAAACATTAATTTAAAAAGTCTAAAAAGTGAGGTTTATAACATCTAATATCATCTGAATTGGATTGTAGTCTTAGAATTTGGGTTGGATCTAACTCAACCCTATAAAATCAACTTTTAAGGTGAGGATTGTCTCTACTTATATGGCGTGGTTCAGGCCATCTCACATCCGATGCGAGACTCTTAACACACCCCCTCATGCCCAACACTATTGGGATGGTGCGTGGCCCGATATCTTACAATATTAAGTAGCCCAACATGCCCATTTTTAGTCAGTGGTTATCATATACTCAACATTGACATTGTTAACATCGAATATCGTTGTTTTAATAAACATTGCTACGGAGAATCTTTGATGTAGTGACTTTGAACTTGAATATAATATTTACCTGCCTTTTATGCTATTTAATATATGCATACTTTGTTTTATAACATTCAGTGTTGTTTTTGTTGCCATATTTCTGTAGTTAAGAGCATATTTTTATTTTTTTAGGTTGAGCACTTTTTGGGACTCAAGAGGAAACCTGAACAATCCAGCTCTGATACCCCAAAAAAGTCGAAATCGTGATTCATTGGTAATTTCAAGCTAATATCCTTACAAGGTTGAAATATCCATAAACTGAGATGAAAATGGTTGTTATATGAGGATTTTTAAGAGTTTTTGGGTACAAAACTCTTTCAAGCAGTTTTAAGGTTCATGGGACGATTAACCTCTGAATTTAATTCAACATTGAGACTTTGTATAATCCTTGGTGACACTTATATTCTGTATTTTTTTGTGGTATTGCTGATATATACTCACAATTTTATTAGATTTGACATTTTTTTCATGAGCATATTAATATTTTTGTCTTTCTAGTTAAAAATTTTATCTTAAATTTGAGCTGAGTTACCGGCAGGATAGGATAAAAAAAATAATTTACCCATTTATTTGATAAGAATGATGCATGATGCAATGCATTCGAAATTGAGTATCATTAATCAAGCAAGTCATTTTGCACGTTAATTTCGCAAGAATGTCAACTTATTAAAGATTAATTTACCTATGAGACATTGATGTGAATGTTGACAGTCTCATTCAGTTAAAGTGATACTTTATCCAACAGTAAAGGATAACAAATGGCTGTTTTAACCGATTTTTTTTTTTTGACTTTTTATAATTTTATAAATGCACTGTTAACTTGCTAAAATTAAGTACTAAGTGTGACATAAAATGCATAAGTGAGTTGAGATCTCTCCATCTTTTACTCTTTTTATTTCTTCGATTATTATATAGTTTTAAAAATATATATATGCGTGTGTCAAAACAAATTATATATATGCATGAGTGTGACATTAAAAATATCCAAATCTCTTTTATATAAATTAAAATATTTAAAAACGCTAGTAATAGAGAAAATATAAATAATAAAAGATGGAGAGAATATTAACACAATTTGAGTGATATTTACAATTTGAAGATAAATTTTTATTTTCTGTCAAAAAGCACAAATTGTTTATTCAACCCTTTTTCTTTTGTTGTAATATTGCATATGAATGTCATGTCATTGAGTACTGAAACCTTAATAAATAATTAAAATTAAATATATCGTATAATATGATAAAGTCATAAACTAGATGATGAAAATTTGTCCAAAACAAAAAATCAACACCAAATAAATGACTATTCAGAAGTAACATATACAATAAATAGATATAAAAATAGAAAATTTATGTATGGGGATGTAGCTCAGATGGTAGAGCGCTCGCTTAGCATGCGAGAGGTATGGGGATCGATACCCCGCATCTCCATTTTTTAGATTTTCTGCTTCCATTATATTATATACTCTGCGCTTACATAATCAATTTGGCTTTATTATGTAATAAATCAAATAATAATGCATGGTGTTGAATATATAAAGTTTCACATTCTCAACTACTCAAGTTATAGAGATAGCAAACTCTAATTATTTGGTGACTATTTGGTTAACAAATCTCTCATTATTCATTTTCTTCTTTCCATTTTTACTTACACACCTTTGTGAGGTGGCCTACTATTCTTAGTTCACTTTGTTGAACATGTCTTGTCTTCATCATTAAAGAGACAAATATTATAGTTGAGTAATCAATACCAAACTCATCACATTCTTCATATTAAGCTTTCATGTTTTGTTCTTCCTTCATGCACTCAATTCTGTCTCCACAATAATGGCATTTGTGCTCATCCCAAATGGAAACTTATCTATGCTTACTCTAATTTCCATTGCTATATTTTGCTGTTACTCAGGTGATTGTTCTATTCTATGCAGTAAATACTCAAATTGGTTCTTCAAAGTGTAGGACTATCTTTTGCTGCTACATCATCAATGTTTCAAAATGATCTTTGGAATTGTTCCTGATTAAGTTGATAATATCGGAGATGAATTTGAAACTAAATGAATAATTTCCCTAATGCATTTAATGATAGATCAAGATAGAGAGACAAACTTGATTAACATTTTATAATTCCATGAATCATTTTCAAATATTGATAATTCAATGAATAAAATCCCCAACTCGAATTTGATTTTATATATGTGTGTGTGCAAATGTGAAAATGAACAGTGGCTGCAGAGGCTGATCAGCTGGAAGGAGGGCAAAACATACAAGAAAATAAGTGTTTTGCGACACTTCTATTGCGACCATTTGAATATAACTGTCGCAATGTGAATTTTGTAAAACATTTGCAACGGTTTATACGACGGTTTCTACAAGTGTCGCAATGTTTTGTTCCTATGAGTGGGAAAATTTCATTAAAACAATATATTCATACACACACTTGCCATCTCTCTTTGTTACCAAAAAAATAGAAAAACACAAAAAAAAGAAGCCAAACGCTCGTTTCCTTCACTGCGGCTTCCTCCATCGCACTTCACCGCCGCTTCCTCCATCGCACTTCACCGCCGCTTCCTCCATCACCGCTGTTCCTTCATCAACCATGACCCTAACTCGTTTCTTCATCGAAGTTACCTATCACAAGCGCTAAATCCCTAACTCGTTTTCTTCATCAACCCTAATCCCTAAATCGTGTTCTTCATTCCCTGAATCGCTAAATCGTGACTGGTTCGTTGCTCTCGTTTCTCCCGTTGAGAAGATTTTAATGTTCATCTAAGGTTCAGGTTCGTTTTGATTTTTGGTAAATTCCTTCTGAGTTTGTTGTTTTCTCTATGTGCAAAGCTCATTGTTTCCTATTATTTTTCTCCAAACGGTGAAATGGTTTTTCTATTTATTCATGTTGAGGATAAGATAGCTTGATAACATATTTTAACAATGGCTGAATCACTATCCTAAAGAATACTTTGTCTTTGTTTTTGGACTACTGTAGTATATGACATGCTGCTGTTCTGTTGTTGTTCTGTGTTAAGAGATATCTGTTTTGAGTTTTGATTGTGCTTTAACTAAGGTCTAAGTGCCTTTGGTTCACTGTTGTCTTAAATTTTGGTTCTGTTATGAGATTTGTGTTCTGGATTATGAGGCTTTAAGTACTTGGTGGTTGGTGCCATGCCAATATGTGTTGGAAGTTAAATTTCATTTGATTTTGAATTTAATGTGCTTGTGTTATTGAAAATTATAACCTGTTTCCATGTGATATTTGAAGGTAGAGAATTCTCTTGTGGAGTTAAATATGATCTCAACTCAAGAGCAGAGTTCTTATGGTTTCATGGACTGATTTCAAGTTCCGCCTTCAAGTCTTAAGGTGTGTACATTACTATTTGTAGAAGCCTACTAAGTTATGATTTGTCATTCATGAGACCAATATTTAAGTTTGAAAGCTAATTAAACTTTTCTTTCTTTACAGTTTCTATGAGGGCAGCAGTGCTTCATACGCACTCTATAGGAAGTTGAACATTTCTATTATTGAAAATGGTGTTATTCACAAGGTGAGTTGGGTTAAGTATAGACAACATGTGCTTAATTCTACAGCTGCCATAGCTGATGTTATTCTAATAAGAGAAGGTATGCTTAATTCTTTTTTCTTGTGAATTGTTCTCTGCTATCAAATTTGGGTTGGTTTATAAATCAATCCTTATTTTTAGCTTTAAAAACACCTTGCTGCATAATTAATTATGGATTTATTTTGATCTGGTTCTGGTTATACGAGTGATCAACCATCTGTGTGAAGTATGAAATCCAACACTCCAACCATTATTAGACTATAAATTATAGAGAGAAAATTAGAAATTCCCTTTCTTTGAAGCATAAGGAACAAGTTGAGGAATCAAGAACTCAAGTTTATGGGTACAAAAGTTGAAGCTTAAAGTGGTGAGGAGTTGAAGAAAGTCTCAAAGAATTAAGGTGAGTTCTCTAGGTTAGAAACCACCTCATATAGGTTCATTACTCTTTAATGGCTGAAACTAACATTGTTAGTAGTGTACTAATTGAAACTATATATTAGACTATAAATTATAGAGAGAAAATTAGAAATTCCTATTTTGTTTCTTATGATAATGACACTTGATACTTAAAATAATTGTTCAAAGGTAGTGATAGTTAGGAACCTTTTTCCCTTGTGAAGATGTTGGTTTAATAGGTTGAAAATTAGACATAAGTATTAGTTCTGAATCTCGGCGAAATTGCTTAATAATGGGACTATTCCGCTGCTTCTGTTGTTAGTTTTCTGCATAAAATCAGGTTCTTGCTATGCTGTTTCTGCTATTCATTTTTCTGCTGTTTCTGCTATAGTTCCTGCAGAAAACTGTTGAGCTATTGTGCTGTCCTGCTATTCAATTCTGCTGTTTCTGCTCTTAATTTTTCTGCTGTTTCTGCTGTTAGTTCCTGCAGAAAATACAATATTGTTTTGCTGTTTTACTCTTAGTTTCCTACAGGATTTGAGACTGGTTTACTTCTAATTTCCTGCACAATTGGGGATTGGGTTGCTATCATAATAATGGCTTTAACTCACATAGGACAGCATAAGGAGACAAAATTATGATTAGGATAAATGTAGTAAATAATTAATATAAAAATAGAGGAACTACTAACTTAAGACTAGTACTAACGGTAGACTTGTATGTATGTGTTAAATTTAAATAAAGATGGTCATGATTTCGATGGACTTTGAGCCATGTATGTATAAGTAATTGTATGTTTAAGTTGTGACCCTAGTAGTACCAAAGACCACTAGATATAGTGGTTGGATAATTTGGTTGGGATTTCGAGACGGGGTCCCACATAACGACAAGATGAGTCAAGGAGTCGTGCTTTATCCCTCGATAGGGAGTTTAGCCGACTAGATAGATATTCTGAGCCTAACTCAACTCAGATTATCTATGTAAAAAGAATCAAGATAATTATTGATGTTGTGCCGAGTTTAGTTCATGATGACTCATTCAGTTCTCTATTTTTTGTTGTAGTTGATGTTATTTAGAACTAAGGGAAATGAAGAATTCAAGTAGTACAATAGTTGTGTGTATAATTATAATAAGTTATGTACTTTTACACATAAAATTATAATAATTGAGATCCATTTCTTTTGAAAAAGATATTGACTTATTAAGAAATGAATCATTCAAGAAGTTTGTTAAAAAGAGTGTTTTGCTGATACTTCTTTTTGGTTCAAATATAAGAATATTTACTCTGAATGCATTATAACTTGTTATCATTTGTTATCATGGTGAATGTAGGCTCATCGTTAATGGGGTGGTAATGTCTTATATCACTACTCAAGCTGCTGCAGAGACATGGATACTATCAACTGGTATGTCCTTTTGAATCTTGTTATGTAGAGGCAATGCATAATTATATAAACATATTTTTTTCATTATTAGATTAAGAATGATGCATACATATTCCATATAACCTGGCCATAGACTATGATAAATGATAATATGATATCACTTCATCTAAAAGCAAATTCATTTTCAAAGGTTTACATACACATAAGCAAAAAAAATTGTTCCTGTTTTCATTCAATGCAGAAGTAGCTATGACAAAGCCTTGTGATTTGCAAATCAACATCAATGGTCAACAAAGATATTTCTTTTGAAATAGGTATGTATTAATCTTCTTCATTGATTCTCTATAGAATATTTTTTTCTTAATAGACAAATGAGATTTAATATCTACATTCCTTATAACCATCTTATCACATTAAAAAAGTGAACTTTTTTAGTTTTATGATATAGCTAGTAGTCTTAGCAAAATAATAAAATCAGGACTAATATACTCTTAACTCATTGTCAAAAAAAAAAACTCATAGTCTTTCAACTCCAGTTTAGATTTTGAAGCACAAACTCCGGTACCAACTGTTACAATGCTTTGTTTACAATGACATGATTAGAACAATAATAATGGTTTGACGTTGACAAATGTGGTGCTAGGAGGGTTAAAAAAGACATTTCTATAGTATCATCTCATGGAGTTAAATATGATCTCAATTCAAGAGCGGAGTTCTTATGGTTCCATGGACTGATTTCAAATTCTGCTTTCTGGCACTTCTGGTTTAGTAAGTGTTTTTTTAAATATATCAGTGCTTATGTTTAGGTGTTTTTATGCTTTGATTTGGGTGTAGGCTGTTTGGGTGGTGTTTCTTGTCTTGTTGTCTTGTATGCTCGACTGCTTCGGTTCATTTATATGCTAAATGAACATAATTTACGAGTGCACTGCTATTGTATTGCTGTCCAGTTTTTAGACTTGGTATTGATATCTTTTTTCTGTTATGATAGTGCATTGGTAGTGTATTGCTGTCCATTTTTTATGTTGTTGTCTTGTTTTTCTGTTATGAGACACTACTTGTGCTTACTAAACAGCTTTGCTCTTTGAAAAGAGGTCTAGGAGTTAAATGATCGCAGATTGTCTCTTCCTTTTTTGTAGCTTAATTTGTATTGCAATCATGTCTTAGGCCTAGGATCGTTAATGGTTGAGGCACTTTGGCATTGTAATCATTTGTGTTTGTCTGTTTTTGAGTGTTTGTATTGTAACTCTTTGGGATACCTAATGTCTATCTTAAATTAATAAATTATTTCTTGAAAAATAATTATGTTCTGTTATGAGTTCATTTATTTGATGTACTGATAAAAGAGTTTCTGTTATGTTATGTTTGAAGGAACCATTATCTTATGGAATTATGCCATGTACAATTTCATTAGTTTTCCTAATATATACTTATGTTTTTTCATGTAACAGAATACAAGAGTCAAGAGAGATGGTAGGCTTTTTGAGTCTTAGCTAGCTAGCAATAATTAAGGATCAAAGCAACATCACGCACAAGGGAATATTTAGATATTTTTTGAACTTATTTTGACATAATGTTTTCTATGGTTAGCCACTCTACTAATGTTTATGTTTTAGTTTTTGAATGTTTGAACTATGCTAGTTTTTTTCTTTTAGAGTTTCAAGTACTTTAATTAGATTTTTTATGTATAGATATTGTCACTTTTGAATGAATTATATGAATGAGATGAAGTTATTTATATTTATATACTAGTGCATTTTAATTTTGTTACTTTTATATGGATATTGTAACACTTATTTAATAAGCCATCAAAATAAATAAATAATTTTTTTAAATTAATTTATATATTTTTAAAAAAAAACAAGTTTGCGACGGTTTTGTAACCGTTGCAACCTCTACTCTTAAATTCAGTGTTTTGTAGGAAAATACATTGGGACGGTTTTCAAAACTGTCGCAAAGTTCTGCTGTTAAATCTAGTATTTTTCTGGAAAAACACTGTGACGGTTTGAAACCATTGTTACAACGGTTTTTAAAACTGTCGCAATGTTCTGTTGCGACACCGAAATCATCAACGGTTGGACAACCGTCGCAGATGTGCAATTGTGACACTTTGAACCGTCGCAAACTGCAATTTTAACCGTCGCGAAGTGCTTATTTTCTTGTAGTAAAGGCTTTGTCGTGCTTTGAAAATAAGCTCGTAAGTCATAAATATTTGATGCCATTTCATTTGGCTTCATGCATGCTGCATGTTATGATCATTTCACTATGTTTCTTTTGGCTCCTTTCATCACAGATTTATGCTGGGTGTGATGATGCATATAGATTAAACCCATCTGGGAATATTAAGGTGCCACCAGAGGCTACTGATTTTTTCTGCAGTGGACCATGTCTCATAGAAACACAGCTATTGCTTGAATGCATTGACAACATGCTCTCCAATTTCATATTCTACAACAAAGCAAATGTACAACAAATGAGATATGCACTCAATGCTGGCTGCAGCTACTCTAGACAAAGAGGTAATTTCATTTTCTTTCTTCTTCTTCTTCCCATTTTTTCGATATAAACTTTTCTGCTTGAATAAATGTAAGCTGTGTATAGGGAACTTCAATTTGGAAGACTACATTGGAGGAGAGACAAACAATTCTCAGGAAGTACCTATTTTGATTAGATGCTGTCTCTTCATCGTTGCGGCCACAGCGGTTTATTTAATTTGAGAGTGTGACATATGTATTAACAGTAAGAAATAGATACTTATTGAATTTGTTTTAAGTATTTAATTAGAGTGCTACATTTTCCTGCTAGTTTGGAAGATGCATGGCTGTTGTCTTAACGTAATCTCTCTGTATGGTACCATTATTATATAATCTAAAGCAAAACTTCCATTATGAATGAAATATTTCGACCAAATATATAAATTTTACATGGATTCTCTTGATACATCAATTTTTCTTTATCTAAAGTGCAAAAAATATTATGTATCAATACAGTAAATATTGCCGCATGATGAAGTATACAGAACACTCTCGAGCCAATCACTGCACGCAACTTTAGTTTGACATAATCAGATCACCACCGGTTCCTTTTCAATTCAAAACCATAAAATGTTAGAATCGTCAAGAATTTGAATTTGCTCAACTGACATTTGTTTTGAAATACATACATCATGAAATTGGTGGCATCCTCCAATATCCATTACACAACATTTCCGGTCTGTGTCGAATAAAAGACGGTTATTTCTTGACACTATCCCGTTGCACTCTGCCCTGGCACTTTCTTGACACCACATCCCTGCATCAACACTCTAACTTTCTCAACTTCATCCCATTTCCCTTCTTCTGCATAAACATTCGACAACAACACGTAGTTTCCAGAATTCCACGGTTCAATACGAACAAGCTCTTTTGCTGCAATTTCAGCAACTTTCCTATCACCATAAGTACGACAAGAACTAAGCAAAGCACCCCACAAGGCAGCACTTGGCCTCAAGGGCATCGTTCTAATCAAATCATAAGCTTCCCTTACATGTCCACAACGGCCAAGTAAGTCAACAACACATCCATAATGCTCCAGTTTTGGCGAAAGCTTAAACTTAAAAATCATAGAATTAAAAAATTCTCGTCCTTTATCCACTAAACCCGCGTGAGCACAACACGCCAAAACACCAACAAAAGTAGAATCAGAAGGGGTTACCCCTTCTTTCAACATCTCTTCAAACAAGTCAACCCCAAGTTCACCCTTCCCATTATAACCCAAACCAGATATCATTGCATTCCAAGATACAACATTTTTATCCGCCATCTCATTGAAAACACTCCATGCAGCTTCTAAGTTACCACATTTACAATAAAAATCCACAAGTGAATTTCTTATGGCAATAATTTCCCTCAATAACCCCTTTGCATCCGCATAGGAATGAATCCATTCACCAGCAACAAAATCTCCTAGGCGAGCACAAATGGGTAGCACCATGACCAATGTTGCATCATCCGGTTCAAAACTTAGCTCCAACATTTCACGAAAAAGCTCAAGAGCTTCCTTGTCTTTCTTACACTGCGCCAAAGAAGAAATCATGATGTTCCACGACACAACACTGCGTTGATTCATATTTTTAAAAAGCTTCAAACCTGTTTCCAAATCACTCAACTTGCAAAACCCATGAATCATCAAATTCCAAACCACAACCTCTCTATGAGACATTTCATCAAACACCTTATTAGCATCTTCCATATTCCCACAAGTGGAGTAAGCCTCAAGCAACCCAATTCGAACCGGATTATGATGCAAGAATCCAAGTGCAGTAACGTAGGCATGAAGGTTCCGACCGAGATTGTAATGGCAAAGATTGGAAGTGGCTTTAAACAGAGATGGGAAAGTGAAGTTATCAGGAGAAATGCGGTGGGTTATTCTCATAAGGGAGAAAAAGTGGAATGATTGATGAAAAGGTGGGAATGTTGAATGAGCTTTGATGATGGAGTTGAAGAGAAGAATGTTGGGGTTATGGGTATGGTTGAAAATGAGTGTGGCGTAAGGGATTTGGTGAAGAGAGGTGCAGACGGTGACGAAGTGGGAGAGAATTTGGTTGGATTGGTGGAGGCCATGGCGGAGGAAATGGGCGTGGATTTGTGGGAGTTGAGTTTTGGTTTTCGTGTTGTGAAGAAGATGGAGAATTTTGCGTTCTATCTTTTGTAATGTTTTGTTCATTTTGATTCTGATTCTGATTCTGATTGGGATTGGATTATTATCTCAAATCTAAATGCGATTATACTTCTTATTGCTTATGATTATCTTTTCTTTTCTTTTTTGAAAGGTGCTTATGATTGGGATTGGATTCATTATTTCATTACAGGAGGGTAATGTTCGCATGAGCTAGCACTACAACATTTCAAGCGAGGCATTGCACTGGGGCGGAGCCAGGAATTAAATATAGGAGAGACTAGGTTTAAAATGCTGTAGAATTATTTTTTTAATAAAAAATGTAGTATAACTTAGTATATATAAAAACTACTACATATATAAGAAATTTAAGAATATATAAGCAATATCCAAAATCAATATATGTAAATTTTTTAAGTATAAAGAATACTCAAAAGGTAAGATAAAATACACAACATGTTTTATGTTACAAGTTAAAAATCAATGCAAAGTCCTTTTTAGCACTATGAACAAAACAATACATAAGTTTCACACACCAAAATAGCAAACAAAGACAAGCAACCACAATTACTAACCAAAGAACCTCATTTCCAAAAAGTGTCTATAATAAATTTCACTCTAAACACATCCCATGCTTGCACACTTTTTTTTACCGTAAAGACAAAGACCTAATATATATAAATATAAAGTAGTACTTCCTCTTGTCCTTTTTATAAGAGACAAATTGAGTCAAAAAAAAAAAAATTTTTGAAGAAGCTAAATTGAGTCAAAAAAAATTAATTTATCTAAATTATATTATAAACTAAATACATCAATTTTTCTTGACTCAATCGTCACCTATAAAAAAGAACTAAGTATCATATTACTGGTACTATATAAAAAAAATTCAAAGAGGTAGGGGGACCACAGCCACCCCCTGTTCCCCAATACCTCCGCCCCTGCATTGCACTTTGTGGACATAGTCCGCCAGCATTGCAGTTGTGAGGTGGTTTAAATATGTGTTTACAAGTGAGGACAGTTCTCATCTTAAAAGTCCGGTTGTAAGGATAGGTTAGACAAAATGCTCAAATGTAAGATGGTATCAGAGTCTCCTCTACGATCCCTAGAGCGCATGCTATCAGAATTCTGATCAGGTCATCCATTATTTATCTGTGCACTAAGTCCAACAGTGTTAGACGTGAGAAGGTGTATTAAGAAATTACACATTAATTATGAGATGATCTGAATATATGTTTATAAGTGAGGGCAGTCATCGCATTAAAAGCTTATCTAATTTTGTAAAGAATGAGTTAAACTCAATACTCAAATCTAAGATTAGCATGTCATTAAGAAAGTAGTTATTCATCATCACGAAAGAGCAAATACAAATCACGAAAGAGCAAATACAAATACAGTCAGATACATGTCATTATCACCTCTTAAGCAACCAACAAAACTTGTATACTTTTAGAAATAACATTTCTTTTTTTTTCTATTTTAAATAAACATAAATAGGATATTAATATGTGATGTAAAATTGTAATATCTAATTTGAATTCTTAAAAGTTATATTATTGAAACAAAAAATAAGTGAATTGTTTTAAAATATTGTGGTTCAATAAAACCCGTTAATGTTGCTCTAACCTGCTAAATGACCCATGTGATGCATTATGAACATGTAATTTCAAGGTCACTGCTAAAATACAGAAGACATGTTACAGGGTGCATAAGTAAATTTAACCTCTGATATACTTTTTCTTTTTTTTAAGCAACCTCTGAATTTACTTTTATATAAACACACTTGTATGATTATGAACCCTTAACACGTCATTTTTTCCTCTTCAATTCTGGATATTATTTTTTTATATAAATAAAATGAAAATATAATCATGAAAGCAAATACAACACACCTTTAATTTTTTTTATTTTTGGATATATTTAAATATATCCAAAAATAAAATTAAAAAAATAAAACTAATGCTAGAAAGATAGTTTTTTACATTTTTAATATATTAAATGCACAAATTCTAACAAAAATATTAATATATTTAACTAGTGTTTTTGGTGCACTGTTTAACATTTTTTTTAAGTTTTATTAGATATTTTTTCTTCCTATAAGTGAGCTAAGATTTGAACTCTTAACCACTTTTTGTAAGCAACCTCATCACTAGTTGGTTGTTTCTTGATAGGATTAAATGTAAAGGCCCACGAAGGCTATTTGTTGCACAAAAGTGACAATGTACGCCACAAAATTAATTTCTGTATTTGGATATGGCCATGGACATGTTATAAGAAATGCCAAGCACAAGTTGCTAATTTTCTTCTAATCAAAGCAAATGAAATTTTTTAATTAAAAATTAAATGTGATTTTGACAAAATAATTACATTTTTAGTTATTCAAAGAAAATGAGTATTTTTAATTAAAAATTAATTTGATTTTGATAAAATAATTAAATATTTAGTTATTCAAAATCAAAAGTAATTGTCTTTGAAAATATAAAATAATCAAGGTTGGAATAAAGTTGAATAAATTCACACTAAATTTATATAGAACCCACTTTTAAAATGAAATAAAAATCCATAATTATTTAATTTACTTCAAACTTGTTTTCATTTAGAATTAAATATATCAAATTTTATTTTTAATCTCTCTAAAACTTTTCTTCAAATTTTGATCCCTCTAAGTTTTCTAAAATCCATGTCGCAAGTTCCACCCCACTTTTTTCATAACGTATTTATTGGTAGGACCTTAAAATATTAGTTGTTTTATAATTTAAACTAGTGATATTGTAATAATTACATGTTATAATTTGTAGACATGCTATGCGAACTTTTGTCAAAAAGTAGGGCTTAAATGTGAAAACTGAAAATTTAAAGACTAAAGTTCGAAAGAAATTTTTATAGAGTGAAAATTTAAAGGATTAGGGCTTTGTTTGGATTGATGTAATGAGATGGAATGAAGTGATATATAGTGGTATGGAGTGAGATTTCATTGTTTGAGTTCTTTAAAAATCAGTGGAATGGAGTGGTATATGATGATATTCATTCCGTCTCATTCCATCATGTTCTCCCATTTTTCTCCCTGTTCAATTTGGGGTGTATGGGATGAATTAGAAACACTTCATAAAATATCCAAACAATAGAATTGAATTTATGTTCTATTCTATTCTTTTTCATTCCAATTTATTTCATTCCGCTCTATTCCGTTATGCACCACCAATCCAAACATAGCCTAAAGTTCAACAAATTCAAACTTTTTTTCTAAAAGCCATTAATAGTTGATGCATGTGAATTTTGCCTATAGCCCAAAAAGTAAAGTACTGGAGAATCTTACCCCAAAATGAGAACTTTCTTCCCGAAAAAAACGGGAACTTTCTTCCGGAAAAATCGAGAACTTTTTTCTGGAAAAAATCATAAACTTTTTTCCAAAAAAATCAGGAACTTTTTTTCCAGGCAAAAAATCGAAAATAAATTTCGGGAAAAATCGAGAACTTTTTTTCCGGAAAAAATCGGAAACTTTTTTTCCGGTAAATCGGAAACTTTTTTTCCCGGCAAAAAAGTGGAAACATTTTTCTGGAAAAATCAATAACTTTTTTTCCGGAAAAAACCGGGAACTTTTTTCCGGTAAAGCGGAAACTTTTTCTATTCCTGGCAAAAAATCGGAAATTTTTTTCCGGAAAAATCGATAACTTTTTTTTCGGAAACAATCGGAAACTTTTTTTCTGGTAAAATCTGAAACTCCGGAATTGTTTTTAACTGAAATCAAAACTTTTTTCCGCAAAAAAAATTGAAAAATTTTCTCGAAAAAAGATCCGAAACATTTTTTTTTCGGAATAAAATATCAGAAATTTTTTCGCGAAAAAAAAATCGCAAACTTTTTTTTTTGGAAAAAAATCCGAAATTGTATTTATTTGAAAACCAGAACTTTTTTTTTTCTGGTAAAAAACATGATCTTTTTTTCGAATAAAATATCGAATTTTTTTTCGGAAAAAACTCTGAAATTGTATTTATCTGAAATATCGAATAAAGACCGGAAAGTTTTTTTCGTAAAAAAATCAGATACTTTCGCCAAAAACGATCGAAAACTTTTTTCCGAAAAAAAACTCCGGAATTTCTTTTATTTGAAATAATATTTTTTTAAAAAAATGGATATGGTTTACAAACCAATTATAAAAAGATGGATATGGTTTACAATTGGTTTTTTTTTATTGGATTGGTGTGGTTTTCTTATAAAATGGATTTGGTTATTTAAATTGGATTTTGTTTGGTTAGTACTTTGGTTATGGTTAACTTGATTTTTTGCACACCCCTAAATAGGATATTAATATGTGATGTAAAATTGTAATATCTAATTTGAATTCTTTAGAGTTATATAATTAAAACAAAAATAAGTGAATTGTTTTAAAATATTGTGGTTCAATAAAACCCGTTAATGTTGCTCTAACCTGCTAAATGACCCATGTGATGCATTATGAACAAGTAATTTCAAGTTCACTGCTAAAATACAGAAGACATGTTAGGGTGCATAAGTAAATTTAACCGCTGATATACTTTTTCTTTTTTTTAAGCAACCTCTGAATTTACTTTTATATAAACACACTTGTATGATTATGAACCCTTAACACGTCATTTTTTCCTCTTCAATTCTGGATATTATTTTTTTATATAAATAAAATGAAAATATAATCATGAAAGCAAATACAACACACCTTTAATTTTAGGATAATGTTAAACAGTGTACTTGAAGCACTAGTTTTAGTTAAATATATCCAAAAATAAAATAAAAAAATAAAATTAATGCTAGAAAGATAGTTTTTTACATTTTTAATATATTAAATGCACAAATTCTAAGAAAAATATTAATATACTTAACTAGTGCTTTTGGTGCACTATTTAACATTTTTTTTAAGTTTTATTAGATATTTTTTCTTCCTATAAGTGAGCTAAGATTTGAACTCTTAACCACTTTTTGTAAGCAAGCTCATCACTAGTTGGTTGTTTCTTGATAGGATTAAATGTAAAGGCCCACGAAGGCTATTTGTTGCACAAAAGTGACAATATGTACGCCACAAAATTAATTTCTGTATTTGGATATGGCCATGGACATGTTATAAGAAATGCCAAGCACAAGTTGCTAACTTTCTTCTAATCAAAGCAAATGAGATTTTTTAATTAAAAATTAAATGTGATTTTGACAAAATAATTACATATTTAGTTATTCAAAGAAAATGAGTATTTTTAATTAAAAATTAATTTGATTTTGATAAAATAATTAAATATTTAGTTATTCAAAATCAAAAGTAATTATCTTTCAAAATATAAAATAATCAAGGTTGGAATAAAGTTGAATAAATTCACACTAAATTTATATAAAACCCACTTTTAAAATGAAATAAAAATCCATAATTATTTAATTTACTTCAAACTTGTTTTTATTTAGAATTAAATATATCAAATTTTATTTTTAATCTCTCTAAAACTTTTCTTCAAATTTTGATCCCTCTAAGTTTTCTAAAATTCATGTCGCAAGTTCCACCCCACTTTTTTCGTAACGTATTTATTGGTAGACATGCTATGCGAACTTTTGTCAAAAAGTAGGGCTTAAATGTGAAAACTGAAAATTTAAAGGACTAAAGTTCAAAAGAAATTTTTAGAGAGTGAAAATTTAAAGGATTAGGGCTTTGTTTAGATTGATGGAATGAAATGGAATAAAGGGGTATATAGTGGTATGGAGTGAGATTTCATTGTTTGAGTTCTTTAAAAATGAGTGGAATGCAGTGGTATATGATGATATTCATTCCATCATGTTCTCTCATTTTTTTTGCCCCGTTCAATTTGGGGTGTATGGGATGAATTAGAAACACTTCATAAAATATCCAAACAATAGAATGAAAGGCTCATTCTAGCATGGGAGAGCATGATAGGTCTCCCACCATGGGTAAGTTAGAGGGATTGTTTTTAGCCATTAGATGATGAAGCTCTATAGTTCTTATCATACACTAACAACACTGAATATTTTCTTAGTTTTTTTTCACTTTCTTTATCCTCTCTCATCTAGATGCATCATTGTTGAAGATCTGGGTTTTTCTCCTCTCTCCTCTACCCAACAAATCAGATTAATTTGCAGCAATTGGTGATAAAAAACCATCTAAAATTTTCATCTCAATCATATTGTGATATTTTTCCGGGTTGTTTTGCAACCCACAAAAGCATATCATCTAGTTCAATAAAGTTAAAACCTTACTCAAAAATCAAAATTAATAATTTTTATGATTTTCTTTAGAATATGTTTCATTTGTCGATTGTTGGATTTATATGTTTTCCAATTCATTCAGTGACACTAGATCCTTCTATTGTAGGAAGTTTATATTTTTCCTTTTCTGGTGGTGCATGGTTGTTGTTGTTTTGAGACTTTAGGTGTATTGTTTTTTCTGCTACTATGCAGCCTTGTCCTTGTGTATATTTTTCTTCTTCAATCGAGCATTTTTTATTCTCAAAAAAGTTTTTTTATTTTACAATTATTCTCAAAGAAGTTTTATTAAATACAATCTTTGATATTAAATAAATATACGCCACAGTTATTTTGAACCATTTTTGCATTTGCATATATCCTTCAATTTTCTGGATAAGAGATGAGAAAGATGTGCAGGGGCAAAGAGGTATATGAAATTAAAATGAATAACTCAAGGGATGTAGCAGAGATGAAAGAGATGAAGGAAGGAGAGAGAATTTAAATTTGTAAGATTGAGGGCTTGAGGGTGCATCGTAGATCTGTGGAACATCATCTATCTAACGGTTAAAATGACTTTCCCATGGTGGGAGACCTATATCACTCACCCACCCTAGACTGAGCCCCAATCCAAACATAGCCTAAAGTTCAACAAATTCAAACCTTTTTTTCTAAAAGCCATTAATAGTTGATGCATGTGAATTTTGCCTATAGCCCAAAAAGTAAAGTACTGGAGAATCTTACCCCAAACAAAAACCATTACATGATTGTTGCAACTTTCACAACGTAGTTTGAGTAACACACGAAAAGTAAAGGAATCCCAGCACAGCTAGTTAGCAAATGATTGTGAACTTTATAAAAATATCATCATATAGAATTGTCCTAATTTTTTACATAAACATGATGGAATTGTCCTATTTAGTACTAAGGAATTGTACGACCACTACAAAAAGAGAAAGTGAATTAAAAAAAAATTAGTTTGTCACTACCAAACATTAGTTACGAATTGTTTATCTAACTTTAGAAAATTAGGAAAGCCAATCCAAATTAGTTTCTTAATAAAATTTGCCACAAGTTTTGAATCATCTAGCAAGTGTATTAAACAAAGTTGGGGCCTTTGATGCAGACTCATGTTTCATAGTTATTGGTTCCATTTTGAAAAAAATCAACATAAATCCTTCAACATAAAGTAGTGGGGTACATAGTAGGAAAAACTCTGAGGGTTGCAACGTGCAACGGGATGGTTGAAAAGACTAATTATAAAAAGGAAAAAAACTATCACACAAGCAACCAAAAAGAAAATGGGACATCTCATTAGGATTTACATGCCTTTCATTCTTACTTATAATAATCATAATAAGCTAAGTTATAAACAAGTCAATATCAAATAATCTATATCTACTTTATGTCCACATCTTTGTCTACATATATAGATTTCCAAACATCTTTATGCTAAATCTAAACATGTCTATCATCATAGCATAATTATAACTATGCAAAAATATCATCATTTGGAGTTTGGAACCCAAAACTTAGAAATAACTATAGCCACTCATCAGATTTGGTGTGTTCTGGTGTCTGGTGTCAGACACCAGTACAATATCGACGTTTATAATTACATTAAATTGTGTCATTTTTTAAAATCATTATCGATGTCGACGTATCGGTATCAGCATATAAGTGTCCGTGCTATATAGATAACTATGATCATCAACAAATTTTACTTATTTCATGCAATTTGGATATAAATAAGAAAAAGAAATAGTTGAGGAGTTGAAAGATGCAAACAAAAACAGAAGCATCTTTGTATGAATTGTGGTGTGGGATTGGGTGTTTCCATGTTCCTCACAACTGTTGTTATGGGGCCTTAGCCAACCACCAGGCCCCCACACCCACACCACGCGGAGTCTGTAAACACACAGTCCCACCTTTTTACACCGATTTGGGATTGATTTTCTATATTAGTAAGCACAACATCATCACAGTGATTATGACATTTCATACAGGATTAATTTAAGCATAATAAGTTAACTCATGCCATGTGAATACTAATAAAATAAAATAATATATAAACTCTAGTTACTACTACACACACAGCAATAGTGTAAATAATAGAATGCTGTGTGTGAAGTAGTACACTAATTTACTAGTATTGTACAAAGTTTTATCATCATCATCTACTAGGATGATGTGGAAGAAGAAAGAAAGAAAGAAAGAAAGAAAGAAAGAAAGAAAGAAACCTCTCATATTGTAATCTTCACCATCCCTCTAAACCAGAAGGACACATGGAGTGAGTGAGTGAGTGAATCTAAACGATTAACTCCAAAATGATCTAAGAAATATTAATAATCATCATGATAATAATAATAATAATAATAATACTCAATAATGATCTTCTGTACAATTTGAAGAACATGATGATAATAAAACTAACCCCAACAAAGAAAGATGGGATTAATTTATTTACCTTGATGAAACAGGATTTAAGGCTCTAGCAAAGCCATTCATAGCACCATAACCCTTAGAACTAAATCCCAAACATCCAAGTAAACCTTGTCTGTAGGGTAAAAAAGTCTTTTTCCTCAACTCTTCAGCTTGAGCTCTGTTTGCTTTATAGTGCAACTCATGTGGTGAAGCTGGAACACGTCTCTTCCCAATACCATTCATAGGCTTACCTGTCATTTTCTTACTCCAAGAAGATGACCCATTTCTCTGACTGTTACAAGATTTCTCTTTTCTCATCTGGGGTTGAAGATTTTGATTATTAGAGTTTGATTTCTTATCTTTTATAGGAGAAAATGAAATAGTTGACCAGAATTTGTTGTTACTTCTTCCTTCACTTTTGCTTCTTAAAAAATCTTTCAAAAAAACCCATCTCTTAGAACTTCTTCCAGCTGAAGAAGATCTAGAAGATGAAGCTGAATCTGAAGGTGTTGTTATTATCTCTATTCTCTCTAAACCCATTTCATCAACCTTAACATTCTCCATTTCAGAACAACCATTAACATTGTTTTTCTCATCCTCAATCTCAGAACCTATAACAACGTTCTTGTTGTGTTCTTCCTCGTTCTCTGTCCATTCCAAATGTGTGTTGTTCCTTAAAGGAGACATAGATCTGGTTCTTCTTCTAACAGATTTATCTCTCAATCTCAGATCTCTACCACGAACAACAACAACACAATCATCATCATCATCTTCTTCTTCTTCTTCCTCCAGATCCAACAATGGAGCAAGAACCTGAGGCCGTTCAAGATGAGAAGAAAGCTTCATGGGTCGGATCTGACCGTTAAGAAACAACTCATCAGCAGAAGTCATTGAACCGGAAGAAGCTGAACCGGTGGATCCGAACCGGGCAGAAAACTCAAACTCATAACTTAACGGAACAACGTTAGAGTTAGTTGTTTGATGATGGTAAGAAGAAGAAGAAGAAGCGGTTATAGAAAAATGTAATGGACTCGCCGGAGCACTGTAGAAGTAACCGGAGGTGATAGGTCCACCGCCGCGACCTGGACTTGAAGGAGCACTGACGTATGGAGTTGAACAGTTACTATCTATGTCTTCTATGAAGGTTTCGCCATTGTTGAAGTTTGAAGGTTCTTCTGGATTTGGTTTTTTGGTAGAATTTTGAAGCTCCATTTTTGTTGTGAAAGAAAAAAAAGAAAGTGTGTGACACTGTAAGACCTGACTTCACATGTTGCAGAGTGCACACCAATATATAAATAAATGAATAATATTTTTATTTTATTTACTATATTTTAAAATGAAATTGCATTGAATTTCTTATTTGAGTGTGAGTATAGTGAATAGAGAAATAGCAGTAGTAGAAACTAAGACACTGTATACATCAATCAAAATAAATCTATGATTTTTACTGTCATTTTTTTTAAGG
Source organism: Trifolium repens (assembly GCA_030408175.1). NCBI lineage: Eukaryota > Viridiplantae > Streptophyta > Magnoliopsida > Fabales > Fabaceae > Trifolium > Trifolium repens. Next base: position 47,680,761 of record CP125836.1, on the reverse strand, counting down.
GAAAACAAGTTTTTGTCATTTTATTCATAATTTTTCATTAATAATATATTTGAATATAACCGGGTATATTCTCAAATACTTGAGGATTTACTTTGTCTATCTAGCTACTAAGTCAACTTCTTTTTTTTAAAGAAAATATTTATAGCATAATAGTATTATTTATAATAATAATATTTGTGTCAAAAAATATTTATAATAATATTGATAATCTCCTAACCAAAAAAGATAATAATATTGATAATCTTTTCTAAAGAAAATATTTATGGCATATTATTCATAGCAATATTGATGTAGGTTGGAATAATTTCGTATAAAAAATGGGATTTGCCCTTTTTTATTTAAAAAAAAATCGTAAAAAAAAAAATATCTAATCTATACTAATATATAAAGGGAATACAAATTTTTGGGATGACTTTTTTGTTATTTCTATTTTACCCTTAAAAAATAACTTCCACATAAAAATAGATTTTCAGTTGTTTTTAGTAAATAATATTTTATCTTTTTTCTTAACAACTAAGCACAATTTTCACATAAAAGTAGGTTTTCAATTTTTTTTTAGTAAAAAAAAATATTTTTTTTTCTTCTTAATAACTAACAAAAATAAAAGAGGTTACGTAGTTATCAATTAACTAAGTCCAATAAAAAAGGAGATTAAATAGTTATTTATATTTGCACAGTAGAGAATATCGATCACAAAGAATAAAGAAGAGAATATGATCACACAAACGGGCACGGAACGTGCCCGTTTGGCGGCTAGTACTATATATAAAGAGGATACAAATTTTTGGGATGACTTTTTCATTATTCCTATTTTAACCTTAAAAAATAACTTCCACATAAAAATAGATTTTCAGTTTTTTTAGTAAATAATATTTTTTTTCTTAATAACTAAACACAACTTCTACATAAAAAGTAGGTTTTCAGTTTTTTAATAGTAAAAAAAAAAAAAAATTCTTAATAACTAGCCACAAAAAAAAGATGTTACGTAGTTATCAATTAACTAAGTCCAATAAAATAGGAGATTAAGTAGTTATTTATATTTGCACAATAGAAAATATCGATCACAAAAAAAAAAATATATCGATCACACAAACGGGCACGTTCCTAACCAAAAAAGATAATAATATTGATAATCTTTTCTAAAGAAAATATTTATGGCATATTCTTCATAGCAATATTGATGTAGGTTGGAATAAGTTCGAATAAAAAATGGGATTCGCCCTTTTTTATTTACAAAAAAAAAAAAAATCGTAAAAAACACAAAATACATAGTTTTTTATTCCCTCCGTTTCTTTTTGTTTGTTGTTTGAGAAAAAATAGGCCAAATTAAGAAAGTGTATTTTTGTATTTCATTTTTCTATTATACCCTTTTTTTTGGATATATTATACTCTAATTTTAATCCACCAAAAAATTCCGATTTTTTTTGCACACACTTTCTCTTTTCAAAAAATTAAAACCACAAAAAAAAGATTATATGAAGAAGTTTAGTAAGAAAAAAAGATACAATAAAAAGATTATATGAAGAAGTTTGGTAAAAAAAAAGATAGAATAAAAAAATTATATAAAATTTAGTCAATAAAAAAAATTAGGAAGGAGGGTATAATAGACAACATATAACCTCAAATTATCAAAACAACAAACAATTTGAAACAAATTTATTTTTCTAAAACAACAAACAAAAAGGAACGGAGGGAGTATTTAGAAAACTCTACTCGTTTTAAAAATATTGACTTTAAGTACAATACAATTTTGCATTTTTTATAATGACATTTGTTCTGGTGAATAAATAAGGGGGTGATAAATAATTGGATCGTGTTTAAGAAATGAATAATTCTTTCATTATCAGAAGTGGTCAAAAATTGTGAACCTTTTACAATGAAGTATAAGCTTCTATTTATAGATTTCTACAAGTAGCAGTTGTCAAGGACCACGATCATGGACAACCCATGATCATGGCGGTTTCTTCCTCCTCCCCCGTTTCCACGTGGTGGTGATCATGGTGGTAGGGGGTGGTTACCTCCCTCCACGTATTGGTTTGTATGCTGAGTCTTCATGAGAGTAGTTATTTCTGGGGCGAGGGCGCCATCTGCGTGGCGTGTCGCCCTCGTCTTGCTTTCCCGCCAAGTTATCTATTTGAATTTAATGGGTTGGATAATTGAGCCATTTGCTCACTTGGGCCTATACCTTTATTTTTGGGCTTTACCCCAGTCCAACATTGATACATAATTTTCACTGTTGTTAACGATGATTAATCTATGTTGGAGAAAAATTTATAGAGCACATAAGGTTGATTCTTTTCTCCTTATCAAATTTTTTTATGCGCATAAGTCAAAAATTGAACTCTAATCGAGCGGACCAAATTTTTTACCACTTGAATCAATTCATTTTAGTTAATTTTGTATCATATGCAAAATATTTTTTTTTTTTAACAAGCCAAAATAGCTTAAATATATCAAATACCGTCTTAGAATTTAGTTCAAATATAACATTTTGAACTGGAGCATAGCATGATAATTGTTTACTTATTATATGATTTTAGTTCTTATAATTTTTTATTTTTAGTCTATAATAATATAAATTTGTAGAAATTGAATTCAAATAAAAAATAAATTACAAGGATGTACTCTTGTTGGAATTTTTTGGGAGATTCAGCAATAGATTGCATTATCATATTGATCAAAAACAAATACACAAATGAAGTTTTTTTTTTTTTTACACAAATACACAAATGAAGTTCTACACTACATAATCCAAAATCTTGCGACATTGGGTTTAGATGTTGCTTTGATACTAGTGTTGAGACTTTCGATAGGCACGACAACAAAAATTGTACTCACGGGGTACCTGCCTTGACTTTGACGAGGAAAACTAGAATTGGCCGAATTTAAATTTGGATTTTTTCCAATTTCAAATGGCAGGGCGCGTGGTGCGTAATCAAAGACATTGGTACCTCCACCCGGAACTCGTCGACAAAGTTGTCCTGCTTGTAGCAAAATTATATTTTTACCTTTCTTAACTTAAAAAATTCCTAAACAAACTCTTAAATCATATTGATTTGTTTGTTATTTTTAAGGTGAGTCTTAAATCCCCCATTTTCTCAAAAAAAAAAAATTTTAAATAATATTGTTGAAATCATCTAGTTTCGAATTTTTAATTTCTTTTTTTAATAAAATAGTATTTCCTCCGTCCCAAAATTTTGGTCATTTTAGAGTTTTGCACCAAAATTAAGAAATTTTATAAATATAGATAAGTTAAGTCTTTTTTACCCTAACTTTTTTACAAAAGAGAAAATTTATTTAATTAATGTTTTAGTTTTTAGTAAGGATACAAATTGTTTGTACAAAAAAAAAGGATACAAATTGTAAAGTATCAATAATTGTATATTGATTTTTTAAAAGGACTAAAATTTAAGACAAAACTAAAAAACTAAAATGACCAAAGATTTGGAATGGAGATAGTACAAAATGTAGTACAAATTCATACAAATATGCTACATGATGGAAATACCCAAATCCAATTGAATATTGGGTTGAAGTTCTATTTTTTTCCCCTAATGGGGATCGAGGCTGATGTTTGAATACTCGAACCCTTTTAGGTTTGGGGACGGGAAGATAAAATTTTGTTTCCGCCTTACCTCGTTGTCATGCCCACTTTCGAGAAGCCCAAAAATTGAGTTGGATTATCTTATTGGATTAAGAGTTATCACAAATGAATTTTGTAACGACCCAATTTTATTAATTGTTTATTTATACGTGATTATTATATTTATTTATTTATGTGTGTTTATTAACTTGTGTTGAATTGTATTATTATTATTATTATTATTTAGTTAAGTTACTAGATATAATTATGCATGTTATTTAGTCATAGGAGTTAATTGGTTTGAATAGAGTTATTGGGCTTTGGTATTGGGCCTAGGTTAAGTTAGTAAGGGTGTTTTGGTAATTGATGAGTGGTAACCTAGTTATAAAAGGGGAAAATTAGAGAGAGAAGTTCATTTGTCATAAATTTTGGTGGAGGAAGAAAGAGAAATGAGAGAAAGGAGGTAGAGAGAAAGTGTAGAAGAACCAAGCTTGAAGATGTAGAAGGGAGTCAAAGTGTAGAGCTTAGAGATTTAAAGCTTCAATCTAAGGTATGAGGTTAGATAATATAATTAGAGTGAGCATAGAGAGGGGAGAATGTCTATTTCTCCATTCCCAAACTCTCTACACTCTTTTCTTTTGGGTGAGTGTTTTCATTGAATAAAAATGATATCTTTGCATGATTTAATGATTATTGAGTTTATTGCAATATGAAATATGAATTTTGGGATAATAAATGGGAATGTGTAGATGTTTGCAAGGAATTTATGTGTTGATATGAGTTTTTGAAATGTTATGCAAAAATCTATGGATTCTCGTCTTTTGATGTTTGATCATGTTTTAGTCTGTACTTTCATGTTGTATTTGGTTATAAACACTTAAAGTTGGAACCTTTAATCTTTGAAAGCAAGAAAAATGATATTTTTATGGGTTGTGGCATGAAACCCACGAGCAGGGGTGAATTCTGGGCATGTTCGCGCACGCGAGGACCCTGTTTCGCGCACGCTAAATTGGCAGAGAGTACATCTCTTGTCAGTTGTGTTCTTCGCGCACGCTACTTGAGTTTTCGCGCACGCTAGACAATATAGCGCACGCGAGACATAATTTCGCCTGCGCGAAATGTCAACACTTCCAACCCATATATTTGACTTTTCTCTCCTTTTTGACCTTGGCTTGTAACATGTCTTAATTATGGTCTTTTGATTATAGAATGACATGATAGATTATATACGAATGATTTATTGAAGATAACATGATTGAGTGCTTAAGCTAGTATTGAATCATGAATGAGTAATTGTGATAATGTTTTTATTGAATATGTATGCTTGATTACTTTTGAGATTTATTGAATATGATTTAATCAATGGGATGATATATCTTCAATTAATTTATTGAGATATGTTTGTGTGTGATATCCTTATAGGATGAGATGATTAAATTATATGATTGGTAATCTAGCATACATGCATCATTTGGTATGATGAGCAGATACTTTAGAGGGGATCCTAAAGTATGACAGATATCTTAGTAGCCGCGGGACTAAGATATATTTGGAATAAGTTTTCCAATAACTATGAGGTACCACATGCACTTAGTAATATTACTAGGATGCATTGCATGAATGTGGCATTAGATTGCATTAGGAGATGAAGGTGAATAATTATATGGTAATTGTCATTATTGTGCATCCTTGATCTTTTGTGATTAAATGTGATACTTGGCATTGACTGTTAATCTTTAACAAACGATTATGTGTATTATGAGATGTGTAATAATGATTGATAATTGATGATGATGTATATGTATTTGTCAATTGATTTGAGAATGTAATATTGTTATGATGCAATGTATTTTACGATTATAAAATATGAATGATATGAGATTGATATCTGTTATTGACTGAGTTGCTAGACATGAGCATGTCATGTCCTAAGTATTAAGTGTCCTTGTACTTAGATTCTTTTTATGGTTATATTATCTAACCCTCTGTTTTGTGTATGTGCTGGATTTGGGATCCAGGTTCTCAGGTTATGTTTGTGACCGAGTCGACGGTGAAGCTCCGCTCTGATCATGACACGGGGTTGGGATCATTTCTATATTGTGTATTTAGAGTCTTGTTTCTTATTTCTAATGTATATAAAGATGTATTTCCTAGAAATTTATCTTGTACAATAATTGTTTTACTAATTAAGTTATTAGTAAGCTTTTATGTGTACGATGTAATACTCGAACCAAACCTTTTATAAATCAAATTTTATTTCCGTTGCGTATTCTCGAGTAATATTTTATAAATGCATATTTTATATAATTATGGGTTTGAGTGTTACAAATTTAAACTAGACATGGCAATAAAATCCATATCCGCGGGTACCCACCCAAACCATACCCGCTTTGACGGGGAAAACCCGAGTTGACTGGGTTTGGGTTTGAGTTTGGGTTTGGGTTTTCCCCGATTTCAAAAGATGGGGTTGGGGTGGGTAATGGGGACATTGATACCCACCCCGAACCCGAACTCGCCCCGCATATATTAAAATTAGATTTTTACCTCTTTTAAATTAGAAAATCTTTAAACAATTTCTTAAATTACATTTATCTATTTATTTTTTATCTTTAATTTGAGTATTAAACAAACTATTTTCTCTATTTCTTTTCTTCATTTAATAAAATATCGTTGAAACAAAATAATTTTGGACTTTTGACTTCTTTTATTTAATAAAATAATACTAAAATACAATCCAAATTCATGTAGAAAAAGACGTAACGGGGATACCCGAACCCCGTTGGGATACCCGATCCCCGTTGGGTTTGGGGTTATACTTTTTATCCCTGCTCAGAATTGGGATGAGTTTGGGGAAATCCGAACTATATAGGTTTGAGTTTAGGGAGAGCAAAACCCGTCCCCGCCCCGCCCTATTGCCATGCCTAATTTAAACACTATATATTCACCTAAAATTTTAGTGTAATTTTATTTTGACAACTAAAAAGTTGTCCGACAATTACAAAATATGGGGGCCGCCACCTTTTTACTATTTTTTATTATTTTTATACTACATCGGTTTGCATGCATAGATAGAAAATATCAGTGGTGAACAACTATTTTAGATGTTCAAATAACACCACAATTTTAAGACATTATGCAGATGAGCCATTTTACACATATATCTTCATAGATATCTACTTTTTCATTCAATGTTACACTTTTAAGTTTTAGCTAATAGTTAACACATCAACTAGACTAAAACAAAAAAAATGATTAATTATGAATTAAAATCACATATATATAACAAAGAGGAGTGATAATAATACTTTATGTGTGACATATTTTTAAACCAATTAAAAATAAATTAAATAGAGTATTTTTAAATAATCTTATATAATAAATATGACACTCATATAGTCGATCTCATACATGAAATTGTGACAAAAGACACATAATAAAATTTTGCTACATTGTTGTGGAATTTCTAAATGATATTACGAACTTGCCCTTTACTTTGTCCTTTTATAACATAGATTGCCAGCTATGAAGCCCCGATACTCAAAAAATGGTGACGAATCGTGTCCGATACGTCCTCGATACCGATACTCTTTCGATACGTCCCGATACTCGTATCGGAAGAGTATCGATTAAATCATTATTTTTAAATTAAAAATAATACCCGATACACGTGTCCGATACGTCCCGATACACGTATCAGAAAAGTATCGGTTATATCATTATTTTTAAATAAACAAATGATATCTGATATGTGTCCGATACAAAGATTATTTTTTGGATAATATTTGTGATTTTGTTTGGATAGTTTTAATGGTGTTCTTTTTGTATAATATACTACAATAAGACGTATAGCTTAAGATGTATCTGTAATCATTATGTTCTGGGGACTAACTTAAGATGTTCTCATGTATCAGACCTTGGGAGTTTCCAGTATTAATTGACTTTGAGTTATTATGATTCTCCTGTATCAGACATGCTTGTTTGTATCTTTAGCACTTCTTGTGTTTTTCCTTTGTCAATATAATTTTTTACTTTTCAAAAAAAAAAAAAAAAACTATGGTATCCTACTATATACTGTAATAGGTAGTTAAGCGTTTGAACTTGTCCCAAAATTTTAGTATAAGAATAGATGTTTTCTGCTTTTAATTATTAATATTATTGATTTTATGTATGTTTATATATTGTGTATTTATATATTTAATTTTAACTTTAATTTTTAAATAACGTATCGCGGCAGTATCGGATTTGAAATTTTAAAAATTTTCACGTATCGGCGTATCGGTATCGTATCGTATCCGTATCGTGTCCCGTATCGGGGCTTCATAGATTGCCAGTCATTACTCTTTCCTACTTTTTCTAGCTTAACTAATTTTTAATTTCCATTCCTAGACAAACCAAAATTGTACTTTGGGAAAACCAAATTATAAGTTGAGTCGGTTGGATGGGCAACTACGTGAGGCATTCCATCCACTTTATGCTTGCTTCTTTGGATCCGTTTAGCTTGGACTCATTGTAGAATTGGTCTATAATGGACCAATTTTTTTTCCACCTTAGATCTGACCATCCACCCATTCTTATCATAGTCCATCTGCACCAAAATTAACCCATCTATTTCTCTCTCATTCGTTCAGTTGCTTTCTCTTTCAAAGTTGTTTGCTTTTCTCTCCATTACTGCATCTCCATGTCTTAGAAACACCATTTGCAAGCCTGAAGCAAGTTCCATGTCTTCTTTTTCTAGTGAGATACTTCAAAAGCCAAATAAAATCCTACCATTACCACCAAACAAGTAACCTAAAACAAAAAACAAAAGCCACAAAAAATAGATGAAAACCCTCTTGAGCCATGGAACCTTCAATTTGTAACTTGCCTTGTGACTAATGAGTTGAATCCAAACACCATAGTCACTAATAACATCACACCTATGATTAAGAATTCAAAGTATGTGTTTGTTTTTCAATATTATTTCATCTAATTTAGTTTTTTATTTGATTAGTTAATTTAAGACTTCTAAACTCTTTGTACTAAGATCACACCTTTGTCCGGTAGTAATTTTGAAATCCAACAAGTTTTTAAGAGTGAAGACAACAAGTTTTTGAGAGAGAGAGAGGAAGGATGAAGAAGATAAAGTTGATAAAATAGCTAGATTTAGTGTTTCTAGACCATGATAAGATTTTGTGAAATGATATAATCTAACGGTGGAAAATAAAGGTCCATTTTGGACCAATTGTTTCATGGGTCCATTTTATACTGAACCTGCTTCTTTATGTATCTTTCTCACCCTTTTGTGATTTTTCATATACACAGGTGTTTGATGATCAATGTGTTAAGTTATTGTTTTGGAATTCCTTTCTTAACTGCATGCATGAATGTAGTCTTTTGAATATTATATATTAGTAAAATTTGACGTTTTTGAATTTATTAAAAATTAAATATTTAGTTTATATTATAAATTAAAGTATCGTTTGGTCTTACTTTTTTAGATCTTAAAAGCTATCTGAAAACTAAAAGTGGAATAATAGCATTTAGAAAAAAGTTATAGCTGATTGATGATATTTTTTTTCTTAATTTCAAAAATCTTTTATCTATATATTTTACTTATTAAAATTAAACAACTTTTTTTTTTATCAGAATCTTTTTGAAAATTTGTTTAACTTAACTTCTCTTTTTATTGAGTAAAAAAATCAAAATAAATTAGGACAAACGGTACATAAGATAAGGAGTGCCAAATTTAACTTTTAAATTGATTAAATATATCATTTTTACAATAAATTTAATAGGTTAATTTTTATGATATAGTATGAGATTAAATGAAATAGCTACAAGAGTTTACCTATATTATCCGCCTAAAAAGTCAATGAAAATTACACTATTTTGATGGATATTTACTTGTTTTTGACAAATGAAAAACAAAGTTTTTGTTTTTACATGTAGGAGAAGATAAGAACCTTAAATTAGTGACAAGGACCACTGCCCTACCTATAAACTAATCTCTAGGTAAAGCTAAATTCTAATGATCATTTGGACATTAATTTTAATTATTTTATTTTAAACCCTTATCTACAATATTTAAGGAAATATGAGAAGGGGTTTAATAACATTGTAGTCATTAGTTGAATTTTTTAAAAATATATTTAGACTACACAATTTTGTAATCAAAATTATGAATTAGAGTAATATTTTTTATAAGTATTGGAAAAATCATCTTGATGTTATTAAGATTTGAGCTAAAGATGAATGTTAATTTTAAATGTTTTTTCTTCTACCAGTATTCGAACATTAGTGTGGAGTCTAACCCCTTTTAAAAGATCAATCCCCGTTGGTATAAACTACACACACAATCATAGCATTTTTTGATTTTGAGATTTTATTCATTTATTTTAACTTATAGATAAATGAATATCTGGCAAGCATATGGGGTAAGTCATGCTGAAGTGATATGTGTGTTATTGTCCGCATGATGATGAGGTAGCATGTGATCCACTTGCTACATGTGCGTTAACTTGGTCAAATTCAGTGAGAGTCACCCTTTTACAAAATGAACTAAAGTTATGGGCCAAAAATATAATTTTAAAAGTTAAGAGATCAAAATTACAAATTTGTGAAAATTATGGAGTTTTTTTTTGACAATATTATGGAGTTAAAAGTTCAATCTAGTCTAAATATTTTCATCCACTTCAAATAAAATTATCGTAAAATAGTGTAAAAGAATAATTGAAATAAATGAATTAAAGAATAAGCTAGGGTGAGACCTACTTTGCCGTTTTGATAATTTGGAGGTATTTACTCGAAAACCAATACAAACAGACCACATAAGTAAATTTGCATGTTATACTTACAACTAACTTGTAATTAGTTTTTACTTAATACAATATATACAATATATGACTTTTTCTCATCGATTATCGAGTAAAATTCATAAATTATTAAAAAGTTAAAAGTTTGATATTTCCTCGGCAAAATTAACAAAAACTTACAATCTTACTTAACATCTGGTCATCCACTGTTTTTCTTTTGGTATAATCAACATCCACTATGTTAAAAAGTCTCACATCGGATATGAGATGGTCTTGACAAATGTTTATAAACAAGTGGTAGTCCTCACCTTACAAGCCGGTTTTGAGGATGAGTTAAGCTCATACTTATTTCTTAATAATTTCCAACATGGTATCAGAGCCATGGTATCCACCTTGAAACACAATTCTGCTGCAACTTTTTCCGAGAAAAATTAACTCTCGGTTATTCTTCGCTTTACCTTTTTTTCTTCATATAAACCCTAGTCGTCATTAGGATTTTTTTTTAATTTTCTTTCACCTTTATGATTCTCGTTTATTGTCTTTGTTTTCTATTCTAGCTTTATTCATACGTTACCCTGACATGCAGTCTCTCTTGGTTGTTTTGGTGGTCTAATTCCCCGTTTGTGATATCTTTCGCGGTTCCCGTTTGTGATACTTTAATCCGCAGTTCCCGTTTGTGATGCTTTAATCCACGGGCTTCCCGTTTGTGATGCTTTAATCCGTGGGTACCGTTTGTGATGTTTTAATCCGCGGGCTTCCTGTTTGTGATGCTTTAATTCGCGGGCTCCGTTTGTGATACTTTATCCGCGGATATTTTTACATAATTTGATACGGATTCATTGCTTCGGTCGCTGCTCTACTACTTCTTTGTAAGCTTTAGCGTGAGGGGGAGTGTTAGAATATGAAAATATCTTTTAAGATCTGCATTACTTTTATATTTTAGTTTGTTTAGAAAATATCTCAATAATTAGGTTTGTTTATTCTAAGCTCTAATTAAGGGATTTAGTTTAGATTTAAATATATTCACTTGGTTATAAATATCAAGGTAGTATCGTACTATTTCGTATGTAAATATTCTATTTAGTTCATTCATCATTAATATTTCTATTTCTTATTATTTTCCCTTATTCTTTCACCTAAAAACCACAAACTTCAACATAGTATCAGAGTCTCTCTATAAGATCTATAAGACTACCCGTTATTTGGGTCACCCATTATTGTTCGATCCACGTTCCAGCTTGTTCAATTCTGGATGTGGGGAGGGTGTGTTAAAAAGTCTCACATCGGATATGAGATGACCTTGACAAATGTTTATAAGCAAGTGATAGTCCTCACCTTACAAGCCGGTTTTGTGAGGATCAATTAGGCTCATACTTATTTCTTAATAATTTCCAACACACTATTTTTTTTTTGGTTTACACCACCAGTTTAGTCTAGTTCGAGGGTCAGTTCTGGCATCAAGTGGTTCCAGCCCCCTCCCGATCGCAGTTGCGGGGGATCGAACCGTGGTCCTCCCTACCAAGTTCAGCGTCAATCACCACTGAACCAACTAACGATGGGTAACACACTATTTTAAAAATAAAAATAAAAATACATTCTTTTAAAGAAAAAAACTATTGGAAAAATAAAATAAACAAACATTTTTTAAATCAAGTCATTGAGCTATGGTGATTAATGAACTTCACTAAAGGATAAATTTCGGAGAATTCAAGTTCAATTTTTGAATTGAACAATTTATTGATCAGACTTTATTTATCTCACAGTCGAACTTTAAATATTAAAGTTAAAATAAAATAAAAAGGTGAAATAATTTTTTGTTAAAATAAAAAGTAAATGGAGAAAGCTTACTGGGAAAAGTAAAAACATCCAATTATGTTAGCATGAGCAGAGCACCCTTTTATTTATTAAAAAATAAATAAACAAACAAACATTGGAGAACGTTAAATTGAAAGAAAAAAAAAAGAAAAGGCGCAGGTGTAAGTATTTGCATAGGATCCTTCACAGCTAATACGAGTATATTCTTCTAAAATGGTACCCACTCTTTTTTTTTGTTCAAAATGGTACTCATCTAGAACTAAAAAAATCATTAAATCGTAATTAAAGAGGAATGCTAATCCACATTAGCAACATTCAGGATGTATTTAATAATTTTTTAATTATATTTTGTTAACATACACCTTCTTAAAATTAAATGGATGTATTATAGCCAATGGCTATAGAAGTTGCTAATTTATTTCTCACTTATTTTTTAAAAAGAGTGGTTTAACCGCATACACCTCAAAATATATTTGACTACATTTTAGTTATAATTTGCTAATACACATCTTTTATAAAATAAGTGTGTATGTGATAGCAAAACCCATAGTTAAATTATGAATGCTATTATAAAATTAAAACATTGCTTCAAAAAATAAATGTAACAAAACATACTACTCCTTTGGTCTTATTTATAAGCAAAAATTGTTTTTAGGTTCATTTAATAACTAATGTATTTAGCTTAAATATAAACTAAATACATTCCTTCTTCAATAAACTTAAAAAATAACTTTTCCTTATAAATAAGACCGAAGAAAGTACTAATCAATAATAAAACATCAGAGTCTCTTTTCAATTTGGTGGATGGTAAATGAAATAGGACTGATGTATTAATTTAGACATTAGTACTTGATCAAAGTTTTTTGCATTGGGAAGAAAAAGCATATCTACCGGCGCATCAAAGTCTGACGATTGATTTGGAGTGCACATCAGCATGTGTACTTTTTTCTTACCACTACTAATTTAAGTTTGGCTTAATTATAGTTTCCATCCCCCTTTTCAACTTTTTGCAGTTTTGGCCCCCATATTTTAAAACTCGACAGTTTTGGTCCCCTTATCATAATTTTTAACTATAAATTGACAATACGATATGATTTAAATGACATGGTATATGATTCGATGATGAAAAAATACCAACATCGATGTAATTGTAAGAAAAATCTTTCATAAAGTTCATTTAAAACATGTTGTATCATCATATTTTAGACAAAATATATGTTAGGGGGACCAAAACTGTCGAATTTTAAAATAAGGGGACCAAAACTGCAAAAATTTGAAAATAGGGAGACCAAAACTGCGATTAAGCCTTTAAGTTTATTTAAGAGAAATACCTTAAACATAATTTTAAATAAAAAATATTTCGACTTTTTAACAAAAATTAAAAGGAGAATGATTAAATAATGTGTGTGCTAAAATATTTTGATTTAGAATTTTGCTCATAAAATTTTATTTGTCACAGCAATGTAAAAAAATTATATGATGCTGTAGTTCAAATTCATCAATGTAAGCTAAAATACAATTGCTTCATTTTTTATTTTGTTTTAAGAAATTATTCTGATTTTTGTTACTGTCTTATCAATTATTTAGATTTACATTAATAGAGAAATACAATGTTTATTTTTAAAAGCAAAATCAGATGCCTCTTTGTTAGTTCATATGCCCTAGACCATTAGTCACCACAACATGGAGCATATGTGACAACAATACTTGAATTAGAAACTAAATCAAGTTTCTAGAGTAGTTCACATTTTTGTCATTTTGATCACTTGTTGGTAAGCATTCAAAATGTTTTGTGCAACAAACTTTCATAAGTCATGATGATATTGCCGTCAGACAAATAAGTAGACACTCCGATATATTCGGATTTGGTTTGAGTGCAATGTAATTTACTTGGAGCTCAGATTACATCTTGATTGCCCAATTAAAATTAAAATTACGAGTTTAAAATTTAGACCATCCGATAATTTTGATGATACAAACGTGCTTAAGTACATGCAATACACAGATGCAATACACAGATCCATTCAACTTGAAACAGTCTAATATTTTCTTTTGTACTTAATTTGTGGGGAGATGAATAAGTGATTGTCATGACATGGATATATTTTGGCCACAAGGCGCAAAGTTGATACCAGATTTGCTCAATGAAAGAAGGTCTAAAAGAAAGACTTGAAATAAGGATGAAAGCACATGCTATGTTCTACTAGATTTGTTTTGACATGTGATGTTGGTTGACAATGCAGATCAAACAATTAATTATTCAGTTGACCAAAAAATATCATGTATTTTTTTTTCCATATAGACTTTACATAGAATATTGTAGCAGTAACACAAAAATGGACATTGAACACAACATTGTCACCGAGACATTGACACTGATAATAATCTGAAAAAATGGAAGAACTGAATTTAACCAACACAGATATGCCTTCAATATTAAATGTTGGTGCTAACACGAGTTTTCTTTTGTTGGTTGGGCGGAAAAACAGAAATCTTAATTAGAGGCAACACATAATGGTTGAGGACCAAGGGATTAAACAAGCCACAAATCACAAACCAATTCATCTATCAAATATGTTACTATGTCAAACTCAAGTTCTAAGCCATTTTCAGAAACTTCAATATCATAGTCAAGCCATCTACCTAATGGAGTACTCATGTCCTTGCTAATAATCTCATCCATCACTACCTCTTCTTCCATGCTTCTAAACTCCAACATATCCTTATACACTTCTTCTGCTAACCACATCTTCCTCATAGTAACTGATTCCACCCATCTAGGCCATGCTTTGCACCTTGTAGTAAAAACTTGTCTACATCTTAATTCTAAGCACTCTCTTACACAATCAAATATAGCTTTCCTTTCAAGCTTAGAGTACTCTTCATAGATTTCTACACCTGTTTTTTTATTCTCCAGAAGGTCAAAGAGAGTTGGCATTATTATATTGTTTGTCTCACCCAATACTAATTCTTCTTCTATCAATTCTGCATTGCTAAGTATATCCTTTACATAGTCAAGTTCCATCATCCTTGATGATATTGTAGAGCTTTTCTCAGACCAATTCTTCTTGTAGTTAGCTGATATAGATTCATTTATTTGAGAACTAAGTATTTCTTCATCTTGCATGGAAGAATAAACGGCGCTGCCTCCTAATAAAACAAAATTCTAACAGTTACTTTAATAATCTAAACTTGGTGAATAACTTTTTTCTCTAGCATGTCTTAAGGATATTCAAAACCATGGAATATTGCAATTATAAATTATATAAGAAAGTGAAAGTTGCTAGAGATTAAAATATGCTCATCAGAAGTGTAAAGAAAATCAAGATTAAAACAATACCATGTGTGCTATCTTTACAATCCAAGTAAGTTTTACTGATGAAATGATTTTCAAATGTAGTAAGAGTTCTTGTATGCTGATAACATGAACCATTTCCACTTTCACTATTGCTGCTACACCTCGAATCTTCGGTTGGTTGTGACATCTACACAAGTGAAGAATGGTTGGTTAATTAGTAAAAACATAACGAGTGTCCTCATTCGCTTGACATATAGTTGTCAAGGATAATATGTTTGACGTATCAAAACCAAACGAGAATATACATACATATATGCGCACTTACATAATATACTACGTTTAATTTAATGCTTAAAAATCAAAATAAAATCTATAACAAATGAAAATGAGTATATGATATTATAAAAGAAGTGAGAGAGAGACCTGAAATTGCTGATTCATGTTAAGCATCATATTATCACTTGAAGAACAAAAATTGCCATCCATGATGTCCAATTTATCACTAAGCAGGTTCAGGTGAAAGCTATTGTCATGTTCCCTTGATGAGTTGCATACCATGCTGTCAAATCTGTCTTCCGAAATAGATTTAAAACCAACAGAACACCCTTCTGTTTCCAAGGTACATTGAGGTGGATTAATGTGAGATAACATGAGACTTAATTCATCAACATCTATTACATTTAACCTGGTAGGAGATGATGATAATTTTTCAGGATAAACCTTAATTTTTCGCGACTTAGACATTTTTTTCCTTAATGGAGATGTAAATGTAAATGAAATGACATCCTTGCTTTCTTCCATGCTAAATGTATCCTGGTAAGGACTTTCATCAATTGTAACATTACACTTTATGGACCTTCTTTCATAAGTATTAACTGTGTTATCAGAACATCGTGCGTCATTTTGATCATACCTCTTCTTTTGGGAAGAACTCTTTCTTTTTGATACCGAAAAATCCTTTTGCTTATCAGTTACTCTTGTGCTTGACCTTTTGGATTCAATGTTGGAATTAACAGCACATTTATTTGTTGCGTTCCTAGCTCGAGTAGAACTTCCTGACGAATGGGTTTGTGTTGCCTTAATAGTGTCCACTTTTGAAGTTAATTTACCTTTGTTGGTCACACCATTCTGCCTAAGAACATTGCTGTTTTCGCCATGACAATTTATCTGCTTCATGTATCTCCTATTTCCATTCAAATTCAACGTATCCCTACTTTGAACATTGGTTTTGGACGATGTTACAAGCAAACCAGATTTTCCTTTACCTCGGCGTGAATTATTATTTTCTGAATCTCTTGAACCGATGGTGGTTGGACTAGACTTATATAACTTGCTGCTCCTAGCACTAGGTTTTCCATTCACACTGAACTTTGATCCGTGCGGCGCCCCTTTCAATTTCTCTTGCAAATCAAGAGTCCTCAAGGGAACAGATAAAGAACCAACTGAAGACATTCTGTTCCTCATATATGATCGGCGACTTGCCTCAATGATCTTATCATCTTCCCCCTTTATATATGATGATGCATTCTTAGATTGCATATAACCATGACATTTGATAGGAGACACAAGTTTATTGCAAGTAACTGAAATAGATTTAGCAGACCTTGGATGCAAAGTTTCATTTTGACATTTATTCATTGTCGTCGATGATTCAATGGCACGCGAAAAAGACTTGTTCGACTTAAGTGTTGTGTTTGTGGAATCTACATTGCAATAGTGAGCCATCGAATGATGATTAATCTCATGAAACTGAGAATATTCAAGAGAAACAGTTGGAACTTCAGGAAGTGAATCCAAACCCATGAGTCTGGCTACTAGCCCTAGGGATTTATTAGTCCCACATTCTTCATCACTATTAATTGATAAGGCAAAGTTAAAATCACTACTTGCAATATTAGTAGTATTTTCTCCATTCTCATCTATCTTTATCTGAAACAATTGTAATAACAAAAATAAATTAATAATAGTAAGTAATAAAAGGAGTAAACCATCAACTTCGTCCTTGACTAAATTTGTAGAGTGCTGTCAAATGAATATTTTAAAAAGATATCCGCCGACTATGTCAAATTTTATTCATATTAGTCTTTTTTTAAAGTATTCTAGGGACTAAGTTGATGGTAAGTGGTGGATAAACTTAGGGATCAAATTGAGAGTAAACTGATAAAATGTATGGACCTCAATCGATAATAAACAATTAAATATAAGGATTAATTAACTTGATAGCTTAATAGAGCCAATAATCTCAAGTAAAATATCCTATAAAAGGCAGAGACTAATTTGGTGGTTTATTTGTAATAAGTAACAAAGAAAAAGAGTTACAAAAAACTAAGAAACCAAGAAAGGTTGAAAAAAATTCACACTATACTGCTGCTGACCTGTGGCATTGGCATGATTTTCATGTTTTCCTTTGCTTGATTTGAAACATCTACAAATAATGTAGCAAAAATATTAAGAATAGAAACATCATAGTCATTAGAGATACAATATATGCAAATAAAATACTACAAATAATTAATTACCAGGTAACTTAGGAATGTGACAAAATCGCTTCTTTTGAGATTTGTCATTCCAATCAAAGAAGCTAAGGAAACTTCCCTTGGAATGTCTTTTCTTCATTATCATCAACAAAGAAAAGAAAAAGAGTGTTTTTGACAGTTATTTTCTTTCAAGAACCAAAACATGGGTGTGTTGGAGATAGAGGAAATTAAAATGGGTAACTTGAAATTTGCAAACAGAATGTTTATCATCTTAGGCAACATGAATGAGTGTTTCAATCTTGAACGTATCAAAAACCAGAATTTTTGTTTTCTGTGATTCTTAAATGAGTTAGTTTCATTTCATTTGTCTCCAAGAAGAAGAAGAAGGAAAGAGTGAGTAAAATGGTTTGCGTAGAAAACAGTCAAAATTTGGAAAGAGTAAAAAGGAAGAAAAGTCTGCAAATGCCAACACTTACAAAAATGTGTGTCTCCTCATGAGTGGGGCCTACATTAAATCACAAGATTAAGGACATTCAGTAGAGGAATAAATAGTTTTTTTTTATATATATATTTTTTGTAATGAATACTTATGATTAATTGAGGTTGTCTATACTATACTTACCAAAATAAAATAAAATTGGGATTGTCTATTAAAATCAAACATTTCATATTGACGCAGACATGCATGATGCAGTTATATTGTGCAATCTTTTTTATCTATTTATGTCTCTCAAGATGTAAAAATGGTTGTATGGGGGTATACTATACATAAGATTATTTTCCATATTTATAAAAAAAAATACATGAAATAAAACAAGTGACAACTATTAATCAAACTGGACTAAATAAAAAAAAAATCAAACTATGTCCTGTGAGCTTAGCTCAGTTGGTGGGACATTACCAATGTTCGAACCCCGGTCATTTCACTTATCCACCTTATGGGTGAAATTTCTAACCACTAGGCTATAACCAAAAAAAAAATATCAAACTATTAATCAATAGATTTTAGCCCATTTCGTAAAGAACAGTGCCAGTGCTCTCAATTAAAATAATTTTCCTCAAAGGACACTCCACTTTATTGGTGCCCTAATGCCCTTACATATAGAAATAAATGCATGCATTTGTTCCAGCAAAAGTGAAAGGGACTTCAATGACAATACGTACGCGATGTTCAATCAATATACTTATCAGTTATCAGAATTGGCCTCAGTAGATTTTATGGTGGATTTCTGAGGTACACAGTAAGAAGTTTTATGGAACTGACATTGGTAGATACTAGATGCATTAATAGGAATCGTGCTATTAAATTCAGAAATTAAAAATATTAAATGTAGTTCCTACGTGCACCCCTTTCCCATATTAACTAAGAAAATATTTTTAGTTCTGATAAATTAGTAGTTCCTGTGGACCTGTAGAAGGAAACAGTGTTGACTTCAAAGAGGAAGATGCCCACAGCAATGTGATCAAGAAAGAATCTATAGGTGCCAATTACAAAATATTGGATGATCAATTTTTATTTTTGTATATACCAGGGTGGAATACTTCTAGTGCCTCAAAATTAGATCTGAAAAATAGGATGATCTAGAGAGATAATATTCTGACTTTTCAACGGGGTACAACATAACGATGAAATAAAAAGGTCTGCTGAGATGCTGTTTGGAACTGCAGCAGGAATGTTGTCGCCACACAATATGAATGAAGCTACCAATTGGAGCTTCGCAATGGACGCACATTTAATTACTTGCAAATGCCAAACACAAGTTGAATGGGTTAGAGCACATCAGATTTGATACCGAAGCAACTCACGATGCAGTCTTAAGACAATTATCACAAGGGCTGGAGCCATTCTTGCAAGACTTTCTATTGAAAGATTCTCCGAAGTGTTTGAGTAAGGTTTGTCTCCGGCATTCATCCTAAACATTCAAACCAGATAAAATTCAATATTTTGTGGATAAAAGTCTTTCTGCATCAGGGGTTCGATTTACACAATAAATATGGGTGAAAAAGTTGTGGACAAATTTTATCAATTTTCAAGAGTATTGGACTGACTGTATGTGTGTGTGCGTGTGAGAGAGAGATGTTGAAATGTAAGGGAACTTCCTTACCTTTAATTCACAGTACTGTTGCATCATTTTGGCTTGAGCCATTGCTGTCTTAAAACTGTCCTTTTTATATACTTGGCCGTTTCTTATCATGCATACTACTCTACTAAAATCTTTCTTCTGGTATAGAGCAATGCATACAGCGGGAAGATTATCTCTTCCAGCCCTTCCTGATTCTTGATAATAGCTTTCGATTGATTTTGACATTGTATTGTGGATGACAAATCGCTGAAAGCACACAACAGGAACACGATAATTTGAGTAACAAAGAACTTTAAAACTCATATCACTAAGAATTTGTAGAGCATTTAAACACCTTGCATGGGGTTATATTTTCCTTAGCCAAGCATTCAAATGCTGAAATAACAGGCATACTCTATAGTCTATATTAATAGATTTAATTTTATCAGGCATATTTGACTATAGTGCTTGGTTTGCATTTATACTTTCAGCCTGTGCTTAAGCGACAAGATCTCAAGGAATTTGAATAATTGTGCATAATTGCAAATGATAATTTGTATCTTAAATTTGGCTATGTCAATCATCAATAGAAGGCTTGGAGACGACTTCCCAATTTCTAAGTATACATGAAGGTTTTTGATAAATGCACTGCTAGAAAAATAAATGCTACACATGAGGGTTGGTCCCTTTACCATTTTGTAGGTCATCATTATACTGTGGGTCATTAAATATGCAACAAATCACTAATAGACCATTCAGTTTGTTTATTAACTATAATATAATGCTACTGAATCATTTGCAGAGAAGGGCGTAATTTCTTTCATAAAGTGTGGAGTTCCTGAACAAAATCGATCATATGTGAATGATAACAACACTATCACAGTAATTTAGAAAAGTATTTCAACTTACAACATCAGGCTTGTCTATCCCCATCCCAAAAGCAATAGTTGCACATACAATATGGACCTCTCCATCATGCCATTTCTTTTGAACAGAAACTCTCTGCCGGACAGCCAAGCCAGCATGGTAATATGCTGCCTTAATTTTACATTTCTCATTCAAGAATTTTGATACCTCAACACATTCACTTTTTGAGAGGCAGTATACAATGCCACACTGACTCTTGAAACGATCCATTAATAGTTGTCCAAGCTGCTTCAGCGGTTCCTTTGTCTTAGCAATCACTTCATACTTCAAATTCGGTCTGTCAAAACTTCTTTCAAGAACAATTGCATGTGGAATTCTTAAAGCATTTAAGATGTCCTGAAACAAATCCAAATTAAGGCAAAACAAAAAGAGGGAGGTGTCTATACTTAACATAGCTGTTCATATATAATAGCAGTTTGCTATTCTAATTACCTCGCGGACTGGGTGAGTTGCAGTGGCAGTCAATGCCATGACAGGTACGTATGGAAAATGTTGCTTAAGGGATCCTAATCCACGATAATCAGGCCGGAAATCATGTCCCCATTGGCTGAAAAACATAATTTTTAATTTAAATTAGAAGTTGTGAATCTGTTATTTATTGACAGTATAAATCACAAAGTTTAACAATCCCCATTCCCAACTGTTGAGGCATGCCTTTACTACTCTGGCAGTTTAACGTCTGTTTGCACACCTTTGTAGTAGCACCATAATATTCTCATCAAATCAAATTCTTGTAATGAAAGTTGGTGAAACAAAATAAGGAAATATTTCATATGATCAATGGCATTTAGAAACAAAAAATTGACACCGTATAAAAATACATTCAAATATGGAGAAGAAATTAATAAAAAAATCAAAATCGTATACTATACAGTGTGGTATCAACTTTTTATATCAAAATAACATTTTTTGCATTTCATATACAGGTCACAATCCAATATGAGAAAAAATTATTTTGAAAGAAAATGTAGACACAGAATACAGACACTGAATAATAATTACACAGTTTCTATTTTTTAATTACTTTTTCTCTCTTTTCCAATCGAATCAACATTTATATTTCCCCTATATGTGTTTAGTTTTTGTGTCAAAATATAAGTGCTTATTCAATATTTCAAAGAAGTCAAGCACTGTATCAACCACTACGAGTACAGAGACAAGACATAATACAGACTTCTGGCTTATGTAATGACATATCAACTACTTCAAAGAGGTCATGTGTCAGAACTCAAAACTCAGAATCAAGAAATGAATCCCTACTGTTCCCCATTTGAACCATCCTTTCACATGTATACCTTTGTCTCTTTTTATTTTAACCATTCAGTTAAAAAAGTTATGAAAATTCATGTAGCTTCTTGAAGACCTTCAAACAAATGTAACAAGGTCATACATTTGATTTTAAGATATCACTATATCCAGAGTTTGTTACCATAATTAATTTGTCTATTTTCTCTTGATCTACCTCCTTAATTAATGGCCAATTGGCCACCACGAGAGTTCAATTCAAAATGACATTTTATGAACAATGGCACTTCAATAGTAATTAATTTTGGAGCTTTGTTCATATTTGTAATCAGTCAGACAGACATATCAGACAAAAATGGGAAAAGTTATGTCTCCGAAATTTCATTCAATTGCACTCGCTGATGAAAAATAATTACTGGGACAATGCATACCTAACACAGTGTGCCTCATCAACAACAAAACCTGCTAGTTGTCCCTGTGAGTTAAGAGGGAGCACCAACAAAATACGTAAATGAGTATTTTATAACCTAGTGTGCTCCATGACACTAATTCATAAAAATGTATTCGGATAAATAAAGTTTTACCTTCTGATGCATGCATTTTAGAATCCCAATAAATGATTGGTTTCCAGCAATTCTCTCAGGTGTCACATACAAGAGCTTGCACGAAGGCTTGTCTTTTCTGTATAAAAGAAAGAAAACCAATATGAAAAAATATTACACATTAAAAAGCAATCAGTAACTGAAAGGTATTATTTTTTAAAATGATACTAATATTAATAGGCTATTCTCATAGGTAAATTATAGGACAGATCATGATAGACAAGAATAGAAAAGGAAGTGAATCTCACCTTAGCTCTTGGAGAACAGCTGCAGCTTGTGAAGCAGTTTGTTGAGAATTTAAAAATGTAGCAGGAATTCCAAACTTCAAGTTAAGTGTTATTATCTGATCCTGAATAAGTGAAAGTAGAGGAGATACAACTATTGTAACTCCTGGTTGAAGGGTTGCTGGAAGCTGTAACCACAAAATAAAATTCACATGTTCAGAAGCATATAAACTAACATTGAAATATAACATTATAATCATTTGAAACAATGCATATCTTTAGCATTTTTGAGCAGGTAGTTGCTTCAAAACAATATAATCATCATTGGTAGCATTCGGTGGTAAGAACTTAGAAGGATATTATGTCTTAAAAGAAAGATGGGAAAATAAAATCAGGGTTTCAGAGGAAGCAATGACCTGATAGCAAAGAGATTTACCACCCCCTGTAGGCATAAGAATAAAAGAATCTTGTTTTGCCAAAGCTGATTTACATGCTTGATGCTGCAATGGTCGAAATGTCTTATTACCGAAGATAACGACATTTGCCAATTCAATATCATCTAGCGCTTTCAATTCTTCATAAGTGAGAGTACTATTTTTTTCCTTTGAAGCAAAGGAGGGCTGTTTTTTCCTGAAAGTTGATGAAACTGAGCCCGGAGTGATGCCACTTCTGCAATCCTATTACATATAATAACTATTTCAGTATGATCCTTATCCTACTATGTCATTTTAGTCACATTATACCAGAAAATCTAGAATACAATGTAAATCCATATAACAATTTTTCATCCTTAATCCTGTTTGGATAAATGAACTTAATTAAGTGTTTATAGCCTAAGTGCGTGTTTGGTATCACGGTGGATATGTCAGAATCACGGTGACTCGCCGTGATTTTACAGAAGCTACAATTCTGTAAAATCACGGTGAGTTACCGTGATTCTGACATACCCACCATGATACCAAAGATAGGCTAAGTGTTGATCATAAAAGTGTTTGTGTACATGTACATACTATTTCTATAACAAAAGGTAAAATAAAGTCAAATTGTTACTACTTTCATATAAGCTATAAACTGTTTCCATAAACTATATCTGGGAAGTTAAGAAGTGCTTAAATCACTAGATAAACTCAAATAAGTTAATCCATATATGTTTTCTTCACTTAAGAAGCACAACTATAGCTTTAATCTTGTTCACAAATATTAGAAATCACATATAAAACCGATAATAACAATGATAAAATGAAATTAATTTACTACCGCGGAGTTTGGAGGATGTTGAACCCTGGAAACATTAAAATCCGTATCTTCATCGTCACTTGAACTCAACTCAACAAATTTGGTCGGACTTTTCTGAGGAGAATCGTCAACAATATCAACGAAGTTTCTAGAAGCATCAGCGCAAGTGGCAAGACCTTCATCAAGCACGTGATTCAAAGTTCCAACAGCTTGTGATTCCATTTCGCGTAGATCATCCCATTCCTCCGTGTCTTGCACTGATTCCGCCAAAGCAACAAGAAAATCATCGCCACAATGTTCAACGGTGATAAAATCACGACCATCATCACCTTCAATAATAATAGTAATCGGTTAATTAATTAATCAATTAAGTGATTAATTAAGTAGAAATGAAATGGTTAGTGTACCGTAGAGAGCGACAAGACGATCGAAACATTGGTTTGCGGAGTGTTCATCGTAGCCGAATTCAAGAGCTAAACTGATTAAGCGAACTTTTTCTAACTCCAAATCGTGTTGCTGTTTCTTGTTGTTGTTCTTTCTCCTGCTACTGCTTCCCATTTCCATTCCCGCGCTAGATATTTTTCGTCTTCCAATTCAATTTTTTTTGCGCTTCTTTCGTTAAGTTAGGGTAGCAGTGGTGGTGTTGCTAACTGAAGTCGTTTTGCATAATTTACTAAGGTTTTTTTTTTTTTGGTAACAAATAAATAAGGTTGTGTATGAACTCTCATGTCCTTACAAAAAAAAAAACGTCTCATGTAATATATCTACTATTAATATTAGTCACCATGGCTTACAGTTATTTTATTGGTACAATGGATTTTAAGGTATTTTATATTTGAATTGTGTATAAGCATGAATCTGTGTGATGTTGATTATACTGTAAATTTGTTTTTATTTGTGCTTTTGCACGATTTCTAACAATTAATAGTTAAAGTGCATTCACATAACAGCAAAATACTTTTGGCGTGAGTGTTATATAATTGGAATTCTCCATTGTCAATATTTTTCGTGTTGATATTGCGATTTCTCTGTGATTTTATTTTGATGAAGTGTGAAATCATATGATTCCTGCCTTTGGTTTTTCTATTCATTTTTGTGTTTGATTTCACCAATTGTTGTTTATCCCTTCTACTGCGATGCTTTTTTTATTCTTGCTACTATAATTTTGATTTTGCCTTTCACAGAAATTGAGTTATAAAAGCTACATCTGGAGTTTACCCTTGCTATTTGGTATGTTTGCACCATACTATTTTGTTCAAGTTCCTTACAAATTGCAATACACATAGTGAATGCATTAATGAATAATTTAAAACATTGCAACTTTCCATAGTGCAATTACTGTATGTGCACTAAGAGATGACTCACGCAATGGGCCACTAACCGGTGATGCTCTAATGACAATGGCGAATAAGTTGTTTTGCAGCAAGGATAGAGAACACACCACTGCTCATCTCTGCAAATCGAAGGAGGTGGATTGTTTCCACCATTTAATTTATTGGGTATATACTTCCGTTCCTTTATGTTCACTTCTTAAAAAAGGACTCCATTGATTTTATTTTTTGATATTTTTCATCACATTCACTGCTTCATAAAGGACTCCTTGGATTTTATTTTTGTTGTGATATTTTTCTTTCATTTTTCTTATGCTCAAGGGTAACTCCATGCTCAAAAACTGATTATGTGGGATGGTAGATTGATCGGTACGTGAATTTCATTTTATCACTGTACTTCATCCTTGGAGAAAAAACCACCATGTTCTTTGAGTTGCATGTGGGGCGGTGAGTCGCATGTGGCTCTTATCTAGAGATATGAAAGGGTTTAGATTTACGGTTCATTTGTGTTTTTGAAGGATAAAAAAAGTGGTAAAAAAATACTGCTTCATTAAAAGAAAACAAAGAAATTGGACAGGTAGCTTATTTTGATCCGAATGAGAATTGTTGAACTTGAAAGGCAGGTACTGATCCAAATTTTGTGCAAGTAGTATTCTATATTCTTATTATATAATCATGTAGTATTTCTTAGTAAAAAATATTTTATTTCACCTACTTCTACTTTATAGATACACTCATTTATAGTTAGTGACACTAATACTTTGTACCATCATTGTAAAAAAAAAAACTTTATACTATCAAATTTGAATTCAAGATTTTCTATTCCATATATATAGTATGTGAATCTAACTATTGCCAAGAAATAATCTCAACATTATTTAAATTTTTTCGAGAAACAAATATTCATCTTTCTACAAAATAAATATTTTTCCCAAATTATTTAGATAGAAGATCATTATCATGGGTGCTTAAAAAAAGATCATTGTCATGGGTACATTAGGTTTTGTCTGGTATCAACACGAGACTAATTCAAACATAAAGTTAATGTTTTTCATTGATGCATAAAATAAGAAGTAATTATTTTTATAAAACCCCGTATGAGTAAATGGAAAGTAAGAATAGTCACAAAGTTCTTGGAAAAAATTCACGGTAAACAAGTATTCATCTTTACACAAAATAAATATTTATCTCAAATGAATTAGTTAAAATATCGTTATCACAAGTAAATTAGTTTTTGTTTGAAACCAACACGAGACTAATTCAAACATAGATCTCATGTTTCTCATTGATGCATAAAATGTTAAGTGATTATTTTTATAAAATTGCGTAAGTAAGAATAGTCCCAAAGTTATTGGAAACAAATATTTAACTACAAAATGAATTAGTTAAAATACCGTCATCACAAGTAAATTAGTTTTTGTTTGAAACTAACAAGAGACTAATCCAAACATTGAACTAATGTTTCTCATTGATGCATAAAATGAGAAGTAATTGTTTTAATAAAAATTCGTATGTGTAAATAAGAAGTAAAAATATTTGGCCGAAATTAATTAGTTAAAATATCGTTATTTCGAGTAAATTATTTTTTGTTTGGAACAATACTAATCCAAACATAAAACTAATGTTTCTCATTGATGCATAAAATGAGAAGTAATTGTTTTGATAAAAATTCATATGTGTAAGTGAGAAGCAAAAATAGTCTCAAAGTTATTGAAAAATCCACTATTTTTACTACTCATAATTTTATTTTTCTATTCAACCAAACAAAAGTTTATTCATACTCTTTTATTTCAAACTTTTTTACTTGGTAAAAGGAGAAGCCAAACTAAATAGATTTACAGTAAAATCTTAATAGAAAAATACTTTTTATGAGTAAATTACAAGAGTTTTGAAACTAAAACAAAAAAAAATTAGTAAAAAGTTTTTTTTCTAAGAATTTTTATTTTCACTTTTAAATTTTAGATAGCTCCTAAACCTAAAAAAGTCGGGCACAACGATACCATAATTTCATAAAGAAAAAAAAACATTAATGTACATTTCCTTTCCCATCCTAGAGTAGACATGAATTGAATATTTAGATTGCCTACAAAAAAGAAAGATTGTATTGGAGTATGCGTACTATACAATGAAGCACGGACATAGACATTGATACGTCGACACTGATAATATTTTAAGAAGTGACACAATTCATTATAATTATAAGTGTTGGTGTTCGACACTAACACGTGTCCAACATCAAAACATGTCTAATTCAATAAGTGGCTATACTTCGTAGGTATTACCTATACACACCATAGATGTGCATTGATCAGTGAGATTGCCTAAAAAAATAGAAAGATTGTCTGTCTAAAGCATACTAACTATGTACGATGCAATAATAATCCTAATCAATAATTATTAGGTAAAATTTATTATTTAGTTTATATTATATACAAAATATATTGGCTATTAAATGAATTTAAAAAACATATTACACTTGCACAGGGGGTGTTACTCTGATCCAAATGCCTAATTCAATGCCTAATTCTATGAGTGTCTATACTTCATAGGTATTACCTATACACACAATAGATGTGTATTGATCAGTGAGATTGCCTAAAAAAAAAGAAAGATTGTCTGGATAAAGCATACAAGCTACAGTATGTACGACGCAATAATAATCCTAATCAAGAATTATTAGGTAAAATTTATTATTTAGTTTATATTATATACAAAATACATTGGCTATTAAATGAATTTAAAAAACATATTACACTTGCACAGGGGTGTGTTACCGTTACTCTGATCCAAAAACTATGAGTCGTTAAATAACTATTATATCAATTTTAAAAAATCACTATTGCACATTGAAGATTCACAAGTTTTTTAAATCAAATTTTTGACATTTTTTTTTATGGAGAATTTTTTACATTTATAATTCAAACCAATGTAGTGAAAAGAACTACTAGCACCGATACAAATTTTAGAATCACTTTTACACACAAAAGATTGTCAAGTTTAGTTTTTTAGTTACATGGTAAATTATTTTCTAAGACAATTGGTATTCATAACTATTATACATTGGTTAAAAGTTATAACAATTTTTTTAAAAAATTAACTATTATACACACGGAAAAAGTTTTTGTTGATGAGAAATTTAAATAACTACTTTACATGATAAACAAGTTGTTGTTGATAAAAAATTTCAATTGTGGTACACCGCAAACAAGTTATTGCTAAAGAAAAAGTTAAGGGTTAAATAAATTTTTTATCCCTATAAATATCTCAAATTTTGTTTTTATTCCGTATAAAATTTTTAGTAAGTTTTTATTCTTCAAATATTTTCCATCACGATTTTTGGTCCTTATTTGTATGCTAATTCATGCATATAATTTAAAATTTTGAAATTGTTTTCACAGTCATGTACTGAATTGTACATTACACAAACCTTTTTGCAAAAGTTTCATATTCTTTAACAATCAATTAATTAAATATGAAATTTTCAGTTTAAAAAATCATATTTAATTCATCTTATGCCAAAAAAAAGTTTACAATGGTCAATTAATTTCTAAGACATTTGGTATTCATCATATTATATACAATGAACAAGTTGTTACAGGTGAAAATTTTAAATAACTACGCTACATAAGAAACAAGTTATTATTGGTGAAAAATTAAAACAATTATACACGAAAAACAAGTTATGCTGGAAAAACATTAAGGGTTAAATGAGTTTTTTATTCTATAAATATCTCAAATTTTGATTTTAATTTGTATAAAAAAATGAAAATAATAAACAAATAGACCCCCCTGGGTCTTTCAACGGATAGAGAAAGTGTAGTCTTTTTTTATAAAATAAAAATAAAAGCAAGTGTGATATTCTTTTTTTTTTGTTTGATTAATAAGAATATTTTTTTTATAAAAATTAAAAGGTAAAATATTAATAACTTTTTTTTTTGAAGAAGCTAAATTAGCTCATCCAAATTGCCACCAGAGAGAATTCAACCTGAGATCTTAAAGATAGGCACACTTCCTGGTTCCAACTCATTACCACCAGACAAACCCAAGTGAGTTTTTGTAAAATATTAATAACTTAGATGGTCAGTCATTTTTTAAGAATTGTTGACTATATCATTTCTTAAACCATTTACTATTTTACAGAACAAATAGATAATATTTTTAAAATAACTATTATACATTGGACAAGTTAAATATTACTCATTTATATTGGACTATTTATAATTCAATCTAACATGACGAAACAAATTATTGCAGATAAAAATTTAAAATCACTGTTATACACGGGGAGATGGTCAAATTTGTCTTTTTAATTTAGATGGCCAATTATTATTTTTAAGAATTATTGGCTATATATTATTTCCTAAAACATTTAGAATTGTATAAAAATAAGCGAATGAATCAAATATTATATGATTTTTTAATTATATAAAAAAACAATTCTAAATCAAATTTATCAATTTTAATATTTATAATTCAATCTAACGTGAAGAAACAAATTATTATAGATAAAAATTAAAAGCCACTGTTATACGCGGAGAGATGGTCAAATTTGTCTTTTTAAATTAGATGGCCAATTTTATTTTATTTACGAATTATTAGCCATATTATTTCCTAAAACATTTAGAATTGTATAAAAATAATCGAATGAATCAAATATTATATGAATATTTAATTATATACAAAAACATTTAAATTAAATTTATCAATTTTAATATTTATAACTCAAACCCACACAACGAAACAAGTTATCGTGAATATCATGATCACGAGTAAATTAATTTTTGTTTGAAATCAACACAAGATTAATCTAAACATAGAGTTAATGTTTCTCATTGATGCATAAAATGAGAAGTAATTGTTTGTATAAAAAATTCTTATGTGTAAATAAGAAGTAAGAGTATTCCTAAAGTTACTAAAAAAATCACGGGAAACAAGTATTCATCTTCACACAAAATAAATATTTGTTCCAAATAAATTAGTTAAAATTCCGTCATCACGAGTAAATTAGTTTTTGTTTGGAACCAACACGAGACTAATCCAAAGATAAAGCTAATGTTTTTCAATGATGCATAAACTGAGAAGTAATTGTTTTGATAAAAACTTGTATGTACAAATCAGAAGTTATCCCAAAGTTATTGAAAAAATTCACCGGAAACAAGTATTCATCTTTACACAAAATAAATAATTGTCCCAAATTAATTAGTTAAAATACGGTCATCACAAGTAAATTAGTATATTTTTTTGGTTACCATGATATTGGTACAAAGTTTCCAAAGCCGTTAGCGAGCCGATGACTAATCTCCATCGTGAAACATGTGGGGCACACAAGGTGGGTTCCCTCTCCCAACCGAATTTTTTCCATACGCATGAGCCAGAAATCGAACCCCTAACCATATGCTTTGGGGGACCAAGACCCTTACCACTTGGGCCGACTTATTGTTGGTAAGTAAATTAGTTTTTATTTAGACCAATAGGAGACTAATCCAAACATAGAGCAAATGTATCTCATCGATGCATAAAATGAGAAGTAATTATTTTTATAAATAATAAGTAATAATAGTCCCCAAGTTATTGAGAAAATTCACGGGAAACAAATATACATCTTTAAACAAAATATTGAATTAGTTAAAATATTGTCATCACGAGTAAAATGATTAGTTAAAGTAGGTTGTAGATGTACAACCTATATACTGTTGTACATCTTTGCAAATCAATAGTTTTGATTGAAACAAACACGAGCCTAATCCAAATATAGAGTAAATATTTCTCATTGATGAATAAAATAAAAAGTAATTGCTTTGATAAAGTCCATATGTGTAAATGAGAAGTAAGAATAGTCTCAAAGTTATTGAAAAAAATCACGAGAAACAAGTATTTATCTTTACACAAAATAAATATTTGTCTCAAATGAATTAGTTAAAATATCGTTATCACAAGTAAGTTAGTTTTTGTTTGGAACCAACACGAAGCTAATCAAAAATAGAACTAATGTCTCTCATTAATGCATAAAATGAGAAGTAATTGTTTTGATAAAAATCCGTATGCATAAATGAGATGTAAAATTAGTCCCAAAATTATTGAAAAAATTCACGGGAAACAAGTATTTATCTTTGCACAATAAATATTTGCTCCAAATAAATTAAATAACATATCGTTATCACGAGTAAACTGGTTTTTGTTTGAAATAAGACTATTTCAAACATAGAACTAATGTTAGTCATTGATGCATAAAATGAGAATTGTTTTGATAAAAAATTGTATATGTAATGAAAAGTAAGAATAATATCAAAGTTATTGAAAAAATTACCAATTTTACTACTCATATTTTTATGTTTCTATTCAACCAAACAAAAGTTTATTACATACTATTTGTTTTCTATCTAAACAAGTACTTTTATTTGTATCTCACGCACCTCTCCGACCAAGCGCCCCCCACAAGTTCACAAACCAATCAAATCTTTTTTTACACACCGCACAACAAGTGGTGCTTAGTGTTTTGATAATAAAAAAATATTATAAAAAAAAAATCTATTATATGAATCCACTTTTGTATAAAATAACATTATTAAAATTTTCCCACAATGCTATATATTAATGAATTGAGTTTAATGGAATCAACTCAATACTATATTTTGCAACACCAATACATATCATTGAAAAAAAGATATCATTTATCAATAAATGTTTTTGAAGTAAAACATATCATTTATCAATTCAATTGCAAATAACACAAATAATTAGATTACAATTCTTTAGTTTGGATTGTCAATTTTAGAATCAGATGTAATATAACATAAGTGATTATTTAATTTTTCCTTGTGATTACATAATTTTCCCTATTTTATATGAAAATAAGTCTATTAGGTTTTTTTTTTAATATTTTAAATAATCTTAATAATTCTAGCATATATTAATCCGAACGCGTCGAAGGCGCAAACGCGCGAACGCAACGAGAACGCGTTCGAACGCAACGCGCCGAAGGCGCGTCCCGTGCGAGGCACGGGTATGTTCCTAGTTACATTAAAATTATTTTAATTTTTTTTGTCAAGTAGCCTAATGGCTTGAAATTTCACTCTTAAGGTGAATAAGTGGGATGACCGGGGTTCGAACCCCGATCCCCTGCATAATAATGCAAATGTCTACCAATTGAGCTAAACTCATAGGACAAATTATTTAAATTTACAAATACAATGATAATAACAATTAAGTGTAAATCTTCATTATTAGTTTTAAAATATTTTCATATGATGATAAAAAAATAAAATCATTAATCGGCTTTATAGTACTCATATTGTTTATATTAGACTATTAGTAAGTTGCTTTAAATTAAAGTTTTTTTTTTTACACTGAAATTAAAGTTTTTTTTAACAATTGATATTTTAAAAAATATTTTTGCATCATACTCCCTTCGGCCTTAATTATAAGCAAATTCTACTTTTTAGATTCATTTGATTATCAATGTATCTAGACTTAATTAAAACCAAATACATTGTTTATTCAATGAATCTAAAAAGTAGAATTTAATTATAATTAAGGCCGGAGAGTGCATCGAATTTTACTCCCTAATGGTGATTAATCGCGTCAGGGACAAGATTATCTTTTTCACTCAATCAAATTTTCTCAATTAAAAAGGGTCTGTGATCAAGCTTTTGAACAATTGCTCGTCAAATTCTTTTTGCCACTTATTGATTGTTAATCCATTAAATAAATTGATTAAATTTAACTTGTGTAAACTATATAACAAATAAAATATACAGAAACAATATTATTAAAAAAATTATGCTAAAAATATATTATTATTATTATTAATTATAAAAAGGCCTCGCGTACAATTCGCTTAAGGCCTCAAAACAAATTGGGCCAGCCCTGAACAAACATACACATGAAATGAAAATCAAAAACTCTCAAAAACACAAAGTATACACTATATTGATGGAAAACCATGATGAATTAAGGCTCCATCATCATATCCCTAACCTATATTATGTGCAAGATTAAAGCTGACACATACATCCCACACATTAAGCTAGGTGACGATCTTCTTGCATGTTTTCTTGAAATTGTGAAATCCTTTCTGGAGAGAATATTTGAGCTTACCTTGAACTGCAAAAAGCTTGTATTTTGCCACTCTACGTTTTCTCTTCATTTCCCTGTCATTCCACCATGACGATTGGGGAGATGGTTTCGTGATCTCACCACACCATTTACGTGGAGGAGGAGGTGGTTCGTAATAAGAACAATAAGTAGAGGTCTTGTCCCTGCACTTTACTACAGTCATTTCCTTCTCGTGTAAGGTTCTCATACGCCCATCACGCTGATCATACAAACTTGCATCTCCGTATAATGATCGAGGTTGCTGGTGCCCATTTGCTTCCATCTTTTTGATTTGATCTATCTTAAAACTTAATCCAATTTTTTATGCTTGATTATATATACCTCTCTTTTCTCTCCCTTTATCTTCCTTTAAATGTTAATTCAGATAGAGAGAAAGTGAGAGAGGAAATTGATAGATGAAACTAAAGGATTATGTAATGATTGGAATGATTTTTTATACGCAATTTTGCTTAATATTTTTGGTAAAGAGGAAAGGATATGTAAAGTCTGAATTTAGCCAATCTCATCATTATCAATTACATTTTATAGTACTGTTTATTTTGGGATTCAATCTAACTAAACGTAATTGCATATAATAAATATAGCATATCCAAATTGCCATATTTCAAACAGGCATTTTGTGGCCAAACAAAACAGGCATGACATTTTGATCAGAAAAGAAAATCAAAGATAATATTCAATGAAATCTGATGGACAGAAAATATTTACATTTCATAACAATATATTTTTTTTATTTGAATGTTTTCAGCATACACTTTAATTAATTTAAATAATTACACGTCAGTTGAGGTGGGAAAAGAAGCTCTGCTTCAATTTTTGGCGCGTTTCTTGTACTTCTTGGTGGTTTCCATGTAGGACTCCTGGATGACAGTTTAAATAGTAAAAACAATTAAGCATACAAACTGAGGGTATTCTAAATCTAATGCATGGTAAATGTAAATGTTCACTTGGATTTAATGTTGTGCCCAGGCAAAAATAACAAAACTACTTAAAAACATAAAGAAATTGAGAGAATATAGAGAAAGAGAATTGCAATAATGGAAAACTTAAAGGTGGTGACTGGCTGCTTATTTGCCTAGCAGAAAAAGTATTGTCACTCACAATGCAAGACTTCCACTCATCTCCTTGATCAGGAAGTTGGCGGAAAATGTGAACAAGTACAACAGCATCCAGAGCGGCATATTCTAGCTGTAAATATAGAACCGTGTTAGATTATTGAGTGACTCGGTACAAACGGATTGTGTATTATACAAGCATAATTTTGGAACATTAAATCCACTATCAGGAAGTTAAGTGAATTTTGGATCTCAACTACTTAATGCTTCAGAATGGAAGAATAAACTTAAAAATTTCACAATACAAATATTATGAGAAATTTTAACCTGAGAACATCTATTCCTCAACCCCAACCCAACATAAATACATCAATGAAACAATGAGTATGGATAGCAAGATGCAGCAGACTAGGAATCATGCAGAAAGAAACCTCAAGTCCCCAAGGCAAATATTGAAATAGTAATGTCAGATTAGTTTTATGAAGACAGAGCAATGGAATTATGAATAGCGAAAAAAAGGGGCGGAGGGGGAGCAATTACTTGATTTGGAGTTAAAGGTCGTTGCTCCCAATTGCTGTTTCGTCTTGTCTTGTTTAAACCAGCACCCAGTACTTTCTGATTTACCAACAAACACGCAAATTTTGTCAAAATATGCTAACACAGAAAAATGAGGGATTTAATCATCACCCATCAACAAATATCAGATCAACAGAAACTGAGATATGAAACATTAAATGTCTATTATATGTATAGTACCTCTGCAAGCTTAGCCAAACCACCCTGAGGATCTTTAAAAACTTTCTGGATGTCTAGCAACCTTTTATAGTTCTTGAAACATTTCAGCTCTTCATATGAGTGAGCAAGTTGCTTTATATCACATTGGAAATTATACCCTGAAATACATGCCACAGAGTAGCAATGGTTACTAATGTTTTTTGTCCCAGAGTATCATTCCACCGTATAGGAGAGAGAGAGACTAATCTCTCACATCATGTCAAATGGTTACGAATACCCTGAAAATAAATCCAAGGATTAACTCAGGACTATATGCTTGAGGGACTGAAATCCTGTCTGCTCAGACCAATACATATGCTTAAGGGATACGTATTTGATACTTTCCGATACATACAAAGTGGTTATTAATTCAGACTTAAAATGTTACAAAACAACACCAAGTGCTTCATCGTGTTAGCAGGGTCAGTTGTAATAAAGAATAAAAGATACATGATATCGATTCCCTTCAATAACAACATTCTTATTCAGGTAAATATAGTCATCCTTCAAAAGTTAGGTTGGGGCTTCATTCACCAAAAGTATTTTTTGCTAGTATACCCATGAGACTAATGAAATAAAAAATATCATACCAAGTTTTAGAATTCCAGGTGACAGCAAAATGCGGGTTAGACAGTTGTCTAAACTTTCAGGCACCTCCCTGTGTAACTTTATCAGATCAAATATGAAGGCCTTCTTTTCTGAAGCAATTTGCATGATAGAAACCTGAAACATGGAAATTTGAGGAGAAAAGGAATAACAGGAGAATCAAGAGTTGAGTTTTTTATTAGAAAAATGCCATAGCTCAAAGGCTGAAACCCAGACATAACTTCATACAATTTAAGCAAGCAGAGAAAAAATCCATGGAAACCCAGATGCTTCAAAAACGAAAAAATATCGGTGTCCAAGATGTATACCAATGTTTTTGATATTTTCCGATACGTACCCAGGAAGTATTCTATCATTCGTTTTATTTTTAAATTTTGTTCAACCCAATACTTCTTAGGCACTCTCTTAGATATGGATGCCTTGCTAAGGATAAGACTGTCACCTCTCTCCTGTACTGTCACAACTTTGTTGGTTCTCCTTGGTGGGGAGGAAGAAAAATGGATAAAAAACAAAGCTCTAGTTAACATATCTAGACCGAGTGGGATATTGATAAGTTTTTGTTGTCAAGATAATTGTGGCATTTAAGTTTATACATAGATACATGTGCGCACACATGTGAGTATGAATTGTTATGCATGGATGCACATGTGAGTATGATATGAATGTGTTATGCATAGATACGTGCAAGATTGTGTGTGTACTGTGCAGTTCAAACACATGTATGTTGTGTCTACACAAGTGTGGGTGTGATTGAGTGAGTATATGAGTGTTAACATATCTAGACTGTGTCATATCTTTATATTTTACAATATACGGTATCCTCGTATTTGTATCCCCGCCGTACTCATATTGAATTATGTATCAGGGTTCAGGGCTTCTTAGATGGAGAAGCATTAATCTATTACAAAGATTGTTTTAATTTACCTTGTTTGGCTTGCTGCCTTTTACATAATTAGGCTTCCACTCACAATCAAGACCTATAACTTTAACATCCTCAATGTAACATGTTGCATCAAGCAAACCTTCAACTTCATCAACCCAAATAATCTCTTCAATCATCAGTTCCTCAAGACGTAAATAATGTCCTTGCGGGATACTTGTTTCAAGCACTACAGGAAAAAAGCAGTACTATGTTCATCATCTGAGAATTAAGTTACAGAGAACAGACATATTACAGTCTACATAACAATTAAGTAGACAAACCAAAATGACATCAATGCATGCAAGGAAGGTCACAAAAAACTGCCTTACCTTTAATATCTAAAAATTTGTCTAGGGAGTACCGTTCACACAGTTCATCAACTTTTTCCATGTAACCAGCTTCCATTGCCAAATAAACCTTGAACATATAAAATTATTAAATCATAGCATACATATTTTAAAATTTCATCCTGACTATCATAGCTAAGAATCTTACAAGAAAAAATTAATAATTACTGCTCTGGAAAGTCAACAAAAATATTTGAACTTAATTTGTACTTTTGGTGCTACTATGGCTAATGCACAATTTTTGTTCATTGATAATTTATTGCTCAACTGTAATATTATGATAATTAAGAATTATCTCATAAGATTAGTTTCTTATCTAAGAGTGTTTCTTAACATTTGTTTTCATACTACTTAGCTATTATATTATGATTCGTTTCACTATTCAATTATAATTAGAAGTTGTGTATCTCTATAAATAGGGGTTAGTTCTTAATCTTTTTGTATTATGAAATCACCAGTCATAGTTATATTTTACTTGTGTTATTTCTCTTCTTTCTTTATCCAAAAACCAAAACTTCATCACGATTTCAAAGTAGTATGATCTTCGGTGACCGATCAAACACTACTTTGTTGCCATGTTCTCGGTTGTTTGGGATTGTACAGCCTAAGCAATTCGAATTGTACCAAGCGCGTGCATGTAAAGTAAGAGGTTGATAAGAAATAACCCCACGTCCTAGGTCCTAGGATACACTGGAATCTGACACAGACCATATTACCCACTGAATATGCAGATAAAAGGCTAAAGTTTTAACACGGATTTAGTTTTTGGCCAAACTAGAGGGGAATAAAAAAAGGTTGTCTGAGTGTCATTTAAAAACAACAAAATAAGGAAATCAAAACGGCAGATCATATGAGCACTAATAAAATGGTAGTACTATTCATTACAAACTGTAAAGGACAGTTCAAAAAATAAAGCTTTTCTATTTCATAAAGTCTCCATCGGATGAACGTATGCAACACAGGATGCACATTATGACATTATAATGCAGTCGTTACAAAAAGACAAAAAAAAAAAATTTTAAACTACCAACCAAATATTCCATAAGCTGTCTATCATTGTTGGTTCTAGCCTCAGCAACGTCCCAACATCCCTTTTCTGCCAAGCTCTTTAGTGAGCTGGAAAATCAATCAGATAAACTTGTAAATAAGAATTAAAAAAGAAAAGGTGAGGCGGAGTC
The DNA here is from genome assembly GCA_030408175.1 of Trifolium repens. Lineage (NCBI taxonomy): Eukaryota > Viridiplantae > Streptophyta > Magnoliopsida > Fabales > Fabaceae > Trifolium > Trifolium repens. The sequence goes on along the minus strand of CP125836.1, from coordinate 47,642,172 downwards.
AGATTTATGATGCTATGACCAAAATCAAACAACAGTAGGAAAAAATGAGAGAAAATATTCCCATGGTAAAAGTACAAATAAATCACCTTTCTTTACACCTCTTGTATACATCTGGAAAATCCTGCTTTAGATTATTTTTCTTTATAACCTCGTAAGCATCCTTTAGCATGTTTCTATTGATGAACTCCTGAATAAGTATGGACAACATAGGCTTCCCCATAAATGCTGCCCACTTCTCTGCTGCTTTAAATTGATTACTCTTTATCATATCGAGGAGAAAAGATTGGCTGTAGTGGGAAATAGAGAAATGCTCCATTAAAGTAACAGCTATTGTGTACAACTGGGATTTCACCAATTCAAAAGTATACTGCTCAATCAATTCTTTTGCAATGCCACAACTTAAATAATCCTTTTCTTTATTTTGGCACAGGGCTTTCTCAACATTTGTTAGGTTTACACCAAAAGTCTCTAGTATTTTCATGACTATCGTTTCATCATGCTTGATCTGTCCCCTAATAATATTAACAAGTAGATAGGCAGCTGAGTTTTTTGCATCCAAGGAGTCTTCTGTAGTGGTTGATGTTGATCTTTTTAGGAAACGGCGAAAAGCAGATATAATCAAATGAGTGAATCCTTGACTTTGATTGTCAAACACGGGAGACACATACAGGCACTGAACAACAAAAGTTGCTGGTCCAGGTTTTGGATCATTGTGGAGCACAAGACGTAGCTGTTCCTGAAGGGCTCGGAATTTCGCTGTCGCCTTACAATTGCCTATGCAATGGGGGAAAAAAGTAAGAAACAGAATGCAGATTGATGACACACAAATACCACATGAAATCTAATCAACAGCCCTTAATTTCAATTGCAAAAAAAAATAAAAAATATTGCCAACTTGTGTCATACGTTGAAAAAATAGCTTACCTAACTTTATCAAGGACTCCTTCATTAGAGCCGGAAATAAGTTAAATTCTAAAGAATGTTCATTTACAGGCTTTTCAAATAATCATTTTCCTTCTGTTTTGCAGATCACTATCACTTTCAGCAAGTTTTTGGACCCTAAGAAGCGACTATTGATTTTAGAATCACTTTTCTAACCAAAAGAAAACAGCTAAAAAGAGGGTAACAACAAAAAGAGGATGTAGCCCACATGTAACAAAAAGTTATAGGATAGTACATTTCTAAACAATGAAAAGTTCGCCAAGAACATCTAGCTTTAGGACAATATATGATTAATAATAATAATAATAATAATAATAATAATAAGTGTTTCAATCTACCATTCAATCAACTATCTAAGCTTCCAAAGGAAGAGTAGTTGCAGCAATGATATTGATCCAACAATCAATCATTGATTATAAGGGCACTTAAGATAAGCTTCCTGACTTGGTCTGTTTGGATTGACTTATTTGAGCTTATCTATTGGCACAAGTTTTGTGAGACATTTGGGAGAACTTATGAGAACAACTTAAGACAATTTTCACAAGTTTTTCAGCTTATTTTCTTAAGTTTTCTAATATAGCCTATGAAACATTGTAACAATATATAGAAACAACTTATTTTCATAAGTTTTTACATAAGTGCGTATGATGATAAGCGTTTGTGCTATAAGCTGCAAATAAGTTGTTTATCCAAAGTCCAAACAGGCCGTAAGTGTCAGAGGTTCAACAAAATAAAAACGAACACTGATATTGACCTAAAGAAAAGTAAATTCTCAGAATAATTTAGTTGAGTCATTTCAACAAACATTTAGTGCTCAACATCTCATCTTAATGCAAACAACAAACATTAGCATTGCAAAAGAATAAATTCATACCATAATAATAGCATTCTTTCAACATGAACATAAATACCACAGGAGAAACATGTGATAAATCATAAAAAGTATGTTTGCATAAGGTCCATTCACAATCACTATCTTCTTTATTATCTACCTCAACTATATTCTCCTCCAAACCCATCTTTAAAAAACCTGTAATCGGAGTAACAACGTAATTAACACGAAATCGACACTGAAATTCTTGCAAATTTGATCTCTGTTACTACAATTTATATAAACAACTCCACATTAGTGATCAATTACAAATTTACAAGTAAACATTTTCTGCAATATATCTAAAATTTAAAAATTCAGTTATTCTGGTAGGTAGCTATGAAGAACATTTTCATAATTTAATTAACTTAAAATATTTAAAAACTAATAGTACCTTTTGAGTAGAATGTTCTTACACTGTTTGATATATATAATAAATAAACTCAAATATTCCAGTGATATTTTTGACTTATAATAGTAATACAATATTGTTCACCTTTTTGGAAATACTATATTCATAAAAAAAAATTGAAAAATTACATAAAAGTAACGAAAAGAAGTACAAGTACGATTCTTCGGTTACTTTTCCCTTTTTGCTTTCATTTTTGAATAAGACAAGTAGAATAAGGAAACATAGTTTTTCTTTTTTTGACAGAAGGAAACATGAGAAGAAGAATAAGAAACTTACTTGTTAATAATTCTGAATTTTGAAGCAATTTAGAAAGAAAAGATTATGAGCTATAGGGTTTATAATAATATGGTGTAAATTTCTGCTACTATTATATTGTGCGTGATACTGTAGTTGCCAACACATTGATATATACACGTAATAATAATATATATACGAGTCACTGTCGGCGTGAAAATATGATAAGGATTTTTCGCACGTCTAAGCCTGTGAATATTGTGGAAATAAATAGTGAAGAAAATTATCCCGAAATATATTTGATCCTTACTTGAGATCAGAGTCAACCAACGTCCGTTGTACGGTGCTCCGCCCTTAGTTCCGGTGAGTGAAAAGGGATTGTGTACCCGTTTACACTCCGACGCTCAAGTTAGTTTTGGTGTGAAGTGTAGGTTTTCAGAGAGAATAATACGTACATGACACCTTACAAATAAGGAGTATATATAGCCCCAGCGCTTGGCTAAGGCCAATGATGCCATTAAATGTCCATCAATTGGCTGCCGAAAAACGGCTTAGGAAGCCATGATGAGCTTTAAATGCTCATAATTCCGGTGTCGGCCGTTACGATACGCTTTGTATCTTTGACCGTTGGAATCCTCGAGGAGGATGTGTGCTCGACTATTGTTACGTTGCTCGAATGTTGTTTACGTTGCTCGAACATTGATGAGCTCGAAGGCTCGGTCCAGAACAATATTACTACTAAATGGAAGATATTACTATTTTTTTGTGAAAATATCAAGGCAAACAATCACTATGATCATCGTAGTCATCATAATCATCATTAAAATAAATCACTCGCACTTAAAAAAAAAATCACTTTGATCCTATTAATTAAACATAAAAAAATAATTATTTTTATATATACTCACAAGCAAGTAAAGACGTCTTTGATGCATGTGCCACAAAAGCTATAGCAGGCCCGGCCCTGAGGGTAGGCAATGGGTGCAATGGCCTAAGGCCCATTATTTTTAGGGGCTCAAAATATTTTGTTATACCTACCTATTATTATTGAAAATAAAAAAAAATATTATATTTCAAGAAAGAAAATATACTATTATATAAAAAATTATTATATTTAAGGAAAAAAAATATGATTAAGCCTAGGAAATATGTGTTATTTAAAATGTGATTGATGTCCAATTTTTTTTATGCCTAATAAATAATTAGGCATAATAATAGGATTAAAACAGAACCCTGCAAAACAACAAAAAGACGGCACCACTTGTATTTGATTTATTTTTTTTTCTTTCTAATTCTTGCATTCTTGCAATGTATGTAAGAATGTTAAATGTTATAGGTTTTTCTTGTTTAGGTTTAGGCGTTGTTTTATTTTTTGTGTTCCTGATTTTATCAACAAGTTATTTAATTTATTATCTACAAATTGTTAATACTTAACATGTTATTTTTTGCATCCAATTTCAACCATTTGGATCTTACGATTTTTCAATTGTTCTTCGAAGTCAACATTCTACTTCTATGTGCTATTGCTTTCTACTTGAGTTTTTTTTTTTGTTTCTATTGAAGCTTAGAAGATGTTGCCTAAGAAACATTTATGTGGTGATGAAAAAGGAAAAAAAAAAAAATGAAAGGAAGAGCTACTAAAATCACAGAGGCTCTTGAAAAATTTGTTTCCAAAAAGGTAGAAATCCAATAAATATGTATTGATGATATTATATTAAATGAAAGAAGTTTTTATTGTTGGCCTAAGGCCCATAAAATGTCAGGAACGGCTTTGGCTATAGGTAGTAGTATTAGTAAATGATGCATATAATGTAACACCCCAAAATTTATAAATAATTATTTAATTAGAATATGATTTATTTAGGTGTTTATGTGCTAAGTAAATTATTTGATAAGTTAGAATTTATTTAATTTAGTGAGAAGGGAGAATTATTTGAAAAATAGAATAAGTATGATATATTTTCGAATCATATTTTAGAGATATAATTTTGAGATATATTTTAGGAGTATATTATGAAAATAAAAGATGTAGATTCTCATGAAAATAAGATGAAAGTTTTTAGGAAAATATATTGTGGAAACAAATCCGATAAGAATATCTTTTCTTCTAGGAAAAGAAACCTAGTTTAGTTGCCTATAAATAGATTAAAGAGAAAAGAAATCAGGAGAGCAGAGCCGACACAATGATAGAAACGCGAGGAGACCTTGGAGAGTTAGGGCATAGCACGTGGGATCACCAACAATAAATCATTAAAGAATTTCTGCATAACCGAGGTAAGGGGGGAGATTGTTCATGCATAGGGGTAGTGTTAACCATAAGAGTAGTCGAGGGGACCTTGCCCTCCATCCCTTTCCCTTGTCTTTCTCCTTTCTTTTCTTTTTACGTTTTAATTCTTTTATAAGTCTTTTGAATTAAATCTTGTTTCAATTGATGATTTCTCTTGTTTTTGAATGACTAAGACTTGTTTTAAAAGTGGTAACTAAAAGAATAATTATGTGCTAATATTTTGTATTGTATCTAAGTTTTGGTTGTGATTTAATGTGTTTCGCATATAAGCCATGTGCTATTGTTAAAAAACTTCTTTTTTACGAATAAGAATTGCCTTCTGATTATTGTCTTGGCTGATCATGATAAAGTTTTGTTAAACTACTTTTGGGGCTTATAGCACTCTTAAACTAAATCTCATACGTACAATTTAATGGAAATAGGTGATACCTTGGTCTCTGTATATGCCTCCTATAGTGTTTGCATACAATATGATTGGTGAAACCTTATTAAATAGATACTAGAACCTTTGAGAGCCAATAACTTTTGATAAAAACAATATATTTGAATTATATTTTACTGTTCGATGTAATGAGGTTCTAGGAGTTCTTAGTTTCTCCTTAGTTGATTAATTCTCTTAAAAAGTAAACAAAATTAAGTGGCTCTGTGAGTTTGAGGCTCTGTTATGATAGTGTGGTGTTTTATTATTAAAGTTTATTTGGTGTTGAGTTTAATTGGTGTCAATTTTAATTGGTGTTGAGTTTATTTGGTGTTGAATTGAATTGGTGTTGATACTATGGTGTTGTTTAAAGGTGTTGTTATTAACTGATGTTAATTGTGTTGATATAAAGGTGTAGTTAACGGTGTTGCTTTTGAGTTTTCAATTCTAGTTGTTATTCATTTTGGTGTTGTTTGATTCATTGTTTGAGCATTTAATTGGTGTCGGAATATATGTTCATGCATCCATTCATGTGTCAGTCCCCGGTGTTGATAAATCGGTGTTGATGATTCGGTGTTGATAAATCGGTGTTGATAAATCGGTGTTGATAATTCAGTGTCGATAATTTGGTGTTGATAAATCGGTGTTGAATTGGTACCACATGCATTTAAAGAGTCTAGGTCGCATTGCATCCATTGTCTAATTGGGTTGAATTTAAATTGATTGAGTTGCTATGTTTATGAGTTGTCTTTGTTTATGTGTTTGATCGTCCCAAAGGATGATATTTTGTGTTTTATGTTTTCCCTATTCTTGTGTGTTAATACACCGATGTTTGTGTGAATGTATTCTCACCCCTTTCTTTTTGTCTTGTTTGGCTTGGCCCTGCGATTGTGAAATCGCAGTATTTACAGGTTGTTGAGTTTTGAGTTCGAGTCAAGGGAAGCCCGCTCTGATTGTGACACTTGGGAAGATGTCTTAGAGTCTAGTATATTTTGCTACTTTATTTTTAAAACTAATGTATTTTATTAGAAGGGAAGTTACTATGTTTCACATTTATAATAATTTTTAAATAATTTTAATATTGAGTTCAATTTTATAGTTACTTAATCCGCTGCGTGATGTCTTTGAAAGAAAAATTTTGAAAAAGCATTTTATAAATTAGATTATTACTAGTGTCGGGTTCGGGGCGTTACAGTTGGTATCAGAGCAGGTCGGTCCAATCCGGTCGCGTGGGTTATGTGTCAATCAGAGCAGGTCTGTCCGATCAGACCAAATGGGCGTAGTGTCAGTCGTGTCTACCTTGTGTGTTTCTTTATTTGGTTACACTTGCACCTTAGTCACTATTTAAATATCTTGCCACATTACTTATAATTATAACATGTTTGAATAGTTTTATGAATTTTGTTCTTATTGTTTGCTGACATGTTAATTGCTTGATTTTTCTTTATATGACTTGCTTTTTTAATTCTTATTTAGTGGTGTGAGTAAACTAGTTTGTCTTTTAGAAAACCTTAGGCAATTTTCGAGGGCGAAAATTCTTAAAGTGGGGGAGAATTGTAACACCCCAAAATTTAGAAATAATTATTTAATTAGAATATGATTTATTTAGGTGTTTATGTGCTAAGTAAATTATTTGATAAGTTAGAATTTATTTAATTTAGTGAGAAGGGAGAATTATTTGAAAAATAGAATAAGTATGATATATTTTAGAATCATATTTTAGAGATATAATTTTGAGATATATTTTAGGAGTATATTATGAAAATAAAAGATGTAGATTCTCATGAAAATAAGATGAAAGTTTTTAGGAAAATATATTGTGGAAACAAATCCGATAAGAATATCTTTTCTTCTAGGAAAAGAAACCTAGTTTAGTTGCCTATAAATAGATTAAAGAGAAAAGAAATCAGGAGAGCAGAGCCGACACAATGATAGAAACGCGAGGAGACCTTGGAGAGTTAGGGCATAACACGTGGGATCACCAACAATAAATCATTAAAGAATTTCTGCATAACCGAGGTAAGGGGGGAGATTGTTCATGCATAGGGGTAGTGTTAACCATAAGAGTAGTCGAGGGGACCTTGCCCTCGATCCCTTTCCCTTGTCTTTCTCCTTTCTTTTCTTTTTACGTTTTAATTCTTTTATAAGTCTTTTGAATTAAATCTTGTTTCAATTCATGATTTCTCTTGTTTTTGAATGACTAAGACTTGTTTTAAAAGTGGTAACTAAAAGAATAATTATGTGCTAATATTTTGTATTGTATCTAAGTTTTGGTTGTGATTTAATGTGTTTCGCATATAAGCCATGTGCTATTGTTAAAAAACTTCTTTTTTACGAATAAGAATTGCCTTCTGATTATTGTCTTGGCTGATCATGATAAAGTTTTGTTAAACTACTTTTGGGGCTTATAGCACTCTTAAACTAAATCTCATACGTACAATTTAATGGAAATAGGTGATACCTTGGTCTCTGTATATGCCTCCTATAGTGTTTGCATACAATATGATTGGTGAAACCTTATTAAATAGATACTAGAACCTTTGAGAGCCAATAACTTTTGATAAAAACAATATATTTGAATTATATTTTACTGTTCGATGTAATGAGGTTCTAGGAGTTCTTAGTTTCTCCTTAGTTGATTAATTCTCTTAAAAAGTAAACAAAATTAAGTGGCTCTGTGAGTTTGAGGCTCTGTTATGATAGTGTGGTGTTTTATTATTAAAGTTTATTTGGTGTTGAGTTTAATTGGTGTCAATTTTAATTGGTGTTGAGTTTATTTGGTGTTGAATTGAATTGGTGTTGATATTATGGTGTTGTTTAAAGGTGTTGTTATTAACTGATGTTAATTGTGTTGATATAAAGGTGTAGTTAACGGTGTTGCTTTTGAGTTTTCAATTCTAGTTGTTATTCATTTTGGTGTTGTTTGATTCATTGTTTGAGCATTTAATTGGTGTCGGAATATATGTTCATGCATCCATTCATGTGTCAGTCCCCGGTGTTGATAAATCGGTGTTGATGATTCGGTGTTGATAAATCGGTGTTGATAAATCGGTGTTGATAATTCAGTGTCGATAATTTGGTGTTGATAAATCGGTGTTGAATTGGTACCACATGCATTTAAAGAGTCTAGGTCGCATTGCATCCATTGTCTAATTGGGTTGAATTTAAATTGATTGAGTTGCTATGTTTATGAGTTGTCTTTGTTTATGTGTTTGATCGTCCCAAAGGATGATATTTTGTGTTTTATGTTTTCCCTATTCTTGTGTGTTAATACACCGATGCTTGTGTGAATGTATTCTCACCCCTTTCTTTTTGTCTTGTTTGGCTTGGCCCTGCGATTGTGAAATCGCAGTATTTACAGGTTGTTGAGTTTTGAGTTCGAGTCAAGTGGAGCCCGCTCTGATTGTGACACTTGGGAAAAAGTCTTAGAGTCTAGGAAGTTTTGCTACTTTATTTTCAAAACTAATGTATTTTTTTGGAAAGAAAGTTATCATATTTTATCTTCAATATAATTTTAAATAAATTTTGATATTTAGTCCAATTTTCTAGATCTTCTATCCGCTGCGTGATGTCTCTTAAAAGGAACTTTCGAAAAAGCATATTGAAAATTAAATTATTATTAGGCCCCGTTTGGCCCGGCTTATTTTCCTCTTTTTTTCTTCTCCTTAAAAATAGTAAAGAAGGAAAAAATTGTGTTTGACTTTATTTATTTTTATTTTTTACTTCTTTACTTTATTTCTCTAATACTTTTATGGAGAAATAGTGTCAAATATAATTTTATACTTCTTTATTTCGTTTAAGCTAAAATAAAAAGTAAAAAATAAGCCGGGCCAAACGGAGCCTTAGTCTCGGGTTCGGGGCGTTACATATAAAACAAGAGATTGTGGGCTTCCAAATAAAGGATTGTGGAGTCCAACTATTTGAAAAAGTTCTAAAAGATATTGTTCTATTGTAAATAAATATTTTAGACACTTTATTGTTATACTATAGTTTTATCAAATGAAGAGACGTGTGATAGAGATGATTTTGTTTATCAAACTTTTTTTATATTAGTGAAAAAATCATTATATTTTGCAATTTTTCTTTTATTAAATCTCAATTTTAATAATCTTATCGGACCTCCAAAAGCCTATTTTTAATAATTACACAGAGCATCTAAAAAGTCGGAGATGCCCCTGTTCGCAAGGGCGTTCTCATTATAATAGTTTGGAGTATTTAGAAATTGCAAATATGTTTATAAGCACATAGGTTAATATAGTTAAATATAAAAGTTTTGTATTTAATAAAGTATTAATTTTAATATTTAAAAATTGAATGTAAAATTTGCAAGATTTAATGTTTAAAAAAATATAAAACACATTAGTATTTAGTGTTTTTCTTTTTATATTGGAGGTCGTTTGTTATAGATTATTTTATAAAAAAATCACTTTTTTTATAAAAATAATACTTTTAAAAATATTACATCTGTTTGTTACAGATTTAAAAAAAAATCAGAATCTAAAAATAATAAGAAAACATCTAAAAATGAGAAGCTGCGAGTAATTTCTCAAATAATTGAGTTTTTTTAGAGGAGAGAGAAAACAAATGTGATTCTTTTATAATTAAAAAAAAATCACTTTTACAGGTTGTATCCAAACAAGTTAAAGATTATTTTATTAAAAAAAGTGGTGATTGGCGCTAAACTTGGTAGGGAGAACTGCGGTTCGATCCCCCGCAACTGCGATCGGGAAGGGGCTGGAGCCACTTGATGCCAGAACTGACCCCCGAACCAGATTAAACTGGTGGTATAAACCAAAAAAAAAGATTTTTATTACAATACACAAACACAAAATAAATTCTATTTTTCTATAAAATCTCTAAAAACTAATCTCTAAATTATTTAATATCAAAATCACTAATTTTTAATCTATAACAAACAGACCCTTGATGATTTTGATCTTTTAATTTGTTTTTTATAGTTAATCTAGTCATCGGATATATGTTATTTTTTTGTTTTATTTGTATTTTAACCATACAATCCGCGAAAGAAATATTGCAATAATTTGAAATTCATTCAAGATAATAAGTAAATTCAACAAACAATTATTTCTCTTAAAATTAAAATTTGAGTTTTTTAAAATATTCATCCTCAATAGCACATTAACCGTTAAAATTCACCAACTTAATCTTCATTCATCTATTTGATTGATAAAATTACCATACATAGATGGATCAAACTTGATTTCCATACATAGGTGGATCAAACTTGATAAAATTACCATACATAGATGGATCAAACTTGACACATGGCCTAAAGTTATATATATGCCTTGTTGAATTTATCTATGGGTCTATTTAAATTTGATTTATTTTGAACTTACGGGAATAATTTATGCAAATAATTTTTTTTGTTAATTTATAGATTTTTGTTGACAAAATTTATAAACTATTTTATTTTAAATTACATAAAAATAGTTTATAATAATATATAAAAAAATTTATTTATTTATATAAGTTGTGTCGTATAAGCTGAAAAATAAGTTAATCCAAACGGATTCTATGTTGTTAGTTTTTTCTTTTAGACAAAACCATGTTAATCTCATCCATCCAGATAATTTTTTTTACTTGAATTACAAGATATTACAAGAACAGTGTGATAATCCGGCACAATACAGCGGAATAAGAACTAACTTCTAAATAAACAGATTAACATAAAACAAAGAAGAAGACGAATAGTCTTCTAATCCAATAATTCAAGCTCAGCCTCGATTATGAATTCTCACTTGGTCCTTGCTCTGGTTAATAGGGTGTGCAAACTATCCGGTTAGAAGGTCCAAACTCATAACCGGATCCAAATCCGTTTTTAAAAATCCAGATTTTAGTATATGGTTATTAACCAAACCATTTTCATCTGGTCGGTTATCTATACAAATTAAATTTTCGAATTTGGTTTAAATTGGTTATTATATCATTTTCAAATTTGTCTTTGTTAAAAAAATATCATTTTTTTTGGTACAATAAACAAATATCCTTTAATTAAAATTAATTGACGCACAAATCATCACCATATGCGTGTGATCTCTGCAATTATAATTTGCGATAAACTCTAAATCTCAAATCTACAATAATCTTTCCAATTGAACCATAGTCGATGCTATTCTCTTTCAATCGAATCACACTCATTCTCTCCAATTGCTTCCAACCGCTCTAATCATATATTTTTCCTTTCTCTATTCTTCACAATTAGTTAATTCAATGCGGGAACAGATTTTCCCCCCTTTGTTCTTATTTCAGTAATGTGATGTTGCAGAATGAAACTTTGTAATTTGTATTGCTTAATTAATTATTATGCAGTGCATAAAATACAAATATATACAGCAGTGTATAGTAAGTCACGATCCTATAATCATTTTAATCATTATGGATGTGCACTATTTTTAGTAAACAAAAGGAAGCTAGAAGAAGGAATGTGAATGGTCTTCTTCACATGGTTTTTTTTCATCTCTTTCAAAATTTCAAACACATATCAGAAGCAATTTGGCTTGAAATTGATTATTACTGCAATAATAAAAAAAAAGTTTATTTTTTTTACAGTTTTTAATATGTTTTTCGTCTGCGTAAAAAAAAAACTCAGACCAAATTAATCGTTTATTAATCCAGTTTTAAAAATAATCAGTTTAAAATTGGTTTTAAAAATTAACCGCTTTTAAACCGATTTTATAAAAATATCCGGTTATATGTATCTGTATCCAAATTTAGAACTGGTTATATAACCGGTTTATAAAAAATAATGGTTTTGGTCATGTATCTAAATCCATATATCTGGTTTTGGTTTGGATATGATTTGGTTTGGCAAAATAACCGACCATGCACACCCCTACTGGTTAACCTGTCCACCTAATTTTTTTTAATGGAGTGAGATGAAACTACTAAGCCTCACTGGGTTCTACTACTGTCTACCCAACTAAGTGGTGTCTATGCCGGGGCAACTAATCTTGAAATCTGACAACATGCATAAAGTTTTCATAATATAAATAATGACATGAAATAAAAAGTGTATCACATAGTCTTAATCTTGGTCATTTTTATCCTCACAAAATCACTCTAAAGTAGCCCGGTCTCGGAGTGTTTGGCCTGATGCTCCAAAAATAATGTATGTCGGAGCACTTTCTAAGCTTACAATTCTTAATTTCTTGAATTTGGATTCCGAATGAATCCCCTAAAATGGTAATATACCATACATATGATAAATAAACATAATAGTCCTGAGTGAAGGTGTTAAAAACACACGAAGGGGGGGTTGAATTGTGTTTTGGGTAGTTTGAAAAATTCTTCTAAGTTATAAAAACTTGTCAGAGTTTGCAGCGGTTTAGAAAGCAAAACACAATTAAACAACAACTTAAAAGTATGAGAGAAAGGGAGAGAGATAGAGACAAAGTTTTATACTGGTTCCTCTCACAAACCGAGAGTACGTCCAGTCCTCTTGCACTTCCAAGGGAGTTCACTATAATCAAACAAGATTACAATTGCTCAAGCATGCAGGCAAGAGACTTCCAATGCTCAAGTAACACTTACAAGAGACTTCCTTTGCTCAAGCACAAAAGCAAGGGACTTCAAACAACTTTACAAGAAAAACAGAGTTTGTGAACACTGATATACAAATCAATGTTCAAAAGAATAAGTAAAATACAACTCAATTACAAGACTTATCTTAGAATCCTAATAAAAGAAATCTAAGGTTCAACAACTGTATGAATCAGAAGCTGAAGCTTGAGTCTTGGATTTTCAAATGAGTTCAAGTTGTATTCAAGTTGTTTTGTTCACAGAATAATTTTTGCAGAGTAACAGCTCTTTCAAATTGTTCAATTGTTCTATGTACAAAACTTCACTACCACTCCTATTTATAGTGAGGGGTGGAGCGCCTTGAATTTTGAATACGTTGCAGGAGATTTCGCCAGCTGGTAATAGTACAATTTCGAACCATATCCGGTAACCTTTGTGTACGACCAAACTTGGAAATGAAGATTCATCCATTTGAGGTAAAGGTTCGTACAATAGTACTAACGTTACTATTCTGTGGATAAGGTTGATTCTCCAGCTTTTGAGTTGTCAGATGATCATGAAATTCAATCATTGTAGCAGAGAATGTTCTTCTGACAAAACGGCCTTCACTGCAAGTATCAGAACCTGATGTAATTAAACACAGCTTCTGATGACGTATCCTCTGATATGTAGCTTCTGACGAGACTTGACATAGCATCTTCTGATGAGCATGTTCTGGTCAGAATTTGCTTCCCATTTCAGAGCCTCCAGTGTACTTATAGAAAATATAAAATTTTAGCTTATATATCTGCACACTAGAGTAGATAATTAGTATACCCTATTGTATATTAATACATTTGTTATCATCAAAACTTAATTGAGTCCTGTCAGAACCTCTTTTGTTCCAACAATCTCCCCCTTTTTGATTGATGACAAACCAAGTATTAATTTACAATGGTTGTTGATTAATTACATCATGCTTTTCTTAGGTTTATGAGTTTTGCAAGCTCCTCCTAAGTTCAGCAATGATTAATTAAATCAGTTTAAAAATTTTCATTTGAATTTTGAACTAGACTTATACACTTGACTATCAGAGGCTAGGTTTGCAAGCTCTCCCCCTAAGTTTGATACTTATAAAAGAAAATTGCACTCTTCTCTTATATGTACCATGTATATTAAGTTCAGATTTCAAATAGAAATTTTCCTTCATATAAGTCAGGAAAAAAAATTATAAGCAAAATTTGGTTTGCTTCAGGTATAACGTTCAGAAAATTAATATACTCTTACTCCCCCTTTTGTCATTAAACAAAAAGATAACACAGAAACGGACAAGACAATAAATGCCAAGTTTGAAAATAATGGTCAAAGGAAGTTTTTCAAGACAGTCAATGTTTAAGAAAGTGGTTACAACTACATCAATTAAATGACTTGTCGTAAATCCATAAACATGTCTGTTTTGAAATCCTATATAAAGACCCAAAAAGCTTTGTCATTTCACTCAACACTTCCATTTCAGGTTGAAAAACAACAATGGAGAAGGATAAAAGAGTGATCGAGAGTAAGAAGTCACAGGAGAAGAAGAAGATGATGAAGATTCAACAAGACTCAGAGTCTAAGAAGAATCCTCAGAAAATGAAAGCATCAACTTCTGCTCCTATCAGAGCCAATTATCAAACAAGATCCAAGACCAAACAAAAGGAGTCATCTTCTGAGTCAGAATCTGAATGGGATTCTGACTGGAAAGAATTCCTGAGTACATATGTTCCTCCTAAGGAAGAATACCCGTCCTCACCTTCTGATTCTCATCATCTAGAATCAGAACAAGCTGTTTCTGATGTAGAATCCAAGTGAAAAGGTGGATAAGAACTTATGTAATCAACAATTATTTTTGGAATAAAACTCTTTAATTTGTTTTTGGAATCTTGTGTCTTGATATTTGTCTCAAAAAAAATATTTGCATGCATGAATATAGATAAAATAAGTTAAAACAGTATAAATAACCACACATAAATGAGTACTTGATAACAAAAGATAGCAAGTTTTACAAACAACACATAACAGAGTCTGAATAACAAAGTACAAAACAAAACAAAATATCAGAAAATAAAGTGCCAGAATCCTAAGGTTGAGGTGGAGGAAGAGGGGGTAGTCTTTCATTGATACTTTTGAGAGTCTCAAGAATAGAAGCTAGAAGGCCAGCATGTACATCAACTTTTTCCTTCAGTTTTTCTTGACCATCTCTCATCAGAAGAGCAAACTCTGGTGCATTTCTTGCCAGATTTTCAATCCTTGCCTGTTCAGCAGCTAGTCTTGCTTCTTCTGCTAACCTAGCTTGTTCTCTTGCCAGAGCCTCTAACCTTTCTTTCTCAAGCCTTTCATCTTCCAATCGCTTCCTTTTACGCTCTTCAACTTCTCTCTTTTCTTGTTCTGCCTTGATTCTAGCCATCTCATTACGAAATTCCAAATCCTTTTTGTAAGAAACTCTGATTGCCCTTAACATGTTTTGCAGTCCAACTTCCATCAGCTCACATTCCTTATCAATTTCTGCTGACTCAATAGATCTAGTAGGAATAGCATTCTGGAGTCTCCTAATATTCTTGTTAACAGCTTTTAGCATATTAGTGATATCCTCTTTGGTTTCATCCATTGGTTCATTTAGGATCCTAGAGGGCAAGAAAGGAGAGACAAAGATGCAATCATTTGACAGTTCTTCCATCAGATTATCAGGGTTGATGATGTGATTTGGAGGTGGTTGTTGGTTGTTTGGTAGGACATCAGTAACAGTGTTGTCCGCCACATGTTGTGGGGATTTTTCAACATTGATTACTGGAGAGGTATTTTTATGAGAGGCTTCGGAGTTTGGAATGATAGTCTCATTTGGTTCAGGGGATTTTTGAGAGTCTGAGGTAGGCATTGTGTGTTCAGAGTTTGGTGGAGATGATGGAGGATTGTTTTGGTTATTTTCTGGGGGTGGTGTTTGTGGTTTGTGTTGATCATTCTCTGGATTTGGTGTTGGTGGTTTTTCTTGATTGTTTTCTGGTTGCCTATCTTCGGAGTCTGGTGTAGGATCCAGAATTGAGATAGCCTTGTTTGTGAGGGATTTTTCAGGAGGTGGGGAGGGTGTACGATCAGAATCTTCATTCACAAATTGAATGACTGGTGCAGTACTTGTAGTAGCTTGTGCTGCATCATTACATATAGAATTAGTTTGGGATTCTGATGGGTTAGTTTGAAGAGGGTTAAACTGCTCTGATGATGGTTGATTCTTAGAAAGAGTGAGATCTTTCTTAGAATTAACTCCTTTAAAAATTCTATCAAAAGCACGTTTAACTGGGATTTCAGAAGGATGTTTGAGTCTTTTGAAATAGTCTCTAAAAGCTGATTTATTACCAATATAAGTAGCAAACTTACCATCAGCTAATCCATATAGAGTCTGTTGAGCCAGCACATCGTCAGGAATATTTCTTGGAGGAAGTTTGGAGTACATGTCATCAAAAACTTTAGGGTCAATCCCACAGTCATAACCATCCTTCAGAGTCTCTTCCTTCTGCTTCAGAGCCTCAACTTGTGCAATAGCATCATTCTTTAACGCTTCTTCCTTATCCTCATCAGTTACTTCAGGCAACACCAATTTTCTCTTCCTTGTAGTTCTAGGTCCAGTATTCTTTGAAGTCTTAGCAACCTTTTTCTTTTCAGGAACTGCAGGACTCTTAACAGGTTTTCTTTTTGCAATAGTTTTAGTTGGTTGAGCCAAAATTCTTGCTTGCCTTACAGTCAGTTCCTTAGATTCTCCAGTACCAACAACAGCTCCTAAACTTTTCAAAAATCCAGCATGAGCTTCTGCTATTCTTCTAGCATCTCTATCACTCACATGGATGAGCCTACATTCATCAATGTTTTCTTCAGATTCTCTGAGTAACAGAGGGTGTGTAGGATGAACAACCTTTTTGCCTTTCAACAGGTGTAGATACCTCAGAGTAACACTATTAATGATTTTGGAGCTAATCAGATAAGTACCATACCCAGGGAAGAAAGGTTTGATTGCATCCATCAGTCCACACTGAGCAAACATGTGACTTAGTAATCTCCCATGACGAATGATAGGTTTGCTAGATTCAGCAAGATGATTGAAGATTAGTTTACCAATGTCAACAAAGTTTCCTTTACCAACATGGAATGTAAATAGCTTCTGAATGGTGGAGATTTGATCAGTACCACCAAGTTTGGTAATGATACTATTGATAAGGATTCTGTAGATAACCTTGCTTAGGTCTTTCCATTCAGTCTTGTCTCCAGGATTTTCTTTAGGTTTGAATATGAAATCATCAACGTCTTCTGTAACAGAGTCTGTAGATTTGAAAACTAATCCACCATCTGATAGTTTCAGAGCCTCATTGACGTGATCTTCTCTGAATGCAATTCTAAACCCAGCAACATAAGATTCAATTTCTGTTGATACAAACGGTTTTAAACCCATCTCAGCAGGAGTTTTTCCAATTAACTCAGGTTTTTCTTTAGCCATCTCAACCATTCTTTCAAGATACTTAGCTTTGGTGATTACAGACGCCTTCATCCAAAATTCCTTGATAACTTCACCATATGTTGGTCCATTCAACATATCAAAGTAGTACATCATGTTTTGCCTTTCAAAACGTGTTTTAACCTCCGGAAATCCATTTACCCTTAGACTCTCGAAGTCTACAGGACATTCTATGGCGAAGGTTAGGTCATCATAGTTATATGGACGTTGATCTTTTGCAAACTTGTCTGGGATAGATTTTGCAATGTCGATTATACAACCACTAGTACTGATTGAAGCCATTGATGGAGTTTGGGGGTTATGGTTTTGCTAATATTGAGAGAGAGAAAGAAATATTGCTTGAGTTTTAGAAGAGCAAAAGTGTGGGTTGTGAGAGTGCAAAAAGTGTGAATGTGAACAGTTGTGTGTTTAAATAGAAAGTTTCGCGCAAAAACAAAGTACAGACACATAGGGGTAGCAGAGTCTTTTACCTACTACAAATAGGAATTAGAACGCTGATCATCATAATCCAACTTCTCATTCCACTTGCATCAAAACACGTGTATTAAAAGTTTATTAAATAACTGACACGTAAGTTAAGAGAAAAACGAACCATTTTTACAAAAGATTTTTACTTACGCGCCAGAGCCATCTCCTTTTTAGAGTCTGATAGTACATCAGAAGATGGTTTCATCACAACTTCTGATGCAGAAGGTTCTGATGACCTCAGCTTCTGATAGCTATTAGATTCTTACAAAAATCAATTTTTCACCAGAGTCTTAGCTATTCAGGGATTTCCATCATGTTCAGATTCTTTTTGATAAAATCAAAACGTTCAACAGCCAAGGGTTTTGTAAAGATATCAGCCCATTGATTTTCTGTTTCAATGAACTTAAGATCAATTACACCCTTTTGAACATAGTCTCTGATGAAATGATGTTTAATCTCAATATGCTTAGCTCTTGAGTGTAAAATGGGATTTTTGGAAAGGTGGATAGCTGCAGTATTGTCACAATATAAAGGAATATTGCTACTGCTTATTTGATAATCTTCTAATTGATATTTCATCCAAAGTAGTTGTGTACAACATTTTGCTGCTGATATGTATTCAGCTTCTGCTGTTGACATAGTTATGGTGGTTTGCCTTTTACTTGCCCATGAAATCAAATTCTCACCAATGAACTGACAGTTTCCACTGGTGGATTTTCTTTCAATTTTATCACCAGCATAGTCAGCATCACAGAATCCAATCAGCTTGTAGTCATTGGATTTCTGATACAGTAATCCAATGTTACAAGTAGCTTTCAGATACCTAAAGATTCTCTTCACAGCAGTGAAATGAGATTCTCTAGGATCTGATTGAAATCTTGCACACAAACATACGCTGAATAAAATATCAGGTCTTGATGCAGTTAGATAGAGAAGAGATCCAATCATACCTCGATAGAGCTTCTGATCAACTTTGCCTTCAGATTCTTCTTTGCTTAAGCTTGATGTAGGATGCATTGGAGTGTTCATTGGTTTGCAATCTTCCAAATTGAATTTCTTCAGAAGATCTTTTATATATTTTGATTGATGAATGAATGTTCCTTTCTTTGTTTGATTTATCTGAATTCCAAGAAAGAACTTCAATTCTCCCATCATGCTCATCTCAAATTCATCCTGCATAAGCTTAGAAAAATTCTTGCACAAAGTGGCATTAGTTGATCCAAAGATGATATCATCAACATAAATTTGAATGATCAAAATGTCTTTCTTTAGTGTTTTTCTAAATAGTGTATTGTCAACTTGTCCTTTTTCAAAACCATTGTTGACTAAGAAAGTATTCAGTCTCTTATACCAAGCTCTGGGAGCTTGTTTGAGTCCATAGAGTGATTTCTTTAGTCTAAACACATGACCTGTATTTGCTAAATCCTCAAATCCATGAGGTTGTTTGACATATACTTCTTCAGAAATAACACCATTAAGAAATGCACTTTTAACATCCATTTGATAAAGAGTGATATCATTGTTAACTGCATATGATAAAAGTAACCTGATTGCTTCCAGTCTAGCTACTGGAGCATAGGTTTCAGTGAAGTCAATTCCTTCTTGTTGATTGTATCCTTGTGCAACAAGTCTTGCTTTGTTTCTTGTTACTTCACCTTGTTCATTCAATTTGTTTCTGTATACCCATTTTGTTCCAATAATGTTCTTATGCTTGGGTTTGGGTACCAGATCCCATACATCATTTCTCTTGAATTGATTTAACTCTTCTTCCATAGCCTTTATCCAAGCATCATCTGAGAGAGCTTCATTCGTTGTCTTTGGTTCAATCAAAGATACTAATCCAAACAATGATTCTTCATCTCTGAAGTTTGACCTTGTTTTTCTTGGACTGTTCTTGTTTCCAAGGATGAGCTCTTTAGGATGTGATGATTTGTATTTGAATGTATTTCTTGGAATATCAGTAGCTTCAGAGTTCTCATCATTAGTTTGATGCTCTTGAACAGCATCAGAAGGTGTAGCTTCTTGAGTTTCAGAATCTTCTACAGGTTCTATGTAGTTGTCATACTCTGGAGCTTCATCTTCTGATTCATCAGAACCTGACAGATCTTTAACAGGCTCTGACTTTTTATCATCAGGCTCTTTATCATCAAACTTTACGTGCATTGATTCTTCCACTGTGTTAGTTTCAGAATTATACACTCTGTATGACTTAGAGCGTTCAGAGTATCCAATGAAGATACCCTTACAGGCTTTAGAGTCAAATTTCTTAAGATGGACTTTATTATTTAGAATGTAACATGTACAACCAAATTGATGAAAATAAGAAATATTGGGTTTTCTTCCCTTAAAGAGTTCATATGTTGTTTTGTTCAAAATAGGTCTTATATAAATTCTATTTTGAATGTAACAAGCAGTGTTAACAGCTTCTGCCCAAAAGAATTTTGCCAAATTATTTTCATGCATCATGGTGCGTGCCATTTCTTGTAAAGACCTATTCTTTCTCTCTACAACTCTACAACAGAAGAGAATTCATGGAGGATTCCATGTTCTTCACAAATTTTTTCAAAAGGTTCATTTTCAAATTCACCACCATGATCACTTCTCACTTTCAAAATCTTGGAATCCTTTTCATTTTGAATTTGGGTACAGAAAATGCTAAACACCTCATACGTGTCATCTTTAGTTCTCAGAAACTTAACCCAAGTCCATCTACTATAATCATCCACAATGACTAATCCATATTTCTTACCATTGATTGAAGTAGTACTAACTGGTCCAAAAAGATCAATGTGTAAGAGTTCTAAGGGTCTGGTAGAAGAGACAATGTTCTTGTTCTTAAAAGAACTTTTGACAATTTTCCCTTTTTGACAAGAACCACAAAGTGAGTCTGAGTGATATTTAATTTTTGGAAGGCCTCTGACAAGATTGTCCTTACTAAGCTTAGAGATTAACATCCAGTTAGCATGACCCAATATTTTGTGCCAGATCCATTTTTCATAACTCAGTGTCAAAAGACAAAGCACTTGTTGTTCCTTTAAATCAGAAAAGTTGACTTTATAAACATTGCCTTTTCTATTACCCTTAAAAACAACAGATTGGTCAGAGTTTCTGATTACAGTACATGAATCCTTATTAAACATAACATCATATTTACTATCACACAATTGACTTATGCTAAGTAAATTATGATGTAGTCCATCTACTAACCAAACATCAGAAATTGACAAAGAAGAATTACCAACTGTACCTATACCAATGATCTTTCCCTTCTAGTTGCCACCAAACCCTACTGTTCCTCCCTCTTACTGATTCAGGGTGTGGAATAAGAGCTTGTCTCCTGTCATGTGACGTGAGCAGCCAGAGTCCAGATACCATGAGCTTTCTTTTCTTCTTTGGGTGCATACCTGCAGCATACACTATTTCAGATTTTGGTACCCATACTGTGATGGGTCCATTTTGGTTAGTCCTATGAATCTTATTCTTCTTCTTAGAGTATTCAGAGGATCTAGAGTCAGCTGAGCCTTTGGAAAATAGTTTAGGCTTATGTTGTCTCTGAGACTTTCCTTTTGAATGTGTCAGAGAGCCAGTTACCAAGTTTGCTTTAGAAGTACTGGTGCCCCGCTTATCAACAGGCTTTGGTACTCTGATAGCTTTAACTTGAGTAGACATGGATACTGATGTGATGGGAACCTGGGTTTTAGAAGACTTAGGTTCAGAAGATGAGTTATCTTCTGATGCCTTATCTTGTGGTTCCAAGCTCACAAGAGTATCAGACACATTCAGAAGCTCTGATCTACCCATGGTGAAGTTAGAATAAGCTTCTGATGGTGACTTGCTTAGACAGACAGTATTGTTTGATTTTCCTACACCAGAAGATGTAAGAGAACCAAGTCCTTGCCTTTTATGATAATTGCTAAGCCCACCATGAATAATAGAAGACATCCTAGTTTTGTCAATGTTATGGTATAAAAACTCTTGAAGAGATAATTCATACTCATCATGAGGTTTTTGACATGTTCTGCATCCAGTCTCAAGCACTTTAATTGTTTTAAGAGATTTTTGATAGTTTGCTTGAGTCTGGTTGAGATTTTCATTGAGTAGCTTCAATTTTTGTTACAAAAATCTAGCTCACTTAACTTTTCCATGTACTTAACTATAGCATCTTTCAAAGTTTTAGCCATCTGAGTACTAGTCATTTTAGAGATTACCTCATCAACATCTTCTGTGTCAGACTCTGAATCACTTTCATTGTCTGATTCGCCAGCGGCCATGAGTGCCAGATTTGCTTCCTCAGAGTCTTCATCCTCAGATAGCTCATTTATGTCTTCCCATGTTGCCATCAGACTCTTCTTGGCTTTGTTCTTGATTGTACTTTTTCTTCATTTACCCTTTGAGTTGAGTTCAGGGCAATCAGCCATGAAGTGTCCAGGCTTATGACAATTGAAACAATTTTTTGTGTCATCCTTCTTCTCTTTGCTAGTGTTGTTTCTTGATCCAAATCCTCTGCTTGGGAAATTTTTGCCTTTCCTTACTGACCACTTTTGAAACTTCTTGGACAAGAGTGCAAACACATCATCATATGATCCATCTTCTTGGTCATCTATGAAAGATTCTTCTGCTTCAGATTCTGCAACTTTGGCTTTCAGAGCCTTAGATGAAACTGAAATAGATGGCAAAGCCACATATTTTAGTTTCTTCTGAGGCTCATCAGAAGATAGTTCAATCTCATGACTCATGAGTGAACTTATCAATTCCTCCAAGCCAAGTGTGTCCAAATCTTTAGCTTCCTGAATAGCTGTTACCTTAGGCCTCCACCTTGAAGGTAAGCTTCTCAGAATCTTTTTTACATGATCAAAAGTTGTATAGCTTCTCTTTAGAACTTGGAGACCAGCCACTATAATTTTGAACCTAGAATACATAGATTCAATATTCTCATCATCCTTCATTCTAAAGAGTTCATACTGTTGGATCAAAAGAGTGGCCTTTGCCTCTTGAACCTGTGTGTTCCCTTCATATGTGGAGCATAAGGAGTCATAAATACTTTTGGCAGTGGATTTGTCTGCGATCTTAAGATATTCATCATGAGTTATGCAACCAATAAGAAGATCCTTGACCTTGTGGTGTTTCTTGTAAGCCTTCTTATCTGTAGGAGTGGACTTCTTTCTTTCTTCAACAGATAACTTTCCCTTTTCATTAAGTCCTTTAAAAGTTACCCCTTCTTCAACCAAGTCCCAAAGCTCATCATCTAAACCAATAAGATGTCTGTAGATTCTATCTTTCCACCAGGAAAAGGTAGAACCATCTCCATTGAACTTTGGTGCTTTGTTGTTTGTCTTATCTTCAACATCATAGTCATGAGAAACTGCTTTCATGTTACCACTTGGAGATCCTTCAGTCATAGTGTTTTTCAACAAGAAACTGTCTCACTGTTAGGTGATTAAAAACAGAACCGGGCTCTTGATGCCAATTGAAGGTGTGAAAAACACAAGAAGGGGGGGGGGGGGGTTGAATTGTGTTTTGGGTAGTTTGAAAAATTCTTCTAAGTTATAAAAACTTGTCAGAGTTTGCAGCGGTTTAGAAAGCAAAACACAATTAAACAGCAACTTAAAAGTATGAGAGAAAGGGAGAGAGATAGAGACAGAGTTTTATACTGGTTCCTCTCACAAACCGAGAGTACGTCCAGTCCCCTTGCACTTCCAAGGGAGTTCACTATAATCAAACAAGATTACAATTGCTCAAGCACGCAGGCAAGAGACTTCCAATGCTCAAGTAACACTTACAAGAGACTTCCTTTGCTCAAGCACAAAAGCAAGAGACTTCAAACAATTTTACAAGAAAAACATAGTTTGTGAACACTGATATACAAATCAATGTTCAAAAGAATAAGTAAAATACAACTCAATTACAAGACTTATCTTATAATCCTAATAAAAGAAATCTAAGGTTCAACAACTGTATGAATCAGAAGCTGAAGCTTGAGTCTTGGATTTTCAAATGAGTTCAAGTTGTATTCAAGTTGTTTTGTTCACAGAATGATTTTTGCAGAGTAACAGCTCTTTCAAATGGTTCAATTGTTCTATGTACAAAACTTCACTACCACTCCTATTTATAGTGAGGGGTGGAGCGCCTTGAATTTTGAATACGTTGCGGGAGATTTCGCCAGCTGGTAATAGTACAATTTCGAACCATATCCGGTAACCTTTGTGTACGACCAAACTTGGAAATGAAGATTCATCCATTTGAGGTAAAGGTTCGTACAATAGTACTAACGTTACTATTCTGTGGATAAGGTTGATTCTCCAGCTTTTGAGTTGTCAGATGATGATGAAATTCAATCATTGTAGCAGAGAATGTTCTTCTGACAAAACGGCCTTCACTGCAAGTATCAGAACCTGATGTAATTAAACACAGCTTCTGATGACGTATCCTCTGATATGTAGCTTCTGACGAGACTTGACATAGCATCTTCTGATGAGCATGTTCTGGTCAGAATTTGCTTCCCATTTCAGAGCCTCCAGTGTACTTATAGAAAATATAAAATTTTAGCTTATATATCTGCACACTAGAGTAGATAATTAGTATACCCTATTGTATATTAATACCTTTGTTATCATCAAAACTTAATTGAGTCCTGTCAGAACCTCTTTTGTTCCAACACTGAGAAAGTTATAAACCTACCCAAAAATATCCCTTTCCGGAGCTTTGCTAAACATGCATAGAATTCTTGAGTTATCATTTTCTAGGGTGCGACTTACATTCTAATCCCATATCATATTAATATAATGCATACAATGGCGGAGCTAGCCAAAAATAGTCGGGGAGGGAGGGGGGCGTAAAAAAGAGTCAATTTTTCTAAACTTCATCTTCAATTCAACTTGTGAGTTGCATGAATTTTTATAAAGAAAATGCTCTTTTAAAATATATATATATATATATATATATAAATTGAACATACCCTTCTATAGTCCATAAAGTTAACTTTTTAAACATATTAATCCTACAAGAACATGGCTTGTCCAAATGTCATTTTTTAGATATATCCTACAAGAACATGAAACTATAAAACAAGAATAAGTAATAACATAAATCAGTATCCATGAAACTGCAAAGAACAAGTTCATTTTCTAGACATATTAATCCTACAAGAATAAATCTATAAAATAAGCAACAAAAACCAGTAACCATAAACTTTAGAAATTTGGCAGTAGCAAAAACCATGAAACTAATAAGTAATAACATCAAAGAAACAAGTAGTACCAAGTAAATAAATCATAATAATTACTTACAACGATCTTGTAATCTTCTTGTGATCCCACCAACTATTAGTGTTGGGAGGCAAAGTTGTAACACTTGGTGTGTTTCCTTCTGCACACTCTATTGATGGCAAAATTGCAACCTACACAGTTTTTAATATCTAGACAAAAAAAATTCTAAGAGCTAAGCAAATAGACATTACAACAACAATGTCGGCCCTAATTTTATTTCTTCCTTTTAAGATTTCTTCTTCCTCCACGGTAAGGGGGTGGTTTTAGGTCATTTTTGGCCTAAAATCACCCCTCTACATTTTTTTTCCTCTTCTTCTTCTTCTTCTTCTTCTTCTTCTTCTTCTTCTTCTTCTTCTTCTTCTTCTTCTTCTTCTTCTTCTTCTTCTTCTTCTTCTTCTTCTTCTTCTTCTTCTTCTTCTTCTTCTTCTTCTTCTTCTTCTTCTTCTTCTTCTTCTTCTTCTTCTTCTTGCTTTTAATTTAAATAACTGTTTTTCACATAGTTTCTCTTTTATTTGCTTTATTTTATACTTGTGAGTTCGTCGTCGAGTGCGGTGTTGTATTGGTCGTCGTCTTGTTACGGCGTTGTGTGATTTCCCGTCTTGTTGCAGTGTTCGTTTAGTTCATATTCAAAGATCAACTTTAGTCAATTGAAGATTCAATTAATGATTTGGACATCAATGTTGCAGATCCGGAAGCATGGACATTCCAGTGACTTTAATTTTATCATATTATTTGTAGGCATTTTACCGTTTTATGCTATTAACCATGGTAGTCAATCCCGGCCGATCCCGGCGGGATCCCGGTGGAGCGGAGCGGAGGCTCACCGCTACGGGAAGGGTTGGAGCGGACCAGCTCTGCTTCTCGGCCGCTATGGCTGGGTTCCTAGTGGAAAGGAGCGGTGCGGGTCGCGAGTTACAATCCCGGGTTAGGACCGGGTTTTAAGTTTAATGGGTTTTAAAAGGTTTTTTTGTAATTTTATTGGTTTAAGTAAGGGCGTATTTGGTATTTTATGTTTCCTTTGTTGTTAGTTACTCACTTACTCCTATCACATAACCTTAGCCGCAAAACATTCTCACCTCTTCACTGAACAAAAAATTATGCATCGTACTCTTCATCTCTTCAACTCTTCAAAGCTTCATCATCTCCAAGCTCACGCCAGACTCTGATTCATCAAAGCTTCATCATCTCTTCTGTTTCATCAAAGCTTCACGCCAGACTCTGTTTTCTTCTCCAAGCTCAGTTTTTGTTCTTCACCTCATCAAAGTTTCACCAAGGTTTGTTCAATTTCTTCTCTACTTCAAACTTTGTTCTGATTTTTCTTCTTCTATTTATTTCTATTTTTGTCTACCCTGTTTCTTTCTATTTCTTCTCCAAGTTCTGTTTCGTATCTCTGTTTCTTTCTCCAAGCTGTTTTTTTTTTCTTTTTCTTTCTATGTTCTAATCTCTGCTTGTTCTGTTTCTTCTCTGTTTTTTTCTGTTTTAATTTAGAGTTTGTCAACTATGGCATCATCTTCAACAATACCAACAAACTCAGCAACTGTGCAGTCTGGTTATGTTAGGCATACACCTGGTGGTGAGAATGAAGACATAACTTGGAGATTTAATCATTGGCAGGACCTGAGCAAAAAGAAAAGTGTGACATGTAACTTTTGCTTAGAAACTTTTACTGGAGGAATTAGTAGAGCAAGAAAACATCAATTGGGAATACCAGGAGAAGTTAAGAAGTGCCGGAAAACACCAGCAGATGCTAAGGCAATTTTGCAAGCAGATTACGACGAAAAAAAGAGGAAAAAAGAAGCATTAGAAGAGGTGAGTGCAAAATTAGATGATGATGTTCATTTTGACATAGCGGAAATCAGGAGGGTTCGAAGTGGAAAGAGGCCAGCCGAGTCCTCTTTACCGAATACCATTGCCGCCAAGACCTCAAAAGGTCCCATGGATTTATATTGCATGGATGCAACTATTGGAAAAGAGTCAAGGCAAACCAGCATACAAGATTCTAGTTCTGAAAAAGAAGCAAGGGCAAAAACCATACAATATATTGCTCGATGTTTTTATAAAAATGGAATTGCTTTTAATGTTACAAGATCATATGATTTCAAGTTGATGGTGAAAGCGATAGGAAGCTATGGTCCTCATTTGAAACCTCCAAGCTACCATGAAATGAGGGTTCCACTCCTTCAAATTGAGTTGGAACATACAAAAAAATTGTTGAAGGATCATGAAACAGCAAGGGCAAAGTATGGATGCACAATTATGTCAGATGGTTGGACAGACAAAAATGGTAGGACTTTGATAAATTTCTTGGTGAATTCTAAAGAAGGAACAATGTTTGTGAAGAGTATTGATGCTACTGCATACACAAAAACTGGAGATAAGTTGTACGAGCTGTTGGACTCATTTGTTGAGGAGATTGGTGAGCAAAATGTTGTGCAATTGGTTACCGACAACAGGAGTAATTATGTCTTAGCTGGTAAACTATTAACTGCAAAGAGACCACACATTTTTTGGACTCCATGCGCTGCCCATTGTCTAGACCTTATGTTAGAAGATATTGGAAAAATTCCGAAGGTTAAGAGGGTCATAGAAAGAGGGATTTCTCTTGTCAGCTACATTTATAACCACACATTTGCTCTAAACATGATGAGGAAGAACAGCGGCAATGTTGAGTTGGTTAGGCATGGAGTCACAAGGTTTGCTACCTCATACCTATGTTTGCAAAGATTGCACAAATTAAAAGCCAAGCTTAGAAATATGTTCACTTCTGAAGAGTGGTTGAGTTCCAAGGGTGCTAAGGATGCTAAAGGAAAGAAGGCAATGGGTATTGTACTTATGCCAACATTTTAGAATGATGTCATCTACACTCTTAAGGTCATGGGACCTCTTGCACATGTGATGAGGATTGCTGATAATGAGAAAAATCCGGCAATTGGCTACATATATGCAGCAATGTTGGAAGCTAAGGAAACAATTGAAAAATCTCTCAACTTCCAAACAAGCAAGTACATAGATGTGTTTAAAATCATTGATAAAAGGTGGGAATGTCAACTTCATCATCCATTGCATGTTGTTGGTTACTATCTAAATCCCAAGTATTTTTATAGCAAGTTAGAAATTGAGAATGATCCCAAATTGGTGAGAGGGCTGCATAAATGCATTGACACACTATGTGAAAGCTATGAAGTTGAAGACATGGTTAGATCTCAATTGGGGGTATACAAGAGTGCTGGAGGCCTCTTTGGCATACGTGGAGCAATAAGACAAAGGGCGACATTAGCTCCCGGTAAGTTTAAATTCATTAATTACGATTTTAGTACTACTTACGTTTGTATATATAGTAATGAAAATAAGTTTTTCATTGCATTGCAGCCGAGTGGTGGAGGATGTATGGATCAGAGGTTCCAGATTTGCAACTATTGGCAATTAAAGTGTTGGGTTTGACTTGCAGCGCTTCAAGATGTGAGCGCAATTGGAGTACTTTTGAGCATGTAAGTATTAAAATTAACCAACATTTGTTAGTATCTTGAAAACATCAATGTAGGATACTAGGATATTATACTTACTAATATTTTAAATTATAATATATATATATATATATAGATTCATTCTGAGAAGAGAAGTAGGCTTGAGCATAAAAGATTGGAAGACTTGGTTTTCGTTAAGTATAATCAATCTTTGATAGACCGATATAATTGTCGTGATAAGATTGATCCCATGGTTTTGAATGATGTTAATTTTCATACTGAATGGTTTTTGGGAGAGTTGAGAGAAGATGGTGGACCGGAAGAAGAATTGGTGTTTGAAAATGACAATTTAACTTAGGATCAAGTTGCCGATGCAAGTGGGGTTAATGATTCAGCAATTTACACTAGGAGGCAAATAGCAAAAGATTTGGCAGCTGCATGTGCATCTAAGGAAACAATGGCACAACAAGTGGAGGACGAAGGTGTTGAAGAAATTGGAGATGATGTTGAAGATAATGAAGTGGAGGCCAATGGAGATTATGATGAAGAAGATGACGAGGATGATTTTTAGACTTGATGATGAACTTGAGTTTTAATTTTTAGTTACTTGCTTACTTTAGTAATCTAAGTGTTGGAGACTTGACTTTTACTTATTTATTTTGCTTGACTTTTGTTGGTAATTTGGATGTAATGTTTAAGACTTGATTTGTGTTTTGAAATTTTTATATATGAATGTTTTATGGATTGTGAAATGCTTGTTTAATTTTAGTATTATATGTTTGTATATAGTATTATTTATATAATTAAAAAAATAATTAAATAGCGGCATCCCGGCCTTCCCGCTCCCCGGGATGCCGCTATCCCAATTTTTGGGTTGGCCGCTCCGCTCCGGGATGCGGGATTAACTACCATGCTATTAACTCGGATGTTGTGAGTTTGTTCACCGATTCACCCTTTTTGTTTTTAGCGATGTTGGATTTGTATTTGCATATGCTGTGCTCTGTTAATTATTGGAATGAATGAATATCGCTATTTTTAGTAAAAAAAATCATAATAATTAGGAATCATAATAGTAAATAAATCATAATAATTTTTCAAGAACAGAACCAAAACACAATATAACAACAAGAATAGAAACAAACAGACATGATTTAACAAAACCCTAGAATTGAAAAAAAAAACAACTCATTAACAAAATAAGGAAGGAAAGGAAAAGCAAGCAACAATCAAAATCAAACTCTAATAGGCCAACAAACACAACATTCATGGTACAAGTGAGAAAATTTTACAATTGGTACTGAACCTAAGAAGAAGTGAGAATAGAGGCAAAGCGATGGTGGTCGTACGGTGGTGCACGACGGCCGTGCGGTGGTGGTCGTGGTTGGCCGGAGTCGAGCTGTGTGCGGTGGTCGTCAAAGGAAGTTGAACTTCCTGTTCTATGTTATTTGTTTCTCTACGCGCGTGTGTTGTGCTAGATGGAAGGGAAAAATGTTTCTCAATAGCGGTATTATAGTATTTTCCTACCCTAATTTTTTTTCCAGGGACGGACCATGGCCCTATCTGGCTCACAAATGGCTCCGCCCCTGAATGCATATAAATATAACCAGTAAGAATAAAGATTTAAAGCGAGTGGCATTGGTTAAAAATATTAAAATTTGCGAGTTATGTTCCTGATACGCGCGCTTAACGAGGTTCATCCTCACCTAGCGAGCATTGCTAGCTAGAACCCAGGTCCTCTCGCTAATATTCTCAGCTATGAATTTAATGATTTTTGTAAAAATTTAATGATTTTTGTAAAAAAGAGTGTCTATTCACCTAGCATTATTTACTACGAGTTCCAGACCATATCAAGTCAAAACCTGATATCAATTCTATGGGGGCTCCCGCTTATCCGGCCAGATTACGAGAATACGTTATTAAAGTGCACGAAAGTTAATAACAAACATAATTACTGAATATCATTTATTATAACTTAGACTCAATCACAAACTCCAAATATTCATAGGGGAGTTCATCTTCTCCACCACAACCTAAGGCATAAATAATAAAGACTACATATTTAAATTACAAGAAATTATAACCTAAATACAAAAGCCTAAAGAAATCATACCATGTTGAGTTAGTTTTCCCATAAGGGGAGAAAACTATGCCCAATAGAGCTCCTTTGAACCTCTCCTTATAGTAGAGAATGTTCTACTATTTCTGAATGAATAAAACAATGAAAAGGAGGCTCTATTTATAGTTTTCGTAATGGGCCTCAGCAAGGCATCATACTGCGATGAGCTCATCGCAGTGGGATGTGAAGATTCAGTTCAATTTTATAACTGATCCTGTGCATTTCATTAGCTTGGGCGCCAAGTTACTCCATCGTGCTGCGTTGTGAAGCATCGTACTGCGATGGAAGATTTTTTCAAGATTTATTTCTTCTGATTTCTTGGCGAGCAAGCATGATTTCATCGTGGCATGATGGCACACATCGTGCTGCGATGAAATGCTGATTTTCTTCACTTTTTGGGCTTTTTCTTGTCTTTTTGCATCTTGGACTCTGCCTTGATGCTTTTTCTTGCTTTTGTAGGCTTTCCTTCATATTTGGGTTTGTCTTGGTCATTTTACTACTAATAATAATACTAAAAATACCGTAGAAATTCCTGTCATCACAACCCCAAACTTAAACTGTTGCTTATCCTCAAATAACATGCTGTTAGACAAGATCGTTAGAAAAACAAGAGATAAATAATAATGATAGGAATTTCACAACCTTTTTTATATTTCAGCAGTGGTACCGATGATTTCTTACCGCCGCGATCATGCTCAGTCCTGCTAGGCTCAGGAGACGTCAATAGTGGCAAATCGGACAAATGCCCACAAGAGTCCATGTCCAACTTTTCTCTCTCTCACATTTGTGTTTTTCGCTCATTAATTGAAAGGGTTATCTCTCAATCATCGTACAACCTGCCATTTTACCATAGGCTTGCAAGAACTCTAAGCAATCGGTCAAAATTCAATATACATGCATTTTTAGAGGTCTTTTCAGGGTTATAACGTTGCTCGGGTCAAGGTATGACATTTTTGGGAATAATAGGCTAAACATTGGAGTTAAGTTCTACTTTGTTGTTCCTTTTTGTGTACGCAACCTTTGTTCCTTAGGGTGCCTTTTTGTGTTGGTATTGGAGATGAAGAACCGGATGTGTCTTTGTGTGGTTCTTTTCTATGATTGTTTTTGTGCTCTTTGGCTCTTTCTTTTTAATTTTTTATTTGAAGAGACTATTTTTTTAGGGAATTTTTGATGTTTTCCCGTCTCTTTTCTTTTATTTTTTTTCTTTTTTTGTAGTGATAGTTCTCCGTATACCCACCCCAAACTTAGACGTTGCTAGTTCCATGAGCAACCCCAAACTTATTTTGTTGCCAAGACTTTGAGAACTATTACCTAACTCCAAAGAGGGTAATTTCATTGTTTTTCTGGTCTATAGGCTTGTATCGTGGTTTGTCATCGAAACAAAAGGGATATTATTTTTTTTACGGCTCAAAATTGGCTAGCAAAGAATATAATAATAATAAGGGTGGCTTGAAAAGGCTCTGGGTTATAACAAACAATTGTCTCAATGCATATAATATCAAACTAACCAGTCAGCAGAGAATTAGAGCAAGTTCTAGAAAATAAACAAGTGCACGGTACTCTCATAGTAATTTGAAAGAAAGTGGTAATACCGTTTGGAAATATTTGGCTCAAATCCTCACATGGCTTAGGTATCTGAAGTTGAACACTTGTCTCACAGACATCAGCTTCATCACTCGTCTCTCTGTCTCCCGAACTTCGCACTTCGGAGCAATCACCTTTGGTTTTTTGTATGAAGGTGTGAAATTCGTCTCATCAAGATTTATAACTTATTTCGCTGCAATCTTACCTATAACAGTTAGTCATGCACTAGATAATAAACAACAAGCAGTTATTTAATTTTTTTCTAAGTTTGAAATAAGGGCTGTTGACAGATGAAGATGACATGCGGAATTCTAGGCATACATTGTTGAATTGAAAAACTGAATTGAAAATACTAAATTGAAATTACTGAATTGAAATACTTAAATACTTATCCTTGGGTTGCCTCCCAAGCAGTGCTTGTTTAACCTCTCATTAGCTTGAGGCATTTCCTCCATTACAGATGATAGGTTCGCATGTCTCTATCTTTGTAGGAGCTTTCGCCTTAGCTCATCCCTCTTTCTTGTTGCTTTTTTCATACTTCTCTAGGTTCTGTTTTTCTTTGAAGGTGGCAAAACAGAGTTGTCCATCATCTTCTGAAGGTACTGTTTTTATGATGGACTTCCTTTTGCCTTTTGGTGGATGTACCTTCTTTTGTTCTTTTGGTGCATTAACCCAGCTTTTCTTTTCTCTTTCCTCTCAGCAGCAGGCTTCTTCAGAGGTGGCGTATTTACCCTAAACTTAGATTTTCTGGTCACCTTTCGGTTTCTACCCCATGCTTTGACCCATGTTTTCATCGGATGTCCACTTTAATGGTTAGCCTCTTCAATTTTTCAGTGAGTTCTTCGGGTACCTCCTCTTCCTGAGCTGTCTTTATCTCTAGCTGCGCCATTTCATTCCCCAGCTCTGCTATCTCTACCTTTACATGTACTTCTTGAACTGAAGTCGATGGTGTAGCTTCCTTGTCTTTCCACTCAAGCATGAAACATACTTCCCTTTTGGTCTTGGAAGTTTTGATAGTTCTCTCCTCCGCTCCACTTCTTAGAGTCAACTCGGCGAGCTCCACATTAATGAGTGCTCTGCTAGTTGCTAAGAATGGTCTTCTAAGGATAATGGGATGCTATTCATCTTGGATATCCAGGATCATGAAGTCTGTTGGAAATACCAGGCCTTTGACTTTCACCAAGACATCCTTCATTAAGCCTTCTACATGAATAATGGATTGATCTGCTAATGTGAGTTCCTTTTTTGTACATGCAGTTTGTGTTATGAGTTTAAATTTTTCTGCCAAAGATAATGGCATTACATTCACACTTGAACCCACGTCACATAATGCTCTGACTTCTGCTTCCTCAATTTGACAGAGTATGGTGACGCTTCCAGGATCCGTCTTCTTGATTGGCAGGTGTGGTTTTCATGTTGGGTTGATTCTGTATTCTTCTAGCTCACTTAAGTAATCATCATAGAATTCCCCCATTGTCATTTCCATCGTAGCCTCGAACCACTCTTCGAACTCTTTTAGCTTGTCTTCATCGTACATATGCTCTGTGTTCATGTCTTTCAGCATTTTGCATTCCTCCTTTGGATTGTCCACCGTGTTACCTGCAATATCTTTAGAAACATGAGTGCTTACCAGTTTAGAGAGTTGACCAATCTGGGTTTCAAGACTTTTTATCGTCGCCCCCTGGTTGGCTACTGTAGTCTGGATATTTTCAAAGTTAGTTTTGCTCATGTTAGCAAATTTGCTGAGTAACTCTTCCAATGGAGATGGCTTTCTTGGTTGAGGTGCAGCTTGAGCCTGGTTCCCTGTCGGGTCCCAGCGTAAATTTGGGTGTTTGCTCCAACCTGGGTTGTAGTTGTTTCCCATGTAATTCACCTGCTCGTCGCTCCCTTCTGGCAAACAATGCCCATTAGGGTGATCTTCTAGGCAGAAATCACAGACCCCTTCTACCTTTTTAACACTAGCTTCCTTCACAGCTTTCTCTATATCAGCGAGTTGCCTCCTTAGTAACTCGATCTTTACTTTGTAGACAATCTCCTGGTCCACCTTTAGAATTTCAGGTGTCTTTTCAGCTCGATCATGACTCATGTTGTATTCATTCTGGAACATCTGCTTAACCAGATCCTTAGTCTCTGCATAGGTGTTTACTTTGATGGACCCACCAGCTGAGGCATCTAGTATCATCATGTGTTGCATCTTCATACCAGCAGTGAATAGTTGCATCTGTTCCATAACACTAATGCTGTGGTTAGGACACCTTCTCATAAGCAGCTTGAACCGTTCATAAGCCTCGCACAACGTTTCAGATTCATGCTGTTTGAAACTCAGAATCTCAGACTTCCTCTTCTGGAATAGTGTGTGTGTGAAGAATCTCTCCAGGAACTTGTCTTCAAGCTCATTCCATGTTGCAATCGTTCCCCTTGGCAAGCATTGAATCCAATCTTTAGCTGGACTTGTAAGAGAAAAAGCAAACAAACGCAGCTTCTTCTGGTCATCAGAAACATTTTCCGGCACCTTCTAGATCTGACATGTCTCTGAAAACTTTGCAAGATGATCCCAGGGATCATTGTTGGCACGTTCGTCGAACTGGTTCTCCCGCAAACTTGTAAGAACATTACCCTTAATATCAAAGTTAGCTGGGTTGGCCGGTTGGAATCCCAGTGAGATCTGATCTGTGTCAGTCATCTTGCAGTAATCTCCTATTGTAACTCTTTGCTCGTCCCCCATGGCTTTGGTGGTAGGCTCTTCTTCTGTGTTAAGATTACTGGATTTTGCAAGCCTTTGTGCTCGCCTTCTTGCCAAGAACGTTCTTTCTGGTTCAGGGTCGTACTTTAACTCCAGAATACCTGTTATCAAGTACAACAAATGAATACCTTCAGTAGCACTGACAAATTAATTAATGAAACTATTTTTGGTTTGTCTCATGTGTCTTTGTCACTATGAAAATTCCCAGGTAAGTGAGGTGGATCACAACGGATCGCTTAAATACCAAGACTTATCCTTAGCCAGAATTTCACAGATCAAAATTCACAATCATCAACAAGATTTTTGAATTTTTAATTTTTTTAATTTTTGAAATTTTTGACAAACTTAAATAAATCTAGCAAGGCTTTGTAAACACAATCCCCGACAACGGCGCCAAAAACTTGACTACGGTCTGGCAAGTGCACTAGTCTGTCGTCGAGTAATAATTCACACTCTACGAGTAGAATGAGTTCGAATCACAGGGATCGTGCCGAAGCTTCACTAGCGTTATTTAAGTTTGTGATAGTTTGCATTCGCTTTAGTTTTTGGAAAAGGTTTTTATAAAAATAGCGTAATGCGTTGCAGAAATATAAATGCGGAATGTATAAATAAATAGATTCAAGAAATATAGAGGCTATGTATGGTGGTTGGACTCCCTCCCTTCTTCATATTTGGCATGACCAGTGTATAACATACTCCCTCTATCCCAAAATAAATGACCTGTTTGACCACTGACACGTTTGCCAATGCACAACTTTAATCGTTAATATCTCTAATTATCTATTATTAAAAATTATAAAAATGGTATATTTTGAAAGTACTCGTCGAGACAAATCAAACAACATCTCATATGCTAATATTTGCATGTATATATTAGTAGAAAAATAAGGTCAAAGCAGGTCAAATGAATAGTACACTAAGTCAAAAAAAGGTCATTTAAAATGGGACGGAGGGAGTAGTTACTTAGATTATGTTCGGCGGTGAATTATCCTTGTTGTAGTAATACCTTACTATTACACTATGTTTATTAAAGTTTCCCTACGTTAACAACTAAGGTACCTACGAGAGCCTAACCTCGATGTGTCATATACCCTAATTACTAAGTGAGTTGTTTATAAACATGCATTATGCTCTTCACCAATTAACCTCTAGGTCCTAGTATCGGGCTATTCATCTTCTAAGTGCTCAGATCACACCTAGTGCATGATTCCTCCTCTAACCGCTCAGTTCACGACTAGTTCTGGATGTTACCGTCTCTATTCACCTAGCATTATTTACTACGAGTTCCGGACCATATCAAGTCAAAACCTGATATCAATTCTATGGGCGCTCCCGCTTATCCGGCCAGATTACGAGAATACGTTATTAAAGTGCACGAAAGTAAATAACAAACATAATTACTGAATATCATTTATTATAACTTAGACTCAATCACAGACTCCAAATATTCATAGGGGAGTTCATCTTCTCCAACACAACCTAAGGCATAAATAATAAAGACTACATATTTAAATTACATGAAATTATAACCTAAATACAAAAGCCTAAAGAAATCATACCTTGCTGAGTTAGTTTTCCCGTAAGGGGAGAAAACTATGCCCAATAGAGCTCCTCTGAACCTCTCCTTATAGTAGAGAATGTTCTACTATTTCTGAATGAATAAAACAATGAAAATGAGGCTCTATTTATAGTTTTCGTAATGGGCCTCAGCAAGGTATCGTACTGCGATGAGCTCATCGCAGTGCGATGTGAAGATTCAGTTCAATTTTATAACTGATCATGTGCATTTCATCAGCTTGGGCGCCAAGTTACTCCATCGTGCTGCGTTGTGAAGCATCGTACTGCGATGAAAGATTTTTTCAAGATTTATTTCTTCTGATTTCTTGGCGAGCAAGCATGCTTTCATCGTGGCACGATGGCACACATCGTGCTGCGATGGAATGCTGGTTTTTTTGTTTTTTCACTTTTTGGGCTTTTTCTTGTCTTTTTGTATCTTGGACTCTGCCTTGATGCTTTTTCTTG
Source organism: Trifolium repens (assembly GCA_030408175.1). NCBI lineage: Eukaryota > Viridiplantae > Streptophyta > Magnoliopsida > Fabales > Fabaceae > Trifolium > Trifolium repens. The sequence continues at coordinate 47,605,285 of CP125836.1, read as the reverse complement.
CTTTTGTAGGTTTTCCTTCGTATTTGGGTCTGTCTTGATCATTTTACTACTAATAATAATACTAAAAATACCGTAGAAATTCCTATCATCACATGCATATAATAATACTTCATAAGTTCAGAATGTAGAGAGGTTTCGTGATCAAACTTCTACACACAAGTTCATCTTGATTAACATAATATTGACATGTAAAATGTAATTTTGGGCAGCTAACTAACTAACTAACCTAAGAAACCACCTGAATAGAGACTTGGACAATCAATAGAGAGACTCAATTTGCATGAAAATTATGAATTTGACATGATTCACTCGCTAGGCCTCGTTGGAACTCGCTTAGCGAGCCTTCATCACCAACCTAGATTTTTCAGCAATCCTGCATCTGACTTCAATCTTCAAACGCGTCCACAAAGCTCATTTCTTGGCCAAAATTCATGAAACTAATAACAAATGACCGTAATCGAGTTAGCTTTCCAAATAAACAAACCCCATTAAATTTGGAGTTATGGAGAGTAAGCACTGACTGTTTTACTGAAGGTATGTAAAGTATACGGGTTTCACCAATCTATTCCAATTTCTTCTTGTTCCAGCAACCCATGAGTTCTAAAGCCTTTAAATCACTATCAAATTCATTTTGTTTCATGCATGCCTCTCATTGTGTGATAGATGCAACAATCAAATGAGGGATTGGGGAAAAGGAGATCTTTGAGAGAAAGAACAACCATTAGGGAGTTTCATTTATTAGTTTGGAGCTTGAAAGCTTGTATTAGTTCAGATTGTCATGATTCTTCTGTGTAACCGAACATGCAGTGATTGATGTATGTGAGGTGGAAGTGGATCTTATTCTTCAAGAGAAAGGGTTTGAGCTCGTGGGAAAGATGAGAGTGATATGTAGGATTGCCAATTTTTTTTTCTAACACCAATGGTAGATAATTGCATAACATAAGAGATTGAAGAAGAAAAAGTTTGAAGTTGTTGCTGAAGCCAAGCATAGCGTGAGAGAAGAATCATGAATCATGTCTTCAGCTACATTAGAGTCATTCATAACACCGATAGTAGATAATTGCTTAACAACATGGATATAATTAGAAGGAGTTTGAAATTCTTTAAATAACATGTCTTTAGCGAATTTTATTTCTAACAAAAGTGTCACGCCTTCAGCTACATTAGAGTCCGGAACAATTGGACGATACCAATAACCCAACAACTATCACCACACTGTTCAAGGTTCTCACAATAACCGCAATACCCTAATTACCATATCATGTTGAGCCTGTAGCGTCCACATTCAATTTATAATGACGCGGGATATGCAACACCAACCATACAACAATCCACAACAAAGTAATAGGAGTTGAGTTCAGATGCGACAAAAAATATGTACATTTGTTGAACTATAAATTTGAATCCACATGCCTTTTTAATAGAGTTAGATGAAAAACAGTAATGATGAAAATGTTTTATGATTTAAGGGACAAATTTGTTAAAAAAAACTTAAAGAATTAATATGTTACAAATGGTAAACTTAAAGGATGACTGATGTGCAATTTAATTATCGTTTCATGACCCTCTTAGATATGTGGTGCTACATGGCCCCCGTATATTGACAATGCAAACTTGTAAAAGAGTCCTCCTAGATATCTCTTTAAAGGCTAATGCAGCTCATGCTCAACCCGAGTCTCATGCACCTAAGGCTCCTTCGACTGTATCTTAGGTTGAGATTTAGAGGGTTTGCCTCTATCAACTATGTGTTTCACACCACGTTCTCGCAGTAGAGACATTGATTGAGACCCGGTTCCCCCGACTATGATGTGAGTCAATATTGTGTTCATTTTTGGAACATTGACAAAATATGTTAGAAAATAAAGCAAAAACACCCGGTTTTGAATTATAGAATCCAAAATCATGAAGAACATATCTCGAATTTCAGAATTTAAGCAATACCAGCAATTTAAGGAAAAACAAGCATGCCGACAACCAAAATCTGAACAAATGCATACTAATTTTTTTCATAGCGGTTGAAAACTCAAACAAAATGATAAATTCTACAACAAATGACACAAATATAACATTTCAAATTGTTGGACCTCAATATTTTTTAGAAGTGTTTTGTCAAAAAATATTTTTTAGAAGTGTAAAAGCAAGGTGGAAAAGGATTTCAAGCACTTAAAAATACACTATAAATTACAAAATTAAGGAGCACTCATTAATATTTTCTTTAAAAATTCATGAATGTCAGAAGCTCGCTCAATGGTAAGTAGTAACATTCTCCCTCTCCAAATCACCACTTTCCCATTTTTTGTTACAAAATTAATTAAAATCATTGTATTCCCGTAATTAGTTTACAATCTTAGGTCTAATTTCATCTAAGTGTATGCTTGGTTTCAATTCTGGAACAATCAGAATTGATTCTGGACGTGTAGAATTGATTCTGACTTGTTTGGTTTCTTAAAAGTAGAATTGATTTTGCCTCCAGAATTAATTCTATTTGAAACTAGAAATCGTAGCTTCTGATTCTAGAATTGATTTTTATACTCAAATTCTTTGTTCAACTCACTTTTGCATGAATATATCAAACCATAAATCACTTTAACTTAAAATCAATTTTGGTCAAAATCAATTTTACCGAATCAATTATGTTAAAATCAATTCTCACAGGAGAACCAAACTTAAAATAGTTACACCTAGGCTAAAATATTTCCACAATAATTCCATTTAATAATTTTTAAATTTTAAACTTTACAAAAAAAAATTCCCAAATTCTCTTCGTGAGTTCGTGTCTCTCTCTCTCTCTATTTATTATCTATTCCAAAACTCAAACCCTACCGTTAGGTTTCATTTCATTCATTCATCAATCAAATCAATAGAGCAGTGCAGTGTTCACTGCAGTGCTTCTTCCCCTTTCTCGTTCTCTTTCGTTTCTCATCAATACGATGTCGTATCGCCCAAACGCAAACTCAAGGACCGAGGTCCGTCGCAATCGATACAAAGTCGCCGTCGATGCCGAAGAAGGTCGCCGACGCCGTGAGGACACCATGGTTGAGATCCGTAAGAATCGTAGAGAAGAGAGTTTGTTGAAAAAAAGACGCGAAGGTCTTCAACCTCAGCAGATTCCTTCTTCTCTTCACTCTACCGTCGTTGAGAAGAAGGTTATTTTTTATTTAATTTATAATTCATAAATTACTTTGATCAACGGTGTATTCATAGTATTCTGATTGTTTAATTGTTGAATTTCAATTGCGAAACACTAGTTTGTTTGTTTAATTTGTTTTTTTTTTAGATTTGTGTTAACCTAGGTTAGATGATTTTTATTTTTATTTTTTTTATACTTGTGAATTTAGTTGCGTTTCTATGTTGTTGCAGTTGGAAAATTTACCATCTATGGTTGCTAGTGCTTGGAGTGATGATAATACCTTGCAGCTTGAGGCAACAACTCAGTTTCGAAAGCTTCTTTCTATTGGTTCGAAATTGGATTGATTACTGTTGTTTACTGTTAAGTGATTTTTAATTAATTAATTAATTAATTAATTAATGCTTAGTTGATTGACTTGGATTTTCGTGTGCCAGAACGTACTCCACCGATTGAGGAGGTTATACAGACTGGTGTAGTTTCTCGTTTTGTTGAGTTTCTGATGAGGGAGGATTTTCCACAGTTGCAGGTTTGTTGTAATATTGGTTTATATATTTATGTATTTAGTTAGTGATTAATGTTTTATTGTTGATGATATGTATTTTGTGTTGTAGTTTGAGGCAGCTTGGGCTTTGACAAATATAGCTTCCGGAACCTCTGAAAACACTAAGGTGGTAATTGACCATGGGGCTGTCCCAATTTTTGTGAAGCTCCTTGCTTCTTCTAGTGATGATGTCCGCGAACAGGTATATTTTACATATCTTAACGTACCTTCATTTACCTTTAATATGCAGAATCTTAGTGAAACTGAGAAGATTATTTGTATTTTTTAAATATTGGGGTCCTAATATCTTTTGGGTGTTATTGAAATGAAATCAAAGGGATATCTCTAAACAACATAACTTTTTCTCGAAAAACTAGGAAACTTGTTTTTGCCAAATTTTGGATATGGATTTTGGATATGGGGGTGTGTGTGTTTATAACTTTTGGAGATGCATTATGTTTCCACCGAGTAGTTTCATTTATTATTGTGTTACAGATATCAGAAGAATGAAAGCAAAACCTTTTAATTGTACCATACCATGGTATACTTTTCTTGAAAACTAAACACTTCTCCTGCTGGGTTTTTGGTATGCAGGCAGTGTGGGCTTTAGGAAATGTTGCTGGGGATTCTCCCAAATGCCGTGATCTTGTTCTTGGTCATGGAGCCTTGGTTCCTCTTTTGGCACAATTGAATGAACATGCCAAGCTTTCTATGCTGAGAAATGCTACCTGGACACTTTCAAACTTCTGCAGGGGCAAGCCACAGCCTCCTTTTGATCAGGTATAAAAATATGCATTGCTTATTCTCTATGAACCAAATAACCGACTCCTGGCAATTTTTTTTTCTAACCACTTTTCTTAGTTGTAATCCACTCCTCTGCCAAGGTGAAATACTACTTGAGTGGTAGTAATTGTTTAAATTTACCTGCTCTAACAACCAAAATGAAGAGCACATTTAGTTGTTTACTCACCCCATTGATTAGACTTTAGAGTGTTACATTAGATTATTATGCAAAATACGCAAGTAGAGTTGGTCTTCTGATCTGACGAATAACACTGTTATATGTTTTGTTCTTTATTCTCTTTAAGTGAAATCTTTCATGCATTTCTACCACGGAATTGCAAAGTATGCAATTTGAGTAGCCTCTAGTACAAACAAATCTTATCTGTTGTCCATGCATGATAACCTGAATGGCTATCCATTGGCTCAATATTTGATTTCTCCAATATCTGTCTGTTTTACTGCTTGTGTTGTGTTAGCTGCTATTATGCTCTATTTTGTGGATCTCAGATTTAGTGTTTTTTTATAGGTTAAACCTGCGCTTCCTGCTCTTGTTGGTCTTATTCATTCAAATGATGAAGAAGTCTTAACTGATGCCTGCTGGGCACTTTCATATCTTTCTGATGGTACAAATGATAAAATTCAAGCTGTAATTGAAGCTGGTGTTTGTCCTCGACTGGTTGAGCTTCTACTGTGAGTACCTCACATCTCAAATGTTGCTCTGCAAGAATGCATGTGCAACTGTGACATTTTCCTTTTTTAATTCTAACTGTTCTACTCTTATTCAGGCACCCATCTCCTTCAGTGCTAATTCCTGCTCTACGTACTGTTGGAAACATTGTCACTGGAGATGATACGCAAACTCAGGTATTCACCTCAGGAGCATCTCTCGTAGTTGTTTTGAAAGCATGTTCCTTTGCCTTTATTTTTAAGGGATAAAGAAAGTACTGTTAGCAGAGATTACAAGGTGTATGGTTGGTTTGGAGGAGGGACACTAGGGGTGGAGTGACAAGGTCAAGGGTTCAACTCCCACTAATAGAGCACAATGTTGAACAAAATAAAAAACTGACAGCATGACTTATTGTTATATGCATTCTGTCATTTTTGTCCATCTGTTATTTTTTAATCATTTTATGGTTTCCTTATTATATTACTATGGTTTTGTTGTTATCATTACGCCCCTCACTCTTTTGCACACATCCATATAAATGTTATTGCTTGAGTCATATGCCAAACCTTTCCTTGGATTGGAGCTATTCAAATACCATTTTTTCCCTGGATTGTGAGATGATTAGCTCTATTTTTTTCCTCTTCTGAATTTTTAAGCCTCCTCTGTCACATGGTTCCTCAACAAGTTTCTGCTGAGATATCCTTATCATTTATCCTATGGGAATGATGCATTTCATTGTTAAAACATGCTTTTCATAATTTATACTGTTTGTTTTAACCTGGTGCTCTGCCCCATAGGTCATCATCAATCATCAGTCTCTTCCTTGCCTATTTAATCTGCTGACCAATAATTATAAAAAAAGCATCAAGAAGGAAGCTTGTTGGACCATATCAAACATTACAGCTGGGAATAAACAACAGATTCAGGTACAGTTGAATTGTATGATGATTATAATTTGATTTTGTTCACAGCGTTCTGATTGCAGTAAACGTTTCTTCGACTCCTTTATCCTAATTTGCTAATAATTATTAAATAGGCTGTGATTGAGGCCAATATATTTGGTCCTTTGGTGAACCTGCTTCAAAATGCTGAATTTGATATTAAGAAAGAGGCTGCTTGGGCTATCTCAAATGCTACATCTGGTGGATCTCACGAACAAATCAAGTACGGGGAGACACATTTTTAATATTCCCCAGGAGGGTTATTATGGTGTTATAATTTATTTTTCTTGCAAGATATCTTTTATTCTATATCCTAACAGAATTATTCTCCATGATTGACAGGTACCTAGTAAGTCAGGGGTGTATTAAGCCCTTGTGTGATCTTCTTATCTGTCCCGATCCTAGGATTGTGACAGTTTGTCTGGAAGGCCTTGAAAACATCTTGAAGGTTGGAGAAGCTGATAAGAATATAGGCAATACTGGTGACGTGAACCTATATGCACAGATGATTGATGATGCTGAGGGTTTGGAGAAAATTGAGAACCTCCAGAGTCATGATAACACGGAGATTTATGAAAAGGCTGTGAAGATTCTTGAGACATACTGGTTGGAGGAAGAAGATGAGACTATGCCTCCAGGGGATGCCGCACAATCAGGATTCAACTTTGGTGGCGCAGAGGTTCCTTCTGTGCCGTCTGGAGGATTCAACTTCAATCAGTAGATGTTCATGCTTTAATGGGGACATGTCTTCTATATTTAGCCTTTTCTGGTTTGTCTGCAATTTTTTGGATAAAATTATTCTATTATATTAGTAGTAATTTGCATGCTTGTGTGCTCTTCATTTGTTTGGAGTATTAAGAATTTTGTTAACTGCAGGAGTTTTTGGCTGGTCTATCATTAGAGTCTTCCAGTATGATGGGACAAAGCTGGGGTCGAATCAATTTGTTGTTTCTTTGTGTCCAACAAGGTCCAACATTGGTAAATAGAGCATTGCAGGATTGGCATAGGCTTTTACAATGTCTGGCTTTTCATATCTCATGGTGACAGATGCGTGGTAGCTTGATTTTTTTGCCACTGAAGATAATACTACTAGACCTCTGTGAAGTGATAATTGCATAAAATGAATGTTCAGTATCATGATTTTTTCGTCCATTATATTGTAGTAGTTTGGAGTCACCAAGTTTTAGTTACAATTCTGGGTTGTTTTGGCAAAATGCCAGATGCTCGTTAGAGTTTTTACCCGTCTGTTACCTTTTTGAATTATTTTTTTTGTCGATGAAGTTTACCTTAAGAGTCAAGTTCTTATTCATTATGTTATCCAGCAATGTCTTAAAACATGAAATGAAATAGAAGTGTGTGGTGCAATCATTTTGTATTATGTATAGTTCACTCGCTGCTTTTATAAATCCTTGCTTTACTCATGCATCGAGCATTTCATTCACACTAATTTTGTACCTAATATGAATTATCGCAAAAGCCCGAGAAAGATTTTGAAATGTCTCTTGTTTAATAAAAGTACAGAGCTCTTTGACCATGTACTATCTATAAAAAAAAACTCATAGTTCAAATGATGGAACTATTTTGTTTTTGGATAATAGAGGTTCACTATCTTAGATGTTGTTTTACCATTTATTATTTAATGCCTGAATACACCTTTTTCAATGTTTTAATCCTTGAATTTTGTTTTTATCCTCAGTGGCTTCTGGGGTGAAAATTGGGCTTAATTAACTCCTCACTGGTGTACAATACAATTCAAATCAATGTTTAGAGATAAAAGTGAGATTGTCAAGAGTGATCTGTCCTCGAGTATTAAACAAGTTGTTTCTATATTTAGGTTCACATGGAAGTGAGACTGGATAAGAATATCCGAACTCCATCGAGTATGAGTTTGAGGTTTTATTTTATTCCCGTTGAGAATTGAAATAGATATAAGAAATACCTGAATTATATAGATTTGGATTTAGAAAGGGTAAAATCCGTTGCATCCCCATTGTTATGAACTTTGACTTTGTTTGTCAAAAAATAAATTTCGAAAGATACTTTTTGATAGTATAAATCTCTGAAAAATATCTTCCAGTAATATTTGTTTAGTGTAAGTAATGATTAATGAAGCATCCAGCTCCAGCCACCTACATTCTTCTTTAAAAAAATACTTAATTCGTTGTTTTGAACCTTGGTCGTTAATTACGCGAGAGCAGGTAAGTTGGCTTATGAAAGCTTTTTGAAGCACAAAAATAAAAAAAATGCTTTCATTGAGAGTTGAACTCAAGACCTCCCGCTTACTAAACGGGTGCTCTAACCAACTGAGCTATGAAAGCTTCTTGCTTTAATTATGATATTTATGCAATGTAATTCGTAACAATAATGAACTGAAGTTGGGTAAGGTTGTATGATTTTATTCAATGCCAATGAATCAATGATACGGTATGATCATATTCCATAGTCATTAGTCAAAGTTTATTGAAACTCAAACTCAAACAAATCTCGCTAAATAGAATTATTAATAACTAATAATGAAGAATGAAATTCAAATAAACCAGTAAACCACACTAATTAATATATATATATATATATATATTCTCTTGTCCTTGTCCACACCATTTTTGAAGGGTTTTTTTATTAAACGAACCACTTTTCAATCATTGTTTAAGATGATATAATAAAATTTCTTAATGCAATTAATTAAGAAACAAGTTTTAATTTTGTCCTCTGTCAGGGGCTGATATGAATGTGTTGATGAAGCTTTTTTTGGTGTTAGCCAAAGAAATTTTAATGCTATTAGCTACAAATTAAAGCAAGGTATAAGCAGATATGCTATATATGACCAAACATATAGTAGAATCTACAATACTACAAGTAAACTCTATATGAGTAATACTGCCTCTACCACTACTTTTCAAACAAAGACATCAATTCACCAACCAGTAAAAATTGTCCTTGTTTTTTATTTTTTGTTAACAAAAGTTCTTACTCTAATCTTTAGTTGCTACTTACTACTACTAGTTACTATATACAACCCCTGCACTTTCATTATTGTTTGGTGAAAGGAATGTATGGACAATTTGGCAGAAATAACAACGAGTGCATTAGTGAGATACATCAAGTCATTAAGATAGTAAAAAAGTAGTACTTCATTTGGTGAGATGTATTAATGATAGAAATAATAACTACTAAAAAATTTGATCCATTTTATATCATATATATCTACAAACATGTGTATGGATTCATAGAAAATGACAAACTTGGATTATGTTTAAGAAGAATTTTTTTAACACGTATACTACCTCTAGGCTCTATTATTAATTACTTATTAAAACAACTTCAAAGAATTTTTCTTGTCACTAAATATATATTTTATTTAAAACATATTTTAGTAATTGTTTTTAACCTGCAAAAGAAATGTTATTGATAGAGAAAAAAAAATGGAAAAAGTACACAAAATAAATACATCAAATATGTTATCCGATTATTAATAAAAAAAATATGTTATTCAATTTTTTTAATACTGGTACATGCACTACAAGAAAAATGTGTTTTAGCTTCAGAATTTTAGCGTCTGCCCCGACACGGACGCTAATAGCGTTAAAGTTATGTCCGTCTCGTGGACGCTAATGCTTTTATCCATTTAATTTTTATTTTAAAAGACTCATTAATTATAGTGTCTGTCTAGACAGACGCTAAAACAAAGCTAAATAAAAAATAAAATCACATTATCTATTAGCTTCCGCTCTTGTTAGACTCAAATGTTTTCTTAATAATTAATTTTATTAACTAACAGTGTAGCATTTGCTTTAGCAGACTCTAAATTGAAACAAAAATTATAAAAAAGAGAGTTATAAAAAAGGGACCGAAGTCTTTTGTAAATGTAACTCGGTTAGTAATTATATGAAACATTATTGGAAGGAATGATCGAAAATTGAACCCTAACTTATTTACTTCTTCAAATTTAAAATGTGTGAATCAAACCACTTAGTGATTAGGCTACTTTTTTTTTTACTCAATAAAAGATATTCATTTATTCAAACCGAGAAGAGTACATTGATACAATACAAATTCAAAATCGCTAAAAACAAAAAGGATGAATCTGCGAACAAACTCACAACATCCGTGTTGATAGCATAAAACGGCATATAAGCCTACATATTTGACTATATTGAAGTGTTCAGAATATCCATGCCTCCAGATCTGTAGCAGTGATGACACAAAAGCCATTGATTGGATCTGCACTGAACTAAACTTAATCTTTCAACCTGCAACAAATGAACACCGCACCAAGACGGGACAACAATACTCCGCACTAAGACGGGACAACAATACTCCGCACTAAGACGGGAAAATCAAAATAAACAACGTGATGAAATCACAAAAACAAACAAAAAAAATATTCAATATATGTGGAAATCACACTTATTTAATTAAAATAAAAAGAAAAATAATTTGAAGAGGTGATTTTAAGCCAAAATTGACCCTGAAGTGATTAGGCTACTTGACAATAAAAATAATATACAAGTGACAATAAAAATAAAAACATTGGTCATATACTATGACCAATATAGTGTAAACAAACTTTAAACCCAAGAAAAAGCCAAATATTATTTTTATTTAGTTATGTATTGGATACGAAACTATGATAAAACTAAATCAGTATTTATTTTAAGGAAAATGTTAACGAATGGTGTACTCTTTAATATCATAAATAGTAAATTTTTTTTATAGAATTTTTATAGAAATAATACTTAAAATCAATGCATTGAAAATCTTAATGTTTAACATTTTGAATATTATTTTTAAATAAAATGTTTAAAGAATGTTCTGGGAGCATTTGTTAGCAATATTCTTTATTTATTGTTCTCTTTCCTATTCCAACAGCTTGCAATATAATTTTCATTCGGGCTTAATTTTATCATTTCTTTTGTTCTATTATCTTTTATTTGTTTTTCTTCTTCTTTTTTGGAATGATTTTATTTGTTTTTATTCAAATGTTTAATTTAGAACTTATTTTCAATCTAATATTGTAAAAAAATAATTAATTTCAATCTAATGACTATTATTAATATCTTTTCTTGTCAATAAACAATAATGTTCTAATTAGTTAAGACATGGTTCATTAATAAAAATATTTTGGTGTTTAAAAAAATTATACATAACATAAAATAAAAAGAAAACACAGAATATAAGTAGCAATCTTTATATAACTTTATTTTTATCAAACTAAAGAAAATTTTGCAATCATTGGATAAAAAACAAATAACTGGTTTTGACCAAAAAAATTGTGAACCTTATATTGAGATATAATTTTTCTTTTGGGGAAGACAATTTTTTTATTATGCAGTCATTTGTATTTCTATATCATATTAAGTTAATTTTGTATTTTCTTTGGCAAATAATACTTTAAAAAAACACATTTTTGGGTAAGAGCAATTATTTTCTTTTTAAGTCATCAATATATTTATATTTTTGGTGATGTAGTCTAGTGGCTATAATTTTACTTATTTAACGAATTAAAGTGAAATAATAGGAGTATCATTTGTATTTTAATCCTTGCCTAATGTTTTATGCGTAAAAAAAATATAAGCAAGGGAGAAGAATCATGTTATAACAATTAATGACTACATTTAATTAATTTTATTCTATTTAAAACATGTGTCTTTGTTTCCTTTTTGAGAACTGCTAATTGCAAACGCTCTGACACTCACTTTCTAACACAAGCCCATTTATGATGCCATGTCGCCAATTCTTTTTAACCCATTACTTGTTTACCGGTTCAACAATTAATTACTAATTTTTTATTTAATTTTTTTAATGATTATTGGTCACACCGTTCTACCCAAAACATCTGGATATACTTCACCATGATTGTTCTTTTTCAAATGGCTTTCTGGTGCACCGTCTATGGTATGCCACCATTACTATCAATGAAGGTTGTGTTATGTCGTTCTAGCAACTTTAATGACAGCACACTTTTGTTTGTGTATATACAAAATCTTCAAAGTTCAAAGATTCTACCTCTGATTATATCAAAATACAGCACAGCAGAGGAACAAAAATATTGAAAGAAATAAATAACACAACAATCAAAACTGTATAGATCTAGAAAAATTGATGTGGAAATTGAAATATTGGATAATGGATGCGGTGGTTGTTGTTGTTGAGTGTTAACACCGACAAGTTGATGTTGATTTCTAGAGGTGATGGTTTGGACATGGTGAATCCCAAAATCAGAAAAATATAATGATAAAGAAAGTTAAACTGAGAGAGCCGGTAGCCAAAAAAATATATTAAAAAGTGGATGACGTGGACCAATTAAAGAAAGTGTGGTGAAAGGAGTTTGTTTGAGCGTTTGACGCTAGCATATCTCTTTTTTTCTTTTTTTATAAGCAAGAGAGAAAAATCATGTATTTGATCTCATAGTTTGACAAAAAAGAAAATGATAGTAGTACTATAATTCATGGGTAACATCAGGTCATCAAATGTGTATTGCTTGTCCTACTCTATGGCCTTTTGATGTAGCCGCCCTCAAGGTTGGAAGATGATAGTACTATGTGATGAATAAATGCAAACAATGACATACTATGAGTATAGCTATAATTAGGTTCAAAGTCATAAGTTGGTCCCCCTCATAGACTCATAGTAAATTGGTAAGATAAATCATCAAATTGCTTTTTATTCCTTTCCTTTTTCTTACTATGTAAGAGTACAATACAAAGGCATTAATATTTATAATTTAAAAGGTTAAAATATATAAGGTTCGTAATTTAAGATTCAAAGTAAATTTAAAAGAATTAAAGGACCAACTGTTTAATGTTTGTAATTTAATAGACAAATGAAACATTTTTTTAGAATGAAATAAAGTGAAATTTAAAATTAACTTAAAGGATTTAAAATGTAATTAGGAAATCTAATAGAGCTAGCAAAAAGTATTTTCTCTCTTCCTTCACCGCCATCTAAATGCTATACATTTTTATCTCCATTTTCCAACTTAAAGAGTAGTATTTCCTCATCTAAGTCCATGCACTTTATTTCGAGGACTCTGGTAACATTTAAAAAAATAAATAAAGTTACATGATCACATTCAGATTTCAGAGTGTTGAGTTATCAGATCAGCCAATTAATAGATTGTATTTCTTCATTTTGATTAGTTTGGGTTGGATGGCTACTCTTATTTTATTAAATTGGCAGTGAAAGTAAAAAAAAAATTAGAAAGAGAAATTTTTTATTAATTAAAATAACACTAATGACTATTATCTCCATCCTAAAATATGAGATCATGTTGACTAAATCACATGAATTAAAATAGTTAGTGGTAGACTTTGCCCTCTCCATGTACCAAAAAAGAAAAAAATACTTGGATAATAGTAATAAATTTATTGACAGTGAATATTATTTTTACATGTTTATCCCTCAAGAGAGAGTTGATTAATTTATGTTATTATTATAGCAATTTAATATAATTGCAGAAAAAACGTAAAATAATTTGGGATGTGTTGGTAAATAAATAATTAATGTGATTGAATATTTAAAGATAATTTAATAATAAGGTAAATTTTTTTGAGTATTTTTACAATTATTTGTGGGTGGATTCAAACTCATCACCTTAAACAATTACTATTTACCTTTGTCCCAAAATATAGGATCTCTTTGACAAATGTATAAAAATTTGAAAAGTAATTTTTGCTCCAAATTTGCCAAAATTGTATGTATATTCTTTTTTCAAAATTATCCTCCAATTATTAGAGAAATTGTAATCTTAATTTGATCTCATTTCATTTTATTTTTTGTGTTAATCCTCAAATTCCTAAAGGAAAGGAACCCTAATAAAATTTAAATAATACACTTTGAATTTTAAAGAGTCTTATAAAATAAATCAACAATTTTTTTTTTAAAAAGAAATCTTATATATTATAAATTTATAAAGGAGTCACATGCATAGTACTAAACTAAACATCAAGCTACCCCCAAGTGTTACACATGATGATTTTCCAAATAATGGTGACAATGACATTCTTGTGGTCTTATCTCTCAAATAAATACTATACCACTTTGAATTTTAAAAAGAGTCTTATAAAATAAATCAACAATTTTTTTTTAAAAGAAATCTTATCTTATATATTATAAAGGAGTCACATACATAGTACTAAACTAAACATCAAGCTAGCTACTCCCAAGTGTTACACATGATATGATTTTCCAAATAACGTGACAATGACATTCTTATGGTCTTATCTCTCAAATAAATACTATACCACTTTGAACTTTAATTTATTAAGTTTAATAATGTAATCTCCCAATATAAGTAAGGCTCTTGTGGGAAATACTTACTTATTAAGTTACACAATATTTACCACATATTCAGACATAGTTAAAGTTGTTAATTGTGATTGAATTTTAACTATGAATAAAGCAATTTGGTCCACAAGTGATCAAGCGCACAATCAATCAAACAAGCAAGTAAGCAAACAATTCAATAAGCCTATTCATATATATATTTTTCTTCTCTCAAATTATAAAAGAAAAAGAAAAAGGGAATTGAAAACATGAATTGGGAATATTTGCTCTGGCGATAACAACACTGTTCACCGTCACCTAATCCTCGTTCAACCGCCTTTCTTTTTCTTCACCGTTCCTCATGGAATCCTTTTGTATTCCATGGCCGTGTGTCGATCCTTCCCCTAAACAACCTGAACCAGAAAAAACCATCCCTAAACCACCAAAATCGTTCGCTCAAGCCGTTACTAATGTTTGTGAAATACCGTTGTCGCAGCTTCCCCAAGCGTGTGTCAAAGGTGATCGTCTAGCTATTTCAATCCCAGAGATGGAGTATAGCGCAGGTTTGGATGCATGCAAACATAATCTTCACTGAAGAATCATCTGGCCTAAGGGTTCGACTCCGTTGACGGTCTCTGACTTGAAGTCCAAGTTATTTGTCCTTTGGAAAGATCTATCTAAGTGGGGAGTTAGCTCACTAGGCAAAGGCTATTATGAATTCGTATTTACAACATTGGAAGATGTCAGAAGGGTAAGATCGATCGCTTCGTGGAACTTAAACCCAGGTTTGTTGAAGTTATTTGCTTGGTCGAAGGATTTTAATCCTAGGGTGCAACAAAACAGCTCAGCTCAAGTTTGGGTAAGATTCTATGGCTTGTCTCAAGAATATTGGAGGCCTAATATCATTTTTGCCATCGCTAGTAGTATAGGTACTCCTATATGTATTGACTCCATCACTGCCAAACCTATGCTAGAGAGAACTTTTGGGCAGTTTGTGAGAGTTTTGGTGGATATGGACTTATCTCAAACTCTAAGGGATAAGGTTCTTGTTGAAAGAGTAGGCTTTGCTTTCTTTGTGGATATTGATTATGAAAACCTACCTCCTTTTTGTACTAATTGTAAATTGATTGGTCATCATGTGGGGAATTGCAAAAAACTTGTTTATGTTAATGATGAGAATAAGGAGCTGGAAGCTAAAGATAGAAAGAAACCAACAAAGGAGTCCACCAAAGTCTATGTTCCCAAAATTGATGGCAGATCAAAACAAGATATGGAGACTCATAATGAAGTTATCAATGTTGAAAGTGACAAGGTGGAAACAGAGAAGCATACCAATGTGGAGAGAAATCACCTAATGGAAATTCTAATCATATTGACATGGTTAATTTAGAGGAATCAGTAGGGAAATCCAAATCTACAAACACAGTTCCAACCAACTCTTTGCCTCATCAAAATAGATTTTCTTTACTAAGTGACACTGCTGAAGGAGGATCTATCTCTTCTAAGCAACCAGCCATTCCAAAATCCAACGAACCTCATTCTACACAAAGGAAATCAAGTGAAAAAAGGAAAGAAGCAATCTCAGAAGTTGATCCTGCAGCTGTCTTTAAGGAATAAGATAAGTTTCTTGAAGTTGAATTAAGTGAAAACAGTTTGAAGACAATTGAATCAAATGACAATGTGAATGTTGATGATGATGTTAGTTCTCAAGGCTCCTACATTGATGCTACCCAAGATCTGCAAGACAAGTCAAGCAATGAGGGTGATTTGAAAGTTCAAGGCAACAGCTCCATAACTCCACCAAATGTTAAGAAAGATATGGCTTTTTTGAATGAATCATGGGCAAATATGGTGGAAAATGAAGATGAAGAAGCAAGACTGCAACAATTTTTGGAGCAAGCTCCTCCCCAGCCAGTTCAAAACTTTCAAGTGGTCTTATCCAAAAGTCAAAAGAAAGCTCAAAAAAAGCAAAATATCTCTAGCAAGGATTCTTATGCAACCAGGTCAAAGGTAATTCTAAAACCTTTCAAATGAAGTGTATGTATTGGAATTTAAGGGGTTTGGCTAACTCCCCTACAAGACTAGCCCTCAAAAGGTTAATTTTACTTCACAAACCTGATATCATTTTAATTTCTGAACCTTGGATAAATATTGATGATTTACCTAGTAGTTGGTTACATAGTTTACAATTGAAGGCTTTTGCTGTTAATACTAGAATCAATCTCCTTCCTAACCTTTGGTGTATATGTAGTCTACATTTGAATCCTGTAGTTTTAGCCTCTAATGATCAACATGTCACCTTTAGTATCACTGAAAATGACAAAACTTTTGCCTTGTCTGCTATTTATGCTGCAACTACTTACTTGAATAGAAGAAAGCTATGGAACTCTCTAAATTCTCTTCAGAGCCGGCATACCCTTCCTTGGTGCTTCATAGGTGACTGATGATTACAATTTTAGGAGCCCATGAACATAGAGGAAGGTTTGTTCCTGCTAGATTACCAATGCAAGAATTTCAAAAGTGGACTGATGATTACAATCTTATTCATTTACCTACTTCTGGAGCGGAGTTTACCTGGGTTAATGGTAGAAGAGGTTTTAGATTTGCTGAAAGAAGATTAGATAGAGCGGTGTGTAACCATGCCTGGCTGGATATGTGTACATCTTTGAATGTTTCCACTTTAACTAGACACAAATCTGATCATTTTCCTATTCTTCTTGACTTCAAAGTTACCATGATTTCTGTTGCATCCCAATTTAAATTTCTTAGAATGTGGTCAAATCACCCTGATTGTGAAAAAGTTATTAAAGATAGCTGGAATGTTGATATACCAGGTTGTGCAATGTCAATATTAAGTAAAAAATTGAAGCTTGTGAAAGATAACTTGAAAGTTTGGAATAAGAGCAGCTTTGGTAATGTTCATGAATCAGTAACAACTGCTGAAACCAATTTAAACCACATCCATGATCAAATTCTTGTCAATGGCCCCTCTGATGAGCTTTTAGATGCTGAAAAACTTGCTCATGCTAGTCTTGAATCTGCCTTGAACAATCAAGAGATATTTTGGAAAGAGAAGGCAAACTTAAATTGGCATTTGCATGGTGATAGGAATACTAAATTTTTTCACAGCACTGCCAAAATCAAAACATCCTCCAAAATGATTACCTCCCTTCAAGATGGTGAACATGTTCTTACTGACCAAAGCCAAATATCCCATCATGTAGTTACTTTTTATAAAAATCTTTTTTGCACTAACTCTGTTTTGCAGGAACCATTGCTTGCTGAAGAAGTTATCCCTAACTTAGTTAATGATGATGTTAATGCTTTGATGACAATGTTGCCCTCTCACCAAGAAATCAAAGCTGCTGTTTTTTCTCTTAATAAAGATAGTGCACCTGGGCCAGATGTTTTTGGAGCTTTCTTTTTTCAACATTTCTGGGAGATTGTTGAGAATGATGTATACAAGGAAGTTTTGGAATTCTTCACTACTAGCTGGA
Organism: Trifolium repens; assembly: GCA_030408175.1. Lineage (NCBI taxonomy): Eukaryota > Viridiplantae > Streptophyta > Magnoliopsida > Fabales > Fabaceae > Trifolium > Trifolium repens. The sequence goes on along the minus strand of CP125836.1, from coordinate 47,587,461 downwards.
TCTTACCTGGTTACAACTCCAATATTATAGCTCTCCTGCCCAAGACTCCTTCTGCTACAGCTATTGAGCATTACAGGCCCATTGCAATGGCTAACTTCAAATTTAAAATCATCTCCAAGATCATTGCAGATAGGTTAGCTACCATCATGCCTAATATTATTTCAAAAGAACAAATGGGTTTCATCCATGATAGGAATATTAAAGATTGCCTCTGCATTGCTTCTGAAGCCTTTGGTGGCAACTTAGCCATGAAAATTGACATTTCTAAAGCTTTTGACACTCTGGAATGGCCATTCTTACTGAAAGTTCTTAAGTGTTATGGTTTCAATGACATTTTCTGCAACTGGATTCTTGTTATTCTTAAATCTGCCTGGCTTTCTATTTCTATCAATGGTAAATCTGAGGGTTATTTTAATTGCTCAAGAGGTGTGAGACAAGGAGATCCTTTATCTCCACTTCTTTTCTGCATTGTTGAAGATGTTCTCAGTAGAAGCATTGCAAAACTTGTTCAGGAAGGTAAATTAGATCTAATCAAAGGCACAAGACATGTCAATGTTCCTTCTCATACTTTTTATGCTGATGATTTAATGATCTTTTGTAAAGGGAAATTATCTGGTATTAAAGCTCTTAAAGATTTATTTGAATCTTATGCTTCTCAGTCTGGTCAGGTCATTAACACTGCTAAATCTACAATTTTCTCTGGTTCCATCACTCAGGGCAGGAACAATTTAATTGTCAACATCTTAAATTTTCAAATTGGTTCCTTTCCCTTTAATTATTTGGGAATTCCTCTTTTTAGAGGTAAGCCTAAGGTTGGTTGGCTTCAACCTATTGCTGATAAAATCCATGCTAAATTATCTGCCTGGAAGGCTTCTCTTTTGTCCATGGCTGGGAGAGTGCAATTGGTCAAAGCTGTTATTCAAAGTATGCTTCTTTATAGTATCACAATTTATTCATGGTCAGTCTCTTTAATCAAACAGGTTGAGAGAGCAGTCAAGAATTTTATTTGGAGTGGAGATGTAGAAAAAAGAAAGTTAGTCACTGTGGCATGGAAGAAAATTTGTAGACCTTTCTCTCAAGGTGGTCTTAACCTCAGATCTTTGTCTTGCTTGAATAAAGCTGCTAATCTCAAGCTTTGTTGGTCCTTGCTTCATTCTCAGAGTTCTTGGGCAACTCTCTTGCTTTCTAGAGTAATGAGAGGTAAAAATGTTATTAATCATCATATTTACTCATCTTTATGGAGTGGCATGAAAGAGGAATTTTATACAATTCTTAACAATTCTGTGTGGCTTCTGGGCAATGGTAAGGACATAAAATTCTGGAATGATTCTTGGTGTGGCCCTCCTTTGTCTGAGGTGTTTAATATTCCTACTCATATCAGCAAACTTCTTTCTTCTACTGTTAATGATTACATTTTGAATGGTCAATGGAACATTCCTACTTAACTTTCACAAAAGTTTAGCAACCTCACTTCCCTTGTGCAGCAAGTTACTATCCCTTTGGAGTATACTACTGATCTTCTGCTTTGGAAGCACTCTGATTCTGGTGAGCTTTCTCTTGCTGATGCTTACTGTTTTACTTTGCCTCATCTTCAAGATTTGGAATGGACTAAGTTCATTTGGAGTGCTGACATCCCTCCTTCAAAATCCTTGCTTGCTTGGAGACTTATGCACAACAAAATGCCAACTGATGAGAACCTTAGTTTGAGAGGTTGCTCCTTGCCTTCTATGTGTAGTTTTTGTTGCAAAACTGAAGAATCATCTTTTCACATTTTCTTTGAATGTGAGTTTGCTGTAAAAATTTGGTCTTGGCTAGCTAACTGCTTGGATTTGGTTTTACAATTTCATTGTATGGAAGATATGTGGAAGATTTGTGACTTGAATTGGTCCCCTCAAAGTAAGGTTGTAATTTCTTCTGCCTTAGTTAATTTGTTGAATGCTATATGGTTTGCCAGAAACCAAATCCGATTTAATAATCTTACCATCAGTTGGTAGTCAATCATTTCTATGATCAAAGCCAATGTCACTCTCTCAGGTAACAACTTTAGGAAAGTTTCTTCTAACTCAATTAGAGATTTTGTTCTGTTGAAGCAGTTTAATGTCTGCATCCATCACTCTTCTATTCCTTTGATTAAAGAGGTTATCTGGTCCCCCCTTCCTTTCTTTGGATCAAATGCAATGTTGATGGTGCTGCTAAAGGAAATCCAGGGATTGCAGGCTGTGGTGGGGTTTTTAGGAATCATAGGGCAGATCTAATTCATTGCTTTGCTGCTCCCTTAGGAATCACTTCTTCTACTCATGATGAGCTTTATGCTACTATCCTTGCAATTGAAGTAGCTTTTAGAATGAATTGGCATAATTTATGGATTGAAACAGATTCTACTTTTGTGGTTAATGTTTTTCAGCAAGCTAGAGGTGAGGTAGCTTGGAACTTAAGAAACAGATGGAGAAATGCTTTGGCGATGTTTAAGCAGTTGAATGGTATGATGTCCCATATTTTTAGAGAAGGTAATCAAGTTGCAGACTCTTTGGCAAATGTTGGTTGTACTTTGTCCTCTCCTATGTATTGGAATCAAAGTCCTGATTTCATTAGTAATCTTCTAGAGAAAAACAAGTTTGGTCATCCTAGTTTTAGAATCTGTTAATGGAGTTTTGGTATATGTCCCCTCCATATGTTTGTAGTTGGCTTATCTTTTTATATATATTTTGGGTTGGTTAGCTTCTTGCTACCAACTTTAGTTTAAAAAAAAAAAAATTATAAAAGAAAAAAACAAACATTTCTCTCTTTTTTTTTTTTTTTAAAAAAAAGGTTATTCTCATGAAATAAAATTCATACAATATATTTAATTTACTCTTTTTTTTATTAAGTGTGATTTTTTTTTTATCTTGTACAAATACCATGTGAAAAAACACTAATACACTGTAAGTGCACACAACTATGTGTCAAAAAAGTAAACATTAATTAATGAGTTAAGTAGTGGTCAATAAAGAAGGTTCAAATGCGAACTCAGTTATATAGTAGTCACTTGTCACCAACTACAAACAACTCAAACTCTAAAACCATGAAACAAACACACACACAAATCTCTCTAAAACAATCTCTTCTGTTACAAATCCAACAAATTCAAATGTCTCTCATCCTCCTTCTGCTTCTGCTCTTTCCACTCGTTTTATCCTCCTTCCATCACGGAGCAAAATAGCTGTGGAAAGGTAGACACGAGGAATAGTGGAGGGGTTTTGAATCTTAAACCTTTCCCCGATAACACCATCCGATTTATATAGAAATGGGTTCAATACCTGATTTCTGCCGTATTCCCAACCAGCGGTACCCACAAAGCTGCTCCATTAATCAACAAAACATCTTCGTTCGGAAGCAAAATCATATCACTCATCACTCTTCCCCTGGCATTTTTTCCATAATCCAAATCGGATTAGAATCGGTTATTTTAATCCTTGCACATGTATCCAAAGCTCCAACAAACAGACGGTTTTTAACTTTTTGAAAAGAACCTTTTGGAGCTCCTCCAAAAATGATCACCTCGGCTTCTATAATTGACTGTTGAAGATTTTTTAAAGGAAGCAGAACAACAGAACCAGTGATAGGATAATTCCTAGGATCTCCACCAGGTATTGACGGGTAAGTTTTCACAACTCTATTGTGATTATAGTCTAAGAGAATTGCCCTGTTGTTTGCAAATATGAACAAATTTCCATCTACATTGAGGAACACGAAAGGATAGAGGTTATTTTCAACCTTTGCTTCGTATGTTTCAACTAAAAACGGCAAGCTGTATGTATTTTTAGCCGTGGCTCCAATTTTTGGATAGAACTCGAAATTGAGTTGTCTCCTTCCTCCTAGCTACTATGATATGACGACCATCCGGAAGTATAAGGTTCGTTGAATACCATCTTAATTTTCACGGCAAGACTGTTTCTGTACTCTTGCCGATCACACTGTAGACAAGGATCGAAGGTCCTAACCGTAAGCTCACCGTCTGGAAAACCACTGGTTTGAATGAGAGTGCCGTTGGGAGAGACAGAGCCAGGGGAACACCAAATATCAGTTTGGATAAAGAGAGGTCGGAAAGTGTTGTAAATGGCATCATATTCAAGCACTGCAATCAGTTTTAACCACCGTTTCATTTGGATCGACACGGCATCTACCGTTGGGTAAAGACATTTGAAGATGGATGATTTCGGCTTGTCAAACTTGTCTTTACCCAACGACAGATGCCGTATCGATCCAAATGAAACGGTGGTTAAAACTGATTGCAGTGCTCACTCAGTTGAATATGATGTCATTTCCAACACTTTCCGGCCTCTCTTTATCCAAACTGATATTTGGTGTTCCTCTGGCTCTGTCTTTCCCAACAGCGCTCTCATTCAAACCAGTGGTTTTCGAGACGGTGAACTTACGGTTAGGACCTTCGATCCTTGTCTACAGTGTGATTGGCAAGAGTACAGAAATAGTCTTGCCGTGAAAAGATGGTATTCGACGAACCATATACTTCCGGATGGTCGTCATATCATAGTAGGAGGAAGGAGACAATTCAATTTCGAGTTCTATCCAAAAATTGGATCCACGGCTAAAAATACATACAGCTTGCCGTTTTTAGTTGAAACATACGAAGCAAAGGTTGAAAATAACATCTATCCTTTCGTGTTCCTCAATGTAGATGGAAATTTGTTCATATTTGCAAACAACATGACAATTCTCTTAGACTATAATCACAATAGAGTTGTGAAAACTTAGCCGTCAATACCTGGTGGAGATCCTAGAAATTATCCTAGCACTGGTTCTGCTTCCTTTAAAAAATCTTCAACAGTCAATTATAGAAGCCGAGGTGATCATTTTTGGAGGAGCTCCAAAAGGTTCTTTTCAAAAAGTTAAAAACCGTCAGTTTGTTGGAGCTTTGGATACATGTGCAAGTATTAAAATAACCGATTCTAATCCGATTTGGATTATGGAAAAAATGTCAGGGGGGAGAGTGATGAGTGATATGATTTTGCTTCCTAACGGAGATGTTTTGTTGATTAATGGAGCAGCTTTGGGTACCGCCGGTTGGGAACACGGCAGAAATCAGGTATTGAATCCATTTCTATATAAACCGGATGGTGTTATCGGGGAAAGGTTTAAGATTCAAAACCCCTCCACTATTCCTCGTGTCTACCATTCGATAGCTATTTTGCTACGTGATGGAAGGATCTTTGTTGCCGGAAGCAATCCACATGTTGGTTATGATTTTCAAAATGTTGTATTTCCAACGGAGCTGCGTTTAGAAGCCTTTGCACCATGGTACTTAGAGGCCGAATTTGACGATTTGCGTCCGGAGCTTATGTTTCCTGCAGCACACACAAAGTTAATGTATGGGATGAACTTGAAGGTAACCTTCCGTGTCAAGGCATCATTAGTGAGGAACTCGGTGTCGGTGACAATGTTAGCTCCATCCTTCAATACACACTCTTTTTCTATGAATCAAAGATTGTTGCTACTTGATCAACTGAAACCAGCAAGCAATGTTGTTGGGGGATCATATGAAGTTGAAGTTATACTTCCTTGTTCACCATTTTTTGCTCCTGCCGGTTACTATTTACTCTTTGTGATCCATGAACAAATTCCAAGTCAAGGTGTTTGGGTTCAGTTAGTCTGATATATATGATGAATTAAGTAAATGTAGTATTTTAAATCCAATTAGTGGATCTATTTAGTTTAAGTTTTTTAACTCAAGTCTTTGTCTGTTAGCTGGTAAGTAAATGTTGTCGTAGATGTTTTAATGATTGTAAAATTAAGGTTGCAATTAGTTGGTGTTTTTATAATTTATAACATTATGCTTTTATTTCAGAATCTTGACTCTTGTAATGTTGGCTTAGCCACTAGAAATATTTAAAATTAAGTTACTATCTGCAGGATATAATTTTAATTTTAATTTTTCTCTAAATCAATGGTTCTTGTGTCCGATGGATTGTTTAATTGCTTCTTAATTGGTCTGGCGCCTGCAGCTGCGCTGTTTTCCCCATGTCTTGTTAATCGAACGGTGTTTTCCCCGCTTATACTTTGTTTTCCGCAGCTGGTTGCAGCAGCATTTGCTTTGCAGGTCTTCAATGTTTTCCAATTGGTGTTTCTGATGCAGATTGCGGTTCCATTTAGTACGTCTTGGGTGCATCTCATAAGGCTTTGCCCGGGTTACCTCAGGCCAAAAGCTTGCGTGTTAAGCTTTTTGTAGACTTGAGTCGTTAGTGGCAAGGCAAGAGATCCCAACGTGTTGCGAAGTAGAGACTCATACACTGCAATAATCAGTTCCTGGTTTATTAGTGTGTAGCAGTTGTTATACTTCAATTTGTAAGATTGGCTTTGGGGCAGTACTGTGTTGGTCTCAAGCTTTGTATTTGTCTTGGTCTTGTATCTCCTAGGTATAGGATGGCTATAGCTATAGTACTGTTTATTTTCTGAGATGCTTAACTTATGGATCTGATCTTGTAATGTGGCTCTGTAGTACACCTAACACCTTGTACTCATGGCCCTTTATTCTATTAGCTTCATTTTGCCTTTTCAAAAAAAAACTTTAATAAACAAGATTTTGAATAGTTTATATTGTAAAATTGGTTTCATTAAATTTGAGTATGTGAAAAGTGTAATTGATATGCCATGGAAGAAGAACAATTAACTTGATCTAAGGTGAACAAGGAAGAACACAGAAAGTTAGGCGCAAGTTGAGCCTAAAACGCAGGAAGATTTATTATACACACTCAAGTGTTACAATGTGGCTTAGTAAGCAATATATACAAAGTGAAGCTTCTAACTAACTAACTAACATTCAGTTACAATGCAACTAACAAACTAATAACTGACTAATTCAACTAAGCTTGACAGTTAGACAGTTAACTTGTTGTACAAGTTATTCTGCAGGTGCTTCTATATCATTGCTGTCAATAGAGTATGAAATGAAAATGAAGTGATTTATGTTTAAATCTTAAGTGTAATTTGACACTACAAATAACTCTACATTTTTTTCATTGCAATACTTTTTACCATCCTAACTTTGATATAGCAACAAATGGTAGAGTTGTGATTTGAAGACAATACTTTTTCAATGCAACACTCTTATTTTCACTAAAATCACTATTGATAAAATACGCAAGATCAATTCTTAAAACTCTTTGCTATATGAAATCAAACATACACAAAGTCATAGTCTACCCTTATATAAATATTGATTTGGTTTTATTGTAGTTTTGTATCCAAAATATATATAACTAAATAGAAATATGTTTTGTCAATTTTATTCTATACTTTACATTTTTTGTGAAATAAAATGCCATATAACTAAATATATTTTTTTAGAATTGTTTAAAAAATTTATATGCATTGATCCGTTAACGCAACCAACCTCAATCCGCTCACCACTGTATTGAGTCAGATCAAGTTTAACATAAAAAATACCGGTTTTGCATTCATTCTAACTCACTTAATTTTGATCGAATTGAATAATGGATTTGGCTAAAATCGACTTAGCACGACTAGCGTACACCTCTAACTACTAGTATACAAATTAAAAAATACTTTGTTAATTGCTCTTGGGCGACAGAGAATGTGTTGGTAAACAAGAGAATAACATGAAGTTTCATCAATTTTGTGCAGTAAAAAAAAATGAAATTTAACACAAAAAAATATGAAATTTTAACACAAAATAAAAATAAAAATGAAACGTCATCAATTATACAATAATTTATTTATATTGTACTCCAATGATACTGAGGTCATTTTTTGGTATCTTTTTTTAATTAAGCCTTTTACATATAGGCCCGTTTTGATGGATTTATTTTTGAACTTGTACAAAAAAAAATTGTATTTGTAAGTTTTGTGTATTAATTATAAGTTTTGTTGAGGTATTTTTTTGAAATAATAACTTATAAAAATATAAAGTTTATTAGCGTGAATTTATAAATTAACATAAAAATTTATTTATTTGCAAAAATTATTTTTTACAAATTTAAAAATAAGCATAATCAAATGGGCCCATAATAAAAATTTCATAATTGGTGAAAAAGTAAAAAAATTAAGACAATCTTTTTATACCAAATTTTTTTGGAGTGGTTGTGGTGCATAAGTTTTTTCCTTATGCACCATGCATAAATAATGAAAATTGTTTAATGCACCTCCCAGATTGCTTAGCACACCCCCTAAAAATTTAAGGGTGCACTAAGCAATTTGGGATATTTATGCACGATACATAAACATAACTTATACACCATTGTGTCAATTTTTTTGTGTGCGCATGTATTCCAAGGAGTATGAATTTGAAATGTAGTACTAGGATTAGTTTCTTGTCTATTCCTATATGCCACTAAAGGGAAATTACCAACCCAAAGATATACACTTGGACTTATGAGATTCTATTTTACAATTTTAGTACTATACACCTTACTCACTATTATCCCTACAATTAAGTCTAATTTAAATAGAAATTCATCGATGTTTTTTATTTAACCGAGAAAATCACTAATGTTAAACTACCACAAATTAGTGGGACTTTTTGAAGATTTAATAAATTATGTCTCTTTTTATTTATTTGTATGAAAATCTCATTTGTTATAACCGATAATTTTATTTTATTGGGCAGCATCACCTCACTTTTTGTTTTCACAGTTAATATCAAGTTCATTGGACCGCCTAATCTAATTTGAAGATCAATTTTACAAGTCATTTCAACATCGTCCCGATTGCAATTGTGATGGATTGCACTATGATCTTCCCTACTAAGTCCAGCGTCACTCACCATTGAACAAATTAATGATTGGTACTATCACATCACTTTAAGTTTTATTGAGTTAAATTGTAATTTATAAATAGAAATGACATATTTTATTTTCATTATTTTCAAAATTTAGCACAAAAAATAATTAAATAAATTAGAACAATGAATTGGTTTAAAAATAATTTTAAAAGTCTCATACCAATTTTACTAATAATTTTAAGAGAAAATAGAAGACACATCGAAAGTGTAAAATAGTTTTACATTGACATCCAATGAGCATCTTTTATTCCGCCAAATCATAGAAACGTTTTAAATTTATTGGAGGTTCGTGTAAAACAATTTTACAATGTCAATGCATGTTCATTATGTTAGATGATAAAGTAATGAGCTATGTTTTTTTAAGAAGCTAAATTAACCCATCCAAATTGGCATCAGAGAGAATCGAACATGAGACCTTAAGAGGAGCACACAATACCACTAGACCAACCTAAGTGGGTTTTAAGTAATGAGCTATGTTATTGGGCATGTTAGTTTAGAGTCAATTAAATTAAACTGACTGTTTTACAAATCTGTTAGATTTGCAGTATTCTTTTTGAGTCTTTGTTGGTGTCCAAATCTGTTGAGATTTGCAGGGTTCTTGTGTATCGGGTTAACCTCTACCGCGTCAGTGTTAACTATTTGGAGGTTGTCTGCAAGCTGAGACTTATCTCCCTAGGTTCTCATTCTACCATTGCATCATCAACTTTTGGCTTACAAAACTGCTTTTTGGATTCTGATGGGCCGGTCACTTTTGATTCGAGATCAGGAGTTAATCTCTAGTGGCATCTTTATGGGTCGGGTTGATGTATTCTTTGGTGGTCTGAAAGCTAATTAATGAGTGTCTTTCTAAGAATAAGATTAGAAGTAGACCTCTATTAGGTAATGTTTGTTTTGGTATTTCATCGGTGTTCCGCTTATATACGGCACATTTGTTTTATAGTCCTCTTTTACCAATCTATGTTCGTCTTGTACAAAGACCTGGTTTTTATTAATAATATATATATTTGCCGTTAAAAAAAACTATATAATCAGAATTTAAACACCTAAAAATCTATAGGAACCTTTATAGAGCCCCGAAGCCAAATCTACATCAAATAAAAAAAAGTAAATATGTGAGAGAAAGTGAAAATTTGAATTAGAAGATGAGGTAAAGATGGATGATGAGTTTTGTAGTTATTGAATGTTGTTGGGAAGGTAAAAAATAGAGAATGGTGGAGAAGAAAAAGTTCGAAGTTATGGTTATTGGATAAAAATTACACTCTTGGGATAAAGAAATAAAAGAGTTTTTTTTATGTAAAAGATGCATAATTTAAGGCTATAATTAATGGATTTGCATTGTAAATAAATAGATTCCACACAGTATATCCATATTAAAAATTAATTATTCAAGTTTTTATCGTAGCCGTTGATTTTATTTTTTCCACATGTTAAAATTTAGACGATTCATACTAGAGATATGGCTCTCGTTTTATTATAATAAAAATAGGTTTGTCATGATTTTAATTATATAAATAAAATAGTACGATTTTGTCAAAACAGTGACCGAATAAAAAAATGGGAAAATTTCAAACAAAAAAAAACAATGGGAAAATAAACAAGGAATGTTTGATTGTACATTTATGATAATAAAGATTTTTTTAATTAGGTGAGATAGAATGTATTTGATGTACATTAATTATTTTTGTGATAGTTTTAAATCTTTAGATTAAATGAAATCAACGGTGAGATTTGTTGTAAATTTATAATATTAGGCTTTTGTCAATTTGTGTTTCTCTCAAAACCCTATTGTTAACACATTAAACTCTAATTTTAAATCAAATTGTTTGATTGTTAATGCCATTTCAGCAATTAATATTTCGCTTTTCATGACGAAATCATGTGTTAAACAAAAAAACGCTAATACATAACATGAATTGAAATATACATTCAATTAATTGGGGTTGGTCTAGTTATGTTAGCTTGAGTCCTTGGACTTTATTTCTCTCAAGTTTAATTCTCACCGTTATCAATTTCGGTGGGCTAGTCCATACAGAGTAAAAAACTTTAGCTTTAAACAGGGCCTCCGCAAGTGGACGGTGTGATTGATCCCCTTCAGGGGCGGCCCAACTACATGTGCAGCATGGGCTGTTGCACGAGGCCTCTACAAATTGTGGGCCTCAAAAATAATTTTATATGGTAGTAGTATTAGTAAATAAGGGGTGTAAAAATAATTGTATTGCAATATTTTGTAAGGCCTAGCATTGATAGCAATTGAGAATAATCTCTTGGATGACATACAATATGAAGATTTGATTGAAGAGTTTGCTTCAAAAAAAAGTTAGTAGAATGACTCGTTTTATGTAGCTAGAAGTTATTTTAATGTTATTATTATACTATAAATCCCTTTTATGTTAATTACAAGAATGATTATTTTTTTTTAATTTTAGTTGCAATTTAAATTGATGATGGTTTTTTCTTATAAAAAATGATATTTATTTTATTATTAAAAGGGCCACTTTTATATTTTGCACAGAGCCTTCAAAAACTTCGAGACGCCCCTAATCCCCTTAGATTAGTCAGTCTTTGGGCCGGATACCGAGTTTTCCAAAAAATAAAATAAAAAAGTATATATATACATTCAATTTAGAAGACATATAAGATCATTAATTATATTAACATATTGAAAAGGGAATAATGTAGTATTATTTAGAGAATAAAAGTTTGCAATATATGATCGCACTATTCAGTTTGCCAAACTTCGAGCAGTTTGTAGTGAGATGCATCAAAACTATGATAGAAACCATCTTCTCTTACAGACCAGTAAATTATTGAATGATCTCCATCTCTCTTTTCTTGATATGCATCCCAAGTTTGGAACAATCTTGACCAATCTGCACCACACTCTAAACTTTGATTCGCTTGAAATGTTTGCTTGTAGTGAGCACCTACATTGATATGATAGTAGGCGCCTTTTTCGTTATGAGATAAAAAGTCACAAGTAATCGCGAGATCTCCCAATGTGTTGTTCGGCAAGTCATTTTGTATGTCGATAACGACCGTGTGTTGGCTTGCAAGTGTTGTTGTAGTGCTAATTAGAAAATTGAAGGAGAAGAAAATGAGCCCAAATAAGGTGAAGTGATTTTGAAAAGCCATTGTTTTTGTGTGGGTATGGTCTATGGTGACTGATGTTAGTGGTTTTGTGTTCTTTAAAAATAGTAGAGGAGCCTAAATTAATGTGTTTTTTGTTGTTGTTTTAATGTATGTATTGACCAAATGTAATATTATAGCCTAAATTAATGGGTTTTATTTTCACTAAATGTAATAATGTGTTGATTAATTAATGTGTTTTTTTGTTGACCAACGTATTTAATTTGTTAACTAAATGTGATATTATAGCCTAAATTAATGGGTTTTATTTTTACTAAATATAATATTTTGTTGACTAAATATGTACTATTAGAGCCTAAATTAATGTTTTATTAAGAAATTTTTTTTTTATAAGCAAATGATTGAATTATAAGGAGTACAAGGTGTACTCAACCCTTACAATTCATGAAAGAAAACCAAAGATCTACATGCTTTGGAAGCAAACTAGGGGATTGCTACACCAAGCCGAAAACTCTATATCAACATTATTACACACCCGACCGGTAAACCAGAACCAAGACATGAACTTAATTTGATTTAGCAATAAAGATAAATTAACACTACCCCCTTGAAATAAAATGTTGTTCCGCATACACCACAAACTCCATGTTGTTGCTAACCAAATAATATGCCGGCATCTCTTATGCACCTTGAAATTTAAAAAAGTTAGTGATATGGCAATGAATGTATTGATTCCACTCATTAATATACTTAATGTGTGTTTTATTAAGAACATCTCCAATAAGGGTATCAAAGAGAATATCATAGACTAATGATCCGTACCTAAATTTTTTTATTATTGGAGTTCCATGACGTGGCACAGATGGTATCAAAATTGATGATACAGAGTGATATCACCATTGAAGTAAAATATATATGAGTTGCATAAATATTACATGACATTATAGGGACCACTTTTTAGTAATGTATGATACCCAAAGTGGTATCACCATTGGAGATGCTCTAAGAACCTTGAAATTCTTACGGGTTCTATGAATGGAATACTATAGTGATTTGTAAAAATCGAAAAATAACTCACAAATTAAGTATATTAATGAGTGGAATCAATACATTCATTGCCATATCACTAACTTTTTAAATTTTTTTTGCCGATGATGGGAGAAAGCCCTCTTTATAATAAAAAAAAAATGCTGATGATATCGAAATGCAAAATGGGTTCAAATTTATTATTGCACGCTGAAAAGGAATTTTAGTATTTTACACAAAATTTCTGACACCCGGTCCACAAGTGGGGAAATTTCAGTCAAATCATAATTGATACACAACATGCTGGACCTAAACAAATGAAACCTCATACTATGCTCAAGTTAGCTACATAATTTGAATCTACTACTATATGATTTCTTATGGTACTGAATTTTATTTAGTTGGTTCTAATTTTTAGATACACTAATTATTCTTTTCAAATTATATCTTTTTTCTAAGCCTTAACAATTTAAAAGAAAAAAATAGGGAACTAAATCTGCATCAATTTGCAAGACATATATATGATCAATAATTAACATTGAGAAGGAAATAATGTAGTATTATTTAGAGAATGAAAGTTTGCAATAGACATATGATCACTAATTATTATTCAGTTTCCCACATTTCAAGCAACTTATAGTGAGATGCATCGAAACTATGATAGAAACCATCTTCTCTTAAAGACCAATAAATTATTGAATGACCTCCATCCCTCTTTTCTTGAAACCCATCCCAACTTAGGAAGTATCTTGACCACATTGCATAACATTCCAAACTAATTTCATTCAATTGGAATGTTTGATTGTAGTGAACGCCTACTTTGATATGAGAAATGTTTAAACGGTTGCACTCAATCGCCAAATCCCCCAAGCCGTTGTTCGGCAAGTCGTTTCGTATGTCGAGAACAACAGTGTGTGGACTTGCAAGTGTTGTTGTAGTGCTTAGAAAATTGAAGGCGAAGAAGAAGAAGATCGCAAATAAGGTGAATTGATTTTGAAAAGCCATTGTTTTGTGTGTTATGTACTATGTTAGGTTTTGTGTTCTTTATATATTAGAACCTAAATTAATGTTGGTTTTTTTTGTCTTCACCAAATACAATAATTTTGTTATAAACTGATGTAAACAAGAATAATAATCTAGATGGAGAATAGAGAAAGGAGAGAAGAATAGTCGGTATTATTCATCACTAGGATTAGGGTTTAGTTACAATAGGTCTCATTTATAGACAAATGTAATGGGCCAATGACATGGGCCGGAAACCTATATGGACATCCACTAATATTCATAACACTCCCCCTTGGATGTCCATCGAGAATGTGCCTCGTTAAAACCTTTACTAGAAAAAAACCCAGTGGGAAAAAATTCTAGTGAAGGAAAAAGAGTACAACATCCTTTGTGTTTAAACTGCCTCATTAAAAACCTTACCAGGAAAACCCAATGGGATAAAACCATGGTGAAGGGAAAAAGAGTGCATAACACATTTATATCTCCCCCTCATAAAGACAATTATATCTGAGATGAAGAACCTCAATTAATCTTCAATATAGTTGATTAGATGATTTGTTTGACGATGACTTTGTAGAGGGATCTAATTATTCTCCTTTAAGATATTCTTCTTTGCATTAGTCGTGAATGCGATACCATCTTCTTCAAGTTTCTTGTATGTGTAGAATCACAAATCTAAACAAAACCACATTTTGAACTTCTTGATGTAGTGCTAAAACTTCCATATAATTGGATGATATTGTTGTATCTCTAAGATACAAATTATATACTTAACTTTATTCCAATATATTTGAGTTTATTGATATCATCACATACATAATTAGCAAAATGCAATAGTGTTTTCAACAGAACTAAAATATGGTATTTTAAGACCAATTCAAGTAACTGATAATTTTCTTGAGATATGAAAAGATCTTTGTTCACATCAAGTGACAACAAATTATATTTGTTACTATCAAACATATTTCATTTCAAAATTTTCTTTGATCAACATATTTCAAAAGCTCTTCAGGAGTTTTGATCAAATTTATATCATCATGATATAACAAATTCATTTCCAAATATTTTCTCTAAAAATGGACAAATGTTGTAATTCTCATATGTGTATACAAATAGACTTATTCATTTTATTAAGTCATCTATTCAATATTTGGAAATATACGTCTAATGGAGATTAAATCCTTCAGGAAATTTAATTAATCACCACTAACAAGTAAGCCATACAAATACATTGTAACACTTTAAACTTTTCATGTGTTACCAAACTTAATCAAGTAAGAGAAATATTTTGATTTCACTTCAGGTGAATATTTCTCTTCACATTCAATGACAAACTTTTAATATTTGTATTTCAACATTTCCTATTCACACGAAAATTGATTTGTATCTCATCATTTTTACACTTCAGGTGTATGGACTGCTGGTCCAAAAATCTTTCACTTTGCAAAGTGATTTTAATTACGTAGCAATTGCGTCATTTCATTTAGACACTCAATGTCTTGTCTATAATCTTCAATAGACTTTAGTTCATGATCCTCATTATTTCTTATCACATATAGCGCTATATTATGTGCAAAAATATTCTCAATGTTGACTTCATCTCGGTTCAATCGTATTTCATTCATGACAAAATTCGTCGAGATCTCTTTATTTTCATAACTTTCAAGTACTTGATAAGTTCTTCCGGAACTATAAATCAATTATGTCAAATGTTCTTTTCAAAATTTTCATATCCTCACTTAGGTCATCTTTCTTTTTAGCTCCTTTTCTTATTTGAGGATTTTTATCATTGGAACCGATTGACCTACCACACTTCAGGGTGGTAAAAACTCATTTGCAATATAAGACTGTCCAACAGGGACATCCATTTTTTATTGGAGCATTAGCAGCATATAGTTTATTTTATAAACTTTGCAAATGATTTATCTTATGAACTTCTGGTTCATACTGATTTCTAAGAGGATCAAGATGAGATAATAACAATAATTTATATCAAGTGATTCATATGAACTTCTGGTTCACAATTTCAGCCGCTTATTCTCTCCCCCTAATATTGGGAAAATTAATTCATCACTTGATAATCAGCCTTCTGGGCTATAAATCTAATTTCCCAATATTCTTTAACAATTCATCTTAATGCATTATATTGGAGCAACTGGAACATACCAACACATCCAAAAAATGCTTATATGAAAAGTATTAGGTTATAAACCTAAATTTAATTGCAAATTAAGGGGAGGACTTTCATATTATAACTTATTGGCATTGATGCGAAACAATATCTCAACATACACGTTTGAGTGTTCCCAAAATATAAATTAGAAGCTTTGATTTCATAAGTATCGTTCATGTAATTAACTTTAGACGTCTAAAGAATGGATCTTCAAGTCCATTTTTTTTTATGAACATATGTCAATTTTGATTTGAAATACGATACTTCTCAAATGCTTTATATAAAAATGAGCTCTTAACCAAATCAGTACCTCACAAACTTCTGGTTGTGAGTTGTGACCATTTAATTGATGCATCATTAAAATCATAAAGATCTAATTGGTCCACATGATCATGGTAAAGTATTGAATATTGATTTACAAATACCATCTTTCTATTATTCTAAAATAAAAGATGCTCATTTACTTAATTTCTCAACTTCTTTTGGGAACTAGTAATACATAAAAATTACTAGAATGAAGGAACTTCAGGCCCTTCAATATCTATAAAATTTCTTTTTCGCATCATAATAATCCGGGATGACTCAACCGGTATTGCCAACGATAAATTTAATATGATTTATAAACTTCTGGTTTACAATATTTTGTGCTTCAATTACACTAGTATATTTATAAGTGTAGTATAAACTTCTGGTTTATAACTTTTTTATTACACTTATTTTATTTATAGCTATGAATCTTTGGGATTCATATTTTAAAAGAAATTCCACGATATTTCTAAAAGTGTAGGCGTATGAATCTTCAGGATTCATATTTTAAAATATCTACTACGTTACTTTTAGACACGTGGCTATGAATCTTCAGGATTCAAAATTTTAATCACGATGCTTCTGGATCGTATCCTATGAATCTTCAGGATTCATATTTTAAAAATTTCACTATGGTACTTCTGGACCATAAATTGTGAATCAATATTCAATTTTTATCCATTGAGTTCTTCAGGAACTAAATTAGTGAATTCTTCCGGAATTCATGATGGAAAAAATTTAGTTTTCTGAGTTCTTCGGGAACTAATATTATTGAATTCTTCAGGAATTCATAAATTTAACTTATTAGTTCTTCAGAACTAATTTGATTGAATTCTTCAGGAATTCATTGATTAAATTTATTAGTTCTTCAGAAACTAAAATTATTGAATTCTTCAGGAATTCATAAATTAAATTTCTTAGTTCTTCGGGAACTAATATTATTGAATTCTTCAGGAATTCTTAAATAAATTTCTTAGTTCTTCGGGAACTAATATTATTGAATTCTTCAGAAATTCATAAATTTAACTTATTAGTTCTTCAGGAACTAATTTTGTTGAATTCTTCAGGAATTCATTGATTAAATTTATTAGTTCTTCAAGAACTAAAATTGTTGAATTCTTCCGGAATTCTTAAATTAAATTTCTTAGTTCTTCAGGAACTAAGTTTGTTGAATTCTTCGAGAATTCATAGATTAAATTTCTTTGTTCTTTAGGAACTATATAATAATAATATCTTTGTAAGTTCTTCAGGAACTATACAATCAAAATATCTTTTGCAATCATTCAATGATGCATAAATATATTTCTTTTTAGAGTATATATGGAATAAATAAATTACCAAAATAAAAAAACATAATTGAAGGTAATGTTGATTTTGGGTGGTTTGAACAAAATTGTATCATGTAACATTGATACCACCATATTCTCAAAAACAATTGTTGATTTGATCAAAAACAAAAAAACAAAAAACAAAAGTTGACACTAACTATTTTATAGAGATCATGAATTAAGATGCTTTGCAATAATAATTTGGTAGAGTCTCGTGCTGATAACGTGTTATAAACTGATGTAAACAAGAATAATAATCTAGATGGAGAATAGAGAAAGGAGAGAAGAATAGTCGGTATTATTCATCACTAGGATTAGGGTTTAGTTACAATAGGTCTCATTTATAGACAAATGTAATGGGCCAATGACATGGGCCGGAAACCTATATGGACATCCACTAATATTCATAACAAATTTTATTTTTTTTGCTAGGAAATGCAATAATTTGTTGACTAAATGTAATATTAGAGCCTAAACTAGTGTTTATTTTTATTTATTTTACTAAATGTAATATGAGAGCCTAAATTAATTTTTTATATTAAATGTATAATAATTTGTTGACTAAATTTAAGGCCTAAATTAATGTTTTAAAAATTTAAAACGTGTTTTTTTTTTACTAAATGTAATAATTGTTGACTAAATGTAATATTACTAGGAGTGTTCATGGGTACGGGTCAATTCGCGAATCCGCCAACCCAATACAATCCAACTCATTGTTTACCCGAATCTGTTAACTTGCGGGTAGAACCCAGCCCAACCCGCCAAACCCACAAATAATCAGTTCAGGAAAATTTTGCTTTAGACCCTAACAATTATACTCCTACCCCTACAATTTAAATGAACTGTCCATTTTACCCTTATATATAAATTAAAATCCTTTATTTTTCAACGTTTTTTCACAAATTTTTATTGTTTTCCGGTATGGTTTCCATTTAACAAACCAGATAACTTTTCTTAATTTTTCCGGTATGGTTTCTTCACATAATTTACAATCCAAAAAAGGTTGAAAAAGATTTTCAGATCTACTCTTTTGTTCCTTTCTTCATCCCAATTTTTCCAATCTAAATTGTAACAATTTCATTTATCGATCTATATATTATTTGTCTTCAGATCATGATTTCAATTACCTTTTTGTTTTCTATTTGGCTTATTTCATTTGAAATTCTTTAAACAATAGAATGAAAAGAAAGATTCGTAGCTTCTATGCAAGACTCTGAGGGGTGGATGAAGGGAAACCAACCATAAAACTAAATTGGAAACAAAATTTGTGTTTCAAAAAGAAAAAAGAATCCAACCGCTTAGTTCCTCTTCACCTATCTGTTTTAGTTTACTTTTTTATAAGCGAACTTCACTTCTTCTAACCAAAAGAATGAGTAATTAAAGAACCCAAATCCAAAAAATATGCGTTCCCCTGTTTCTAATGTTCCTTTGCTTCACTGTTCCGGCATAGTTTTTGGTTCCGGAAAACTTATGAAGTAACGAAAAATTGTGAGGGGGTGGAAAATAGTTGGAGGATAAAATTGGAAATTAATTTTATTTGTAGGGGTAAAGGTATAAATGTAGGGGTGGAAAAAAATATTTCCTCAGTTCAGGTATTAGATTTGAGTTTTTGAATCTGTCTACCCGTGAACCTAACCCGCTCATTAAATGTATATTTGAAAGGTTTTTTTTTTTGATGATGAATATTTGAAAGGTTGTCGTATAATATTATATACTTTGCTTTTGTCGAATTTATGTAATTTATTACTAGAACTTATTTAATTTGTTGCTACTACCTATTGGAACTTATGTAATTTGCACTATACACTTTGCTTTTGTTGCTACTTGTCATTTTCAAATTATGGATATAATGGAAATGATGTGTTTTGTGGATTTTTTTTTTTATCAACATAAAATCATAGCATTTCATTATTCAAATAAGCGAAAATAAAGAGGTAATGTCTCCAAAGTACAACATCTAGACCAAGAACATGCCGCCCTAGCAAGCGTATGGACAACCATATTTGCTTGACGCTTAATAAACTTAACCTTAAAGTTTGGATTTGAGGACAAAATATTATTAATCTTGCAAATAATAGAAATAAACTTCGATGCTCCGCCTGGATATGGTGAATGACATCCACTATGCTTTTGGAATTTTGGAATCTGTTTGTATACAACTTGTGTGAATCCCTGCTGTTGTATAGCTTGCAAGGCCTCAAATAGTGCATAAGCTTCACCCTCAACAATAGAGTATTGCCTTCTCTCCATGAAGTACCTGTTGGAGTCAGACTTAAAAGCCAATCTATTTTAATAGTATTTGCTTTTGTATTGTAACTTGATTTATATATTTGATATTTAATATATATAATAAGGCATTTCTTTATTATATTTGTTTTCCAAAATAATAAAGTCCCTAGAATAGTTAGTCTATTTAATGGAACATTAAGTGTGACTTAATCATGAGACCCCATTAAAGATATGGACACTATTCTTAAAGTATCCATAGTCAAGCTTTAATATGAATTGAGATAATATTAAAGCGCAGAGACTATTATGTATTGAGACTGATGACCACATCTCACGGGTCATGAATATGGAAATATTAAGTCTATATGTAAGTATTAATATTAAGAGTAATATTTGTACTGGATTGACCCACCATGAGAATACTACATAGTATGATATGAAAAGTGTCATAAGTTATTCTCGTAGTGATAATGGTGTATACCACCCTTAGACCGGAACCAACTATGATCCCTAGATGTGGAGTCAAGTATTTTATTGCTATTCAAATGTTATCTGTAAAAGGATAATCATAAAGTTAGTTAATAGGTATTGCACAGTAGGAGGGATGAGAGGATCCTCGTGGTGTAGGGAGGTTATGAGCATTCGGGATGGAGTAGGAGGGATTGAGGGAGAGTGGTTTGGGGAGTGTGTTGCGAAAAAGGTGGGGGATGGGTCAGATACTTTTTTCTGGACTGATCCCTAGTTGGGAGGGGTTCTGTTGTGCGAGAGGTTTGGGCGGCTGCTCGACCTGACAGAGAACAAGTCGAGCACCGTTACTGAGATGTTCTCTTCAGGCTGGGCGTTTGGCGGGGCGGCGTGGGTGTGGAGGAGGCCGTTGTTGGCGTGAGAGGAGGAGATGTTGGAGGAGTCTCAGTCATTACTTCTCCTTTCTACTATGCAGTCGCAAACCCATGATGTGTGGTGGTGGCAGCCTGACCCTGATGAAGGTTATACTGTTCGGGGTGCATATTAGCTTTTGACTTCTCAGGATTCTTTTGCACTTGGTGAGGCTGAAGATCTTGTGTGGCACAAACATGTTCCTTTGAAGGTCTCTATCTTAGCGTGGTGTCTCCTGCGCGACAGGCTACCAACGAGGTCAAACTTGATAGCTCGCGGTATTATCTCTCCAGAGAGTCATCTTTGCGTGTTCGGTTGTGGTGGCATCGAATCAGCTCAACACCTTTTTCTCTCCTGCAGCATCTTTGGTTCCTTATGGCCACTAGTTCGTTCTTGGATTGGTTTTTCGGCGGTCGATGCTCACATTATCCCTGCTCACTTTGGTCAATTCACTTACTCAGTTGGAGGTCTTCGTTCTCGCCGGTATTTTTTGCAGATCGTTTGGCTAGCTTGTGTTTGGGTCATATAGAATGAACGAAACCATCGTGTGTTCAGAAACGAGGTGAGTCCCGTTCCTCATTTGTTGGAGAAAGTCAAGATGTTCTCTTTTAGGTGGCTGAAGACTACAAATGTTACTATTGTTTCTAATTATCAAATCTGGTGGTCGAACTCATTGCTTTGTTTGGGCACCGACTAATGTTATGTATTTCATTTTCTTCCTTTTGTTTTAATACTTTTGTGACACTATTATAGTTCTTTTTAGCACACCTTATGCTAAGAAGAATATTCGTTTTTTTTATATTTATATATATTTCATTTTGGCTTGTTCAAAAAAAAAACTACCATTTAATTAGAAGTATATATACTATTCACATCATTTATGTAAAATTTTACACAAATGGTGTTGGATACCGAAGATGATGTTCCTTCCAAATTGAATGTTTTTGGGTGGAGATTACTTTTAGAGAAGCTTCCTATTAGAGCGGTGCTAAATCATAAAGGTATTTTGTTCAACACTCATAATCTTACTTGTGTTTTTTGTTTTAGACACATTGAAGATTGCCCCGATCTTTTTTTCAATTATTCTTTTACTTGAGGTGTGTGGGCGGATATCATAAAATGAATAGGACTTGGGGTGGCAACATGGTTGGAACTTGGAAGGTTGTAATCATTTTTTATCGTTTGGTAACACAGTTAAATAAAATAAAATAAAAAAGTGATTGTGTTAGACACTTAATTTGGTTGGTAACTACTCGTTATATTTGGAAGTTTAGAAACAATATTATTTTGGGTAAATAGGTCTTTATCCACTGCAAAGTATGCGAGTTTCACTTTATTTCCTGCAAAAAATTCCTTTAAGATTCCCTCTTGCAATTTTTTTTTGTTTACCCCATTGGATGCACTTTTTAAATCGGTTATTTTGTTCAACAAATTTAAAAATGCAGTTTTTTAAATTGGTTTTTTCTGTTAAACCGATTTAAAAAGTGCACTCAAGGTGGTAAACCAAAAAAAATTACAATGGAGGAATCTTAAAGGAATTTTTTGTAGGAAAAAACAAAACTCGTCTACTTTGCACAGCGTAAAGACCTATTTACCCTATTATTTTCAATGGAGCTTTGTCAAATACTTCCTTATTGGTGAATAATATTTTAGCTTTAACAATTATTTTTCAAGATTCTTACAAAAAAAAAGGATTTTTTTAAGACACAAGAACCGGTAAAATAGTGGTTTGAAAAAAAAGTTAAGCAATTCCGAAGATTAGATTCTTAAAAAGATAACTGTATTTACTTTGTTTATTTTATTAGTCGGCTCTATTATGGCTAAGCTAATAAAAACATTGTATTTCCTGTGAAGTTGCTTGAAATGGGCATTGTAGAATACTTCGCTATAAGCTATGAAGCCTCGATACTCTAAAAATAATAAAGTATCATATTCGATACACACCCGATACCGATATTCTTCTGATGCGTCCTGATATTTATATCAGAAAAGTATCGGTTAAATCTTTATTTTTAAATAAAAAATATTATTCGATACTCGTCCGATATGTTTCGATACTCATCTGATACATCCCGATACTCGTATCGGAAAAATATCGGTTAAATTTTTATTTTTAAATAAAAAAGTAATATCAGCTGATATAAGAATGATGCCCTACTATATAACAGGTTGTTAAGCATTCGAGCTTGTTCCAAAATTCTGGTATAAAAATGAATATTTTATGCTTTTAATTGGTCAGCTACAGGGGCTATATAATTGTCTGCTATTGCTACATGATGAGCTTGTTGAAGAGGCTTGATGTCATGACTATAATGTGTTTTTTCAGCTATTATGTGTCTTTAGATAGGATCGAAGTTGAGTCTCAAACTGTTTTGCTCTTGTGCAAACTTATTGACTTATTTGTACTCCTTGTACCATGAACTATCGACGTTTATAATAATAATAATAATTTTTGTCCTTAAAAAAAAATTATCATTATTAATATTATTGATATTAATCATGTTTATATATTATGCATTTAAATATTTAATTTTAAATTTCAATTTTAAATAACGTATTGTGGCAGTATGGGATATGGATTAGGAAAAAAAAAATCATATCGACGTATCAGTATTGTATCAGTATTGTGTCGCGTATCAGACGCTTCATAGGTTATAAGTAATGAAGTTTTCAGGCTTAGTAGTGATGAAATCCTGTAGAATAAACCGTTGTCGACTCACTTTGATAGAAAAGATATGCGCAACTCCATTTATAAATCCTATAACCTCAAGAACCTCAAATTTTATGGCATGATTTTTTTTTTTCCGAACAAAATTCTAGTCCCCCCTAAAATACAACTGCCTGAGGAGAGAAGTTGTAGAAATAAAAAAGAAAAAGGTCTTCACCACCAAGTTCCGCAGGCAAACGAATGTTTAAGTAAAGGTTCATACAACTTCCCTCTTTACATTTTCTGGCTTTATGTATAATTTCCTACTGTACCACACCAACCTCTAAAGCTCTTTCTCTAATACTACACCTACTCCGCGCCACCTCTTCCGTGGCAAAACAAAAAATATTGCAATACAATTAATATTGCCTCTTCAACCACCGTAGCCAAGCCATGTGTAGTGGCTGAGGCTACTCCATAACTCCATGGTCTTCTCTATGACAGGCTGCTGTACTATGTCCGAGCAGGCAAGAGATGGTATGTATGTGAATGGAGAGGTCACACCAACGAGAGGTGACCAATATTATAAAGAATATGATATTGAAATATCACCACGGGTCACAAAATAATTTCCTTAATTACTAAGAGAACCAACATAACAAAGCACATGATAAGAAGCACTGACGCACACATTACCATGCCCCCCTTTTTCTGAGTTCTCTCTGCCTGCATGCCGCACAAAAAATAAATAAATTACCATAGATCAAAAGCGACAGGGAATGTTATAGAGAGGACCAGAGCAAAACTGGAAACTAAATCTAACCAAAATAGAAGAGAATAAAGAGAAGAAGAACCTTCTGCAGCTGTTTGAGGCCATCCTCAACTGTGGTTGCCACATTCTGAATGTTGTAATCTATTCTATCAACAATGGTTCCCTGTGTATTAGAGGATGCCAATTTTCATAAGGGTGTGAAATTAAGAAAGTTGTTATCTCCTAACAGAGAGAGAGGATCTGCTGACCTGGTCTATGACTAGTACTGATAAATCCTTCATAATCTGAGCAAGCTCGTTCACAGATTCTACAACCTAAAAAAGCACGCGACAAAAACTGTGAATCCATGAGAAGGCAACATAGAGTCAAAATGACATAGCATATGCAAATTTTGCTTACCTGTTGTATCTCTTTTTCTCTTTCAACTGTGAAAGCTTCACTTTTTTTTAGCTTGGCCATCTGATGTTCGTTAAATATCTAGAATAAATAATTTGGTCCGAGATCAACAATTAGTTAACATATATAATATAAACAACTACGTCCAGTACAGAGAATGATCGTATGGATAATATAATTTGTTAATTAATGTTCCGGACTTCCAGTGAATAAATAGCTAATAAATGAGACAAGGATATAGAAATATTAGTCCACCTCCGGCCTCCCCCTGCTCAAGAAACAGAGATAAATAAAATAAACTGAAAAGAAAATAGAAATACCATATTGTCCAAGTCATCATCTTCATATCTAGATTTACTTCCATTCATGTTGATCTCTAGATCAACCCCATCTTGACCCTGCATCATCGTAAAATAAAAATTAATGGTTACAAACAAAATGCTTATACTTAGCGGTACGTACAATGTGAGAATTGATGTAGTCTCCAGACAAGAGACAGAAAGCAAGGGAATAAGTAAGGTAAACAGTACTATTTCCTTCGGTTTAATATTCCTTGACAAAAGACCAAGCATACTTCACCACTTATGCACTCTTAGCTGATGACAGAAAACATCAAGACTCAAGTGATCTTTTTCCCATGACAGGAAAAAATGTGATAAGTTGTGAGAAAAGCAGCTTTCAACAGTACTTCAAATTAGAAGTAAGGGCAGAATGTGATGAGCAAAAGTGAAGCAGAGTTATTTGAAAACTAATAACATTTTTTCTTAATTTAATTGCTGTTATAAATAAAAAGTGCCAATAAAATAAACCAGTGAAATTTATTTTCTTTCTTAATAAATGAAAAGTAGTGTAACACAAAAAAAGCTTTTCTCTCACCTCTTTTTGCAGTCTGAGGCGCTTCAAATAAGTTGATTGTTTTTTACGAAGCTCTACAGAGAGGCTCTGAAGGTCAGTAGCAAGAGAACGCTGCATGCAGTCCAAACAAAATAAAAAAATTATTCAACAAGCTACAACTAATAGTCTAATATCGTTATAGATTCTTTCAATCTCATTTGGGGTGCATAAATCATGCATTTTGGTGATTATTTCACCATCCATCAATTAAAAGAAGTGGAAAAAGGAAGATAGGTGGTTATAGTCGTAAGTTAGAACCATTTTTCTTTGAAATCAGATTCTTCTAAAATAAGCAATCAACAAATGATCATCAATCATGATGACTACTAATATATGCTTGCCCCAACCCAACCATGCAACCCAAAGCAAAAGATTTTAAATATTTTAACAAAGCACAAAAACTCATGGTGACTTGAATAGAAGTATACAAATGATAAGTCACAGGAACATGGACACGAGTGGAGATTGAAGAGAACACGGAGTGAGAGAGCATATCAGTAAATAGTTATATGTGCCTTTTGCTAATGCTCTCCTTGACAAGTGCTCTTTATATGATCTTTAATTGCTAAAATATAGCACAGTTAAATGTCAACTAAACTCGGTATAGTTTGCCAAGCAGCACTAAAAGTAGGATACACTCCACATTCATTCCTGCAGATATGCAGAGTCTTTTTTTTTACGCAGTATGTAGAGTCTTTTGGAACAAATTATTTGGTGTTATTAGAGAATATATGGGTCTGTCCTTCCATTTTGGAGAAGTTTCTTCATGTTATTTTCAAAGGAGCGGTAAATACAAGGAAGCCAAAATATTATAACATGATTTTTTAGCTGAAGCAAAATGCATGCATATTTAAGAGTGTTTCTTCTCGTTTCTTCTTTAATTCTCCAAGCTCTGTTTCTGTTATTCTTTTTTTGTCTAGAATCAAATTATCTTTTTGCTCTAGTTTAGAATTTGTGAACTATGGCATCATCATCTGCAACAGTACCATCATCAAACTCGGAATTGAGTTTTAATTTTTAGTTACTTTGTTAATCTAAGTGTTGAAGACTTGACTTTTCCTTCTTAATTTTGCCTGACTTTTGTTGGTAATTTGGATGTAATGTTTAAGACTTGAGATTTGTGTTTTGAATTTTTTATTTATGAATGTTTTGTGGATTTTGAGATGTTTATTTAATTTTATATTAACTATATATTTATATTTTATAGTATTATTTATATAATTTATTAAAAAAAAAAAATTGCGGCATCCCGGCCATCCCGCTCTCCGGGATGCCGCTATCCCAATTTTGAGGCTGGCCGCTCCGCTCCGGGATCCGGGATTAACTACTATGGTTTGCATCCCTTGGATGTGTTTTGAAGTGGAAATTTCACCCTGCACATCCTTAAGGCTATTTATAAGCCCATTGGCCATGCATTTAAGGTCTCTCATACCTCACAGTCACACTTATTTAAATGGAGCTTCCATGTTGCTTTTTTAGAGTTTTTGGATGCTTTACTTTTATATTTTATGATTTGGAGTGATATACCCACCTCCTCCCCTCGTTATAATTTTCTGATTAATTTTCTGGTAGAGTATTTTATTTGGTTTGTGATGAGCCAACAAAGATTTCAACTTGAATAATCACATACTTTCTTATGGACCAAAAACAAAAATGCATCTCCTATAATGAGTATTATGTTAAAGCTATGTAGTGAATAGTGCTAACTACCTGCACATTTTTCCTGACATTGGAATCCTCAGAAGGCCCTGTAGCAGCAAGTCTCCGCAGTCTCTTCTCTGATCTCTTTATCAAGTCAGTTATCTCATGTGTTAGAGACTCAATAGCATGTTGGTCATCCTTACCATCTGCAAATGATGGCATTAAGGCCCTTGCATGAGCCTTGGACAACTCTGCCATTTTTGTGCGTGCACGTTGCACATTCGCTGATATTTCTTCAGATACATCCACCCACGCAGGAGGTAGCCCCACAGTAATTGGATTTATACCCTTACTGCATCCACCAAAACAATTAATATCCTACAATTACCAAGTCTTATATAACCTGTAACATGCATGCATGTGAAAAATAAAAGACAAATAATTGAAATATGCATAATTTTTTTATAAAAATGTATCCAACTTTTTAAGGAAAAAATCCCGTTCCAAGACAATTTTAATTCTCAAAAAAAGAAAGAATTAAAGAATTTTTATTACTGGTAAATAAAATCCACCTATTACTGAATGATTGTGGTTCCACTTACTTAATCCACATGTACAGTTAGAGTCTGTTACGTGTCACTGTTAGTTTGGTCTATATATATTAAATAGTAGATGGTCTCTGTAATTCACTCATTCAATTCAATAGTTGAATTGAATCGTTCTACTATTCATTTTGCCTTACTCTTATGGTATTAGAACTCTCTTTTGGGGTACTACTCCACGGCTCTTGCTTCCTAAAACTTCAAGGAACTATTGTGTGGATCCAGATCAGCTAGCGAAGCTTCTGAAACAAATGCCACAATTTTAATCACAACTAACACAGATTCCAACTAGTCCTTCGTCTTAATGAAAATCAGCTGTACTATTGGTCTCGATTTATGAACAGACCTATGGTTTTGAAGAATAAGCACTCAAATATTCTTAAGCTGTACTCTTGGATCTAAAACTCAGTCACCCCTTCAATCATTCAAAATCTCTATTGAAAGTGCTGATAGTGTGTGGAAGAATCTGAAGGAAAAATTTTCCCAATGAAAACTCAGAATCACTGAATTAAGGCAATAACTTGATTCATTTAAACAGACATGTTTTATGTTTCAGGCTATTATACTAAACTTAGGGTCCTTTAAGAGGAACTTGATAACTAAAGACTCACAAAGGGTTGTTCATGCTCGTTTAAATGCTCCCGTGAAGTAATTTGAAATGTACTGACATATAAGGATAGAGATGATGAAGTGATTAAACTCTTGATAATGCTTGCAGCATTCGCCGGCAGCAGGCCAAGGGGAATCCTCCCTCCTCTTCACTCTCTTGCTGTTTCTCTATCTTTCCCTCTCTCAAGTCTCTTTCTCTTATTTTCCTTCTTCTATGCCCACATTTTTCTAATTTTTTTCTTTTTGGTTAAATCAGTATTTGATTCCATATTTTGAAGGGAGCTCAAGGTGGAAGCTGCATAGCTCGAAGAGAGGATACATGTTTTATCTGAAAGTACAGGCCAAAATCTGGTTGCAAAAGCAGCAGACTAAGCAATGCCGACATCAATACAATTATACAACCCACACATGATAGTCAATCCTCAAGGTTCTTCGCACACCTCTCATCATACGATTCATATGCCGCCTACATGAAATTGTTTTGATGCAGAGTGTACAAATCTTACACACAATTACAAAACATGGATCAATCTAATGGCTAAGGAATGATAGTCTACCATCATAGCGGTCACGGTAAAATCGACAGATGAAAAGGTTTACAGTTTCTGTGAATAAACTGGAATCACAATCAGCCAGTAATAGACACATTTTCAATTTAACTAATGCCATAAATGCTTAACTAACATTCTAAGTTAAAACTCCTTCCACTATGGCTTCATAATTCAATTCACAAACCTCATAGCAAATGCGATCACTCACTTTTATATATATATATATAGTTCGTTTTCGTATCAATGGATCATCCAAAAACAAATAAATTCAGATATAAACTATGGATCTAAATTGAAATGTCTACACATTTTGAGAATTGATCTACGATGATAACATCAATAAAAGTGTAAGATCTATGAAAGTGTACCTTGAATTTCCAGGATCTTCGGTACTAAGAGGAGCATAAGAGCGATTTTGATTGAGAAGCGAGGTGCTGACCAATTCAATGACGGGACCACCGGCGGAAGATTTAGACGATGGCGAAGATGCTGACGGAGCACGAACACTCTTCAATGCATCTCTGTATTTTCGGAAAAGCAAAGTGCGATTCCTTGTCGCCATTCAGATTCAGAGGATCTGAAACTGAAACGATACACACGAAGCGAATGGAATGATGCTACGTCGTTTCGTTACAGTTTAACCAACCGGAAAGGGAAGAAGAGAGGATTTTCGGACACAGTTGAGATCGCAGCACCCTCACGTGATTTAAGTTGACGCTAAAACAGAAAGTCACGTGGCGTGCTTTGTACAACCGTTAATTAGACTTGGGTAAATTACACATACCTCCCCTGAGGTTTCCCTAAACAGCACATAGACCCCATCTGGTTTTTAAAATTCACTCACCTCCCTTTGGGTGTTAACGTCGTTAGACAAAAGTTTCAATCCTTCTTCTCCTGACTTATACATCCTTATACTCATACTCATAATCTTTTTCTTTCATCCATTCATCACTCATCCAGTTTTATCTCTTCTTCTAATTCAATCTTCAGACACAAATACAGTTTAAAGTGCTCCTCCAACTTTCCTTATGAAACTAGCTTTGGATGTATAATGTATTTGTTGTTGCCCAGATTTTTATGAGGACAAAGTTTAGATTCATCAATTACAATTTGCAATTGCCGAATTTGACTCGAAGAAACTTTTTCAGATATCGCAATTGATTTTGTTTCCAAATCAAATTGAAAATAAATTAGATCTAAAAAAAAAAAAACTACCCCTAAATCAAATGTCGTGAGGTTTATTTGCTTTGGCTGTATTGATCTTCTTTGGATTTTCATCCACTGTGGACTCTTAACGGAACATGAACGGCGTGAATTGGAAGGGGGTATGTGTGTCGCATGGAGAAAGAAATAAGGGAGGTCATTGTTCATTTGAAAACTAGAGGGGGTCTAATGAGCAGGGAGGTTGATGTAATTTTCCCATTAGACTTTGAATGGAAGCACAGTTGGTTGAGTTTTACTTTTCACATGCTAAAAATTAAGATTTCTAACACCAAAACTAATTAAAATTTAGTAAACTGACATTTTAATCCTTGATGTGCAATTCGCTATTATTTTGGTCTTTGCTGAAGAAAAATTATTAAATTGTTTTTAAATCTCCATCTCATTAGTTTGTTTAGTCCATGCTGTTAAGTTTGACCGTTAACAAAAGTATTTGACGTGACATTTTTTTTAGACAAACATCAGTTTGTAGAGTTGACACGAGGGATGAGAAAACTTGATCCCTGAATGTGCAACTCGCTCCCTGAATGTGCAACTCGCTGTCATTATAGTCCCTGACTCAAGAAAAAATACAAAATAATTGTTTACCCTGCAATCCGTTAGTCACTTTAGCAACCGAAGTTAAAAATTGTCACTAACTTTATAAAAAAGCTAATGTTATATTTTTTATGGACATGTGGCACGCTGAGTTAACACATTTGTGGTACAAGTAGATGGATGATATGGCTAAAGACTAAAATGAAATTATTTTTTTCTTTTCATTTCTTTATATTCTTCCCCTCATTTTTCTTCATCTTCTTCATACATTCAATAATATAACAACAACAATATCAATTTTAACTGATACTACAATATCAGTCTACAACCACTTAAACAAAAAACAAAATATAGTAAGAGGGAAATTTTTCGATGAAAAATTGGAGGAGCGATTTTTTTTGTTATGATGATGATTTTTTTGAGTAGTTTTTAGCAAATGAAGAAGTCATAACAAATACCAAAACGGATCAGACAAAGGATTAATCCGTGGGAGACAAAAAAGTAATATGTGATTAAGCTAATTAATGATCATCCATTTTAGAATCAGAAAAGGATCGGAGTAGCTATCGTTGAGTCAACACTGGTCAAACAAGGCATTCAAATTAACTAATAAAAATAATTAATTAATTAATTTTGTGACTAAAAAATAAGGTTAAATTGCACTTTTGGTCCCTTAAGTTTAAGAAAGTTGCGATTTTGATTCCCTATGTTTCAAAATAGCACTTTTGGCCCCCTAAGTTTCAGAAAGTTGCGATTTTGGTTCCCTAAATTTCAGAAAGTTGTGATTTTGTCATCTTAAAATAAATAAAAAATAATAAAAAAAGGAGAGGCTTGCTTATAGAACGTTTAACACATACAAACAAGTATCTTCTACTTTCCAACATCCAAAACCAATATGAGGTAGAAACTATACAATGTATAAAATCTTAGAAAGTGGCGCCGCTAAAAAAATCACCATTTTCTACCCAAAAAACAATCGATATTAACTTAATTCCTCAATGAATAATGATTTTCGTTACACTCTTCATGAGAAAAGCAATAAATTGGTGGCAAAATTCTTCAAGGAACCAAGATATCAACCCATATATTTTTGGAGGACTGGATATGGTTTATTCAAAAATCTTAATGATAATCATATGGCAGCAAGTAAATTGTTCATCCTACTTTGCCATTTATCTATTATTAGTAAGATAAGCTTATTTAACAGGATTTAATTTGTATTTAATTAGAATCTCTACTCAGACTATTCTTAAACTTCTTAACATGTGAAAGAATATAGATAAAAAAAATTCTAAATAAAAGAAGGGGTTCGAGATCCTTTTGGTTAAGTTCTAAGTAGTCTAGATACAAGGTTTTAAAATTGGGTGTGTTGAATTAAGATACCAGTAACTAAATATTATGTTTGTCATTCCCATTGTAAATGTTTTTATTAGCGCATTAGTTGTGTACATTTATAAATATTACTATGTTTGTACAACATAACTCACTTCATGCAAATATTTTGCCAATTTATGTGCAAAACATAACCAAACAGCATTGATTTGGTCAAAATTGATCTTTTGAAAAAAGTGAGTAAAGATAGAGGGCCAAAAATGCTATTTTGAAACATAGGGTGTCAAAATTGCAACTTTCTAAAATTTATGGGCTAAAAGTGCAATTTAACAAAAAAAAAA
The DNA here is from genome assembly GCA_030408175.1 of Trifolium repens. Lineage (NCBI taxonomy): Eukaryota > Viridiplantae > Streptophyta > Magnoliopsida > Fabales > Fabaceae > Trifolium > Trifolium repens. The sequence continues at coordinate 47,555,094 of CP125836.1, read as the reverse complement.
ATAACATATCACCGAGGCCTATGCCGAAGCCCGGCCCGAGCCGGCCGGCGGCGCGTGTGGTGATGGTCAAGGATAGTGCGTGGTCCATATGCACACCCGAAGTAGCCACTTTGGTCTTTATAGACACTACTTAAAAGAGTGACCTATTAACTTTGGGACTTGTTCCCACTTCACTTTTTTCAATTCATACTCCTTAGTTCCAAGCCCTTCAAAACCAATGTATTTATTTTTTTTTCATTTCCAATCACAATGCTTCAACTTCCACATATTAAATGAACATCAAAATAGTTAATTTTCGCAACAAGTTTAGTTTATATTTGGCTCCACATTTTGGATTAGACAAAATTTATTTAAGAATTAATTTAAATATCTTTGAAAAAAAATTATTAGATTAATTTTGCTCCATAATTAATTTTAGTTTGGAGCTAAAATTTGAAACTCTTACAAAAATATCCTAAAATATATCCTAAAATATATTTAAAAATCAAATTGACAACCTAAAAGTAAAATTTGCTAATATAGATTAAAAATTTCTACCACTTAACAATGATTAAATTTTTTACGATAAGTAACTATGATTTATTTTATATTTAACTCCCTTATAAAAAGATTTTGATGACAGTCACGTGAACTTAGCTCAATTGATAAGACATAACATTCTTTATTTAGTGGATCAGAATTTCGAACTCTGGTCATTCTACTTATTTATCTTAAAGCTAGGATTTTAGCCACTAAACAACTTGACAAAAAAATTAATTTTGATAACAACTCTTCTCATTGATTATTAGGTTTTAAACGTAAGTGTCTAAATTTCACATCAATTATGAATGAAAAAATAATTTGAATTTATAAAAAAAGTGACTTATATAACATAATAACTTAAAATTTTAGATAAAAATATAGCAATTTCTCTTTTGTTATCCTAAAATTTGATCTGATATTCTTCTGAGCTCCACCGAATTCTACCATCCAACATACTCTAAACTCTTTTTTTTATCATATAGTCCGGTGGCTAAAAATTTCTCCCTTAAAATGAAAAATGGAAATTGAAACTTTGGCCTACATCTATGTAATGCAATTTCTTATCCATTGAACTAGACTAGATTTAAATGACACTTGTTCAACTCGTTAAAAACACAATTTAATTTTGTCTTAAAAGCTTCGCAGAAATTGACAAATTGACTCCCATTTATTTTTGAGCTAATTACTTCACTTTCCAGCTTGAACTTTTGGATGTTTCTTAATGGTGACGTGTGAAGTCCTTGAAATGGAAGACAAAAATAAATAATAAAAAAAATAAAAAGAAAAGAAGAAAGGATATAAATGAATGGAGGAAGAGAAACGCAGTGGTTACTTTTACCCTTTCTTGTTTGGTAGGGTGAAATTCGTCATCTCCTCCTCCTTCCTCTGTGGTTGTTCCTTCCTTCTCTCTCCTCTCTCTTTCACTCTCTCACTTCCTCATCACAATCCAAAACCCTAATCCTTTTCAGATCACAATCATGGACTCTGATTCCTCTTGGACTGCTCGTCTCTCTTCCGCCTCTAGACGTTATCAAGCCGCTCTTCAATCTCGATCAGGTTCTTCTTCTTCTCTCCTTCGTGTTTCCCTAATTTCTCTACACCACAATTCAATTTTCGTAAATTGTTTAGCTTCACATATTCTAGCTTAGTTACAAGTACGACCAAGTTAGGTTGATTTCGAATTGTAAATATTTTGATTCCGAAGAATCAATTTATAATTACGATTTGAGATCTATCAGTGCAATTTTAAATTTTATGGCTTTAATTAGGTCAAGATTTTTTTTTTTGAATAATAAGATTGATTTGTAGCACTAATTATTTCATTTATTTGCTTCACGTGTTTGTTTATGTGCAAGTATTTGTTCTTCTTATTGATGTGAGGTTGTGAAAATGTAGATATGTTTATGGGTTTTGATGAGAATGAAGCTGATGAAGATATTAGGGAAGAGTTTCTGTGTCCATTTTGTTCTGAGTATTTTGATATCGTTGGATTGTGCTGCCACATTGATGAAGAGCATCCAATGGAGGCAAAAAATGGGGTATGTCTACTTTTGTTTGCCTTCTGTTATTGTTCCAAGTAGTAGCTAACAATGTTTTCAGCATTCGCGTTTTCAGAGATGCTTAATCAGAGCAGAAAAGTTTTTAGGTGAAAATGAAATTAATATATTACAATGTTTACATTAGAAAAAAAAGTGTTTTTCTTTTGTAGTTAGAGCAATCAATGTTTTATTTTTTTTGGATTACAACATTTCTTTGTGCAGGTTTGTCCAGTTTGTGCATTGAGGGTGGGGGTTGATATGGTCGCGCACATAACCCTACAACATGGAAGTATATTTAAGATATCCTTTTTTGTCTCCCCAAGTTCTATTCAGTTCTTCTAGTTCTTAGATGATTTTTAACATAAAAATGTTGCAGATTTTTTTAGCATTTAGTTAGTCAATTTTTTTTTCAATATGGAACTTGTTCCATTAAGTTTACTTGTATTAATGTAATTCAAAATTAAGATAAAAAAGGATTTTATGTTGAAACTGTACTCTATTACTTGGTTGAATTCCTTAACAGAGGAATACGTGCAGCGCAAGAGGAAATCGCGTAAAGGTGGATCATATTCAACACTTTCTTTATTGAGGAAGGAGCTGAGAGAAGGAAATTTACAATCCCTTTTTGGTGGATCTCAATGTATAGTGTCCTCGTCTAATGCAGCACCTGATCCACTGCTGGATTCATTTATATCGCCTTTAGGTCATGAATCTGTGAGTTCTCAGTCTCACGCACATAATGAGACAAGATCATCCAAGAAAATCTCAGATGAGACTGTATCAAGAAGGTATTGCTTTTCAATTTTCAATTTCTGTAACAAATTGCTATTTCCACTTCACGGATTTCGAGTCAGGGTTGCACAAGTTTTCCTGAATGAGTTGATGTTTGATACTGTGCCCATCTATTGTTTTTCATTTCAGAATACTATATATTGTTTATAAGTGTATGAAATGTCAAAAAATTGGTAGGTTTTATTATAGTATTGCAATATTCTTATATAAGATTGTATTCGTTGTCATGATTTTATTCCTACCTATCATTCCTCTCGTACACTGGGGAGTCCTGAGTAGCCTCATTTCACTGTTTCTGGTACTAATGTTTGCTAAACAGGAAAAAAGTGAAAACATCGGACAGTTTTTGCAATTAAAAATGAAAAGAGAAAACATTTCATCAAACTAAACAGACTTTAAGAGACTTGTTTTCTCACTATCAGTACCAACTGTGTGATGCTTGCATGTTTAATTTATCTGAAGTTAGTTAAAGGCTTATTGCTTCTAACTTAATCAATTGACCATTTTATTTGCTTTATATAAATTTGTTTCACCAGTTATTTTTCATGAATGTTTTTGTATTTGTAACCTTTCACCTGGCCAATCAATTCATGTCTTGTTCCTTGCTAAGGGCATAATTTTCTAACATTATTACACAATTGCATGGGTTCTATTGTCTTCTGGTTTCTAACAAGTCTAATTTTTCTGTTCAGCCATGTGGAGACACCAACCATGTCAGTTAAGGATAAGGAGGAGAAGACGAAAAGATGTGAGTTTGTTCAAGGGCTGTTGATGTCCACCATACTTGATGATGATTTATGAAAAGAAAATCATCAAGATGGTATGCTTCAGTGACTGGCTAATTTATAGATGCAATCTGCAATCTGTGGTTTGTTCACTGAAGTTGTCTATGTATGTGATCCGAGTGGAATAATAAAGAGTAGAAAATTAATGTAATTTATGTTGTATGTGTACTTTATGTTTTTAGATCAAGAGTTTCATATCGTATCCTTAATTCCATATCATAAAGCTTATAAAGAAATAGATAAAGTTCCTTTCTCGCTGCGACTTATTTTTGCCTTATGCTTAGAACTTTATATGCTTCTGAATTCCCAGGCAAATGTGCCAGCACAGGATGTGCTCTTATACAAAATAAACAAACAAGAAATCTCAAAAGATGAAAATGTCATGCTGAAAAATTACATGCCTGGTATGATGAGAAAAATGTATGCTATTGGCTTTCTTTCTTAATTTCATACTGAAAAAAAAATCTGTCACCACTGCTGGTTTGATAAGAAAAAAATTAGGTACAGCGCAACTAACATATTATCTTTGCATGATGTCTTTTTCCTGTGCTGGTGAGCATAGAAAGGCACAACTTCTACATTTTGGCAACAGTTTGAGGGGAAATCATGATCTGCAAGTCATTCAATTCCAGGCTAAACAAATCAGTTGCATAATTACATTGGATTGGTACATATGAAAAGGTGAAGAGAGAAAATGAATGGAAAGAAGTAGCGGAGAAATAAGAAATTATCTTCCTTGGAACATAGGATAAATATGGGGTTAATGCGTGAATTTAAGATACTTTTATCATCAATTTAATTGCACTTAATATGAGACGAGATACAAACAAGTATAAGTTGAGGAATTCTGGGGTAAGCTTGCACAAGAGAAATACAAACCACACTAATAAAATGTCACTTTATCTTGATATAAATCTTTGCTATATCCAACTTAGGCATTTTAACTAGAGGTCTAAAATTCGGATTAAATAGTAAAATGCAACAAATGTTAAACTTTATGAGGGAGAGCTGTTGTTGGTTATTGTTTATTATTCTAAAAAAAATATCACAGTAAAGACACTTTAAAATAAACACATCAAGAATGATGCTTTTGATTTTATTAGCTATGGTTCTTAACTTCTTATCACGATCTTCATAGTAATACTACAAAGGCTTTGGGTTTGAAGTGTTCAGGAGAAGTGGAATTCTTGCACTTGGCCATGAAGTCTTGTTGATATTGTTTGGGGACACCCCTTCATTAAGGATACCAATCACAATAATTTTAGTTTCTAACTTCTAATCGTAGTTTTTTCTTACACTTGGCTATGGATATCTTGGCGTTTACTAGATTAAAACTCATTTTCGCCTTCGTTCTTGGCCAAACTCAAAAGACTTGTCCACAACTTCAGATTCCAATTGACCGACGGAGTAATTTTTCTCTATAATATTCACTCCGTCAATCAAGTCCTTGATGACATTGATTCACTCCGACCATTGGTGAGGATTCTATATTCACCTTCTCATCAATGACGAATTCCCACCAAGCCTATATAGGCTAATGCTACGATTGACCACCTTCACAAGTGATCCACCGTGGACAAGTGATCTACCGAATACGAATTTTACAAAATTTATTGGTAGATTGAAAGTTTATAGCATATAGAGCATCCATAAAAAAATTTAAAAATCTTGATGGGTCTCAATAACATATCAAATGATTTTCAATTTTTTTAAAATTTTCTATAGATGATCTATATGATATAAACTTTCAATCAAACGATGAATTTTGTAAAATTCGTATTCGTTATATGGTTTTTCATGAATGGTCCACCATGGACCATTTGAAGAAGTGATCCATGTTATAATTTTCCGGCCTATATATACTCCTTTTCAAGAATGATCCTCATATGCAATTCCCAACCCAAACCCCTCATTGCATGCTCTTATACCACCTTAAATTAAAAAGTATTAGCAGATATTTTATATCATCAATTTCAATTTTGATGGTTTGAAGTTCAACGCCGACATTCTAATCAACATTACTATTGTACTAGCTAACATTATAGAGAAAGTTTTTTCTACTTATACCACAAGTGTCAATGTACTAATAAAACCAAACTAAATTATTAATGTAATATAACCATTAACCACAAATAAAATTTTGAATTAATTGCTTGCATAACTCAGTTAATAAAGATATCACATTATATTCAAAAGCCAAACTTTCAACTTAGCATTTTCCATTTTTTCACTAAATTTATTAATTAATTATAGTTACGTCCTTTAAATAAAATAGTAATTATAGCTTGACAAAAAAAAGTAATTAACAAAACATTTACAATTAAAAATACCAAAAAAAAAAAAACATTTACAATTAAAGAAATAATTTTTTTAATGTAAACCATTTGGTGAGTGGGCGAGAGGGTCGGAAGCAGGTTCGGTGCAGCTTTTTCACGTCAATATTAGAAACAACAAAACTAGAGGGAGAAAAATAACAACCGAGGGAAAAAGAAACTCAGAGACAGAGAAAGAAAGAAAGAAAATCCAAAACCCCATTTCCTTTCTTTCTCTTTGGTTTCATACAGAAACAAACAAAGGCTCTCTCAGAATCTCACAATTTCTTCTCATTTTTCTCATTCTCATGAGCATTTACAAAATTACGGTTTCCTTAAAAGTGTTGTTGATCGGTAGCTAGTAATGGCGTCAGAGCCATTCTCAATTGTATCGGTTGTTGAAGATGTTATTCAAAAACATGGAAGCGAATTCAATGACATTGATTTCGCTTCAAAAATTAGAAAATCTGAAGAAGCTTGTAAATATCTTATTTCTTCAATTTTTATTTTTTTGGAGATATTTTCATTTCATTGCATTGCTAAAATCATGTGTTGTTCTTGTTGTTGTAGCATCAAGAAGGAATGAAGCAGCTAAGTGGTTGCGAAATACAGTTGGAGGAAAAGACTTGTTGGATGAACCTTCTGAAGAAGCTTTCAGAATTGCATTGCGTAGTGGCATTATCCTTTGCACTGCTCTCAACAAAGTTCAACCTGCTGCTGTACCCAATGTATATATATTCATCTAATTTATGTCTATATATCATTCTTATTAGTTATCATCGTCAATGTAGCACCAACACTTCAGATAGATGATATGTCCGGTCGGTTCCCGACACGTATTGGTGTTGGTACACCAACAGGAAACTGACATACTCCCTCAAGTCCTTATTATAAGAAAACAATTTGTTTTTTAGGTTTTTCTTTAGGTTCATTGAATGATATGTATCTGAGATTGAGATATAGACCAGATACATCAATTATTCAATAAACCTAAAAAGTAAGTTTTTTCTTGTAATAAGGATCGGAGGGAGTATTCAATTACTTTTATTTACTCAAAATATCGAATTATTATGCTGACCATGTGTTTGTGTCGTGTCTGGTATAAATGTCTGTGCCAGTTATCATATTTGTTAGTCTCTCAATGGCGATCATTGTGTATGTAATGTTAGGTAGTTGAAGCCCCGAGTGACATTGACAATATTCCTGATGGGGCAGCACTATCTGTATATCAATACTTTGAAAATGTAAGGAATTTTCTAGTAACTATGGAAGAGATGGGGCTTCCAACATTTGATGCTTCTGATTTGGAGCAGGTAATTTGAAATTGAAATGATAGCCTAAGTGTGAAAGAGTTTATTTGGTATTTTGAAATCAATACAACTTATTTTTATCATTATTGTAATGTAATTTGGTTCTGCTTTAATATATTTTATTTAATTTTTAAGGGAGGAAAATCTTCAAGGGTAGTGAATTGTGTTTTAGCACTTAAATCGTATAGTGAATGGAAACTAGAAGGCAAAAATGGATTGTGGAAATATGGTGGGAATCCAAAGCCACAACCTACCGTTGGGAAAACATTTGTGAGAAAAAACTCAATACCATTCATGAGGTCTTTGTCTAGAGGAGATGCTGTATCGTTGGGCGACAAAGATGGTTGCCCGAGTGAACACTCTTCAAGCATTGATGCTGTACTTAATGATTGCAGTGAAGAGGTAATTAGTTACTGATCATATTTGATTTTGTCTACATATTTTGTGCAATGCCTTAAAAATTTAATATCAAACCGAATCGGGCTGTTCAACTGATTGAACTGTGAACTGACAATGTCTACTGTGATCAATTATTTGAGTGGTTCGATTCAATTGCAGTTTCATCTCAGTACTAACGGTTTAAAACGGTTGAATCATGATCCGGAGTTCTCGCCAGTTCGATGTTTGGTTGGGTTTCTAAAGCATTAGTTGTTAGGGAGTATACTAATACTATACCTAATCTGAATAACTTTTTGGATTACTATCTGTAGGGTTCTATTCCTTCCTTGTATTCACTAGTTCGTGAAATTTTGCATGATAAGAAGCAAGAAGACATTCCATTTGTAAGGGTTATTGCTTATCCTTAACTACACTATATATGTTTTGCATAGCACTTTTTGGACGAGTTTTTTTTAAAAAAATCTCTTCATAGAAGAACTAATTAATGCCTTTTTGTCAGATAGTAGAATCTTTGCTTAGCAAAGTCATGGAAGAGTTTGAAAGTCGTGCGATCACAGTACAACAAGAAATGGTGCGTCAACCTCATCATCTCAGTGTGAATACTGTTCAAAACAATATTTTCTTATGTGTGTGAGACGAATACATATATACACCCAAAATTTGATCTATAAGTCTTGCTGAATTTCATGATAATTTTTGCGATGGCAGTCTAAAACACCTCGAAAAAAAATTCAACATACTTTGATACTTTTGCTTTCATACTTTCTGTAAGCCAGTGTGTTCATAAATTTCTTTGTATTATCGATTTCTAATTTGGTTTGATGCATTATTAATTTAAGATGGATGAAAATGAAGATGTGAAGTACCATGACGATGAAAAGTCAAGTATAACACTTTTGAAGCAGCAAAACATAATTCAAAGGCAACATGAAAACATTCAGGTAACACATGCATGTTCAGCAATATACGCAATGACTCAAGTTGCACACTGCATTAGATTAATTCAGGAATGTAAAAGATAAAGTTACGAATTTGATATTGGAAATCTTCAGGAATTGAAAATGATTGTTAATCAAACAAAAGCAGGAATGCACTGTCTACATGAGAAATACAGGGAGGATTTCATTTGTCTAGGTAGTCATCTGCATAGCCTAGCCACTTCTGCTTCAAGATATCAGAAAGTTCTAGAAGAAAACCGCAAGTTATACAATCAGATGCAGGACTTGAAAGGTAAAACTCGAATGGTTATCAGAGTCTGATAATAAAGTTTCTTTCTTAGTTTTCTCAATGAGACTAAATGGTCAAACTTTTGTATATGTTGGTAGGTAATATTAGAGTGTACTGTAGAGTTCGCCCCTTAATAGGACAAAACAAATGTGGTATTGTCTGTAGTGTAGAGGAAGAAAGTATTTCAATCATAACGCCTTCTAAGAATGGAAAGGAGGTGAAGAAGACATTTACTTTTAACAAAGTGTTTGGTCCTTCTGCAACTCAAGGTTTGTTTTTCTGTTTGTCCTTTCAGTTCAAAGGTTACTTTGTGTTGGCAAATATTTTACATTAGTCTATGCATAATAACGCCTATAATTTCAGCGGTGTTTGACTCTTATATTCCTTGTGTTTGCTTCATGAATGATTGATGCTTTTTATGTGTACATGCAGGGGAGGTTTTCTCAGATACACAACCTCTGATTCGTTCGGTTTTGGATGGATTCAATGTTTGTATATTTGCCTACGGCCAGACAGGGTCAGGAAAAACACACACTATGGTAAGACTAGAATCAGAGTCAGACAACAATGCATCCCCTTCTATGGTTTCACTCTTAAAATTGCTAGAATTGTTATAACAGCTTTATTGAATCTATTGTGTTGATGTAGTCTGGACCAAACAATATTACTGAGGAAACAGTTGGTGTCAACTACCGTGCTTTGAGTGATCTTTTCTGTCTCTTAGAACAAAGGAAAGACACCATTCACTATGATATCTCTGTCCAGATGCTTGAGATATACAATGAGCAAGTTAGAGACCTACTAATGACAGACTCTTCTAACAAAAGATATCCTTTTTCTAATTTATCTTCAGTTCTCACTACTAACTAATTGTTTTTCTATTTACCAATTTGAATTAATGATTCTCTTGCTCCTGTTTGTGATCCTTTAACACGCATACATTAGAAATTCGCAACTGTTCCAATAATGGTATTAACGTGCCAGATGCAAACATTGTCCCTGTTTCATCCACTGCTGATGTCTTAAATTTGATGAACTTGGGACAAAAGAATCGAGCAGTTGGTTCTACTGCCATGAATGATCGGAGTAGTCGTTCTCATAGGTGTGTGCAGATCAAATTCATCTCTTAAATTCTTCGTCTTTACAGTCCAGATTTTTTTTTTTAACAGTACAATCAAGCTAATCAATGAAATGTAATTGATGTTTTCCTTAATGTTCGGTGAAATGTAATTGATTGTTTGTCCATACGTAGTCATTAACAGAAAAATTTGTATCCCATTGTGATAGACTATGAAATACTTTCGTCTCTTGTTGATCATGTATGTTTTCCATAATATTTATTAATCAGTACTAGCTTGTGATGTGCTAATTGCAGCTGCTTGACAGTTCATGTTCAAGGAAGAGAGCTTTCATCAGGAAATAGTCTTCGTGGATGTATCCACCTAGTTGATTTGGCAGGAAGTGAGAGGGTTGATAAATCTGAGGTGACAGGAGATAGGCTAAAGGAGGCTCAACATATTAACAAGTCGCTCTCCGCTTTAGGAGATGTAATTTCTTCCCTCGCCCAAAAGCAATCACATGTTCCTTACCGAAACAGTAAACTTACTCAATTGCTTCAGGACTCTCTTGGTATGTTCTTATCCTTTTCTCTTGGTATTGTTTCCTATATTAGCTATATTATGTAGCTCATTTCTCTCTCTATATGTATTTTTGCTTATACTTATCAGGAGGCCAAGCAAAGACACTCATGTTTGTTCATATTAGCCCGGAGCCTGAAGCTCTTGGAGAAACAATTAGTACACTGAAGTTTGCTGAAAGAGTCTCAACTATTGAACTTGGTGCAGCACGAGCTAATAAAGAGAGCGGCGAAGTGAAAGAGCTGAAGGAACAGGTTCTTACTTCCTACCTTTTTGTATTTTGGGGATTTCTGCCTTATTTTCTGTCGAATTAACTGTGAGTGCCTATATCTGCAAATCATGAATTTTTGTTGTTGAGTGTATCTATGGTCTTCTTTTCTTAGATTGCTAGTCTAAAGGCAACCATAGCGAGGATGAAGGGTGCAGAGTTGGAACACTTTAAACAGCCTTCAAATAGAGTTACCGGAGGGCGTAAGCTACCAAGAGATTATTCTAGTAGCACTGAGGTAACATGATTAAAAAATGAGTCCAAGAAATTAATTTAGTGAATATTTTGTATAGCTAACTTTTTCGAGCAAATATGCATTTTCTTTTCTTTCAAAACCTTAGTCCTTAATATTTTGTTTACAAGTTGGTTTGAACATATCTAAATTTTGAAAGTTACTACTACCAAATATTAATACTGGACATTTCAAGAAGTATCATATACAGAAGAATGAGCTGATAATACATGATTTTGTCAATGGTAACACATATATTCATAAAGAAGATTTGGTTTTATAGGACCCGAAAAAAGCTTCATCAAAACCAAAAAGTCAAAGCCTTGATCCCAGAGACATATATTGGCGTTCACCTACATGGCCACATCCACATGCTGGGGTAAATGGAAATGAGGATGATAAGGAATCGATTTCTTGTGGAAGCATGTATAGGGATGATAGCTTAACAACTGATGATAACTTCTCAGGACAGTGGGACACAGAAAGCAAACAATCGTCTTCTCCATTGTGGATGGCCACCACATCCACAATTGATTCTGATGAGTTTGAGTTCGCAACTAGTGTATGTTCAGAACCAGACATGAGTTGGCAATCCCATTCACCAAAAACAACCGCCATTTCCAGTTTATCAGTGTCTAGACCAAAGAGATCAGTTCATCTCAGACATGGGAAGAACTTAGAAACCAGGTATTAGTTGGTACGATTCATGTAGCTTATGTTCTTTTCAAGAATCATATTATTAGCATTTAATTCACATATACCATAGTGTAAAGATTTTTTACACTATCAATCAATCATAATCGTCATCAGATCATTAAACATGTTTGACTTAAAATCATAACTAATTCTAAAGTCACACATATCATATCGATGGTTGTGATTTATTGATAGTGTAAAACTTTTTATCAAAATTAAACTCATTATTATTAACTAACTAGTATTCCATTACCTATAACTTTTCAATGTAAATAAGGAGTACGATCCCATCGATGCTTCCTTTATCACCAAGAAAACATCCCACCTCAGCTAGCCAACCAAGAAAGCATTCATCAGGTTCAATTGATGCTAAAAGAAGAAGTGGAAATGCCAAATGAGAAAGCTGCTCTAGGGGACAGACTTCCTATTTTATTGCCCCATTTATGTATCATCCATAACTTAGTTGTAAAGAGAAATGATAGAGTTTTAAGTTTTTGTAACATTAGAGGGGTATAGGAATCTGTATATAGGGATCTAACTTTTGTACAAAAAATAGAATAGAAATCCCAACCTATATTTTTAGTGCAAGTGTTGCACTAGATCAAGAAAAAAAATGAAGGGTGTGGGGGATGGGAAAGGCATAGATCATAGAAGAGGACACAAAAGAAAAGAAGGCCATAATGCTGTCTTTGTGCTTCCCATCTACTTATATCGTCTCTTCTTTGCAGCATTACCATCAGTTTGTGTGGAGTTATATAAAAAATCATGTAAGTATGTAAAACACTAATTTTAGAAATTGCTGGGGTATATAAATTCTAAGAATTTCTTTCATGTCATTATAGTATATATTTACTTTTTGGATGATAATTCCCTGCAAAAATAGAATACTTACTAAATATATATAGTATAGATTATAGATAGATTGAAGTTAAAGAATATTGTTTTGAACTTTTTATTTTATGAAAATAAAAAATTATAGGGTTAATAGGTCTTTACCACCTGCAAAGTAGAGGAGTTTTGTTTTACCCCCTGTAATTTATTTTTTTGAGATTACCCCATGCAAAATTTATTTTTTTGATTTACCCCCTTGGATGCACTTTTTAAATCAGTTATTTTGTTCAATCGATTTAAAAAGTGTTATTTTTTAAATCGGTTATTCTGTTTTATTTTTGCCTGCCACGTCAGCAAAAGAGAGCGTAAATAAAAAATTAAAAAATTTACATGGGGTAATCTCAAAAAATAAAATAAAAAAATTACAAGACATAACGAAAAACTCGTCAACTTTGCGGGGATAAAAGTCTATTAACCCAAAATTATATTAAAACGTCTCTTCTATCTTCTAACACAAAATTATATTGCCTCTTTGGCTGATTATTCACCAGTCACCACTATGATCAAGCTTCCATGACCATCTGTCAATCACCCGATCTTACACAAAATAAAATAATTATTCCACGATGAGCAACACTCTACGACCAACTTCTCTTCCCAAGCAAACAATTTTCTTCTCCATCTCCACTCTCCACTCACTATCACCCACACCCTAAAACATCTCTACAAATATATATTTGTCAAAAGAATTGATAATGTTTGTTATGAGACAAAAAAATAGATACTCTATATTATTGTAATCCGAAAAATATAAACTCAAAATATAAATGGACTAGGAATATCAATGAGTTGAATCTAGCGAAATAAATTAAATTCCACGACATGATGAATTTTGAATTGAATTTCAGTTGAAAGATGTATTCATATTTAGTATTTGTCTTATCTCAAATACTAGAATTTTTCCCAGTAAAGGAAATATACGGAAAACTAAAAAAATATTAAGAATTAGAAAATTTAGAGTTCAATATATCGCTAATAGCCAACAATTAAATTACATTTACAGGACAAAAAATATTTTTTAAAATATAGTTAAAAAAAGTCAGTATGAGTTGCTTGAAAGGAAATGAAAAGTAATATATTTTGTCAAAGAATTTTTTTTTTAAATATAGTTTAAAGAAAAGTCAGTTGGTCAGTAGTATGAGTTGCTTGAAAGGAAATGAGAGGCCATTGATTTTGTCCAAGAAAAAAAGAAAAAAAAGGCAATAGATGGTTGTCTTTCCAGCTGTCATGTGGGTTACCACTAACACGTGGCCACGCAAGCATGTCACTTTGGTGATAGATACGGATTTTATTTTATTTTATTTTCTATAAAAACATTTAATAGATATTATACATTTGTTTTTGCCAAAGTAGATTGTTCAGGTTTTGATACGTTGCCTAGGTGCGGATAAAGTATCGGTATCCGATACATGTATTGGTATAAGGTATAATATTTTTAGAAAAATTAATGTACATGTATAGGCAAGATTAAGGTAGAATATGTACTCGGTACTGATGTAGGTACGTACCCGGTACCAGTACTCTTTCTCAAATGGAGTACCCGTGCATCACTGAATTTTGTTTTTTGTAAGGAAGCATAAGAAAAGTAGAAAAAACAAAACTAAAAGAAAAAATAATTCACAAAGAAAGAAGATTTTCATTGCGTCATTTTTAAGTAGATCATGGACGCCTTTCGGAGGAGAAATATGAGTCAAAAAATCGGCATCTTAAGAGGCTTCAAGTTTAGTGAAAAAATTTGCATATTGATTTCCCTCTCTAAGTGTGTGTGTGGTAGAGAGAAACATTGGTTTGAGAGAGAAGATCATTTATATCTTAAATCAACACAACATGAATATGATACTTAACTTGATGACCATTGATGAGGCTGACACAATATAAAAAATCAAAGTAGCAGACAATTTCATCAAAACTCGGTTTTTGACCGAAGGTGGTTCTAATAATGCCGCCAAATCCAGATCGAACGAAAAAACCGAGGCAACTTTCATCCACATTAAGAATGACACAAGAATAGTTTGTAAGTGCACCAATTCATCCTCATGTTTTAATAATTGTCAAAACACATGAAAATAGAGTAGAACATATTTTGGCAACATTACAAATGACTTGACAGCGAAAAACTATTTCTAAAACTTTGAAAAATTGTTTTTAGGTATTATGTATCGATACATAAACATATGTATCGATACAAATGTCCTGAAATTACTTCAGACTGATTTTGTGCATTTTGTATTGATACATATATCACTTGTATCGATACAAAAGTGGTCTCTCAGAGGTAGAGAGTCACTTGTGTATCGAATCATGCTTGCATGTATCGATACACACCTGTATCTCTCAGAAAACCAGAGAGTGCATGATGTATCGAATCATGCTTGCATGATTTGATACATATCAGTCAAGATTTCAAGAAACTGATATATGTATCGATACACACCCGTGTTTGTATCGATACATAAGTCAAATCTTTCATTTTGAACGCTGGTCAAAGGGTTTGTATCGATACAAACCATCAGTTGTATCGATACATGTCTGTGAATTTTTGCCTAAATTTGCTCAATTCTATTTTCTCTTTAAATAGCAATGTGGTGTGTTATTGTATGAGAGAGGAAACTAGTGAGAAAGTTCAGAAAACGCTTTGGGATTCAAATTGAGTGAAAATTTGGATCAAAGGTTTTATTCATCACAAGTTCATCATCTTCATCAAGTTTGCAATCAAATTGAAGTTTGAGTATGGGATCAATTCAATAGAGACTGCATATTTGATTGATAACGTTCGGTACAGTTCGCGGTGAATCAGAATCGTGATCGGGTTGAATTGTGACGAAGGTTTTGGTTTCTCTCAAGGGTTCAAGATCGTGCGAATCTTGAAGGTTCAACAACAAGAAGCGAAGGACTCAACTGGACGATCGAGTGCAGATTGGCACGGGTCGGATCGTTGGAATCGAGGGCGAAGCTTCGTTGTGTGTTGAGGTTTATTCGCATAGTTTACTTTTGATTCGTTATAGGGTTATAAGATTCAATTGTAAATTGTGCACTTGTGTTCATCATTTTTGATCAATATACTCTCAAATAACCCGTTTGGTTATTGGGGGGGAGACGTACCCGGCCGACCGCGAGGACGACACGAAAGCCGGGGAACTCCCTAATCAAACCGTTTGTGTCTCTCTCTCTCTCTCTCTCTCTCAATCTTTTACTTTTCATAATTTCGTTAATTTTGAATCAATTGAATTTTTCGTGTTCGTATTGGTACACCAAAAATTCAATTGCTATTGCTTGATTGTGATTGGATTACACTTGATAATAACTTTCTTGGGGCTGATTTAATTCAAACGTTTATATTCAATTAATTTTGAACTCGATCATTTCCAAACCTTTTCATAAATCGTTCCAAGGCTATACTACATTTCCTTTAATCAATCGGTGCATAGACTACCGATCCGGTGGTACTTCCGCGCGCACGATTGAAACAAAATATTTTTTTTTAAAAAAAACCTACATTGTTTCAAGGATCACTTATTCAACCCCCCCCCTTCTAAGTGATAGCCAAGTAGTCTAACAAGTGATATCACGATCCCGGTTCAATTTTGTTTGCAAAATTCGGAGGATTGTGCCAATTATTAGAAACATGGCTTTTGCACCGAAAGGGGCGTATAATAGGGCTCCTATATTCAATGGAGATCATTTTGATTATTGGAAAAGTAGTATTTGCATACACATCAATTCTTTTGATGGTGAAGTGTGGAATGCTATTGAGAACGGTCCGTTTGTTCCAACAATCACCGACCTCAATGGCGTTGTCACAAATAAGCCTATGGTACAATGGACGGATGATGAAAAGAAAAAGGTCAATTACGATGCAAAGACACAAAACATACTTATTTCATCCCTTGGGATTGAACATTTTATCATGTGTCGCATTGTTCTACGACTAAAGAAATGTGGGATACATTAGTTACTCATTTTGAGGGAACTAATGAGGTCAAAATTTCGAAAATAAACACCTTAACTCAAGAGTTCGAATTGTTTCATATGCAAGATGGTGAAACCATTGCGGATATGCAACAAAGATTTGTAAAAATCACCAACAAGTTACATGGTATAGGTAAACCAATCACAAATCAAGATGCCACTAATAAGATTTTGAGATGTCTTAAAAGGTCATGGCAACCAAAGGTCACCGCAATCAAAGAAGCGAATGATCTTACAACTTTGAGTCTCACAACCTTATTTGGTAAGCTAACAGAACATGAACAAGTGCTTAATTTGTTGGAAAAACATGAAAAAGGTGAGAAAAAGGAAAAACACAACGAAAAGGAAAAAGAAAAGGATAAGAGGTCCATTGCTCTAAAAACCTCAAAATCCAAGTCCAAAAAGGTTGAGCAAGTGGAAAGTAGATCAAGCGAAGACGATTCCGATGATGAGGAAATGGGGCTATTCGTTCGACGCTATAACGGATATGTGAGAAAGAATGGGATAAGACATTCCGATGACAATCTTAAGAAGTTTCGGAAAAATAGTGGTTACCGCCGGAAGAATGAAGATGATAGGCACTCCAAGAAAGGGGCATGCTATGAATGTGGCAAAGTTGGTCATTGCAAGCCGGATTGCCCTAAGCTCAAGAGAAAAGAGAAGAAGTCACCTTCATTCAAAAAGGGAAGCAATGACAAAGGAAAGAAAGCTTATGTTGCATGGGAGAGCGGAAGCTCATCTTCCTCTTCATCATCAAGCTCTAGCTCAAGTGGTGAAGATGCATTGGCTAATGTGTGCTTAACATCCCATAATCGCAAGAAACTTGCTCCTAAAAAGGTAAATCAAAATCACTCTAGCTCATATACGCTTTTAGAATATCATGAGTTGCAAGTCGCTTTTGAAAAGTTACACAAAGAGACTAAAGAGGCTTTTCAACGACTAAAAGGTTTAATGCAAGTTAATAAATACCTTGAGGCAAAAGTTTCGGAAACGGAGCTTGAGCTGAAAGCTCTCAAAGAGTCTATGATTCAAAAACCGCTTGTGACTTTTGATAGTTATGGTAACGATAGAACCAGATGTGATGGATGTTTTTACTTATCTAGAGACTTGCGAAAGTTGCAAGATAAGCTAAAAGAACCATCTAAGCCGGAGATTACTTTTGCGGTTGATCCATCTAAATTCAACAAATCTTTAAAACCTAGAAATAAAAAGTATAAATTTGTTGAAAAGGATCCTAAGAAAAGTAATCCTCATATCGTTTGTCATTATTGTTGTAACAAGGGTCATACTATTGCAAAATGCCATGCTCGAAAAACCTTGGTACCAAAAGGCAAATTGCAATGGTTACCCAAGTTAAGCAATAATGTTGCTACTAACCAACTAGGACCCAACATGAGTTGGGGACCTACTTCAAATGTCTAAGTATGTAGGAGAATTTCTTGAACCATTGACGAAAGACACCGACATCAATGGAGTTCAAGACTTACGAACAAGGAAAATGATGAGAAAAGCTTCAACTCAACACTTACAATGTTGTGGAAATTGATCACTTCCTCCACATAACACTTAAGGGAAGATTCTATTCTCTACCTTTTCCTTTATATTTTTTTACTTAGCATTTGTATATTGGTTCAAATACATACAACTTTCACCTTAATATGTTATTTGCTTTGATAGTTGTCTAATCCTTCATTTCCAAGAATTTTGCTCAAAAATATTTATAAGTTTTTGAGACTCATACGTCTTAAATGGGGATTTGACGAAAATCATTACAATTGTCATATTAAGTTCATACTTGGTTTGTATATGTTTGTTTTGTTCTTATATGTGACTTTGTGTGCATACATAGATATATATTTTCATATGATTAATTTTGGTACTTTGATTCTTTATGTGAATGGTTTATCATGCATATATGGTTTAACATGTGTTCTCATGTTATAATGTGCTTTGGTATTGTTTTTGCTCACATACATAAGTGTGTACCTTATTGATTATATGTGTTTCATACATACATGTTATTTGGAAGTCATAAAAATTATTTTTCAAACTTATAAGTTCATGTGTTTTGAGAAAAATTGAAAATAATGCTTTTTGGATCGATACAAATAAATATTGTATGGATACATGTTAGTTACTCTGCAAATTTTCAAAATGAACTAATATGTATCGATACATATGATGCTTGTATTGATACATAACTCTTCAGTTTGGGTAGACACTGTCTCATGTATCGATACATGCTCGCATGCTTCGATACATGCTTCAGAAAAACCAACTTGTATCGATACAAACATGATTTTGTATCGATACAAACGCGTAAAAACAGTTTTATGTATCAGCTTTCATTCATTCATTCATCAAAACTTCCAAAAACTTCTTCTTCTACACGAGCCAACTCCAAAACCCTCATTCCCAATTCTCAAATCTCCCTCAAAACTCAACCAAAACTCACAAAATTTGACTCTAAACCACTTTAAATTCATTACCCATTCACATTCCTTCATCAATTTGGTGGTTCAAACTCCATAAACTCCACATTCAAGACAAGGGTTTCTTCAATTTTGGTTTGTGACACTTCTTCAAGCTCTTCATCAAAATTCAAGGTAATTCGTTCTATTTCTCTCTATCTCCTAGAAATGGCACCAAAAATTAAGTCTAGAAGAGGAAAGGATGTAGAAAGTAGCAATGATGATCCAAATTTTGGACTTAGGGAAGAAGAATTCGTTCACAAGGATTGTGTTGATTATTATACACAATATTGTAGAACTAGGAGCATTTTGCCTCAGAAATCTGTTAATACTGAAACACTTAGAAACTTGCGTCTCGATGATGTTGCTGAAATTCTTGAAAATGAACAACTTGATACTTTTTGTGATTTGCAAACCAAATATAATGATACTTTGGTTAGGATATTTTATGCTGGGCTACAGGAGAGAAATGGGGCTGAGTTTGAATTTCGTTGGGGTCGTAAGACTTATCGGTTTAGGGCAAATATGTGGTTTGACTTGTTTGGAATGAGTACCAGTAGTAGGATAACCGGAGAAGATCTTTTGGCTTATACTGAAGTTAGCCAGGTTGATTATGATTCTAATGTTTTCATTTCCTCCATAACTAGAAATGGAAATATTCCGGAAACTTTGGGAACCGGTAAATTAATTGTGACCGCTAGAGTGATTTATTGGATTGTAAGTCACATATTGCGTCCTAAGAGTGCAAGTTCTAGAATGGATAGGAAAGACATTGATCTCATGTTTTTGTTAATGGGAGACCGAAAAGTGGACTGACCACTTTATATTGTGAGCAGGATGTTTGATTTGAGGAACTCTAGCCGTGATCAAAGCTTTGGATACTGTAGTTTGATAGCTAGCATCTTGAAAAAGTTCAAGGTTGGACAAGACCTTCCCATTGGGTAGACTACCCTTGGAAGGTTACAAAAATTTAGTGATACTCAAATGGCCAAGATGAACTGGACCTTGAATGTTGACAATGTCTATGTCTACAATGGTCAAGAGGAAGACAATGTAGATCAAGGTGCTGCTCCAAGAAGGAGACAAAGGAGAAATGCTAGGCAAGGTGAAGGTGAGGGTGAAGGACAATGTGAAGAAGGCGGTAATTGGAATGAAATGATGGGCATGCTAAGGAATATGAGCATGCAGCAAACCACCTTCTACAATGAGTACACTCAAAACCACCAAACTCAAAATGCTAGAATTGAAGAGTTGTACACCAACACCAATGACCTCCGAACCTATGTGACCACTCGCTTTGATGAGATGCAAGCTCAAATGCACAACTACTACCAATCTAACCCTCCTCCTAACCAAGACAACATGGATGAATGATGATGATGATGCTTGATTAACTATTGTTTTTATTGCTCTTTATTTTCTTTTATCGCATGAACAATTTTATTTTGTTATTTCTTATGACATCTTATTTCGATATGGTTGTACGGATAATTTTGATGTTGTCATGTTTGGACAACATTCATTTTGGTTTTGTATGACTTATTATGTTGGATAATTTCGTTTGTATGGATAATCATGTGTGTTTATGCATTTGTTGCATTGCTTTGTTTATTTCGTCCCATATTTTGATATGTTACTTGATTAAAAAGTCGATGTGTTACGATATTCATGCGTTGGTTTTGGTTTGTTATTCTACATTCCATATTTGTCATGATATTTGATATTCGTCATTGATATATTTTGGCATATCTTTGTATGTATTTATTTGATTAGGAAACTTTATCATATAATGCATTTCGACAAATGTAAGTGCACGATATGACTATGGTTAAAAGTGTTTGAACTTGATACTTCTAATGAGCTCTCTTCTTCTTTTTGATATTGTCAAAGGGGGAGAGATTTGGATGCACAAGCTAAGGATATATAGCTAAAGAAGTCTTGAAGATTATCAACAATGTCAAACGCATTATGGCATCAACTCAGGGGGAGCGTTGCTTATTGTTAGCCTTGGTGTTAATTGCGTCTGTATACATATTGCTATTTTATTGCATATTAGGCATAGGCTTAGTTAGCTTATGCATAGTTTTGACAATTATCAAAAAGGGGGAGAATGTAAGTGCACCAGTTCATCCTCATGTTTTAATAATTGTCAAAACACATGAAAATAGAGTAGAACATATTTTGGCAACATTACAAATGACTTGACAGCAAAAAACTATTTCTAAAACTTTGAAAAATTGTTTTTAGGTATTATGTATCGATACATAAACATGTGTATCGATACAAATGTCCTGAAATTACTTCAGACTGATTTTGTGCATTTTGTATTGATACATATATCACTTGTATCGATACAAAAGTGGTCTCTCAGAGGCAGAGAGTCACTTGTGTATCGAATCATGCTTGCATGTATCGATACACACCTGTATCTCTCAGAAAACCAGAGAGTGCATGATGTATCGAATCATGCTTGCATGATTTGATACATATCAGTCAAGATTTCAAGAAACTGATATATGTATCGATACACACCCGTGTTTGTATCGATACATAGGTCAAATCTTTCATTTTGAACTCTGGTCAAAGGGTTTGTATCGATACAAACCATCAGTTGTATCGATACATGTCTGTGAATTTTTGCCTAAATTTGCTCAATTCTATTTTCTCTTTAAATAGCAATGTGGTGTGTTATTGTATGAGAGAGGAAACCAGTGAGAAAGTTCAGAAAACGCTTTGGGATTCAAATTGAGTGAAAATTTGGATCAAAGGTTTTATTCATCACAAGTTCATCATCTTCATCAAGTTTGCAATCAAATTGAAGTTTGAGTATGGGATCAATTCAATAGAGACTGCATATTTGATTGATAACGTTCGGTACGGTTCGCGGTGAATCAGAATCGTGATCGGGTTGAATTGTGACGAAGGTTTTGGTTTCTCTCAAGGGTTCAAGATCGTGCGAATCTTGAAGGTTCAACAACAAGAAGCGAAGGACTCAGCTGGACGATCGAGTGCGGATTGGCACGGGTCGGATCGTTGGAATCAGAGGGCGAAGCTTCGTTGTGTGTTGAGGTTTATTCGCATAGTTTACTTTTGATTCGTTATAGGGTTATAAGATTCAATTGTAAATTGTGTACTTGTGTTCATCATTTTTGATCAATATACTCTCAAATAACCCGTTTGGTTATATGGGGGGAGACGTACCCGGCCGACCGCGAGGACGACACGAAAGCCGGGGAACTCCCTAATCAAACCGTTTGTCTCTCTCTCTCTCTCTCTCTCTCTCTCTCTCTCTCTCTCTCAATCTTTTACTTTTCATAATTTCGTTAATTTTGAATCAATTGAATTTTTGGTGTTCGTATTGGTACACCAAAAATTCAATTGCTATTGCTTGATTGTGATTGGATTACACTTGATAATAACTTGCTTGGGGCTGATTTAATTCAAACGTTTATCTTCAATTAATTTTGAACTCGATCATTTCCAAACCTTTTCATAAATCGTTCCAAGGCTATACTACATTTCCTTTAATCAATCGGTGCATAGACTACCGATCCGGTGGTACTTCCGCGCGCACGATTGAAACAAAATATTTTTTTTTTAAAAACCTACATTGTTTCAAGGATCACTTATTCAACCCCCCCTTCTAAGTGATAGCCAAGTAGTCTAACATAGTTATTATTGTTCCACTTGATATATCTATCAACTAACCCGTCGTTTGAAACGGGGGAGAAGCAGTTTCTGAAGGTTGCAACCATAACTCGGATGTTGAGGGAGAGCCGGCTTAAGGAGCAAGTCTCATTGTTCAGGCACATCAGGTTGCGGTGTCTCTAAGACCACTAGACACCAGCTAAGAAAATGAGAGTATATGAGCCTGTGGCACCCAGCTTGAGTCAATCATAGACATTTAGATTTGAGAAGAAATCTAGATTTTTAAAAACCAATGTGGTTCCAAAGGCTACAAGAGAAATCGCCATCCTGAGTGCAATGAAGGAATGATTCATCTTGGAGGCCACAACATGTGCAAGTGCCAGAGGGACTCATCTTGCGGTGATTGAGTAGAGAGAAGGTAGGCACAAATTTCTGACAAGCCAACCAAAAGAAGATTTTTTTTTATCTTTTTAGGAAGTTGAAGTTTTCATATCCAAGACCAAGAATGTAAAGGATTGTGAGTTATTATTGGGTCCCTCAAGGAAAGTAACAAGTTATAGCCACTTTTAGTAGTGTAAGTGCCGTTTTTGTCGATGGACCAAATGAAGGTGTCTTTGACGGTTTCATTCAACTTGAAGGTAGTGTTGTTAATGACATCATTAACCAACAGAGGAAGCTGAGTGTAGAGACTCTGAGTATGAGGATTTCATGTTGAAAGTATGTATGTTGCTGAGAGTTTGAAATCATGTATATCGACATGGAGAACGAGTGATCCAAGGCGGCCAAAAGCAGTCCAAGGGGTGAACCAAAAGGATGAAGATCCCGTCTTTAAGGATGTCTTTTGCTCGAATAATAGAAGACCAAGTTGAAGAGCTACTAAAAGGGATGTTGGAGAGGAGACAATTTGACCCAACAATATATATATTGTTAATTTTCTTTCGCATTTTATTGAACTTTGGATTATGGATGACAAAACGGTCCAATCTGCTCTATTACGCCTCGTCCTGTCATTAACCCGCTTTAAAAGGGGCGAAGTGGGGCGGGATAACTAGTGGTGGTGAGTTGAAAATCTCATCTCACCCCTTTTCATGGAGGATTGTAGGTCGACAGGGGTGCCTTATATCAAGAAAATTATAAAAGAAAAAAGTACCGATAATTTTGCAAAAACAACGTAAACATTTGTGAAAGAATAAACTTTAAAAGCAACTGTAAAAAAAAATTAAAAATCATTCAAGAAAATCAAAATATAAATCCAACAAAGGTGATCAAAAAATTAAATAATCATTCAAAACTTCAATCATTCATGATTTTATAAAACCAATAAAGAAGCTATAAAACCTTTAAGAAAGTGCCCATTTAATCCAAAAGAAATGAAACTTAGATTCCACTTAAATCCACGAAATTGTTAAAGTTGAGTAGTCTAGCAACACAAACAAAACTTGGATTCAATGTTTAAATTCACACCAACAAAGGTAAGCAATAAAAAATAATTAGTCTTCAATCGCAATAAAATTAACAACGAGCAGCAGAAAACCATAGAGAAAAAGAGTTGAAGCCATCAACAACAACACTAAGAATGAGAAGGAGGCATAAAAGTTAAATAAAATCCTAAACTATAGATTAGGTTAATTGAGTTTCTATTTTCTAGTATGTGCTAAAAATATAAGAGTTATTTATAATGGGCCGAGACATTTTTTTTCAAAATAAAAATTAGTTAGATCTGACGGGCCGACTCGCCCCACCCTGTAATCGCCCCGCTTTTTTGCAGGTGAGGTGGGGCGGAATCTACTACTTTTGCGGATTGAAAATGTCAACTCATCCTATAAAAGTAGTGGGCTAAATAGGTCGATCCGATGGACGTGACCCATTTTGTTATTCCTACTTAGGATTAATGGTTTTTTTTTTATAATTAGATCGGTGGATCTGTAGATTGATTAAAAAAATGTTGTTTGTAATTTTAACTCTTCTAAGAGCACTCCAATAAGAGTATTAAAGAAAGTTTCATAGACTAATGATCCGTATTTTATTTTATTTTTTTATCATTGGAGTTTCATGACGTGACATTGACATTGATGATACCGTATCATCAATTTAATATTACATTTTTTAATATATCAAATTAAATATAATTAACCACCGTTAGTAATGTATGATACCCAAAGTGGTATCACTATTGAAGCATGTATGAGTTGCATAAGTAATATATGATATTGTAGAGACCAATATTTAGTGATATATAATATCCAAAACGGTATCACCATTAGAGATGCCCTAACGGTTGATGTTAACTTGTGAGATTATTTCCAAAATATGTATTTGTAATGTTTATATTCTTGTAACAATGACAAAACTACATAGTATTGGCAATAACTTGTGGTTGTGTGGCTTGTTTTGATGTAAACGGGAGGTTGGGGTTCAATTTTCATGCGGTGCAAATTTTTTGTATCAACAACTTATTTTTTTTTACGGATACATCAACTTCTTATTTTTAGTTAATTTATTTATTTATTTTTAGATTCTCATTTTTGTAGCAAACAAATATAATATTTTTGTAGTAAACAAATATAATATTTTTAAAAGTGATTATTTTTATAAAAAGTAACTTTTTTTAATCAATCCTAAATGAACAAATATAAGATAGATGTAGAGACTCATCCTTGATTCCTATCAGTCAGGGCCCGAACCCTCCACGAATTATCGATAGTAGTTTACTAATCCAAGGAAGGAGTGATGCGAAGAATTTCTTTCGTACCCATTCACAAGAAAGAAGGGTCTCAAGCAGTGTGTTCATGGTCACTCAGAACATAGGATTTTCGGCATGCATCAAAGAGCTCGTGGGACAGGTGAGGGAAGGAAGGGCGGGATGAAGCAAGCAGCCAATCAGGGCGGGATTTTCGGCATGCATCATAGGATTCTCATTTTTGTAACAAACAAATATAATATTTTTGTAGTAAACGATATAATATTTTTAAAAGTGATTATTTTTATAAAATGTAATTTTTTTTCTAAAGAAACTATATACAAACGGCCTAAAATAGAATATACCAATTAATTATTGGCTAATTTTAATTTTCTAATTTTTTAGAAAATAGGAGTAGTTGTTAGCGCAATCAAAGGAGAAATGGAACTATAGATAAATTATGATAATGATGCCAGCACCATTTTGACTTTTGTTTCAATTTCATAAATCCTCTTAAGTTCTAAGTTAAGTGGTGCGACACTATAAACTTAGTATACAGCATGCCAATTGCCAAATGGGATACAGCCCACATTTCACAGTATCTTACCTAGCTTTGACATTTTTCAATTATTTTAATGGTTACATTAACATATATTTTAAAGATGAGGAACACTTGGTTAGAGACAACACCAAATAAAATTTTGACATATATGTTAAAAATCAAAAGATTTTTATTTTTTAAAGATTTGTGTAATTAATTTTATGAAAAAATTAAAAGTTAAATTATGAAAAGTTTAAAATATGTAATTGCTTTTTCTTTTGGGGTCCTTTTCCCCCTTTTCCTTTGTATAAACCTTTTGATGCTCAGAAAAAAGGGGTTTCGATGACTGCGAAATAAGTAAAACCTGATAAAAAATTGTTTCCACTAGAAATTAAATTCGGATTCTTTCATATGATTTATTAGGGCAGCTCATTGATTATTTGATCATTGTTTTGTCAAAATTACCTCTAATTATTTATTGCAAAAAGATAAAAATGTGAATGAGATAATAAATAGTTAAAGAATTTATTAGTTTTTTTTTTGGCTTTTACCACAAATTTAATCTGGTTTGAGGGCCAGTTCTGGCATCAAGTGATTTCAGCCCCCTCCAGATCGCAGTTGCGGGGGATCGAACCGTGGTCCTCCCTACCAAGTTCAACGTCAATCACCACTGAACCAACTGATGATTAGTTAATTAGCTTCTTTGTTATGTGTAAACAATTTTAAAAGGATATTGTTCCCGTTGTGAGCTTAACTCAGTTGATAAGGATATTGCTTGTACAATGTAGGGATCGAAGTTCGAACTCTGATACTTTCATTATTTTACTATAAAAAGTAAAATTCTAACCATCAAACTACTTGACAAAAAAAATATTAAAAGGAAACTTAAGAAAAAGAGATTGAATAATATTGATGAATGGGTGTATATCATAAAATTTAATGTAAAGATTTATTTTAGTCAATGACGCAATTCAATCTTAACAAAAGTAAAACCAAATTATTTTTTAACAAAAATAAAATATAAATTAGTCCCTAAATATTAGGGGCAATTTACTCCCTCAATTACAACAAACTACAGATCAATTTATACTTAATATAAAAATTTTAAGGACTAATTTAAGTTTTATTTTGTGAAGAACTAAATTTGGCTGTCAGAAAATTGTGAGAAATCAAAATGAGTATTCATCTTAAAAATTTATTAAATTTTATTTTTTCCATATGTTCAAACAAAATACCACGTTTTCGTCCCTACTAAATTTTCCAGAATGCATTTTTAGTATTTGTTGTTAAGTCCATTTATATTTTTAAATCATTATTATTTTATTTCAAAATGGTTATTTTATAGACATTGTTACAATATCATAAAGAATATCTAAAAAAGAAAAACAAGTTCAGAGTTTAATTTATACATTGAGCGTTTCGCTACTTTTATAGTGATATTTTTAAATAATAATAAATATTTGTAAATATAATAGAACAAAATACTTATATAAAATTCATATTTAATTTATCTCACTTTAAAAAATAAAAAATATTTGTAAGAAAAAAAAATTCGAAAATTTGAAAAACAACATAGAGCAAAATTCGGTGTAGAAAAATGTATAGACCCATAAATCTGTCATTTTTTTTCATAAAGACCACAAACAAATTTTAATAATTTTTTAATATGAAATAATTATTTAACCCCTCTAATATTTAATCCAACATGGGTTAGGACTTAGGACAAAACGTCGTTACGAGGTGGTCTATATCATTATTATTCTTGTTTTAATATTTTTTTTCCTTAAATAAATTTGATTTTATTTATTTATTTATTAAATTAGTTCTTGTTCTTTTTCCGCGTTTCCTCGGTGTAGTAACATTTGTGTACCAATCGAACGAATCAGTAACCATAACATAACTTAACAAAGATCTCTTTGTTCTCTCCGCTCTTTCTCTCTGTCCTCTCTCAATACCCATTGTTAGGGTTTTTCATCTCTCAATCATTCTCCATTTTTCACCCGTGAGTTTTCCTTCTTCCACTTACCAATTTCTTTGTTACACACGTTACACAATTATGAGATAATTATAAAGTTTTTATTTTTTTATTGCCAGCTATTGTATTCAACATTCTTTGATATTTGCAAAATTTGATTGATTCCTAATGAAACTCATGTAGTCTTCATTTTATTTGATATTTGTTTCTATGGAAGTAAGGTTTTTTTATTTTTTATTTTTACCTTCATGTTTTACTATAATGTGAATTATTGATTGTTGATGATCTAAGGGGTGTTTAAATTATATGGATCTTGTTTTGAAAATGAATTAATAGTGTAAAATGATATAGTGATTCTATTTTTCTATGTTAAGTCTGTTTATGGATTGTGCTGATAATGTTGATTCATTTCACTGAACATGTGTAGATCTACTTGTAATAGCAAATAGTCTTTTGGATTTTTATTCAAAATTTAACATGAATATATTGATTTTGTTTGGATGATTAGGATTTCTTCACTGGTGTACAGAAATGTTGACTTATAGACTAGGATGAGTAAGACTGAAATATCAAGGATGAAGCAACCACTTGTTCCGTTGGCAACACTGATCGGCCGTGAGTTACGGAATGGAAAAACGGAGAAGCCTTTTGTCAAGTATGGACAGGCTGGTTTGGCAAAGAAAGGAGAAGATTATTTCCTAATCAAGACAGATTGTGAGAGGGTTCCCAGGGATTCTTCAACACTGTTTTCTGTCTTTGCGGTAAGTGTCATAGGTGTATTTAATTAACTTGATTATCATCCTTTTGTTTTATCTAGCAATGCAAACGTCAATAAATATAGGATAATTACACATTAATGAAGTGCAAACGTCATCCTTTTGTTTTCACTGAAATGTTTGGACTTTTGGAGAAAGATATTTGATTAGTTAGAAATCATAACGTTGCCTACGATAAAATCATAAGAATGAATTAGTAATTGGTTCGGCTTCTCGACACAGAAAGGAATTTTTTTCCTCAGGTTTAGTAAATAAATGAGAGTTGAAGTGTGTGATTTCTTTCTTCTCTTACATTTTCTCAGTGATCAAATGGAGCGTCAATTTATTCCCACAATGGTTATGATATCAATAAGGAATTCTTGATTGGCAGATCCTTGACGGGCATAATGGTATATCCGCTGCTATTTTTGCGAAGGAAAACATACTAAACAATGTCATGAGTGCAATACCGCAAGGTATAAGCAGAGAGGAGTGGCTTCAAGCTCTGCCTCGGGCTCTAGTTGTCGCTTTCGTGAAAACTGATATGGAATTTCAGAAAAAAGGTACATGCGGAGTTTTCTGTGTATCCATATTGGAGTTGTTTGTGCACATACACTCATTCTAACTTTTCAATTTCACCTGCAGGAGAAACATCTGGAACAACAGCTACATTTGTTATTATTGATGAATGGACTGTTACGGTTGCATCGGTTGGGGATTCCCGATGCATATTAGATGCCCAGGGAGGTGTTGTTTCTCTCTTGACAGTTGATCATAGATTGGAAGAAAATGTAGAAGAGAGGGAACGCGTTACTGCCAGTGGTGGTGAAGTAGGAAGACTCAATGTATTTGGAGGCAATGAGGTATGATATGTGTAATCTTCGTATTCAGTGGCGGAACCAGGAAAAAAATTTAGGGAGGGCCGATAAAAATTTATAATATATAAATTAAAGAGAAAATAGATATGCACCGGCAATATAAAATAATTTTATAATATCATCCAATAGCAACCGTTATTCCGCCAAATCATCCCATTACATTCACTTTAATCGTATGATATGACAAAATGCTCTATTTCTATTGAATGTCATTATAGAATAATTTTAAACTGACCGGGAATATACATTAAACTCTAAATTTAATATAAAATTATATTTCATATAAAAGATTAAGTCATAATAAATACAAATTTGATTATTGAAAAAATAAATTGTATACCTTCGAGTTTTTTGGGAAAAAAAGTAGAAATATATTGTTCTTCTATTGTTGCTTTAATGATTTGAGACAATGTATTGATTTTGAAGGATGTGAGTTGGAACTATGAGCATTAAAAATTATTTTTTAAAAGAAAAAGGAACAAAATGTAAAAAATAGGTCCTGAGAGAGTTGAACTCATGACCTGCATATGAATGAGAACAACATGAGCCACTACGCCATCAATTGAATTTGGTTATTGTCCGCGTAAGGAAATCTATATAGTAATATATATATTTATAATTTTAAAAAATTCCAAGGGTATATTAGTATTTTCTTTTTTTTTTTGGGTGGCCATGGCCCACCCCAGGCACCCCCTAGTTCCGCCTCTGTTCGTATTCCTTTCACATAATGATTTGCTTATCTAACTTGTTTTGGTTCTTTAATATGTTTAGGTGGGGCCACTTCGCTGCTGGCCCGGTGGATTGTGCCTTTCTAGATCGATAGGCGACACAGATGTGGGAGAATATATCGTTCCAATACCACATGTTAAGCAAGTGAAGGTGAGTTGGTTTCATTCTCACAGTCTTAGCTTACTGACCCTTTAATGTGAAGGTATTTCCTTCTAAATTTCAATGCTCACTGACTCCCCTTGTTCGTTCCATAGCTTTCAAATGCTGGCGGAAGGCTTATCATAGCTTCTGATGGTATTTGGGATACTTTGTCTTCTGAAACGGCTGCCAAGTCGTGTCGGGGTGTACCTGCAGAACTTGCTGCAAAGCTGGTGGTTAAGGTGATAGTTATTTGGGGCAATGTTCCTATTTTTAAAAAAATGAAAGTCCCATTCTTGTCTAATCAATGCCTTACTTATTTTTAAATCTTAACAGGAAGCTCTAAGGTCGAGGGGGCTGAAGGATGATACAACCTGCCTTGTTGTAGATATTATTCCTTCAGACTATCCTATGTCGCCGATGGCAACAACTCCTAGAAAGAAACAGAATATGCTAAGTTCACTTCTCTTTGGAAAGAAATCTCCAAGCTCTACAAATAAAGGAACTAATAAGCTTTCTGCAGTTGGGGTTGTGGAAGAGTTATTTGAAGAGGGTTCTGCAATGCTTACTGAGAGGTCATTCTTAGACTATAACTGCTAAATTTATATTTGCATGCCGCCTTTTGAAGTTTAGTACTTCGTCTAGTCTCAAATATAAGCAAAAAAGTACTTATACTTCGTGTAGTCTCAAATATGATGGTCTCAAATATAAGCAATTCTAACTACGTTTTGCTCTATTTAATAATGTCATTCCTAAAATATCCATCAAGTATTATAAGTTTTATTTTTCAAATGACTCTTATTTGCTTAGACCAAGTTAAGGTTCTTTTA
The DNA here is from genome assembly GCA_030408175.1 of Trifolium repens. NCBI lineage: Eukaryota > Viridiplantae > Streptophyta > Magnoliopsida > Fabales > Fabaceae > Trifolium > Trifolium repens. The sequence continues at coordinate 47,523,871 of CP125836.1, read as the reverse complement.
GAATACATTTATTTTTTCGTATGAGATCAAGAAAATTAATTGCACTCAACTAAATTTCTTAGTAAGTGTGAAATTGGTTATTTTTGCTTATAATCAAAGACGGTGATTAAAGCAAAAATGTTTACTTTCCCATTTGGGTGTATTGTGTGTGTGATTTTTAAACCTTTTCTTTTTATATTGCAGGCTAGGTAAGGATGTTCCTTCCAATACGAATTCTGGTATTTATCGCTGTGCGGTTTGCCTAGCAGATCAACCCACTGGTGATGGTTTATCAGTGAACACCGATCATTTTATCACTCCAGTATCCAAACCACGAGAAGGTCTATTCCTCTGCGCAAACTGTCAGAAGAAAAAAGATGCCATGGAAGGCAAAAGGTCCTGAAAACTGAGTGACAACAATATAGTTTATCTAGTATTCCATTTTAGTAGCATAGTAAATATTAGTATATTTTTTTCCCCTGGCAGTGTGAGCAATGATTGGTTCTACATTTGGGTGATGATTGTCATAAGTGTGTGACAGATGAGGTTGAGATAAGTTAGGTTTGGTCCATTGGAAGTTGTTGCAAATTGTTTTTTGGCTTGTGCTCAGCTGTTGGACTGACTGACAAGAACAAACATGTTTTTAGTAGATAAATTCTATTTGTTTGATTGCTAACGTCTTGTAACTAACTGATAATTTCATGTTTAACAGTATACATCCCGTTTGCTTGTATATCTTTTTTATTGTCACGTGTCTGTGTTATATAGACGACATGATCCCGATCACCAGAATTATAAATTTATTTATTTTTTTAAATAAAAACTCAACTTAACATAACTTGAGAATAATTTCAACTAGTGTATTGTGAAGGGATTTTCATTTGTAAAATGTAACAAGTGACCAAAATTTAAATAAAAGTGTGCAGTCATACGGCACAGTGAAGGTGCATTTAATAGTAACCAACATAAATATGAAGAAAGCTACAAAACTACCTAAATGGGACAAAAAGCTCAGTGGCCTAATTTGAAGTAATTGATGTCCAACCTAATGTTTTGTTACAAAAAAACATCCAGGGTTTGGTTTTTCAATTGAATATATATAACGAAAAGTGAGAAAAATAAGTGAGATTAGGTTCACAAGTGGGGGAAACTTTCAACAAAGTGACCAAGGATGCAATGAACGTTTTAGATTAGGACTTTGTGTTTTTTGAGAATCAGGTCGACATGACAAACACGACCCCGGGCCAGTCTATAACAAGAGTCCCCCAAGTTGAGAGTGGATTCTCTCATGTGACCTTATGGTATAAAAAATCCTAAGCCATTGATTTAGGAGATGAGAGATAAAAGAAAAAAGCAAAAAGGTGAATTTAATGGTAAAGATTGAACAATTGAGAGACATGAGGAAAAAATAAAAACTTGAGAGGATCCATTCTCCCCCAAGTCCATTGGAAAATTAGGAGTGGTTAAGGTTGTGTTTGTCCGTAGAGGATGTTTGGTTGTCACGGGCCAACTTAGGTGTGCGGGTTCATAATTCAAGCCCGCCCGTTTATTGGCGGGGTTGCGGGTGGCGGGCATGCCCGCCAAATACTTCTTTTTTTTAGGTCCGTTTGGTTCGAAGTTTTTGGAGGGGAGGGGAGGTGAGGGAATATTTTAAATTTTGGAGAAGTAATTTACTTTTTTACTCTTAACCTTGTAAACTCAAAATAAGGATTAAATTATAATAGATATATTACGTTAAAAAAAAATTTAATGGATATATAACAAAAAAGAAATCTAATGAGTAGAAAACCTAAATTTTTTTTGTTGTAAAAAAAAAATAAAACCTAGAATTTTAATATTCCAACAAGGATAATTTTGAATTTTAATAAAAAAATGAGGGTAATTTTGTCAACATAATAAATTCCTCCCCTCACCTCCCCTCCCCTCATTCTCAATTGAACCAAACAGACCCTAAAATTAAGTTCAAAATTTAGGTGTATTTCTTTAGGTGCTTTACGTATGGTTCTTAACCTAACAAACTATGATTTTCTCAAATCCATGATTTTCTCAAAGTTTGTTATATCCACAAACAAAAAGTGCATTTTATGTTAAAAACCATACAAAAAGAACCTAAAGAAATGCACCTAAGTTTTGTCCTAAAATTAAATACAACCTAAAAGGATATATGGGACATTTTGTTAATTAAATGATGTCGGCTGAACAAACATGTGACACAAATGGTAGATACTTAGATCATTTAACTATTTAATTAAGCGATTTGATCCTTGACTGGTGTATATGAAAAAACATTTATTGGAAGAGATCAAATCCATAAATAAATTTTAGTTATCGTGAGAAATAAGTCTACGCAACAAAAAAATGATGTCGGTGTCACTAGGACGATGAGGGAGTGTTATTAGCGGTATCTATTACTACTAGCCGCCAAACGGGCACGTTCCGTGCCCGTTTGTGTGATCGGTATTCTCTATTCGCAAATATAAATAACTACTTTTTTTTTTACAACAATATGGTTCCGTTTGGCCCAGCTTTTTTTAGCTTTTTATTCTCTTAAGAATGAGAAGTTGGGCCAAACACAATTTTAATAAAGCTCTTAGCCATAAAAATCAGCTTTTCTTTAATGTGTAAAATTGAATCAAAAAGGTTATGTTGTTTTTGATATAAAAATTAATAATTTTCCGAAAATTGGAACCGAAGAAAATCACTGGCTGAGTCGCGGGTCAATACGCTCTCTTTAAGACATTTCACGGTACTGCTCGAATTGTGCAAAGCAGACAGACAATCAACTGTGCCACCTCCAGGATAAAACAGCCCAGTTTCGTTACAGTACCCAATCGATTATTGCACGATAACGATTGGAAGGAACACCTTCTTGAATGGTTCGACAAAACCACTCGATAATTGATACGACAATATCAATTAAACTGATACTACAATATCAGTATCACAAACCAATGAAACACAATAAGCAAATAAGATTTATTTTTTTGGTGAAGAAAATAGAGAAGGAATATGTTTGATGTTTGTGGCTTTCTGTTTCTTTTCTTTTTCACGTGAATAATCATCTTTTTTAGGCAATGAAGAAGAAATCACATATATATTATGAACAAAGAAAACAATGCAATAATAGGCATTCAAGTGAGGGACATAGAATTAATCACAATTAAGTGACATTATTTCTTGTCCGTTACAAAATCAGTAGGAGAATGGTTGAGTCAGCAAGAATCCAATGCAGACCCTTTAAAATTCGAAAAATGACACAAAAACAACATAACATCCACTGGTGCTAGTTGCTTGTAAATTCGCAGCAGTTACAATTTACACTAAACTTCCACTGGTGTGAGTTGCCTTTAAAACTGTTCATTTTTCTTTCCAATGTGGGACTCAATCCCACTTTTTTCAATTCACACTTCAATGTGATTTTTTCATTTCTAACCATTATGGATTAACTTCCATTCTCCAAATGAACATCAAATTGTTCATTTTCTCAACAATCCCCCACTTGAATTTAAAAAAGTGTTTCAGAGGTTTCCAAAAGATTGTGAATAAGCAAAGGTGTCTATGACTTGAACCTTTGCGTAGCAAGTAAGAGCCTGATTTAGCAAGAGTGACACTTGTCTTGAACTCTATCTCAGATTTTTCTCAAACCCGCACACGACCTTTCCACAAGGTGTTTCTTTATAGCACGTGCTTTAATGGCCCTGCACGTTAATCCCGGTTTCATGAACGCTCTAGGAATTCTGCCTCGAAATTCCATAGGAACCGGCCTCAGTTCCACATTCATATAGGTGAGTCTATCAAGAGTACTCCTGTAGCTCGGTACTCCACTCATACAGAGTATAGATCTCATTAAGAGCTGCAACTCATCCTTTCGCTATCAGGATTCATGCTTTTCTCATTTTACTTGCATGATCATCATTAACTCATCACGACATGTTATTACCCATTGAACCTAATTCTTGGGATCTCCAGTCTTTTAGGTTGGGTTCCCATCATGATAAGTTCATATCGGCATTAGTCCCATCTTTACAGATGTATTATAGACTTTCTCTCTAGCTAGTCCTTTCGTCAAAGGATCCGCTAAATTATCATCAGTGCGTACATGATCCACTCTCACAACTCCTCTAGTGATCATCTCTCTCACTGTGCTGTGCTTGCGTCTAATTTGACGCTTCTTTCCGTTATAGAACCGATTCTCAATTTTAGCAATAGCCACGGTACTATCATAGTGGATCAACACAGCTGGCATAGGTTTTTCCCATACGGGAATCTCAGATAGCAAGCATCTCAACCAACTTGCTTCTTCATTAGCAGTGGCAAGCGCTATCATTTCAGACTCCATAGTGGACTGAGCCAATATGGTCTATTTCTTTGATTTCCAAGACACAGCTCCTCCAGCTATACTAAAAATATAGCCACTGGTCGCTTTGGAATCATCCGACAAGGTGTTCCAATCAGCATCACTTTCAAGTACAGCAGGAAATCTCTTATAATGTAATCCGAGATTCATGGTCTTTTTAAGATACCTCATGACTCTCTCAATAGCTTGCCAATGCTCATTACTGGGCTTGCTAGTAAACCTGCACAACAGTTCCACGACATATGCGATGTCGGGTCTGGTACAATCAGTGACATACCTTAGACTGCCAATGATACTAGCATATTCAGTTTGTCTTACACTTTCACCAGTGTTCTTAAATAGTTTTACACTGGAATCATACGGCGTATTAGCCTCTTTACAGTCAAAGTAATTATATTTCTTTAGAATCTTTTCCACATAGTGGGATTGATCTAAAGTTATTCCGTCCTTTGACCTAGTGATCTTGATTCCAAGAATCACATTTGCCTCTCCAAGGTCTTTCATAACAAAGTTGTTACTCAACAATGATTTCACTGCTTTTATAGCAGAAATGTTTGACCCAAAGATGAGTAAATCATCCACATAGAGACATACAATAGTGCAAATGCCATTTTCATATTTATAATAAATGCATTTGTCACTTTCATTCACTTTGAATTCATTTGATGTCATCAAACTATCAAATTTAATATGCCATTGTTTTGGCGCTTGCTTAAGTCCATACAAGGACTTATCTAACTTACAGACCTTTTGTTCTTGTCCAGGTATCACAAACCCTTCAGGTTGTTCCATATAGATTTCTTTTTCTAAGTCACCGTTTAAAAAAGCAGTTTTAACATCCATTTGGTGAATAAAAAGATTATAAATAGCGGCAACTGAAATCAGTACCCTTATGGATGCTATACGAGTGACCGGAGAAAAAGTGTCGAAGAAATCTATATTTTCTCTTTGTCTAAAACCTTTGGCTACAAGGCGAGCCTTATATTTATCAATAGTACCATCAGGTTTTAGTTTCTTTTTCAAAATCCATTTACAACCAATCGGTTTGCAACCAGGAGGCAACTCTACTAAGTGCCAGGTCCTGTTAGTTTCTAGAGACTCCATCTCATCATTAATAGCTTCTTGCCATAAATCTGCATCCATAGATGACAATGCTTCTTGAAGACTCGTAGGGTCTTCCTCTAAAGAATATACCAAAAAATCCGGTCCATAATCTTTAGCTACTCTTACTCTTTTACTTCTACGAAGTTATGTTTCTATTTCTTTGTTGCTCTCGGAATTTCTTATCACCGGAAGGTGACTTGACTCGGTGCCCCCACTATTTGTGGTTTCGTTGCCCCAACTATTTCTCGATTTAAAGGGAAATTTATCTTCATAGAAATCAGCATCAACTGATTCTATTATCACTTTAGCATTTAGGTCATAAAACCGACATGCCTTACTGTTTGCTGCATCGCCAATGAATACACATTCATAGGCACGACTTGCGAGTTTAACCCGCTTTGGATCCGGTATCCTGACATAAGCAAGACATCCCCAAGTTCTCAAGTAAGACAAGTTCGGTTGCCTTTTCTTTAATATCTCATAAGGTGAGACCACATTATTAGCCTTGGGAACTCTATTTAGGACGTAGCAAACAGTCAATAAAATTTCCCCCCACCAGTGTGAGGCAGCACCAGAATAGAGCATACTAGCTACAACTAGTTCAATAAGAGTTCTATTCTTTCTTTCTGCTTTACCATTCATTTCAGGTGAATATGGTGCAGTCGTTTCATGGATGATTCCATGTTCTTTATAAAAATCATTGCACAACATAGAATCATATTCAGTTCCCCTATCGCTATGAAGCCGCTTAATTTTCTTACTAAATTGATTTTCAATTTCAGTCACATAAACCTTAAGCATGTCAAGCGCTTCACTTTTATTTTTCATAAGATATACAACGGTATAATCAGAACAATTGTCAATAAAAGTGATAAAATAACGTTTACCATTTCTAGTTAACGTTCCATCAAGTTCACATATATCAGAATGAATTAAGTCTAGAGGTTCAGATTCTCTAATTACTGACTTATGTGAAGTTTTAGTTATTTTTGCTTGACTACAAAATTCACACTTTTCTATGTTATTAGCAATTAACTTTGGAATTAATCCTAGGTTACTCAAATTAAACATAGAACGTTTACTAACATGACAAAGTCTAGCATGCCAAATATTAAAATCACACACAAAGTAAACGGAAGGAGAAATTTTATTCAAATCAACATTCAACTTAAACATGCCATCAGTGGCGTACCCTTTTCCAATAAAAGTACCATCCTTAGTGATGGTGTACAAATTAGCCTCAATAGTTTGATTAAACCCAGCCTTATTAAGAAGAAAACCAGAAACTAAATTCTTTCTAATGTCAGGCACATGCATGACATCCTTCAAGATCAGAGTCTTCCCGGAGGTGAACTTCAATTCAACATCTCCAATACCAGCAACATCAGAGGTGTGGGCATTTCCCATCTGCACCTTCTTATTTTCAGCAGTCGTGTATGTTTTAAACATAGCACGTTCATAACAAATATGACGACTAGCGCCAGTATCTATCCACCAGCCATCAGTACCACCAACCATATTGATTTCGGTGATCATAGCAACATATGGCTCATCAGTCAGGTTAGCCTGTGCATTAGGGGCAGCATCATGTTTATTCCTGGCTCTACATTTTTTAGCAAAATGACCCGGTTTACCACAGTTGAAACAAGACAAACCAACTGAATCGGAGTCATTCTTTTGAGCAGGTGGATGCTGATTAGCATTATGGGCCCGTGAAGGGTTACCATTCTTAATTCGGTTCATTTGACCGCGGTTCTGATTCTTAAAAGATTTTCCCGTAGGCTTCAGAACCGCACCGAATTTCTTTTTATTGTTGCCGGAGACCACATAGGCCTCTTCTTTCTGGTTTTGCCTTCTGGATTCCTCCTCAATACGAAGGCGAGTAATCAAACTCTCGATTGAAAATTCTTTTGTTTTACGACGAAGTTGATTTTTAAATTTTTTCCAACCAGGGGGCAGTTTGTCAATCATCACTACAATTTGAAACTGTTCGTCAAGAGGCAAACCTTCAGTTATTATTTCATGAGCAATTTTCTGAAGTTCATGAGATTGTGTCTCCACCGACCTTTCATCAACCATCTGGTACTTCAGGTACCTACTAACAGCATATTTCTTCACACTGGCGTCCTCGGTATCATATTTCTTTTTCAGCGCCTCCCAAACATCCTGAGTCGCGGGTCAATACGCTCTCTTTAAGACATTTCACGGTACTGTCATACCCTAATTTTACCCCATACTTTTTTTTATTCCAATTTTGCCCCCCATATATTTTCCTATTCCAATTTTGCCCCCATGACATTTTGCACTTTTTTAAATAAGTCAACAAAACCATTTTTCAATTTAAAAATCAATGTTGACACAAAACACACGGAACTATTTTTTCTTGCATGATTATGGCTTAGCATGATCATAAGAGACAAAATTTTACCATTTTGCCCTCACATTTTCTTTATTTATTTATTTTTAACTAGTTACTTGCATTGCAAGAAACCTTTTTATACATCAAATTTAAATCCTTTTTCTTTCATTTTTAATCCATAACCATGTTGCATAATCACATTTCATCATCATGCATATTTTTATTTTTGACATATTTATGTTATTTTTATTATTTTATGTGTTATTTTTAATTTGTTATTTTATCCCAAAAAAATCAAATCAAGAGAGGTACCAAAAATTCCATTCTTACTACACCTCATCATGCCAAAAAGGAGCCCATGTGCCAACAAAAATCTCACAAAATATCATAAATCTCTTTCTCAATTTTACCCTTTTCTTGGCCAACAATTTCAATCCATTCTTAACCTAATTTCTCACTATAAATAACACTCTCAAGTGAGGAGAGAGAAGAGGACGAAATTCACACAAAAACTCAGATCAAATTCATTCACAATTCTCTCATTTTTAACCCTTTTCTTCAAAAATCCAAAATCCATTAAAACCACCTTCAAACTTCAATTTCTTCATCAGATAAGCTTCTAATAACTTCCAGTAGCACAAAACAATCAAAAAAACACAAGCTCTAACCCATAATTTGAGAGATTCAAAGCTCAAAAAACTTCCAAAAATGTGATAATGGAGTAGGTGTTTCTAGCCTCTGTTTCTATCGTTTTTCAACTCCATTCATCCTTATTTCATCCCAAGAACCTTTTACAATCATCAATCGAACTCGAATCTTCTTAATTTGTGATTTCCCAAAATTTCACTCAAACTTTATCTCCATATATCTCGCGTTCGAGACACTTTCTGTAAAAAGTAATGATGGATTCATGACCACCACTAAAAATTGAGCAAGATAGAGCTTCGTTTCACGCGATTTGGCTAAGATTTGAGGTCTCACGAAATTTGTGAATTCATGTGTTGTTGTTGTTCTTCGTGTGAAGAAGAAGATGCACCGTACTCCCTCAGTTTGCCAGATCATATCGTGAGCGTTGGATCGTGCAGGATAAGTCGCAGCCGTTGATCAGAATCTCATATCGTGAGCGTTGGATCAATTAATGAAACGATCCTGCGCTCCACAACGCGCTTTCCACCGTGTTCCCCTATTTCTGCGAGTTACAGGATCCTTTTTTGTTTGACTTTTTTATTTATTTATTTTTTCTGCAGACTTGCTATTTGTACCGCCATGTTTTGCTATGCCTGAATAATTTGCACCCCCCCTGATTATTATTTTAAGTGATTTTTAGCTTATTTGCAAAAGCACTTATGTGACTTATTAGCTTATTTAAGCTTGTTAAGTCACTGTTTATGCTTATATCATGTTAACTTCATTTTTGAACTTTTCTAACTTGTTTAAGTGATTATTTTTGTTAATTGATTTTAAACCTAAAAGTGAATAAGTGCTTATTAATGATGCTATTTAGCTTTTTAGCTTATTAGACCTCAACACATGCACAACTTTGATTTAAACACAGTAGTCACTGTATACAAATCATTTCCAAGCTTTTTCAACTTATTTTCATAAGTACTTTTCAATTAAGTTGTTTTGTGCATAAGTGCTTATTTAGGGTTTCAAAAAGCTCTTTAGCTTATTTGACCCTAATTCTTGCACAAAATCAATTCATATACAGTAGTCACTGTATACAATTTTTTTCAACCTTTTTCAACTTATTTTCATAAGTGATTTCTGAATTAAGTTGTTTTGTTCATAAGTGCTTATTTGAGATTCCATTGAGCTCTTTAGCTTATTTGATCAAAATTTTTGCACAAGATCAATTCATACACAGTAGTCACTGTGTACAAACTTTTCCAAACTTTTTCAACTTATTTTCATAAGTCATTTTTAACTTAAGTGCTTTTTAGCTTATTTCAATAAGTGCTTATTTGAACCAAAAGCTCTTTAGCTTATTTGGATCACTTTTTAGCACTAAAATAATTAATTTTCCAGATTCTTTAATCTAAATTTGTTGGCTTATTTTCATAAGTCATTTTCCAACTTAATTGCTTTTTAGCTTATTTAATCACTTTTTAGCTTATTTTCATAAGCACTTATTTGGTGCTTAAGCTTTTTAGCTTATTGGACCATTTTGCTTTGCTTAAATCATGTTTGATTTCAGATCATACTTTTGCTTCTCTTAGCTTATTATTTAATCACTTTTCTAATGTGTAGCTTATTTATATAAGTGCTTAATTATAATTAATTGCTTAATTCTTTTTTTTTTTCATCAATTTTTATGATTGTATTCAGCTCTTTAGCTTTACTTCATTTCATTCTAACTCATATCATTTACTTTGATTTAATCTAGCATGTTTATGTTATTTAATTCATTGTACGCTACTTTAGCTTATGCATTTTTATTTAATTATGCATCAACTCTCATTCATTCTTGATTCATGCATACTTATCCATTCCCATTTATGTTCATGCATATTTGTTTATATCATGTTGATTCATGCATCCTCATTTGAATACTTGCATTCATTCACATTTAATTGTCACATTGTTATTATATCGATTGTCATCGTTATTTAATTTTGCACACTATTTTACATCCTTGAACTTGAGTTTTCATAATCAAACTTAATCAAACTTTTTGCAATAAGTAAAGGTTGAAAAAGGGGGAATCTGTCATTTGATTCTTTCCCCCCGGGTTGACTTGGTCGCTAGACATTTGACTAGTGCTCGTGAGTTGCTCTCAATCTAAACAAGCGTTAAAATTAACCAGCACTCGTCTTTTTCTTTTGAACACTTTTTCCTTAATCAAATTAATAAAGACTTTCATAATAAAAGGATGAAAAAGGGGGAATCTGTCATTTGATTCTTTCCCCCCGGGTTGACTTGGTCGCTAGACATTTGACTAGTGCTCGTGAGTTAGCTCTCATTCTAAAACCAAAACAAGCGCTAAAATCAAATCAACGCACTCAAACTTCTTTTCAGAAAACATGGATATACGCTTTATCCATTCCTCTGACACACACGAGCTTAAGCATCTTTTTAGAGCATACAAGCACCGTTGTATCAGCGGAATGTGAAATAAGCAACATCCGTTATTCAACTCTCTTTTTCAATGGATACACGTCTTATCTACTCCTCTGACACACACACAGCTTAAGCCTCTGATTAGAGCATACAAGCGTCGTTGTGTCAGCGGAATACGAAATAAACGTTATCCACTAAAACCAACCAACCACACAAACATTTTTTACCAGAACTACGTGAGTTTTGAGTTTCCCATTGCACCGGGGAATACGTAGGAGCGGGCTCCTACAACCGTCAAACTCAACTAATAAAAAACCTTTTTTTAATTTATTTGGAAACGAAGTAGAAATAGCCAAGTGATAGAGTAACGTAATTCAAACCTGCGCAGACGAACCCTAAACCACCTAAACGGTTCCCATCGAGTACGATGGATGCGAGGGGTGCTAATACCTTCCTCTCGCATAACCAACTCCCGAACCTAAACCAAGGTTTTCGTGATATTTTCCTTTCCCTTCCGGGATAAATAAACGTCAATGGCGACTTCATTGTATGAAAAATGGAAGTGATTTTCCAGCCCGCTACAGGTACTGCCCGAATTGTGCAAAGCAAACAGACAATCAACTGTGCCGCCTCCAGGATAAAACAACCCAGTTTCGTTACAGTACCCAATCGATTATTGCACGATAACGATTGGAAGGAACACCTTCTTGAATGGTTCGACAAAACCACTCGATAATTGATACGACAATATCAATTAAACTGATACTACAATATCAGTATCACAAACCAATGAAACACAATAAGCAAATAAGATTTATTTTTTTGGTGAAGAAAATAGAGAAGGAATATGTTTGATGTTTGTGGCTTTCTGTTTCTTTTCTTTTTCACGTGAATAATCCTCTTTTTTAGGCAATGAAGAAGAAATCACATATATATTATGAACAAAGAAAACAATGCAATAATAGGCATTCAAGTGAGGGACATAGAATTAATCACAATTAAGTGACATTATTTCTTGTCCGTTACAAAATCAGTAGGAGAATGGTTGAGTCAGCAAGAATCCAATGCAGACCCTTTAAAATTCGAAAAATGACACAAAAACAACATAACATCCACTGGTGCAAGTTGCTTGTAAATTCGCAGCAGTTACAATTTACACTAAACTTCCACTGGTGTGAGTTGCCTTTAAAACTGTTCATTTTTCTTTCCAATGTGGGACTCAATCCCACTTTTTTCAATTCACACTTCAATGTGATTTTTTCATTTCTAACCATTATGGATTAACTTCCATTCTCCAAATGAACATCAAATTGTTCATTTTCTCAACAATCCCCCACTTGAATTTAAAAAAGTGTTTCAGAGGTTTCCAAAAGATTGTGAATAAGCAAAGTTGTCTATGACTTGAACCTTTGCGTAGCAAGTAAGAGCATGATTTAGCAAGAGTGACACTTGTCTTGAACTCTATCTCAGATTTTTCTCAAACCCGCACACGACCTTTCCACAAGGTGTTTCTTTATAGCACGTGCTTTAATGGCCCTGCACGTTAATCCCGGTTTCATGAACGCTCTAGGAATTCTGCCTCGAAATTCCATAGGAACCGGCCTCAGTTCCACATTCATATAGGTGAGTCTATCAAGAGTACTCCTGTAGCTCGGTACTCCACTCATACAGAGTATAGATCTCATTAAGAGCTGCAACTCATCCTTTCGCTATCAGGATTCATGCTTTTCTCATTTTACTTGCATGATCATCATTAACTCATCACGACATGTTATTACCCATTGAACCTAATTCTTGGGATCTCCAGTCTTTTAGGTTGGGTTCCCATCATGATAAGTTCATATCGGCATTAGTCCCATCTTTACAGATGTATTATAGACTTTCTCTCTAGCTAGTCCTTTCGTCAAAGGATCCGCTAAATTATCATCAGTGCGTACATGATCCACTCTCACAACTCCTCTAGTGATCATCTCTCTCACTGTGCTGTGCTTGCGTCTAATTTGACGCTTCTTTCCGTTATAGAATCGATTCTCAATTTTAGCAATAGCCGCGGTACTATCACAGTGGATCAACACAGCTGGCATAGGTTTTTCCCATACGGGAATCTCAGATAGCAAGCATCTCAACCAACTTGCTTCTTCATTAGCAGTGGCAAGCGCTATCATTTCAGACTCCATAGTGGACTGAGCCAATATGGTCTGTTTCTTTGATTTTCAAGACACAGCTCCTCCAGCTATACTAAAAATATAGCCACTGGTCGCTTTGGAATCATCCGACAAGGTGTTCCAATCAGCATCACTTTCAAGTACAGCAGGAAATCTCTTATAATGTAATCCGAGATTCATGGTCTTTTTAAGATACCTCATGACTCTCTCAATAGCTTGCCAATGCTCATTACTGGGCTTGCTAGTAAACCTGCACAACAGTTCCACGACATATGCGATGTCGGGTCTGGTACAATCAGTGGCATACCTTAGACTGCCAATGATACTAGCATATTCAGTTTGTCTTACACTTTCACCAGTGTTCTTAAATAGTTTTACACTGGAATCATACGGCGTATTAGCCTCTTTACAGTCAAAGTAATTATATTTCTTTAGAATCTTTTCCACATAGTGGGATTGATCTAAAGTTATTCCGTCCTTTGACCTAGTGATCTTGATTCCAAGAATCACACTTGCCTCTCCAAGGTCTTTCATATCAAAGTTGTTACTCAACAATGATTTCACTGCGTTTATAGCAGAAATGTTTGACCCAAAGATGAGTAAATCATCCACATAGAGACATACAATAGTGCAAATGCCATTTTCATATTTATAATAAATGCATTTGTCACTTTCATTCACTTTGAATTCATTTGATGTCATCAAACTATCAAATTTAATATGCCATTGTTTTGGCGCTTGCTTAAGTCCATACAAGGACTTACCTAACTTACAGACCTTTTGTTCTTGTCCAGGTATCACAAACCCTTCAGGTTGTTCCATATAGATTTCTTTTTCTAAGTCACCGTTTAAAAAAGCAGTTTTAACATCCATTTGGTGAATAAAAAGATTATAAATAGCGGCAACTGAAATCAGTACCCTTATGGATGTTATACGAGTGACCGGAGAAAAAGTGTCGAAGAAATCTATATTTTCTCTTTGTCTAAAACCTTTGGCTACAAGGCGAGCCTTATATTTATCAATAGTACCATCGGGTTTTAGTTTCTTTTTCAAAATCCATTTACAACCAATCGGTTTGCAACCATGAGGCAACTCTACTAAGTGCCAGGTCCTGTTAGTCTCTAGAGACTCCATCTCATCATTAATAGCTTCTTGCCATAAATCTGCATCCATAGATGACAATGCTTCTTGAAGACTCGTAGGGTCTTCCTCTAAAGAATATACCAAAAAATCCGGTCCATAATCTTTAGCTACTCTTACTCTTTTACTTCTACGAAGTTCTGTTTCTATTTCTTTGTTGCTCTCGGAATTTCTTATCACCGGAAGGTGACTTGACTCGGTGCCCCCACTATTTGTGGTTTCGTTGCCCCAACTATTTCTCGATTTAAAGGGAAATTTATCTTCATAGAAATCAACATCAACTGATTCTATTATCACTTTAGCATTTAGGTCATAAAACCGACATGCCTTACTGTTTGCTGCATAGCCAATGAATACACATTCATAGGCACGACTTGCGAGTTTAACCCGCTTTGGATCCGGTATCCTGACATAAGCAAGACATCCCCAAGTTCTCAAGTAAGACAAGTTCGGTTGCCTTTTCTTTAATATCTCATAAGGTGAGACCACATTATTAGCCTTGGGAACTCTATTTAGGACGTAGCAAACAGTCAATAAAATTTCCCCCCACCAGTGTGAGGCAGCACCAGAATAGAGCATACTAGCTACAACTAGTTCAGTAAGAGTTCTATTCTTTCTTTCTGCTTTACCATTCATTTCAGGTGAATATGGTGCAGTCGTTTCATGGATGATTCCATGTTCTTTATAAAAATCATTGCACAACATAGAATCATATTCAGTTCCCCTATCGCTATGAAGCCGCTTAATTTTCTTACTAAATTGATTTTCAATTTCAGTCACATAAACCTTAAGCATGTCAAGCGCTTCACGTTTATTTTTCATAAGATATACAACGGTATAATCAGAACAATCGTCAATAAAAGTGATAAAATAACGTTTACCATTTCTAGTTAACGTTCCATCAAGTTCACATATATCAGAATGAATTAAGTCTAGAGGTTCAGATTCTCTAATTACTGACTTATGTGAAGTTTTAATTATTTTTGCTTGACTACAAAATTCACACTTTTCTATGTTATTAGCAATTAACTTTGGAATTAATCCTAGGTTACTCAAATTAAACATAGAACGTTTACTAACATGACAAAGTCTAGCATGCCAAATATTAAAATCACACACAAAATAAACGGAAGGAGAAATTTTATTCAAATCAACATTCAACTTAAACATGCCATCAGTGGCGTACCCTTTTCCAATAAAAGTACCATCCTTAGTGATGGTGTACAAATTAGCCCCAATAGTTTGATTAAACCCAGCCTTATTAAGAAGAAAACCAGAAACTAAATTCTTTCTAATGTCAGGCACATGCATGACATCCTTCAAGATCAGAGTCTTCCCGGAGGTGAACTTCAATTCAACATCTCCAATACCAGCAACATCAGAGGTGTGGGCATTTCCCATCTGCACCTTCTTATTTTCAGCAGTCGTGTATGTTTTAAACATAGCACGTTCATAACAAATATGACGACTAGCGCCAGTATCTATCCACCAGCCATCAGTACCACCAACCATATTGATTTCGGTGATCATAGCAACATATGGCTCATCAGTCAGGTTAGCCTGTGCATTAGGGGCAGCAACATGTTTATTCCTGGCTCTACATTTTTTAGCAAAATGACCCGGTTTACCACAGTTGAAACAAGACAAACCAACTGAATCGGAGTCATTCTTTTGAGCAGGTGGATGCTGATTAGCATTATGGGCCCGTGAAGGGTTACCATTCTTAATTCGGTTCATTTGACCGCGGTTCTGATTCTTAAAAGATTTTCCCGTAGGCTTCAGAACCGCACCGAATTTCTTTTTATTGTTGCCGGAGACCACATAGGCCTCTTTTTTCTGGTTTTGCCTTCTGGATTCCTCCTCAATACGAAGGCGAGTAATCAAACTCTCGATTGAAAATTCTTTTGTTTTATGACGAAGTTGATTTTTAAATTTTTTCCAACCAGGGGGCAGTTTGTCAATCATCACTACAATTTGAAACTGTTCGTCAAGAGGCATACCTTCAGTTATTATTTCATGAGCAATTTTCTGAAGTTCATGAGATTGTGTCTCCACCGACCTTTCATTAACCATCTGGTACTTCAGGTACCTACTAACAGCATACTTCTTCACACTGGCCTCCTCGGTATCATATTTCTTTTTCAGCGCCTCCCAAACATCCTTAGCACTTTTGTATGTACTGTAATAGTCATACAAGTCATCACAAAGACCATTTATGATATAGCCTTTGCATAGGTAATCATCAATAGGTAATCATCAGACAACCAGAGTTGTTGTTCCTTTTTCTGTTGAAGCTCTTGGGCTTTAGCCTGTGCAACAGAATCAATCGATTCCTTTTGTTTTTCAGCATCAGACTTTTCAGCATCACCATTGATGGTGAGTGGTGTTCCTGAACTCGATCCTACTGAAGGTGGAAAAACACAAGAAGCGGGGGGGGGGGGGGGGGGGGGGTTGAATTGTGTTTCGAAAATTAAAACATTTTCTTAACTTAGAACACGTTTGCAGCGGATTAAAACACAAAGTAAAGAAAGGGTGCTGAGAGAGAGAAAAAAAGACACGAAATTTATCTTGGTTCCCCTCACAACTTGAGAGTACGTCTAGTCCCCTTGTTACTAACAAGAGCTTTTCACTATAATCCTTACAAGATTACAATTTGCTCAAGCACACTTGCAAGAGACTTCTCAGGTGCTCAAGTTTCACTAAGCAAGAGACTTCACAAACAAACTTAAAATCTAAGAATGATTGTCTATGGACACTTGATATACTATCAGAGGTGTTTACAAAATACAACGCAAATTGCTTACTTGAATGACAGATTAAACAAATTATGTCAGAATATTTCAGAGCCTTAAACGCAGTAATGTAACAGTTGTCATTTCTTCCATTTGAGTCTTCTATTTATACTTGGATGGAAGATGATGACCGTTGCAGAGAGATAAGTTGCCAGCTAGAATTTACTCATACAATTGCTAGCTATACATTGCCTTCTTTGGTAAAGAACTTCAATTCGATTACCTTGCAATTTGAATTATCACTCAACCATTTTGAGTAATAATAGTACAGTCGTACAATCCTCAAATGCGCTCCACTTATGGATAAGGTTAACTTTGTACCAACGAATATTCCTTCCTGTGGATATGGCAGAGTCCCAAAATGGATTGTTCTTCAATCATTGATTCTGACTCTGTCAGTTCTTGAGTGACGTAAATTCCATTTGTTTCAGAGCCTGGATCGTAGCTTCTTAAATTCTTCAGCTTCTGAATCCTTCAGAACCTTGCTTTGTGTCTTCAGAGCCACTTGCTTCAGACCTTGAATTTTAAGCTTCTGATGATCAGCGATAAGCTTCCAGAGCTTCTTTGCTTGACTTCTCTGCTTTTATTCATAGTGCTTCTGAATGAATTTTACTTTATAATTCTGCACATTAGAATAAATATTAGTAGCACCAATTGCAATTTTAATACTTTGTTATCATCAAAACCAATTAAAAACTTAGAGGTTCATGTCAGACCCACTTTGTTCCAACAATCTCCCCCTTTTTGATGATGACAAACTAAAGCATTAAAATTCAATTGTTGTTGATTTAATTATTTATGTTGACTTCAGGTTTCAAAGGTTTGCAATCTCCCCCTGAGTCTGATAATCCATAGGGTTAGGTTTGTAAGCTCCCCCTAAGTCTTATCCATAATTAATTAAAACAATTTAAGAGTTAATTTATTAACTTAAAATAAATTTTCATATTTTGACTCTCAGAGGCAGAGGTTTGTAAGCTCTACTTCTTAGGGTCTGATAATAATCAGAGGAGGTTTGCAATCTTCTCTTATATTATCTATGAGAATTAATTTTAGGTTCTTAAATTTTATCCCCTTTCAATAAAGTTCAGAATGAGAATTCAGTAGGGATAGAGATTGATTCATAGTGCATATGTATAACAATTTCAGGTCTTTAAGCAGTAATAGAATCAATCAACATTAATTTTAACGCTATCCTTACTCCCCCTTTTGGCATCAGTCAAAAAGCACAGAAAATAAAATCAAACGTGCATGAAAACAAGACAGTCAAGTCAAAAAAGTGGTTTCAACTATGTTCATTAAATGAACTGTGTTGATTCCCATGTAGACAAGAATGCTTGAGAGCACTATAAAAAGGGATGATTCTTCTCATTTTATACAAAATAATCAAAGAACATTGTAACAAACACACAATGGAAAAGCAAGCTGCGAAGAATGCTTCAGGATCAAAAGAAGTGATCAAGAAGGAAGCAGAGTGTAACGCCCCAAACTGCTTTTAGGATGACCGACTGACCCCACAAACCAACACGAGTCTTTTCAGCGAGCTTTGTCCTCACTTGCACGCTTTCCGGGAAACTTCCCAGAAGGTCACCCATCCAAAGACTACTCCAAGTCAAGCACGCTTAACTATGGAGTTCTTATGAAATGAGCTACCGAAAAGAAGATGCATCTTGTTGGTATAGGTAGTACCCATCAATCCTTATAAGCATTCCTTCAACCATGCAGTCTCCAACCTGCACAGCCTCAGGATCCCTCTCATTCCGATGTGGATTCGGTTTTTGCCTAGAAGCTGCCAGGAGCCGCACATTGTCATGCCTCATGCACCGGCGACCACTCCCCGCCCTCGTCAGCCTATCTCTTAATACCCAAGGCTGCTATCTCTTATGTTCAATTTCAGCAGCTATCCTAGCCTGCTCAGCATCAATAACCAATCTAGCATATCTGGCTTCTTCCTCAACCAACCTCTCAGCAGCTTCACTTGACATTCTGGTGCTTTCATGTATAGCAGCCAGAAGCTCTAATCTTTTATGCTCTTCTTCATGATTGTAGAAAGTGAGTCTAAGAGCATGCGAACGATTAGCAGAGGCCATTATCTGACTGATAGCATCCATGCCTTTTCCTTTAATCTTTTCCTTGACATGATTACCCAGGAGTCTCAGAGTCTCACTGAACTTACCTTCCAAATCCCTGATCTCAGCATCCACATCTGAAGGAAAAATAAGAGTTTCCTTTTCCATATTCTTCAGTCTCTTGAGACTAATACTGATAGCAATATCTACAAGCTCAAGGTTAGGTTCTGAGATGTGATTGAAAAAGGGATGGTCTCTGTTGAAAGGAATGGTAGGTTCGGATCTCTTTCTTTTGAGAGGGATAATCTTAATTTTGCTTATATCAACAATTTGTTTTGGAGAGAATGTCATTGGTTCATCATCTATATCTATGGCTTCTTTCATTAACCTCTCTTGAATGGGTAAAGCAAAGTCAATAGGCAGGATTAATTCATCCACTGTCAAGGGTTTATAGCTAGGACCATGGATAAGAGGTGTTGAAGGAGGTGTCTCAATGTTTTGGTTTTCAGCTGGGTTTGGTTCAGTGGGAATATGATGTTCTTGTTCAGCAATGGTTTGGGCAGGTTCTTCAGTAGTGTGTTTAGGTGAGTGTTGAGGTGGTTGTTCTGACGGTTTGGGTGAGTCAATGTGAGGTTCAGAATGAGTCATAACTTCATCCTGAATGACTGGTGTAAAGGTGGGTGGATTTTCTTGTTCAGAGGCAAAAATTTGAGGTGGTGTTTGAACAATGATTATTGGGGGTTCTTGAACTGGTGGATTTTGAGGTGGTTCAGAGGTAGTATTCACAAATTTGTTTATTGGATGATTTGGTGAATCTAGATTAGAATGAGTAAATGCATCACCAGACAAGTGTGTGGTGAGATGGTCAAGGATGGAAGTGTCAATAATAATATTTTCCTCTGGTGAATTGTTTTTGGTTTTCTTGGGGGTCTTTTTCAATGGAGCCTTTTTCATGGGTGTCTTTTTGTGGGTTTTGTTGAGGTACTTAGAAGATTTTCTAAGCAGCTCTGAAGAGTCAGTGTTGTAATCAGAAGAAGTGCCTTCTGATGAAGATGATGATAAGGGTTGTGGAAAGGGTAGGATTACACTAAGAGGTTTGGTATAGTCTATAGGAGGTGGTTGAGCTTCAGAATTGCTAACAGGATTAGGTTCACAGACATTACCTTTTGAAGTGCCAGCAGCTTTCATTTGTCTAGAGACCACAGTCTTTTTCCTTTTGGGAGCTTTGACTGGTTGATCCTGTTGGAGTAAGCCCTAAGAGCCAATCTATTTTCATAATATTTGCTTTAGGAGTTTGAATATAAATATGGCATTTCTTTATTATGTTTGTAAGGCTGCAAAATAATGAAGTCCCTAGAATAGAAAGTCCGTTTAATAATTAAGTGTGACTTAATCATGAGATAATATTAAACATAAGGACACTATTCTTAAAGTATCCGTGGTCGAGCTTTAAGGTAAAGGGGATAACCTTAAAAGCATAAAGACTATTATGAAGATAGACTGATGATCACATCTCATGGATCATGGGATAAGGAGTTATCAAGTCTTGACGTAGGTATAAATATTAGGAGTAATATTTATACTGGATTGACCCGCTATGAGAGTACTACATGCAAAGTTATGCAAAGTGTCATAAGTTACTCTCATGGTGATAATGGTGTAGACCACCCTTAGACCTGAAACCACTTTGTACCCTAGATGGGGAGTGAAGTACTTTGTTGCTGATCTAACGTTATCCATAACAGGATAATTATAAAGGCAGTTGATGGGTACTTTACGAAGCATGCTGAGGGACAATAGTGACCTAGATGGAATTTGCCAATCCTGCATAACAGGATAAATGTCACGGGCCCAATATTGAACTGGACAAGGATAACACTGTGTATGCCTTGTGTTCAATATAGACATAAGGGCAAAGGGGTAATTATACACACTGATATTATCACAAGAGGTTATGTTTAGATCACATGTTAATTTCTCATAACTTGAGTAGCAGTGATGTGTTGCTAGATACCGCTCACTGTTTATTATAATAAATAGTGATTTATTATAATTGTCAACGTTACGGAAACCTACAGGGTCACACACATAAGAACAATCTAGTGAGATTGGAACACCGTAAGGTACGGTGCACCTTGGAGAAATAAGGAAATATGATAAGAGTATTATGGTAATTAAAATGAGCATTACATCATATGGTATGATGTAGAGAGAAGGGGGTGCAAATATGTACTAGACATATTTACATGAGAATGACGCCCACTATAGCCCATTTAGTTAAAATGGCTTTAGTGTAATTTTGCCATGGCAAGTGGTTCTATAAATAGAACCCTTGTGGTAAGAAGAAATAGTTACACACTTTTGTTACTCATTCTCAAATAGTTACACACTTTTGTTACTCATTCTCATGAGCCTTTGTTCTCTCTCCTCTCTTGAGAAACCCTAATCACCTTTCTAGAGTTTTTGTGAAAAACCCTAATCCTTATTTTGTGCCTCCTTTCTCCTAACCCTTCAAACCATTGGAGCTAGCACTCCATTGAAGGTTGTTGTTCGTGTGGACTGGCTAGAGGCGTTATACCTTTAACGCTTGTGATCAAATTCGAGGTTCTTGTTCGTGACCTTGTTCGTGATTCAAAGTGTTCGATAGTCGTTCGTGATTTAAAGGGAGTTTTCGAATCAATAGGTAAAACTCTAAACACAATTCATGACCATTCGTAAGGATCACAAAAGGAAAATTTTAAAATTCCGCTGCTTTTCTATTACTATTTTCCTTCAGTGGTATCAGAGCCACTTACGAATCCATGAATTGATAATTGTTTAATTCATGAATTCAGTTTTAATATGATTAAAACGGTTAATAAAAGATTAAAATCGAGTAATTAAAATTTGACGGTTGTTTGTGTATAAATTGGATGATTAACATTGAAACGGCTCCGGAATCCGACACTTGTATGGTGGAGCATGCGATATGTTGATTGTCCTAAGGTTACACGAACAAGAACGGTCAATACTTACATGTGATGTAAGTTTTGTGTATGAATTGGGTAATTAACATTGAAACGGCTTCGGAATCCGACACTTGTATGGTGAAGCATGCGATATGTTAATTGTCCTAAGGTTACACAATCAAGAACGGCCATAAACTTATATATGATATAAGTAACCGTAATGCAAAATGGTGTATGTGATATACCGTTAGTAATTTCGTTAAAATTATTATGAAAGTTATTCAATTAAAGCGAGCCGTGTTCATTTGTTTCGGAATTCGACATTTGTATGGTGAAACAATGACATGTTGATCAATTGGATTGAATTTCAATCATAAGGAATTTTGACGGCATGAAACGGTTGCACAAATGTTGTGTCATTAAAATTAGGATTTGTAAAACGTATCAAGTGTTGATGCGAAAAGTAGATGATAAATATATTTAATTTTGAAATCGTTTCAAAATTCTAGAAATATCTTTTAAAATTGTTTTAAAAGATAATATAATCAATTTTGGAAATATTTTATTCAAAAGGGTTTTGATTAAATAATTTTCCATATTTGACAAATATATTTAATTATGAAATCGTTTCAAATATCTAGAAATATCTTTTAAAATTGTTTTAAAAGATAATATTACCAATTTTGAAAATATTTTATTCAAAAAGGTTTTGATTAAATAATTTTCCATATTTGGAGAATTGTCAAAAGATTTAATTCTACTTTAAAATAATGTTATTTATTTTAACAAATTTTGATTCGAAATATTTAATTGTGAATTAAATATTTGAATCAAAGTTACCTGATTTGATCAATCGCCGGATTTAATTAATTATGAGAATTTAATAATAATAAAGTTTGTTTGTTATTATTATATTTGATGATCGGTTATGGCCTTAGTTTATTTATTTTATTGCATTTGGTTTTTCAAATACGGCCTGCGTGTCGTGCCTCATCTCTATTCTCTATATTCTCTTCTCATCCATTCTCTCGTATGTAAAACGAGTATTCTTTTATATTATTATGTAATATTATGAAGAAGAAGAACAATGGAGGTCAACCTTGGAGATCATGCTTGGAGAAGTATAGATCGTTTTAGGTTAGATTAGGTTCTCTCATTGGCTTGGGAGAACAAATGCGCTAGGGGCCATAACTGTTTCATTTTATTTATTTATGTATGTTGATGCATGTGAGTGACGATTTATATGATAAATAAGCCGGTGAGATCAAATTAAATAAAATCCCTCAAAAGACACATAAGAGATTAATAAAGAAAATGTAGGTTCGCCCATCGCGGAGTGCATTCTCTTTAATAATAAAATATGTGAATATTAAGTTTACGCTTTCCAAGCTTTAGAACTCATCAAGACTAGTATCGAACTATGTAGGTTCGCCCACCGCGAAGTGCATACTCTATATTGGTAAGGTGCGATGGGATAATTGTAATATCCAACTTCTAAAGTAAGGGTCAAACTTAACTTAACATATATAATGAGATTATATGAGTTTAAGAAACAATGGTTGGGAATAATTCATAAGATGAATTAGAATAAGGAGTTATTCACCCAATTGATATATTCAAGAATTGTATGAGATACAATTGGAAGGAGTTCCTACCTAAATAACTAAGTCTTGTGTAATCCGCCCACCGCGGACTTAAGACAAAGTGAAATATGGATCTTGACCCACTAGAAAATCTTCCAACGGGATTTTCCGAATCAAATGATGAGGGTCATTTGTTTTGAGTAAAATAGTGGGAGCGTATTTAATTAAAGACCAAATTAAATATGATTTAGTCATAATATCTTACATATCTTTGTAATTAGAATTTCGAAATACAATACATATTAAGTTGTCCTTATGAAGGACAAGATTTTTGAGAAAGGAGTTTCTGTATTGGTACAAATTGAGAATTGTTCTCAAATGCGAGAAAACTATAAGTCTTGAACTATAAACTGTGAACAACCTACTATAACTAGATTGGAAAAGGGATACTTGTTAGAAGCATCAAGTTGACGTCTAGATATAGAATATATAATAAATGATGTGATCATTTAATCTCAAGTAAGATCCTTTTGAAAGAACTTTAGAGTATGATAAATTTCTCAATGGATCAAAAAGTTGGTCATAGGATCAATCTAACAAATTATAATGGAATAGATATAGACAAAATTGTTTTGAATATCTACCGGAATTTGTTGAGTTGAATGAGAATTAATTTGCACTATCAAAGATTTGAGATATAATATAAATACGATTTATATTCCTCTTATTTGAATAGTACAAAATGGTTGTCAAAGTAGAACGGCTATGGTTAGACCATTAAATAAAAATGACGTAAATAGTTCTTGGAAGAGTCAAACCAAAAGTATGAAGTGAGACTTCAATAATGCACATATTGTTATAGAAAGTCAAAATTTCTATTTCTACATCAAAAGTATATGATACAAGATGTTGAATCTCAATTTTTCGAAAATAGAGATGCTTAAAGAATTAGAACATTGGCTACAATTTTAAGTCAACCCATATCTAGAATGAAAATTGTTTCATTGATAATGAGAGCTTATGCAATGACTTAAAATCGAGTTTGAAATGGAACACAATAATTGTTATTGAATTCCATCCAGTAATAGAAGTAGCAATTGTATATCTTGTATTGACAATATATGAATTGTAGCCTTAAATGATAAGACAAGTAATGGTTCTATCATTTAAGCAAAGTCTTCTATACTATTACTCCAAGTCAAGTAATGGACTAGGGTTCCATGGTCTTGATAGGGTTATCTATAACAATCGTGATAAGAGCCAAATATGATTTGGACCTTAAATATATCAAGAGCATTGTTGTTTAGTACAAATATTCGATGTGTCAATAAAATAACACATGACCTATTTGAACAATATACATGAGATATATGTCGACCACTAAACATATTTGGTATATTGAGTTTATTTTACTTCATTAACATTGATGATTAAAATCATTAGATGTTGGTAGGTGTATGACACCAATTAGAAATCTTTGAATTTGTCAAAGAAATTCAACAATGAAGAAAATAGAACTCGACAAAAGTATTTAAGTTATATGAATGAGTCATATCAGTAAATACTTAATTAAAGGACTATAATAACTATTTTATCACATCATGTTTGACATGATTTAAGGATAGTTTAATTATATATTGACTCTTTCTATAAATTTCTTTACTTATAATTAATCTTCACCCACAATTAGTTACCTTTTAAAATGATCATCAAAGACACCATATGCGATATGGAGGTAAGAGTACCAAGTTTGTCTTTATGAGAATTTTGAATTAAAATTTATTAGATAAATCTAATTCCAAATGAATGAATGAATAAGTGGAAATATCCTAAAGAAAGGGATATTGGTCCTATATCACTCTTAAGGATAAAAGGTTGTTTTGTTGCTAGGTTTGAAACATTCCTCTAGTGGGAGTATGTCTCTAAAAGAGACAGTGAGAGTGATATAGAACTTGAATAAATTCAAGTACCACAAAACGTATTTATTTAAAAGGGAATGCAAACCGGTTCCTCAAGGTTGTTGAAGAACCATTGTTTTAAAGTTGCACAAATCCAAGATAAGTCTAACATATCACATATGGCTACAAGGTATGATTTTATCATGACTCAGCAATGTGATATGATTCTCATGGAAGATGAGTCTTTGACTTTCTAAAAGGTCGTAAGACGATCTAGATTATGAGAAGTGGCTAAATGCCATGAAATCTCATACAGAATCCATATACACTAACCTTATGTAGATAATGGTTATGTCTTCAAGATGGATAAGACTCATACGATGAAAGTGAGTATTCTTTTTGAACACTGATATGGATGGTATTAAGAATACCTTATAATATTTGATTGCTTCTGCTAAATGTTGTACTACATGTTTTGGTAGATGGATAACAAAGTTGCATTCCTTAATTGGAATGACCTCATATATATGTGTTGGACATATACGTAAGGGTTTTGTTGATCCAAATGATGCTAGAAAGGTATATAACTTGTAGCTATCTAATTTTGATTAGATAGAGTTCTCAGAAAATTAAATTATTGTTTGTTCCTTTTATGAAGTTTTATGAAAACAAATTAACAAGGACAAACCTATCTAATTTTGATTAGATCGAATAAATTTGAATATTTGTTCCTTTTGAAAGTTTTGTGGAAAACAAATGAAGGACAAATATAAATCTTGTGCATACAAAGTTCTAGTGGGAGTGATAATATCTGATATCATATTAATCATCAAGACATTTTTCTTATACATGTGAGACATGACTAGGAAAATAACTCTTGATGAAACACTTAGGCAAGAATTCCTAAAGAGTTAGGAATAACCTATGTACCAAAATTGAAATTAGTGTTTGACACTAACTTACCTTCAAGAATATCCCTAAGGACCTTAAAGGAACTAAGGCCTATTTCTCGAAATAGATAGGTATGGGAAGGATCATTATAAGGAAGTTATAATGAAGGAAGTTTCCATACCAATGTATTGTATATCATGGCTGAATACAAGCATTGAAAGCTATAAGATAAGCTTCGTAATATGTTTGTTTCAGTTAAATAAGTTGAGTATTTAAGATTGGATCGTTTGGCTCATGATTGAGCTAAAGCTATGTTTCCGGTGTTACAAGTCACATTAATCACATTACTGATGGTAATAGTTTAATCTTGCAAGAACACTTGAGAATAGATCTCACCGACGATTCATGAATATACTTAGACACTTATATATTTCGATAGAGATCGAAATAGAACGTTGGAAGATACGTAAGATACCAACTTAGGAAATAGTTCCTTATCCACTAACAAAGCCTCTTGCGCAGTTGAAGCGTGATGGGCATACTAAGTCTATAGGTATTAAGAGTAACCTAGATTGGCTTTAGTTCTAGTGGGAGATTGTTGGAGTAAGCCCTAAGAGCCAATCTATTTTCATAATATTTGCTTTAGGAGTTTGAATATAAATATGGCATTTCTTTATTATGTTTGTAAGGCTGCAAAATAATGAAGTCCCTAGAATAGAAAGTCCGTTTAATAATTAAGTGTGACTTAATCATGAGATAATATTAAACATAAGGACACTATTCATAAAGTATCCGTAGTCGAGCTTTAAGGTAAAGGGGATAACCTTAAAAGCATAAAGACTATTATGAAGATAGACTGATGATCACATCTCATGGATCATGGGATAAGGAGTTATCAAGTCTTGACGTAGGTATAAATATTAGGAGTAATATTTATACTGGATTGACCCGCTATGAGAGTACTACATGCAAAGTTATGCAAAGTGTCATAAGTTACTCTCATGGTGATAATGGTGTAGACCACCCTTAGACCTGAAACCACTTTGTACCCTAGATGGGGAGTGAAGTACTTTGTTGCTGATCTAACGTTATCCGTAACAGGATAATTATAAAGGCAGTTGATGGGTACTTTACGAAGCATGCTGAGGGACAGTAGTGACCTAGATGGAATTTGCCAATCCTGCATAACAGGATAAATGTCACGGGCCCAATATTGAACTGGACAAGGATGACATTGTGTATGCCTTGTGTTCAATATAGACATAAGGGCAAAGGGGTAATTATACACACTGATATTATCACAAGAGGTTATGTTTAGATCACATGTTAATTTCTCGTAACTTGAGTAGCAGTGATGTGTTGCTAGATACCGCTCACTGTTTATTATAATAAATAGTGATTTATTATAATTGTCAACGTTACGGAAACCTACAGGGTCACACACATAAGAACAATCTAGTGAGATTGGAACACCGTAAGGTACGGTGCACCTTGGAGAAATAAGGAAATATGATAAGGGTATTATGGTAATTAAAATGAGCATTACATCATATGGTATGATGTAGCAAGAAGGGGGTGCAAATATGTACTATACATATTTACATGAGAATGACGCCCACTATAGCCCATTTAGATAAAAGGGCTTTAGTGTAATTTTGTCATGGCAAGTGGTTCTATAAATAGAACCCTTGTGGTAAGGAGAAATAGTTACACACTTTTGTTACTCATTCTCATGAGCCTTTGTTCTCTCTCCTCTCTTGAGAAACCCTAATCACCTTTCTAGAGTTTTTGTGAAAAACCCTAATCCTTATTTTGTGCCTCCTTTCTCCTAACCCTTCAAACCATTGGAGCTAGCACACCATTGAAGGTTGTTGTTCATGTGGACTGGCTAGAGGCGTTATACCTTTAACGCTTGTGATCAAATTCGAGGTTCTTGTTCGTGACCTTGTTCGTGATTCAAAGTGTTCGATAGTCGTTCGTGATTTAAAGGGAGTTTTCGAATCAATAGGTAAAACTCTAAACACAATTCATGACCATTCTTAAGGATCACAAAAGGAAAATTTTAAAATTCCGCTGCTTTTCTATTACTATTTTCCTTCAGATCCTCTTCAATAGCTGCAGGCCTCTCATTCCTTTTCTTTGATCTTCTCTCCTTTTCAACGGCTTTCCTTTTAACAATCCTAGCAACCCGTTCCTCAGTGACTCTTTCATCATCCTCAGTAGCACTGTCATCCTCAGACTGATCCTCTTGACCTTCATTGTTACTATCCTCAGATTCTTCAATCAAAGCTTGCTCTACCAGTTTAGGCTTCCTTTTAGACCTGGTGATCTCTTTAGGACCTTTGAAAATATTCCAATCAGGCACATTCACAACCATACTTCTGCTGATCTTTGCTCCAGTTTCTCTTCTTACTATCTCTAGAAAATTCTTGATAACTTCCTCATTATCATGCTCTGAAATGGTGGGAAATCCATCACACCAGAAGTAATTCTCATAGATGGTCTTGAGAGGATTATCTGCCTTTATCAGATCATCTTTCTTTATTCTCTTCATGTTGATCAAAATAGTAGCATCAAATTTTGCAGTCTGAAAAACTCTCAGCTTTTCTTTTTGCCTAAGGATCTCAATTAGCTTGGTTTGACGTATTATCTCAGAGATCAATCTGGGGTGATGAAGTGTTGCTACAGCCTTATGTTGATTCTCAATGATGCTGGAGCGGAGATGTTCAAATAATAAGCTAGCCAGGTTAACCTTCACTCTTTTATGCAGAAACCACAAAAAGTGTCTGTGTGGTAAAGATATTGTATCCTTTCCCCCTTCTCTGGGAATAATAGAAGCAAGAAAGATCTTGAAGGCAAAGTTAAATTCATCCTTCATGAACTTTGCTTTTCCAAATTCCTTTTCTTTTGTTCCAGCAGGGAAAAGGTCTGCTTTGATAGCATCAGTGTACTTACTTTTCAGCTTGTACTCATTCACATCTTGACCTTTATTATCAAGTCCCAAAATCTTTGCCACATGTTCTTGGGTAATCAGCACATCAATACCCAGTAAATTAGACTTAATTTCTTTTCCCTTAAATGGTTTCAATCCCAATTGGACTCTGGCCTTGCCTCTCAGAGTCTTGTCCTTTGCCACTAAATTACTTACTTCTTGATTTGCACTAAACTCATCAAACACATACGCCTTATGCCATAAGTTCTTCACAATGTCGTAGTAGACGAACCCATTCAACATATCAAAATAGTTTCCCCACTGTTGATCATAAAATAGACTCTGAACATCGACTCCATTAAGCTTCAAACTTTCAAAGTCCACAAATTTTTCAGTAAGGAACTCCATAGCTTCTCTACCACAATCCGTTGAAGGAGGACGATTAACGAACGAGGCTTTAGAGGTTAAATCTATTACCGGTTCGAGTTCAGGGTTAAAAGGTTCTTGAACAATGACGGGAGAAGGTTGAGCAGACATGATTGTAGATAATGTTGAAGATGATGAGAGATTTTGACGATTCTAAGTTTTAGGGTTTGTGTAGGAAGTGATTGTGTGAAAAAGTTGTGCTTTGTGAGTGAAGTGACAATTTATATCAAATAAAGTACACACTCAGAAAATAAGCACAAAGGAGGGAGCGCGAACAATTTAAGATTAATTTTAAATTGCAATAACTGCATTTTCATCATTAACTGTTCTCTACCCATCAGGATCTAGACACGTGTAAGAGAGGCTTAATCATAGCTGACGCGTGTACAGACAACTGTTGTACACTAACTAGTAGTAAACGTTTCATTTCCGCCTAGTTCAGAGCCAAACTCATTTGTATCTAACACCTCATCAGAACCTATTCCCTTCAGAGCCCATATTATTCAGAGCTTCCCAAAGGAGACTCTGAATTATTAGAGGCTCTGAAAGAACTTCAGATCCTAATTGTATTTTGCATCTCAGAGCTAGTTTTCTTCAGAGATAAAATGCATGTTCAAATTCTTTTTAATAATGCAAATCTTTCAATGGCCAAAGGCTTAGTAAATATATCAGCCCATTGATGTTCTGTATCAATGAATTGAATATCTATGGTGCCTTTTTGAACATGATCTCTTTTAAAATGATGCTTTATTTTAATATGTTTAGCTCTGGAATGCAAAATTGGGTTCTTAGACAAATGAATAGCAGCAGTATTATCACAGTACAGTGGAATACTACTTTCAGCTATGTTATAGTCCTCTAACTGATATTTCATCCAAAGGAGTTGGGTGCAACATTTAGCAGCTGAGATGTATTCTGCTTCTGCTGTAGACAAAGCAATGGTTGCTTGTCTCTTGCTGGCCCAAGATATGAGATTCTCACCAATAAATTGGCAATTTCCACTAGTGGACTTTCTCTCAATCCTGTCTCCAGCATAGTCAGCATCGCAGAATCCAACTAGCTTACTATCTAGGGATTTTTTATAAAGAAGTCCTAGATTAGTTGTTCCTTTCAGATACCTAAAGATTCTCTTAACTGCTGTTAAGTGAGATTCTCTAGGGTCTGACTGAAATCTTGTACACAAACACACACTGTACAAAATATCTGGCCTAGATGCTGTTAGGTAAAGCAAAGAACCAATCATACCTCTGTATAGCTTTTGGTCTACTTTGCTGCCAATCTCTTCCTTGCTCAAGCTGCTTGTGGGATGCATGGGTGTGGCCATTGTCTTACAATCTTCAAGGTTGAACTTCTTCAGAAGCTCTTTTGTGTATTTGCTTTGATGAATGTACGTGCCATCCTTTCCTTGATTGATTTGAATCTCAAGGAAAAACTTCAGTTCACCCATCATGCTCATCTCAAATTCGTCCTGCATCAACTTGGAGAAATTCTTGCACAAAGAAGCATTAGTAGAACCAAATATTATATCATCAACATATATTTGAATAATTAAGATGTCCTTCTTAGTTGTCTTTCTGAAGAGTGTATTATCAATTTGACCTTTTTGAAAACCATTTTCCAATAAGAAATTACCCAGCCTATCATACCAAGCTCTAGGAGCTTGTTTGAGACCATAGAGTGATTTATTTAATTTATAAACATATTCAGGGTTTTTCAAATCCTCAAAACCTGGAGGTTGCTTGACATACACTTCTTCATAAATTACACCATTTAGAAAGGCACTCTTAACATCCATTTGGTATAAGGTTATTCCATTATTAACTGCATATGATAACAATAACCTGATTGCTTCCAGTCTTGCTACTGGAGCAAATGTTTCAGTGAAGTCAATGCCTTCTTGCTGACTGTAGCCTTGTGCTACAAGTCTAGCCTTGTTTCTTACCACTTCACCTTGTTCATTCAGTTTGTATCTAAATACCCACTTGGTTCCAATGATGTTCTTATGTGCTGGTATTGGCACTAAATCCCATACATCATTTCTTTGAAACTGATTTAGCTCATGTTGCATTTCTACAATCCATCCATCATCAGAAAGAGCTTCATCAACATTCTTAGGTTCTATCATAGATATGAGTCCTAGAAGTGAATCATGTTGTTGATAATCTGATCTTGTTTTTCTTGGACTCTCTTTGTTTCCAAGAATAAGATCTTCTGGATGTGATGATCGATATTTGAATTTTCTCTTTCGAGCTTTATTAGTTTCAGCACTTGCTTGGGTATCATCTTCTGAGATATCATCATGTTCTTCAGATGCTTCTATTGGAGATGCTTCTTGAGAGACTTCTTCCAATTCAGCTTCTGAAGTTTCATTAGCTTCTGATGCTTTCTCAGATTCTGGATTGTTATATTGATATGGAACACCTGCATAACTATTATCTTGCTCTGACATTTTACTATCAGGCTCTTTGTCATCAAATCTAACATGTATAGATTCTTCCACTATGTTAGTTTCAGAATTATACACTCTGTATGCCTTTGAGCGTTCAGAGTAACCTATAAAGATTCCCTTACAAGCTTTGGCATCAAATTTTCTTTTGTAGGCCTTATTGTTCAGAATGTAACAGGTACATCCAAACTGGTGAAAATAAAAGATGTTAGGCTTTCTTACTTTG
Organism: Trifolium repens; assembly: GCA_030408175.1. Taxonomy (NCBI): domain Eukaryota; kingdom Viridiplantae; phylum Streptophyta; class Magnoliopsida; order Fabales; family Fabaceae; genus Trifolium; species Trifolium repens. Next base: position 47,491,499 of record CP125836.1, on the reverse strand, counting down.
AAAAGTTCATATGTTGTTTTATTCAATATAGGTCTGATATAGATCCTATTTTGAATATAACAAGCTGTGTTCACAGCTTCTACCCAGAAGTGCTTAGCGAGTTTAGTCTCATGCATCATGATTCTTGCCATCTCTTGTAAAGACCTGTTCTTTCTCTCTACAACACCATTTTGTTGTGGTGTTCTAGGAGCTGAGAACTCATGGATAATTCCATGGTCTTCACAGAAAGTTGCAAAAGGTTTGTTTTCAAACTCACCCCCATGATCACTTCTGATCTTTAGGATCTTTAGACTCTTTTCACTTTGCACTTGTGTGCAGAAGATGGTAAACACATCATATGCATCATCTTTTACTCTCAGGAATTTAACCCAAGTCCATCTACTGTAATCATCAACTATAACATGTCCATATTTCTTTTCATTGATTGAGGCTGTACTTACCGGGCCAAACAAATCAATGTGAAGCAGTTCAAGAGGTCTTGAGTTAGAGACAATGTTTTTGGGTTTAAAAGAGGTTTTTGAAATCTTACCAATCTGACAAGGACCACACAGAGCATCTGAATGATAGTTAAGATTGGGTAGGCCTTTAACCAGACTTAGTTTGCTGAGCTTAGAGATTAATCTCCAGTTAGCATGTCCTAAGCGTTGGTGCCAGACCCATTTCTCATCATTCAGAGATAGAAGACATACTATCTTTTGCTCTGTGAGTTCTGACAGATTGATTTTATAAACATTGCCTTTCCTTAAGCCTCTGAACGCTACAGACTCATCAGACTCTCTAATTACAGTACATGCATCTTTATTAAACTTAACAACAAATCCACTATCACAGAATTGGCTAATGCTAAGTAGATTATGTTTGAGGCCATCAACTAACCAAACATCTTTAATAGATAAGGAAGAATTACCAACTGTACCCGTACCAGTGATCTTCCCTTTTTGGTTTCCTCTAAATCCCACAGTTCCTCCCTCTTTCAGTGTTAGGGTTTGGAACATATGCTTGTCTCCTGTCATGTGACGCGAGCAGCCACTGTCCAGGTACCAAGAATGCTGCTCTGGCCTTCTTGGTGCGCAAATCTGATACATAAACAATCTCAGATCTAGGTACCCATATTTTTATGGGTCCTTTATGGTTAGTCCTGACTGCCTTAGGTTGTTTTTGTTTGTAAGGCCTATCAGTGGTTCTGAAGTTATCAGAGCCTTTATAACACCCCAACTAAATTAATCTAGAATATTTAGTCGAAGCATAAATAAATGGATCTGAGTACAATAATATTACCGAATAGTTGATTAATTTTCAACTTGATGAATACAAATGAATAAATCCAACATAAAGATACAGCGGAAAAGAATAAGAATGCTAAAAAGACAACCGTAGCAAGGAAGAAAATAAATCTTCTGCTCTGACAACCCAAGCTCAGCTCCGACTGTCAGTTCCCGTCCTGGTCCTTGCTCTGGATCACCTGTCTTCCTAACAAAATTAAATTTGAGTGGGGTGAGACTACTAAGCCTCAGTGAGTCCTACTACCCTCCTAATGGCGACTACGCCGGGGAACCTAGATTGTGTAATGATCTAAGTTCACTGTTTTACATATACATGTATTATTTAATAACAAATAAAAAGGTGTAACAACGCCGAGGCAAGCCGGTCTCGGGTGCCTGACTCTGCGTACTACCGAAACAGAGGCTCGAATTTCGACGTTGGCTCACAAATAATAATAGAAGTCAGAGGAGTTCTATTAACATGGCATATTGCCATTTAATTCAATGAGTTTACACAGTTCTAACCAATATATCCCGCCCAGGGTAACCTAAACATGTTACTGAATCATATAAAATATACTTATTATTCTCTGACCATATAATCTGTTAAACACTATTAAACAGGTTTAAGAAACCAAGTTGCATTCGGGTATAAAACGAGTGATGTAGTAAGTTTTCAAAAATATACAGGTTCTGTTCTTAATGCACTCGCTACGGCGAATTCTTACTCGCTACGGCGAGCTTTTAGGTCAACAGACCTGTAATGTAACACCCAAACCCATTATTGCCATTATTCTGGCTTTAAAATTTCTTTTTCAAAAACGACGCAGCAGACGGAATAAAGATATAGACTTAGATCACTTGATTGATAAAATGTTGGTTCGAGATATTACACTCCTCTTAACAAACTAATACTATTGTATTTAATTTAGTAAAATCTTGATTATACAAATTATTGAATCTAAAAATGTATTCTTTAATTATACAAAACAACCTAGATAAACACACTTTATATAAATATAAAACCCCTTTTTTCCCGTGTCACAATCAGAGCGGAGCTTCACCGATGACTCATACGAAGATAACATACAACCTGAGAAATCTGGACCCAAACCAGTAAAACACACAAAACGGAGAGTTAGATTACATAATCAAATAAAATCATAAGCATAAAGTACGCTTACTACCACATGAGTTTATCAAGTATAATCTAACCTTAGCATACCAATCTATTATTAATCAACACATATGATTTAAGATTTAATACATCAAAGTAGAATATAAGCATTCATAAACATTTATATTCACCCTAGTCTTATCAAACAAAGACAATTAATCACACAAAAATGCATTCTCAATCTTAGTTCAATTATGAGATTTATGACGCATCAACAAATCCGATTAATGTCACATATCAATTATCACACAATATGCATATCATCCTAATGCATCTAATGCCACAAATCATGCTATGTCACTCTAGACATATCTAATGCATGTGGTACCATTCGTTCATTTTTAAGTCATGACGGACTCTGCAAGGATAAACATACCCCAATGTTCATTTTTAAGTCATGACAGACTCTCTCCATGGGTAGATATATATACCCATCTGCTCCTTGTTCATTTTTAAGTCATGACGGACTCTGCAAGGATAAACGTATCCCAAACATATTCTAGTCAACCGCGGCTACTAAAATATCTACTATACTTTAAGGTTCACTTAAAGTATCTGCTCCACATACAAATATGAATGCATGATGTTCATAAATACAACACACATAGTCAATACACAAGGTATTAGACATCTCCATTTAATTTAAGTGGAACACAATCCAATTTACTTCTTTATTAAGATATCTCACGTAATCTTAATATTCTTCTTATTAGACTAACACAATTCTAATATCCTTCTTTATTAAGTTGATTAACACCTTAATATACTTCTTTGAAATTTCAACAAACATCATCCACACAATCAACAACAATTATATTCCACAAATATAATCAACAATTCATCAACACATCATTATTCATCAACAAGCAATCAATCATAGTTACAAACACTTAATTGCATGTTAGAATACCATTAATCCATGTTACAAGTGCCTAATTACACTTTAAAACATCCACAAAATAAGTCTGACCCAGTACTGGTTGCTGAGCGAAGCCATGGCGAAGAGAAGTCAAACAGAAACAGCTTCTGGCGAAAATCAGCGAGCTGGTCGCTACTGGTCGCTCAGCGAGCAACACCAGTTCATGAAAAATCAGCATTACGGGTTGAACTCAAAATCGACCCAAAATTCCATTTTTCATGCTATAACTCATAAATGAGCTTCATTTAAGTTAACATACATGATTATACACATAAAAACACCAATAGATACACAGATCTACACCAATTCATACCATAAAGCAAGATTTTACACATTTACTCAAAACTCATAAAACTCAAGAAAACTTGATTCAAACATCTACAAATTCCCATTTTTCCCTTTAAATTCATACATACATCATGGTATAAGTTCATTAAACATGTTAGGAACAACAATTTCAACTTTCTTTAAGAAAATCTCACACCCCCAAAAACGAAAATGAGTGGAGAAAGTTTGGGTACGGAGAAATCGACACTCTCCCCTTTCTCGGATCACTCATGATTAAGAATCTACTCTCTTACCTTAGATCGGTTGAAAACTCGAGTCCTTCCTCTTGAAATCTCTTCTCCTTCTCTCTTGCCCTAGCTTTCTCTCTTCTCTTCCTTCTCTCTACTTTCTCCAAGAACAAGAGAAATGTGAGTTTCTCTTACTAACCAAGCCATTAAGTGGCGCCCCACTATTGGTCTTAGGCCCAATGGGCTTAAGGCCCATTAACACTGTACATTCGCTCGTTAACTAATATTTCGCGGTAAAACTAATTATTCTACACTATTGTCTAATAAAATATTCTACCTCACTAAAACATAAATAATTAAACTTAAAACGACCAATAAATAAAATGGGATGTTACATGTAACACTCGCCCTGGAGAGTCAAAGACTCGCATGGCGAGTTATACAAGACGTTAACACTCGATGTGGCATGTAATCACTCGCTGCGGCGAGTGTAGCAGAATAAACCCCTGTTTTCTGTAAAATGTTGTTTTTCCAAAATATCACCTACAACCTCTATGCTACTCGTTTTAAACATGTTTCATAATATATAATAGATTACATAGGAGCAAGAACTGAGATTTATTCTTGCTCTTTCGTTAATTTGATCCTAAATCCTATGTTGTCATGCATAACATATTTTGGGAAACTAACCTCTAAAATAATACTAAGGTTAAGAACCTAGAGAACCCACCTGAATGAGATTAACTCAGAAGTTTTAAACATCAAGCTAACAACTTTGGAGCTCTTCGAGAAACTGAATTTGCAGCGAAATGTTGTAAATCCCAAAACAGAATTTTCTTGTATAATTGCTGCATCAGGTCCTCTATTTTAAATTCGTCCACAGACCTCAACACTGAACTAAAAATTACGAAACCTATATCAAAACGACCGGAATTAAATTATCTAACTATGACAACTGGAATCAATTCAATCAGAGTTACAGGGAGAGAGCAATGATCGATTTAGTACAGACCTGTTCCAAACATTTCTACAAAATTACTGTATTGATCCTCCAACTTAAAAATATCTCCAGAACTCATTTCACCTCTAAAAATTACGAGACTGAAACTCAACTGACCACAATTGTGTTAGTTACCCATACCAACAAACGGAATTTCAATTGATGTCACGAAGAGTGAGAAATTACCTTTTAAGTACAGCCCTAACCAAAACACGAATTCAGCAGAAATCTGTGTTGAACAACCAACTTCAAAAATTCGTACAGACTTCGTTACTGGGCCAAAATTAGGGAAACTTACGTCAAAACGACTGGAATTTCGTTATCTAACCAGACCAAAAAGAATCAACGCAATCGGAGTTGTGAGCAGAGATTACTTACTGATTTAGTGAGGGTGCTGCTTCTATTACGGGTTTGTACAATTCCAATTAAAGCTCCTAATTTGTACCCATGGCTTCTAAGTCCTTCAAAACTCTCATGCATAAAGAAATAGAGATTAAGGATTGATTGCAAGACAGGAAAATGGAATAAGAAGGAAGGATTTTGAATGAAGATCATGACATGCAATCCAATCTATGAACTTAAAAAGATTAGGGTTGAGAGAAAGCCATGGCTGGAGAGGGAGAGGAGAGAAATTAGAAGAGTTTTTCTAAATCAAATAGCTTGTGTGCATCAAAATTGGTCTTGCATGTGTGATTGAAGCTAGGGAAAGAATTGTTGAATTTTGGTGGTGGAAGAGGTATGATGCGTGAAAGAGAAAGAGAGGAATTTATGTTTCTGATTTTCTTGTTCAGGAAGTGTAAAAGGATTTTGCTTCTTCTATAGTACACATGGGTCCCACTTTGTAGTATTGTTTATTTCTTTACTCTACAAACCAATGTTCTCTTGTCCATATATATATTTCTTCTTAATTCTCTTCCACTAAAGTCTTAAATTATAATTTTCTCCAATAATCCAATAAACCTTAATTTTATCTTCTAATAAGAGTGGTTGAACTTAAATGCGTCTTACTAGTTAAAGCTAAGTCTCTAGTGGTTTAGTTTAAATATTGGTTCCTATTAGGAAGAGTGTACTCTCGTTCCATTGAGAACATTAGGCTTGGATAATCTTGGGGTAATCTAATCAAATTGACATCTTAATTTTAATGCTACATGGAGGAGGTCCATCTAAGTTTCCCTATCAGGTAAACATCTTGGCTGCAAAGGTTTAATAGGCTTGGGTAGTCTAACTAGTTGTTGTTAGGAGTAATGAAACACGTTTGTGGTCTTACTAAATTTTCCTTAACATGGTGAACTTCTCGGTTGTCATGATTAACTAAGTATCCAGGAAAGAGTTTTGGTTTACTACTACTATTATTGGGGGTTAATTGGTCAATAGACTTGGTTGAATTTAGACTCTCAAAAGGGTGAGGTTATTTCTAGGTTCAGGAAGTTTACCTGACACACAGTGTCAGTTGAATACTGTTGTGCACTACACACTTCAGTATAATGATACACTTGCGTTCCTTGCTTGTTTACACAACTTACTCCGGTGGCACTAATTGCCACCGTTCCAATATTCACTTATATGATTTTCCTTCAACGACTGCTCCTCGATTGCATCTTCACTACGATCTTAACGCTGGAGTTTTAGAGTCCACTTCAGTTCTAAACCATAATACCCTGCCTACCATACACAATACTGAGCTGATCAGACTCAGTACGCGATGGTTTCAACGTAAACAGTTCAGATCCAAAGGGTCTGTATTACTTAGGAAAGAGTTGGAATGACTCATGGCAAGGTCCGATACTGGATCGACCTGCTCTGATACCAATTATAACACCCCAACTAAATTAATCTAGAATATTTAGTCGAAGCATAAATTAATGGATCTGAGTACAATAATATTACCGAATAGTTGATTAATTTTCAACTTGATGAATACAAATGAATAAATCCAACATAAAGATACAGCGGAAAAGAATAAGAATGCTAAAAAGACAACCGTAGCAAGGAAGAAAATAAATCTTCTGCTCTGACAACCCAAGCTCAGTTCCGACTGTCAGTTCCCGTCCTGGTCCTTGCTCTGGATCACCTATCTTCCTAAAAAAATTAAATTGGAGTGGGGTGAGACTACTAAGCCTCAGTGAGTCATACTACCCTCCTAATGGCGACTACGCCGGGGAACCTAGATAGTGTAATGATCTAAGTTCACTGTTTTACATATACATGTATTATTTAATAACAAATAAAAAGGTGTAACACACATTTATTATCTTGTCGATTACTCTTCAAAGACACGCCGAGGCAAGCCGGTCTCGGGTGCCTGACTCTGCATACTACCGAAACAGAGGCTCGGATTCCGACGTTGGCTCACAAATAATAATAGAAGTCAGAGGAGTTCTATTAACATGGCATATTGCCATTTAATTCAATGAGTTTACACAGTTCTAACCAATATATCCCGCCCAGGGTAACCTAAACATGTTACTGAATCATATAAAATATACTTATTATTCTCTGACCATATAATCTGTTAAACACTATTAAACAGGTTTAAGAAACCAAGTTGCATTCGGGTATAAAACGAGTGATGTAGTAAGTTTTCAAAAATATACAGGTTCTGTTCTTAATGCACTCGCTACGGCGAATTCTTACTCGCTACGGCGAGCTTTTAGGTCAACAGACCTGTAATGTAACACCCAAACCCATTATTGCCATTATTCTGGCTTTAAAATTTCTTTTTCAAAAACGACGCAGCAGACGGAATAAAGATATAGACTTAGATCACTTGATTGATAAAATGTTGGTTCGAGATATTACACTCCTCTTAACAAACTAATACTATTGTATTTAATTTAGTAAAATCTTGATTATACAAATTATTGAATCTAAAAATGTATTCTTTAATTATACAAAACAACCTAGATAAACACACTTTATATAAATATAAAACCCCTTTTTTCCCGTGTCACAATCAGAGCGGAGCTTCACCGATGACTCATACGAAGATAACATACAACCTGAGAAATCTGGACCCAAACCAGTAAAACACACAAAACGGAGAGTTGGATTACATAATCAAATAAAATCATAAGCATAAAGTACGCTTACTACCACATGAGTTTATCAAGTATAATCTAACCTTAGCATACCAATCTATTATTAATCAACACATATGATTTAAGATTTAATACATCAAAGTAGAATATAAGCATTCATAAACATTTATATTCACCCTAGTCTTATCAAACAAAGACAATTAATCACACAAAAATGCATTCTCAATCTTAGTTCAATTATGAGATTTATGACGCATCAACAAATCCGATTAATGTCACATATCAATTATGACACAATATGCATATCATCCTAATGCATCTAATGCCACAAATCATGCTATGTCACTCTAGACATATCTAATGCATGTGGTGTTGTAAATTTTGAGTATATATTTCTAAAGTTTTAAATGAAGTGTGTCAAATAATTTTAAATGAGAAAAATAGAAACAAATTTTGTTAATGATATTTTATTTAGAGTTATTTCAACTTAATGTTATTTATCACATTGAAGGAATACTTTTATGGTTATTAACTATTATTATTATTATTATTTAGTGCACATAATTAGTGTCAAAACGGTTTTGTCTAAGATTTTATTTTCACTATTATTTTGATACTATTCATATATATATGCAAGTTAGGTGGTATGGCAAATGATTGAGACATATTATCAAAACGAAAAAACTTACTACCTATTTTCCTTAATAAAATAATTTCTTCTTCTACCATGGTTTTATGTGGGTATTGTTTTTTCGTAGTAATTCTAATTGATAGTGTCTGAGTTACCTACCTTGTGACATTCTCGTGTCTTGATAGCCTCGGTATGTTTATCGCCGAGAAGAACCGGTTGTACTCTGGGGGAGTTGCGCAATATTTGCGGATAATTCCTTAGTTCAGTGTCACGACACGCCTCCGGTTATTAGTTTACAGCCATCCGCAACAACAATCTAAGGAATTATGGCTGAAGATGACTCTGAGAATGGCAACAAGGTTGAGGTTGAAGGTCTCCAACTTCTGCATCTAACGGCACTCCGACGATGTTTGTTTCTATTTTCTCTCTATTTTGTTTGACGTTGAAATGTGGGGGTATGCCCTCTTTGCTGTCTAAAGAATCCAGAGCATAGTGTGATTGACTTCTTTTATAAGTTTAATAATTTCCCCTTGAAATCATCCACAAGGGGTCAGGTACGTTCTAATATTTAAATCATTGAACCTCAAAAGTCTTGATTTTTATGTGGTACTATTAAAAATTATATCTTTACTTATTTTTGAATGAGAATACCATGTTAAATTCTTTTATTATGATATGTTATTTTATTCTTTCAAGAAATATGTATGAGAATGAGAATATACTGTGGTTTATTTTGTGATGATAAAAATACTTATTAAGGCATGCTATTCTATTCTCTAATTACTTTGAGCAAATATTTTCAGATTAAATATATAGTCATGTGTTAAATTTATTGTGTGAAAATTATTTAGATACATTTTGTTTGTTGGGCTAAAGTTTTGAATTACACAATTAGTAGTCATGATGTGCTGAATTATTTGTTTCAATTCAATTAGAATATAACTTTTAAAAGTTTGTGTGGTTATGCGTATGATTACTTGTTTAGATTATGCAGTAAAAGAATATGATAATGGGTTTCCATTTTACTTTGATTATAATTTTTGAGAAGATGAAACCAAGTATTAGTACTTAATATATGTCTCTTGTGTTTTTTGAGGATTGATAGTACATCAGTACGTGTGTGCAATGAGACATGCGAGTCACTAGTATTTGTTTTTTTAAGAGTTTTGAGAATAATTATATGGATTCAGTGCATGGTGATTGAGATTTGTGAGTTCTTAAACTTCTCATGCCACTAAAATTGCTAATCGTGTGGTTGAGTTAGATTGTATGCCTTATAATAGTGATTATAGACTAGTGTGATAGTGATTATAGTTTTATCATTTATGCAAGTCATTAATGTTGGGTTATGGACTAGTGTGATAGTGATTATAGTTTTATCATTTATGCAAGTCACTTGTAGTTGATATAATTTTGCTACTCCCAATATTTTGGTTTGTGATTAGTGGCAGTAATGGCTAACTTTTAAGAGAATTTTTATGATTATTTAGTATGGAATTTGAGGCTAAATTGTTGAGCATTTCTTATGATGCTAATAAGATATTCAATCTGATGTGAATTAAAGTATAAGACAATCAAGTGTGAATATTTATGGTGTAAGATTATAAGGATGTATAATAGTATAATTCTATTATAAGTATATTATGCTGAGAAGTTTTCTTAAGAAGTTTAAATATTTATATTGAGTATCCCTTATAGTTCTAATGCTCTACTTGAGTAAATTTATTTGAGATGTACCATAAAAGTTTATATGGTATATAGTGTGGATTAACCATTGTATTAAAATAATACAATGATGTATTATGAGATTTGTTTGCGTAATTAAAAATATATATTTGAGATTTCTCTATTGTGAGAGTGTTATCACTTGAAAATTATTCAAGTAAGCTTGTGTGATAAATCCACAAATGAAGTCACATTTATCCAATGTGGGGGTGTCGCTTAGAAAGTATTCTAAGTAGACTTGTATAACAAATTAATAATTGGAGGGCTAGTGTAATATCCAATTAATCAGTTTATTGTAGAAATATTTTGTGACTTTTAAACTCGCGAAATATTTCAAGATATGATCATGTGTATTGTGATATTATTTTTAGAGGATAAACCATTGTATGTTTTTGATAATGCAATGATGATGATAATTGGATATTAACCAATGAGATAAGTCTATAAGTAGATTTGTTTTGTTGACGATAAGTTGTCGCTTAGTAGCCATATAAGCAGACTTGTATAAACTTATTGTGAAAACCGAGTTTATTTTATAAACTTGAAGAAACATGAGATTAATTGACTTTGAGACGTCTTAGTCAATATTTGTGAATAGAGCGGATCCGTATGCTAAACCCCTGGGAAGAAAATTGATAGGAATGGACTATGCCACTGAAAAACGACAACTAATGGAAACCCAACCTTTGTGATTGGAGACCCCATGAAGAAGGTTTAATGGGAAAAACAAGTTACTTGTTAGTTATGTTAGCACTGAAATTTTGTCCATTTCCTATGTGTTATAATAATGGCTATGAGAAGTGCTAAATTAAAATAAATTTGACGGGTAAGTCTTAAAGGCTTTTAATGATTACCATAAGCCCTTATGGGTGGTGTATGGTTGCAGCATACACTAGATGGAATCACCTATACGAGTGTCGGGTGGGGCCGCTTGCATGAGACCGTGGCGGGTCTCTAGAGCACTCATGAATACCAGACATGCGCACGGCCTAAATGCGCCACACCGCGTAACACGAGAATTGTGGGGGTGTAATGTGATTGGTAGACCGCTAACATACATCAAGTGTTTTGGGTTCAATTGCTTGCAAAACCAATTCACTGTGAGTTAAGTCTATCAGTCTAGGGACAGGTTCCATAGCTTGTTACACTGTTCTGATGCATTACATTCAAAAGTAACTCAGACAATTTTTTTTAATTTTCGTTAATTTAAAAACTTTTGAAATATGTGGGGGATTGTTGTAAATTTTGAGTATATATTTCTAAAGTTTTAAATTAAGTGTGTCAAATAATTTTAAATGAGAAAAATAGAAACAAATTTTGTTAATGATATTTTATTTAGAGTTATTTCAACTTAATGTTATTTATCACATTGAAGGAATACTTTTATGGTTATTAACTATTATTATTATTATTTAGTGCACATAATTAGTGTCAAAACGGTTTTGTCTAAGATTTTATTTTCACTATTATTTTGATACTATTCATATATATATGCAAGTTAGGTGGTATGGCAAATGATTGAGACATATTATCAAAACGAAAAAACTTACTACCTATTTTCCTTAATAAAATAATTTCTTCTTCTACCTTGGTTTTATGTGGGTATTGTTTTTTCGTAGTAATTCTAATTGATAGTGTCTGAGTTACCTACCTTGTGACATTCTCGTGTCTTGATAGCCTCGGTATGTTTATCGCCGAGAAGAACCGGTTGTACTCTGGGGGAGTTGCGCAATATTTGCGGATAATTCCTTAGTTCAGTGTCACGACACGCCTCCGGTTATTAGTTTACAGCCATCCGCAACAACATGTGGTACCATTCGTTCATTTTTAAGTCATGACGGACTCTGCAAGGATAAACATACCCCAATGTTCATTTTTAAGTCATGACGGACTCTGCAAGGATAAACATACCCCAATGTTCATTTTAAAGTCATGACGGACTCTCTCCATGGGTAGATATATATACCCATCTGCTCCTTGTTCATTTTTAAGTCATGACGGACTCTGCAAGGATAAACGTATCCCAAACATATTCTAGTCAACCGCAGCTACTAAAATATCTACTATACTTTAAGGTTCACTTAAAGTATCTGCTCCACATACAAATATGAATGCATGATGTTCATAAATACAACACACATAGTCAATACACAAGGTATTAGACATCTCCATTTAATTTAAGTGGAACACAATCCAATTTACTTCTTTATTAAGATATCTCACGTAATCTTAATATTCTTCTTATTAGACTAACACAATTCTAATATCCTTCTTTATTAAGTTGATTAACACCTTAATATACTTCTTTGAAATTTCAACAAACATCATCCACACAATCAACAACAATTATATTCCACAAATATAATCAACAATTCATCAACACATCATTATTCATCAACAAGCAATCAATCATAGTTACAAACACTTAATTGCATGTTAGAATACCATTAATCCATGTTACAAGTGCCTAATTACACTTTAAAACATCCACAAAATAAGTCTGACCCAGTACTGGTCGCTGAGCGAAGCCATGGCGAAGAGAAGTCAGACAGAAACAGCTTCTGGCGAAAATCAGCGAGCTGGTCGCTACTGGTCGCTCAGCGAGCAACACCAGTTCATGAAAAATCAGCATTACGGGTTGAACTCAAAATCGACGCAAAATTCCATTTTTCATGCTATAACTCATAAATGAGCTTCATTTAAGTTAACATACATGATTATACACATAAAAACACCAATAGATACACAGATCTACACCAATTCATACCATAAAGCAAGATTTTACACATTTACTCAAAACTCATAAAACTCAAGAAAACTTGATTCAAACATCTACAAATTCCCATTTTTCCCTTTAAATTCATACATACATCATGGTATAAGTTCATTAAACATGTTAGGAACAACAATTTCAACTTTCTTTAAGAAAATCTCACACCCCCAAAAACGAAAATGAGTGGAGAAAGTTTGGGTACGGAGAAATCGACACTCTCCCCTTTCTCGGATCACTCATGATTAAGAATCTACTCTCTTACCTTAGATCGGTTGAAAACTCGAGTCCTTCCTCTTGAAATCTCTTCTCCTTCTCTCTTGCCCTAGCTTTCTCTCTTCTCTTCCTTCTCTCTACTTTCTCCAAGAACAAGAGAAATGTGAGTTTCTCTTACTAACCAAGCCATTAAGTGGCGCCCCACTATTGGTCTTAGGCCCATTAACACTGTACATTCGCTCGTTAACTAATATTTCGCGGTAAAACTAATTATTCTACACTATTGTCTAATAAAATATTCTACCTCACTAAAACATAAATAATTAAACTTAAAACGACCAATAAATAAAATGGGATGTTACATGTAACACTCGCCCTGGAGAGTCAAAGACTCGCATGGCGAGTTATACAAGACGTTAACACTCGATGTGGCATGTAATCACTCGCTGCGGCAAGTGTAGCAGAATAAACCCCTGTTTTCTGTAAAATGTTGTTTTTCCAAAATATCACCTACAACCTCTATGCTACTTGTTTTAAACATGTTTCATAATATATAATAGATTACATAGGAGCAAGAACTGAGATTTATTCTTGCTCTTTCGTTAATTTGATCCTAAATCCTATGTTGTCATGCATAACATATTTTGGGAAACTAACCTCTAAAATAATACTAAGGTTAAGAACCTAGAGAACCCACCTGAATGAGATTAACTCAGAAGTTTTAAACATCAAGCTAACAACTTTGGAGCTCTTCGAGAAACTGAATTTGCAGCGAAATGTTGTAAATCCCAAAACATAATTTTCTTGTATAATTGCTGCATCAGGTCCTCTATTTTAAATTCGTCCACAGACCTCAACACTGAACTAAAAATTACGAAACCTATATCAAAACGATCGGAATTAAATTATCTAACTATGACAACTGGAATCAATTCAATCAGAGTTACAGGGAGAGAGCAATGATCGATTTAGTACAGACCTGTTCCAAACATTTCTACAAAATTACTGTATTGATCTTCCAACTTAAAAATATCTCCAGAACTCATTTCACCTCTAAAAATTACGAGACTGAAACTCAACTGACCACAATTGTGTTAGTTACCCATACCAACAAACGGAATTTCAATTGATGTCACGAAGAGTGAGAAATTACCTTTTAAGTACAGCCCTAACCAAAACACGAATTCAGCAGAAATCTGTGTTGAACAACCAACTTCAAAAATTCGTACAGACTTCGTTGCTGGGCCAAAATTAGGGAAACTTACGTTAAAACGACTGGAATTTCGTTATCTAACCAGACCAAAAAGAATCAACGCAATCGGAGTTGTGAGCAGAGATTACTTACTGATTTAGTGAGGGTGCTGCTTCTATTATGGGTTTGTACAATTCCAATTAAAGCTCCTAATTTGTACCCATGGCTTCTAAGTCCTTCAAAACTCTCATGCATAAAGAAATAGAGATTAAGGATTGATTGCAAGACAGGAAAATGGAATAAGAAGGAAGGATTTTGAATGAAGATCATGACATGCAATCCAATCTATGAACTTAAAAAGATTAGGGTTGAGAGAAAGCCATGGCTGGAGAGGGAGAGGAGAGAAATTAGAAGAGTTTTTCTAAATCAAATAGCTTGTGTGCATCAAAATTGGTCTTGCATGTGTGATTGAAGCTAGGGAAAGAATTGTTGAATTTTGGTGGTGGAAGAGGTATGATGCGTGAAAGAGAAAGAGAGGAATTTATGTTTCTGATTTTCTTGTTCAGGAAGTGTAAAAGGATTTTGCTTCTTCTATAGTAGACATGGGTCCCACTTTGTAGTATTGTTTATTTCTTTACTCTACAAACCAATGTTCTCTTGTCCATATATATATATTTCTTCTTAATTCTCTTCCACTAAAGTCTTAAATTATAATTTTCTCCAATAATCCAATAAACCTTAATTTTATTTTCTAATAAGAGTGGTTGAACTTAAATGCGTCTTACTAGTTAAAGCTAAGTCTCTAGTGGTTTAGTTTAAATATTGGTTCCTATTAGGAAGAGTGTACTCTCGTTCCATTGAGAACATTAGGCTTGGATAATCTTGGGGTAATCTAATCAAATTGACATCTTAATTTTAATGCTACATGGAGGAGGTCCATCTAAGTTTCCCTATCAGGTAAACATCTTGGCTGCAAAGGTTTAATAGGCTTGGGTAGTCTAACTAGTTGTTGTTAGGAGTAATGAAACACGTTTGTGGTCTTACTAAATTTTCCTTAACATGGTGAACTTCTCGGTTGTCATGATTAACTAAGTATCCAGGAAAGAGTTTTGGTTTACTACTACTATTATTGGGGGTTAATTGGTCAATAGACTTGGTTGAATTTAGACTCTCAAAAGGGTGAGGTTATTTCTAGGTTCAGGAAGTTTACCTGACACACAGTGTCAGTTGAATACTGTTGTGCACTACACACTTCAGTATAATGATACACTTGCGTTCCTTGCTTGTTTACACAACTTACTCCGGTGGCACTAATTGCCACCGTTCCAATATTCACTTATATGATTTTCCTACAACGACTGCTCCTCGATTGCATCTTCACTACGATCTTAACGCTGGAGTTTTAGAGTCCACTTCAGTTCTAAACCATAATACCCTGCCTACCATACACAATACTGAGCTGATCAGACTCAGTACGCGATGGTTTCAACGTAAACAGTTCAGATCCAAAGGGTCTGTATTACTTAGGAAAGAGTTGGAATGACTCACGGCAAGGTCCGATACTGGATCGACCTGCTCTGATACCAATTATAACACCCCAACTAAATTAATCTAGAATATTTAGTCGAAGCATAAATAAATGGATCTGAGTACAATAATATTACCGAATAGTTGATTAATTTTCAACTTGATGAATACAAATGAATAAATCCAACATAAAGATACAGCGGAAAAGAATAAGAATGCTAAAAAGACAACCGTAGCAAGGAAGAAAATAAATCTTCTGCTCTGACAACCCAAGCTCAGTTCCGACTGTCAGTTCCCGTCCTGGTCCTTGCTCTGGATCACCTATCTTCCTAAAAAAATTAAATTGGAGTGGGGTGAGACTACTAAGCCTCAGTGAGTCATACTACCCTCCTAATGGCGACTACGCCGGGGAACCTAGATAGTGTAATGATCTAAGTTCACTGTTTTACATATACATGTATTATTTAATAACAAATAAAAAGGTGTAACACACATTTATTATCTTGTCGATTACTCTTCAAAGACACGCCGAGGCAAGCCGGTCTCGGGTGCCTGACTCTGCATACTACCGAAACAGAGGCTCGGATTCCGACGTTGGCTCACAAATAATAATAGAAGTCAGAGGAGTTCTATTAACATGGCATAGTGCCATTTAATTCAATGAGTTTACACAACTCTAACCAATATATCCCGCCCAGGGTAACCTAAACATGTTACTGAATCATATAAAATATACTTATTATTCTCTGACCATATAATCTGTTAAACACTATTAAACAGGTTTAAGAAACCAAGTTGCATTCGGGTATAAAACGAGTGATGTAGTAAGTTTTCAAAAATATACAAGTTCTGTTCTTATTGCACTCGCTACGGCGAGCTTTTAGGTCAACAGACCTGTAACACTCGCCCTGGAGAGTCAAAGACTCGCCTGGCGAGTTATACAAGACGTTAACACTCGATGTGGCATGTAATCACTCGCTGCGGCGAGTGTGGCAAAATAAACCCCTGTTTTCTGTAAAATGTTGTTTTTCCAAAATATCACCTACAACCTCTATGCTACTCGTTTTAAACTTGTTTCATAATATATAATAGATTTCATAGGAGCAAGAACTGGGATTTATTCTTGCTCTTTCGTTAATTTGATCCTAAATCCCATGTTGTCATGCATAACATATTTTGGGAAACTAAGCTCTAAAATAATACTAAGGTTAAGAACCTAGAGAACCCACCTGAATGAGATTAACTCAGAAGTTTTAAACATCAAGCTAACAACTTTGGAGCTCTTCGAGAAACTGAATTTGCAGCGAAATGTTGTAAATCCCAAAACAGAATTTTCTTGTATAATTGCTGCATCAGGTCCTCTATTTTAAATTCGTCCACAGACCTCAACACTGAACCAAAAATTACGAAACCTATATCAAAACGATCGGAATTAAATTATCTAACTATGACAACTGGAATCAATTCAATCAGAGTTACAGGGAGAGAGCAATGATCGATTTAGTACAGACCTGTTCCAAACATTTCTGCAAAATTACTGTATTGATCCTCCAACTTAAAAATATCTCCAGAACTCATTTCACCTCTAAAAATTACGAGACTGAAACTCAACTGACCACAATTGTGTTAGTTACCCATACCAACAAACGGAATTTCAATTGAAGTCACGAAGAGTGAGAAATTACCTTTTAAGTACAGCCCTAACCAAAACACGAATTCAGCAGAAATCTGTGTTGAACAACCAACTTCAAAAATTCGTACAGACTTCGTTACTGGGCCAAAATTAGGGAAACTTACGTCAAAACGACCGGAATTTCGTTAGCTAACCAGACCAAAAAGAATCAACGCAATCGTAGTTGTGAGCAGAGATTACTTACTGATTTAGTGAGGGTGCTGCTTCTATTACGGGTTTGTACAATTCCAATTAAAGCTCCTAATTTGTACCCATGGCTTCTAAGTCCTTCAAAACTCTCATGCATAAAGAAATAAAGATTAAGGATTGATTGCAAGACAGGAAAATGGAATAAGAAGGAAGGATTTTGAATGAAGATCATGACATGCAATCCAATCTATGAACTTAAAAAGATTAGGGTTGAGAGAAAGCCATGGCTGGAGAGGGAGAGGAGAGAAATTAGAAGAGTTTTTCTAAATCAAATAGCTTGTGTGCATCAAAATTAGTCTTGCATGTGTGATTGAAGCTAGGGAAAGAATTGTTGAATTTTGGTGGTGGAAGAAGTATGATGCGTGAAAGAGAAAGAGAGGAGTTTATGTTTCTGATTTTCTTGTTCAGGAAGTGTAAAAGGATTTTGCTTCTTCTATAGTAGACATGGGTCCCACTTTGTAGTATTGTTTATTTCTTTACTCTACAAACCAATGTTCTCTTGTCCATATATATTTCTTCTCAATTCTCTTCCACTAAAGTCTTAAATTATAATTTTCTCCAATAATCCAATAAACCTTAATTTTATTTTCTAATACGAGTCTCTAATTAATTATAATTTTGTTTATTTTTACATTGGTCTGAGGTTTGGAAACCATAGGCTCTGAAGTATTCAGAGCCTGAGCCTGAGACTTCTTAGCCTCTGACTCAATTAATTTTTTAGAATTTGGTATATCTGTGACTACTGATTGGCTTTTAACAAACACAGCCTTAGGTTTTTCTTTATCAATTTTAGAGGGTTTAGAAGGTAATGGGTTTTCTTTAAAATGTGATAACCCAAGACTTTCACCTCTATTTCTACTAACATGAAAAATCAAGGAAGCTATCTTACTTCTCTGCATGCCATTGATAAGAAGTTTCTGCAGCGCAAATTCATGCTCTGGAGGAACCTTATCGTCATATACATAGTGAGTTTCCATAAATGTGTTTCTGCTTTTCAGAGACTCATTTTCTTCAGTTACAATGTTTATTTTCTCATTCAGGTGATTGTAAGCCCTTTTTAGAACCTTACATTCACCTGCCTTTTTTGTGAGCATTTTTAAGGCATCTTTAAGAGAATCTAATAGTTCTGATCTAGATAGTTTAGCTATTACCTCATCTTCAGAGTCTGAACCTGCTTCAGAGTCTTCTCTGTCAGAGGTAGTTGCCATCAGCGCTAGATTTGCTTCCTCTTCACCATCTGAGTCTGAGTCTTTGTCAAGATCTTCCCATGTTGCCAGAAAGCTCTTCTTGACTTTACTCTTATATCTTTCCTTGCTAGAGCTCTGCTTTGATGGTCTACTTTTGTTCTCTGGACAATCAGCAATGAAATGGCTAGGCTTGTTGCACTTGAAACACTTGCTTTGATCTTCCTTCTTGTCTTTGACAGTACTCATTCTTTTGGAAGACCCTCCAAACTTGCCTGCGTATTTCTTGCTTCGTTTTACCCATTGGGAAACCTTAGCAGCCATCAACACCATCTCTTCTTCATCTTCAGACCCAATCTCTTGACCCTCTTCAGAAGCCTCGTCATTAGATTCAATAACTTTAGCCTTCAGAGCTTTTGAAGAGCTCTTGGAGCTTAAGGCTATCCCTTTCATCTTCTTGGTTTATTCATCAGTCATTAATTCCATTTCATGACTTTTCAATGAACTAACTAAGATTTCAAGGGATACAGTATCCAAATCCTTAGACTCTTGAAAAGCAGTCACCTTGGGTCTCCATTTTGGTGGTAAGCTTCTTAGTACCTTTCTCACATGATCAGCTTCAGTATAACTCTTGTCTAATATTTGAAGTCCAGAGACTAGAATATGAAACCGTGAAAACATAGTTTCGATATCCTCTCCATCCTTCATCTTAAACAACTCATACTGATGCACCAACAAGTTAGCCTTCGCCTCCTTAACTTGTTTGTTGCCCTCATACTTGGATTTTAAAGTATCCCAAATTGACTTTGCAGTTCTTTTATCTCCAATTTTAAGGTACTCATCATGTGAGATTGCGTTTGTCATCATTCCTTTTACAGAGTGATGCTTCTTGTACTCTAGCTTCTGAGTAGGTGTAAAGGATTTCCTATTCTGAGAACTAACTACTCCTTCTGAGTCCATATTTTCAAAATTAACTCCATCTTCTACCAAGTCCCATAAATCACAATCAATACCCATGATGTGACTATACATCTTGGTTTTCCAGAAGGGGTAACCAGTCTCAGTTCCATTGAAGAAAGGAACCTTATCAGATGACTTCCTTTCATGTGAGTTTGAGTCATAGTTGAAAGGAATCTCATTGTTTTTCTTCTCAGCAGACATGTTTTTCCTCCTGGATCTTTACTGTTTCACTGTAAGGTGAGTTAGGCAACAAACCAAGCTCCTGATACCAATTGAAGGTGGAAAAACACAAGAAGGGGGGGGGGGGGGGTTGAATTGTGTTTTGAAAATTAAAACTTTTTCTTAACTTAGAACACGTTTTCAGCGGATTAAAACACAATGTAAAGAAAGGGTGCTGAGAGAGAAAAAGAAAGACACGAAATTTATCCTGGTTCCCCTCACAACTTGAGAGTACGTCCAGTCCCCTTGTTACTAACAAGAGCTTTTCACTATAATCCTTACAAGATTACAATTTGCTCAAGCACACTTGCAAGAGACTTCTCAGGTGCTCAAGTTTCACTAAGCAAGAGACTTCACAAACAAACTTAAAATCCAAGAATGATTGTTTATGGACACTTGATATACTATCAGAGGTGTTTACAAAATACAACGCAAATTGCTTAAGACTTGAATGACAGATTAAACAAATTATGTCAGAATATTTCAGAGCCTTAAACGCAGTAATGTAACAGTTTCCATTTCTTCCATTTGAGTCTTCTATTTATACTTGGATGGAAGATGATGACCGTTGCAGAGAGATAAGTTGCCAGCTGGAATTTACTCGTACAATTGCTAGCTGTACATTGCCTTCTTTGGTAAAGAACTTCAATTCCATTACCTTGCAATTTGAATTATCACTCAACCATTTTGAGTAATAATAGTACAGTCGTACAATCCTCAAATGCGCTCCACTTATGGATAAGGTTAACGTTGTACCAACGAATATTCCTTCCTGTGGATATGGCAGAGTCCCAAAATGGATTGTTCTTCAATCATTGATTCTGACTCTGTCAGTTCTTGAGTGACGTAAATTCCATTTGTTTCAGAGCCCGGAGTGTAGCTTCTTAAAGTCTCCAGCTTCTGAATCCTTCAGAGCCTTGCTTTGTGTCTTCAGAGCCACTTGCTTCAGACCTTGAATTTTAAGCTTCTGATGATCAGCGATAAGCTTTCAGAGCTTCTTTGCTTGGCTTCTCTGCTTTTATTCATAGTGCTTCTGAATGAATTTTACTTTATAATTCTCCACACTAGAATAAATATTAGTAGCACCAATTGCAATTTTAATACTTTGTTATTATCAAAACCAATTAAAAACTTAGAGGTTCATGTCAGACCCACTTTGTTCCAACACCTACAAGACCGACAGAGACAACAGGCATATCCTCATTCAAAACGCGGACAACCTTTTTCAAAGTTAAATAGAAAAACATTTTCTGTTGCCAACGTTTGAAGTGTAGACCTTCAAACTTGAAGGGTCTTTCGGTTGCACCAACAGCCGAATTTCCAATAACTTCTTCGGTATCCATAGCAGTTTTGAAAACGTCTTAAAATTGTTGTTTTTGATATAAAAATTAATAATTTTCCGAAAATTGGAACCGAAGAAAATTACTGGCTGAGTCGCGGGTCAATACGCTCTCTTTAAGACGTTTCACGTACTGCTCGAATTGTGCAAAGCAGACAGACAATCAACCGTGCCGCCTCCAGGATAAAACAGCCCAGTTTCGTTACTGTACCCAATCGATTATTGCACGATAACGATTGGAAGAAACACCTTCTTGAATGGTTCGATAAAACCACTCGATAATTGATACGACAATATCAATTAAACTGATACTACAATATCAGTATCACAAACCAATGAAACACAACAAGCAAATAAGATTTATTTTTTTGGTGAAGAAAATAGAGAAGAAATATGTTTGATGTTTGTGGCTTTCTGTTTCTTTTCTTTTTCACGTGAATAATCCTCTTTTTTAGGCAATGAAGAAGAAATCACATATATATTATGAACAAAGAAAACAATGCAATAATAGGCATTCAAGTGAGGGACATAGAATTAATCACAATTAAGTGACATTATTTCTTGTCCGTTACAAAATCAGTAGGAGAATGGTTGAGTCAGCAAGAATCCAATGCAGACCCTTTAAAATTCGAAAAATGACACAAAAACAACATAACATCCACTGGTGCAAGTTGCTTGTAAATTCGCAGCAGTTACAATTTACACTAAACTTCCACTGGTGTGAGTTGCCTTTAAAACTGTTCATTTTTCTTTCCAATGTGGGACTCAATCCCACTTTTTTCAATTCACACTTCAATGTGATTTTTTCATTTCTAACCATTATGGATTAACTTCCATTCTCCAAATGAACATCAAATTGTTCATTTTCTCAACAGGTTCTTTTTGGAAACCTATTATTTTCACATAAAAAAGGCTCTTAGCCATAAGAGGTTGAAACCTACTTTTTGGAAAAAATTATGAGCCTTTTTGTTATTATCTTTAGTAAATTTAATTTAATCTAGTTTGTTATCATCTTTTCTTAAGTTTCATATTAATATTTAGTTTGTTATTATCTTTTTTTATAAAAAAAAAATATTTTACCAAATAACTTTGAAATTAAAAAAATACAATTTACTAAACAACTTTATCTTTTTTTCTGAAAAGCTATTATTTTCACTTTTAACTTTCAGAGAGCTTCTAAGACCTAAAAAAGTTAGGCCAAACGGACCTATAATTAACTACTTAATCTCCTTTTTTATTGGACTTAGTTAATTGATAACTACTTAACCTTCTTTTTTGTTGTGGCTAGTTATTATGAAGAATTTTTTTTTTACTATAAAAAAACTGAAAACCTAATTTTATGTGGAAGTTGTACTTAGTTATTAAGGAATAATAATGAAAAAGCCATCCCAAAAATTTGTATCCTTTTATCTTTATCTTTATCTTTATCTTTATCTTTATCTTTAATATAATAAAACGAGAGTAACTAGAGGCACCCTAAACCCTAACCCTAATATGAATGGTCTAGATTTTGCCACATCAAAAAAAAAAAAAATAATGTCAAGGGCTATGATGAAAACTTAAATAATTAATGGTCTAGATTTTAACATGTGGAAAAAAATAAAATCAACGGCTATGATACAAACTTAAATAATTAACGAGATAAACATTTGAAGAGAAAAATAATGAGATAAACATAAAAAAAACTAAAATCCGTCAAAAAAGAAAAGAAAAGAGATAGACACTAAAAAATAATTGTGATCCGCCAAAAAAGAAAAGAAATGAGACAGACATTAATAAAACAAAAAAATCTAATAATTGAAGTAGCAAAGTTTTTCACAAGAAAGGGGGGTTTGAATTGTGAACCTTTTAAAATTTACCTATTAAAAATTAATTGAATACTTGACCAAAAAAAAAATGTTAGAATATCTTGAGAACGTTGGTTAGTTTAAATGAGAGAACGTTCTCAGATCAATCTTTGAATATAAAGTAAATAAATAATCAAACTTGTGTGTGTTGTGTTTGCATAAAATGAAAGAGTTAAGGGAAGAGAGATGCACACAAACAATTATACTGGTTCACCCCTTTAATGATGGCCTACGTCCAGTCCTCACGCTCCTGTGAGTTTTTCCACTATGAGATACTACCGATCTCAAAAGTACACTTTCCTTCTTGTAATCTTTGATCAAGATCCAAGACCCTTTAAGCCCTACAAGCTTAAAGATACCCCAGCCCTCCTAGCTAGTAAGGGTATTACAACACTCAAACAATACAGCCATATTGACTTGAGTAGTTCTTTTACAAGTATGATGATTAAGATCTAAGCTTTACAAAACTCACCAAGTGAGAAGCCTAGAGAAATAAAACTCTCAATACACTCAAAAGAATTTATATTAATCCTAGTATAGAATTACAGAGTTGGAGTGAAAGAGATCAAATGAAGAGCTTTAGAGAATGCTTGCACGATAAAGACAAGTTGGCAAAATGATTGTGATAAAAACTCTAGCTCTTCAAAGTTACCAAGAGGCTCTATATATAGCTGGAATATGTCCTTGTATTTCTTGGTAAAGAAGTATAGCCGTTTGTAACAGATACTTGCTTGAAACTTCTTCAATAAGATGATAGTACATGAAATTCAAATGTTGTTGAACCTGGGAGACTGTCCAGAGAATGATCTTGGATCTGAGCCTTTGTCTTTGATTTAAATGGAGCGTAGTAAAGAAGCTAGCTGTGAGCTGTAAATGATTCCTTGTAATCTTATTCAATAAGTAAAACCGTTGTCCTTTAGGGCACGTGAAATACAGCTGGCTAGAGCTTTGAACAATAATGTGATGAAGAGTCTCTCTCTTATGAACGTTCTGAGATTGATCTCAATCTGGGCAAAGGATGAACTTGTTCTTCAAGTAAAAAATGAACAATCACGTGTGATGACAGCTTGCAAAAGTTCAGTACTGAAGCTTCCACTACAAGAAATTTGTCATATACCCACGGAAACTTTTAGTGACAGATTTTAAAATCATAGGTATAGTGTTAGTTTAGCGTGGGTATAAACACTATGTTAGTTGAGAATTTTAAAAGGCCAAGAACCAAATTTCTCACTGAACCCTATTTCCAATTCATCGTTGATACACAAAAAAAGAAAAGAAACAGCTCTCATATTTTCCCTTTCACAGCTAGCCGTCGCCACCATAAACCTCTGTGCAAACTATTTCTCGGCGTCGTTCCGGTTGCCACAAACATGGATCGAGGGTTGGTTTGACGTTTATAGGAATTTTGTATGTATGTTTCCTCCTCTCCACAACGATAATGCTTTTCTCCGGCCACGATGCTTCCCTCAATTTTTCTTCTTGTTATTCTCTTCTTCTTTATATTGATTTTTCTCCTTCAATTTTGGTTTGCGAAAGCACCATCATGCCGGAGTCGAAGGTCTTGTTGTTTTTCTTCAAGGGTTTGTCTTAATCTTTCTTACCTTGCTCTTTGTACTTAAAAATTGAAAAGCCCCAATTTTATTTTGAAAAACATCCCTCTTCTTTCTCCCTAATCTGAAAATCACATTATAAGTGAGATAGATTCAATAGTTAGTCTTGTTTCAATATTCAATTTGGTTGTCTCTAATTTGATTTTGTTGTTGCTATTTGATTATTGTGTTGTTAAAATAGATATTTAGTTTGGTTCTCCATATGTTCCTTCAAGGGTTGTGAGACAGAATGTAGGTTCATTCAAGGGTTCATCATATTTTTCACTACAATAGCCTCAAACTAATAGGAAAAGAAAAGGGCTGGCGCAAATTTGGTGGATCAAGAATGAGTTTTTTTTTTTTGCTGGTTAGTTTCTCTCATTCATCATGTAGAATATATTTATTTTATCTTCTTGATTAACTCTACCATAGGATGATTTACTCTATCTTGCTGGTCTACATAGGTTGGCTCACTAACACATGATCTCATTATGGAAAACAAATGTAGTTTTAGCACTAATCAGCCTTTAAGGGACAACAATGTTGCATCGTGCATAGTAACTAGTTTTTACATATGTAAATGAAGAATTCTTTATGATTTGGAGTTCTCTCTGCACTTTACAGTTTCCGATTTGAATCGTCCACTGAGTCCAGATTAATCTAATTGACGAAGATGCATGGCTTAGGTATTTTATTGCCTTTTCCGCCGCTTCATTTTGTCAAAGATTATATTATATTTTCTTTGTCTGTGACATTTAGGTAAATAATTCTAGAGGTTAATCACACTTGAAAAATTTCTAAAATTCTATTGCTGACATTTAATTCTTTAATTGAGTCTGATATTTACCCTAATGACCCCTTGAAGGCATTTCTGTAGTAACATGATGATGTAGCAAAAGGGATCCCTTTTGGGAAATTACGGTACTATTTTATTTCTTTGAAAGTATTTGATATTTCAATTTCAGTCCTCCTGCAACTGAGAGGCTGTCCAGTATTTCAATTTATGTCTGATTAACACTTCAATTGGAAATGTTCTTTTGTAGGTGCAACACTTACTTTTCTAATTTAATTATGTGATGTTTGGAAGTTTATGGTACTGACATGGATGAATTGTGTGTATTTATTTCAATAGGTGTCTGAACAATTGGCCCAATACTAAATCCGCGATTGACGACACTGCAAAGGACACTGAGCCAAACACCTGTGTATATGTATATACATATAGTGTATACTTCGCTTGAGTTATTAGAGAAAATGAAAATTTTGAAGTCTGATAAACACTACTACAGTCATTATGATATTTATGCACACATCACTTCTAAATTGTTAAAGCTTTTGTTTCACATTATATTGTTAAACATTATATAAGGAAAGAGTGGGGAGTGCTTGGTGATTTCTTTGGATCATTTAGCAGCATTTTCTTTGTCATAGTGTATTAGTTTGTTTTATTTCCTTTTTCTCACTTGTTTTATTTTCTGATTTTGAAGGACTTTATCTTGAGGAGATCATTAATTGGTAACAAAAACAGTCAGTTGCATTGGCTACTCAGCACACTACAAGTAAACCGTAGCAACTGGTATGGTTGGTATTGACCTTTTCAAGTCTTAATTAAAAGGTCCTTACCCTAGTTATTTTTTGTCTTCAGTGACTAAGGCTACTGCCATGAATTTACATTCTCCTTTCTTAATTTTGTAGCTTAGCAGGTTTGAGTTATACGTTTATGGTGTTAAAAGAGCCTATGAATTAAAAGGGTTGAATTGTGAAGAAGCCCTTGAATTGTTTGTTTGGGATGCTTTCAAATCAAAAAAAGTTGATCCTATAGTCATTTGGACATTTCAAAGAAAGTAGTACTTTATTCTAATGGTCTTCCATTGGCTGTTGAAATAATAGGTTCTGACTTATATGGTAAAACAATATTGGAATGGAAATCTGCTATAGATACTTATGAAAGAATTCCACATGAAAATATATAGGAAATCCTACTAGTAAGTTATGATGGCTTAAAAGAATTTGAGAAGGAAATATTTATGGACATCGCATGCTTCTTCAAACAATTCAATTTACGTGATGCTATGAACATACTACATAGTTGCTCTAGGAAACCTTATTCTTTTTTAGTTTTTTGAGAAAACTAATCTAATTTTTAACCCTGTATATTTCCATATTTTGTTGACTCTTAGAATTTGAATTGGGGCCTTACTCAATCCCAAAGATTTGCTCGTGGGGTGAAGTTAGAACCCACTTATAACTCAATCCCAAAGATTTGCTCAATGATAGCTTAGCAGGCTTTTAACTCTTGTTAAAGTAGCTTATGATGCCCAATGGTAGTCATCAGCACTACAAGAATTCAAGGGTGGGTGTGTTTCATAAGCTGGTTTAATTAGATGTCTTATATGAAATGAATGTCTGTCTAAGTCACCACTTTCAATGTCTCCTTTGATGAACTTGAAATTAGGAGATGAATTTGAGGGAGTTAGATTCTTTAGATTTGAACAGTAATCTAGCTTATCAAGAACAATGATTTTGTATGCAGGGTAGTTTTGGATTAGTTTCTTGCATACATGGGATGCTATGAAACCTGCTGCTCCTGTATAAGAATGTTCTTTGGCTTGTAGTTGGTAGCCATTTCTGCACAACTTTGATTAATGTAATATAAGTTATTGTTTACATATTATTGATTTAATTTTTTTTTATTGAAGATATGAGTTATAACTTCAAGAGAGTCCATTTCATTGCACAAATTGGGGAATAGGGATAACAAATGTCTCTATGTGCTTACTATTAGATTTCCAATTCATGGTTGTTTGAAATTAATTAATCTTATATTCAATGGAGTTTTATGACTAAAATAGCATGCAAAGAGACTGAACAATATTCTAAAACTATGCAGAAGCAATTTTGTTTTTCGTGGAGTTCCCTATTGGAGTTGATTTTCCTAATACCAACCCTCCTTTTGATCTCGCCATTTTAGAGGATCATTTTGTGGGTGAGTTTTCTTTTCATAAGATAAAATCATCCAATTTTGTTCTTCTTTGTATAAGATTATTTTGATCTTAAGAGGCTGGCTCAAAGGCATGTGATGTAAGGGTAGACTATTCACATTTTTCTCTTAAGTAATGTTATGTAAAACTTGTGAAATTTTGCTCTTGGGGAACTTTACTGATTCTTTTGTTCTTTAGCTTTGAGACTTATTGTCTTGTAAGAATGTGTTTTACATGACTGCTTCTATATATAGCAATGTTGTCATGCAATTTGACTTGTTTAGGTTGGATGAGTGTTTAAAGAAACTGTCAGTGGAAGGTAGACTATTTTTTAGCTTAAGTGTGTCTCTGTTAATGTCTTATGTGTGTCCAATTAACTATTTTATTTTTATCTTTGAAGGTAATGAGTGCTTGCCTCTTGTATCTGGTGGTGAAATTCCTTCAACCTTTGATGACCCTGAGTCTGTTAAGCTTGGCTACCGTGACCTTATTGCGAAGATTCTGATTGGTGGCGGCCATTATCTAGTTGGGTTTGTTATAAGTTGTAGCAGTTTATTGCTTGATAGCTAGGGAGGAGGTCTTGCACATGTATGTTTTGTTGGGTGCTATAGTTTTTAGCTTAGTAATTTTCAGGGTAGATTAGAAGTAATAAGTAGCTGTAATACTGCAGTTTTGTTCTTCTCTATACCAGTTTTGTTATGCTCTTAAGTTATTTGGTGCATTTTAAATTTTGGGAGATTTGGGTAGAGGATGCTGTTTTAGTAGTTTAATGTATTTTGTTAGTTTGACATGTTTGTAAAACTTGTTATTTTTTTTCAATATAATTAAAATTTTCTTTTATTTTGTTCTTTTTTTTTACAGTACGATTATAGTTGACTTGGTGTGTAGAAAACATGCATATTTGCAAATTATTATTATTTTAAAACAATTTGCAATCTGTCAAATAAAAAAAATGCAAAAAAAAAAAGAAAAACCAAACCTATACCAACGGACACGTCTGTGGGTGAACCAATTTACAATAGTTTGTAACATCCGTGGGTATAGCTCTCAGATTTTCTCCAACGGCAAAAAATCTGTAGGTATAGGCTATTGTGACGGAAAATTGCCGTGGGTATAGCGAAATAAAGTGGACGGAACAAAACGTCCGTGGGTATAGGTTTTATGGCCTATACCCACGGTTTTTGGACCTTTACCCACGGAATTTGGCCGTTGCTATATGTCAAGTTTCTTGTAGTGTTCCTTGTCCTTGAGACACTATTCATTCGTCCTTCCTTGTTCAAAAAAGTCTTTGGAGAGAGGAAAGTGTGTGGGAGAATGTTGCCTTTAGAAGTTAATAAAGTCCAAGTCTACTCTTAGCTTACAAAGTGTTGTGCTGATCTTATTGGTCCATGAAAAATCTGTCTAAGATAAAATAGACAGCTTTTGAACTATGCCTTTGAATTAAATCCATTTGCACATGCTTGTTCCTTAATCTTGGCCAAAGAGGAAACTTATTCAATTCTTCACAAATATTCCTTGCCTTATTTGTTATGATAACTGTTGTGATCTTGTGAGTTATTACCAAGGAAAAAGTGATTCTTTGTCTTTGTACATTGTTCACTTAGAAAAATAAGTGCTTAGTCTTTGATGCTTGTTCTTGATTAATCATGAGCGTATATCCTGAGAACGTTCTGAGATCGTTCTTTCATTCTTGTTCATATTTAAAATAAATGGATGGTACTTGATGTAAATTGCTTAATCAATCCTGGCTTATTTAAAACACTCAAAAGCACTTGTTAGATAACAATGAGATCAAAATTACTTAAAATATAATTAAGATGTTTGTTATCTTTAAAACATCAATTTTGGGATTTTGCCTCAACAATCTCCCCCTTTTTGATGATGACAAACTTCTTCAATTATGTTTTGAAAGGAATTCTGATTTAATCAATCCAGTACATAGTTTTAGAGATAATGCAAGTGTTATAAATTTATCAAGCTCCCCCTCAATTCAAGCATTCAAAATTCAAGAAATTTAAAGAATTGAGAAAACATAGTTTGAACCATAACATAATATCATTAATCATCAATCTCTTAAAAGACAATCCAAACACAGTTTGTAGTACAAGATTAATGCAAAAAGGTTCAAAGCAACAGAAATTCAAATCCTAGTTTAGAAATTTAAAACATAGTATGAGAAGTTCCTATTAGCAAAAAGAACTTCCCAAAATATCTAATCCTCTAAACAAGGTAGATTCAAAACAAGCTTAATCAAACATATTTAAAACACTCAAAAGCACTTGTTAGATAACAATGAGATCAGAATTACTTAAAATATAATTAAGATGTTTGTTATCTTTAAAACATCAATTTTGGGATTTTGCCTCAACAATAATTAGTTCCGAAAATTAGGTATAGATTCCACTTAATTGAGGTTTATAAATACAAGCACATTCAAAGTATTTTTCTCTCAATGTATTTTTTTTTGTTTATAATTATATATTTATCTTCATATAGTTTATTTTGTTTCTATATAGATTTCACTTATTTTGTTCAATTTCAATGAGTTAATTTCTCTTCGTCTAACCATTCTGTATTTATGTTTTGCAAATTGTTTTCATGCATTTGAATTACTTTGATGTGTTCTTATAATAGTTTGCAGGTTAACAAAGTTATTGATGAAGATTATACAGTTAAAGATCTATATAGTTGTAACAACCCGTTTTTCAAAGTCAGAAAAGACATTATATTTTTATTTTTTTTATACACATCAGAGTTACGCATAAAAGATTTTAAATGAGCCGGCATTCAAATATACAAAAGAACTCATTACCATAAGGTGCTTCAACAAGCAAAGTGTATTCCTGAATAATTACAATCCAAGTCTAAGTATTCAAATACTTACAACAGCACAAGTTAGAATTCTATGCCTAACCCAAAAAGCACGGTGCACAACCCACACCGGCGCATAGTCTAACTAAGCCAACGCTCCAACATCTCAATGGGGCCTGGAACAGCCACCGTCGTCACCACGACCTAACCCATCATCTGGGTGGGATGAGCCCGCAAATGAAAGAAAGGGTCACCACAAAATATATAGTATGTATATATATAACCGGTGCGAAAGATTGTACACATAACAATAATTCCACGAACACAAGAGAAAGCTCTTAAACACCAAAGCAATTCCCACCAACGGGTTTATATATATAATGCACACCAAGCCTAATGCAGACTTCTACAATGCGTGGTACTAACCCTAGCTACCACAATGCATGAGTTCCGGAATCGTAGGTCCAACCCCTACTCAAACACCAACGAAATCACAAGGTTAAGGTGGATCCACTCCCGCAATCACACCCCATGGTCCACTCCCGCAACCATGTATCGACTCAACAAAATCACAAAGGATTAAGGTGGATCCACTCCCGCAATCACACCCCATGGTCCACTCCCGCAACCATGTATTGAACTCAACACAACCCTATAAGAATCAGGTGGGTCCACTCCCGCCACTACGCACTAACAATGCATGAGCATACGATTCCCCATGTATACTAATGCAACAAATACATACCTCCCTAGCATATGTAAACCATCCCAACAACATACATACATATCCAATCATATGTAACAAACCACAACAAACATACATACATTTCCAATCATATGTATCCACCCACATGTTCATACATACATCTCCAATCATATGTAAAACAACGCACGTATTATAAACACTTTCTAATCACGAGAATACATAACACATACATGCCAAACACACAGTAAATCCAAACATGTCGTAACCATTTAAAGACAGAAATAAAGTGAAGCCCTTACCTCGGCAAGCTTCCGTTAACCTTTCTCGCGAAATTCTACAATTCACGCTTCCTAAAATATAAGCAGCGTAATATCAATAAAATACTCTCACTGTATTCTATTGAAACGAAACCTATTCCCAAAGTTCTAGAGGTGTTTAAGGTACTTTCTAACACTCTCGGATAGTGATTCCTAGTTCTCCCCATAGTGATTAAAAATTCACGAAGTTAAATACACTATTTTTTTTGCTATAAGAAATATATAGTTTCGTTTCAAAACAAACTAAGAAACACTTTGATTCCTAATTCCAAGGCAATCAATTTTCACATACTAAAACCATTTGAAAACAAACCAAAAACTCTTTGAAAATTTTCACAAAACTAAAAGTTTACTTGCGCTACAAGTTACAAGTTTTTTTCTTTCAAATAAAATGGCCATAACTCGTTCATTCTTTATCCGATCGAGACGAGCCATACACCGAAATCTTCGTCTCGAAAAGACGGATCAAATAGTTAATTTTCTGTAACATCCCAAGATTTAATTAATAGAAGATTATTAATTAAGAGAGGATTTTTGGAACTTAGCTAAATGAGAAATTTAAATTTAAATTTCTCCACTCTTTCCCCTCTTTTGCGCCCCCTCCATTACTTCATGAACCCCTGTTATATTCCAACTTCTATATAAAAGGAACATGCAAGGCTAAGAGCAGAACATGTTGGATCAGCAACTACCTTCTTCTCTCCCCTTGCTCACGCCCTTGTCATCATCATCTTCAGCAGCAACTCCAACCACCAACTTCATGTTCAAGCTAAAAACACTCATCCTCATGCCATCTCTTCTTTTTACAAACAATAAACTTAGCATCTACAACTCATCTTCACAAACTTAAGTTCAGAATCAGCATGCAAAGGGGTTTTATTCATCCTCCAATTCAAGCATAATATGAATGGGTAAGAACCATACCTCACTCTTGTCTCTATTCCTCCAATTTCATGATTTTCCCCTTTTCCTTAATCTAAACCCCAAATTGTCAACTCCATTGGATTGTTGCTGCATGTGTGTCCAAGACCGCTATAATTGATGGGAAGGACGATTAGAAGTAAGTGATGGAAGTGGGCATTACAACTGCAAGCAGCAAGACAATTTCTCTGCCAAATCGCAGAGCTCGCCTAGCGAGCAACACCACTCGCCGCAGCGAGTATGACAGAGCAGCACCTGCTGCTGTTGCATGTCTTCCATGCTCCGTAGCCTCTGTCATTAACCATTGGTAAGTCATTCCTACTCTTTCATCTACCCTTCTCAGTGTTGGTAATGACTATTCCATTGCTTGACCTCATCTAGCTCACAAACATTCATTAATCCATTTCTTTCTATGTTTGCTCAAGAATACAAGTTTGGGGTTCAAGTGAGTTCTGGACCAGAAGGTTGGATGTTGTAGCAGGGCTAGTATTCAATGTGTTAAAGCTTATACCAGGTGGGTTCTTTAGGATAGTTAGCTAGTTACCCCAATTTAATGAATTTGCATGTTAATTTAGGAAATAATTAGGAAAGTTGTGTGAGGGGAATTAATCCCGGATTTCCCTCCATTCTGTTTATATATTATGTAAATTATGCTACTGCGCTGATAAAATGAGGATTGTAGGTGTAATTTTAGAAAAATATGATTTTTGGCAAAACAGGGCAAACTCTGCATGAACTCGCCACAGCGAGTAGCTGGCGAGCATTCATGGCGAGCTGGGCTCTGAGCTGATGAAACTCGCCATGGCGAGCTTCTGCTCGCCGCAGCGAGTCGATTTAGGTCAGGACCTATAATCTCGCCATGGCGAGCTGGTGACTCGCCGTAGCGAGCTTGTACAGAATTGGCCTACATTTTCCATTTTCTAAATAAAGATTTCTACACTCGTTTTATATCCTCACTATAATCAGATAGCTTGCAGTAATATAATTAATATAATGTCGAACAGAATGTTAACCACAGATAATCATTAGGGTATAACTTAGAAATAAAATAGGTTGCATGCTCCCCGGGTCTTGGGAAATATTGGTAGTAAGAACTAATTTAGTTTCAGTCAGTTATGAGCGATTTTGTGATATCGCGTTATGGACTCCCAATGGGACAATCCATTAGGATACGTTATTGTGAGCTGCATGCCGTGACCGAATCGGTTGACGGATATGGCAGGCCTCTGAGACATGCTCACCTCAGAGTGTCCTTGTGTTTAAAATGAATAAGAGTTAATTTCTGTGATACACATTTACTTTCAGTTCAGGATATGATTATATATATATGCTAGAATGATACGACTGATTTAGGTACCCCCGGTGTAGTCACCTCTAGGAGGGTAGTAGGACTCACTGAGGCTTAGTAGTCTCACCCCACTCCAAACCAATTTTTTTTAGGTAGACAGGTTAACTGGAGCAAGGACCAGGACGGAGCTGATGATTGGAGCTGAGCTTGGATCATTGCATTAGACGATTTAGTCTTCCCTTGTTTTTAGTTTATCTGTGCATCGAGGAATTTAATTCTAATGTCCGCTGTATTATTTAAGCTCATCAACTGTTGTAATGAATTATTTGTAATTCATGTGTTTCATCTCGTTAAATTTATTGTACTCAGATTCAATTATTTATGTCTTGACTAAATATTCTAGATATTTTAGTTGGGGCGTTATAATTGGTATCAGAGCAGGTCGATCCAGTATCGGACCTTGCCATGAGTCAGAACAACTCATTCCTAAGTAATGCAGACCCTTTGGATCTGGACTGTTTACGCTGAAACCATCGCGTGCTGAGCCTGATCAACTCAGTATTGTGAATGGTAGGCAGGGTATTATGGTTTAGAACTGAAGTGAATTCTGGAATTCCACCGTTAAATCCGTAGTGAAACTACAATCGAGGAGCAATCGTCGAAGGAAGTTCTTTTAAGTGGATATTGGAATGTGGCAAATGGTGCCACAGGAGTAAGTTGCGTAACACAAGACAGGAGTAGAGTTATAAATTGAAGGAATGTAAGTGTACCCTTAAAACTGAAGTGCGCAGTGCACAACAGTATTCCACTGGCACAGTGTGTCAGGTGAATTTCCTGAATCTAGAATTGCCTTATCCACCGAGAGCCTAAATCAGTCAAGTATATTGGCCAAGTAACACCAGTAATAGGAGTAAGCCAAACTTATCTCGGGACGTTTAGTTATCCAGTGCGAACGAGGAACTCCCCTTTATTAGGAAGACTTAGATAAACCTCACATGTATTCCATTAATTTTTGTGAAGCCGAGAAGTTCACCCTGTTAGGAGACAACTTAGTAATACCTCAGCCAAGTAACACTAATCCCTGAGGACAACCAGTTAAGCTTACCCCAAGATTATTAAGCCTTAAGTGTTCTCATTGGAATGAGTACCCTCTCTCAATTAGTAACCAGTAATTATTCCGAACGATTAGAGACTTGGCCTTCATTAGTATAGCGACTAGGATTCTTGGAATTGGACACAATCAGGAATTAGGATGAGTATACCATTCCTATTAGAAGCCATTGACTAAATTGAAAACATTAGAAACTCAACCGTAACTAGTTCAACGATTAGAATCCTCATAGTCTGCACCATACACGAGAAAAACACATTGAGTTCAAACCACCCACAGGTATGGAGATACCAACCAAACTTCCTAGATTAGATAAACCGAATTAGAGCACAAACACATTATTACTCTTGCAAGCCACCTGTTAGAACTACTCTGGTATGTCCTTAATTAAGTTACTACGACCCATCAACTCGTGAGCACACTTTTACCTCCCCACTAAGTGTCAAGTTACTATCAGTACGACAAGTAGAAATCATTTTCCAACTACACCAGTCTCTAACAGTAGACCCAGCAAACTTTAGAGATCCATGTATACAACTAGAATAACGGTTAGGTTCCAACACTAGAATTCTTTAGTCAAATCCCTAGGACATTACCACCGGATAGCTTAGCAACCAAATCAGTAATAGCACATTGTCACATAAGTATACCCTCGACTCACATCGAGATTGAATTCTTCCCTAGCAATACCGACATCTAAATAGGACTGTTAAAGACCGTTAGGTTAAGTATCCATAAACTAGTAACCCAACAATTCTGACCTGTTGATTACCCCGGTAAGAATAAGAGAAATCTTAGCACTTATACCTAGATAATTTCTTATCACAAAACCGACCGAGTAAACCCTTAGGATAACCACATTAGGTGTTTTCAGTTTTCCTGTTAAGTTATTATTAACAGGAATCTAGCTGTGAAAGTTAAATATTCTTGAGAAGGTCAAGAATATTCTCAGTTTCATTTCCTACTCGCTTGGTTGATCTTTCAATCAACATACTTCGAACCACTCCGGTAGAACTCTTCTAGCTCAGAATCAGCAAATCAGTTAAACTTCGTGCACTCACAACCACTAATCTGTTTTTCCATAAAATTAGTTATCTATCTCTCGTAGTCTTATCAGCTGAATTCAGAACTAGTTTGGACCAGTGTGTTAACCTTAAGTGTCTCTGCCCGAACAATCCAACTTTCCAAAATTCAATTCCTATAATCTCGTGAGATCAAGTATAGAAGCCTGAACGCCTGAACCTGAGCTTTCCCATTTCCTAGTATAATTGCCAGTAATTAGTTAGTATAAGTGTAAGAATTAAACATGCGTTTGGAGTATTATGTCAATCTCTCTTAGAAACCCTTTTCTATCCTTAGTGATCTGTTGAGATAATTCAGTCAACCGCTTTAAGCCAAGTTATTCAAATTAGCCTTAGTGTTACCAAATCGGACCTCATGTTTCAGCCTAACCAAGTTCCGTACCTTAGTTACCAGTGAAGGGCTTCAAACAAGATTGATCTGTAACCCTGAGAAATGATCTGAACCTAAGTGCGTCAGCGTGTTAAAGGTGCAACTTGATCAACGTGTCGTGTCGGGATAGATAGAGATTGTAGGTGGGATTTTATCGGATAATTATAAGTTCGTCTGCGGATGAGTTCCACTCGTTGGCAGAGGAACCAGTAGTGTCTAGACAATTTTCCACTCGTTTTATATCTCGACCGATTCTGTAGTATTTACACAACACATGATACAGAAATACATCTAA
This sequence comes from Trifolium repens, assembly GCA_030408175.1. NCBI lineage: Eukaryota > Viridiplantae > Streptophyta > Magnoliopsida > Fabales > Fabaceae > Trifolium > Trifolium repens. The sequence continues at coordinate 47,454,625 of CP125836.1, read as the reverse complement.
CATGTCAAGCATGAACATGTTTGAGGAATTTGGATTTGTCAATGTCAATACCAGGCCAGATACCGACCCTCTAAACCAGTTGGAACTGGAACTAACTCCTTTGGGAATGAAAGAAGTTTAATGGTAGTAAGAAGTTGAATCAGAGTGCGCAGCACTGAAACTCTTGAGAATGTGAGAATAACCCTTAAGAGAGGAAAGTTTTATTCCAAGGGATTGAAAGTTATTAACTGGAAAATAGACAGAGCGTGGAACTGTTTGCAGACATAAACAACCTACCCTAATGTAGAATGGAGAAGTTTAAATTTCGAGGACGAAATTCTTTAAGGAGGGTAGATTGTAACATCCCAAGATTTAATTAATAGAAGATTATTAATTAAGAGAGGATTTTTGGAACTTAGCTAAATGAGAAATTTAAATTTAAATTTCTCCACTCTTTCCCCTCTTTTGCGCCCCCTCCATTACTTCATGAACCCCTGTTATATTCCAACTTCTATATAAAAGGAACATGCAAGGCTAAGAGCAGAACATGTTGGATCAGCAACTACCTTCTTCTCTCCCCTTGCTCACGCCCTTGTCATCATCATCTTCAGCAGCAACTCCAACCACCAACTTCATGTTCAAGCTAAAAACACTCATCCTCATGCCATCTCTTCTTTTTACAAACAATAAACTTAGCATCTACAACTCATCTTCACAAACTTAAGTTCAGAATCAGCATGCAAAGGGGTTTTATTCATCCTCCAATTCAAGCATAATATGAATGGGTAAGAACCATACCTCACTCTTGTCTCTATTCCTCCAATTTCATGATTTTCCCCTTTTCCTTAATCTAAACCCCAAATTGTCAACTCCATTGGATTGTTGCTGCATGTGTGTCCAAGACCGCTATAATTGATGGGAAGGACGATTAGAAGTAAGTGATGGAAGTGGGCATTACAACTGCAAGCAGCAAGACAATTTCTCTGCCAAATCGCAGAGCTCGCCTAGCGAGCAACACCACTCGCCGCAGCGAGTATGACAGAGCAGCACCTGCTGCTGTTGCATGTCTTCCATGCTCCGTAGCCTCTGTCATTAACCATTGGTAAGTCATTCCTACTCTTTCATCTACCCTTCTCAGTGTTGGTAATGACTATTCCATTGCTTGACCTCATCTAGCTCACAAACATTCATTAATCCATTTCTTTCTATGTTTGCTCAAGAATACAAGTTTGGGGTTCAAGTGAGTTCTGGACCAGAAGGTTGGATGCTGTAGCAGGGCTAGTATTCAATGTGTTAAAGCTTATACCAGGTGGGTTCTTTAGGATAGTTAGCTAGTTACCCCAATTTAATGAATTTGCATGTTAATTTAGGAAATAATTAGGAAAGTTGTGTGAGGGGAATTAATCCCGGATTTCCCTCCATTCTGTTTATATATTATGTAAATTATGCTACTGCGCTGATAAAATGAGGATTGTAGGTGTAATTTTAGAAAAATATGATTTTTGGCAAAACAGGGCAAACTCTGCATGAACTCGCCACAGCGAGTAGCTGGCGAGCATTCATGGCGAGCTGGGCTCTGAGCTGATGAAACTCGCCATGGCGAGCTTCTGCTCGCCGCAGCGAGTCGATTTAGGTCAGGACCTATAATCTCGCCATGGCGAGCTGGTGACTCGCCGTAGCGAGCTTGTACAGAATTGGCCTACATTTTCCATTTTCTAAATAAAGATTTCTACACTCGTTTTATATCCTCACTATAATCAGATAGCTTGCAGTAATATAATTAATATAATGTCGAACAGAATGTTAACCACAGATAATCATTAGGGTATAACTTAGAAATAAAATAGGTTGCATGCTCCCCGGGTCTTGGGAAATATTGGTAGTAAGAACTAATTTAGTTTCAGTCAGTTATGAGCGATTTTGTGATATCGCGTTATGGACTCCCAATGGGACAATCCATTAGGATACGTTATTGTGAGCTGCATGCCGTGACCGAATCGGTTGACGGATATGGCAGGCCTCTGAGACATGCTCACCTCAGAGTGTCCTTGTGTTTAAAATGAATAAGAGTTAATTTCTGTGATACACATTTACTTTCAGTTCAGGATATGATTATATATATATGCTAGAATGATACGACTGATTTAGGTACCCCCGGTGTAGTCACCTCTAGGAGGGTAGTAGGACTCACTGAGGCTTAGTAGTCTCACCCCACTCCAAACCAATTTTTTTTAGGTAGACAGGTTAACTGGAGCAAGGACCAGGACGGAGCTGATGATTGGAGCTGAGCTTGGATCATTGCATTAGACGATTTAGTCTTCCCTTGTTTTTAGTTTATCTGTGCATCGAGGAATTTAATTCTAATGTCCGCTGTATTATTTAAGCTCATCAACTGTTGTAATGAATTATTTGTAATTCATGTGTTTCATCTCGTTAAATTTATTGTACTCAGATTCAATTATTTATGTCTTGACTAAATATTCTAGATATTTTAGTTGGGGCGTTATATTTTCCAGGTCACAAAAACAATTTTAAAAGGACCTAAATACCCTTTTCAATTTCGGCCAGAATTGAGATCACACCTAAAACATTGTTTTCAAAAATCAAACATAGTTTAAAATACTTAAACCATTATTAATTTCTCAAAAGTGATCAAGCTCTTACACCAAAACCATTTCAAATCAAAGCATAACACTTTTCAAAACTTTACCAATTAACTTGTTTACTTAGAACACAAGTTACTAGTTTTCTTTCAAAACAAAACCACATTAATTCTTCATTTTAAAACCATGATCATGCCTTCCCAATTATGGCTTAAAATTTAGAAATCTCATGGACATATACATAATATGCCACGGCCAAATTCTAAAAACAAGGCTAGTTCCCATTTTTTTTTTAATTTCAAAAGCATAGGATTAATCCTATAGTTACCAAAATCACTTAATTGAATGAACAAAACATTTTCAAAACACAATCCACAATCAAAATAGTTTTCACAAAATTCTCAAGAACACTAAAATATTTTCATCAACTTTATCCAAAACAAAACCTAAAATCAAACATCCATTTTGCCCAAAGGCTCAAGGACAACATCATTTTCACAAAAATATAAATTCTAACTCATGTTCTTGATCAATAAATTTTCTTTCCAAAACCCTAACTATCTTTCTCATGAGATTCTCACCAACTCATGAAAAATTGAAATAACAAAGCCTAGCATGCTTACTAAACCCTCATGAACAACTTTCATGAAACAAGAATAATTATGAACCATTCCTAAAATATTCCATCTCATGAACATCAACTAAAAATCCAACAAACTCCATGAGTTTGACCAACTAAGAGGAAAGGAGAAGTCTAGTTACCTTAGAGAAGATACTATTTGCAATTCCTATGGTTCCAACAAGCTTGAAATGGATCAATTTGGTGAAGAAATGAGATTTTTCTCAATGGTGAAAGAGAGAAAGAAAGCTCACGGCAATGAGAAGAGAATGAGAGAGTTGTGTGATATTTTTCTAAGTCAACAAAAGCCTAACCTCCTTACTATTAACTTGTCTTGTTGCCTAATGGCATTTGGATCAAATAGTAAAAAGGTTGTAAGACTTAATCCTAGCCATTGGATCAATTCTAAGCTTATCCTTCCAAGATATTTTCTAAGCTTCCTCACATCTCAGCTCTCGCGTTTGCTCGTAAACGAGTCGCACCTCGCTAACGGACGGAAATCATAAAAATATAAAATCTATCAAATAAACGTCCGTCGTAAACCGTTTCCAAATATTATCGCTAAATCTTTTTCCCCGACTGTAATTTTCTTCCTCACTCTTGAAAATTATTCTGAAAACATATTCAAACTCGCGCCGATATAAAAAACTCCCATCTAAATTTCTACGGAATTCAGACATCGTAAAAATTTCCAACAGCGGGTAAAATCTTACTCGTTTTTCCAAAGACGAGAATAACCCAAAACTCGGATTTCTGGCTTCACAGAAATCTCCTCATATTTAAAAGAGGATCACGACCCGAAAGTCTGTGCCTTTCCAGCGCACGAGCACAAAACAGGCTCCATTTCAGCAAAAATTCTATTAACGCGACAATACTCACGAAACCGCTTCACCAAAAACCCTAAAACTTAGCCGACACTAAAGTTCCTTAGAAAAACCTGTACAGTGGAAATCTTGGGTCTTACAATAGTTAACAAAGATATTTTTATGTAACTATTTATAGAGACAAACACGGTCAAAGTATCTTTCTCTCACTATGTTTTGTTGTTTATAAATTATATATTTGTCTTCATATATTTTGATTATATATGTCCCTATATTTTATCGGTTTTCAGTATATTAATTTTGATTTGAATTTATTCAATTTCAATGAGTTAATTTATCTTCATCTAATCATTATGTGATTATGTTTTACAAATTGTTTTCATACATTTGAATTACTTTGATGTGTTATTATATTACTTTGCAGGTTCACGAAGTTGTTGATGAAGGTTATAGAATTATTAAAGATCTATGTAACTAACAATTTTTTTTATGTAACTGTTTTATGTTATTGAATGAAATATATAATCTATTTTGAATATATTTGAATAATAGGTATTATTTGTTGTGGACTAGATGAATAGTAATCATGAATGGTTTATCTACTTACAATATATTAAAAGAAACTACTATTAAAAATCCAAATTTGTCCTTATCACTTTTAATGGTGTTCCAAGTTTTGCACCCTTAAATGTAATTTTAACTTTAAACTAATAAAATAAATAATATTAATATAGGAAAGAAAGATAAGCATAAAAGAAATCTTCCCATAAAAATAGCATAAAAAACCACATCTCTAACCAAAACAAAAATACAAAACAAAAATAGGAAATAAAAAAGAAGATAAACATAAAAGAAATCTTTCCATCAAAATAGAAACGAAAATCACCTCTAAAAAACGATATTAATTCAATCTATTTTAACTTCAAAAATAGGAACAAAAAAAGAAATTAATTAAAAGAAATTTACGCATAAAAATAGGAACAAAAATAACGATAAAAAATACGCTCCAAAAATAGTAACTTTTTTTTTTTAATGAAGAAATAGTAACTCAATCAAATATATAAAAACTTATATATAAAGAATTAAAATAGAAGAACCTGATAAAAGAAGATACTTATTTATGAGATTATGCGAAATAACTTATGCAAATAAATAATTGAATAAATACTTATTAGTGAAAACTTATTTATGATACTTATTTATGTATTATTGTAAGTTTTTTAAGGTAGTTTATGAAAACAAATTATAAAGATATAATTTTTGTTAGTGAAAACTTATAAATTAATATGCATAAAAAAAAAATTATGAATTAACATAAAAGTTTATTTATAAATTATAACCATAAACTATTTTCATAAGCTTTAAAGTAAGTCAAATTCAAACGGGCCAAATATATTAAAAAATTTAATCATACACGGGAGAATTGCTTTAATAAAAAAAGAATTGAATAATAAATATTTGTTATTATTAATTACAATATATTACACAAAAATTATACACGGACAATTGCTTTAATAAAAAAATTTAATCATTCACAGGTCAATTGCTTTAATAAAAAAAAGAATTGAATAATAAATATTTTTTATTATTAATTATAATTTATTACACAAAAATCATACACGGAACAATTGCTTTAATAAAAAAAATTAATCATACACGAGACAATTGCTTTAATAAAAATTGAATAATAAATTAAAGTTTTTAAGCAATTGAATAGTAAATTTGTTATTATTAACTACTATAATTTATTACACAAAAATCATACACGGGACAATTGCTTTAATAAAAAAATTTACTTAATTTAATAAGTTTTACAATAAATAGCAGAATGATGTCACTTATATTTTAACAGTACTTTATAATAAAAGTTAATAGACCCGGGCGAATGCACGGGTCTCAAAACTAGTTATAATTAAAAATAGATCATATAATTCTAAAAATTGTGAGCGTTGTTGTTGTTCAATTGTGCTTGAACCTTTTTCTTATTCATGATTGTGCCCACCTAAAAATAATAATTAAAGTTGGCTTAAAAATAGTTGCAAGTAGTTAGTAACAATATATCTAATTTTATATAATGTGAAAGTCTTTTTTTTTTCCTTCGTGAATTCATTCAAATGAGTAAAAATATATGCAATTTGTTGTGGCATACACGAATAGTCATCAATATTTTTTTTTTTCCTCAAAACAAGCGTTCAACCACGATCAACAACATGTGGAAAAAAATAATATTGACGTTTCTTTTACTGAATGTTACGCCTAAATAACAAAAAAAAATAGAGATCAATTTAAAAATATTTAATATGTATTGTGAATTCAACAAATTATCATGCATGTTTTATTTTAATTCAAAAAAACCATATGCCACACACAAATGATAAGCATGAGAAAGCCAAAAAAAATATTCTATAAGAATGATAATTATGCATCATATTAATTAATGATTTTATTAATTTTTAAAAAAATTATTAACAAAAAAACTATATGCCACACACAAATGATAAGCCAAAAAAATATCAAATTTTGAAACTTATCATGCTTGAAACTTCCTATTATTATTCCCCAATTAATGCAAAAATTATTTGGAATGTAAATCTAAAAGGTCAAGAAGATTCTACACTATATGCTTACTACTATAAATAATTACACATTATGACATTTCCATTGTAGAATTGAATTGAATGATTAAACCCGTGCATGCACGGGTAAAAAAGTCTAGTTATAATAAAACGAGAGTAACTAGAGGCACTGTAACATCCCAGAGTTTTATTTAATTAAAGAGAAATTAAACGAAATGCTTAAGGGAGTTACTTTCAAATTACCAAACCAGTTATACAATTGTACTAGTTTACTACCATGGTTTATAAGGAAACAAGAACAATTTTCCCTAAACTCATGTCTCTCTCTCACGCCCCCCCCACCCCTTACTTCAAACACCCCCATTAGTTTGACTTTCTCTATATAAGAACACATGCAAGGACAAATTAAAAAGGGAATAGAAAATCAGAATGAGAACTCCCCCACCTCTTGCTCTCCACCGTACATCCTCACCCACAAAGGCTACCACATCAATTCTTGTCCTAATTGACATGCAAAACCAAATTCGAATTCCCCAATAAGCTATGGAACCAAGTAAGCTTTATTCTTTCTAACCATTTTCCCTCCTTGGCCGAAAAACCCTTCTTTGCAACTACTCTTACTACTTCAGATTATTCATCATCTACAAGAGGACTTGGATGTATGATAATCATCCCCTTTCTGCAAGTTGCTATCATTTTGGACTGAGCTTTGTTACTCAAGAAAGTAAGGTAAGAAATCCACCCTTATTGAACTCATAAATCCCTCTTTTAACCCCAATCTCGAGCTCTCTCTCCCTATCCAATGAACTGACTCTGTCTTGCTCATGTGTGTGGCCATGAACTTCTGGTGTTTGAGTGTTGTGGGTATGTGGAATTTTGGATGAACGACAGAACTTCCCCCTTTCATTCTGTCACGCTCGCCTGGCGAGCAGAATCACTCGCCCCAGCGAGTATTGCAGTGATGGCTGCATGTGCGTTTTCTGATCATGCTAGCTTCCTAGAAACCTGAGGTGAGATACTCTGAACTCAACATTAAATTCTAATCATCCTAACTTATGTCAAGCACTTACCAACATGATTTCCTTTCTTTTCCATTCCTTTGTCCATGAACACAAATGGGGTTCTAGTGAGTTCTGATGCTGAGGACTTGATGGCTGTAGCTGAGCTTATATTCAAGTTAAAGCTTCATTTTATCAGGTGGGTTCTTAGGATAGTGTAGATAGTTTCCCCAATTTATGAATTTTTGCATGTTAACATAGGATTAGGAATAAATGTTGTGTGAGGAGAATTAAATCCCAAATTCACCTCCATTCTGTTTTGTAATATATAATTTATCTTGCTGCACTGGTTAAATGAGGATTGTAGGTGTTTTTATTGAAAAACTATGATTTTTGCAAAACAGGGTATTTTCTGCATGAACTCGCCACAGCGAGTAGCTGGCGAGCATTCATGGCGAGCTGGGCTCTGGGCTGATGAAACTCGCCATGGCGAGCTTCTGCTCGCCACAGCGAGTTGATTTAGGTCAGGACCTATAATCTCGCCATAGCGAGCTGATGACTCGCCGTAGCGAGTTTGTACAGAACTGACCTACATTTTCTATTTTTCTAAATAAAGATTTCCACACTCGTTTTATATCCTCGTTAGAATCAGATAACTTGCAGTAAAATAATTAATATAATGTTGAACAGAATGTTAATCACAAATAATGATTAGGGTATAACTTAGTTATTCATTAGGCTTGTATGCTCCCCGGGTTTTGGGAAATAATGGTAGTAAGAACTAATCTTAGCTTCAGTCAATTATGAGCGATTTTGTAATATCGCGCTATGGACTCCCAATGGGACAATCCATTAGGATATGATATATGTGAGCTTCATGCCGTGACCGAATCGGTTGACGGATATGGCAGGCCTCTGAGACCTGCTCACCTCAGAGTGTCCTCGTGTTTAAAATGAATAAGAGTTTATTTATCTGTGATACACCTTTATATTATGCTATTATGTTATGTTAGTTAAGTTAGTAGGTTACGACTGATTTAGGATTCCCCGGTGTAGTCACCTCTAGGAGGGTAGTAGGACTCACTGAGGCTTAGTAGTCTCACCCCACTCCAAACAATTTTTTTGGTAAACAGGATATTCGGAGCAAGGACCAGGTAGGAGGCTGACAGTTGGAGCTGAGCTTGGATTGTCCGCCTTGAAGATTTTATTTTCTTCGACTTGCTTTTAGTTTATTATCTTGTTTACTCAGAATACTAGCATTTATCGCTGTATTTTAATTGTTATCTCTTGTATTTTAAGCAATTTGTATCATGCTAATTTATTCAGTAAATTTGAATTGTACTCAGATCTATATTATGTATGTCTTGACTAAATATTCTAGATATTTTAGTTGGGGCGTTATAATTGGTATCAGAGCAGGTCGATTCAGTATCGGACCTTGCCATGAGTCATTCCAATCCTTCCCTATGTAATACAGACCCTTTGGATCTGGACTGTTTACGCTGAAACCGTCGCGTGCTGAGTCTGATCAACTCAGTACTGTGTATGGTAGGCAGGGTATTATGGTTTAGAACTGAAGAGAACTCTGGAATTCCAGCGGTAAATCCGTAGTGAAGCTGCAATCGAGGAGCAATCGTTGAAGGAAATCCTTACAAGAGAAATATTGGAACATGGCAAATGGTGCCACAGGAGTAAGTGGTGTATGCAACAAGGAATGCAAGTGTATCCATATACTGAATTGTGTAGTACACAACAGTATTCAACTGTCAATGTGTGTCAGGCAAACTCCCAGAAACCTTTAAGTAACCTTATCCTAGTGAGAGCCTAAATTCAGCCAAGTTCGTGGATCAAAATCAACACCCAAGAACGGTAGGCAGTAAACCAAAACTCATCTTAAATTCAAGTTAGCTTAGGATCAGGAGTTATGGTATTGTGTAAAGTAGAAGATTGGACGAACCACATAATCCTTCTCTTCCACTCTGCTTCACTCGCTTAGCGAGTAAAAACACGCTGCAGCGAGCTTAGCAGGCTGCTGCTGTAGCTTGTTGTAGCCTGGTTCTTTGTTCAATCATTTTGCCATGGTGAACAGTCTCAAGCCCTCTTTATTTATCTTATCATTCTACTTTTTGAGTTTTAGTATAAGCCGTTCCAAGTTACCTTGTGAGCATAAGAGTTGTAAGGAGTCACGTTGGAGATGATGTTAGGATCTGGAGACATAAGAAAAGTGGACCGAGTGTACCCTCTCTCTCTCAGAAACCAATAAGTATAGTAAAACTGTTAGGAGCTCAACCATGACTGATGTAACAGTTAGAATCCTTGTAATCCGTATCCGTACCCGAGAAAGCATAACTAAGTTCAATCACGCATAGGAATCTGAGTTAGCAACCCAGCATAGTGAACCTGATAGGTATCACCGTAATAAAAGATCAAATTGAACCATCCGTATTTGAGGAACCCAATTAGGACCAGAACACGTTCCAACATCTCTTCAAGTCACCTTATTAGGTTATTAATTAGAATACCCTTAACTAAGTTACTCTTACCTTTCAACTACACCAGTCTTTAGTAGTAGACCCAGCAACTTTAGAGACCCAAACCTAAACTAGATTAACAACTAGACAACATCACTGGAATCTTTCCGTCCAAAAATTCCTGGGACATTACCATTGAATAGTTTAGCAAACCAAACCAGTAATAGGACCCTGTCACCTGAGTATAACCTTGACTGACGTCAAAGCTGAGTTTTTCCTTAGCAATACCGTCACCTAAATAGGTTGTTAATGACTGTTACAATTAAGTATCCATAGACTAGTAACCCGGCACTTCAGACCAGTTGATGGCCCCGGTAGGAATAGAAAAATCTTAGCACTTATACCTTAAATAATTCCTTGTCGCAGAACCTATTAAGTAAACACTTAAGATAACCACCTTTAGATGTCATCAATAGGACCAGTCTATCACTCCATACCAGAAGTTACACCGAACCATCATAGGCTAGATTTTGATTAGTAATAGCAATTGAGAGTTACCTTTAGCACAATCCGACACTAAAGCCAATCTGTAGTTGCCTGGCCATTAGATAGTTAGAGACCGGTTTAACTTTAACTAAACGAAACTCACGCATATGACCACCCAGCTAAGGAGTGAGCAAGATTAGTAACCGTGCCTCGAGAGTTGCCTATCAATTATCTCTAGGTTAGTAATTCAATATTACAGACCAGTTAGTTAGCCGGTTGAAGTTTAGACTTGGCCAACCATATTCTACCACTAGCGCAGTACCGAGTAGTATGAAGCACGACTTGATAAATCCAAATCAACATTAGTTCGACCAGTCACCAAGCAAGTCTCTATATTAGAACCTTTGATACAGGAGATCGGTAAGATTAGTTAATCATCCAATTAGAATAACATTTAGGATGTTAATACTAGATATAGGTGATGCAAAGCCACTTTTCCCGTGCGAAACCAATATTAGTAGCCGGCCATAGCAGACATCAAACACCTAGATAAATCCTTGGGTCTATACACAGGAACAAATAGCTAGATTTAACTTTAGCATCAGCCAGCACCGACTTTCCCTCATAACTAAACCTCCCAATTTAGAGCCTATGTGAATCAGTTGGACCTACCGGTGAGAAGTTGTCAGCAAGAAACATTGAGTGGGAACGTAGTTACCCTAACATGAGAGACTGACAGAGGAATTAGATGTGCAGAATATAAGTATAAACCAGTAGAATACGAATCTTCAATTGTCCATGTATCTGGGGATCCTAACTCAGCAAGTTATCGAACCAAACAATGCTCAATTCAATATTCGCAAGTCTTGGAACACCATGGACGAGTGTATTCTCTAACCCGCCTAATCATGCTCCAGTTGGACAAATTCTTCTCGTGCCTTAATGACTTGACAACCACGCGCAGTGCCTAAATTCAGTTAGGATGCAACTTTCTAAATTCCCTCGAAGCTAGTTGGTTAAACTAATAGTGATCAACGTCACTCTTAGGTACTCAAATTATCTGTTCTCAGTTTCCTTCCTGTTGTGTTATCAGTAGCTCCATCCACTTACAGAAGTTAATTATTCTTGAGAAAGTCAAGAACACTTTCAGTTTCGTTTCTTACCCGCTCTTTCAATCTGTCAATCAACATACTTTAAACCACCCCGGTAAAACTTGTCCAGCTCAGTATCCGCAAATCAGTTAAACTTCGTGCACTCAAGACTAGTAACATGTTCTTCAATAAAGTTAGTTACCTATCTTTCGTAGCCTTATCAGTCGAACTCAGAATTAAGTTTGGACCAGCCCCTAAATCAGTGGAATTAAGTTATACCAGTGAAAGCAGTGTCAAGGAATCAAACCTGCTAACTCCGTGCTCCTAAACATGTAAGATCAGTGTGTTAACCTTGAGTGTCCCTGCCGAACATTCCAAATTCTATGATTCAATTCCTATAATCTCGTGAGATCAAGCACTGAAGCCTGAGTGCCTGAAACAGGGCTTTCCAATTCCAAGTCAAATTGCCAGTAATTAGTTGGTATAAGTGTAAGAGTTAATCAATCGTTTGGAGCATTACACCAATCTCATTTGGAAACCCTTTTCTATCCTTAGTGATCTGTTAAGATAATTCAGCCAAACCATTCAATTCAGCCTTAGCGTTACAAATTCAGGCCTTAAACTTTCAGCCAGCCAAGTTTCATACCTTAGTTACCAGCAAAGGGTTTCAAACAAGTTTGACCTGTAACCCTGAGAAATGATCTGAACCTAAGTGCGCCAGCGTGTTAAATGTATAACGCGATCACCGTGTCGTGTCGGGATGGATAGAGATTGTAGGTGGGATCTTATCGGATAACTATAAGTTCGTCTACGGAGGAGTCCAACTCATTGGTAGAAGGGCCAATAGTGTCTAGACAATTTTCCACTCGTTTTATATTTCGATCGATTCCGGAGTAATTGTACAACACGTGATACAGAAGTACATATAACACGTCAAGCATGGTGGTGTTCAGAAAGGAGAACGACAAATGACTGAGAGAGTGTGGTTATGGCAATATCAGTACCAGGCCAGATACCGACCCTCTAAACCAGTTGGAGCTGGAACTAATTCCAGTGGGAATGGAAGAAGTGTAAGGGTCGTAAGAAGTTGAATCAGAGTGCGCAACACTGTAACCTTGAGAATGTGAGGATAACCTTTAGCCAGTAACCTTAAGAGAGGAAAGTCTTATTCCAAGGGATGGGATGCGTTAAACTGAAGAATAGACGAAGTGTAGTTTCGGATGCAGACCTAAACAACCTACCATATTGTAAAACGAAAGAGTTTTGAATTTCGAGGACGAAATTCTTTAAGGGGGGTAGATTGTAACATCCCAAAGTTTTATTTAATTAAAGAGAAATTAAACGAAATGCTTAAGGGAGTTACTTTCAAATTACCAAACCAGTTATACAATTGTACTAGTTTACTACCATGGTTTATAAGGAAACAAGAACAATTTTCCCTAAACTCATGTCTCTCTCTCACGCCCCCCCCACCCCTTACTTCAAACACCCCCATTAGTTTGACTTTCTCTATATAAGAACACATGCAAGGACAAATTAAAAAGGGAATAGAAAATCAGAATGAGAACTCCCCCACCTCTTGCTCTCCACCGTACATCCTCACCCACAAAGGCTACCACATCAATTCTTGTCCTAATTGACATGCAAAACCAAATTCGAATTCCCCAATAAGCTATGGAACCAAGTAAGCTTTATTCTTTCTAACCATTTTCCCTCCTTGGCCGAAAAACCCTTCTTTGCAACTACTCTTACTACTTCAGATTATTCATCATCTACAAGAGGACTTGGATGTATGATAATCATCCCCTTTCTGCAAGTTGCTATCATTTTGGACTGAGCTTTGTTACTCAAGAAAGTAAGGTAAGAAATCCACCCTTATTGAACTCATAAATCCCTCTTTTAACCCCAATCTCGAGCTCTCTCTCCCTATCCAATGAACTGACTCTGTCTTGCTCATGTGTGTGGCCATGAACTTCTGGTGTTTGAGTGTTGTGGGTATGTGGAATTTTGGATGAACGACAGAACTTCCCCCTTTCATTCTGTCACGCTCGCCTGGCGAGCAGAATCACTCGCCCCAGCGAGTATTGCAGTGATGGCTGCATGTGCGTTTTCTGATCATGCTAGCTTCCTAGAAACCTGAGGTGAGATACTCTGAACTCAACATTAAATTCTAATCATCCTAACTTATGTCAAGCACTTACCAACATGATTTCCTTTCTTTTCCATTCCTTTGTCCATGAACACAAATGGGGTTCTAGTGAGTTCTGATGCTGAGGACTTGATGGTTGTAGCTGAGCTTATATTCAAGTTAAAGCTTCATTTTATCAGGTGGGTTCTTAGGATAGTGTAGATAGTTTCCCCAATTTATGAATTTTTGCATGTTAACATAGGATTAGGAATAAATGTTGTGTGAGGAGAATTAAATCCCAAATTCACCTCCATTCTGTTTTGTAATATATAATTTATCTTGCTGCACTGGTTAAATGAGGATTGTAGGTGTTTTTATTGAAAAACTATGATTTTTGCAAAACAGGGTATTTTCTGCATGAACTCGCCACAGCGAGTAGCTGGCGAGCATTCATGGCGAGCTGGGCTCTGGGCTGATGAAACTCGCCATGGCGAGCTTCTGCTCGCCACAGCGAGTTGATTTAGGTCAGGACCTATAATCTCGCCATAGCGAGCTGATGACTCGCCGTAGCGAGTTTGTACAGAACTGACCTACATTTTCTATTTTTCTAAATAAAGATTTCCACACTCGTTTTATATCCTCGTTAGAATCAGATAACTTGCAGTAAAATAATTAATATAATGTTGAACAGAATGTTAATCACAAATAATGATTAGGGTATAACTTAGTTATTCATTAGGCTTGTATGCTCCCCGGGTTTTGGGAAATAATGGTAGTAAGAACTAATCTTAGCTTCAGTCAATTATGAGCGATTTTGTAATATCGCGCTATGGACTCCCAATGGGACAATCCATTAGGATATGATATATGTGAGCTTCATGCCGTGACCGAATCGGTTGACGGATATGGCAGGCCTCTGAGACCTGCTCACCTCAGAGTGTCCTCGTGTTTAAAATGAATAAGAGTTTATTTATCTGTGATACACCTTTATATTATGCTATTATGTTATGTTAGTTAAGTTAGTAGGTTACGACTGATTTAGGATTCCCCGGTGTAGTCACCTCTAGGAGGGTAGTAGGACTCACTGAGGCTTAGTAGTCTCACCCCACTCCAAACAATTTTTTAGGTAAACAGGATATTCGGAGCAAGGACCAGGTAGGAGGCTGACAGTTGGAGCTGAGCTTGGATTGTCCGCCTTGAAGATTTTATTTTCTTCGACTTGCTTTTAGTTTATTATCTTGTTTACTCAGAATACTAGCATTTATCGCTGTATTTTAATTGTTATCTCTTGTATTTTAAGCAATTTGTATCATGCTAATTTATTCAGTAAATTTGAATTGTACTCAGATCTATATTATGTATGTCTTGACTAAATATTCTAGATATTTTAGTTGGGGCGTTATAGGCACCCTAAACCCTAACCCTAATATGAATGGTCAATATTTTGACACGTGGAAAAAATATTATATTAACGGCTACGATAAAATCTTGAATACTATGCTGCCACATCAATTAATGAATGTGACACGTCATGTGTTTAAAAACACAATACATGATGTGTCAATATATGATTGGATGTGTGAATAAAATAATTTTACACCAATCCCTAATTTTGTTACCTACTAATCCCAAATTATATGATTTCATTTGATGATTGGATAGACTATAACGCCCCAACTAAAATATCTAGAATATTTAGTCCAGACATAAATAATTGAATCTGAGTACAATAAATTTAACGAGATGAAACACATGAATTACAAATAATTCATTACAACAGTTGATGAGCTTAAATAATACAGCGGACATAGAATTAAATTCCTCGATACACAGATAAACTAAAAACAAGGGAAGACTAAATCGTCTAATGCGATGATCCAAGCTCAGCACCAATCATCAGCTCCATCCTGGTCCTTGCTCCAGTTAACCTGTCTACCTAAAAAAAATTGGTTTGGAGTGGGGTGAGACTACTAAGCCTCAGTGAGTCCTACTACCCTCCTAGAGGTGACTACACCGGGGGCACCTAAATCAGTCGTATCATTCTAGCATATATATAATCATATCCTGAACTGAAAGTAAATGTGTAACACAGAAATTAACTCTTATTCATTTTAAACACAAGGACACTCTGAGGTGAGCATGTCTCAGAGGCCTGCCATATCCGTCAACCGATTCGGTCACGGCATGCAGCTCACAATAACGTATCCTAATGGATTGTCCCATTGGGAGTCCATAACGCGATATCACAAAATCGCTCATAACTGACTGAAACTAAATTAGTTCTTACTACCAATATTTCCCAAGACCCGGGGAGCATGCAACCTATTTTATTTCTAAGTTATACCCTAATGATTATCTGTGGTTAACATTCTGTTCGACATTATATTAATTACATTACTGCAAGCTATCTGATTATAGTGAGGATATAAAACGAGTGTAGAAATCTTTATTTAGAAAATGGAAAATGTAGGCCAATTCTGTACAAGCTCGCTACGGCGAGTCATCAGCTCGCTATGGCGAGATTATAGGTCCTGACCTAAATCAACTCGCTGTGGCGAGCAGAAGCTCGCCATGGCGAGTTTCATCAGCTCAGAGCCCAGCTCGCCATGAATGCTCGCCAGCTACTCGCTGTGGCGAGTTCATACAGAGTTTACCCTGTTTTGTCAAAAATCATATTTTTCTAAAATACACCTACAATCCTCATTTTATCAGTGCAGTAACATATTTTGCATAATATACAAAACAGAATGGAGGGAAATTTGGGATTAATTCCCCTCACACAACTTTTCCTAAATATTTACCTAAGTTAACATGCATTTCATAATTGGGAGACTAACTACTCTATCCTAAGGAACCCACCTGTGTTGAGGTTAACTCAGAAGCTTAATCACTGCTACAAGCTCAGCCATCAAGTCCTCAGCATCAGAACTCACTAGAACCCCATTTGCGTTCATGGACAAAGGAATGGAAAAGAAAGGCAATCATGTTGGTAAGTGCTTGACATAAGTTAGGATGATTAGAATTTAATGTTGAGTTCAGAGTATCTCACCTCAGGTTTCTAGGAAGCTAGCATGATCAGAAAACGCACATGCAGCCATCACTGCAATACTCGCTGGGGCGAGTGATTCTGCTCGCCAGGCGAGCGTGACAGAATGAAAGGGGGAAGTTCTGTCGTCCTGTGCTAAACTCCATTTCCCACAGTTTCCAACTCCTTCCAGTCGTTTCCTAACTCGAAATTTAGGTGGCTCATGCAGAAACAAGGGTCGATTGAAGGGTATATGGGTTAATGAGTTTTTGGTGTTCAAGAAAGGAATTGAACATGCAAAGAAATTGAAATAGAGGGATAGCTTCATCACCTGGATTGTTTGCCTCAGAGGTTGCTCTACTAATTTGAAGAACACCTTATGTTCCTAATCTCCCATTGCATGTTGATTTGATGGAAGTTTATGGGTCAAGGGGAATGATGATGATTTACGGTGGTGAAGAGGAAGAGAAAAAGCTGAGCTTGTTGTTCTGATGATTCTATGCGTGAGAGAGAGAAGAAGGATATGATTCACTTGTCTTGCATGTGGTTATTTGGGTGAAAGATGAGTGGTGATGCTGATGGTGTTGATGATAGGCGAGGGAGAGAACAAGAAGCAAGAATTGGAGCCTACTGTAAGTGAGTTTTGGGAGAAATGAATGATCTTGAGTGGTTAAGCCCTTAAATACCCCCTTTTGGTACATTTACCAATTTGTCCTTCCACTTAACAATCAATTTGCTTGTGTAGATTAATTATTTCCCCTTACTAAATCACATATTTCTCAAATTGTCTCCAATAATACTCTATTAATTAATAATCTTCTATTAATTAATTTGGGATGTTACAATCTACCCTCCTTAAAGAATTTCGTCCTCGAAATTCAATACTCCTTTGTTCTACAGCGGGGCAGATCGTTTAAATTCGAGTCCAACTCCACACTTCACCTTTCCCTAGTCAAATATGTTCAATCCCTTGGAATAAAACTTTCCTCTCTTAAGGGTTACTGGTTAAGGGTTATTCTCACATTCTCAAGGGTTGCAGTGCTGCGCACTCTGATTCAACTTTTTACTACCATTACACTTCTTCCATTCCCATTGGAATTAATTTCAGTTCCATCTGGTTTAGAGGGTCGGTACCTGGCCTGGTATTGAGATTGTCGTAACCAAATTCTCTCAGTTATATCGTCGTTCTCCTAACCGGAGACCACCATGCTTGACATGTTATATGTACCTCTGTATCACGTGTTGTGTAATTACTCCAGAATCGATCGAAATATAAAACGAGTGGAAAATTGTCTAGACACTACTGGTTCTCCTGCCAACGATTTGAACTCATCCGTAGAGGAACTCATAGTTATCCGATAAAATCCCACCTACAATCTCTATCCATCCCGACACGACACGATGATCGCGTTGCACATTTAACTCGCGGACGCACTTAGGTTCAGATCATCTCTCAGGGTTACCGGTCAAACTTGTTTGAAGTCCTTCGCTGGTAACTAAAGTAAGGAATTTGGTTAGCTGGAAACATAAGGTCTGAGTTTGTAACGCTAAGGCTGAATTGAATGGTTTGGTTTAGAACGGTTGATCGAACTATCTTAACAGATCACTAAGGATAGAAAAGGGTTTCCAAATGAGATTGGTGTAACACTCCAAACGAGTAATCAACTCTTACACTTATACCAACTAATTACTGGCAACTAGACTTGGAATTGGAATGCTCTGGTTCAGGCGTTCAGGCTTCTATACTTGATCTCACGAGATTATAGGAATTGAATCATGGAAAGTTGGAATGTTCGGGCAGGGACACTCAAGGTTAACACACTGATCTTACATGGTTAGGAGCACGAAGTTAGCAGGTTTGAATCCTCAACACTGCTTCCACTGGTACAACTTAATTCCACAGGTTTAGGGGCTGGTCCAAACTTAGTTCTGTATTCAACTGATAAGACTACGAAGAATAGTTAACTAACTTTACCGAGGAATGAATTGCTGGATATAGAGTGCATGAAGTTTACTGATTTGCTGATACTGAGCTAGGAAACTTCGACCGAGGTGGTTTGAAGTATGTTGATTGACAGATCAAAAGAGCGAGTAAGAAACGAAACTGAAAGTATTCTTGACCTTCTCAAGAATAATTAACTTCCGCAAGTGGATTTTTGTTAATAATAACACAACTGGAAACTGAAAACACTTAATGCGGTTATTTGAGTGTGACGTTAAGCACCCCTTTAGGTAACTAATTTGGCTTCGAAAAATTTGAAAAGTTAGCATCCTAATTGAACATAGGTACTGCACGTGGTTGTCAGACCATTAAGGCACGAGAAGAACTTCCCAACTGAGGCGTGATTAGACGGGTTAGAGAATACACACGTCCATGGTGTTATAAGACTTGCGAATATTGATTTGAGCATTGATCGGTTCGATGACTCTGCTGAGTTAAGATCTCCAGAGATTAACAGACAATTGAAGATTTGTCTTCTACTGGTTTATACTCATACTCTACAATTCTAATTCTTCTGTCAGTTCTCTCAGGTTAGGACAACTACGTTTCCACTCCATGTTTCTTGCTGACAATTTCTCACCGGTAGGTCTAACTGATCCTAATATCCTCTTAGCTGGAAGGTCCTAGTGCTTGAATCCGTGTTGTGTGTAGTCAAACTAGTATGGAACTAAATTGCCGGTCTCTAAACTATATAATGACAAGGCAACTACGGTTCGACTCTGGCGTCTGATCGTACTAAAGGTAACTCTCCATTGTTATTACTAATCAAAACTTAACCTATAATGGTTCGGTGTAATTTCCAGTTTAAGTGACAGACTGTCCTATTTTATTGGCATCTAGAAGTAGTTGTCGCGAGTATTAACTTAATAGGTTTGCAATTGAGGAAAATGTTAAGGTAGAGATACTACGATTCCACTATTTTTATCGAGATAATTAACTGTTCAGAAGTGCTGGGTTACTAGTTTATAGACGCTTAATTTAACAGTCTCTGATAAACCTATTTTAATGACGGTGTTGCTAAGGAAGAGTTTAGCTTTGATGTGGGTCAAGGTTATACCTACGTGACAAGGTTCTAACGTCGGTTTGGTTGCTAGCTATTCGGTGATGATGTCCTAGGAATTTTGATTGAAGAGTTTCCAAGAAGTTATAAGGACTCCTAGCTGTTAGCTTAGTTTATGTTTGGGCTCTAAAATTTGCTGGGTATACTGCTAAAGACTGGCATGGCTGGAAAAGGAAATTCCAAATTGTTATACTAAATGTAATTTGATTCTCAGTGGTGAGGTAGAAATGTTCTTACGAGTTGGAGGAATATGGTAACTTAGTTAAGGGCATTCTATATGATAACCTAATAAGGTGACTTGAGGAGGTGTTGGAATGTGCTTGTCCTAATTTGGTTTCTCTAGTTTAGGTAGTTCAATTTGAAAGTTCTATGCCAAGGATATCTATTTGGTTCACTACGCTGGGTTACTGGTTCAGAGTCCTACAGGTGATTGGACTTAAATATGCTTTCTCATGTATGGCTCACAAGGATTCTAATCGTCGATTGGTTATGGTTAAGTTCCTGATACTTCAACAGAGTCATTGGTTTCTAGTAGAAAAGGTATACGTAATCTAATTTCGGGTTGCATCCAACTTCCAATTATTATCTCTATTGCATCTCATCAACAATTCTTTTACACACTGGGTAGTTTAGAATCACCTACACTAAAACTAGAGAGGTACAATGGTGAGATTATGGAAGAGGGCTGAAGGCTACTCACCATGATTAAAACAACTGGACAGGGAGTAAGGCAGCAACAAGCAGTAGCAGCAACCTGCTAAGCTCGCTTCAGCGTGCGTTTACTCACTAAGCGAGTTTGACATAGTGTGAAGGAATAATTCCGTGGTTCGCCCAATTCTCTACTTTGCACAACACTCATAACTCCCAGTCATATACTAACTTGAATTTAGGTTGAGTTTTGGTTTACTGCCTATTGACATTGGGTGTTGATTGGTCCACAAGTTTGGCTGAATTTAGGCTCAGGAAGTTTTACCTGACACACAGTGTCAGTTGAATACTGTTGTGTACTACACAATTCAGTATATGGATACACCTGCATTCCTTGCTTGCATACACATCTTACTCCTGTGGCACCATCTGCCACTGTTCCAATATTCTCTTATAAGAGTTTCTTTCAACGCCTGCTTCTCGATTGCGACTCCGATACGTATTTTATGCTGGAGTTCCAGAATCCACTTCAGTTCTAAACCATAATACCCTGCCTACCATACACAATACTGAGTTGATCAGGCTCAGCACGCGACGGTTTCAGCGTAAACAGTCCAGATCCAAAGGGTCTGTATTATTCAGGAAAGGATTGGAATGACTCATGGCAAGGTCCGATACTGGATCGACCTGCTCTGATACCAATTATAACGCCCCAACTAAAATATCTAGAATATTTAGTCCAGACATAAATAATTGAATCTGAGTACAATAAATTTAACGAGATGAAACACATGAATTACAAATAATTCATTACAACAGTTGATGAGCTTAAATAATACAGCGGACATAGAATTAAATTCCTCGATACACAGATAAACTAAAAACAAGGGAAGACTAAATCGTCTAATGCGATGATCCAAGCTCAGCACCAATCATCAGCTCCATCCTGGTCCTTGCTCCAGTTAACCTGTCTACCTAAAAAAAATTGGTTTGGAGTGGGGTGAGACTACTAAGCCTCAGTGAGTCCTACTACCCTCCTAGAGGTGACTACACCGGGGGCACCTAAATCAGTCGTATCATTCTAGCATATATATAATCATATCCTGAACTGAAAGTAAATGTGTAACACAGAAATTAACTCTTATTCATTTTAAACACAAGGACACTCTGAGGTGAGCATGTCCCAGAGGCCTGCCATATCCGTCAACCGATTCGGTCACGGCATGCAGCTCACAATAACGTATCCTAATGGATTGTCCCATTGGGAGTCCATAACGCGATATCACAAAATCGCTCATAACTGACTGAAACTAAATTAGTTCTTACTACCAATATTTCCCAAGACCCGGGGAGCATGCAACCTATTTTATTTCTAAGTTATACCCTAATGATTATCTGTGGTTAACATTCTGTTCGACATTATATTAATTACATTACTGCAAGCTATCTGATTATAGTGAGGATATAAAACGAGTGTAGAAATCTTTATTTAGAAAATGGAAAATGTAGGCCAATTCTGTACAAGCTCGCTACGGCGAGTCATCAGCTCGCTATGGCGAGATTATAGGTCCTGACCTAAATCAACTCGCTGTGGCGAGCAGAAGCTCGCCATGGCGAGTTTCATCAGCTCAGAGCCCAGCTCGCCATGAATGCTCGCCAGCTACTCGCTGTGGCGAGTTCATACAGAGTTTACCCTGTTTTGTCAAAAATCATATTTTTCTAAAATACACCTACAATCCTCATTTTATCAGTGCAGTAACATATTTTGCATAATATACAAAACAGAATGGAGGGAAATTTGGGATTAATTCCCCTCACACAACTTTTCCTAAATATTTACCTAAGTTAACATGCATTTCATAATTGGGAGACTAACTACTCTATCCTAAGGAACCCACCTGTGTTGAGGTTAACTCAGAAGCTTAATCACTGCTACAAGCTCAGCCATCAAGTCCTCAGCATCAGAACTCACTAGAACCCCATTTGCGTTCATGGACAAAGGAATGGAAAAGAAAGGCAATCATGTTGGTAAGTGCTTGACATAAGTTAGGATGATTAGAATTTAATGTTGAGTTCAGAGTATCTCACCTCAGGTTTCTAGGAAGCTAGCATGATCAGAAAACGCACATGCAGCCATCACTGCAATACTCGCTGGGGCGAGTGATTCTGCTCGCCAGGCGAGCGTGACAGAATGAAAGGGGGAAGTTCTGTCGTCCTGTGCTAAACTCCATTTCCCACAGTTTCCAACTCCTTCCAGTCGTTTCCTAACTCGAAATTTAGGTGGCTCATGCAGAAACAAGGGTCGATTGAAGGGTATATGGGTTAATGAGTTTTTGGTGTTCAAGAAAGGAATTGAACATGCAAAGAAATTGAAATAGAGGGATAGCTTCATCACCTGGATTGTTTGCCTCAGAGGTTGCTCTACTAATTTGAAGAACACCTTATGTTCCTAATCTCCCATTGCATGTTGATTTGATGGAAGTTTATGGGTCAAGGGGAATGATGATGATTTACGGTGGTGAAGAGGAAGAGAAAAAGCTGAGCTTGTTGTTCTGATGATTCTATGCGTGAGAGAGAGAAGAAGGATATGATTCACTTGTCTTGCATGTGGTTATTTGGGTGAAAGATGAGTGGTGATGCTGATGGTGTTGATGATAGGCGAGGGAGAGATCAAGAAGCAAGAATTGGAGCCTACTGTAAGTGAGTTTTGGGAGAAATGAATGATCTTGAGTGGTTAAGCCCTTAAATACCCCCTTTTGGTACATTTACCAATTTGTCCTTCCACTTAACAATCAATTTGCTTGTGTAGATTAATTATTTCCCCTTACTAAATCACATATTTCTCAAATTGTCTCCAATAATACTCTATTAATTAATAATCTTCTATTAATTAATTTGGGATGTTACATAGACTCTATGGAATCTATTTTATTTATAGCTTTTAAATTATGCATCTTTTATGATAAATAGAAACTCTTTTTTATTTTTTTCTCCCAAGAGTTTGTATCTTTCACATTAATTATAGTCTTAAATTATACATCTATTTTCACTTTTTCTCACATATTTACATTTTTTTTATTTGATGCAGATTTGATTTTGGGGATCTATAAATTAAGGTATGGATTGCTATAGATATTTTAGGTGTTTAAATTCTGATTTTAGTTTGTATTGTTCCATATTAATTCTCTATTCTTTTTTAATTTGATTTTTATTTCAATAGGTATGGATTCCATCTTTTTTTTTAGTGTTTCATATTAATTCTGATTCTTCCATTTAAGAAAAAAAATTGGATTTTATTTTTCTTAAGTTTCATATATTTTATATTGGATGTAGGTTTTGCTTTGGGTCTTTTATATGCTTGAATTCTAATTTGACACGTGAAAAATAATAATATTATATCAACGACTACGATATAAACTTAAATAATCAATTTTTAGTAATCGTTTGATTTTTTTATTTTACGGAGGGTATGAGAGTGTTATTTATCATGCTACAATTTAAAAGTCACGCGTGAAAACCAAAACGGGGAAAACATGACCGAGCAACTGATGGTTTTTCTCTCACTCTCTATCTCTCAAAAATACATACAGCCAGCGTTGTTTTTGTTCTTATTTCTTTTGTTTTTTACAGGTAGTGTGAGAGAAGAATAACATGTTATGAGTATACCAATTTATATTTATAAGTGATTACTTTTAATATAGTTTTTTATTTTGAATTTGTAAATGTCAAATCTAAAATCGTTTGTCTATTTTTAATTTGTAGATTTTTTTTTGTTCGTTTTGTCACGGTATTATTGTTTATCTAGGGATTTTGTTGATTGTGATAAGTACTCCCTCTATTGGTCTCATATTGAGAATGAGGCAACAACTCTATCATTTTTTTTTGTTTTTTTTTTACTCAACCTCTATCACCTTTGTTTTGCTAATTAGGTTTTGCTACTGTTGCAGAATTGGGAAGAAAAAAAAACTATTTATTTATCACCAGGTTGCTAATGTTACACACAACCTCTGTCACCATGAAGTTGTTATTATCAAGTAAGTTTTAAATTTTATGCAACCTTATTTATTTATTTGTTTTTTTTTTAACCCCTCTACTTAATGATTTATTGTTCTCTTTTTTATATGTTTTGTTTTGATTTTTATTTCTCTTTTTGTTTCTGTTTCGAGAATTATAATATTCTTTCGCATATTCTCACCTTTTGTGCTATTATGTTAGGTAATATGGGAGCGCACATTGTTAATAGTTTCATTCGAATCTTTCTATATTAGATAGCAATTCTATTTATCCTTGCTTAATATATGTCGTGTGTGGCAAACTTGAGTTTGATATTAACGAAGTAAATTTGTTTGTATTATATTATTTGTTGATGTTGTTGCCTTAATTTTAGGAACCATTTATTGTAACTTGGATGAATATTCATGCAACATTATTTACTTTAGAAATATAAAATATTTTGTTGCACTTTGTTACAAAAGACAAATCAATATATACTTAAAAAACATATTGGTTTTAAATATTGAGATTTTTCTTGCTTTTATTTTGCTTAATTTGCGCCCAACCATGTGAATAATCATGCAATATCTTTTGATGGATAATTTGATATGTGATTCCTACTTCAAATATATCATTTATCACTTGATTAGTAAAAACAAACAAACTAACACACAAACAATAAAAAAAATTTGTTGTGTGTTAACAAATTATTATAGAAAAATCTTTTATATGTTTGTATAAATATTTTGCTAAACAAAATAAAGAATGCACATTTTTTGTTTTTTTAGAAAGCATATGATTGTTTTTTCTGCCAGCACCTTAAAACAAAAAATATATACATTAATTAATCAATTAGGCTACTAATATTCTTTAAACTGCATCTTTTAACTTTCAATATATTTATGTTTAGATTTTATTTTAAAAATTGTAATTTTAATTATAACAATTTAAATCGTATTTCTAACACTACAATTAAACCGGGCAACACACGGGTCAGAGTCTAGTTATAATAAAACGAGAGTAACTAGAGGCACCCTAAACCCTAACCCTAATATGAATGGTCTAGATTTTGACACGTAGAAAAAAATATTATATTAACGGCTACGATAAAATCTTGAATAATATGTTGCCACATCAATTAATGAATGTGACACGTCGTGTGTTTAAACACACAATAGATGATGTGTCAATATATGATTTGATGTGTGTATAAAATAATTTTATACAAATCCCTAATTTTGTTACATACTAATCCCTAATTATATGCTTTCATTTGATATTTGGATATACTCTATGGAATCTATTTTATTTATAACTTTAAATTATGTATATCTTCGACGGTAAATAAAAACCCTTTTATTTCTTTCTCCCAATAGTGTATCTTTCCCATTCCCAAGAGTATATTTTTCACATTAATTATAGCTTTAAATTATTAAATTATGCATCTATTTTCACTTTTTCTCACATATTTACATTTCTTTTATTTAATGCAGATTTGACTTTGGGGTTCTATAAAGGTATGGATTGTTATAGATATTTTAGGTGTTTAAATTATGATTATAGTTTGTAATGTTCCATATTAATTCTCTATTCTATTTTAATTTGATTTTTATTTCAATAGGTATGGATTAATGTTTTTTTGTTGTTGTTTGTAGTGTTTCATATTAATTATAATTTTTCCATTTAAGAAAAAAAATTGGGTTTTATTTTTCTTAAATTTCATATATTTTCTATTAGATGCAGGTTTTGCTTTGAGGTTTTATAAAAGTATGTACTCCTATGAATATTTTTAGGTGTTTTAATTCTGATTTTTGTTGTTTGTTGTGTTATGTATGAAGGTGGAAAAACACAAGAAGGGGGGGTTGAATTGTGTTTTAGAAATTTAAAACTTTTTCTAACTTAAAACTAGTTTGTGTAACAGCCCGAGCCTTCGGCGTTCCCGGCACTGCTACCTCACGATCTTCTCCAACCCCCTTCACTATTGGAGTTTTTGCCTTCAGTGGGAATCGAACCCATGTACCTGGGGATAAGTACATGTCCAATCCATTCCCACTACCAATTGAGCTACTTATCCCCAGGTACATGGGTTCGATTCCCACGGAATGCAAAAACTCCAATAGTGAAGGGGGTTGGAGAAGATCGTGAGGTAGCAGTGCCGGGAACGCCGAAGGCTCGGGCTGTTACAATGTTTATCCTTGCAGAGTCCGTCATGACTTAAAAATGAACATTGGGGTATGTTTATCCTTGCGGAGTCCGTCATGACTTAAAAATGAACGAATGGTACCACATGCATTAGATATGTCTAGAGTGACATAGCATGATTTGTGGCATTAGATGCATTAGGATGATGTGCATATTGTGTGATAATTGATATGTGACATTAATCGGATTTGTTGATGAATTGTCTATATGTGTTAAGACTTAATTGAAGTGTTATATGTTTATTAACTCTAAATGATACTTCTATTTGTTGATGCGTCATAAATCTCATAATTGAACTAAGATTGAGAATGTATTTTTGTGTGATTAATTGTCTTTGTTTGATAAGACTAGGGTGAATATAAATGTTTATGAATGCTTATATTCTACTTTGATGTATTAAATCTTAAATCATATGTGTTGATTAATAATAGATTGGTATGCTAAGGTTAGATTATACTTGATAAACTCATGTGGTAGTAAGCGTACTTTATGCTTATGATTTTATTTGATTATGTAATCTAACTCTCCGTTTTGTGTATTTTACTGGTTTGGGTCCAGATTTCTCAGGTTGTATGTTATCTTCGTATGAGTCATCGGTGAAGCTCCGCTCTGATTGTGACACGGGAAAAAGGGGTTTTATATTTATATAAAGTCTGCTTATCTAGGTTGTTTTGTATAATTAAAGAATGCATTTTTTGATTCAATAATTTGTATAATCAAGATTTTACTAAATTAAATACAATAGTATTAGTTTGTTAAGAGGAGTGTAATATCTCGAACCAACATTTTATCAATCAAGTGATCTAAGTCTATATCTTTATTCCGTCTGCTGCGTCGTTTTTGAAAAAGAAATTTTAAAGCCAGAATAATGACAATAATGGGTTTGGGTGTTACACTCTACGCAATGCCTGAGGCATCATATCGCACATCTTGCACAAAGTTTATTTTTCCAAAAATGCAGCCAATATCAAAGACTCAACAAACTCCCCCTTTGGCAAATTTTTGGCTAAAGCAAATTATGACCATACAGATTTTACTTAAAGAGATACTTCAACTACATTTCTTTTTCTCAACATAAACACACAAGCATAAAGATCAGTAGAGGCTATCCTTCAAGACAGTTACCATACTACTCCTTCATGAATAACAATAGAGAAGAATAAATTGTATCTTTTTAAGAATATCAGAGAGGCATGCAACATCGGAACAAAATAACTACTTCGCCTTAAATGGTCAAGAAAATAAACTTGATAGGATGTGGGATAGAATGCTTCAGCATTTTCACAGATCTACTCCCCCTGCACACATGCATGGGATGTTGGAGCATTGTATCCAACATCTCCCCCTGCATAATACAAATCAGCTCCCCCTCAACACCTGCATATATCAGATCACACAGCCACATTAGCTTCATACTTCAATCAGGCTACACTACTAGCTACACTATACTACATACATTTCAGAACCAGAGCATATGTAGATAATACCAACCAGAGCAGAGCAGAATCATAATTAAAGCATACCAAAACATACCAAATTTTTACTCCCCCTTTTTGCCACAAATTTGACAAAATCAACAGTACAGAGAGTTAATAAGTACAGAACCATAATACACACCAGCAAAAATAACATAGTCTATGCCCAGAAACAGCTTACCAAGCAACAAACAAAACATGGCAACATAATCACTACATTAAACTAAAAGGAACCACTAGAATCAGACACTTCCAGCTCCTCTGTGTCACCTCCTTCTTCTCCATCTTCATTCCCAGCTGCATCACCATCAACAGCATCAATACCAACACCAGCATCATTCACATCAGCATTTCCAGCTACCAACCTTTCTTCCTCAGCTTCCTCTTGTTTCAGGGCAAGAATGACCTTTTCAAGCTCAATTTTCTGTTCATCCAAGGCCTTAACAGCAGCTTCCATGGATATGATCATTGTTTTTCTGTTCATGGAAGAAGAAGCCACTGTCCCAGCAGGATTTACTTTCTTAGGGGGCACAGTGATGTCAGCAGCATGTTTTCCTTCAAAAAGCTTATAGGAGAGAGTCATGGGTGATTCCCTTTTACAAGGTTTATCCTCAGGAAGCAGGATGTTGGGGTGTTGAGACAAAATGATATCACAGATAAGGGATGGAAAGGCAATGGCAAGTTTAACTGCCCAAGATTTTCCATGTTCAACAATTTGGTCAAAAATTAGGGACCCAAAATCAACATCAGCACCAATCCCAATAGCATAAATAAATTTTGCCAAACTAGTTGCTATAGTAGAAGTGTGAGAAGTTGGAACCCAGTTCACTGCACCTATTCTATTTAAAATAGCATACTTTACAGATAACATCACAGAGGGTACCTTACCTTTAAGAGGCCACACCTTGACCTGGTTGGCAGTGATTGTCTTGCAAACCTGGTTATTAGTTGGTTCAAAACCAGGATAGCCATCCTCCCTTCTTCCAAGATATTCATTGATCACAGCAGGTGAAAATTTCACACATTTACCTCTGACAAAGACTTGATGAAACTCCTTGCTGAGTCTATTGTCACAGTCTTCACCAATGTTGACAATGAACTCTTTCACCAGCTTTTCATAACATTGTCCTAGCCCACTCACAGTCTTCATCAAACCAGCTTGATGAATCAGGTCCATCACCTCCTTACACTCTAGGGCTTCATCAGACAGTTCCCTTTCTAAAGCCAATCTCCTATGATAAACAAACTTCCATTTGGCAGCACTTGCACTGAAATGGAATGATACATTGTCCATTGGCACATCAGGGACATTTTGTGGAATAGTTCTCCCAGCTTTCTTCTTCTTTGCAGACACAATGCTTGGAGCATTCTCCGCAGCATCAACAGATGCATCAGCAATAATCTTTCTCTTCTTTGGTGTCTTTTGCTTTGATGCTGTAGGCAAAGTTGGAGCATCCTCCTCAGCATCAACCTCTGAATCACTCAATTCAATAGGCTTCCTCTTGGAAGCTTTCTTCTGGTGTTTAGCAGGTATCTCAACTTTGCTTGATCTCCTAACAGGACCATACATCTTTTTCTTAGTGGATGTGGTAGCCTCAGATGCTACCTTCTTTTTCTTAGGAGACTTTGTTGCCTCAGCTGCAACAATCTTCTTCTTTGTGGACTTTGGTTCTTCAACCACAACCTCAGTCACCTTCTCTTTTCTTGTTCTCAATCTGTTTCCCACACCAGTCTTTCCACCTCTTTTCTTAGAATCACCAACAATCTTCATGATTGTCACATCATCTTCAGTGTTGTCATCTTCATTTGCATCTTCCTCTTCCACAGCTTCATCAGCAGTCACATAATCAATCTGATCTTCAACTGACATAGCAATGTCAGTGTTCACATTAACAGTCACATCTTTCTCCTGTTGCACAGATGAATCAGCAACCACATCCTTAGTCACCTCATCTTGAGGTTTGTCTTGTGCCAAAGATGCTGGGGCATCTGGCACAGCCTTATCACTTGAAACAGAGTCCACAAGCGATTTCAGAGCAACTTCAGCAATTTTTATGTTCTGGGTTTCTTCATCAACTCCTTCATCAATCGGAGTATCAGGAGCATCTTCTACAGCAATTTCCCCTTTCTATTCACTTAGGGTTTTGGAAGACACTTCCTTGTTTGTTTCGATTTGACCATCAGGGCACGGTGTTGCGACATCAGATGCAACATTAGTGCTCGCATTACCCAGATCATCAAGGTACAACTTTTGCATGTCAAAGTTAGAGGAGTAGCGTGATTTTGATTTTTGTGATTTGGGTTTCTTGCTAGTTGCAAATTTGGTTCTCGTTTTGGGTTTAAGTTTGGGTGAAGGTGAGGAGTTGGAAGGTTTGAGGTTAAGTATAGACGCGAATGATGGATGAATCATGGTGAGAGGGGTAGCGCCGGTGATGATATCAGAAGGTTGGGGTAAGGGGACAAAAGTATTTTCAGTGACGTTGGGAATGGTGGTGGTTGTGTTCGACGGTGATGATTTGGTTGGAGATGTGTTTGGTGAAGAGGTTTGTTGAGATGGTTGAGAAGGTTGAGACATTGTCGTGGTGACAATTTTGAAAAAGTAGGATTGAGAGGGTGAAGAAGTTTTAGGTTTGATGGAGAAATTTGGAGAGGAATTTGAGAGGTTTTGTGAGAGGGATAATATATTTGGAAATAAAATATGTTGAAAAGATTTGAAATAAAAGTAACCAACTATTGATGGTGGCGTGCATATGTGACGGTTTTGGCCATGATTACCTTGATCAGCGTGTTGCATTTGATGAGGAGAGATAAGAATAACTGCCACATGCCACTCCTCAAATAACGGTAATTGCTATGCTTCTTCATGGAGGCAAATACCCAACTTGCCCCTTAACTTCTCAAACTGTACAACATCAAGAGCCTTGGTGAAAATATCTGCTACTTGTTCCTTTGTACCTACGTGCTCCAAAATCACAATTTTGTTCTCAACCAAATCCCTTATATAGTGATGACGAATGTCAATATATTTTGTCTTGCTATGCTGAACTGGATTCTTTGATATATTTATTGCACTCATGTTGTCACAGTACAATGTTAGAGCATTCTGTTCAACATCGTATTCCTTCAGCATTTGTTTCATCCACACCAATTGAGAACAGCTACTCCCAGCTGCCACATACTCAGCCTCAGCTGTAGATAAGGCCACACAATTCTTTTTCTTACTGAACCAAGATATCAGATTTGTGCTTAAGAAGAAACACCCTCCTGAAGTGCTTTTTCTATCATCTGCACTTCCAGCCCAATCAGCATCATAGTATCCATACAAGGTAGAGTTTTCACAATGGGTGTACATTATCCCATAATCACTGGTTCCATTCACATACTTCAAGATCCTCTTAACTTGAGTCAAGTGGCTTACCTTAGGATCCGCTTGATATCTGGCACACACTCCAACAACATAAGTTATGTCAGGTCTACTTGCAGTCAAATACAACAAGCTCCCAATCATGCTTCTATAGAGACTTTGATCCACACTTATTCCCTTCTCATCTTTGGTGAGTTTCAAATGAGTAGGTGCTGGTGTTCTCTTGTGTGTAGCATTGTCCATCCCAAATTTTTTGATGATGTTTCTGGCATACTTGCTTTGGGATATAAATATGGTGTCTTCCATTTATTTAATCTGAAGACCAAGAAAGTAGGTCAATTCTCCAACAAGACTCATTTCAAACTCTGACTGCATTTGCTTGACGAAATGCTGCACCATTGTGTTCGACATTCCACCAAACACAATGTCATCAACATAGATTTGGGCTATTATAAATTTTCCATTTTCCTCTTTCACAAACAGAGTTTTGTCTGATCCTCCCTTTCTGTATCCTTGCTCTTCCAAGAATTGAGTCAACCTCTCATACCATGCCCTAGGTGCCTGTTTTAGACCGTACATGGCTTTCTTCAATTTGTAGACATAGTTGGGATGTTCTGGATCCACAAACCCTTTTGGTTGCTCAACATACACCTCTTCTTGTAGGTATCCATTTAAAAATGCACTCTTCACGTCCATTTGGTATAATTTGAACTTGAGAATGCAAGCCACTCCTAGAAGTAATCTGATGGACTCTAGTCTGGCCACAGGTGCAAAAGTTTCATCAAAGTCAAGTCCTTCAATCTGGGTATATCCTTGGGCCACAAGCCTTGCTTTGTTTCTGGTAACCGTACCATTCTCATCTGACTTGTTTTTATACACCCATTTGGTTCCAATTACATTCACATCTTCAAGCCTTGGAACCAAGTCCCACACTTCACTTCTCTCAAATTGGTTTAGCTCTTCCTGCATGGCCTCAATCCAGGCTTCATCAGTCAAAGCTTCTTTGACATTCTTTGGCTCAAACAAAGACACAAAACAAGAATTTGCAACAACATCATTTGTCCTTCTTGTGGTTATTCCTTGTTCCGGGTTCCCTATTACCAGCTCTATGGGATGATTTTTCTAGACACAAACAGAAGGGACTTTACTTAGTGCTTGAGGCCTTGCACTTTCCTCACCTTCCTCTTCAGTAGTCTCTTCATCGGATTTATCAATAAGTGATTGTTCGGATGCTTCAGCATCTTGTTCAGCATTCACACTGACAGGAGTACCTTGATTTATTCCTTCATCTTCTTTCACTGGAGAGTCCTTTACAACAACATTCACAGATTCCATCACAACTTGAGTCTTTGTGTTATAGACCCTGTAAGCTCTACTGTTTGTGGAGTACCCAAGGAAAAATCCCTCATCACTTTTAGGATCAAGTTTCCTTCTAGGTTCTCTATCAGCTAGAATATAACACTTTCTTCCAAAGATGTGGAAGTGTTTGACAGTTGGTTTTCTATCTTTCCATAGTTCATATAGAGTAGAGGTTGTACCTTTTCTCAGGGTGACTCTGTTGTGTACATAGCAGGCAGTATTCATAGCTTCAGCCCAAAAATGATAAGGAATGTTTTTGGCATGAAGCATGACTCTGGCTGATTCTTGAATCGTTCTATTCTTTCTTTCTACTATGCCATTCTGTTGAGGAGTTATTGGAGAAGAGTACTCATGTTTAATTCCTTCAGTAGAGCATAATTCATTAAACTTGGAATTCTCTAACTCTCTACCATGACCACTCCTTATTCTTACAACATTGCTACCTTTTTCTCTTTGAATGTGGATGCATAGCTCCTTGAAGACATCAAAGGCATCTGACTTTTCTCTAATGAAATTCACCCATGTGTATCTAGAGTAATCATCTACCACTACAAGAGCATACCTCTTTCCTTCCAAGCTTTCAACCTGCATGGGTCCCATGAGATCCATGTGTAATAATTCAAGAACCTTGGAGGTTGTCTGATGCTCCAGCATTGGATGCGACATCCTGATTTGCTTACCAATTTGGCATTCACCACATACCTTTCCTTCAACAATCTTAAGTTTAGGAAGACCTCTGATGGCTTCTACTGATATAGCTTTCTTCATCAGTATCTTCATCTGACCACGAGACAGTTAGCCCTTTCTTTTGTCTTTTCTGATATGTTCCACATTCTGACCTTATGTGTCCATACCCTTCGCATTCATGACACTGAACTCCCTTGCCTTGACTGCTCTTTTCTTCAGGCTTGGTTTTCTTCAGATTATTCTGTTGCTTGTTGATGTCGAATCTGATGCTTTGCCCATTCTGTCGATTCCTACGATCAACTCTTTTCAGCACTTTGTTGAATTGTCTGCCCAACATGGCAATGGCATCTGCTATGCTATCTTCCTCCCCATCCTCAATTTGTTCATCTTCCTCATCAGTATTTGAAACAAAAGCAATGCTCTTGTTCTTCTTGTCGCCACGTTCATCCAACACAGTTTCAAAAGTCTGGAGAGATCCAACAAGTTCATCCATCTTCATAGTGGAGATGTCATGCGCTTCCTCAATTGCCGTTACCTTCATGTCAAACCTTTTGGGAAGAGATCTAAGGAGTTTCCTTGACAGTTTCTCATCAGACATTTTTTCTCTTAGGGCTTCAAAGGAATTAGCAATGTCCAAAAGACTTAAGTGAAAGTCTTGAATACTCTCATCATCTTTCATTCTTAGAGCTTCAAACTTGGATGTGAGGTGTTGAATTTTTGACTGTTTCACTTTGGTTGTGCCTTCATAGCACTTTTGTAATATCTCCCACGCATCTTTAGCTGACACACAATTTTTTATGAGCTTGAAAACACTAGTGTCTACTCCATTAAACAAGGCATAAATAGCCTTGTGGTTATGGTTGGCTGCAGCTTCCTCTTCTGTAGTTCATTCTACTTCAGGTTTCATTACCCCCGTTGAGGTACCTTCCTTGCTAGCATATGTGGGATGTTCCCATCCAGTCAAAACAACCTTCCAAACTTTGCTATCAATAGATCTCAGGAAAGCCGTCATTTTAGATTTGCAAGAGTCATAGTTGGTAGATCCATTAAGCAAAGGTGGCCTGTTCATGTAGCCTCCTTCTTTTTCCATAATGCCAGAGATTTCAGGTCCTGAATCTCACCCAAAAAACAGGCAGGGTGCCTGCTCTGATGCCAATTGAAATTCCTGGCACGCTATGCACGATGCTCTACCTGATGCTCTAGCACTCTATCCGGTCTAGCGCGTAACAAAATAAAACAAGTAAGGAAAACAAATAAAGGAGACAGGATATTTGTTAACCCAGTTCGGCGCAAACAGCAACCTACGTCTGGGGGATACCAATCCAGGAAGGAATATCACTATAATAGTCCTAGTTCTAAGTCTACAGCAAACCACCCGTTTACAACTTAAAACCTAGGCCCTACCAATGACTCTTCTACCTAGGAACTCCTAGATATGAGATCCCATCTCACTCCCTTACAACCTTACACACACAGCAAGGATTTCAATACACAGAGACAAAAACAGTTTTAGAGACACACTCCTAAAACTACACACTCGTACCTAAAGGCTTAGAGTGTTAAACACACCAAAAGTCCTAACTCCATACTTCAAAGCTTAGGAGAAGGATCACACAATTACAACTCAAGAACACACGTCCTAAGCTTGCATCAAGGTGACACAAGAAAGGCTCACAATAACAAAACACACGCAAAACCTAGAATCCTTGACACAAGCACAATACGGCGTGAACAACTCATCAATTAGGGTTTTGCAGCTCCTTTAAATACTTCAGACAAAACAGTTTTGCATCGGCTTAGTTTGTTTGACCCAAGCATTAACTCCATATTAATTAAAAGAGATTCTTTAAAAATATATTCTTCAAAGGAGATACTCTTCAGAAATATTCTAGAACAGGATCTGAAGCACTAAATAGCATTCCTTATATAAAGTCTTATAAAACGTGCCATGCAAGATTCATGAGAGAGAAACCAAGATTCCATAAATAGAACTTGTCATGAGCGCTCCTCCTGAGACATTTACAATGCTCTATGTAACATCCCATTTTATTTATTAGTCATTTTAAGTTTAATTATTTATGTTTTAGTGAGGTAGAATATTTTATTAGACGATAGTGTAGAATAATCAGTTTTACCGCGAAATATTAGTTAACGAGCGAGTGTACAGTGTTAATGGGCCTTAAGCCCATTGGGCCTAAGACAAAAGTGGGGCGCCATTTAATGGATTAGTTAGAGAGAGAAGTTCATTTTCTCTTGTTCTTGGAGAAAGTAGAGAGAAGGAAGAGAAGAGAGAAAGCTAGGGCAAGAGAGAAAGGGAAGAGATTTCAAGAGGAAGGACTCGAGTTTTCAACCGATCTAAGGTAAGAGAGTAGATTCTTAATCATGAGTGATCCGAGAAAGGGGAGAGTGTCGATTTCTCCGTACCCAAACTTTCTCCACTCATTTTCGTTTTCGGGGGTGGGAGATTTTCTTAAAGAAAGTTGAAATTGTTGTTCCTAACATGTTTAATGAACTTATACCATGATGTATGTATGAATTTAAAGGGAAAAATGGGAATTTGTAGATGTTTGAATCAAGTTTTCTTGAGTTTTATGAGTTTTGAGTAAATGTGTAAAATCTTGCTTTATGGTATGAATTGGTGTAGATCTGTGTATCTATTGGTGTTTTTATGTGTATAATCATGTA
Source organism: Trifolium repens (assembly GCA_030408175.1). Classification (NCBI taxonomy): domain Eukaryota; kingdom Viridiplantae; phylum Streptophyta; class Magnoliopsida; order Fabales; family Fabaceae; genus Trifolium; species Trifolium repens. The sequence continues at coordinate 47,418,350 of CP125836.1, read as the reverse complement.
TGTTAACTTAAATGAAGTTCATTTATGAGTTATAGCATGAAAAATGGAATTTTGGGTCGATTTTGAGTTCAACCCGTAATGCTGATTTTTCATGAACTGGTGTTGCTCGCTGAGCGACCAGCTCACTGATTTTCGCCAGAAGCTGTTTCTGTCTGACTTCTCTTCGCCATGGCTTCGCTCAGCGACCAGTACTGGGTCAGACTTATTTTGTGGATGTTTTAAAGTGTAATTAGGCACTTGTAACATGGATTAATGGTATTCTAACATGCAATTAAGTGTTTGTAACTATGATTGATTGCTTGTTGATGAATAATGATGTGTTGATGAATTGTTGATTATATTTGTGGAATATAATTGTTGTTGATTGTGTGGATGATGTTTGTTGAAAGGTCAAAGAAGTATATTAAGGTGTTAATCAACTTAATAAAGAAGGATATTAGAATTGTGTTAGTCTAATAAGAAGAATATTAAGATTACGTGAGATATCTTAATAAAGAAGTAAATTGGATTGTGTTCCACTTAAATTAAATGGAGATGTCTAATACCTTGTGTATTGACTATGTAAAGCCTTATAAAACGCGCCATGCAAGATTCATGAGAGAGAAACCAACATTCCATAAATAGAACTTGTCATGAGCGCTCCTCCTGAGACATTTACAATGCTCTACGCAATGCCTGAGGCATCGGATCGCACATCTTGCACCAAGTTTATTTTTCCAAAAATGCAGCCAATATCAAAGACTCAACATTTAGGTCTTCAATGTCTTTGATCTTCAGAATCTTGTGTGTCTTCAATATTCAAGACTTCTTTTATTCTTGAATGTGTGATGAACCTAATCTAGTATGAGACAGTCTTAGTCTTGTCTTCATATGATTCATTACAATGAAATTTCTAAGTCTAGAGATGAGATACCTAGTGACTTAGTGAACCAAAGTCTTGAGTTGCAGCGGAAAGTACTTAATCAGAGTGATCAAGACTTACTATACTTTTTAGAGGTTCAATCTTAGCATTTTAATTATGTTCTGGACACACTTAGTTAAGCATAGCTTTTCGTTTTTAATTTTTTCTAAAGCTTGCCATATACATCCGTAAGCAAGGGAATGATTCTACTTGCCAATGTGTTGTTCTTAGCATCAATTATTTCTCCCCCTTTTTACCATAATTTGTCAAAGGTTCAAAGGAAAATTGTAACATCCCTACTTCTAAATTGCATAACTAATTTTAATTAGAGAAAGTCTAATAAAATTAGAATCAACTAGAGGTGGTTAAATTAATTAATTCTTGGAATTAAGTGTTTTATGTGTAAAGTTAACACTTTAATTAAATCTAAGACTATACACTAAACCACCTTATCACACAATTAGGAGTTAATTAGTTAGGAAAGAATTCAAATTTCCTCCTCCACTCCTTCCCTCTCTCACGTGCTCCCTCCCCGTCTTGTCATGAGTCACTATTCCACTCCCACCAATACCCAACACCTCACCAACTTGGGATGAGTCATGAATCCACTTAACTAAACATGCAAGCCATTCACTCCATTTTCAATTCAGAAAAATTTGAAGATTAGAGCTCCCTCACTTTCTCTCTTCCACCCCAATTCCACCAACAACAACATACCACCAAAGTTCTCAATTTTGATTAACATTAGAAATTGTCACCTTCTTACCATCACATTCCAACTTGTAGAGATTCTTCACATGCACCAGAAATCTCTGATGCTAACTCAGCCCCATCAAACTTCAAGACTCACATGACACAAAACAACAACTATCACCACACCACTTTTCACCAACCAATGAGCCTACATGCAAACCACCTCAAAAACAAGCCTCATACTGTTCATTCACTCAGGAAACCTTCTATAAATACCACCTATTCCCAGCTGAATTCTTCATCAAACACAACTCAAATTCGTAGAGCAAAAATAAGGGGTTTATAGTGTCAAAATTCTCAAACTTGGTCTGGGGTTCGTGGGGCTTTGTGAGAGGTTGCAGTAGCTGCAGTAAAGCTCAGAAGCAAGGTTTAAAGCTTCAATTCAGGTGGGTTTTTAGGTTAGTTAGATAGTTTCCCCAAAATTATAAATTTTGCATGTTAACTTAAGAATTAGGAAAATGTTGTGTGAGAGGAATTAACTCCCAAATTCCTCTCCATTCTGTCTTATATTATATATGTAATGTGACTGCATAATTTAGAATGAGGTTTGTAGGTGTTAATTTTGGTAAAAATGGATTTTTCGCAAAACAGGGTGCTTTCTGTATGCACTCGCCACAGCGAGCTGCATGGCGAAGTTCATGGCGAGCTGGGTTTCTGGGCTGATGAAACTCGCCGTAGCGAGCTTCTGCTCGCTTAGCGAGTTGATTTAGGTCAGGACCTATAATCTTGCCGTGGCGAGCTGGCATTCGCCGTAGGGAGCTCATACAGGACATACCCATAAGCTCGCCGTAGCGAGCTAAAGCTCGCTGAGCGAGTTTGACAGAACAGAACTGAATTTCAGAATTTTCTCAGAAAACTTATACACTCGTTTTATGTCCTCACCTGAGTTATACATCTTGCAGTAGCATAACTATATAATGTTAAACTGTATGTTAAACACAGAAAATCTTTAGGGTATAACTTAGAGATTATAGGTTTGTATGTTCCCCGGGAATTGGAAATTCATGGTAGAATCAACTTAATCAAGTATCAGTCAATTATGAGCGATTCATGTCGCACTATGGTCTCCCAATGGGATAATCCATTAGGTTTTGTTTATGTGAGCTGCATGCCGTGACCGAATCGGTTGTCGGATATGGCAGGCCTCTGAGACTTGCTCACCTCAGAGTGTCCTTGTGTTACAATGAATAAGATATAATTTGTGTTACACCTTTATTTTATGCTTATGTATTAAGTTATATTGCTAGTATGTTATGACTGTATAGGTTTCCCCCGGTGTAGTCACCTTAGGAGGGTAGTAGGACTCACTGAGGCTTAGTAGTCTCACCCCACTCCAAACAATTTTTTTTTCAGATAAAGAGGTTGGCTAAGATATGCTTGTTGGTGTGCTCGTAGCTGTGCTTGAAGGATTGCATTTGTTCATGCTTTCTAGTTATTCCTAGTCTTGTTGTATTTCAATTAATTTCCTGTTGTAACGTTGTATCTCTGTTTCGCTTCCGTTGTTTCAGTAACTTGTTGTACTTAGCACCTGCGTGTGCTTGAAATTTCAATTGTAATAATAATGCACTCAGTACCATTTGTAATATTTCCACTGATATTCTAGATATTTCATGTGGGGTGTTATAATTGGTATCAGAGCAGGTCGATTCAGATCGTGCCAGAGTTCATTAGTATTACTAATCTGAATCCCAGTATTTGTCTGGATTTCTAACATCTGTTCTAGATGTCATGTCACTTTAAGCCTACCTAACTTGACTTGATATTGGCAGTTAGAGCACTATGTCAGGAGCAAGACGAGGACCTGGAAGGCCAAGAAGGAACGTTGCTGAGGATGATGAACCTGAGATGTACGGGGATGCTAATGCTAACATGTGGGCTGAGATGATGCACCAGCAACAGCAGTTTCAGGCCCAACAAGCTCAACAACAGCAAGAGTTCATGGCTATGTTCCAACAGCACATGAACAATCCTCCACCTCAGCAGCAAGGATCAAGTGCTGCATTCCGAGAGTTCTGCCGCATGAGTCCCCCAGAATTTTATGGAGAGTACAATCCAGCGAAGGCCCGGGAATGGATCCAAAGGATGAGTGGAATCCTAGAGTCAATGGATTGCACTGAAGCTGACAAGGTTGTGTTCGTCTCCCGCTTCTTTAGGGGCGACGCTTGTAACTGGTGGGATGGTACGAAGGCGTACATGGAAGCTAGTCAGATGGAAGTGACTTGGGATAATTTCCGGCGTCTCTTTGTTGGACATTATATACCAGAAAATTACCAGTTTCAGATGGAGCGAGAGTTGACTGAGTTGAAGCAGGGGAGTATGTCTGTGGCAGAATACACCATGAAGTTTAATGAATTGGTCCGTTATGTGATGGATGGTAATGATGCACCCAGTGAATCATGGAAAATGAAGAAGTACAGGTTTGGGTTGAGAGCTGACATAGCACATGATGTCTCTATGCAGCATATGACTACCTTTGGTGATTTGGTGCAAAAGAGCTATCATGCTGAGGCAGATCTTGGTAACATTCATAAGGAGCGTAGTGAAGCTGTTTAGAAAAGGAAGGATTCTGGAAAGTTTAACCTGCAAGTGAGAACCAAAGGTACCACCAGTAAGGGGAAGCAGAGTTATTCCCAGCGTTCACCAAGGAACTGTGCTGAATGTGGCTTCCCTCACAGTGGAGAATGCATGAAGGGAAAGAACATGTGTTACTACTGTAAGCAGCCAGGCCACTACAAGCATGAATGTCCTAAGCTGAAGAAGCAAGGCGATTCCAGCGGCGCTTCTAAAAGCAAAGGTCGGGTATACTCACTTGACGGTGAGAAAGTCAAATCTAATAATGCTTTAATTATGGATGTATGCATGTTAGACCAGTCTGAAGTTTTAGTCTTGTTTGATTGTGGAGCTACTAATTCTTTTATAGCCGTCGACTGTGTTCAGCGACTGCAATTGCCCTCTGTGCCTTTGATTCCCCCTATGACTGTGGCTGTCGCCACAGGAGGCAAGGTTACCTCTAAGCGAGTTTGTCAGAATTGTCCAATTATTGTGGACAGTAAAGTCTATCATATAGATTTGATCTGTCTACCCTTGAAAGACATAGATGTGGTCGTAGGCATGGATTGGCTTTCCGCTAATACCGTGTACATTGGATGTGCTGAAAAGAATCTGTATATTCCAATCGAAACTTCTGCAGAAAGTAGAGCACTCACTGCTTTGCTTCAAAACACTCATCAAATGATCCAATACTTAGGTGCCAGTACCAAGTGTTTCAGTGTCCTGTTTACCATCGATCCAGAACCCAGTCTGAGCCCCAGTGATATTCAAGTTGTTAGTGAGTTCTTAGACGTCTTTCCAGATGATATTATGAATTTACCTCCTGAAAGGGAAGTTGAGTTTTCCATCGACCTAGTTCCTGGTTCCCAGCCTATCTCAGTTGCCCCTTATCGAATGTCTCCCTTAAAGCTTCATGAACTGAAATCTCAGCTTGAAGAGTTGCTTCAGAAACACTTCATCCAACCCAGTGTCTCACCTTGGGGAGCACCGGTGTTACTAGTAAAGAAGAAAGATGGTACGATGCGTTTGTGCATTGATTATCGTCAACTCAATAAGGTCACAATTAAGAACAAGTATCCCTTACCAAGAATTGATGACCTTTTGGACCAACTCAGAGGTGCTACTATCTTTTCCAAGATTGATCTTCGCTCTGGGTATCATCAGATCCGTATCAAGTCCTCGGATGTTTCCAAGACAGCATTCAGGACCCGCTTTGGACATTATGAATTCTTGGTCATGCCATTCGGTTTGACAAATGCTCCAGCCATCTTTATGGACTACATGAATTGGATATTCCAGCCTTATCTCGATCAGTTTGTTGTTATCTTCATTGATGACATCCTGATCTATTCTAAGGATTCGCAGGAGCATGCGGAGCACCTGAGAATCGTGTTGAGCATCCTTAGAGAGAAGCAACTGTATGCCAAGTTCAGCAAGTGCGAATTTTGGCTATCTGAAGTTAAATTCTTGGGACATGTCATATCGCAAGGCGGTGTGTCTGTCGATCCATCCAAGGTAGAAGCAGTGTTGAATTGGGAAAGACCCAGAAGTGTTAACGAAGTCAGGAGCTTTCTTGGCTTAGCAGGCTATTACCGGAGATTCATCTTAGGATTTTCAGAGATTGCCTTGCCATTAACTCGTCTAACCAGGAAAGATGCAACCTTTGATTGGGATGCCGCTTGAGAATGGAGTTTCAGAACCTTAAAGGAAAAGCTAACCACAGCACCAGTGTTAGTGATTCCTGACCCAACCCGCAAGTATGTGGTGTACTGTGATGCGTCCAACAAGGGACTTGGTTGTGTACTGATGCAAGATGGTGCAGTTGTAGCATATGCATCCAGGCAGTTGAAACCTCATGAGCAGAATTATCCTACCTATGATTTGGAGTTAGCAGCCATAATCTTCGCTCTCAAAATCTGGAGACATCATCTGTATGGAGTGCAGTTTGATCTGTTCAGTGATCACAAAAGTTTGAAGTACTTGTTTGATCAGAAGGAGTTAAATATGAGGCAACGACGCTGGATGGAATACCTCAAGGACTTTGACTTCAATCTCAATTACCATCCAGGAAAGGCAAATGTTGTAGCAGACGCCTTGAGTAGAAAGACCTTGTATGCGTCAGAGTTGTTGATGCAGCAGTGCGATCTGCATGAGAAGTTCAGAGACCTCAATCTGAATGTTGTGTATCGGAAGAGCGGTATTCGGATCAACAGAATTGAATTATCCTGTGAGTTACGCCCAAGAGTTGTGCAGGCTCAGCAGGATGATGTAGAGTTGAAGAAGAGAGTAAACCATCCGGAGTTCTCAGTAGCCACGGACGGTGCTATTCTCTATGAAGGAAGCATCTGTGTACCTTAGGATGATGAGTTGAAAAGGTTAATTCTGGAAGAGGCACACAAGAGTGGATTTTCAATTCACCCTGGATCCACCAAAATGTATCATGACCTGAAGGAGAACTATTGGTGGCGTAACATGAAGGCAGAGATTGCTGAATTCGTATCCAGGTGTATTGTATGCCAACAGGTGAAGATTGAACATCAGAAACCTGGAGGACCGTTGCAACCATTAGATATTCCTGAGTGGAAATGGGAACATATCACTATGGATTTTGTAGGAGGATTACCACGTAACCAGAGAGGTCAAGATTCAATCTGGGTAATCGTTGACAGGTTAACCAAGTCGGCTCACTTTATTCCGGTGAAATCCACCTACAAGGCCCCTCAATATGCAACCATATTCATGGAACAAATTGTAAGGCTGCATGGTGTGCCCTTAAGTATTGTGTCAGATAGGGACCCAATTTTCACTTCGAGGTTATGGAAAGCATTTCAGAATGCGATGGGTACTCGGTTAAGGATGAGTACGTCGCATCACCCTCAAACTGATGATCAATCAGAAAAAACTATTCAGACTCTTGAGGACATGCTTCGGGCATGTGTGTTAGAAGAGGGTGGTTCGTGGAGTAATCACTTACATCTGATTGAATTTGCCTATAACAACAGTTACCATGCCAGTATCGGTATAGCACCCTATGAAGCTCTGTATGGCAGGAAGTGTAGAACTCCGTTGTGTTGGGCAGAAGTTGGTGATCGTGGATTCTTGGGACCGGATATTGTCCAAGAGACCACTTTAAAGATCAAGTCTATTCGGGATAAGCTGAAAGTTGCTCAGAGTCGGTAAAAGAGTTATGCCGACAAGAGAATGAGATTTTTGGAATTTCAGGAAGGTGATCATGTGTTCTTGAGACTTACTCCTAAGTTGGGTTTACGAGGTGTATTCAAAACTAAGAAACTCTGTCCAAGATTCATTGGACCCTATCAGATCCTTCGACGCGTCGGTCCTGTAGCCTATCAGTTAGCTATACCTCCATCTATGTCAGGGTTACACGACGTGTTTCATGTGTCCCAGCTTCGGAAGTATATTCCAGATCCTTATCAGCCAGTGGAACTTGAACAGATTGACCTCCAGCCGGATCTAACAAATCAGTCGGATCCAGTTCGAATCGTTGAACGTGATGCCAAAATCCTTCGGAATAAGAGGATTCCTATTGTCAAGGTTGAATAGACTCAGTTCCCTGATGGTGAATTCACTTGGGAACTGGAGTCAGACATGCGGAAGAGCTATCCTTATATATTTCCGAGGTAAATTTCTTAATTTCGAGGACGGAATTTCTTTAAGGGGGGTGTTAGCCCATATTTTTACTAAGTAAAAATATGTTCTAAATGCATAACTGTAATATCCCACATCCTAAATTACCTAATTAATTTTAATTAGAGCTTTGCCTAATTTTATAAATTAATTAGAGGAGGTTAGTTAAAATTATTTTGGGAACTAAGTAAATTATGTGCTAGAATTAGTAGTACTAATTAAATTTTGTCCACCTATTAGTACACTATTATACCTAAGTGATTTAATTAACACAAGAGAAATTCAAACTCCCCCATTCTCTCCCTCCCTCGTGGTCTCTCTCTCACTCTCCTATGAGTCACCATCCACTCAAGCCTTCCACTCTCACCTTAGCTCAACACCTCACCATGAAACAATGACTCATGTTTCCACTTAGTTTAATCTCTCCTTCACATGCAAACAAGCAATAACCATTCACTTCTAAGCTACAGAAAAATTCAGCAAGCTATTCCCCATCACCCTCTCTTCCCACGCCATTTTCAAACAACAACATTAGCAAGGCTCCAAACTTTTCATTCCCTAAGCAAACACATGCAACTAAGTCACAAAACACCAATTTCCAATCCCTACTCTTGAGTTCACATGCCATGTCTTAATATTGCAGATTCTGAATCAAACATTGAAGAATCAGAACCATTACTATTCCAAAGATTCACAAGATACAAAAGAACAACAACCCCATTTTCACCAATTTTCATAACCAATGAGATAACATGCAAAGGGACCCAAACCTCACTCATATCTGTCTTTGATCAGCTGCAAACCTCTATAAATACCTCCCCAACCTCATAATCAAAATCATCAACTCAACAACTCATCACATTTCCACAAATTCAAGCTTAGAGTTCAAGTGTCAAAGTTTCAAATTCTGGTCTGGGGGTTCGTGGGGCTAGCTGGGAGGTTCAGTAGCTGATAGGAAGCTCATATTCCAGTTCAAAGCTTCATTCCAGGTGGGTTCTTAGGCTAGTTTAGTTAGATTCCCAAAATTATGAACCTTGCATGTTAACATAGGAAAATTAGGGAAATGTTGTGTGAGAGGAATTAACTCCCAAATTCCTCTCCATTCTGTCTTATATTATACATATTATGTGACTGCATAGCTTAGAATGAGGATTGTAGGTGTTAACTTTATCAAAAATGGAATTTTCGTGAAACAGGGCATATTCTGTGTACACACGCTGCAGCGAGTTGCAAGCGTGCATTCATAGCGAGCTGGGTTTTCTGGGCTGATGAAACTCGCCGCAGCGTGCACTTGTGCGCTTAGCGAGTTGATTTAGGCCAGGACCTATAATCTCGCTGTGGCGAGCTAGCAACACGCCGTAGCGAGTTGATACAGGACATACCCATAATACTCGCTGGAGCGAGTTTGACAGAACAGAACTGAATTTTCAAACTGTTTTCTAAACTAAGGCACTCGATTTATATCCTCATATGAGTTATACCAATTTGCAGTAGCATAATTTATATAATGTGAAACAGCATGTTAATCACATATAATCTTTAGGGTTTAATCTAGAGATTCATAGGTTTGTATGTTCCCCGGGAAATTGGAAAATCATGGTAGATATAACTAAACTAGTATCAGTCAGTTCAGTTGCGATTTATGTCGCTTTATGGACTCCCAATGGGATAATCCATTAGGTTATGATTGTGTGAGCTGCATGCCGTGACCGAATCGGTTGACGGATATGGCAGGCCTCTGAGATATGCTCACCTCAGAGTGTCCTTGTGTTTAAAATGAACAAGATATAATTTGTGTTACACCTTTATTTTATGCTTATGCTTTATGATAAAATGTTAGTATGTATGACTGATTAGGTTCCCCGGTGTAGTCACCTCTAGGAGGGTAGTAGGACTCACTGAGGCTTAGTAGTCTCACCCCACTCCAAACCAATTTTTTTTTCCAGATAAGCAGGTTGGCTAAGGTATGCAGTTGGTGTGCTCGTGGCTCTTGCTTGAGGATTGCATCTTTTTCATGCTTTTCTAGTTTCCTTTGTTATCATTTGCTGCTAATAAATTCTGTTGTACTGTTGTATTTCGTGATTCTGCTTCCGTTGTTTCATCTATCTTGTTGTACTTAGCACTTGCGTGTGCTTTAATTTCCGAATTGTAATAATAATGTACTCGTTATCAATAATAATGTTCCACTGATATTCTAGACATTTATGTGGGGTGTTATAATTGGTATCAGAGCAGGTCGATTCAGATCGTGCCAGAGTCCATTAGTATTACAAATCCGAATCCCGGTTCTTGTCCGGATTTGTAACATCTGTTCTAGATGTCATGTCACTTTAAGCCTAGCTAACTTGACTTGATATTGGCAGTTAGAGCACTATGTCAGGAGCAAGACGAGGACCCGGAAGACCTAGAAGGAATGTTGCTGATGATGATGATGAACCCGAAATGTACGGAGATGCTAATGCGAACATGTGGGCTGAGATGATGTACCAGCAACAGCAGTTCCAAGCCCAACAGGCCCAGCAGCATCAAGAGTTCATGACCATGTTTCAACAACAAATGAACAATCCTTCACCTCAGCAGCAAGGATCAAGCGCTGCATTCCGTGAATTCTGCCGAATGAGTCCGCCAGAGTTTTATGGGGAGTACAATCCAGCGAAAGCCAGGGAATGGATTCAACGAATGAGTGGAATCCTTGAATCCATGGATTGCACAGAAGCTGACAAAGTAACATTCGTCTCCCGCTTCTTTAGGGGCGACGCGTGTAACTGGTGGGATGGAACCAAGGCTTACATGGAGGCCAGTCAGATGGAGATGAATTGGGAAAATTTCCGACGCCTTTTCGTTGGACATTATATCCCAGAGAGTTACCAATTTCAGATGGAACGTGAGTTGAATGAACTGAAGCAGAGGAACATGTCAGTAGCGGAGTATACTATGAAGTTCAATGAGCTGGTCCGTTATGTGATGGATGGGAATGATGCTCCCAGTGAATCATGGAAGATGAAGAAGTATCGGTTTGGGCTGAGAGCTGACATAGCCCACGATGTCTCTATGCGGCATATCACTACCTTTGGTGATTTGGTGCAAAAGAGCTATCATGCTGAAGCTGATCTGGGTAACATACACAAGGAGCGTAGTGAAGCTTTTCAGAAAAAGAAAGATTCCGGAAAGTTCAATATGCAAGTGCGAACTAAAGGTACTACAAGTAAGGGAAAGCAGAGCTACTCTCAACGTTCACCAAAGAATTGTGCAGAGTGCGGTTTCCCTCACAGTGGAGAATGCATGAAGGGAAGGAATATGTGTTACTATTGTAAGCAACCAGGCCACTTCAAGCATGAATGTCCTAAGCTGAAAAGACAAGGAGATTCTAGCGGCGCCTCAAAAAGCAAAGGTCGGGTATACTCACTTGACGGTGAGAATGTCAAATCTAATAATGCTTTAATTATGGATGTATGCAAGTTAGGACAGTCTGAAGTTTTAGTCTTGTTTGATTGTGGAGCTACTAATTCCTTTATAGCCGTTGACTGTGTTCAGCGACTACAATTACCCTCTGTACCTTTAATTCCCCCAATGACTGTGGCTGTTGCCACAGGAGGCAAGGTTACTTCTAAACGTGTTTGCCAGAATTGTCCTGTTCTTGTAGGCAGTAAGGTCTACCATATAGATTTGATCTGTCTACCTCTGAAGGATATAGATGTGGTCCTAGGCATGGATTGGCTTTCTGCCAATACTGTGTATATTGGATGTGCTGAGAAGAATCTCTTCATTCCAACCGAAACTTCACCAGAAAGTAGAGCTATTACCGCTTTACTCCAGAATACTCATCAAATGATCCAGTACTTAGGTGCTAGCAGCAAGTGTTTCAGTGTCTTGTTTACCATCGATCCGGAACCCAGTTTGAGCCCCAGTGATATTCCAGTTGTTAGTGAGTTCTTAGATGTTTTCCCAGATGATATCATGAATTTACCTCCTGAAAGGGAAGTTGAGTTTTCCATCGATCTAGTTCCTGGTTCCCAGCCAATCTCAGTTGCCCCGTATAGGATGTCTCCCTTAGAACTTCATGAACTGAAATCTCAGCTTGAAGAGTTACTTCAGAAACACTTTATCCGACCCAGTGTCTCACCTTGGGGAGCACCAGTGTTACTCGTGAAGAAGAAAGATGGTACGATGCGTCTGTGCATTGATTATCGCCAACTTAACAAGGTCACAATTAAGAACAAGTATCCCTTACCAAGAATTGATGACCTCCTGGATCAACTCAGAGGTGCTACTGTCTTTTCCAAGATTGATCTCCGTTCTGGATATCATCAAATCCGCATCAAGTCCTCGGATGTTTCCAAGACAGCATTCAGGCCCGTTATGGACATTATGAATTCTTGGTCATGCCTTTCGGTTTGACGAATGCTCCAGCCATCTTTATGGACTACATGAATCAGATTTTCCAGCCGTACCTTGACCAGTTTGTTGTCATCTTCATTGATGACATTCTGATCTATTCTAAGGATTCACAGGAGCATGCGGAGCACCTGAGAATCGTGTTGAGCATCCTTAGAGAGAAGCAACTGTATGCCAAGTTCAGCAAGTGTGAATTTTGGCTATCTGAAGTTAAATTCTTGGGACATGTCATATCGCAAGGCGGTGTGTCTGTTGATCCATCCAACGTAGAAGCAGTGTTGAATTGGGGAAGACCCAGAAGTGTTACCGAAGTCAGGAGCTTCCTCGGTTTGGCAGGTTACTACCGGAGATTCATCTTAGGATTTTCGGAGATTGCTTTACCGTTAACTCGTCTGACCAGGAAAGATGCAAACTTTGATTGGGATGCTGCTTGTGAATGGAGTTTCAGAACTTTAAAGGAAAAGCTAACAACAGCGCCAGTGTTAGTAATTCCTGACCCAACCCGCAAGTATGTGGTATACTGTGATGCGTCCAACAAGGGACTCGGATGTGTATTGATGCAAGATGGAGCAGTTGTAGCGTATGCATCCAGGCAGCTAAAACCTCATGAGCAGAGTTACCCTACCCATGATCTGGAGTTAGCAGCCATTATCTTTGCCCTCAAAATCTGGAGACATCATCTGTATGGAGTGCAGTTTGATCTGTTCAGCGATCACAAAAGTCTGAAGTACTTGTTTGATCAGAAGGAGTTGAATATGAGGCAGCGACGTTGGCTGGAATACCTTAAAGATTTTGACTTCAACCTCAATTACCACCCTGGAAAGGCCAACGTGGTGGCAGATGCCCTGAGCAGAAAGACATTGTATGCATCAGAGTTGTTGATGCAGCAGCGCGGCCTGTATGAGAAGTTTAGGGATCTCAATCTGAATGTGATATATCGTAAGAGCGGTATTCGTATCAACAGAATTGAAGTGTCCTGTGAGTTACGTCCAAGGATTGTGCAGGCTCAGCAGGATGATGTAGAGTTGCAGAAGAGGATAAACCATCCGGAGTTCTCAGTAGCCACGGACGGTGCTATTCTCTATGAAGGCAGACTTTGTGTACCTCAGGATGATGAGTTGAAACGGTTGATTCTGGAAGAGGCACACAAGAGTGGATTTTCAATTCACCCTGGATCCACCAAAATGTATCATGATTTGAAGGAAAACTATTGGTGGCCTAACATGAAGGCAGAGATTGCTGAATTCGTGTCCAGATGTACTGTTTGTCAACAGGTGAAGATTGAACATCAGAAACCTGGAGGACCGTTACAACCATTGGATATTCCTGAGTGGAAATGGGAACATATCACCATGGACTTTGTAGGAGGACTGCCACGTAACCAGAGAGGTCAAGACTCGATCTGGGTAATCGTGGACCGGTTGACTAAATCAGCTCATTTCATTCCAGTGAAATCCACCTACAAGGCCCCTCAATATGCAGCCATATTCATGGAGCAGATTGTAAGGCTGCATGGTGTACCTATGAGTATCGTGTCAGATAGAGACCCGATTTTCACCTCAAGGTTTTGGAAAACATTTCAGAATGCGATGGGAACCCGATTGAAGATGAGTACGTCGCATCACCCTCAGACTGATGGTCAGTCAGAAAGGACTATTCAGACTCTCGAGGATATGCTTAGAGCCTGTGTGTTAGAAGATGGTGGTTCATGGAGTAATCACTTACATCTGATTGAGTTTGCCTATAATAACAGTTACCATGCCAGTATCGGTATGGCACCTTATGAAGCTCTGTATGGCAGAAAGTGTAGAACCCCGTTATGTTGGACAGAAGTTGGTGATCGTAGTTTCTTGGGACCAGATATTGTCCAGGAGACCACATTAAAGATTAAGTCTATTCGCGATAAGCTGAAAGTTGCTCAGAGTCGGCAGAAGAGTTATGCCGACAAGAGAAGGAGATTTCTGGAATTTCAGGAAGGTGATCATGTGTTCTTGAGAGTTACTCCTAAGTTGGGTTTGCGAGGTGTATTCAAAACTAAGAAGCTCTGTCCAAGATTCATTGGACCTTATCAGATTCTTCGACGCGTCGGTCCTGTAGCCTATCAGTTAGCTCTTCCTCCATCTATGTCAGGGTTACACGACGTGTTTCATGTGTCTCAGCTACGGAAGTACATTCCTGATCCTTATCAGCCAGTGGAACTTGAACAAATCGATCTCCAGCCAGATCTAACCTATCAGCCGGATCCTGTTCGGATTGTTGAACGTGATGCCAAAATCCTCCGAAACAAGAGAATTCCTATTGTCAAGGTTGAATGAGCTCAGTCTCCTGATGGTGAATTCACTTGGGAACTGGAGTCAGACATGCGGAAGAGTTATCCGTACTTGTTTTCGAGGTAAATTTCTTAATTTCGAGGACGAAATTTCTTTAAGGGGGGTAGGTTGTAATATCCCACATCCTAAATTACCTAATTAATTTTAATTAGAGCTTTGCCTAATTTTATAAATTAATTAGAGGAGGTTAGTTAAAATTATTTTGGGAACTAAGTAAATTATGTGCTAGAATTAGTAGTACTAATTAAATTTTGTCCACCTATTAGTACACTATTATTCCTAAGTGATTTAATTAACACAAGAGAAATTCAAACTCCCCCATTCTCTCCCTCCCTCGTGGTCTCTCTCTCACTCTCCTATGAGTCACCATCCACTCAAGCCTTCCACTCTCACCTTAGCTCAACACCTCACCATGAAACAATGACTCATGTTTCCACTTAGTTTAATCTCTCCTTCACATGCAAACAAGCAATAACCATTCACTTCTAAGCTACAGAAAAATTCAGCAAGCTATTCCCCATCACCCTCTCTTCCCACGCCATTTTCAAACAACAACATTAGCAAGGCTCCAAACTTTTCATTTCCTAAGCAAACACATGCAACTAAGTCACAAAACACCAATTTCCAATCCCTACTCTTGAGTTCACATGCCATGTCTTAATATTGCAGATTCTGAATCAAACATTGAAGAATCAGAACCATTACTATTCCAAAGATTCACAAGATACAAAAGAACAACAACCCCATTTTCACCAATTTTTATAACCAATGAGATAACATGCAAAGGGACCCAAACCTCACTCATATCTGTCTTTGATCAGCTGCAAACCTCTATAAATACCTCCCCAACCTCAGAATCAAAATCATCAACTCAACAACTCATCACATTTCCACAAATTCAAGCTTAGAGTTCAAGTGTCAAAGTTTCAAATTCTGGTCTGGGGGTTCGTGGGGCTAGCTGGGAGGTTCAGTAGCTGATAGGAAGCTCATATTCCAGTTCAAAGCTTCATTCCAGGTGGGTTCTTAGGCTAGTTTAGTTAGATTCCCAAAATTATGAACCTTGCATGTTAACATAGGAAAATTAGGGAAATATTGTGTGAGAGGAATTAACTCCCAAATTCCTCTCCATTCTGTCTTATATTATACATATTATGTGACTGCATAGCTTAGAATGAGGATTGTAGGTGTTAACTTTATCAAAAATGGAATTTTCGTGAAACAGGGCATATTCTGTGTACACACGCTACAGCGAGTTGCAAGCGTGCATTCATAGCGAGTTTGGTTTTCTGGGCTGATGAAACTCGCCGCAGCGTGCACTTGTACGCTTAGCGAGTTGATTTAGGCCAGGACCTATAATCTCGCTGTGGCGAGCTAGCAACACGCCGTAGCGAGTTGATACAGGACATACCCATAATACTCGCCGGAGCGAGTTATGACTCGCTGAGCGAGTTTGACAGAACAGAACTGAATTTTCAAACTGTTTTCTAAACTAAGGCACTCGATTTATATCCTCATATGAGTTATACCAATTTGCAGTAGCATAATTTATATAATGTGAAACAGCATGTTAATCACAGATAATCTTTAGGGTTTAATCTAGAGATTCATAGGTTTGTATGTTCCCCGGGAAATTGGAAAATCATGGTAGATATAACTAAACTAGTATCAGTCAGTTCAGCTGCGATTTATGTCGCTTTATGGACTCCCAATGGGATAATCCATTAGGTTATGATTGTGTGAGCTGTATGCCGTGACCGAATCGGTTGACGGATATGGCAGGCCTCTGAGATATGCTCACCTCAGAGTGTCCTTGTGTTTAAAATGAACAAGATATAATTTGTGTTACACCTTTATTTTATGCTTATGCTTTATGATAAAATGTTAGTATGTATGACTGATTAGGTTCCCCGGCGTAGTCACCTCTAGGAGGGTAGTAGGACTCACTGAGGCTTAGTAGTCTCACCCCACTCCAAACCAATTTTTTTTCTTCAGATAAGCAGGTTGGCTAAGGTATGCAGTTGGTGTGCTCGTGGCTCTTGCTTGAGGATTGCATCTTTTTCATGCTTTTCTAGTTTCCTTTGTTATCATTTGCTGCTAATAAATTCTGTTGTACTGTTGTATTTCGCGATTCTGCTTCCGTTGTTTCATCTATCTTGTTGTACTTAGCACCTGCGTGTGCTTTAATTTCCGAATTGTAATAATAATGTACTCGTTATCAATAATATTGTTCCACTGATATTCTAGACATTTATGTGGGGTGTTATAATAACTAAAATAATTATGTTTAATTATGTAATTATTTTTAATAATCATTAAATATGTTTGGTTTTCAGAACCAATGAATTTAATGATCAATCATGCATGAACATATAATAAATGTTCTATTATTGAACATTACATTTAAATGCACATTCTTCTTCTTTCAAGATCCTTTCGATTTGGTCGAAGTGTCAGTAGGGTCGAAGTACCCAGTGGGCAGAAGTAATTTATGGACTTAGCGAAATATTCAAAAGAAAGCATGGTCACTTCGACTTCGATGGAAACAACGGTTAACTCAGAAGATAAGAAAGGATTCAAATTCAAAATACGTGTCTAAGACACGCGTCCTCTCTGTAATGTTTAGGCGTTATTAGCAGTTAGGAATTAGTGTCTATAAATAGCCTAGTTATATGATCGAAAAAGGGGTCACAATCATTATACAGAAATCCTGATAAAACTCAAAGTACCCATGGTAACGAGAGAAACGAGTTCGAAAGGAAAAATGTATGTAATGTGTACCATTTATTTCTCTGTAAACATTTACATTTGAATGCAAATTTACAGTATTTCAATCTTCATCTTGTTTAATCTTTATTTCGACTCTTCTCTCCCATTCTGTTTATTCAATTGAATAAACATTCTTTCTTGCTTTATAAGTTGTTGAAACATAAAAAAAACAACACTTTATCAACATAAGAACAATAATGAATATCATTTACTTTGAAAATATAAACAAAAGCACTATGTCCCGAGATTTACTAGTTGATCTCTCTTGTAATAATCAAACTAGCGTTGTTTACCAAATTTCACAGTAAACAAATTGGCACGCCCAGTGGGACTGTGTGCTTTATGTTTAAATTTCTTCAAAGTTTGTGTAGTTAATTTGTTCTGCATTTTGTGTATTGTTTCCAAAGGCTCTTGTGTAGTGTATGCTTTTGAGGAACGGGAAATTACTCCCTGAAATGGTTAGACCACCACCCAGAAGTAACCCAAGACAAAACATGGAAAATCCAAACGGAAACAATAATAATAACGGTTCGAATGTATCAACCGCTTCGAGCGTTTCTGAGGCCATAATCTCTCCTGTAATCAGTGAGATTGTGCCCAACGCTAGTGGGGCGACAATTTCCGCCCCAATATCTTCTGTGGTAAGTGCCACAATGACAATGCCAACGTCTACAGTGGTACCTTCGACCACTACAGAACCTATCTTGACCCTTTCCCATGCTATGGAGGGAAATTTCTCTCCAAATAGGACAAATGTTAATGGGGGTGGCGCTAGTTCTTCTACTTTCTCATTACCCTTTTCCCAATATGTGGGTCAGGGCACAAGTAGGAACTACCCATATGGTATGCCTACCAGTATGATGCAGGGTTTGCAAACAAGTGCATCATTGTTCACAGAGTCGGCACCAGGCGTATTTGTGCCTAATAATCAGATAGTTTCTGGTTCTGCTACTCGAAATGGCAATCCATCATTAACCAACAATGCCTTGAATTCTTTAAGGCAACAAATGGATGAGAGTAATCATGACATGGTAAAGATGTTAACACAACAAATTGGTACAGTATTTAATCCATTAATTCAAAATACAAACCAAAGTTATCAATTGTTGGCAAATCAAATGGGAAGAATTGCTTATTTCTTTGGGGCTCCTCAAGTCCATAATCAGCAAGTCCCCCAAATTCAGAACGTGGTGCCTTTGCAAATTGCACAAACACCAAATAATGCCATTATGCTTGCCCCAAATAATGTTGTAAACCCCATAAACCAAATCCAACAACCAGTGCCAGTGGCCGAACCACAGGTGCAAATTCAGGCACAGCAACAGGCTTTGCCCCAGGTCGAACAAAATCCTGGAATAGTGTTGGTAAATAGGAACCAAAATGCAGATGATGTAGTTAGAAATGTCCAGAATAATAACTTTGCTGGGCAAAATAACATAGCCAATTTGGTCGAAACCATCCTGGCACAAAATGGTTTAAACATAGGCATGCATAGGCCTCATTTTGTTTCTGCCTTATCAGAATATGTGCTTCAAACAGAATTACCAAGGGGCTGGAAAATCCCAAAATTTACCAAATTTGCTGGTGATACTAGTGAATCTACTGTTGAACACATAGCAAGATATTTAACTGAGGCAGGAGATCTAGCAAATAATGAGAACTTGAGAATGAAGTATTTTCCAAATTCTCTAACAAAAAATGCCTTTACATGGTTTACTACTCTCCATCCACATTCAATTTTTAATTGGAATCAATTAGAGAGAGTCTTCCATGAGCAATTCTACATGGGACAGTCTAAGATAAGTCTCAAAGAATTAGCAAGTGTTAGGCGCAAAACTCCTGAGTCTATAGATGATTATTTGAATAGATTTCGTTTACTTAAGGCTAGGTGTTTTACTCAAGTGCCTGAACATGAATTGGTCGAAATGGCTGCTGGTGGCCTAGACTATTCGATCAGAAAGAAGTTAGATACTCAACATCTAAGGGACATGGCCCAATTGGCTGATAGGGTTCGACAGGTCGAACGCTTGAGAGCATAAAAGGCTAGAAATTCAAAGTATCATAAAAAAGAAAAAGTTGCTTATGTAGAAACACATGATAGCGACCAAGAATATGATGTCTCTTATGAAGATGTTGAACAAGGGGAAATAGACCTAGCAGAATTAAAACCTGGTCCCCCTTACACTTGCAAGCTTTTAAAACCTTCAAATGGAAAAAACCCTGTTGAACCAAAAAATGATAAATATGTTTCAAAGACTTATACTTTTGATATAACAAAATGTGATGAAATCTTTGATTTGTTGGTTACTGATGGCCAAATAGTGGTTCCAAAAGGTGTTAAAATACCACCATTAGATATGAGAAAGAAAAGAGGTTATTGTAAGTATCATAATTTTCTTGGACATAGAACCTCACAATGTGTGCTTTTCAGGGACTTGGTTCAAAATGCTTTGAACGAAGGAAGACTTAAATTTGGTGAAAAACCCAAAGCTGCAAAAGCAGATCCAGAATCTTCACAGAATGCTGATACCCTCTATGCTGAACCACAAGCTATTATGATGGTCGAAGCCATGGAGGTTTCAGAGGTGCAAGTGGAAAAAATCCCTGAAGAGGAGTACTTTGAAAAAATGAAAGTAGTAGATAAGGCGGAATGGAGACCATAGGTCTCCGCGCCGGCTCAAAAAGAAAGCTGAAGAGGATTTGATTGACTTTCTAAACAGATCCAAATAATATGGTCCAAACAGATCGAAGGCCCACTTTCCTTCCTTCTGGTTCGATTCCTATAGAACGCTGGATGCACCAAGGAACCATAAAGTTCAACAAAGGTGCAATGGAAGTTGGTGGCTCAAGTGGCACCAAACTAAGCTATTCAGAGGATGTCAACAAATACTCTTATAGGAACAACTACAAGGGTAAACATCCAATGACAAGGACTCAGTGGCGTAGATTCCAACGCCAAAAGAAATTGGCTGCAACTAATCTTCAAACAGGCCAATATAAAGAAGTGGCTAGAAGGCCAGCAAAAGAAAGGATCCTTCCTTCTATAGAAGAAAGCAAGATGGAAGATGATGATCTGCTGGACTCTGAGCCAGATTTCGACGTAATATGTGTGGTTTCCATATTACCATCAGAATATGATGTGCAAACAGAGATAACTGAGCTCGAAACTGATTTCGACCAGTTAGAAATGGCTGATCCTAAGCCAATATGCTATTATGTCATGAACAATGGTTGTATCGAAGAGCAACAGGCTACATTCGAAAGGCCAGACTTAGGCATGAAAAACCATCTTAAACCCCTCTTCATCAGAGCAAAAGTTGAAGGAGTTGAAGTCAACAAGGTGCTGATAGATGGAGGAGCTGCTGTGAATCTAATGCCTCTATCTATGTTACCCAAGATTGGCAAATATGACTGTGATTTGTCAGCCCATAACATTGTTTTGTCAAATTATGAAGGCAAAACAGGACATTCAAGGGGGGCAATTCAAGTGGATGTTGCTGTGGGCAGCATAGTTCGACCAACTCTAATCCTAGTGGTCGAATCCAAGGCGAACTTCAACTTACTATTGGGGCGAGAGTGGATTCATGGAGTAGGAGCTGTTCCTTCGACCCTTCACCAGAAGTTGATGCTTTGGAGGGAAGATGGCTGCGTGGAAAATATAGAAGCTGATCAGAGTTTCTATATGTCAGAGGTTGATACCATAAATCAACAAACCTTTGACAAAAATTTGGCGAACATAGCGCCATGTTATGATAGAGAGAATGCTTTCACACTTTCTGATAATGTGATACATTCTGTCAAACTCCACCAAACCCATGGCTTCATATGGGAAAGAGAGGAAATAGATGTTGTGTCCTCAGAAGATGGAGTTATACCACCATCTGGGTGGAATGTTTACGAAGAATATAATGACTGAGTCCAGCGCATGGGCCAGGATTACGGCTTATATGGCCGAAACTAAGTTAAATACGGCTTTGGAAGCTGATGTTCATCAAAATATGGCTACAGAAGCCAAGGTCGAAAGTGATGGCATTTCTATGCCACAAGCACAAAGGCTCGACTGCATCTATGATGAAGAACCTTTAGGGTTCGAAAGAGATCCACTTAATGAAACTCCTAAGATGCAGGCTCAAGATCCTTTGGAGGAAATTGACATTGGAGATGGCTCAGTAAAAAGGCCAACTTACATCAGCGCCAATATTAGTCCTGATTTAAAAGGAAAATTGGTACTACTTCTCAAAGAATTCAGTGATTGTTTTGCTTGGGATTATAATGAAATGCCTGGACTCAGTAGAGAAATGGTTGAACTTAAGCTACCAATTAAGGCAGGTAAAAAACCAGTGAAACAATTGCCAAGAAGGTTTGCACCAGAGATCATGTCCAAAATCAAAGAAGAGATCGAAAGGCTGCTGAAGAGTAAATTCATCAGAGCTGCCAGGTATGTAGAATGGTTAGCAAATATAGTTCCTGTCATTAAAAAGAATGGTACACTTAGGGTATGTATAGATTTTAGAGACTTGAATAATGCTACACCTAAAGATGAGTATGCCATGCCTGTGGCAGAAATGTTAGTAGATTCAGCAGCAGGCTTCGAGTTCTTAAGCATGTTAGATGGTTACTCTGGTTATAACCAAATATTTATTGCTGAGGAAGATGTATCTAAAACAGCATTTAGATGCCCTGGTGCTTTAGGCACTTATGAGTGGGTTGTTATGCCTTTTGGCTTAAAAAATGCTGGTGCCACTTATCAAAGGGCAATGAATTCCATGTTTCATGATTTTATAGATACATTCATGCAAGTTTACATTGATGATATCATCATTAAATCCTCTTCTGAAGATAGCCATTTGTTATATCTCAGGCAATCTTTTAAAAGAATGAGAGAACATGGATTAAAAATGAATCCATTAAAATGTGCTTTTTGTGTGCATGCAGGAGATTTCCTTGGTTTTGTGGTGCATAAAAAAGGCATTGAAATAAACCAAAACAAGACAAATGCTATTTTAGAGACCAAGCCTCCTTCGACCAAAAAACAACTTCAATCTCTGCTGGGAAAAATCAACTTCTTGAGAAGATTCATTTCAAACCTAAGTGGAAAGGCTCAAGCTTTCTCACCACTACTTCGACTCAAGAAAGATGATCCATTCAAATGGAGCGAAGAGCATCAAAAGGCTTTTGATGACATTAAAGGATACTTAATAAAGCCTCCAGTTCTAATGCCTCCTAGTAGGAACAAAGCTATGAAGTTGTATATAGCCACGTCTGATAAGACAATAGGAAGCATGTTGGCTCAAGAAGATGAAAATGGCATAGAAAATGCAGTTTATTACCTTAGTAGAGTTTTAAATGATGCAGAAACTAGATATACTGCCATAGAAAAACTTTGTCTTTGTTTGTATTTCTCTTGTACAAAACTTAAGCATTATATAAAGCCTGTTGATGTTTATGTCTATTCCCACTTTGATGTTATTAAACATATGCTAACTAAACCTATATTACATATTAGAATTGGGAAATGGGCATTAGCATTAACTGAATATTCACTGACTTATAAACCTTTAAAGGCTGTCAAAGGCCAAATTGTAGCTGATTTTATAGTAGATCATTCTTTGGTCGAAATGCCACAGGATTATGTGGATATTCAACCATGGATTCTTTATTTTGATGGGTCCAAACATAAGTATGGAACAGGAATTGGAATATTGATCATATCTCCAACTCAAGTTCCAACCAAGTTCAAGTACAAAATAAATGGACTTTGCTCTAATAATGAAGCTGAGTATGAAGCTTTAATTACAGGGTTAGAAATATTAAAAGACTTGGGGGCAAAGAACATTAAAATAAGAGGTGATTCTGAATTAGTATTGAAACAATTGACACAAGAATATAAATGTGTGAAAGAGCATTTAACAAAATACTTTTCTATAGCTAGTTCTTTGTTAGATTGTTTCGATCATGTAGACATTGAACATGTACCTCGATTAGAAAATCAAGAAGCAAATGACTTGGCTCAAATTGCTTCAGGATATAAAATGTCAAAGGAAAAGTTGACACAATTAATCGAAATAAAAGAAAAAATGGTTTTACAAGAACCAATATCTGCACAATTGTCAATACCAAAACTTGTGGGGGCAGATACTATACCACAAATAAATGGTGAAATAAAAAATCCCCTAGAAAATTTTCAAATTTTTGCCATTGACAATTTGTCAGATAATGATTGGAGAAAACCTATAGTAGATTACCTTAAGAATCCAACAGGAAATGTGGATCGAAAGGTAAAATATAGGGCTTTAAGCTATATAATTTTTGAAAATGATCTTTTCAAAAAGACTTCTGAAGGAATCTTGTTAAAATGCCTTAATGAAGCAGAAGCATATATAGCAATCTCTGATGTTCATAGTGGTACCTGTGGTTCTCATCAAGCAGGACATAAAATGAAATGGCTCTTGTTTCGACAAGGTTTGTATTGGCCCTCCATGTTGAAAGATTGTATAGAATTTGCTAAGGGTTGTCAGGAATGCCAAAGGCATTCAGGCATCCAGCATATGCCTGCAAGTGAACTGCACTCGATAGTAAAACCATGGCCCTTTAGGGGTTGGGCTCTAGACCTCATTGGTGAAATTAAGCCTGCTTCATCTAAAAATCAACGTTATATCTTAGTTGGAATAGATTATTTCACAAAATGGATAGAGGCAATCCCTTTACCAAATGTTGATCAAGAGGCAGTAATTAATTTCATACAAAATTACATAATCTATAGGTTTGGAATTCCTGAAACAATCACTACTGATCAAGGTTCATTTTTACTGGACGAAAAATGCAGGAATTCGCCCAAGAAAGTGGGTTTAGACTGCTAACTTCAACACCATATTATGCACAAGCAAATGGTCAGGTCGAAGCAGCTAATAAAATTATTATTAATTTGATAAAGAAACATATAGCCCAAAAGCCAAAAAATTGGCATAAAACCTTAGACCAAGTGTTATGGGCTTGCAGAAATTCTCCCAGAGAGTCAACTAACACTACTCCATTTCGACTAACTTATGGTCATGATGCAGTATTACCAGTCGAAATACATTTGCAATCAGCAAGGGTACAAAGACAAATGGAAATACCCCTAGACCATTATTACCAAATGATGTCAGATGAGTTAGTTGATTTAGATGAAGAAAGGCTTTGTGCTCTGGAAGTTTTAACAAAACAAAAAGAAAGAGTTGCTAAATCATATAACAAAAAGGTTAAGTCAAAGTCTTTTAACATAGGGGAATTAGTTTGGAAAGTTATTTTGCCTATGGATAAGAAAGATAGAATCTTAGGCAAATGGTCTCCAAATTGGGAAGGACCGTTTAAAATTGTTCAAGTTTATTCTAATGGCGCATATGAAATTGAGGAGTTAACTCCTGAAAAACGTACTTTGGGCATTAATGGAAAGTATTTGAAAAAATATAAACCTACTTTGCTCGAAGTAAAAATAAGCGCAGAATAGTACTTAAACATATGAGACAAAATGGTAATTGTAAATTGCCATAAAACATGGACTTTGTTCAAAGGTTACAAGATCCAACAAATTGCAAAAAGGACAACAAATAAGAAAATAAGGGAACTATAAGCCCTTGGTACAATCAGCATAAATTCTCTTGAGGGTTGCCATTTCCTTTTTGACCACCAAGTTCGAACTCTCCAAGGATTTAATCTCTTCACCAACCACCTCTGCTGAGCCAAAAGCTTGAAGCCCTTCCCTGCCATGTGCATCAATCTGCTCTTGGGTCGAAGCTTTGGCCTCCTTCTCAATTTGAGCTCTCCTACTTTCTTCTTCAATGATCTTGCGCCTGTAACTAACAATCTGCTCCTCTAAGAGTTTGATTTGTTCCTTGTAATGGGCAACCTTGTCAACACACTCTTTTAGCTCTGAATTTCCTTCGACCAGTTGAGAGGACAATCTTTCCACTTCAGCTTGAGCTTTCTGGGCCTTCTCAAAGAACATGGTTTGAGCTTGTTGCTGTGTGGCAAGTCTTGTGTTGTTATCAATCCTCTTCTGCACTGCCTTGGCATATTGGTCCACAATTGAACTAAGTTGTATGACTTTGCCAAGGGTTTCCTCATCAGTCCTAGGATTGTGAAGCTTCTTCAGGAAAGCCAAGTGGCTATAAGCACATGCTGGTTGTTCTTCAATTTGCTTCAGCACATCCCTTTGGGCGAAGGTAGTTGTAAGTTTCAGCAACAGAGAGTCTTGGCGCACCATCGAGTCGAT
Source organism: Trifolium repens (assembly GCA_030408175.1). NCBI lineage: Eukaryota > Viridiplantae > Streptophyta > Magnoliopsida > Fabales > Fabaceae > Trifolium > Trifolium repens. The sequence continues at coordinate 47,392,753 of CP125836.1, read as the reverse complement.
TTCAGAGTTGGAAGGCGCTGAGTCAGTGGTCGTGTGCTCACTCGAGGCGTTTCCTTGATTTGCTTTTCTCGAGAGTAGAAGTTTAAGGGTACCAGCAGGATCAGACTTCTGCATATTGGTAAATTCTTCTTCTTGTACGCCCAAGCTTGCAGAAAGTCTCGAGGTCGAAGAGACAGATATGATCCCTGAACCCCCAACCTCAGCTTCTAGAATTGCATCAGAGTCATGTTGAGATTCTTGGTTCGAGCTTGCCTGGCCTGAGTTTGTAGACATACTAGGCATTGAATATTTGATGCTCGAAGTATTGGTTGGTGCTTGATTGTCAGTTCTCCTCATGCTGGCCTTCAAGGAATCTTGATTGCCATCATTTCCCTTGTCCTCTGTTGGCACCTCCTCAAGGGTTGGTTGTTTATCTTCCTTAACAGGACTTTTCTTCGACTGATCCTGCGAACTCAAAAGAAAAATTAGTAAAGATCAAATGTAACTATGAAAATCTAAGGTTGAGAATAAGATGAGTTATACCTCTTTTTCTTCGACCTCAGGGTTAGTTTGAGGATTACCACCCTTCTCAGTATTGAGGGCATTGTTGCCTGGTTGTGCATTATCTTTCTTTCCCCCATCAGTTATTGGTTCATCATTGACCAAGGTCCCTGAATGAGGTACAGGGTTACCTTGTGGTCCGTCAACCTGTTCTTCTGATGTCTTGGTAAGTTGGTCTTGTTCGACCACATCTTTCTCTGAAGCATTTGTCTGAGGGGTTGGATCTCCACCGCTTTCACTCGAGGTGCGGATTTTTAATGCCCTATGCACTTTAGGCTTCTTGATTGTAGACTTGACCTTCATAGCAATTTCTTTCTTCTTTTTCTTCTCACTCTTTTGGTCCTTTGTTGGGGCTTGTTGAGGTTTAGGTTCTTCAACCTTTTTCTGCTTCTTGGCTTGTGCAGCGTTATTTTCTTCGACTTCTGGTACAGTTGTTGTTTTCCCTTCACTAGGTTGTGAAGTCGAAGTCGATGGTTGTTTTCTCTTCCTAATCAAAGGGACCTCCTGTTCTTCTTCATCCTGAAATGATGGAAGTAAATAATGTCAAGATTTTGTTTCAAAATATATTACTATGACAAAAGTTAAGTATTTGATGGAAAGTCTGATTTTTACCTCCTCATCTAATACCACTGTGTTCTTAGCTTTCTTCGAGCTGGCATACACCGTCTCTGTGCTACTCTTACCTTTTCCTTTCTAAGGACATAAATGGTCAAAGTTAAAACATATGTTTAAACAGGAGGAGAGAAAATAAGTAAAATTCTTAAGGCTAAGTTACCTTTGCCTTAGAGGTTTCGACCTCTGATTTAATCTTCACCCCAGTGGGTTTCTTCACTTCAGTCGAAGTCTTTAAAGACCCACCATCTTTCTTTATGCCTTTGCCTGCAAAATGTTGTATTAATAAATATAAAAAGGTTTGAGGGAATAAATCTTGTAAGATAAATAATACTATAAGAGTTTAGGTTTTTACCTCGACCTGAGACGTTTATGTTCTTTCCAAGAGATGGCACTATGAAGCCACTCTCGACCATCCCTAGCAATTGATCAGCATTGCCTATTGAGTTCTTGGTGTAATGGTCACTCCACCATTTGCTGAAGCCATCAGTGCAGTAGAAAGAAGGCTTGTACTCGAAAGGTTTGAAATTAAATTCATAATTCTCCAGCATCCTCATATATTTCTTATAAGTCTTTTCAGTCACTCCAGTGCCCAACACCATTCTATCCAGATTTTCAAAAAGGGACTTTGGCCTAATTTGGGATATACCAAATTGCCTAGCCACACAGTTGGGCAGATATCCTACAAGCCCATACTGGTTTGCGTTCGAACCAATCTTATAGGAGAGTACAGTTTGCTCTAAATAGGCTCTCCAAACCTCGTTTACTTCATCTTCATTATCTGGGTTGAACGCAGGGAAATCTTCAATGAACCACGCGGCCCCATACTTGCGCTCCACAAAGGGAGCATGGCGTGGAAGAAACTTGTCAAAATTCAAAAACATCTTCATATGCTTCATGAAGAGTCTGCTAGTATCCTGGTCCAAAGATCTAGGGGCTAATCGAACCAACCTCTGCCCTTCGATCTCCCTTTCATCTACCTCTTGTTGATAGTCAGAAGGCACTATCAACCCCAATTCCGTCTCAAATGTGGCATTCAGCCAAAGTTGTAACAGCCACATAGGTCCAGCAATCGAAACCTTTGATCCATCCTTGGACGCCTTGATTGCATCACTAGCATTCCCCATTGCTTCATACAGACAGGCTAATAATAAGCGCCCTAAGCTGAAAAGTCTACCCTCATTAATCTGTTGTGCTATGGGAATGTACATGCGCGCTACCTGAAGGGATTTCGAGCAAAAGACGAAGTGGGATAACCACAATGTTAAGAAGGCCACATGCTCCTCAGTTGACACTTCCTCTCCTTCTTTACCCATCTGCTCTGCTATGTACTTAGAGAATGTAGCTTCTTGAAAATTAACTTCGACCTTATCCCCAGTTTTGGTTGGATCGAAGTGATCACCAATAGGCCTAAGGCCTGTGATAGCAGCTACATCTAATAAGGTAGGGGTTAACATGCCACACTTAAACTGAAAAGTGTTCGTGGACTTTTCATAGAAGTGTAAGGCAGCCACTAGCAGCTCTGGTTTGTACTTAGGACCGGTTCGACTAAATTGGATAAGCTCGTAAATACCATAGCTTTTCCAGGAATCCTTAAAGTCCTTTTCGACCCTATCTAACCAGGGAATGTAATCCTTGTGCGCAGTATAGGGGGCAGCTCTAAAAATCTTGAGGGCATTCTTCAAATACCCAAAATTATAAGGACTAGAGTCGAAGATCCGAGGGCCACAGGTAACATGCAAAGGAAAAATATCATTTACCTCTTTAGAGACAGTCTCAGAGTGTGTTGGATAAGGTCCACAGAAGGCATGATCTTCCTTCTTTATGGAGAATGGAATCATGAGTTGGGTATTCCAGATCTTCCTTTCCGCTTCAGTTCCAGAAGGCTCTGGAACCACTTCTTCTCCATCTTCAAGGATGCGAAGACCCTTCCATTTACCAGCAGTTGGTATTTCGAAATTTAGGTTGGAAGCCATTGATGAACAGGATACCAAAGGTTGAAGAACGAAAAGGGTTTTTTTGAGGAGATTTGTAGAAACTGAGTTGTTTTAGTTGAAACAAGGATGAATCTATGCGGAATTTGAAGTTAAATTACTTGTACGGTTTAGAATTACAAATGCGTTGAAAATCAAAGCTTGATTTGCAGAAAAGAAGAAGATGAACAGTGGGTTCGTAAGAAAGCTTTGAAACTTGGAAGTTGGCAAAAAGTGTTACTTTGTTCGTTTGCTACTATTTATAGGGGAACGTGTTTGTCTCCAGAAAATAAATCAAAAAGAAATTTAAATAATTTCTCTTCAACTTCTACGTGTGCCACGTCATCCACTATGCTAAAACCTAGGAACAATGATGGATTGTGAGTATCAAGGTGACAGTTACTTCTGAACGTGACATAAGCGCCGTCATTGGTAATAGTGTCAAGCACGTGGGTATAAAATGCCTTTTCCTTTCTCGTTCGACCACTCAATCGAAACAGGCATTTGGGGGCAATTTGTTAGCCCATATTTTTACTAAGTAAAAATATGTTCTAAATGCATAACTAAAATAATTATGTTTAATTATGTAATTATTTTTAATAATCATTAAATATGTTTGGTTTTCAGAACCAATGAATTTAATGATCAATCATGCATGAACATATAATAAATGTTCTATTATTGAACATTACATTTAAATGCACATTCTTCTTCTTTCAAGATCCTTTCGATTTGGTCGAAGTGTCAGTAGGGTCGAAGTACCCAGTGGGCAGAAGTAATTTATGGACTTAGCGAAATATTCAAAAGAAAGCATGGTCACTTCGACTTCGATGGAAACAACGGTTAACTCAGAAGATAAGAAAGGACTCAAATTCAAAATACGTGTCTAAGACACGCGTCCTCTCTATAATGTTTAGGCGTTATTAGCAGTTAGGAATTAATGTCTATAAATAGCCTAGTTATATGATCGAAAAAGGGGTCACAATCATTATACAGAAATCCTGATAAAACTCAAAGTACCCATGCTAACGAGAGAAACGAGTTCGAAAGGAAAAATGTATGTAATGTGTACCATTTATTTCTCTGTAAACATTTACATTTGAATGCAAATTTACAGTATTTCAATCTTCATCTTGTTTAATCTTTATTTCGACTCTTCTCTCCCATTCTGTTTATTCAATTGAATAAACATTCTTTCTTGCTTTATAAGTTGTTGAAACATAAAAAAACAACACTTTATCAACATAAGAACAATAATGAATATCATTTACTTTGAAAATATAAACAAAAGCACTATGTCCCGAGATTTACTAGTTGATCTCTCTTGTAATAATCAAACTAGCGTTGTTTACCAAATTTCACAGTAAACAGGGGGTAGGTTGTAACATCCCTACTTCTAAATTGCATAACTAATTTTAATTAGAGAAGGTCTAATAAAATTAGAATCAACTAGAGGTGGTTAAATTAATTAATTCTTGGAATTAAGTGTTTTATGTGTAAAGTTAAGACTTTAATTAAATCTAAGACTATACACTAAACCACCTTATCACACAATTAGGAGTTAATTAGTTAGGAAAGAATTCAAATTTCCTCCTCCACTCCTTCCCTCTCTCACGTGCTCCCTCCCCCTCTTGTCATGAGTCACTATTCCACTCCCACCAATACCCAACACCTCACCAACTTGGGATGAGTCATGAATCCACTTAACTAAACATGCAAGCCATTCACTCCATTTTCAATTCAGAAAAATCTGAAGATTAGAGCTCCCTCACTTTTTCTCTTCCACGCCAATTCCACCAACAACAACATACCACCAAAGTTCTCAATTTTGATTAACATTAGAAATTGTCACCTTCTTACCATCACATTCCAACTTGTAGAGATTCTTCACATGCACCAGAAATCTCTGATGCTAACTCAACCCCATCAAACTTCAAGACTCACATGACACAAAACAACAACTATCACCACACCACTTTTCACCAACCAATGAGCCTACATGCAAACCAACTCAAAAACAAGCCTCATACTGTTCATTCACTCAGGAAACCTTCTATAAATACCACCTATTCCCAGCTGAATTCTTCATCAAACACAACTCAAATTCGTAGAGCAAAAATAAGGGGTTTCTAGTGTCAAAATTCTCAAACTTGGTCTGGGGTTCGTGGGACTTTGTGAAAGGTTGCAGTAGTTGCAGTAAAGCTCAGAAGCAAGGTTTAAAGCTTCAATTCAGGCGGGTTCTTAGGTTAGTTAGATAGTTTCCCCAAAATTATAAATTTTGCATGTTAACTTAAGAATTAGGAAAATGTTGTGTGAGAGGAATTAACTTCCAAATTCCTCTCCATTCTGTCTTATATTATATATGTAATGTGACTGCATAATTTAGAATGAGGATTGTAGGTGTTAATTTTGGTAAAAATGGATTTTTCGCAAAACAGGGTGCTTTCTGTATGCACTCGCTACTGCGAGCTGCATGGCGAAGTTCATGGCGAGCTGGGTTTCTGGGCTGATGAAACTCGCCGTTGCGAGCTTCTGCTCGCTTAGCGAGTTGATTTAGGTCAGGACCTATAATCTCGCCGTGGCGAGCTGGCATTCGCCGTAGCGAGCTCATACAGGACATACCTATAAGCTCGCCGTAGCGAGCTAAAGCTCGCTGAGCGAGTTTGACAGAACAGAACTGAATTTCAGAATTTTCTCAGAAAACTTATACACTCGTTTTATGTCCTCACCTGAGTTATACATTTTGCAGTAGCATAACTATATAATGTTAAACAGTATGTTAAACACAGAAAATCTTTAGGGTATAACTTAGAGATTATAGGTTTGTATGTTACCCGGGAATTGGAAATTCATGGTAGAATCAACTTAATCAAGTATCAGTCAATTATGAGCGATTCATGTCGCACTATGGACTCCCAATGGGATAATCCATTAGGTTTTGTTTATGTGAGCTGCATGCCGTGACCGAATCGGTTGTCGGATATGGCAGGCCTCTGAGACATGCTCACCTCAGAGTGTCCTTGTATTAAAATGAATAAGATATAATTTGTGTTACACCTTTATTTTATGCTTATGTATTAAGTTATATTGCTAGTATGTTATGACTGTATAGGTTTCTCCTGGTGTAGTCACCTTAGGAGGGTAGTAGGACTCACTGAGGCTTAGTAGTCTCACCCCACTCCAAACAATTTTTTTTCAGATAAACAGGTTGGCTAAGGTATGCTTGTTGGTGTACTCGTAGCTGTGCTTGAAGGATTGCATTTGTTCACGCTTTCTAGTTAGGCCACAAATACAAGAAGTTGAACAGAAAAGGAAAAATACAAAAGTACTTATTTTCCTAAGTTCAGAGTCTGTTCTTCAAACTTCTTCTTCTTGTTGCTCTGCTTCAGCTTGAGCAGCTCCAACTTCTTCATCACCTTCATCTTCCTCCATGATGGACCTGATCAGATTGTCCACATGGGTCTTCCTTGCTGTGCTGGTCTTGATGGTTTCTTCCAAGGTCTTTGAGATTTTCCTTAGTTCTGCCAGAACATCATTCTTGTTTGCTCTAGGCATGGAGCTTGATGCTTCAGCAATCTCCTTCATCTTTGGGAACACAATGTCTGGGACATGTGTACCAGCAAAGAGCTTGTAATCAAAACTCAGAACTTGAGGTTTCTTGGTTGGAGCTTCATCAGGGTACATGATGTTTGGATACTGCCTTAAGATCATTCCAGTTATCAGACAGGGGAATGCTATAGGTAGCTTCACTGCATAGGTTTTAGCATGCTTCATGGTTTGATTGAAAACATGATCACCAAAGTTGATTTTCTTCTTGGTCCCTATGAGATAGATCATCTTTGCCAGCATAGGGGTGATCCCAGAACCATGAATGGTTGGTGCCCAGTTTGCAGCTCCAATTCTGTTGAGGATAGCATACTTGACACTAAGGCATCCTGTAGATAGTAACCCTTTCTTAGGCCATTCACTTACTTGGCCTCCAGTTATCTCTTTAGTCACCTCCCTGACTAATTCAGCTTCATCTACTTCAATGATTGGGTTCCTTCCAAGAAACTCATGTATGGTGGTTGGAGAGAATTTTACATCTTTTCCTCTTACTCGTACCTTTCTGAATTCCTCACTTCCTTCACTGCAAGCGTTGGTGATGTTGACAATGAATTCTTTTACCAGCATTTCATAGCAGTTGCCCAAGTTTTTCACAGTTTTCATCAGCTCGGCAGCTTCTAAGAGCTCGATGATTTCTTTGCATTCTAGAGCTTCTTGATAAAGCTCTCTTTCTTGGGCAATTCTTCTCTGGTAGACAAACCTCCACCTTTGAGCACTTTCTTCGGAATGGAATGAAACTCTGTCCATTGGTGCTGGTGGGATGTTTGCAGGAATTCTTCTTCCTCTAATTCTCTTCTTCCCGACGGTCGTGATGTCTAGGACATCTGGTTCACCATCAGATTCCGAGTTACTGATAGCAACGACCTGTTTCTTCTTCCTTTTCTCACCAACTTCTTTCTTCTCTGCCTTTCTTTTTCCTTTCTTTGCAGTAGCCTGAGTCTCCAATTGCTTAGACTTATACGTTTTAGCTCCTTTGTTGATTGGAATGCTGATTCGTATTCCTACGCTTTCATCAGAGCTTTCCTCTTCCATGCTTTGATGTGCTTCTCCTCTTTTCTTCATTCCTGGAAGAATGTTTGCCAGTGGAACCTCATCTTCATCTTCTTGATCTTCTTGAACTTCTTGTTCTTGAGGAGGTGGATCAAGACTGGATGTTGTAACATGTGGTTCGACATTAGGTGCTGGAACCTCTTCTGAAGGCATAGTTTGATCCAAGTTGGGATCTTCTTCCTGAGGTTTTGAGGAGATGTTGGTGGCTGTTTTTGATGAAGGAGCTTCATTGGTTGATGAGGGAATATGCTCAGTTGTCTTGTCATGATGTTCATCAGGTGATGTTGTTGTGAGTGCTTCACCGGATGTTTTAACATCTTGCTTAGGTTGCTCAGAAGACTTTGGCTCAGAGTTTATGTTTTCTTGATCATTGTCTGCTTGTTTTTCATGATCATCTTCTTTATTCTGAACCAGAGATTTTTCTGAGGACTTACCCTTCTTCGTCTTCTTTGTTGATCTTTTGGACTTCTTCGTTTTCTTTATTTCGCCTTCAGTTGGAGGAATCATGCTGATTGGTACAACGTTTGTGATGGTTCCTTGTTGATCAACGTGAAAATCTGAAACCCTAGGCATTTGAGATGATGTCTCTTCTGTTTGTGTCTTTGAATCATCTGGGTTGTTGTTCTTGGATGATTGTTGAGACATTGTTGAAGAGTTTTCTTTGAGAAGAAGGAGTTTCAACTTTTGTGAGAGATGTCAGACAAGATGTTGAGACGTTTGGTAGTGTCACATATGAGGTCCTAGTAGCCTTTTATAGATTGATTGAGAACTTAAGGCTACCTCTTTTTACGTGCAGATGTTATAATGTTTCTTTACTCGGCACGTTACCTCTATAGTGCTTATGACACGTTTTTGAGCGTGTGAATACCCAAGGGCACTCTAACACTCCCAACCAAAATCTCTTCAGCTCCTTGTCCATTGTACAGATGTTGGGACATCTGGTGGGACATCTTGTCAATATCTTCCTTGGTAGACAAGCAAGCTATTTCTGGACCATTAATTTAAGGTGTCCAAGTATAACACTTATCACTTGACTTTGTCCCTTTCATCACTACCTCTTGATCATTAGCAATGGTGCATTCATGGTTGTTGAAGTGCACTTTTAGTCCTTGTTCACATAGTTGACTAATGCTAATCAGGTTTGCAGTGAGACCTTCTACTAGTAGAACATCATCTAGGCATGAAGTGTTTGGACCAGCTAGTTTTCCAATGCCTATGACTCTACCTTTAACTCCATCACCAAAGGTAACACTTCCTTTTAAGTGAGACCTTAATTCTCTAAGGTATTTTTTATCTCCAGTCATGTGTTTAGAACACCCACTATCAAAATACCAATTTTTGGATTGAGATATTTCTAGAGAAGTATGAGCCTTTTGAGGTGGTGTTGGCTTCCATACTTTAGTCAGAACTTCCTTGTATTTCATCCTTGGGGGTAGGATCTTCCTTTTGTTCTGGCTTGGTGACTTAGGCTTCTGAGGGTAGCCATGGAGATAGAAGCATTCTGAAATTAGATGCCCAGTTTTTCCACAATGTTTACATCTTTTTAGTGGTCCCTTATATTCTTTGTATTGAGGGGACACATGTTGAGCATGATGTTGGGACATGTGGTCTGGCATGTGCTTCTTCTGTTGAGCTGGAGGCTGAGTCCTTTGTTCAAACCTTTTCTGCTTGTGTTGAGTCTGATGATGAGTCTTTGTCACCTGTTTCCTTTGTCTGGCAGGTTGTTGAGGTTTGGATTCTGTCTTCTTACGCTTGTGCTGAGAAGGATGCTTTGACATGTGGTTTGACATCTTGTCTTGAGAGTTAATCTTTGGGGGATTTTTCTTCTCAGGAGCGTTGATATAGTTGTCATACCCTAATCCCTTCTTGTCACTTGGATTTCTACCAAGCTCAAGGACTTCTTCAAGCATGTCAGTTCCCTTGTTTAGCATTCTCACAGATTTTGTCATCTCAGTGAGTTTTGAATTTGACAAGGTGACTTGTTCTTTCAACACAGCTGTTGATGCTTCTAATGCCTCTTTTTCTTGTGAAAGCAAGATGACTTGTTCTCTTAAGTCAGCTGTTGATACTTCTTGTGCCTCCTTTTCTTGTGCAAGCAGTGTGACTTGTTCTTCTAAGTCAGCTGTAGAAACTTCTAGTGCCTCCTTTTCTAGTGTGAGCAAGGTGACTTGTTTACTCAATTCAGCTGTTGATGTCTCTAGTGCTTCCTTTTCTTGAGTAACTTTCTCCATCTCATTATCTCATTATCTTGTTCCCATTTAATGGTGAGATTGTTGTATCTCTCATCCAATTCTTCTTGTAGGAGATCTTCATTACTGATGCTGCTGCTAGTTTTAAATGTTCCAGCAAAGGCTTTGTTTGTTGGCTCTTCTTCCTTTTCTTCCTCAGAATCAGATAAAGTAGCTGCCATTCCCTTTTTCTGCTTCCTGAGAAAGTTTGGACATTCTGGTCTGATGTGTCCAAATCCTTCACATTCAAAACATCTTACTTCTTTGTTTTGCTCAGAAGTATTCTCCTCCTTGCTCTTTCCCTGTGACTTGATGTTAGACCTTTTGTTTGGGACATTTGGCTTATACCTGGCTTGCAGCTTACTTAAGGCTCTGTTGAAATCCTTTGTAAGGTAAGCTAAAGCTTCTGATAGCTCATCATCAGTTTGACTTTCCTCAGATTTAAAAGCCAGGTTCTTCATATTCTTCTCTGGTTTATCATCCAGAGACATCTCAAAAGTTTGTAATGAGCCAATAAGTTCATCAACTTTCATTGTGCTCAAGTCTTGAGATTCTTCGATTGCAGTCACCTTCATGTTAAATCTCTTAGGCAGTGATCTAAGGATTTTTCTGGCTAGCTTTTCTTCAGGTATCTTCTCACCTAGGGCAAAGGTTGAATTTGCTATATCTCGTATTCTAGTGTTGAACTCAGATATAGTTTCTTCATCCTCCATCCTTAAGTTTTCAAATTTTGTGGCGAGAAGTTGTAGCTTTGACATTCGAACTTTAGAGGTTCCTTCATGTGCTGTTTGAAGAATTTCCCAGGCTTGTTTGGCTTCAATACAAGTGTTGATTAACTTGAACATGTTTTCATGAACACCATTGAATATTACATTGAGTGCTTTAGAGTTGCCACTTGCCTCAGTTTCTTCTTTTAGCCTCCAATCTGCTACTCCTTTTAGGCTTGTGGAGCCATTTGCTGCTGTGATTATTGGATGATTCCACCCAGTGATAATTGTCCTCCATGCTTTTTGATCCATGGATTTGATAAAGGCAACCATTCTTGCTTTCCAATAATCATAATTTGATCCATCCAAGACTGGTGGTCTGTTGATTGATCCTCTTTTGTCCATCTTGAACAAAGTATATCTCCCTGGAGCTCACCCAGCAGGTTAGGGTGCCTGCTCTGATGCCAATTGAAATTCTGTTCCTAGGCAGGACAGATGTCGTACACAATGTCTAGCACAATGTGTCTGAAGTCCATATGTCTCAGACAACTGGTTCGACAATTAGTTATGAGGATCACAAATATTATTGCAGTACTGAAGTAAATAAAAGCAATAAAGAACACCAGTAATTGTTAACCCAGTTCGGCGCAAACCAGCCCTACTCTGGGGGATACCAATCCAGGAAGTGAACACTACTAATCTGAATTAATACTTAGTCTTACAACCATACCAAAAACCCTATTGGCATGTATGCCTTTTCTTAATCCTAGCAATCTTCTACTCAAGGGCTAACTCCCCCTGAATATGAGAACCTACCCAACTCCCTCTAATCACTAATCCCAAGTGACGACAACTTTAAACTCCAAAGTTTAAAAACTAAGTTGAATGCCAACATTCAACCACAAAGCTTCAAAGTATCAAACAACGACTAAGAGCCACAAAGCTGCAAAGTATCAAACAACGATACTAAGAGCCAATAATGCTTTGCACAGTGGGCACAAAGCTTTGAACTCACAATCTTCAGTTCTTGTGGGTTGAGTTTTAAGCTCAATGTTGAGTTCTATTTATAGGCGTGCAAGTCTTCAGATTATCTTCAGTCTTTCAGATGCACTACAATTAAGAGTTAGATTTAAAACAAACTTGTTTAAAAACAAACTCCAAAAGGTAAAGAAATTAATCTTTATCCACAAATTAAACACGATTCCAAATCGTATCTAACACATAGGATTAATAACAAACTTTATCATTAATCCTAATCTCAGCTTGTAACTTAAAGATTCGCGTTTTATTCAAATTAAAACAAACACGCGTGCTTAATGGATAAGCATTATCTTTTAAGCTGATCTAGGCCAAGATGTCCTACCCACATGTCTTAGGACATCTTGTTCGACATGTTACCCTAACATGCTCTGAACCCAGTGACGACATCTTGTTCAACATGTTGCATCTGCACATCTTCAATATGCACAAGTGGTTTAGACTTAATTACTTTAGCATTGGTGCTTCAGTTAAGTCACTCTGACCAAGTTGTTTTAGCCTTATGATGCAGCCAATCTCAGAAGAACTACAATCTCCCCCTTTGGCAAATTATAGCTAAAACAACCACAAACCACTTTGTTGTGTGTGCACTCTTCAGTCTTCAATCTTCAAATTCTTTAATCTTCAAATAGATCTCTGTTGATGTAATCTTCTGTCCTGAGATCTTTAGGTCTTCAATGTCTTTGATCTTCAGAATCTTGTGTGTCTTCAATATTCAAGACTTCTTTTAATCTTGAATGTGTGATGAACCTAATCTAGTATGAGACAGTCTTAGTCTTGTCTTCATATGATTCATTACAATGAAATTTCTAAGTCTAGAGATGAGATACCTAGTGTCTTAGTGAACCAAAGTCTTAAGTTGCAGCGGAAAGTACTTAATCAGAGTGATCAAGACTTACTAGACTTTTTAGAGGTTCAATCTTAGCATTTTAATTATGTTCTGGACACACTTAGTTAAGCATAGCTTTTCGTTTTTAATTTTTTCTAAAGCTTGCCATATACATCTGTAAGCAAGGGAATGATTCTACTTGCCAAAGTGCTGTTCTTAGCATCAATTATTTCTCCCCCTTTTTACCATAATTTGTCAAAGGTTCAAAGGAAAATATTCATTGATTTAAGAGAGTGAACAACTTACAAAATGCATGTAACATCCTTAATTTTAATCAATAACAAGAATATTAGTTAAAATCAAGTTTGGGACCTAATTGGGAAATTAAGTGTCAATTGATGGAAATTAAAAAGGGTAAATTGGTAATGAAGCATCACAAGACTATAAAACCAACTCTTGACCAAGTACTCATCCATTTTATTCATTTTTCCTTCACATGTGGTAAGTTATCAGTAAAGCAAAACCACCCTTCCACTCTCATCTTCTTCTTCACGCCAACAACAACACAAGCCACACTCTCAACTACCAACCTAGAATCATTCACAAAATCAACATGAAATCAGCAGCTTGGACAGAAGCAAGGCTAAAAAAAAAAAATCAAATCCATATCCTTGTTTCTCTCTCTCACACAAATTCCATTAACCCCCAAATCTTCAATAACTCTCTAATACTTCAAATCAAGCTTATGCATGGCTGAGTTGGGTCCTGGGTTCATGCTTATGGATGATAGAAACAAAGGTAATGTGAGAATTTCATCATTCCCCCCTTCCTATTACTATCTTGATCAAAACCCCTTTCTTACTTTCCATTTCAAACCCAAACTAATCTTGTGGTCATTGCATGTTCTGTATTCCTTGTTGAGATGTTCTGGAGTCGGTGAAAACAAAGACTACTGGTGTGGGAATCATCTTGGAGGGTTGGCAGCAGAAGCTGCGTTGTTTTGCAGCTGGGTCGAGTCACTCGCCCGGCGAGTTAGTACTCGCTGCAGCGAGTAAGCCGGGACTACAGGCTTATTGTTCAGATGCGTTCCACCTCTGTAGATATTCCAAAATGCTTGGTAAAGTGTTCTTTTCTCTTCTCTGTACTGGGAGCTATCATTTCAACCCTTTTACCACAGTAACTCTAAAAACACCCTTTTAACCCATTGCCTTTCCATTTTATCCTAGCACCCAAGTTGGGGATTTCAGTGAGTTCTGGTGCAGAAAGCTTTGATGTTGTAGCAGAGTTAATATGCAGGTTAAAGCTTCATTACAGGTGGGTTCTTTAGGATAGTTTAGTTAGTTTCCCCAAAATTATGAAATTGCATGTTAACATAGGAATTTAGGGAATTTGCTGTGTGAGGGGAATTAAATCCCCAATTTCCCTCCATTCTGTTTTATATTATGTAATTTACCTTGCTGCACTGATTAATATGAGGATTGTAGGTGTTATTTTTGAAAACCAAGATTTTAGCAAAACATGGTAATTCCTGCATGAACTCGCCACAGCGAGTAGCTGGCGAGCATTCATGGCGAGCTGGGTTCTGGGCTGATGATACTCGCCATGGCGAGCTTCTGCTCGCCACAGCGAGTTGATTTAGGTCAGGACCTATAATCTCGCCATAGCGAGCTGGTGACTCGCCATAGCGAGCTTGTATATGACTGACCTGCATTTTCCATTTTCTAACAAAGTCCCGTACACTCGTTTTATATCCTCATCAGAGTCAGATAGCTTGTAGTAACATAATTAATATAATGTCGATCAGGATGTTAATCACAAATGACTTTAGGGCATAACCTAGAATTTAATTAGGATTGTATGCTCCCCGGGTTTTGGGAAATTATGGTAGTAAGAACTAAATTAGTATCAGTCAATCATGAGCGATCTGTTATGTCGCGCTATGGACTCCCAATGGGACAATCCTTTAGGATATGTTATTGTGAGCTGCATGTCGTGACCGAATCGGTTGACGGATATGGCAGGCCTCTGAGACCTGCTCACCTCAGAGTGTCCTCGTGTTTAAAATGAATAAGAGTTTCTAATCTCTGTTACACCTTTAAATTTAGTATTATGTTATGTTTATAGATATGATAGTATATTATGACTGTTTAGAATTCCCCGGTGTAGTCACCTTTAGGAGGGTAGTAGGACTCACTGAGGCTTAGTAGTCTCACCCCACTCCAAATCAATTTTTTTAGGTAGACAGGTTAACTGGAGCAAGGACCAGGATGGAGCTGATGACTGGAGCTGAGCTTGATTCATCAGACTTGAAGACTTTAGTCTTCCTCTTTGTTATAGTTTAAATCTGTTTATCTTAGAATCTTATTTGTCTCCGCTGTATTCTTGTAATTCTTTTTGAGATGTACGAATTTCTTGTAATTCAGTTGTCTAAACTCGTTAATTTTATGTACTCAGATTCCATTATTATTGTCTTGACTAAATATTCTAGATATTTTAGTTGGAGCGTTATAATTGGTATCAGAGCAGGCCGATCCAGTATCGGACCTTGCCATGAGTCATTCCAATCCTTTCCTAAGTAATACAGACCCTTTGGATCTGAACTGTTTACACTGAAACCGTCGTGTGCTGAGCCTGATCAACTCAGTATTGTGTATGGTAGGCAGGGTATTATGGTTTAGGACGGAAGCGAACTCTGGAATTCCAGGGTTAAATCCGTAGTGAAGCTACAATCGAGGAGCTTTCGTCGAAGGAAACTCTTATAAGAGAATATTGGAACAGTGGTAAATGGTGCCACAGGAGTAAGTTGTGTATACAAGCAAAAAATGCAAGTGTATCTTTATGCTGAGATGCTTAGTGCATAGCAGTATTCCACTGACACTATGTGTCAGCTAAACTCCCTGAACCTATAAGTCACCTTATTCTACCGAGAGCCTAAGTTCAGCCAGGTGTTTGGACTCATCAACCCCCATGACAGTAGGCAATAAACCAACACTCATACTACATTCAAGTTAGTATATGACTGGGAGTAATGAGTGTAGTGCAAGATAGAAAATTGGACGAACCACAGAATTATTCTTCTACCCTCTGTCTAACTCGCTTAGCGAGTAAGTGCGCGCTGCATCGAGCTTAGCAGGCTGCTGCTACTGCTTGTTGCTGCCTTACTCTCTGTTCAGTTGTTTTGATCATGGTGAGTAGCCTCCAGCCCTCTTTCATAATCTCACCATTCTACCTTTCTAGTTTTATTGTAGGTGATTCTAAACTACCCTATGTGCACAAGGATTGATTGGAAGATGCATTTGGAGATGATATTGGAAGTTTGATGCAACAAGAAAATTAGATTACGTATATTTCCTATTAAGAAGCCAGTGACTGTGTGGGACAATCAGGAACTTGACCATAACTACCCGACGATTAGAATCCTTTTAAAATCCGTAATCGTACCCGAAATAGCACCCTAAGTTCAGACCACTCCTAGGGCTCCAAGTTAGAAATCCAGAGTAGAGAACCAAAAGATAATCTTGATATAGAAGTTCAAGTCGAATTACTTAAGCTAGAGAAACCAGAACTAGATCACAAGCATTTTCTAGACTTTTCTCCTGACCACAACATTACATTACCCTTTCGGATGCCCTCAGCTGAGTGACAACAATTCTACCTTATCATTAGGGAATGAGCTCTAATTCGTAGAACAATCAGGACCCTCAGAATAAAACAACACCAGTTGTCGGCAGTGAATTCCCAAACCTTTAGCAACTAGGCATTGACTAGATTGACAGTTAGAGATCACTTGTAACATCATGAGACATCTAAACTAGTTATAGAACAATATCGTCAAACAATCAGACGCCAATAAGAGAGCCTTGGTACATAAGTATAGACCATGCCTCACATCAAAACCGAATTCTTCCTTAGCAACATTGTCATTCAAATAGGTTTGTCAAAGACAGTTAAATTAAGTATCCCAAAAAACTAGTAACCCAGCACTTCTGACCAGTTAATTACCTCGATAAGAATAGTGGGATCTTAGCACCTATACCTTCATATTTTCTCATCGCAAAACCTATTAAGTGAACACTTAAGATAACCACCTAGATGTCATTAATAGGACCAGTCTATCGCTCCATACCGGAAATTTTACCGAACCATCAAAGGGTAAGTTTTGAATAGAAATAGCAATTGAGAGTTACCTTAGCACAATTAGCCACCAAGGTCAACCCGTCTTAGCCTTGCCATTAGATAGTTTAGAGATCGATAATTCAGATTAATACAAGTTTGACCTTAACCAAACTCACTCTTTTGACCACCCAGCTAAGAAGTGAGCAGGATCAGTAACCGTGCCTTGAGAGTTGCCCATCAATTGTCCTTAGGTTAGTAATTTAGTATTACAGACCAATTAGTTAACCGGTTGAGGTTTAGATTTGGCCAGCCATATTTTTACCACTAGCGTAGTACCGAATAGTATGAAACACGACTTGATAAATCCAATTCAACATTAGTTCGACCAGTCACCAAGCAAGTTCCTATATTAGAACCTTTGAACTAAGAGACCGGTAAGATTAGTTAACCAGCCATACTTTATCAACACCTTGATGCCAGCCAATTAGGATATCATTTAGGATGTTAATACTAGATATAGGTGATGCAGAGCCACCTTTTCAGTGCGAAACCAATATTAGTAGCAGACCGTAGCAGACACCAAACACCTAGATCAATCTTTAAGTATATGTTAGTTACGCAGAAACAAGTAGCTAGGTTTGACTTTAGCATCAGCCAACACCGACATTCCCCCATAACTAAACCTTCCAATTTAGAGCCTTTGTGAATCAGTTAGACCTACCGGTGAGAAATTGAAAGCAAGAAACATTGAGTGGAAACATAGTTGTCCTAAACCTGAGAGACTGACAGAAGAATTAGGATTTGTAGAATATGACTATAAACCAGTGGAAGACGAACCTTCAATTGCCTATCATCCATAAAGATCCTACTTCAGCAAATGCATTGGACCGGACAATGCTCAACTCTATATTCACAAGTCTCGAAACACCAAGGACACGTGCGCTCCCTAACTCGTCTGATTATGCTTCAGACGGATAATTTCTTCTCGTGCCGTACATGCTTGTCAGCCTAGTGCAATGCACAATCTCAATTAGGATGCAACTTTTCGAAGCCAGATAGTTACACTGATAGAGTTAATGTTACTTTTAGGCAACCACTTTAAGTGTTTTCAATTTTCAGTTCTGTTGCCAATGGCTACAACAAAATTGTGAAAATCGATTATTCTTGAGAAGGTCACGAATGATTTCAGTTCAATTTCTAACTCGTTGGCTAATCTGTCAATCAACATCCCTAACCGTCCTGTTACAAATTATTTAGCTCGGTATCGGCAAGTCATTTCGAACTTCATGCACTCGAATTTGGTAATCAGCCCTCCAATATAAATTAGTTATCTATCTCTTCGTAGCATTATCAATCGAATTCAGAAATTTAAATTCGGACCATTCCAATTCATTGGACTTAAGCTCTGTAAGTGAAATCAATGTAAGGAATGCGAACCTTTCGACCCGTGTTCTAAATCATGTTAGGTTAGTGTGGTAACCTTAAGCATCTCTGCCCGAACGTTCCAGCCTCCCAAATTCATTTTCTGTAATCTTATGAGACCGAGTGTTAAGCCCGAACACCTCGACCAGAATTTTTCCAACTCAAATTCAATTATCAATAACCAGTTCACATAAGTGAAAGAGTTAATTACTCATTTAGAGAAATGTTTCATTCTCATTGGAAACCATTCCTTAGCATTAGTGATCCGTTAGCTAGTTTTGTAAGTTACCTTAAGCCAGACAACTCGTTTCAGCCTCAGCTGTACAAAATTCCAAACCTTACGAATCCAACTAGCTAAGTTTGGGATCCGATTTCGTTAGCCAAGTTTTCATGCGTTAATACCGGTGAAGGATTCAAACAACTTAATCATTAACCTTGAGAGATAATCTGAATCCAAGAGCATCTTTATGTTAAATATACAACTGAACCATCGTGTTGTACCAGAATGGATTAAATTGTAGGTGGGATTTTATCGGACATCTATAGGTTCCTCTGCGGATGAGTCTAACTCATTAGCAGAAGAATCAGTGGTGTCCAGACAATTTTTCACTCGTCTTATATTTTCAATCGATCCTGGAGTAATTAGACTACATGTGGCACAGGTGTACATTTGACGTGTCATGCATGATAGTGTTCAGAAAGGAAACGACCTTGGAAAGGAAGATTTAGAATATGCTCGCAATAGTACTCAAGCTCATACCTCGGGTTTTAGTTTGTACCTAACCAGGCCAGATACCGACCTCCTAAGCCAGTTGACATTAGAGTTAGTTCCGATAAGAATAACGGAAGGTTACCCGTAGTAGAAGGAGCTAAGGCAGTTATGACAGGAAGGCGTATGATCTTGAGCAGAATTTAAAAAGTAGAGTTATAAGTGCACCATCCAGAGATGATGGTAAGCATTTGAATCAGAGTGCGCAGCACGAAATCGTTTGAGGATGCAAGAATAACCTTTAGCCCCTAACCCTAAGAGAGGAAATTTTTATTCTAAGGGATTATATACATGACTAGAGGTTAGGCGAAATTAACCTTTGGACGTGGATGTATTTGAGCTACGCCGTAGTAGAACGAAGTGGTTCTGAATTTCGAGGACGAAATTCTTTAAGGGGGTAGATTGTAACATCCTTAATTTTAATCAATAACAAGAATATTGGTTAAAATCAAGTTTGGGACCTAATTGGGAAATTAAGTGTCAATTGATGGAAATTAAAAAGGGTAAATTGGTAATGAAGCATCACAAGACTATAAAACCAACTCTTGACCAAGTACTCATCCATTTTATTCATTTTTCCTTCACATGTGGTAAGTTATCAGTAAAGCAAAACCACCCTTCCACTCTCATCTTCTTCTTCACGCCAACAACACAAGCCACACTCTCAACTACAAACCTAGAATCATTCACAAAATCAACATGAAATCAGCATTTTGGACAGAAGCAAGGCTAAAAAAAAAATTAAATCCCTATCCTTGTTTCTCTCTCTCACACAAATTCCATTAACCCCCAAATCTTCAATAACTCTCTAATACTTCAAATCAAGCTTATGCATGGCTGAGTTGGGTCCTGGGTTCATGCTTATGGATGATAGAAACAAAGGTAATGTGAGAATTTCATCATTCCTCCCTTCCTATTACTATCTTGATCAAAACCCCTTTCTTACTTTCCATTTCAAACCCAAATTAATCTTGTAGTCATTACATGTTCTGTATTCCTTGTTGAGACGTTCTGGAGTCGGTGAAAACAAAGACTACTGGTGTGGGAATCATCTTGGAGGGTTGGCAGCAGAAGCTGCGTTGTTTTGCAGCTGGGTCGAGTCACTCGCCCGACGAGTTAGTACTCGCTGCAGCGAGTAAGCCAGGACTATAGGCTTATTGTTCAGATGCGTTCCACCTCTGTAGATATTCCAAAATGCTTGGTAAAGTGTTCTTTTCTCTTCTCTGTACTGGGAGCTATCATTCCAACCCTTTTACCACAGTAACTCTAAAAACACCCTTTTAACCCATTGCCTTTCCATTTTATCCAAGCACCCAAGTTGGGGATTTCAGTGAGTTCTGGTGCAGAAAGCTTTGATGTTGTAGCAGAGTTAATATGCAGGTTAAAGCTTCATTACAGGTGGGTTCTTTAGGATAGTTTAGTTAGTTTCCCCAAAATTATGAAATTGCATGTTAACATAGGAATTTACGGAATTTGCTGTGTGAGGGGAATTAAATCCCAAATTTCCCTCCATTCTGTTTTATATTATGTAATTTACCTTGCTGCACTGATTAATATGAGGATTGTAGGTGTTATTTTTGAAAACCAAGATTTTAGCAAAACAGGGTAATTCCTGCATGAACTCGCCACAGCGAGTAGCTGGCGAGCATTCATGGCGAGCTGGGTTCTGGGCTGATGATACTCGCCACAGCGAGTTGATTTAGGTCAGGACCTATAATCTCGCCAAAGCGAGCTGGTGACTCGCCATAGCGAGCTTGTATATGACTGACCTGCATTTTCCATTTTCTAACAAAGTCCCGTACACTCGTTTTATATCCTCATCAGAGTCAGATAGCTTGCAGTAACATAATTAATATAATGTCGAACGGGATGTTAATCACAGATGACTTTAGGGCATAACCTAGAATTTAATTAGGATTGTATGCTCCCCGGGTTTTGGGAAATTATGGTAGTAAGAACTAAATTAGTATCAGTCAATCATGAGTGATCTGTTATGTCGCGCTATGGACTCCCAATGGGACAATCCATTAGGATATGTTATTGTGAGCTGCATGCCGTGACCGAATCGGTTGACGGATATGGCAGGCCTCTGAAACCTGCTCACCTCAGAGTGTCCTCGTGTTTAAAATGAATAAGAGTCTCTAATATGTGTTCCACCTTTAAATTCAGTATTATGTTATGTTTATAGATATGATAGTATATTATGACTGTTTAGGATTCCCCGGTGTAGTCACCTTTAGGAGGGTAGTAGGACTCACTGAGGCTTAGTAGTCTCACCCCACTCCAAACCAATTTTTTTAGGTAGACAGGTTAACTGGAGCAAGGACCTGGATGGAGCTGATGACTGGAGCTGAGCTTGATTCATCAGACTTGAAGACTTTAGTCTTCCTCTTTGTTATAGTTTAAATCTGTTTATCTTAGAATCTTATTTGTCTCCGCTGTATTCTTGTAATTCTTTTTGAGATGTACGAATTTCTTGTAATTCAGTTGTCTAAACTCGTTAATTTTATGTACTCAGATTCCATTATTATTGTCTTGACTAAATATTCTAGATATTTTAGTTGGAGCGTTATAATGCACTTATCATTAGTGCCGGATGTCAAAGCCTCCAATGTCTAGGACATTTGGTAGGCCACAAATACAAGAAGTTGAACAGAAAAGGAAAAATACAAAAGTACTTATTTTCCTAAGTTCAGAGTCTGTTCTTCAAACTTCTTCTTCTTGTTGCTCTGCTTCAGCTTAAGCAGCTCCAACTTCTTCATCAACTTCATCTTCCTCCATGATGGACCTGATCAGATTATCCACATGGGTCTTCCTTGATGTGCTGGTCTTGATGGTTTCTTCCAAGGTCTTTGAGATTTTCCTAAGTTCAGCCAGAACATCATTCTTGTTTGCTCTAGGCATGGAGCTTGATGCTTCAGCAATCTCCTTCATCTTTGGGAACACAATGTCTGGGACATGTGTACCACCAAAGAGCTTGTAATCAAAACTCAGAACTTGAGGTTACCCTAACATGCTCTGAACCCAGTGACAAGATGTCTAAGACATCTTGTTCAACATGTTGCATCTGCACATCTTCAATATGCACAAGTGGTTTAGATTTAATTACTTTAGCATTGGTGCTTTAGTTAAGTGTAACGCTCCTAATCGATTCGCATGCAATAATTAATTTAAATCATTCAACATACAAATCATCGAGGCATTACTTAATATAAAATAACTAATAGCATGCATAGATCGACTTAGCCACAACGTAAGCATATGAAATCCTCATCAAATCGTTCATAATAATTAAATCCAAGCATGCAAGTCATAAATCATATTACAACTCCAACTAGGTACTTCCATAGATGAAGCCCCATAACATAATCCAAAATAATCCAACAAGTAATTAAAGATAAGATAAATAAGTAGCAAGGTCATACATAAAATCTCAAACAAACGAAGAACCTAACACTAGCCTAAACAAGGTTACAAGTATCAGAGCATATCCTAGACCTCTAAACTTCTAGGATCCTCCTATCCTTCGCCTTACCAAGCTATGCTAGTCCTCACGAGCTAAACTCCAAAGCAACGGGATCACTCCTCAAGTGGAGAATCTGGACCCAAACCATTACACATACCCAAAAATAGAGAGTTAGCTACGATTCAAGTTCATAACAATAAGCATAGTATACACTTATATTATGTAAACAATTATATCATAAACAAATCATACTCATATCATATTGAGCTAACAATATATATAACATCATGGTTCATCATGCTCATCAACAAAAGCCGAGATATTCAAGTAAAACTCACATAACTCAAACATTCACAAGATTACATTGGAAGGCAACACAAATACCAAATATCAAGTTGTTTACACTGATTTTTGGTAAACAAACGCTAGTTTGATTATTACAAGAGAGATCAACTAGTAAATCTCGGAACATATTTGTGTGTTAATTTCCGGAAAATTTATGAATGTTCAACATCTTTTGCTTCAACAATTATTGTCTAATTTGCATTAAAATGCATTAAAAAGACATTGTTTCGACGAAGTCGAAAGGATCAAATTAGAATAAAAAGCGTTGCAAATAAATGTTAAAGAAAGAATGCTTATTCTAATGAACAAACAGAATGGAAGAAAGAGTCGAAATAAAGATTGATTGGAATAGAAACAAAAGACGGTAAATTTGCATTCAAATGTAAATGGTGGATGGAATCCATTTCTATGCACTCTTCAACCCTTTTGCACACGCGGCGTGGGCATTTAGAGTTTTTAGAAAATAGGATCCAACCCTTATTTCTTATTACAAACACATATATATAGACCTTGTAGGAAAGGCTAACACTAGATCCTACGGTCGAAAATAAAAGTAGTAAATAACTACCTATAACTTGACTAAGATTTTGACACATGTCTTATCTAATAACTTTCTTAATCTAAAATTGACACATGTCCCTTTGAATGACTATCCTTTAATGACTTCTTCGAATCATATGTATCTTCTTGTTGAAAATGAAGCCTTCGACTACACCCTACTATCTATTGCATCGACTCGAAGTCTTCGACATCCATCAATCTGCTGCATATAATTTGTCGAACGTCACAAAATAGTCTAGTCGAATTCCACTTAATATGGCTGATTTCGACCAATCCTAGTTTGAATAATCACATGGCTAGTCGAAAGGAGTATTTTCCTTCTTTTCCAATTATAACACCAATGCTTGAGCAATATCATGAATTTTATAATTCTGGTGTTAACACAAGTATAGTGCACAATCTCCTAATGCAAGCTAATGAAAACACATAATGTATGTCACCTAGACATCTCTAATGCATGTGGTACCCGCATCAATTTAGGATAACCATATATCCATCGCATCAAGTCAGTTTTAAGTCATGGGGGACATCGCATCAAGTTGACTCATGAATGCATGAATGTTTACATACCACATAATGATGATAACACTATACTTCTACTCATGAATAATAGGCCACACATCCCTATTATCCCTTCTCAATACGCATCAAATTCGCATCATCATATCATCATTAAGGTACACATTCAAGCAAGATACATCAACACATAACATCCTTACTAATCATAACTCATCATTCACAATTCCAACCAACATTCACATATAAGCATATTAGTATCATACCAACTCAAGATTCAATCAATCCAAACATATAACATGTTATAAGACCAAATCTAAACATGTTATACACTCATAATCATCATACAACATGAAGAAAATCCTCAAGAACAGGTCATGGTCGCTGAGCGACTATCAGTGATGGGACAAGCGAGGAGAGGCAGACTGGTCATCGCTCGAAGCGAGACCTGGCGACGGATGGTCGCTGCCTCTCGCTACTGCTCGCTAAGCGAGCATTCATAAATTTCTGGGTTCATGAAGAACATGAATCCTCGCTCCAGCGACCAACTGGTGGCTGAGCGAGCAAACCCGAAATTTTATGCTCTGCTCTCGGGTTCACATAAAAATCACGAATTTCATGTTATAAACTCTTAAAGCTATCACATTTAAGCATACATATCATATATAGACCTAGAAGTACAAGTTCTAACATCATCAAACCTCATTTCAAATAGAAAGTAGAGATTTTTCCTTATTTTGCTTAAAACCCATTTTCAAACATCAACAACAACAATTCTCATATGACATACGAAATTGATGATTGAAATAGAAGATATAATCATGTAATAACATATTAACATCATTCAATAACACAGAAAATCATTAAATCACATTCCCTTGATTCCCTTCCCCACCAAAAGAGATGAGAGGGTTTGGGTGTGGAGAATAGTCATCTCCCCCCTCTTTGATCATCTCACATGAATGGTAACTACTCTCTAACCTTAGAATTGGTGAAATTCTGATTCTTCTCCTTCTCTTGAGCTTGCTCTAATCTTCCCCTCTACTTCCTTCTCTTCAACTTTCTCTTTCTACCTCTTTTCTATTTCTTAAGTTATGAATAATATCTCTCTATTCCCACAACTCTAACCTAAACCTACTTAATTAAAGACCATAATGTCCCTCCTATTAACTTAGGCCCAATAACACTCAAGCCCAACTCTTATCATTATAACTCTAATAAAACTTATCCTACTCAAAGCACTACTCTTTCCCAAAATAGCCACAATTCTTAATTAATTACTAACTCACTATAAAATACTATAAAAAGGCTAATTAACTCTAATTAAAAATCAAATAAATAAATACGGGTGTTACAACTCTACCCCCCTTAAAGAATTTTCGTCCTCGAAAATTTACCTGAAAATAACTCCGGATAAGAACTCCTCATCTTGCTTTCTAGCTCCCAAGTAGCATTCTCTCCCGCGGGTCCTCCCCAAATGACCTTAACGGACGTTATCTCCTTATTTCTCAACTTCTTCACTTCTCTTCCTTCAATCCTCAAAGGTCTAGCTTCGATGGTCAAATTATCTCTTACTTGCACATCATCCGATACAATCACATGTGATGGATCCGAGACATATTTCCTCAATTGCGACACATGGAACACATCATGAAGATTAGACAACGATGGTGGCAAAGCAATCTTATAAGCCACATTTCCTACTCTCTTCAAGATTTGATAAGGTCCAATAAACTTCGATGTCAACTTCTTATATTTCAAAGCACGACCAACACCGGTGGTTGAATTAACCCTCAAAAATACATGATCTCCCTCTTGGAGTTCTACATCTTTCCTCTTCTTGTCGTGATAACTCTTTTGTCTACTTTGGGTCGCTTTCATTTTCTCTTGAATCATCTTAACCTTTTCCGTAGTTTGTTGAACCAATTCTGGTCCCAACACAACACTTTCTCCATTCTCATACCAACACAAAGGAGTACGACATCTCCTACCATACAAAGCTTCAAAAGGTGCCATTCCAATATTCGCATGATAACTATTATTGTAGGTGAACTCTATCAAAGGTAGATATCTATCCCAACTCCCTCCATCTTCCAAAACACAAGCTCTCAACAAATCTTCAAGTGATTGAATAGTTCTTTCTGATTGCCCTTCCGTTTGAGGATGATAAGCCGAACTCATCCTTAACTTAGTTCCCAAAGCCTCTTGCAAACTTTCCCAAAACCTCGAAGTGAATCTTGGATCTCGATCCGACACAATACTAGATGGAATACCATGCAACCTCACAATTTGCTCAACATAAATCTCCGCCAACCTTGGTATTAAAGTTCCAGTCTTAAAAGCAATAAAATGCGCCGACTTAGTCAACCTATCAACAATCACCCAAATCGAATCATTCCCTTTTGTAGTCCTCGGCAAACCACTCACAAAATCCATAGCAATACTATCCCACTTCCATTCCGGAATAAACATGGGTTGTAATAATCCGGACGGTCTTTGATGTTCAACCTTGGACTTCTGACAAGTCAAACAAGCATAGACAAACTCGGCAACTTCCTTTTTCATACTTGGCCACCAAAACAACTTCTTAAGATCTTGGTACATCTTAGTAGCTCCAGGATGAATACTCAAATCACTTCTATATCCTTCCTCTAGAATCTTTCTCTTCAACTCGGGTATGTTAGGAACACAAACTCTTTCTCGAAATCTTATAACTTCATTCTCATCAACTTTGAAATCGGTTTCTTTTCCTTGATCAATCAATACTAGACAATTCACCAAATCCAAATCTCCCTTTTGACCATTCTTTACTTCATCAAGAAAATCATTAGTCAACTTCAACATTCCCAATTTCACACTTCTCGGAGTCGTTTCACAAACCAAACTCAAATATCTAAATCCTTCAATTAAATCCAACTCTCTCATCATAAGTGAAGATATATGCAAGGACTTTCTACTCAAAGCATCGACTACAACATTGGCCTTTCCCGGATGGCAACTCAACTCAAAATCATAGTCCTTCAAAAATTCCAACCAACGTCTTTGCCTCATATTCAATTCTTTCTGATCAAACAGATACCTCAAACTCTTATGATCACTAAAGACTTCGAATCTAGAACCAAATAGATAATGTCTCCATATCTTCAAAGTAAACACAACGGCGGTAAGTTCATCCTCATGTTTTAATAATTGTCAAAACACATGAAAATAGGATTGAACATATTTTGGCAACATTACAAATGACTTGACAACAAAGAACTATTTTCTAAAACCTTGAAAAACTGACTTTTAGGTATTTTGTATCGATACATACATTGGTGTATTGATACAAATGTCCTGAAATCTCTTCAGCTTGATTTTGAGCATTTTGTATCGATACATACATGGTCTGTATCGAAGCATGCTTGCATGTATCGATACACATCTGTTTGTTCTCAAAATCCAAAAAACTTAAGATGATTCGAAGCATGCTTGTATGCTTAGATACATATCAGTCACGATTTCAAGATTCTGATATTTGTATCGATACACACCCGTGTTTGTATCGATACAAAGGTCAATTTTTCCAATTTTTAACGTTGGTCAAAGCATTTGTATCGATACAAATGATCCTTTGTATCGATACATGTATGAAAAATTATGCCTAAATTTGCTCATTCTATTTTCTCTTTAAATAGCAATATGTGTGATCTTTGTAAGAGAGGAAATAAGAGAAAACTAGTGTGAAAGATCAGAAAAACGCTTTGGGTACAAATTGAGTGAGAATTTGCATCAAAGGTTTGATTCAACACAAGTTCATCATCTTCATCAAGTTTGCAATCAAAATTGGATTTGAGTATGGGATCAATTCAATAGAAATTGCAGAATTGTGTGATAACGTTCGATACGGTTCGCGGTGAATCAGAATCGTGATCGGGTTGAATTGCGTTGAAGGTTCTAGTGTTTCTCTCAAGTGATTCAAGATCGTGCGTGTCTTGAAGGATTCGACAACAAGGAACGAAGGACTCAGCTGTACGATTGGGTGCAGTTTGGCACAAGGTGAATCGTTGGAATCAGAGGGTGAAGTTCCGTTGGGTGTCGAGGTTATTCGCATTAGTTTACATTTTGTCTTGCTATAGGATTATAGATTTCAATTGTAAACTGTGCACTGTTTGTTCATCAAGTTTTTGATCTATAAACTCTCAAATAACCCGTTTGGTTATTTGGGGGGAGACGTACTCGGACAAACGCGTGGACGACGCGCAATCCGGGGAACTCCCTAATCAAATCGTGTGTCTCTCTTTATCTCTCTCTTTTAATTTCGTTAATTTCGTTAATTTGATTAATCGATTGAATTTTTGTTGTTCGTAGTGGTTCACAAAAATTCAATTGGTTCTTGCTTGATTGTGATTGAATTTGATAATCAAACCATATAAACTTGCTTGGGACTGTTTTTTGTTAATCGAATTAAATTCGGATATCTTGCATTAATCGTTCCGTAATTTTCCTAATTCGTTCAAGGCGATACTATCTTTCCTTTGGTCAAAAGGTGCAAAGTAGACTACTGGTCCGGTGGTGCTTCCGCGCATTGTTTTTAATCAAATAATTTTTAAAATTGCCGTTGATTAAAGAAGCCACTTATTCAACCCCCCCTTCTAAGTGGTTTAGCCTAGTAGTCTAACAAGTGGTATCACAAGTCCGGTTAAATTTTGCTTGCAAAATTCGGAAATTTGTGCCAATTATTAGACAACATGGCTTTTGCACCTAAAGGGGCGTATAATAGGGCTCCTATATTCAATGGAGATCATTTTGACTATTGGAAAAGTAGTATGCGTATTCACATCAATTCTTTTGATGGTGAAGTGTGGAATGCCATTGAGAACGGTCCGTTTGTTCCAACAATCACCGATGCTCATGGCATTGTCACCAATAAGCCTATGGCACAATGGACGGAAGAGGAAAAGAAAAAGGTCAATTACGATGCAAAGGCACAAAATATTTTGATATCATCCCTTGGGATTGATCAATTCTATCATGTGTCACATTGTCAATCGGCTAAGGAAATGTGGGACACATTGGTAACTCACTTTGAGGGTACCAATGATGTAAAGATATCTAAAATTAATACATTAACACAAGAATTTGAGTTGTTCCATATGCTAGATGGCGAGACCATCGAGGATATGCAACAACGATTTATCAAAATAACCAACAAGCTACATGGTTTGGGAAAGCCAATCACAAATCAAGACGCCACTAACAAAATTTTAAGATGTCTTAGTAGGTGTTGGCAACCGAAGGTCACCGCGATTAAGGAGGCAAACGACCTCACTACTTTGAGTCTTACAACTTTATTTGGCAAGCTTACGGAACATGATCATGTACTAAACTTGTTAGAAAAGCAAGAGAAAAGTGAGAAAAAGGGAAAGCACAATGACAAGGATAAGGAAAAGGACAAGAGGACAATTGCTCTAAAAGCCTCAAAGTCAAAGTCCAAAAAGGTAGAGCATGTTGAAAGTAGCTCAAGCGAAGATGATTCCGATGATGAGGAAATGAGACTCTTCGTGAGACGCTACAATAGGTATGTGAGAAAGAATGGGATTAAGCACTCCGATGAGAATCTTAAAAAGTATCGAAAAGATAGTGGTCACCGTCGGAGGAGTGAAGATGCTAGGTACTCTAAGAAAGGAGCATGTTATGAATGCGGACAAATCGGTCACTTTAAACCGGATTGTCCCAAGCTCAAGAGAAAGGAGAAAGGGTCACCTTCATTCAAAAAGGGAAGCAAGGATAAAGGAAAGAAAGCTTATGTTGCATGGGAAAGCGGAAGCTCATCTTCCTCTTCATCATCAAGTACTAGCTCTAGTGATGAAGATGTGTTGGCGAATGTGTGCTTAACATCTCATGATCCTAAGAAACGTGTTCCCAAAAAGGTAAACCAAAATCCCTCTAGCTCATATACACTTTTAGAATATCATGAGTTGCAAGTTGCTTTTGAAAAGTTACACAAAGAAACTAAAGAGGCTTTTCAATGATTAAAAGGTTTAATGGAAGTTAATAAATACCTTGAGGCAAAAGTTTCAGAAACGGAGCTTGAGTTGAAAGCCCTCAAAAAGTCTTTGATTCAAAAACCTCTTGTGACTTTTGATAGTTATGGTAACGATAGGACCGGATGTGATGGATGCTTTTACTTACGTAGAGACTTACGAAAATTACAAGATAAGCTAAAAGAGCCATCCAAGCCGGAGATTACTTTTGCGATTGATCCATCTAAATTCAACAAATCTTTGAAACCTAAAAATAAAAAGTATAAATTTGTTGAAAAGGATCATAAGAAAAGTAATCCTTATATCGTTTGTCATTATTGTCGTGACAAAGGTCATACTATTGCAAAATGTCATGCTAGAAAGGTATTGGTACCAAGAGGCAAATTGCAATGGTTACCTAAGTTAGACAATAATGGTGTTACTAATATACTAGGACCCAACATGAGTTGGGGACCTATTTCAAATGTCTAAGTATGTAGGGAATCATCTTGAAACCATTGACAAGAGACACCGACAACAATGGAGTTCAAGACTCATGTACAAGGAAAGTGAAAAGATAAGATTCAACTCAACACACACATGGTGTGGAAATTGATCACTTCCTCCACCAAATACTTGAGGGAAGATTCTATTCTTTAACTTTACTTTTATACGTTTTACTTAGCATTTGTGTCTTGATTCATATACATACAATTTCTATCTTAATATGATATTGGGTCTGATAGTTGTCTAATCCTCCATTTCCAAGAATTTTCGCTCAAAAATATTGATAAGATTTTGAGACTCATACGTCTTAAATGGGGATTTGACAAAGATCACTACTATTATCTTATTAAGTTCATATTAGGATGTATATGTTTTTCTTTTATGTGACTTTGTGTGCATACATAGACATACATTTCTTATATGATTGATTTTGGTACTTTGATTGATTTATGTGATTACCTTATCATGCATTTGTGGTTTAACATGTGTTCTCGTGTTAAGATATGCTTTGGTATTGCTTCTGTTCACATATATATGCATGTACCTTTGTGATTATATGTGTTTCATACATACGTGTTATTTGAAATTCATAAAAATTGGTTTTGAAAACCGATAAGTTCATGTGTTTGAAGAAAAATTGAAAATTATGCATTTTGGATCGATACAAATAAATCTTGCATGGATACATGTCAGTTATTTTTCAAATTTTCAAAATAAACTGATATGTATCGATACATATGATCTTGTATCGATACATAGCTCTTCAGTTAGGACAGAACGTTGCTCATGTATCGATACATGGCTACATGCTTCGATACATGCTTCAAAACGACTGACTTGTATCGATACAAACATTAATATGTATCGATACAAAACGCGTGAAACAGTTTTATATGACAATTTTCATTCATTCATGCATCAAATCATCACAAACTTCTTCTTCTTCAACATGAACACTCTCAAAACCCTCAATTCCCAATTCTCTATCTCCCTCAAAACTTAACCAAAACCTCCAACATTTGACTTCAAACCACTTCAAATTTGGTACCCATTCATAATCCTCCATCAATTTAATGGTTCTTAGTCTATAATATTCACATTGGAAGCAAGGAGTATCTCAACTTGGGTTTACACATTCCTCATCTCTTCAAACTTTCAAAGGTAACATTTCACTACTTCTCACCTTAAAAATGTCTAGCAATAGAAAGAAGGATGATGGTAGGACTAAGATAATCCGGGTTTCTACTCATGATCAAAACTTTAAGAGAGAAAATTTTATCCATGAGAATTACTACAACTTCTTCATTAGAACTTGCATGGAAAAGAAAGTGATTCCCCAAAATGTTGTGAGTATTGAGACACTTGAGGAATTGCATTTGGGTGATGTTGCTGAAATTATTCGGAGAGAAAATCTTACTAACTTTTGCAATCTAAGAAATGCTTACATAGAGGAATTAGTTAGAATCTTCTATTCCGGTATACAAGAGCAAGATGGGGCTGAATTTGAGTTTTGTATAGGAAAGAAGATTTTCAAGGTCTCTAACAATCTTTGGTTTAAACTTTTTGGCTTGAAATCCGATACGAATCTAATCAAGTTCACTGATGCTGAGGGTCCTAAGTACAATATGACTGAGTTTGCCAGCACCCTAACCAAGAATGGAAAAAGTCCGAATGGAAAAGCCGGTAGACTCAAGCAAGGTCCAAGAGTGTTATTGTGGGTGGTAAATCACATTCTAAGACCTAGAGGTGGACCATACTCTAGACTCGACTGGAAAGACATTGATCTTATGTACATCATGATGAAAAAAAAGCAAATGGATTGGCCACACTACTTTGTCAGCCGTATGTTTGCCTTGAGAAACTCTAAGAAGGATCAATTCTTCGGATATGCGAGTATGATTTGCACCATCTTGAAACACTTCAAACTAACCCTTAACTTGGCAGGATCTTGGACTAGCCCAAAGAGAGATCAAATCTTTAGCATGACTCAAATGAAGAAGATGGATTATAAGTGGAATGATGTGATTAAGGACTATGAGTTCTGTGGAAAGGAGGATGAAGATGAGGAGCAAATGCAAGGTAACAGAGAGGAAAGGGGTAAAAGACCAAGAGTGGAATCGAGTGGACGTGAAAGCATGGAAGGTGACTCCTCGGAAGTTAGCAATAGTGCAATCATGGAAATGCTTAAGGAAATGAGCTTAAGGCAAGCAATGTTTCAAAATGAAGTCACTAAGAGACTTGATGATATGCATGGTTACAATGTCACAAGGTTTGATCATCTCCAAAACCAAATGGATGAACTCATCAAGCAACAAACTTTCGTTGACCACTACCTTAACCCCGACCCAAACCCGGATGGCATGAATGAGGATCATTGATGATTAAATGTCTTTTGCATTTTATTTCTATCTTCGCATGAACAATTTCTTTTGTTATATCTTATGACTTTGGAATCATTTCGATTTGGTTGTACGAATATTTTTAATGTTGCCATGTTTGGGCAACATTCATTTTGGACATGTATGACTTTATTTTGGGTTATTTCGTATGTTTGGATGTTTGGTTTTATGTTTATGCATTTGTTGCATTATTTTGTTTATTTTCGTCCCATATTTTGATATGTTGGTTGATTTAAAATGTCGATGTGTTTCAATACTCATGAGTTGGTTTATGGATTGTTGTTCTACATTCCATGTTTTATCATGATATTTGGTATTCGTCATTTGATATATTTTGGCATATCTTTATATGTATTTATATTGATTAGGAATTTTCATCATATATGTGCATTTCGACAAATGTAAGTGCACGATATGACTTGGATCAAAATTGATTGAACTTGATACTTCTAATAGATTCTCTTCTTCTTTTTGATATTGTCAAAGGGGGAGAGATTTGGATGCACAAGCTAAGGATGAATAGCTAAAAGAGTCTTGAAAATTATCTACGTCAATCGCATTATGGCATCAACTCAGGGGGAGCGTGCTTATTGTTAGCCTTGGTGTTGTAGTTGCGTCTGTTTACATATTGCTATTTTATTGCATATTAGGTATAGGCTTAGCTTATGCATAGTTTTGACAATTATCAAAAAGGGGGAGAATGTAAGTGCACCAGTTCATCCTCATGTTTTAATAATTGTCAAAACACATGAAAATAGGATTGAACATATTTTGGCAACATTACAAATGACTTGACAACAAAGAACTATTTTCTAAAACCTTGAAAAACTGACTTTTAGGTATTTTGTATCGATACATACATTGGTGTATCGATACAAATGTCCTGAAATCTCTTCTGCTTGATTTTGAGCATTTTGTATCGATACATACATGGTCTGTATCGATACAAAAGAGGTCTCTCAGAGACAGAATAGATCCTGTGTATCGAAGCATGCTTGCATGTATCGATACACATCTGTTTGTTCTCAAAATCCAGAAAACTTAAGATGATTCGAAGCATGCTTGTATGCTTAGATACATATCAGTCAAGATTTCAAGATTCTGATATTTGTATCGATACACACCCGTGTTTGTATCGATACAAAGGTCAATTTTTCCAATTTTTAACGTTGGTCAAAGCATTTGTATCGATACAAATGATCATTTGTATCGATACATGTATGAAAAATTATGCCTAAATTTGCTCATTCTATTTTCTCTTTAAATAGCAATATGTGTGATCTTTGTAAGAGAGGAAGTAAGAGAAAACTAGTGTGAAAGATCAGAAAAACGCTTTGGGTACAAATTGAGTGAGAATTTGCATCAAAGGTTTGATTCAACACAAGTTCATCATCTTCATCAAGTTTGCAATCAAAATTGGATTTGAGTATGGGATCAATTCAATAGAAATTGCAGAATTGTGTGATAACGTTCGATACGGTTCGCGGTGAATTAGAATCGTGATCGGATTGAATTGCGTTGAAGGTTCTAGTGTTTCTCTCAAGTGATTCAAGATCGTGCGTGTCTTGAAGGATTCGACAACAAGGAACGAAGGACTCAGCTGTACGATTGGGTGCAGTTTGGCACAAGGTGAATCGTTGGAATCAGAGGGTGAAGTTCCGTTGGGTGTTGAGGTTATTCGCATTAGTTTACATTTTGTCTTGCTATAGGATTATAGATTTCAATTGTAAACTGTGCACTATTTGTTCATCAAGTTTTTGATCTATAAACTCTCAAATAACCCGTTTGGTTATTTGGGGGGAGACGTACTCGGACAAACGCGTGGACGACGCGCAATCCGGGGAACTCCCTAATCAAATCGTGTGTCTCTCTTTATCTCTCTCTTTTAATTTCGTTAATTTCGTTAATTTGATTAATCGATTGAATTTTTGTTGTTTGTAGTGGTTCACAAAAATTCAATTGGTTCTTGCTTGATTGTGATTGAATTTGATAATCAAACCATATAAACTTGCTTGGGACTGTTTTTTGTTAATCGAATTAAATTCGGATATCTTGCATTAATCGTTCCGTAATTTTCCTAATTCGTTCAAGGCGATACTATCTTTCCTTTGGTCAAAAGGTGCAAAGTAGACTACCGATTCGGTGGTGCTTCCGCGCATTGTTTTTAATCAAATAATTTTTAAAATTGCCGTTGATTAAAGAAGCCACTTATTCAACCCCCCCTTCTAAGTGGTTTAGCCTAGTAGTCTAACAACGGCCGCCAACTCAAGATCATGTGTTGGATAGTTCTTCTCATGCACTTTCAATTGCCTAGAAGCATAAGCAACCACTTGTCCATTTTGCATAAGAACACCACCCAATCCCATCAAAAATGCATCACAATACACAACAAACGGCTCATTCGGTTTCGGTAGAATCAAAATCGGTGCTGACGTCAACCGCTTCTTCAACTCTTGGAAACTTTTCTCACATAAACTATCTCAAACAAAAGGTTGATCTTTCCTAGTCAATCGGGTCAACGGTAAAGCCAACTTTGAAAAACCTTCAATAAACCTCCGATAGTAACCGGCCAATCCGAGAAAACTTTTGATCTCAAACACTGATTCTGGAGTTCCCCACTTCATTATCGCATCCACTTTAGAAGGATCCACCGCAATACCTCCAATAGATATCACGTAACCTAGAAAACTCACTTCCTTCAACCAAAACTCGCACTTAGACAACTTCGCATAAAGCTTCTTCTCCTGTAGGGTCCTCAATACTATCCTTAGATGTTCCGCATGTTGGAGTAAGCCCTAAGAGCCAATCTATTTTCATAGTATTTGCTTTAGGAGTTTGAATATAAATATGGCATTTCTTTATTATGTTTGTAAGGTTGCAAAATAATGAAGTCCCTAGAATAGAAAGTCCGTTTAATAATTAAGTATGACTTAATCATGAGATAATATTAAAACATAAGGACACTATTCTTAAAAGTATCCGTAGTCGAGTTTTATCATGAATTGGGATAATGATAAAACATAGAGACTATTATGAAGATAGACTGATGATCGCATCTCATGGATCATAGGATAAGGAGTTATCAAGTCTTGACATAGGTATAAGAAATATTAGGAGTAATATTTATACCGGATTGACCCGCTATGAGAGTACTACATGCAAAGTTATGCAAAGTGTCATAAGTTACTCTCATGGTGATAATGGTGTAAGCCGCCCTTAGACCTGAAACCACTATGTACCCTAGATGTGGAGTCAAGTGCTTTGTTACTGATCTAACGTTGTCCGTAACAAGATGACCATAAAGGCAGTTAATGGGTACTTCACAAAGCATGCTGAGGGACAGTAGTGTCCTAGATGGAATTTGTCAATCCTGCATAACAGGATAAATGTCATGGGCCCAATATTGAACTGGACAAAGATGACACCAAGTATGCTTTGTGTTCAATATAGACATAAGGGGCAAAGGGGTAATTGTACACATTGATATTATCACTAGAGGTTGTGTTTAGATCACATGTTAATTTCTCATAACTTGGGTAGCAATGATGTGTTGCTAGATACCGCTCATTGTTTATTATATTAAATAGAGGATTTAATATAATTGCCAACGTTATAGAAACCTACAAGGGTCACACACATAAGAACAGTATAATGTGAGATTGGAACACCGTAAGGTACGGTGCACCTCAGAGAAATAAGGAAATATGATAAGGGTATCATGGTAATTAAATAAGTGTATCATAATTTGTTATGAAAAAGAAAGCACTCATGTGTACATGACACATGGGGGGTGCGTTTCTTAAAAGATTTATTTAATTAAAAAGGTTTAGAAAATTTGTGGCCCAATGACAAATAGTTTGTCTTGGTGCACAAGACAAGAGGTTCTATAAATAGAACCCTTGTGAATGAGAAAAATACACTTGTGTATTTCTTGAGAAATAGAAAAACCTAAATCCTAATTTTCTTGCCTCCACTCACAAAAGACCTTCATCCTCTTGAGCTAGCACTCTCTTGAAGGTTCCTGTTCGTGTGGACTAGTTAGAGGCGTCACAACTTTGACGCTCGTGATCAAAATCGGTGGTGACTTGTACGTGACTAGTTCGTGACTTGTTCGTGACTTGTACGTGACTTGTTCGTGACTTGTACGTGACTTGCTCGTGATTCAAAGCCTCATCACCAGCTGTTCGTGAAAAGAAAGGGATTTTCTACAAGAGGTAAAAATCCTAAACACAAACTCATGCCCATTCGTAAGGATCTCTAAAGGAAAATTTTTAAATTCCGCTGCTTTATCGTTACTATTTTCCTTCAGTGGTATCAGAGCCACTTACGAATCCATGAGATTGATGTTTGTTTAAAATTCATGAATTCAGTTTTAATATGATTAAAACGGTTAATAAAGGATTAAAATTGAGCAATTAAAATTTGGCATCTATTTGTATGAAAATTGATGGTTAACATTGAAACGGCTTCGGAATCCGACAATTGTATGGTGAAGCAGCGATATGTTAATTGTCATAGGTTTATACAAATAAGATTGATCAATACTTATATATGATATAAGTGATCTTGATGCAAAACGATGTATTGGATACATCGTTCATGATTTCGTTCAATAAAACAAATTATGAAAGATATTTGATATTATATTGATTCGTGATCATTTGCTTTGGAATCCGACATTAGTATGGTGAAGCAATGACATGTTAATCAATCGTATCGAATTTCGGTCATAAAAGGTTTTGACGGCACGAAATTCTGCATTAGGATTCGCGAAAAACTAGGTTTTTCGCACGGGCCTGCGCGGGGCGCAGGGCATCTGCGCGGGGCGCAGATGGCAGAACCAAAATTGGCTCTCTGCTGTGTACCTGCGCGGGGCGCAGGACATCTGCGCGGGGCGCAGATCGCAGCTCCAATTTTGCCCGTTCGCCAAAATTTTAATTTTAATTAATTCACTCGACCCGAATTGATAATAATAATAAATATGTTTATTGTTATGATTAATGATGATGATCAATTAAGGGTGGCACAAATGTTGTGTCATTAAAATTAGGATTTGCAAAACGTATCAAGTGTTGATACGAAAGGTAGATGATAAATATATTTAATTTTGAAATCGTTTCAAAATTATAGAAATATCTTTTAAAATTGTTTTAAAAGAAAATATCATTAATTTGGAAATATTTTATTCAAAAGGGTTTTGATTAAATAATTTTCCATATTTGACAAATATATTTAATTTTGAAATCGTTTCAAAAAAAAAAAAAAAAAAAAAAAAAATTATAGAAATATCTTTTAAAATTGTTTTAAAAGATAATATCATAAATTTGGAAATATTTTATTCAAAAATGTTTTGATTAAATAATTTTCCATATTTGGAGAGTTGTCAAAAGATTTGATTCTACTTTAAAATAATGTTGTTTATTTTGGCAAATTTTGATTCGAAATATTTAATTGCGAATTAAATATTTGAAACAAACTTACCTGATTTGATCAATCACCGGATTTAATTAATTATGAGACTTTAATAATAATAAAGTTTGTTTGTTATTATTATACTTGATGATCGGTTATGGCCTTAGTTTATTTATTTTATTGCATTTGGTTTAATAAATACGGCCTGCGTGTCGTGCCTTATCTCTATTCTCTATATTCTCTTCTCATCCACTCCCTCGTATGTAAAACGAGTATTCTTTTATATTATTATGTAATATTATGAAGAAGAAGAACAATGGAGGTCAACCTTGGAGATCATGCTTGGAGAAGTATAGATCGTTTTAGGTTAGATTAGGTTCTCTCATTGGCTTGGGAGAACAAATGCGCTAGGGGCCATAACTGTTTCACTCTATTTATTTATGTATGTTGATGCATGTTTATTTGTATGTATGTTGATGCATGTGAGAGCGTTTAATATGTTAAACAAGCCGGTGAGATCAAACTAATTAAAATCCCTCAAGAGACACATAAGAGATTAATAAAGAAGATATGGGTTCGTCCAACGCGAAGTATATTTTTCTTTAATAATAAAATATGTGGATATTAAGTTTATGCTTTCCGGATTTTAGAACTCGTCAAGACTAATTTCAAACATTGTGCGTTCGTCCAACGCGAAGTGCATGTTTTACATTGGTAAGGCGCGATGGGATAATTGTAATATCCAATTTCTAAAATGATGGGTCGAACTTAACTAAACTAAAATATAATAAGATTATATATGTTTAGAAGCAAGCATTGGGAATGGTCCATAAGATGGATTGGAATAAGGAGTTATTCACCCAATGGATATATTCGAGAATTGTATGAGATACAATTGGAAGGAGTTCCTACCTAAACAATCATGTTTTGGGGGATTAGCCAACGCTAACTCAAAATGTGGTGAAATATGGATCTCGATCCACTAGAAAATCTTCCAACGGGATTTTCCGAATCAAATGATGAGGGTCATTTGTTTTGAGTAAAATAGTGGGAGCGTATTTAATTAAAGACCAAATTAAATATGATTTAGTCATAATATTTTACATATCTTTGTAATTAGAAATACAATACATATTAAGTTGTCCTTATGAAGGACAAGATTTTCAGAAAGGAGTTTCTGTATTGGTACAAATTGAGAATTGTTCTCAAATGCGAGAAAACTATAAGTCTTGAACTATAAACTATGAACAACCTACTATAACTAGATTGAAAATGGATACTTGTTAGAAGCATCAAGTTGACATCTAGATATAGAATATATAATAAATGATGTGATCATTCAATCTCAAGAAAGATCTTTTTGAAAGAACTTTAAGAGTATAATAAATTTCTCAACGGATCAAAGAGTTGATCATAGGTTCAATCCAACAAATTATAATGGAATAGATATAGACAAAATTGTTTTGAATATCTACCAGAATTTGTTGAGTTGAATGAGAATAAATTTGCACTATCAAAGATTTGAGATATAAATAAGATTTATATTCCTCTTATTTGAATAGTACAAAATGGTTGTCAAAGTAGAACGGCTATGGTTAGACCATGCTTGGAAGAGTCAAACCAAAAGTATGAAGTAAGACTTCAATAATGCACATATTGTTGTAGAAAGTCAGAATTTCTATTTCTACATCAAAAAGTATATGATACAAGATGTTGAATCTCAATTTTTCGAAAATAGAGATGCTTAAAGAATTAGAACATTGGCTATAATTTTAAGTCAACCCATATCTAGAATGAAAATTGTTTCATTGATAATGAGAGCTTATGCAATGACTTAAAATCAAGTTTGAAATGGAACACAATAATTGTTATTGAATTCCATCTAGTAATAGAAATAACAATTGTATATCTTGTATTGACAATATATGAATTGTAGCCTTAAATGATAAGACAAGTAATGGTCCTATCATTTAAGCAAAGTCTTCTATACTATTACTCTAAGTCAAGTGATGGACTAGGGTTCCATGGTCTTGACAGGGTTATCTATAACAATCATGATAAGAGCCAAATATGATTTGGACCTTAAATATATCAAGAGCATTGTTGTTTAGTGCAAATATACGATGTGTCAATAAAATAACACATGACCTATTTGAACAATATACATGGGATGTATGTCGACCACTAAACATATTTGATATATTGAGTTTATTTTACTTCATTAACATTGATGATTAAAATCATTAGATGTTGGTAGGTGTATGACACCAATTAGAAATCTTTGAATTTGTCAAAGAAATTCAACAATGAAGAAAATAGAACTCGACAAAAGTATTTAAGTTATATGAATGAGTCATATCAGTAAATACTTAATTAAAGGACTATAATAAACTATTTTATCACATCATGTTTGACATGATTCAAGGATAGTTTAATTATATATTGACTCTTTCTATAAATCTCATTACTTATAATTAATCTTCACCCACAATTGGTTCCCTTTTAAAATGATCATAAAGACACCATATGCGATATGGAGGTAAGAGTACCAAGTTTGTCTTTATGAGAATTTTGGATTAAAATTTATTAGATAAATCTAATTCCAAATGAATGAATGAATAAGTGGAAATATCCTAAAGAAATGGATATTGGTCCTATATCACTCTTAAGGACAAAAGGTTGTTTTGTTGATAGGTTTGAAACATTCCTCTAGTGGGAGTGTGTCTCTAAAAGAGACAGTGGGAGTGATATAGAACTTGGATAATATCAAGTACCACAAAACGTATTTATTTAAAAGGGAATACAAACCGGTACCTCAAGGGTGTTGAAGAACCATTGTTTTAAAGTTGCACAAATCCAAGATAAGTCTAACATATCACATATGGCTACAAGGTATGGTTTTATCATAACTCAGCAATGTGATATGATTCTCATGGAAGATGAGTCTTTGACTTTCTAAGAAGTCGTAAGACGATCTAGATTCTGAGAAGTGGCTAAATGCCATGAAATCTTAAATAGAAACCATATACACTAACCTTATGTAGATAATGGTTATGTCATCAAGATGAGTAAGACTTATATGATGAAAGTGAGTATTCTTTTCGAACACTGATATGGATGGTATTAAGAATACCTTATAATATTTGATTTCTTCTGCTAAATGTTGTACTACATGTTTTGGTAGATGGATAACAAAGTTGCATTCCTTAATTGGAATGACCTCATATATATGTGTTGGACATATACGTAAGGGTTTTGTTGATCCAAATGATGCTAGAAAGGTATATAACTTGTAGCTATCTAATTTTGATTAGATAGAGTTCTCAGAAAATTAAATTATTATTTGTTCCTTTTATGAAGTTTCATGAAAACAAATTAACAAGGACAAAGCTATCTAATTTTGATTAGATCGAATAAATTTGAATATTTGTTCCTTTTGAAAGTTTTGTGGAAAACAAATGAAGGATAAATATAAATCTTGTGCATACAAAGTTTTAGTGGGAGTGATGATATCTGATATCATATTAATCATCAAGACAATTTTCTTATACATGTGAGATATGACTAGGAAAATAACTCTTGATGAAACACTTAGGCAAAAAAAAAAAAAAAAAAAAAAAAAAAAAAAAAAAAAAAATTCCTAAAGAGTTAGGAATAACCTATGTACCAAAAATTGAAATTAGTGTCTGACACTAACTTACCTTCAAGAATATCCCTAAGGACCTTAAAAGAACTCAGGCCTATTTCTTGAAATAGAGAGGTATGGGAAGGATCATTATAAGGAAGTTATAATGAAGGAAGTTTCCATACCAATGTATTGTATATCATGGCTGAATACGAGCATTGAAAGCTATAAGATAAGCTTCATAATATGTTTGTTTCAGTTAAATAAGTTGAGTATTTAAGATTGGATCGTTTGGCTCATGATTGAGCTAAAGCTATATTTCCGGTGTTACAAGAACACTTGAGGATAGATCTCACCGACGATTCATGAATTTACTTAGACACTTATATATTTTGATAGAGATCGAAATAGAACGTTGGAAGATACGTAAGATACCAACATAGGAAATTGTTCCTTATCCACTAACAAAGCCTCTTGCGCAGTTGAAGCGTGATGGGCATAATAAGTCTATAGGTACTGAGAGTAACCTAGATTGGCTTTAGTGCTAGTGGGAGATTGTTGGAGTAAGCCC
This sequence comes from Trifolium repens, assembly GCA_030408175.1. Taxonomy (NCBI): domain Eukaryota; kingdom Viridiplantae; phylum Streptophyta; class Magnoliopsida; order Fabales; family Fabaceae; genus Trifolium; species Trifolium repens. Next base: position 47,350,456 of record CP125836.1, on the reverse strand, counting down.
TAAGAGCCAATCTATTTTCATAGTATTTGCTTTAGGAGTTTGAATATAAATATGGCATTTCTTTATTATGTTTGTAAGGTTGCAAAATAATGAAGTCCCTAGAATAGAAAGTCCGTTTAATAATTAAGTATGACTTAATCATGAGATAATATTAAAACATAAGGACACTATTCTTAAAAGTATCCGTAGTCGAGTTTTATCATGAATTGGGATAATGATAAAACATAGAGACTATTATGAAGATAGATTGATGATCGCATCTCATGGATCATAGGATAAGGAGTTATCAAGTCTTGACATAGGTATAAGAAATATTAGGAGTAATATTTATACCGGATTGACCCGCTATGAGAGTACTACATGCAAAGTTATGCAAAGTGTCATAAGTTACTCTCATGGTGATAATGGTGTAAGCCGCCCTTAGACCTGAAACCACTATGTACCCTAGATGTGGAGTCAAGTGCTTTGTTACTGATCTAACGTTGTCCGTAACAGGATGACCATAAAGGCAGTTAATGGGTACTTCACAAAGCATGCTGAGGGACAGTAGTGTCCTAGATGGAATTTGTCAATCCTGCATAACAGGATAAATGTCATGGGCCCAATATTGAACTGGACAAAGATGACACCAAGTATGCTTTGTGTTCAATATAGACATAAGGGGCAAAGGGGTAATTGTACACATTGATATTATCACTAGAGGTTGTGTTTAGATCACATGTTAATTTCTCATAACTTGGGTAGCAATGATGTGTTGCTAGATACCGCTCATTGTTTATTATATTAAATAGAGGATTTAATATAATTGCCAACGTTATAGAAACCTACAAGGGTCACACACATAAGAACAGTATAATGTGAGATTGGAACACCGTAAGGTACGGTGCACCTCAGAGAAATAAGGAAATATGATAAGGGTATCATGGTAATTAAATAAGTGTATCATAATTTGTTATGAAAAAGAAAGCACTCATGTGTACATGACACATGGGGGGTGCGTTTCTTAAAAGATTTATTTAATTAAAAAGGTTTAGAAAATTTGTGGCCCAATGACAAATAGTTTGTCTTGGTGCACAAGACAAGAGGTTCTATAAATAGAACCCTTGTGAATGAGAAAAATACACTTGTGTATTTCTTGAGAAATAGAAAAACCTAAATCCTAATTTTCTTGCCTCCACTCACAAAAGACCTTCATCCTCTTGAGCTAGCACTCTCTTGAAGGTTCCTGTTCGTGTGGACTAGTTAGAGGCGTCACAACTTTGACGCTCGTGATCAAAATCGGTGGTGACTTGTACGTGACTAGTTCGTGACTTGTTCGTGACTTGTACGTGACTTGTTCGTGACTTGTACGTGACTTGCTCGTGATTCAAAGCCTCATCACCAGCTGTTCGTGAAAAGAAAGGGATTTTCTACAAGAGGTAAAAATCCTAAACACAAACTCATGCCCATTCGTAAGGATCTCTAAAGGAAAATTTTTAAATTCCGCTGCTTTATCGTTACTATTTTCCTTCACCGCATGTTCCTCTTCGGTCTTAGAGTACACTAGAATATCATCAATGAAAACCACTACGAACTTATCCAAATACGAATGGAAAATCCGATTCATGTACTCCATAAACACTCCCGGTGCATTAGTTACTCCTAAAGGCATGACCGAATACTCGTAATGACCATATCTTGTCCTAAAAGCAGTCTTCGGGATGTCTTCCGCCTTAACTCAAATTTGATGATATCCAGACCTCAAATCAATCTTGCTAAACACACAAGCACCCACCAACTGATCCATTAAATCATCAATCCTTGGCAACGGATACTTGTTCTTGATCGTCACTTGATTCAAACGACGATAATCAATACACAACCTCATACTTCCGTCCTTCTTCTTTACCAAAAGCACAGGTGCTCCCCACGGCGATACACTCGGACGAATAAACTTCTTCTCTAATAACTCTTCTAGTTGCTTCTTTAATTCACTTAACTCAGATGCCGACATTCTATAAGGTGCCATAGATATTGGACTTGTACCAGGTACCAAATCAATAGCAAACTCCACTTCTCTTTCTGGAGGCATATCTGACACATCCTCCGGAAACACATCGGGAAATTCTTGCACAACCGGTAGTTCCTTAATTCCAACTTCATTCTCAATCTTCAAAGATGCAAACATAGCAAACAATTCACCATGCTCCAATAAGGATTCTCTTACTTCTTTCCCACTCATCAACTTAGACTCTTCCTCCAACTTCGGAAATGTAATCACTCTCTCACAACAGTTAATGTGGACTCTATTAAAGATTAACCAGTTCATACCAAAAATCACATCTATACCGCTAAGTGGAATGCACACTAAATCCATATCAAAAGATTTACCAAACACGGTCACAGGGCAATTACGACAAACAAGTTGAGTAGTTACATAACCACTAGCAGGAGTTTCTATTTCCATACAACCAAGCATTTCAGACACAGGAATATTAAGACGCTTCATGCATTCAAAAGATATAAAAGAGTGTGTTGATCCAGTATCAACAATCGCAATTAAAGGAGTGTCATAGATGAAACATGTACCTCTAATGAGATTGTCCACTTGCTCCGCTCCAACTCCACTTAAAGCAAACACCTTTCCGGTCGCTTTCTTTGGCTTCTTTCCATCTGGACTCTTGTGACCTTCTTCACCACAATTGAAACAAGGAACATTCTTCTTACATGCATCAACCTTGTGTCCAAACTCCCCACACCTAAAGCATCTATCTCCTTTTGGGCAATCATAGGAACGATGACCCAAAACACCACACTTATAGCACTTGTCATTAGCATTCTTTCCCTTCTCTCCACTACCTCCAACTTTGCCCTTGTTCCTCTTGTCATAAGGCTTACCACGGTCTTGACCTTTTCCTCTCTTATCATTCATCTCCTTGTAGTAGCTTGTCTTAGCTTTCCCATCCAAGTCACAAATGTTGCTTTTGTTCACCAAGTTAGCAAAATTCCTTATCTCCAAGATACCAACCAATTGCTTGAGATCGGAACGCAAACCACTTTCGAACTTCACACACTTATCCCCTTCCGCCTCTACGGTGTTGTAATGTGGGCAAAAACGGCATAAGTCCTCAAACTTGGTTGCATACTCCGCAACCGATAGATTTCCTTGCTTGAGCTCCATGAATTCCACTACCTTTCGGTTTCTCATGTCCGTTGGAAAGTACTTAGTCAAGAACTCCCTCTTAAAGATATCCCAAGTAATGATAGCTCCTCATTGGCCCAACCTTTGACATGTATTCCTCCCCCAATAGCTTGCATCCTCATGCAACATATAGCTTCCCAAAGTCACTTTTTGAACTTTCGAACACCTCATTGCTCCGAAAATTCTTTCCATAGCTTCTAACCATTTTTGAGCTCCTTCGGGATCATGACCTCCCTTGAATTCCTTTGGATTGTTCCTAAGGAATCTTTCCAACCTCATTTCATCCTCATTCCCCATACGATTCTCTTGTGCAACCCTTTCGGCCATCCTAGCTGCCGCTTCTTGTGTTAAAGCATTAGCCATAAAGGTTATCGCATCCACCATAGCTCTTTGCGCCATCACCTAAACAACCAACCAAAAGAAATCCAACCTTACGTTAGACTAAGGGTACTAAAAGTGTTCACTATACTCAAGCACCTATGGGTATACTAACCTACTTGATCCGATATGGACCGACCTTGCTCTGATACCAAAATGTAACGCTCCTAATCGATTCGCATGCAATAATTAATTTAAATCATTCAACATACAAATCATCGAGGCATTACTTAATATAAAATAACTAATAGCATGCATAGATCGACTTAACCACAACGGAAGCATATGAAATCCTCATCAAATCATTCATAATAATTAAATCCAAGCATGCAAGTCATAAATCATATTACAACTCCAACTAGGTACTTCCATAGATGAAGCCCCATAACATAATCCAAAATAATCCAACAAGTAATTAAAGATAAGATAAATAAGTAGCAAGGTCATACATAAAATCTCAAATAAACGAAGAACCTAACACTAGCCTAAATAAGGTTACAAGTATCAGAGCATATCCTAGACCTCTAGACTTCTAGGATCCTCCTATCCTTCGCCTTACCAAGCTATGCTAGTCATCACGAGCTAAACTCCAAAGCAACGGGATCACTCCTCAAGTGGAGAATCTGGACCCAAACCATTACACATACACAAAAATAGAGAGTTAGCTACGATTCAAGTTCATAACAATAAGCATAGTATACACTTATATTATGTAAACAATTATATCATAAACAAATCATACTCATATCATATTGAGCTAACAATATATATAACATCATGGTTCATCATGCTCATCAACAAAAGCCGAGATATTCAAGTAAAACTCACATAACTCAAACATTCACAAGATTACATTGGAAGGCAACACAAATACCAAATATCAAGTATAGTGCACAATCTCCTAATGCAAGCTAATGAAAACACATAATGTATGTCACCTAGACATCTCTAATGCATGTGGTACCCGCATCAATTTAGGATAAACATATATCCATCGCATCAAGTCAGTTTTAAGTCATGGGGGACATCGCATCAAGTTGACTCATGAATGCATGAATGTTCACATACCACATAATGATGATAACACTATACTTCTACTCATGAATAATAGGCCACACATCCCTATTATCCCTTCTCAATACGCATCAAATTCGCATCATCATATCATCATTAAGGTACACATTCAAGCAAGATACATCAACACATAACATCCTTACTAATCATAACTCATCATTCACAATTCCAACCAACATTCACATATAAGCATATTAGTATCATACCACCTCAAGATTTAATCAATCCAAACATATAACATGTTATAAGACCAAATCTAAACATGTTATACACACATAATCATCATAAAAATCACGGAATTTTATGCTCTGCTCTCGGGTTCACATAAAAATCACGAATTTCATGTTATAAACTCTTAAAGCTATCACATTTAAGCATACATATCATATATAGACCTAGAAGTACAAGTTCTAACATCATCAAACCTCATTTCAAATAGAAAGTAGAGATTTTTCCTTATTTTGCTTAAAACCCATTTTCAAACATCAACAACAACAATTCTCATATGACATACGAAATTGATGATTGAAATAGAAGATATAATCATGTAATAACATATTAACATCATTCAATAACACAGAAAATCATTAAATCACATTCCCTTGATTCCCTTCCCCACCAAAAGAGATGAGAGGGTTTGGGTGTGGAGAATAGTCATCTCCCCCCTCTTTGATCATCTCACATGAATGGTAACTAATCTCTAACCTTAGAATTGGTGAAATTCTGATTCTTCTCCTTCTCTTGAGCTTGCTCTAATCTTCCCCTCTACATCCTTCTCTTCAACTTTCTCTTTCTACCTCTTTTCTATTTCTTAAGTTATGAATAATATCTCTTTATTCCCACAACTCTAACCTAAACCTACTTAATTAAAGACCATAATGTCCCTCCTATTAACTTAGGCCCAATAACACTCAAGCCCAACTCTTATCATTATAACTCTAATAAAACTTATCCTACTCAAAGCACTACTCTTTCCCAAAATAGCCACAATTCTTAATTAATTACTAACTCACTATAAAATACTATAAAAAGGCTAATTAACTCTAATTAAAAATCAAATAAATAAATATGGGTGTTACATTAAGTCACTCTGACCAAGTTGTTTTAGCCTTATGATGCAGCCAATCTCAGAAGAACTTCAATATTTATCGTAAAAGATGCATAATATAAGGCTATAAATAAAATAGATTCCATAGAGTATATCCAATCATCAAATGAAAGCATATAATTAGGGATTAGTATGTAACAAAATTAGCGATTGGTGTAAAATTATTTTATACACACATCCAATCATAAATTGACACGTCACATTCATTAATTGATGTGGCAACATAGTATTCAAGTTTTTATCATAGCCATTGATATAATATTTTTTTCCACGTGTCAAAATCAAGTGTGCAGAATTACAAGTTAAAATCTAGTGTTGGAACAAAGTGGGTCTGACATGAACCTCTAATATTTGAAGTGGTTTTTATGATAACAAAGGATTTAAATTGCAATTGGAATTACTAATGATTATTCTAGTGTGCAGAATTACAAGTTAAAATTCGTTCAGAAGCACTATGAATAATAAGCAGAGAAGCCAGTTAAACAAGCTCTGAAAGCACATCACTGTTCATCAGAAGCTTAAATTTTGCGTGCTGAAGAAAGTGACTCTGGGGATAAAAACAAGGCTCTGAAGGACTCAGAAGCTGAGGACCTTAAGAAGCTATGATAACAGCACCTGAAGCAAAAGGAATTTACGTCACTCAAGAACTGACAGAATCAGAATCAATGATTGGAGAACAATCTACTTCAAGGCTCTGTCACATCCACAGGAAAGAATATTCGTTGGTACAACGTTAACCTTATCCATAAGTGGAGCGCATTTGAGGATCGTACTATTATACTATTATTACTCAAAATGGATGAGTGTTAATTCAAATAGCAAGGTAGTGGAATTGAAGATATTTGCCAAAGAAGGCAACTATAGCTATCACAATTGTACGAGTAAATTCCAGCTGGCACCTTATCTCTCTGCAACAGTCATCATCTTCCTTCAAGTATAAATAGAAGATGAAGGTGGAAAAACACAAGAAGGGGGGGTTGAATTGTGTTTTTGGAATTTAAAACTTTTTGGTTCTTAAGAAATTAAATGCAGCGGATTTAAAACAAATTCAAAGAGATACTGAGAGAAAGAAAGATAGACACAGAGATTTATCCTGGTTCCCTTCACAACTTGAAGGTACGTCCAGTCCCCTTGTTTCCAACAAGAGCTTTTCACTATAATCTTCACACGATTACAATTTGCTCAAGCACACTTGCAAGACACTTCTCAAATGCTCAAGTTACACTTAACAAGAGACTTCACAAACAAACTTAAGATCTAAGAATGAATGTTTAGGGACACTTGATATACTATCAGAGGTGTTTACAAAATACAACGCAGATTGTTCTAAGACTTAGAATGACAGATTGAAAAGATAGTGTCAGAATGCTTCTTAGTCTTAAACGCAGTAATAGAACAATAGTCATTTCTTCCATTTGAGTCTTCTATTTATACTTGGAGGAAGATGATGACCGTTGCTGAGAGAGAGGTGCCAGCTGGAATTTACTCGTACAATTGTGATAGCTGTAGTTACCTTCTTTGGTAAAGATATCCAATTCCACTACCTTGCTATTTGAATTATCACTCATCCATTTTGAGTAATAATAGTACAATAGTACGATCCTCAATTGCGCTCCACATATGGATAAGGTTAACGTTGTACCAACGAATATTCCTTCCTGTGGACGTGACAGAGCCTTCAAGTAGATTGTTCTTCAATCATTGGTTCTGATTATGTCAGTTCTTGAGTGACGTAAATTCCTTTTGCTTCAGATGCTGTTGTCATTGCTTCTTGAGGTCCTTTTGCTTCTGAGTCCGTCAGAGCCTTGTTTTTGTCCTCAGAGGCACTTTCTTCAACATGCAAAATTTAAGCTTCTGATGAACAGTGATGTGCTTTCAGAGCTTGTTTTGACTGGCTTCTCTGCTATTATTCGTAGTGCTTCTGAATGAATTTTAACTTATAATTCTGCACACTAGAATAATCATTAGTAATTCCAATTGTAATTTTAATACTTTGTTATCATCAAAACTACTTAAAACCTTAGTGGTTCGTGTCAGACCCACTTTGTTCCAACAATCTCCCCCTTTTTGATGATGACAAACTAAAGCATTAAAATTCAATTGTTGTTGATTTAATTCAATTATGTTGACTTCAGGTTTCAAAGGTTTGCAATCTCCCCCTGAGTCTGATAATCCATAAGGGTAGGTTTGTAAGCTCCCCCTAAGTTTTATCCATAATTAATTAAAACAGTTTAAGAGTCAATTTATTAACTTAAAATAAATTTTCATATTTAACTCTTAGAGGCATAGTTTTGTAAGCTTTGCTTCTTAGAGTCTGATAATGCTCAGAAGAGGTTTGCAAGCTCTTCTGATATTATCTATGAAATTCTATTTTAGGTTCTTAAATTTTCTCCCCTTTCAATAACGTTCAGAAAGAGAAGGAATTAGAAGAGATAAAAATTGATTCAGAATGCATTTATCATAACAGTTTCAGATTGAGCAGTATATGAATCAATCAACATTAATTTTAACGCTACTCTTACTCCCCCTTTTGGCATCAGTCAAAAAGGCACAGAAAACCAAGCAGTCAAAGCGCCAAACCAAGGTAGTCAAGTCAAAAGGTAATGACAATCAAGCGCATTCAAAGAATAGCATTGAGTATCCCACTGACAAGATAGCTTGAGGGCACTATAAAAAGGGATGATTCCTCTCATTTTACTCAGTCAGAGTAATCAAATAACATCAAAAACAAAACATACAATGGAAAGGCAGGTTACCAGGGATGCTTCAGGCTCAAAAGAGAAGAGCAAGAAGGGAGCAGAGCCCTGGCGCTGCGAAGAAAACAGGCTTCGCTACGAAAGGAACAAGCAAGAACTAATATTGACAGAGTCAGAGGAGGAAGAATTGGGCTCTGATATGGAAGAATTTCTATGGACATACAATGATGACACTCCATACGAAGAGTACGAGGCTGCTGTTCAGAAGGACACTGAAGAACTAGTGCAAAAGGCCACTGCCAACTTGCTTGCTTACATTAAGGAGAAACATAAGAAGCTAGATGCAGAGGCTTCTGAAATTAAGCCTAGCTCTAAGTAGAGTCTCATCATTCTATGTAATAGAGATTTTTCAATAATATTAATAAAAGAGTTTATGCTATAAATTCCCTTTGTTTTGAGCAAGTTTCTTATATATATATACCTCATTCCTATTGTCAGAAAACCAGTTACCAGACACGCCTCATACGGTATTAAACTAGGATACTTCAAAAGTAGTCACTAGCTGCCCCGGCTATTAAACAGACCATAATACTAAGAAGCTATTTCATGAGTAAACAGGAGTACCGATGTGGGGGACTCTTAGGTTTTGAAAATCCTAAGCTATTAGTTATAAAACTGAGATGCTCTGCAACATCTCACACTAGAGCCAGTAACCACAAGAGTACCAGACAATATCAGTGTATATGGAGAAACGAATCAGTGAAAATCAAATGTAAAACACACAAGCAAGTAAACAAACACACAAATATGGATAATTTAAACTTTAATAAAACAGACAGAAGATAAAATTATCCAAGAGTACATAAGAACCATAAACCAAAGATAACAAAAGGAAACTAAGATAAGTGCACAAATAGGGGTTATGGCTTCTTAATATCTGCAATGGCCTTCAGAAGGGTTTCCATCATAGCATCCATCCTTTGACGAGTGTTTTCCTCAGATGCAGTAATATCAGCTCTAAAATCTGCTCTCAAATCTGCTCTCAAATCAGTTTTGAGGTCAACCCTGAGTTCATCTATTTCATCCTTGATGTCTTCAGCTAACTCAGTTCTGATGGAATCTAAGGCCTTTTGAACAGCTGGAGGTATTTCTGAAGATGGAGAACCTTTTTCAATCTTGGGAGAGGCAGGAGGAGTTTTATCAACAACAACAGTTTTGCCCTTATTAGAATTTTCTGTTACAGGGCTCTGATCAACCATATCAATATTTTCTTGTTCGGGTTGAATCAATTCAAGTATTTGAAGATTTTCTGCCACCACCTGATCAGCCAGAATCTTGTTAGTTTCAATAGTGGCAATGTGAGTTCCCATGCTTACCAACAACTTGATAGCTTCTTGATCAGCAAGCCTCTTGTGCTCAATCTCAGCTTGCCTCTTCTGTTCAGCTTCAGCAGCTATCTTAGCCTGCTCAGCTTCAACACTCTTGAGATACTCTGCCTCTTGTAAGGTCATCATTTGAGCACTAACAGTGGCAGTTCTGAGACTTTCTTCAATAGCAGTCAGGATTCGCAATCTGTTTTGCTCTTCAACATGATTGTAGAAGGTTATTCTTGGAGCACGTGACCTCTCAGCTATCTCAAACAAATTTCTTATTGTATTCATTCCCCTACCCTGTGTCTTGTTCTTCAGATGAGTACTTAGAATCTTTAAGGATTGACTAAACAGGTACTCCATCTCTCTGACTTCAGCATCAAAATCAGAAGGGAAGATAAGAACTTCTTCATCCATTTGTTTGAATCTCTTGAGCCTAAGACCAATAGCATTATTTAATAGCTCAAGATTGGGTTCAGAATCAGAGTTAAAGAAGGGTTTGAATGGGTCAAAGGGAATGGCTGGCTCAGGTTTCTTTCGTTTGAGATTGATGATTTTGATTTTGCTAAGGTTAGGAGTTATTATATCATCATCAATGTTTATGGCATCTTTCAAGATTTGTTCTTCAGCCTTAAAAAGATGGTTGTAAAGCTCAAGAACTTCTTCTAAAATTAAAGGTTTATAAAGTGGGCCATAGAGAGGTTCAGGGGAAGGTTTAGGAGATGGTTCAGGGGTGGAGAATTCAGGTTGAGGTGATGGAGGTTGTTGTTCAGCAATGACATTATCTGGTGAATGATGAGGTGATTCTTGTTGTGCTTCAGAATGAGCAATTGTCTCATCTTGAACAGGTGTGAAAGATGGTGGATTTTCTTGTGAAATATGATCAAGGGATGGAGGTGGAGTTTGAATGACTTGATTAGTAGGTGGTTCTTGGGCAATTGAATCAGCAGTAGTATTGATAAAAGGAAAACGAGGTGGTGAATTTGGATTGGAGTGTGTAAATGCATCTCCAGATAGATGTTGTTGAAGATGGTCAAGAACAGACTCAGGATTACCAGGTTGTTCAGGAATAGTAGTGTCAATGATGATGGGGGGATCTTCATCAGAAGAGATTTGTATTGGCTTAGTGGTGGTTCTTTTGGTGGTTTTCTTGAGGTGTATTTTCTTTTGTTTCTTTTTCACTTCTTTGGTAAGCTTAGCAATGAGCTCTTCAGAGTCAGTGCTGGTGTCAGATGATGATGATGATAAAGGATTAGAATCAGGCAAGACTACACTAAGGGGTACAGTGAAGTCTATGGGATTTGCTTGATTTGGAGGTTGGGAAGGTTGAGAGATAGAGGGTTGAGCAGTAGAAGGTTGAGGTTCAGAATTCATATCTTGAGCTACAGGAATGCTAGTAGTATTAGACTTAGAGAGTTTACCTTTTGGTTTAGAAGCTCTAGTCTTTAATCTCTTTGCAGGCTTAGCAGGATTCTGATCCTCCTCAGAAGCTGGAGGCCTGTCATTCCTCTTCTTTGATCTCTTTTCCTTCTGAACATCTTCAGCAGCCATATCTCCAGCACCACTTTCTCCTTCCTCAACCTCATCAGTATTATCATTCTCTTGATCATCAGAACCTTCATCAACAATTTCTTGCTCAGTGGTCTTTGGCTTCCTTTTAGACCTTGTAATCTCTCTTGGACCCTTGAAGATTTCCCAGTTTGGGACACTAACAACCATTTTTCTGGGCACTCTTACCCCAGTATCTCTTCTCACAATCTCAATGAAGTTCTTGATGACATCTTCATTATCATGTTCTGATATGGTAGGGAACCCATCACACCAGAAGTACTTTTCATATACTTGTTGTAGAGGTGTCTTAACTGGAATGATTTCTTCCTTGGTTTTCCTTTTCATGTTAACCAGAACTGTTGCATCATACTCAGCAGTTTGGAACACTCTAAGCTTCTCCTTGGCACTCAAAATATCAGTAAGTTTGGTTTGCCTTATAAGTTCTGAAATTAGCCTGGGATGATGAATGTTTGAAGGTATTTTTGTTCTACTCTCGGAGATGGTTAAACACAGATGATCAAACAGAATTTTGGCCAAATTCACTTTTACTTTCTTGTATAAGAACCAAATAAAGTGTTTGTGTGGTATAGAGATGGTATCTAATCCTCCTTTTCTAGTAACAATAGTATCAAGAAACACTCTGAAGGCAAACTCAAACTTGTGCCTCATGAACTTTATTTTCCCAAAATCCTTGTTGGAACTTCCAGGCTTAAATAGGTCCTGATTAATTGAATCCAGATGTTTGCTTTTCTTATCATACATATCTATGTCTTCTCCTTTGTTATCCAGACCCAGAATCTTAGCAATGTGTGTTTGAGTGATTACAACATTGATACCCAGAATATTTGACCGTATCTCTCTTCCTCTATAAGGTTTCAATCCAAGTTCCTGTCTTGTTTTACCTCTTAATGCCTTGTTCTTTGCAACCAAATTTCTGTATTCTTCATCAGCGCTTGCCCTATCATAAACTTTAGCCTTTTGCCAGAAATACTTAACGATGTCATAGTACACAAATCCATTAAGCATCTCAAAGTAGTTTTCCCATTGTTGATCGTAGAACAGGCTTTGAATATCTATTCCGTTTGCTTTCAAACTATCAAAGTCTACAAACTTCTCAGTGTAGAAATCATAAGCGTCTGGACCAGCGTCAGTTTGATTGTGTTGGTAGACGAGATTATTTTCAGAGTTGAGATCAATAATGGGTGGTAACGTAGGGTTAAAGGGTTCTTGAACGATTTCGTTTGAAGAACGAGCAGTCATTGTTGCAGAAAATTAAGAAGAAGATTGGGAATTTCTGTAAGGTCTAGGGTTGTGTGGGTAGTGATTGCGTGTAAAAAGTTGTACAAGTGAGTGAAGTGACTTGTAAATAGACTAGCACACATATACAGAGAAAATAAACATTGGGAGAGAGCGCGAGCAGTTTTTTAAAAAATTAAATAATAGACTTAACTGCCATAATCATCATTAACTGTTCTCTGCCCGTCAGGATCTAGACACGTGTTGAAAGGGTTTAATCATAGCTGACGCGTGTACAGACAACTGTTATACACTTACTAGTACTGAACGTTTCGTTTCCAAAAGGTTCAGAGCCAAACTCATGTGTATCTGACACCACATCAGAACCTGTTACCCTTCAGAACCCAAATTATTCAGAGCTTCTCAAAGGTGATTCTAAATTATTAGAGGTTCTGATAGAGCTTCAGATGCTAATTCTATTCTACTTCTCAGAGCTAATTTTCTTCAGAAATATAGTGCATGTTCAAATTCTTTTTAATAAAATCAAATCTTTCAATAGCTAAAGGTTTAGTAAATATGTCAGCCCATTGATGTTCAGTATCAATGAATTGAATATCTATTGTACCTTTTTGAACATGATCTCTTATAAAATGATGTTTTATTTCAATATGTTTAGCTCTAGAGTGTAGAATAAGGTTCTTAGACAAATGAATAGCAGCAGTATTATCACAATATAGTGGAATATTACTTTCAGCTATGTTATAGTCTTCCAACTGATATTTCATCCAGAGAAGCTGTGTGCAACATTTAGCAGCTGAGATGTATTCTGCTTCTGCTGTAGACAAAGCAATAGTTGTTTGTCTCTTGCTGGCCCAAGATATGAGATTCTCACCAATAAATTGGCAATTTCCACTTGTGGATTTTCTCTCAATATTGTCACCAGCATAGTCAGCATCGCAGAATCCAACTAGCTTACTATCTAGGGATTTTTTATAAAGAAGTCCTAGATTAGTAGTTCCTTTCAGATATCTAAAGATCCTCTTAACAGCAGTTAAGTGAGGTTCTCTAGGATCTGACTGGAATCTTGCACACAAGCATACACTATATAAAATATCAGGTCTAGATGCTGTTAGGTAGAGTAAGGAACCAATCATACCTCGATACAGCTTCTGATCTACTTTGCTTCCTATCTCTTCCTTGCTTAGGCTGCTGGTAGGATGCATGGGAGTTGTCATAGTTTTACAATCCTCAAGATTGAACTTCTTCAGAAGCTCTTTCGTATACTTGCTTTGGTGGATGTAAGTGCCATCTTTTCCTTGATTGATCTGAATCCCCAAGAAAAACTTTAACTCTCCCATCATGCTCATTTCGAATTCATCCTGCATGAGCTTAGAAAAATTCTTGCAAAGAGAAGCATTAGTAGATCCAAAAAAAATATCATCAACATATATTTGAATAATCAAAATATCCTTCTTGGTTGTCTTTCTGAAAAGTGTGTTGTCAATTTGACCTTTTTCAAAACCATTTTCTAACAAGAAGTTACTCAATCTCTCATACCAAGCTCTTGGAGCTTGTTTAAGACCATAGAGTGACTTCTTAAGTTTATACACATACTCAGGATTTTTTAGATCTTCAAATCCTGGTGGTTGTTTGACATACACCTCTTCAGAAATGACACCATTTAGGAAAGCACTCTTAACATCCATTTGATAAAGAGTGATTCCATTGTTAACAGCATAGGATAACAATAACCTTATTGCTTCCAGTCTAGCTACTGGAGCAAATGTCTCTGTGAAGTCGATTCCTTCTTGCTGACTGTAGCCTTGTGCTACAAGTCTAGCTTTATTCCTTACCACTTCACCTTGCTCATTCAACTTGTTTCTGAACACCCACTTAGTTCCAATGATGTTCTTGTGTGTTGGTCTTGGTACCAGATCCCACACATCATTCCTTTGAAATTGATTGAGCTCATCTTGCATAGCTACAATCCATCCATCATCAGAGAAAGCTTCATCAATTGTCTTTTGTTCTATCATAGATATGAGTCCTAGAAGTGAATCATGTTGATGATAATCAGATCTTGTTCTTCTTGGACTTTCTTTATTACCAATGATGAGGTCTTCTGGATGCGAAGATTTATATTTGAATGTTCTCTTTGGTACTTCATTAGTTTCAGTACTTGTTTGGGTATCATCTTCTGAGACATCATTATGATCTTCAGATGCTTCTAATGGAGATGCTTCTTCAGAGGCTTCTTCCACTTCAGCTTCTGAGATCTCATTTGCTTCTGATGCTTTATCAGGTTCTGAATTGTTGTATTGGTATGGAATACCTGCATAGCTATCATCTTGCTCTGACATTTTACTGTCAGGCTCTTTATCATCAAATCTAACGTGGATAGATTCTTCCACTGTGTTAGTTTCAGAATTATACACTCTGTATGCCTTTGAGCGTTCAGAGTAACCTATAAAGATTCCCTTACAAGCTTTGGCATCAAATTTTCTTTTGTAGGCCTTGTTGTTTAGAATGTAACAGGTACATCCAAACTGGTGAAAATAAGAGATGTTGGGCTTTCTTCCTTTGAAGAGTTCATATGTTGTTTTATTCAATATAGGTCTGATATAGATCATATTTTGAATGTAACAAGCTGTGTTTACAGCTTCTGCCCAAAAGTGTTTAGCAAGTTTTGTCTCATGCATCATGGTTCTTGCCATCTCTTGCAAAGACCTGTTCTTTCTCTCTACAACACCATTTTGCTGTGGTGTTCTAGGAGCTGAGAACTCATGGACAATTCCATGGTCTTCACAAAAGGTTGCAAAGGGTTCGTTTTCAAACTCACCCCCATGATCACTTCTGATCTTTAAGATCTTGAGACTTTTCTCACTTTGCACTTGAGTGCAGAAGATGGTAAACACCTCATATGCATCATCTTTCACTCTTAGAAATTTAACCCAAGTCCATCTACTGTAATCATCAACAATGACCAGTCCATATTTCTTTCTATTGATTGAGGCAGTACTTACCCGGCCAAACAAATCAATGTGAAGCAGTTCAAGAGGTCTTGAGGTAGAGACAATGTTTTTAGTTTTAAAAGATGTTTTTGAAATCTTACCAATCTGACAAGGACCACACAGAGCATCTGAATGATAGTTGAGATTGGGTAGACCTTTAACCAAGCTTAGTTTGCTGAGCTTAGAGATTAATCTCCAGTTAGCATAACCTAAGCGTTGGTGCCAGACCCATTTCTCATCATTAACAGACAGAAGACATACTATATTCTGCTCTGCGAGTTCTGACAGATTGATTTTATAAACATTGCCTTTTCTTAGGCCTCTGAACACTATGGACTCATCAGACTCGTTGACTACAGTACATGCATCCTTATTAAATTTAACAACATATCCACTGTCACAAAATTGACTAATGCTAAGTAGATTATGTTTTAGGCCATCAACTAACCAAACATCTTTAATAGAGAGAGAAGAGTTACCAACTGTATCAGTACCAGTGATCTTCCCTTTTTGGTTTCCTCCAAATCCCACAGTTCCTCCCTCTTTCAGAGTCAGGGTTTGGAACATATGCTTGTCTCCTGTCATGTGTCGTGAGCAGCCACTGTCCAGGTACCAAGAATGGTGCTCTGGCATTCTTTGAGCGCAAATCTGCTACAAACACAATCTCAGATCTAGGTACCCATATTTTTATGGGTCCTCTTGAGTTAGTCCTTAATGCCTTTGGTTGTTTTTGTTTATTAGGCCTTTCAGAAGCTCTAGGGTTATTCAAGCCTTTTTGAAATTTTTTTGGCTTTGTATAACTCTTAGACTTTGCTTTAGAATATATCAGAGTTGTCTTTGTTTTAACGTTAGTCTGAGGTTTAGAAATCTTAGGCTCTGAAGGTTTCAGAGTCTGAGGTTTCTTAGCCTCTGACACAATTACCTTTTCAGGTTCTGATATAATTATTGCTTCTGATTTGCTTTTAACAAAAACAGCCTTAGGTTTAGAATTATCATTGTTCAAGGATTTAGAGAGTAATGGATTATCTTTAAAATGCGAAAATCCAAGACCCTCACCTCTGTTCCTACTAACATGATATATTAAAGAGGCTATCTTGCTTCTCTTCATCCCATTGATAAGAAACTCCTGCAGTGCAAATTCATGCTCTGGAGGAACCTTATCATCATAAACATAGTGAGTTTCCATAAATGAGTTTCTACTTTTTAGAGACTCATTTTCTTCCACTACTATGTTCATTTTCTCAGTTAGGTTATTGTAAGATTTTTTTAAGATCTTACACTCACCTGCCTTTTTAGTGAGAATTTTTAGGGCATCCTTAAGAGAATCTATCAATTCAGTTCTAGAGAGTTTAGATATTACCTCTTCCTCATCTTCAGAGTCTGAACCAGCTTCAAAGTCTTCTCTATCAGAGGTGGTCGCCATCAGTGCTAGGTTTGCCTCCTCATCAGCATCAGAATCAGAGTCTTTGTCAAGGTCTTCCCATGTTGCCAGAAAACTTCTCTTGACCTTACTTTTGTACCTTTCCTTGCTGGAGCTCTGTTTTGATGGTTTACTTTTGTTCTCTGGGCAATCGGCAATGAAATGGCCAGGCTTATTGCATTTGAAGCACTTGCTTTGATCTTCCTTCTTGTCTTTAGAAGCATTAGTTCTTTTGGAAGATCCTCCAAACTTCCCAGCATACTTCTTGCTTCTTTTTGCCCATTGTGAGACCTTCACAGCCATCAGAACCATCTCTTCTTCTTCATCAGACCCAAGTTCTTGACTTTCTTCAGAGGCTTCATCCTCAGATTCTATTACCTTAGCCTTCAGAGCCTTTGTCGAGCTCTTGGAGCTTAAGGCAATCCCTTTTATCTTCTTAGTTGACTCATCAGTCATTAACTCCATTTCATGACTTTTGAGAGAACTAACTAGGCTTTCTAGGGATACAGTATCCAAGTCCTTAGACTCTTGAAAAGCAGTCACCTTTGGTCTCCATTTAGGTGGCAAGCTTCTGAGCACCTTTCTTACATGATCAGCTTCAGTATAACTTTTGTCCAATACTTGAAGTCCAGATACTAGGATTTGAAACCTTGAAAACATCGTTTCTATATCCTCTCCATCCTTCATCTTGAACAATTCATACTGATGCACCAACAAGTTAGCCTTTGCTTCCTTAACTTGTTTGTTGCCCTCATACTTGGATTTCAAGGAATCCCAAATAGACTTTGCAGTTCTCTTATCTCCAATTTTCAGGTACTCATCATGAGAGATGGCGTTTGTCATCATTCCTTTTACATTATGATGCTTCTTATACTCTAGCTTTTGAGTAGGTGTGAAAGACTTTCTGTCCTTAGAGCTGACTACTCCTTCTAAGTCCATATTTTCAAAGTTGACTGCATCTTCCACCAAGTCCCACAAATCACAATCAATACCCATGATGTGACTGTACATCTTGGTTTTCCAGAAAGGATAGCCAGTCTCAGTTCCATTGAAAAAGGGAACTTTATCAGAAGACCTTCTGTCTTTAGCATTTGAGTCATAGTTCACGTTGTTGTTGTTGTTGTTGTTGCCATTGTTTCCTTTCTCAGCAGACATGTTTTTTCCTCCTGGATCTTTACTGTTTCACTGTTAGGTGAGAGTTAGGCAACAACCAGGCTCTGATACCATTTGAAGGTGGAAAAACACAAGAAGGGGGGGGTTGAATTGTGTTTTTGGAATTTAAAACTTTTTGGTTCTTAAGAAATTAAATGCAGCGGATTTAAAACAAATTCAAAGAGATACTGAGAGAAAGAAAGATAGACACAGAGATTTATCCTGGTTCCCTTCACAACTTGAAGGTACGTCCAGTCCCCTTGTTTCCAACAAGAGCTTTTCACTATAATCTTCACACGATTACAATTTGCTTAAGCACACTTGCAAGAGACTTCTCAAATGCTCAAGTTACACTTAACAAGAGACTTCACAAACAAACTTAAGATCTAAGAATGAATGTTTAGGGACACTTGATATACTATCAGAGGTGTTTACAAAATACAACGCAGATTGTTCTAAGACTTAGAATGACAGATTGAAAAGATAGTGTCAGAATGCTTCTTAGTCTTAAACGCAGTAATAGAACAGTAGTCATTTCTTCCATTTGAGTCTTCTATTTATACTTGGAGGAAGATGATGACCGTTGCAGAGAGAGAGAGGTGCCAGCTGGAATTTACTCGTACAATTATGATAGCTGTAGTTACCTTCTTTGGTAAAGATATCCAATTCCACTACCTTGCTATTTGAATTATCACTCATCCATTTTGAGTAATAATAGTACAATAGTACGATCCTCAATTGCGCTCCACATACGGATAAGGTTAACGTTGTACCAACGAATATTCCTTCCTGTGGACGTGACAGAGCCTTCAAGTAGATTGTTCTTCAATCATTGGTTCTGATTATGTCAGTTCTTGAGTGACGTAAATTCCTTTTGCTTCAGATGCTGTTGTCATTGCTTCTTGAGGTCCTTTTGCTTCTGAGTCCGTCAGAGCCTTGTTTTTGTCCTCAGAGGCACTTTCTTCAACATGCAAAATTTAAGCTTCTGATGAACAGTGATGTGCTTTCAGAGCTTGTTTTGACTGGCTTCTCTGCTATTATTCGTAGTGCTTCTGAATGAATTTTAACTTATAATTCTGCACACTAGAATAATCATTAGTAATTCCAATTGTAATTGTAATACTTTGTTATCATCAAAACTACTTAAAACCTTAGTGGTTCGTGTCAGACCCACTTTGTTCCAACAGAAGACTCAAATGGAAGAAATGACTACTGTTCTATTACTGCGTTTAAGGCTTTGAAGCATTCTGACATCATTTGTTTAATCTGTCATTCAAAGTCTTAAAGCAATCTGTGTTGTATTTTGTAAACACCTCTGATAGTATATCAAGTGTCCATTAACATTCATTCTTAGATTTTAAGTTTGTTTGTGAAGTCTCTTGTTTAGTGAAACTTGAGCAACTGAGAAGTCTCTTGTAAGAGCGCTTGAGCAAGTTGTAATCTTGAATAGATTATAGTGGAAATCTCTTGTTAGTAACAAGGGGACTGGACGTACCCTCAAGTTGTGAGGGGAACCAGGATAAATCTTTGTGTCTTTCTCTCTCTCTCAGCACCCTTTACCTTATTTGTGTTATTATCCGCTGCAAACTAGTTTTAAGTTAGAAAAAGTTTTAAATTTCTAAAACACAATTCAACCCCCCCTTCTTGTGTTTTTCCACCTTCAATTGGTATCAGGAGCTGGGCTGTTGCCTAACTCACCTAATAGTGAAACAGTAAAGATCCATGAGGAAAAACATGTCTGCTGAGAAGAGCAAGAACAACAATGAAGTTGGTTTTGACTATGATTCAAATTCAAGAGATAGAAGATCTTCTGATAAAGTTCCTTTCTTCAATGGAACTGAAACTGGCTACCCCTTCTGGAAAACCAAGATGTACAGTCACATCATGGGTATTGACTGTGATTTATGGGACTTGGTAGAAGATGGAGTTAGTTTTGAAAATATGGACTTAGAAGGAGTAGTCAGCTCTCTAAACAGGAAGTCTTTTACACCTACTCAAAAACTAGAGTACAAGAAGCATCATAGTGTAAAAGGAATGATGACCAACGCCATCTCTCATGATGAGTACCTTAAAATTGGAGATAAAAGAACCGCAAAGTCTATTTGGGATTCTTTGAAATCCAAGTATGAGGGCAACAAACAAGTTAAGGAAGCAAAGGCTATCTTGTTGGTGCATCAGTATGAATTGTTCAAGATGAAGGATGGAGAGGATATAGAAACGATGTTTTCAAGGTTTCAAATCCTAGTATCTGGACTTCAAGTATTGGACAAAAGTTATACTGAAGCTGATCATGTAAGAAAGGTACTCAGAAGCTTGCCACCAAAATGGAGACCAAATGAGACGCCCCAATGTCTCGGTGAGACCGAAGTACTATTCTAATCAGTTTCTATCGTGGAAATACAGAAAAGTTAAAATTTAAATAGATAAGAAATAAATAACAGATGTAAGTCAAAACTTATTTTATTTATATCATAAAGACAAAGGTGTCTGCGAATCTATCTAATATCGCGTATTACATGTGAAATAAAGAATACATCATATTTAAAGAGACCCAAAAGACAAGACTACAAAAGACACACTGGCTGTCCAAACAAGACCTCGATTATGACTGTGCGATACTGACATCTATATTGCCAATCGTATAAAGAGTAGAAAGAACTGCCTCATCTTCAGTCTTAAGCTCATCTTCAATGGAATCTAAATACATAGATAAAAATACAAGACAAAACAAACACAGGGCTAAGACATACGTACAAGTTTAGAAATTAGGGATGAGGTGTAAAATAGGAATATATATGTTAGACACAAGTAATCAATCAGGCGTCTTATCCTCTCGTGTTTATCTCCAAAAATATACTCTATTTATCCTCTATTATTTTTCTCTCAAAATAGCCTCTATCTATCCAAATGCATTCCTAAACTACATGTCGACTCAGGCCTTAAGACGCTGTCAAGGATATCCTCCCAATTACCGAGATCAGATATCACAAGACCACTTGCCACCAACGTACTCCCATTTACCAAGAGCTACGCCACTTGACTTCACGTGGAGTCCAAGTGTTATAAGTCGATCGCCCCTAAGAAAACAGGCCAAGATCTCACTATCTTGCCAAGCGCGCAGAAAAATCCTCGTCAGGATTCAGGCAGCTGATCAACCTCGTGCGCCCATACACACGGCAGTGGACTTACACATTCCTGAATGCAATTCTATATGCACTCTCAATAAGATCATGGCAACTCAAACCCTATGTACTAATACAATCCTCGAGAATTCATCACATCAATTCATCTAGTTATAACATACTCTAGTCACATAAGTTGAGTGCCAATTACCATCAACAGCCTCAAAGTATCTCTTATCATTATTTCCTCACACAAACCAACTACCTCAAAGTATCTCTTATCATCCGTTGCTCACACAAACCTCACTTCTACACAAAAGTTCAATTCTTACAATGAATAGTGTATGATTGACTTCCCAGGAAAGAGAGGTAACCGTAAGAAGCATAGTCTACCAAGTCTTTCCTTAGCCAGAACCCAACCGAATACAACTAGTCAAAGTTACAAACTGCCTTTATGTTATTGGGAATCTTACACTAACGATGTTATTGTTTCTAACCTTAAAGAGTATATCTCATTCTTAGTCTAACAATCACAATCATTCAAATAATCAAGTAAACATTTAGACAATTAATCAAGTAATGCAAACACAATACAAACACATATTATCATAGATCATTTTATGATAAATAATTAAGGCTGACGTAACCTCATTTAGTAATTCCAGAAAAATCACTAAAAGAGAATAAGCTCTCCTTAGTTATTTATCGGATGTAGTGGCTGTGGGTACACCACTACACATATATATTAAGCTATTTTACACTAACCATCCCAACGTGTACGAAATCTTGCCCCCACCTTAGCTTTTGATAAAACTCTTGAAAAACGGCTCCTCCGGTGGTAATCCTGCTAACAGCGTAATTGCCGATAATTTTGCTAGTAGTTAAAATATGTAATTAAATAAAAATTTAGACTAGAAGCTTATAAATGTCTTTCAAATAAAATTATAGTATAAGCCTAATAGCGGCGTAAAAATCTTTATCGTATAGATCATTATTATAAGTACTTCATTATATTATATATAAAATATAATTGAAAGAAAATGAGTTAATTTGGACATAATCTCAACATCTTAAGAAAATATTTAGATTACTAGAAAATACCTTTGTAAATCTTCTTCTGAAACACGGAACCAAAGTGGCAAAGCTTTCACTAAAGGTTTCACAAATTGAGGCTACGAGCAAGCATAAATTTTTAAGAGAGATTTGATTCATGTGATGGAGGAAATGAATGCATGAACTCCTCTATTTATACTAAATTTCTCTTCTATATGATATGATTACTAACCTATGTATAGATATACCAACACACCATTTTTGGCTTTAGGTTTATGTGTTGGAAAGTTTGGAATCATGAAGAATTAGATGAGGTGGCCTTGGGTTTCATCTTATTAATACACCATGTGATGGAATTCATACATACTATTTATTTTTGGTTTGTAATTTATCTATAGGTATGACTCATGTAATTTTAGGAGTATGACTCATTTACTTATAAGTGTGGTTAAATTTAATTGGTCCAACATAAAAGAATATAGGTTACTAGACTTATTATTCATACTTACTAATTTTTCCATAATTTATATTTACATGTGATATATCGTATAGGGTGTATCACCATTCATATACATAGTATCTAGTAACTTAATATCAATTCCAATATTATTGTTAACTTGGTAACATGCATGCATATATATACTTATATTAAAAATATGTTACTTACGTTTTGCTCTATACATACATGTATATGTAAAATTTGTTGACTATCAAATATATATATATATATATTATATACCATATGATTATAATAAAAATCAACAAATAATTTAGTTTGAATTAATTAAGATCTTTATCATTTCTTTAAACTATTAAATTAAAATATTTGATCTTATGAAATAGTGTAAACTATGAGATAAAATAACTACTATTATTTTTCTCATAAATAATTATCCCTTTTTAAACCTAAAAATGTATTGAGATTTTAAGTAAAGTAAAATATATCGAGTTACGAAAATCGGGATGTTACATTACTACCCCCCTTAAAAGAAATTTCGTCCTCGAAATTTAACGTACCTGTAAACTAATACACAACTTGTCATCTTCTTCCTTTGAAGTATTACCAAAAACATTATCTCAACTGCTTTCACTATAGAAAGAAACTCATCTTGCATTATTAATTCAAATAAGTAGTACTTTAATCCAAATCATTTCTTAATTATACCACTTTGCAATTTTCCAATATGATCAATCATGGTTTAGAACAATGGCTGCAAGAGTCTAAGACACATTTTTTTTTCCTTGTTACTATATTGAACTTTCTTAATTGTTCCTCTATATAATCGCTCCAGTTCCTAACTTGTCATATCTAAATAATTCCAATATAACTACGACCTCCAAACTTTCTACTTCAACTACGAATAAAATGACAATCACAGATAAAATATCTTAAAATAAAATAACGGCTTTAGTTACATGTATATAAACTGCCGGAAGGTCTTCAACCGATCAAACTATAAGACTGATGACTTAACCACTAGTCTGAAATGATTCTCATGTTCCAACTTACATGCGAAATCAATCTAAAACGTTATCACTTATAATCTTATGTTCTTGAAAGTCCTTGCTCAACAAACTACCTACAAACAAACCAACTCTAGTTCACCTTCTTAAGACTTCCGACCATACTTTTTCTTTTCTCTCTAGGAAGTCAAGATACTATAATAGGTCAATCGACCCTTGATCCTTTCATCTTATATTCTTGACGAATCCCTTATCTTAACTACTAAAGTCAAATCACATTTGGTTATCATGTCACTTCCTAATTCTTCAACTTTTGCTCTATAATTTACTATCACCTTGTCAACAGGCATTACAATTGAAAATTTGTTCTACTTGTACAAACTCTAATACCTTATTCCATACTGATTCATATCTCGACATACCTCTTACTACTGGTACTGAGCCACGTATTATTCCTGAATTCTTCACACCACTTGTTGGTGTCACATTACTTAATCATGTGGTTTGACTACTATAGTTGCAACATCAGATTCCAAAGATCTTCATTCGTACTCCTTTTCAAGTTCGCACTCCTACTTCATTCTAACCACTCGACCTCCTTTGGTCCACTTCGGTTCTCACTGAGTTGGCTAGGCTCAGTATATGATGATTTCAGCGTAAACAGTCTAGACTCCAAAGGATCCGTACTACTTAATATCCATAGTTTCTTCCTCAAGACTTGTTATATATTTTCTAGGCTCCCATGAAAAACTTAATAAAATGATTTCCTAAATTTATCCGCTTACTCACTGTTTCCTAAATCCAAGCACGTACTTAATTATAATTGTTTGGTCTGAACTCTAATCATTGATCCTTCTTGTTTCGGGTTTATGAGTAAGATAGTCCTTCTCACAAACTTAAGTTGTCTTAAATCATAGACCACCACTTAATATCAATGTATCCTCATACCACCAAACTTACAGTAAACCTTACAAATCAAAAAAAGATCTAGAAAACTATGAAAACTTCCTTGAAACTAATCTTCAATTCTTAAACTTATCGAACTTCTAACTTATCCAATAATTTCACTCATTCTAAACAAATGCATCATTAATAGATAAATTCTACAATGACTCTTCAATAATTCATTCTCTAGTCCAAGCGAACAACTTAATTCACCAACTATCCACGAACATTTCTATTTCAACAATTTATCCCAACTTTTTAAGGGTATACTTCTATACTTCCAAAATATCCACAAAATTATACTTCCCTTAAACCAAAATCTAAACTTAGACGGTCATGCAATGACGTCTCATACTCCAATGATTGCAACCATGTCCTATAAACTTTCCCTATCATCAAAACCATCTTTCTCCAATCTAAATGTGAAAGATCTCTTTCTTAATCTTTAATCCTTAATGACCTCTTTAAATGGTTTCTCATATCTATGCACACCTACGACCTATTACCCTTTTTAAATAAACAACATCAACTTATGAGGTTCAACATTTAGTCCAATAACTTCTTTGTTCTACGTATTGTCAAATTACCACTCTTGAAACTTGTGACCTCATTTCTATCACTACTCTAGAATCCTTTCATGTTCCTGACTAAAGGAACACTTCTTAATCACATGTTCTAGCTACAATAACTACACTGAGTTCCTACAATTTATTTTCTTGAGCCATTCCCTTGATCTACGAGGATCATCAGAATGCAGTACTTCAAAGGTACCTAGTGACACTCTTTCTATGATACACATCAAATCCAATGCTCTAACTAAAACTTAAATAAACTCTTTGACCAACTTAAATATCAATCGCTATTATCTCTTCTTGGTTTATTTTCTTCCTAAAACAGTTTCTCACAACATTTCTCGCTTAACGATACTGAAAGCATGTTCCTACTGCTCTGCATGGACAATTCCTACAAGAGTGAAATCCTTAACACACGATATCTCCATGATATATGACATATCCTTCTCTACTATCTTTCACAACTTTCATCGTTTTATTTTGATTTTTATTTTCCAAATCGACAATAATACCTGATCCAATTCCATAAGCTGCTTCTCTTGTCTCTTATATGTATGGCCATGCCTCTATAAGGGAAATCATCAACAATATGACCTTCCAAGTCACATTTAAAGAATACAATGTCTTCTCTAATTGCAACATATCTCAACTTGATCCTTTTGAAATCCTAACTTAACTTGTCTTGGTGAATTTTCCCAATTTACACCATTTCTTTCTTGTGACGAATGAGCATCGATAACTTACAAATTCAACTCTTCATCCATGTCAATGATCTCAAATGACCCGACTTTCTATTCGTCAAATTCCGTCGATGACCTGACTTTCCATCATCAGAGTTTATCATCCTAGTCATATCGTTCTTTCTTGAACAATAAGAAAACTATCGCTCTGCTCTCATAGGTCACAAAGTTCGTAAAACTTTTCTCGTGAAGGATCTAATCGAGAGGAAAATAGCCAATACAAGCTCGTAAAAATCGGAACCCCTACCCAATCTAATCATAGTTATCATCCGAGGTGGAATCCAACTAACACAGCCAGTATAACCCTAGACACACATGGTCCGAACTGAATCGACCAGCTCTGATACCATAATGAGACGCCCCAATGTCTCGGTGAGACCGAAGTACTATTCTAATCAGTTTCTATCGTGGAAATACAGAAAAGTTAAAATTTAAATAGATAAGAAATAAATAACAGATGTAAGTCAAAACTTATTTTATTTATATCATAAAGACAAAGGTGTCTGCGAATCTATCTAATATCGCGTATTACATGTGAAATAAAGAATACATCATATTTAAAGAGACCCAAAAGACAAGACTACAAAAGACACACTGGCTGTCCAAACAAGACCTCGATTATGACTGTGCGATACTGACATCTATATTGCCAACCGTATAAAGAGTAGAAAGAACTGCCTCATCTTCAGTCTTAAGCTCATCTTCAATGGAATCTAAATACATAGATAAAAATACAAGACAAAACAAACACAGGGCTAAGACATACGTACAAGTTTAGAAATTAGGGATGAGGTGTAAAATAGGAATATATATGTTAGACACAAGTAATCAATCAGGCGTCTTATCCTCTCGTGTTTATCTCCAAAAATATACTCTATTTATCCTCTATTATTTTTCTCTCAAAATAGCCTCTATCTATCCAAATGCATTCCTAAACTACATGTCGACTCAGGCCTTAAGACGCTGTCAAGGATATCCTCCCAATTACCGAGATCAGATATCACAAGACCACTTGCCACCAACGTACTCCCATTTACCAAGAGCTACGCCACTTGACTTCACGTGGAGTCCAAGTGTTATAAGTCGATCGCCCCTAAGAAAACAGGCCAAGATCTCACTATCTTGCCAAGCGCGCAGAAAAATCCTCGTCAGGATTCAGGCAGCTGATCAACCTCGTGCGCCCATACACACGGCAGTGGACTTACACATTCCTGAATGCAATTCTATATGCACTCTCAATAAGATCATGGCAACTCAAACCCTATGTACTAATACAATCCTCGAGAATTCATCACATCAATTCATCTAGTTATAACATACTCTAGTCACATAAGTTGAGTGCCAATTACCATCAACAGCCTCAAAGTATCTCTTATCATTATTTCCTCACACAAACCAACTACCTCAAAGTATCTCTTATCATCCGTTGCTCACACAAACCTCACTTCTACACAAAAGTTCAATTCTTACAATGAATAGTGTATGATTGACTTCCCAGGAAAGAGAGGTAACCGTAAGAAGCATAGTCTACCAAGTCTTTCCTTAGCCAGAACCCAACCGAATACAACTAGTCAAAGTTACAAACTGCCTTTATGTTATTGGGAATCTTACACTAACGATGTTATTGTTTCTAACCTTAAAGAGTATATCTCATTCTTAGTCTAACAATCACAATCATTCAAATAATCAAGTAAACATTTAGACAATTAATCAAGTAATGCAAACACAATACAAACACATATTATCATAGATCATTTTATGATAAATAATTAAGGCTGGCGTAACCTCATTTAGTAATTCCAGAAAAATCACTAAAAGAGAATAAGCTCTCCTTAGTTATTTATCGGATGTAGTGGCTGTGGGTACACCACTACACATATATATTAAGCTATTTTACACTAACCATCCCAACGTGTACGAAATCTTGCCCCCACCTTAGCTTTTGATAAAACTCTTGAAAAACGGCTCCTCCGGTGGTAATCCTGCTAACAGCGTAATTGCCGATAATTTTGCTAGTAGTTAAAATATGTAATTAAATAAAAATTTAGACTAGAAGCTTATAAATGTCTTTCAAATAAAATTATAGTATAAGCCTAATAGCGGCGTAAAAATCTTTATCGTATAGATCATTATTATAAGTACTTCATTATATTATATATAAAATATAATTGAAAGAAAATGAGTTAATTTGGACATAATCTCAACATCTTAAGAAAATATTTAGATTACTAGAAAATACCTTTGTAAATCTTCTTCTGAAACACGGAACCAAAGTGGCAAAGCTTTCACTAAAGGTTTCACAAATTGAGGCTACGAGCAAGCATAAATTTTTAAGAGAGATTTGATTCATGTGATGGAGGAAATGAATGCATGAACTCCTCTATTTATACTAAATTTCTCTTCTATATGATATGATTACTAACCTATGTATAGATATACCAACACACCATTTTTGGCTTTAGGTTTATGTGTTGGAAAGTTTGGAATCATGAAGAATTAGATGAGGTGGCCTTGGGTTTCATCTTATTAATACACCATGTGATGGAATTCATACATACTATTTATTTACGGTTTGTAATTTATCTATAGGTATGACTCATGTAATTTTAGGAGTATGACTCATTTACTTATAAGTGTGGTTAAATTTAATTGGTCCAACATAAAAGAATATAGGTTACTAGACTTATTATTCATACTTACTAATTTTCCCATAATTTATATTTACATGTGATATATCGTATAGGGTGTATCACCATTCATATACATAGTATCTAGTAACTTAATATCAATTCCAATATTATTGTTAACTTGGTAACATGCATGCATATATATACTTATATTAAAAATATGTTACTTACGTTTTGCTCTATACATACATGTATAAGTAAAATTTGTTGACTATCAAATATATATATATATATATATTATATACCATATGATTATAATAAAAATCAACAAATAATTTAGTTTGAATTAATTAAGATCTTTATCATTTCTTTAAACTATTAAATTAAAATATTTGATCTTATGAAATAGTGTAAACTATGAGATAAAATAACTACTATTATTTTTCTCATAAATAATTATCCCTTTTTAAACCTAAAAATGTATTGAGATTTTAAGTAAAGTAAAATATATCGAGTTACGAAAATCGGGATGTTACATTACTACCCCCCTTAAAAGAAATTTCGTCCTCGAAATTTAACGTACCTGTAAACTAATACACAACTTGTCATCTTCTTCCTTTGAAGTATTACCAAAAACATTATCTCAACTGCTTTCACTATAGAAAGAAACTCATCTTGCATTATTAATTCAAATAAGTAGTACTTTAATCCAAATCATTTCTTAATTATACCACTTTGCAATTTTCCAATATGATCAATCATGGTTTAGAACAATGGCTGCAAGAGTCTAAGACACATTTTTTTTTCCTTGTTACTATATTGAACTTTCTTAATTGTTCCTCTATATAATCGCTCCAGTTCCTAACTTGTCATATCTAAATAATTCCAATATAACTACGACCTCCAAACTTTCTACTTCAACTACGAATAAAATGACAATCACAGATAAAATATCTTAAAATAAAATAACGGCTTTAGTTACATGTATATAAACTGCCGGAAGGTCTTCAACCGATCAAACTATAAGACTGATGACTTAACCACTAGTCTGAAATGATTCTCATGTTCCAACTTACATGCGAAATCAATCTAAAACGTTATCACTTATAATCTTATGTTCTTGAAAGTCCTTGCTCAACAAACTACCTACAAACAAACCAACTCTAGTTCACCTTCTTAAGACTTCCGACCATACTTTTTCTTTTCTCTCTAGGAAGTCAAGATACTATAATAGGTCAATCGACCCTTGATCCTTTCATCTTATATTCTTGACGAATCCCTTATCTTAACTACTAAAGTCAAATCACATTTGGTTATCATGTCACTTCCTAATTCTTCAACTTTTGCTCTATAATTTACTATCACCTTGTCAACAGGCATTACAATTGAAAATTTGTTCTACTTGTACAAACTCTAATACCTTATTCCATACTGATTCATATCTCGACATACCTCTTACTACTGGTACTGAGCCACGTATTATTCCTGAATTCTTCACACCACTTGTTGGTGTCACATTACTTAATCATGTGGTTTGACTACTATAGTTGCAACATCAGATTCCAAAGATCTTCATTCGTACTCCTTTTCAAGTTCGCACTCCTACTTCATTCTAACCACTCGACCTCCTTTGGTCCACTTCGGTTCTCACTGAGTTGGCTAGGCTCAGTATATGATGATTTCAGCGTAAACAGTCTAGACTCCAAAGGATCCGTACTACTTAATATCCATAGTTTCTTCCTCAAGACTTGTTATATATTTTCTAGGCTCCCATGAAAAACTTAATAAAATGATTTCCTAAATTTATCCGCTTACTCACTGTTTCCTAAATCCAAGCACGTACTTAATTATAATTGTTTGGTCTGAACTCTAATCATTGATCCTTCTTGTTTCGGGTTTATGAGTAAGATAGTCCTTCTCACAAACTTAAGTTGTCTTAAATCATAGACCACCACTTAATATCAATGTATCCTCATACCACCAAACTTACAGTAAACCTTACAAATCAAAAAAAGATCTAGAAAACTATGAAAACTTCCTTGAAACTAATCTTCAATTCTTAAACTTATCGAACTTCTAACTTATCCAATAATTTCACTCATTCTAAACAAATGCATCATTAATAGATAAATTCTACAATGACTCTTCAATAATTCATTCTCTAGTCCAAGCGAACAACTTAATTCACCAACTATCCACGAACATTTCTATTTCAACAATTTATCCCAACTTTTTAAGGGTATACTTCTATACTTCCAAAATATCCACAAAATTATACTTCCCTTAAACCAAAATCTAAACTTAGACGGTCATGCAATGACGTCTCATACTCCAATGATTGCAACCATGTCCTATAAACTTTCCCTATCATCAAAACCATCTTTCTCCAATCTAAATGTGAAAGATCTCTTTCTTAATCTTTAATCCTTAATGACCTCTTTAAATGGTTTCTCATATCTATGCACACCTACGACCTATTACCCTTTTTAAATAAACAACATCAACTTATGAGGTTCAACATTTAGTCCAATAACTTCTTTGTTCTACGTATTGTCAAATTACCACTCTTGAAACTTGTGACCTCATTTCTATCACTACTCTAGAATCCTTTCATGTTCCTGACTAAAGGAACACTTCTTAATCACATGTTCTAGCTACAATAACTACACTGAGTTCCTACAATTTATTTTCTTGAGCCATTCCCTTGATCTACGAGGATCATCAGAATGCAGTACTTCAAAGGTACCTAGTGACACTCTTTCTATGATACACATCAAATCCAATGCTCTAACTAAAACTTAAATAAACTCTTTGACCAACTTAAATATCAATCGCTATTATCTCTTCTTGGTTTATTTTCTTCCTAAAACAGTTTCTCACAACATTTCTCGCTTAACGATACTGAAAGCATGTTCCTACTGCTCTGCATGGACAATTCCTACAAGAGTGAAATCCTTAACACACGATATCTCCATGATATATGACATATCCTTCTCTACTATCTTTCACAACTTTCATCGTTTTATTTTGATTTTTATTTTCCAAATCGACAATAATACCTGATCCAATTCCATAAGCTGCTTCTCTTGTCTCTTATATGTATGGCCATGCCTCTATAAGGGAAATCATCAACAATATGACCTTCCAAGTCACATTTAAAGAATACAATGTCTTCTCTAATTGCAACATATCTCAACTTGATCCTTTTGAAATCCTAACTTAACTTGTCTTGGTGAATTTTCCCAATTTACACCATTTCTTTCTTGTGACGAATGAGCATCGATAACTTACAAATTCAACTCTTCATCCATGTCAATGATCTCAAATGACCCGACTTTCT
This sequence comes from Trifolium repens, assembly GCA_030408175.1. Taxonomy (NCBI): domain Eukaryota; kingdom Viridiplantae; phylum Streptophyta; class Magnoliopsida; order Fabales; family Fabaceae; genus Trifolium; species Trifolium repens. Next base: position 47,318,416 of record CP125836.1, on the reverse strand, counting down.
ATTCGTCAAATTCCGTCGATGACCTGACTTTCCATCATCAGAGTTTATCATCCTAGTCATATCGTTCTTTCTTGAACAATAAGAAAACTATCGCTCTGCTCTCATAGGTCACAAAGTTCGTAAAACTTTTCTCGTGAAGGATCTAATCGAGAGGAAAATAGCCAATACAAGCTCGTAAAAATCGGAACCCCTACCCAATCTAATCATAGTTATCATCCGAGGTGGAATCCAACTAACACAGCCAGTATAACCCTAGACACACATGGTCCGAACTGAATCGACCAGCTCTGATACCATAATGAGACGCCCCAATGTCTCGGTGAGACCGAAGTACTATTCTAATCAGTTTCTATCGTGGAAATACAGAAAAGTTAAAATTTAAATAGATAAGAAATAAATAACAGATGTAAGTCAAAACTTATTTTATTTATATCATAAAGACAAAGGTGTCTGCGAATCTATCTAATATCGCGTATTACATGTGAAATAAAGAATACATCATATTTAAAGAGACCCAAAAGACAAGACTACAAAAGACACACTGGCTGTCCAAACAAGACCTCGATTATGACTGTGCGATACTGACATCTATATTGCCAACCGTATAAAGAGTAGAAAGAACTGCCTCATCTTCAGTCTTAAGCTCATCTTCAATGGAATCTAAATACATAGATAAAAATACAAGACAAAACAAACACAGGGCTAAGACATACGTACAAGTTTAGAAATTAGGGATGAGGTGTAAAATAGGAATATATATGTTAGACACAAGTAATCAATCAGGCGTCTTATCCTCTCGTGTTTATCTCCAAAAATATACTCTATTTATCCTCTATTATTTTTCTCTCAAAATAGCCTCTATCTATCCAAATGCATTCCTAAACTACATGTCGACTCAGGCCTTAAGACGCTGTCAAGGATATCCTCCCAATTACCGAGATCAGATATCACAAGACCACTTGCCACCAACGTACTCCCATTTACCAAGAGCTACGCCACTTGACTTCACGTGGAGTCCAAGTGTTATAAGTCGATCGCCCCTAAGAAAACAGGCCAAGATCTCACTATCTTGCCAAGCGCGCAGAAAAATCCTCGTCAGGATTCAGGCAGCTGATCAACCTCGTGCGCCCATACACACGGCAGTGGACTTACACATTCCTGAATGCAATTCTATATGCACTCTCAATAAGATCATGGCAACTCAAACCCTATGTACTAATACAATCCTCGAGAATTCATCACATCAATTCATCTAGTTATAACATACTCTAGTCACATAAGTTGAGTGCCAATTACCATCAACAGCCTCAAAGTATCTCTTATCATTATTTCCTCACACAAACCAACTACCTCAAAGTATCTCTTATCATCCGTTGCTCACACAAACCTCACTTCTACACAAAAGTTCAATTCTTACAATGAATAGTGTATGATTGACTTCCCAGGAAAGAGAGGTAACCGTAAGAAGCATAGTCTACCAAGTCTTTCCTTAGCCAGAACCCAACCGAATACAACTAGTCAAAGTTACAAACTGCCTTTATGTTATTGGGAATCTTACACTAACGATGTTATTGTTTCTAACCTTAAAGAGTATATCTCATTCTTAGTCTAACAATCACAATCATTCAAATAATCAAGTAAACATTTAGACAATTAATCAAGTAATGCAAACACAATACAAACACATATTATCATAGATCATTTTATGATAAATAATTAAGGCTGGCGTAACCTCATTTAGTAATTCCAGAAAAATCACTAAAAGAGAATAAGCTCTCCTTAGTTATTTATCGGATGTAGTGGCTGTGGGTACACCACTACACATATATATTAAGCTATTTTACACTAACCATCCCAACGTGTACGAAATCTTGCCCCCACCTTAGCTTTTGATAAAACTCTTGAAAAACGGCTCCTCCGGTGGTAATCCTGCTAACAGCGTAATTGCCGATAATTTTGCTAGTAGTTAAAATATGTAATTAAATAAAAATTTAGACTAGAAGCTTATAAATGTCTTTCAAATAAAATTATAGTATAAGCCTAATAGCGGCGTAAAAATCTTTATCGTATAGATCATTATTATAAGTACTTCATTATATTATATATAAAATATAATTGAAAGAAAATGAGTTAATTTGGACATAATCTCAACATCTTAAGAAAATATTTAGATTACTAGAAAATACCTTTGTAAATCTTCTTCTGAAACACGGAACCAAAGTGGCAAAGCTTTCACTAAAGGTTTCACAAATTGAGGCTACGAGCAAGCATAAATTTTTAAGAGAGATTTGATTCATGTGATGGAGGAAATGAATGCATGAACTCCTCTATTTATACTAAATTTCTCTTCTATATGATATGATTACTAACCTATGTATAGATATACCAACACACCATTTTTGGCTTTAGGTTTATGTGTTGGAAAGTTTGGAATCATGAAGAATTAGATGAGGTGGCCTTGGGTTTCATCTTATTAATACACCATGTGATGGAATTCATACATACTATTTATTTACGGTTTGTAATTTATCTATAGGTATGACTCATGTAATTTTAGGAGTATGACTCATTTACTTATAAGTGTGGTTAAATTTAATTGGTCCAACATAAAAGAATATAGGTTACTAGACTTATTATTCATACTTACTAATTTTCCCATAATTTATATTTACATGTGATATATCGTATAGGGTGTATCACCATTCATATACATAGTATCTAGTAACTTAATATCAATTCCAATATTATTGTTAACTTGGTAACATGCATGCATATATATACTTATATTAAAAATATGTTACTTACGTTTTGCTCTATACATACATGTATATGTAAAATTTGTTGACTATCAAATATATATATATATATATTATATACCATATGATTATAATAAAAATCAACAAATAATTTAGTTTGAATTAATTAAGATCTTTATCATTTCTTTAAACTATTAAATTAAAATATTTGATCTTATGAAATAGTGTAAACTATGAGATAAAATAACTACTATTATTTTTCTCATAAATAATTATCCCTTTTTAAACCTAAAAATGTATTGAGATTTTAAGTAAAGTAAAATATATCGAGTTACGAAAATCGGGATGTTACATTACTACCCCCCTTAAAAGAAATTTCGTCCTCGAAATTTAACGTACCTGTAAACTAATACACAACTTGTCATCTTCTTCCTTTGAAGTATTACCAAAAACATTATCTCAACTGCTTTCACTATAGAAAGAAACTCATCTTGCATTATTAATTCAAATAAGTAGTACTTTAATCCAAATCATTTCTTAATTATACCACTTTGCAATTTTCCAATATGATCAATCATGGTTTAGAACAATGGCTGCAAGAGTCTAAGACACATTTTTTTTTCCTTGTTACTATATTGAACTTTCTTAATTGTTCCTCTATATAATCGCTCCAGTTCCTAACTTGTCATATCTAAATAATTCCAATATAACTACGACCTCCAAACTTTCTACTTCAACTACGAATAAAATGACAATCACAGATAAAATATCTTAAAATAAAATAACGGCTTTAGTTACATGTATATAAACTGCCGGAAGGTCTTCAACCGATCAAACTATAAGACTGATGACTTAACCACTAGTCTGAAATGATTCTCATGTTCCAACTTACATGCGAAATCAATCTAAAACGTTATCACTTATAATCTTATGTTCTTGAAAGTCCTTGCTCAACAAACTACCTACAAACAAACCAACTCTAGTTCACCTTCTTAAGACTTCCGACCATACTTTTTCTTTTCTCTCTAGGAAGTCAAGATACTATAATAGGTCAATCGACCCTTGATCCTTTCATCTTATATTCTTGACGAATCCCTTATCTTAACTACTAAAGTCAAATCACATTTGGTTATCATGTCACTTCCTAATTCTTCAACTTTTGCTCTATAATTTACTATCACCTTGTCAACAGGCATTACAATTGAAAATTTGTTCTACTTGTACAAACTCTAATACCTTATTCCATACTGATTCATATCTCGACATACCTCTTACTACTGGTACTGAGCCACGTATTATTCCTGAATTCTTCACACCACTTGTTGGTGTCACATTACTTAATCATGTGGTTTGACTACTATAGTTGCAACATCAGATTCCAAAGATCTTCATTCGTACTCCTTTTCAAGTTCGCACTCCTACTTCATTCTAACCACTCGACCTCCTTTGGTCCACTTCGGTTCTCACTGAGTTGGCTAGGCTCAGTATATGATGATTTCAGCGTAAACAGTCTAGACTCCAAAGGATCCGTACTACTTAATATCCATAGTTTCTTCCTCAAGACTTGTTATATATTTTCTAGGCTCCCATGAAAAACTTAATAAAATGATTTCCTAAATTTATCCGCTTACTCACTGTTTCCTAAATCCAAGCACGTACTTAATTATAATTGTTTGGTCTGAACTCTAATCATTGATCCTTCTTGTTTCGGGTTTATGAGTAAGATAGTCCTTCTCACAAACTTAAGTTGTCTTAAATCATAGACCACCACTTAATATCAATGTATCCTCATACCACCAAACTTACAGTAAACCTTACAAATCAAAAAAAGATCTAGAAAACTATGAAAACTTCCTTGAAACTAATCTTCAATTCTTAAACTTATCGAACTTCTAACTTATCCAATAATTTCACTCATTCTAAACAAATGCATCATTAATAGATAAATTCTACAATGACTCTTCAATAATTCATTCTCTAGTCCAAGCGAACAACTTAATTCACCAACTATCCACGAACATTTCTATTTCAACAATTTATCCCAACTTTTTAAGGGTATACCAACACACCATTTTTGGCTTTAGGTTTATGTGTTGGAAAGTTTGGAATCATGAAGAATTAGATGAGGTGGCCTTGGGTTTCATCTTATTAATACACCATGTGATGGAATTCATACATACTATTTATTTACGGTTTGTAATTTATCTATAGGTATGACTCATGTAATTTTAGGAGTATGACTCATTTACTTATAAGTGTGGTTAAATTTAATTGGTCCAACATAAAAGAATATAGGTTACTAGACTTATTATTCATACTTACTAATTTTCCCATAATTTATATTTACATGTGATATATCGTATAGGGTGTATCACCATTCATATACATAGTATCTAGTAACTTAATATCAATTCCAATATTATTGTTAACTTGGTAACATGCATGCATATATATACTTATATTAAAAATATGTTACTTACGTTTTGCTCTATACATACATGTATATATAAAATTTGTTGACTATCAAATATATATATATATATATATATATATATATATATATATATATATTATATACCATATGATTATAATAAAAATCAACAAATAATTTAGTTTGAATTAATTAAGATCTTTATCATTTCTTTAAACTATTAAATTAAAATATTTGATCTCATGAAATAGTGTAAACTATGAGATAAAATAACTACTATTATTTTTCTCATAAATAATTATCCCTTTTTAAACCTAAAAATGTATTGAGATTTTAAGTAAAGTAAAATATATCGAGTTACGAAAATCGGGATGTTACACCAAAGGTGACTGCTTTTCAAGAGTCTAAGGACTTGGATACTGTATCCCTAGAAAGCCTAGTTAGTTCTCTCAAAAGTCATGAAATGGAGTTAATGACTGATGAGTCAACTAAGAAGATAAAAGGGATTGCCTTAAGCTCCAAGAGCTCGTCAAAGGCTCTGAAAGCTAAGGTAATAGAATCTGAGGATGAAGCTTCTAAAGAGAGTCAAGAAATTGGGTCTGATGAAGAGGAAGAGATGGTGCTGATGGCTGCGAAGGTTTCACAATGGGCAAAAAGAAGCAAGAAATATGCTGGCAAGTTTGGAGGATCTTCCAACAGAACTAGTGCTTCTAAAGACAAGAAGGAAGATCAAAGAAAGTGCTTCAAGTGCAATAAGCCTGGCCATTTCATTGCTGATTGTCCAGAGAACAAAAGTAGACCATCTAAACAAAGCTCTAGCAAGGAAAGGTACAAGAGTAAGGTCAAGAGAAGCTTTCTGGCAACATGGGAAGATCTTGACAAAGACTCAGACTCTGATGCTGATGAGGAAGCAAACCTAGCACTGATGGCAACCATCTCTGACAGAGAAGACTCTGAAGCTGGTTCAGACTCTGAAGATGAGGAAGAGGTAATATCTAAACTCTCTAGAACTGAATTAATAGATTCTCTTAAGGATGCCCTAAAAATTCTCACTAAAAAGGCAGGTGAGTGTAAGATCTTAAAAAAATCTTACAATAACCTAACTGAGAAAATGAACATAGTAGTTGAAGAAAATGAGTCTCTAAAAAGTAGAAACTCATTTATGGAAACTCACTATGTTTATGATGATAAGGTTCCTCCAGAGCATGAATTTGCACTGCAGGAGTTTCTTATCAATGGGATGAAGAGAAGTAAGATAGCCTCTTTAATATATCATGTTAGTAGGAACAGAGGTGAGGGTCTTGGATTTTCGCATTTTAAAGATAATCCATTACTCTCTAAATCCTCTAACAATGATAATTCTAAACCTAAGGCTGTTTTTGTTAAAAGCCAATCAGAAGCAATAATTATATCAGAGCCTAAAAATGTAGTTGTGTCAGAGGCTAAGAAACCACAGACTCTGAAACCTTCAGAGCCTAAGATTTCTAAACCTCAGACTAACGTTAAAACAAAGACAACTCTGATATATTCTAAAGCAAAGTCTAAGAGTTATACAAAGCCAAAAAAATTTCAAAAAGGCTTGAATGACTCTAGAGCTTCTGAAAGGCCTAATAAACAAAAACAACCAAAGGCATTAAGGACTAACTCAAGAGGACCCATAAAAATATGGGTACCTAGATCTGAGATTGTGTTTGTAGCAGATTTGCGCTCAAAGAAGGCCAGAGCACCATTCTTGGTACCTGGACAGTGGCTGCTCACGACACATGACAGGAGACAAGCATATGTTCCAAACCCTGACTCTGAAAGAGGGAGGAACTGTGGGATTTGGAGGAAACCAAAAAGGGAAGATCACTGGTACTGGTACAGTTGGTAACTCTTCTCTCTCTATTAAAGATGTTTGGTTAGTTGATGGCCTAAAACATAATCTACTTAGCATTAGTCAATTTTGTGACAGTGGATATGTTGTTAAATTTAATAAGGATGCATGTACTGTAGTCAACGAGTCTGATGAGTCCATAGTGTTCAGAGGCCTAAGAAAAGGCAATGTTTATAAAATCAATCTGTCAGAACTCACAGAGCAGAAGATAGTATGTCTTCTATCTGTTAATGATGAGAAATGGGTTTGGCACCAACGCTTAAGACATGCTAACTGGAGATTAATCTCTAAGCTCAGCAAACTAAGCTTGGTTAAAGGTCTACCCAATCTCAACTATCATTCAGATGCTCTGTGTGGTCCTTGTCAGATTGGTACGATTTCAAAAACTTCTTTTAAAACTAAAAACATTGTCTCTACCTCAAGACCTCTTGAACTGCTTCACATTGATTTGTTTGGCCCGGTAAGTACTGCCTCAATCAATGGTAAGAAATATGGACTGGTCATTGTTGATGATTACAGTAGATGGACTTGGGTGAAATTTCTAAGAGTGAAAGATGATGCATATGAGGTGTTTACCATCTTCTGCACTCAAGTGCAAAGTGAGAAAAGTCTCAAGATCTTAAATATCAGAAGTGATCATGGGGGTGAGTTTGAAAACGAACCCTTTGCAACTTTTTGTGAAGACCATGGAATTGTCCATGAGTTCTCAGCTCCTAGAACACCACAGCAAAATGGTGTTGTAGAGAGAAAGAACAGGTCTTTACAAGAGATGGCAAGAACCATGATGCATGAGACAAAACTTGCTAAGCACTCCTGGGCAGAAGCTGTAAACACAGGTTGTTACATTCAAAATAGGATCTATATCAGACCTATATTGTATAAAACAACATATGAACTCTTCAAAGGAAGAAAACCCAACATCTCTTATTTTCACCAGTTTGGATGTACCTGTTACATTCTAAACAACAAGGCCTACAAAAGAAAATTTGATGCCAAAGCTTGTAAGGGAATCTTTATAGGTTACTCTGAACGCTCAAAGGCATACAGAGTGTATAATTCTGAAACTAACATAGTGGAAGAATCTATACATGTCAGATTTGATGACAAAGAGCCTGACAGTAAAATGTCAGAGCAAAACGATAGTTATGCAGGTATCCCATATCAGTATAACCATTCAGAACCTGAGAAAGCATCAGAAGCGAATGAGACTTCAGAAGTTGAAGTGGAAGAAGCCCCTGAAGAAGCATCTCCATTAGAAGCATCTGAAGATCATAATGATGTCTCAGAAGATGATACCCAAACAAGTACTGAAACTAATGAAGCTCCAAAGAGAACATTCAAATATAAATCATCACATCCAGAAGACCTCATCATTGGTAATAATGAAAGTCCAAGAAGAACAAGATCTGATTATCATCAACATGATTCACTTCTAAGACTCATATCTATGATATAACCAAAGACTATTGATGAAGCTCTCTCTGATGATGGATGGATCATTGCAATGCAAGACGAGCTGAACCAGTTCCAAAGAAATGATGTGTGGGATTTGGTACCAAGACCAGCACACAAGAACATCATTGGAACCAAGTGGGTATTTAGGAACAAGCTTAATGAACAAGGTGAAGTGGTAAGAAACAAGGCTAGACTTGTGGCACAAGGCTACAGTCAGCAAGAGGGCATTGACTTCACTGAAACATTTGCTCCAGTGGCAAGACTGGAAGCAATCAGGTTATTGTTATCATATGCAGTTAATAATGGAATAACCTTATATCAGATAAATGTTAAAAGCGCCTTCTTAATTGGTGTAATTTCTGAAGAAGTGTTTGTCAAACAACCGCCAGGGTTTGAGGATTTGAAAAACCCTGAGCATGTTTTCAAATTAAAGAAATCACTTTATGGTCTCAAACAAGCTCCTAGAGCTTGGTATGAAAGGCTAAGTAATTTCTTATTAGAAAACGGTTTTCAAAAAGGTCAAATAGATAATACCCTCTTCAGAAAGACATCTAAGAAGGATATTTTAATCATTCAAATATATGTTGATGATATTATATTTGGATCTACTAATGCATCTTTGCGCAAGAATTTCTCCAAGCTAATGCAGGACGAATTTGAGATGAGCATGATGGGTGAATTGAAGTTTTTCTTGGGAATTCAAATTAACCAAGGAAAAGATGGCACTTACATACATCAGAGCAAGTACACGAAAGAGCTTCAGAAGAAGTTCAACCTTGATGATTGTAAGACGATGGCCACACCCATGCATCCAACAAGTAGCTTGAGCAAGGAAGAAATTGGCAGCAAAGTAGATCAAAAGCTATACAGAGGTATGATTGGTTCTCTACTTTACTTAACAGCATCTAGACCTGATATTTTGTATAGTGTATGCTTGTGTGCAAGATTCCAGTCAGATCCTAGAGAACCTCATTTAACTGCTGTTAAGAGGATCTTTAGATATCTGAAGGGGACTACTAATCTAGGACTGCTTTATAAAAAATCCCTAGATAGTAAGCTAGTTGGATTCTGCGATGCTGATTATGCTGGTGACAGGATTGAGAGAAAATCCACAAGTGGAAATTGCCAATTTATTGGTGAGAATCTCATATCTTGGGCTAGCAAAAGACAAGCAACTATTGCTTTGTCTACAGGAGAAGCAGAATACATCTCAGCTGCTAAATGCTGCACCCAACTATTCTGGATGAAATATCAGCTAGAAGACTATAACATAGCTGAGAGCAGTATTCCTTTGTATTGTGATAATAATGCTGCTAATCATCTATCTAAGAACCCTATTTTACATTCCAGAGCTAAACATATTGAAATTAAGCATCATTTCATAAGAGATCATGTTCAAAAAGGTACAATAAATATTCAATTCATTGATACTGAACATCAATGGGCTGATATATTTACTAAGCCTTTAGCCATTGAAAGATTTGACTTTATTAAAAAGAATTTGAACATGCATTTTATAACTGAAGAAAATTAGCTCTGAGATGCAAAATAGAATTAGGATATGAAGATCTTTCAGAGCCTCTAACAATTCAAAGTAACCTTTGGGTAGCTCTGAATAATTTGGGCTCTGAACGGTAACAGGTTCTGATGAGGTGTCAGATAATGATGAGTTTGACTCTGAAATAGACGGAAACGAAACGTTTAGTTCTAGTAAGTGTACAACAGTTGTCTGTACACGCGTCAGCTGTGATTAAGTACTTCTTACACGTGTCTAGATCCTGATGGGTAAAGAACAGTTAATGATGATTATGGCAGTTAACTCTATTATTTAATTTTTAAAACTGTTCGCGCTCCCTCCCAAGGCTTGCTTTTTCTGTGTATGTGTGCTAGTTGCTATATATAGGTTACTTCACTCACATTGCACAACTTTTACACACAATCACTTCCTACACAACCCTAGACCTTACAGAAAATTCCCAAATCTCTTCTTCTTAACATTCTGCAAAAATAGCCGCTCGTTCATCAAACGAAATTGTTCAAAAACCCTTCAATCCAATTTTACCACCAGTTATAGACCTTAAGTCTCAAGGAAAACTTATCGTCAAAGAAAACCAAACAGACGCTGGTCCAGAAGCCTTCGAATTCACCACTGAGAAGTTTGTGGATTTCGAAAGTTTAAAGGTGAATGGAGTTGATGTTCAAGCTTTATTTTACGATCAACAATGTAAAAACTACTTTGAGATGCTGAATGGGTTTGTTTACTACGACATTGTTAAGTATTTCTGGCAGAAAGCATCAGTTTTTGATAGAATAAGCGCTGATGAAGAAGTGAGAAAGATGGTTGAGAAAGATAGTTCTCTAAGAGGAAAATCAAGAAGAGAACTAGGTTTGAAACCTTATAGAGGAAATGAGATAAGGTCAAACATTTTAGGAATTAATGTGTTGATTACTCAGGAGCACATTGCCAAGGTTCTGGGCTTGGACAATGAAGGAGAAAATGTTGATGATTATGATGAGAAGAGTAAGCACTTGGAAGCCATCAAAAAGGACTTATTTTTGCCTGGCTGTTCAAACAGTGATTTTGGAAAGGCTAAATTCATGAGGCCAAACTTTGGATTTGCATTCAGAGTGTTTCTTGCCTCAATCATTACCAGAGAAGGAGGATATGACACAATTTCAATTCCTCACAGGCATTTCATCTGGTTTATGTACAAGAAGGTCAAGATAAATTTGGCAAAAGTACTGTTTGATCATCTATGCTTGACCATATCTAAAAGCAGAACAAAATCAACCTCAAGCATTCATCACCCAAGGTTGATATCTGAGATCATACGCCAAACAAAGAACCTGATAATGATGTTGTGATAAAGAACTTCTTGGAACTAGTAAGGATTGACACTGGAATAAGTGTACCAAGGAGTATGGTTGTTGGAGTGCCTAACTGGGACATTTTTAAAGGCCCTAAGGAGATCACCAGGTCAAAAAGAAAGCTAAAGCCCATTGAACAAGAGATTGTAGAGGAAAGCTCTCAAGCTCAACATGAGAATAAGAATGATGCTACTGATAAGACTGAGCAGATGAACAATGGTGCTGAAGGTTTGGCCACTGAAGGGAATGAACAAGTAACTGAGGAGCAGCTAGCCAGCATTGCTCAAAGGAAAGCTGCTCAGAAGGAGAAAAGGTCCAAGAAGAGACTAGATAGACCTACTAATGCTGATGCTGGTGCTGAAGGAGATCATCATGTCAGAGCTGTCAAAAAGGCAAAGACAGTAGCCTTAAAGAAGAAAGCTGCTGACACATCTAAAGGTAACACTTCTAAGCCTAAAACTGATAGCATTCCTATTGCTCAATCTCCCAAACAATTATCCCCTATAGATTACACCAAGCCTCTTAGTGTAGTTTTACCCTCTCCCCAACCTTCATCATCATCATCATCCTCATCAGAGGCAACTCTCTCTAATTCAAGCATTGACTCTGACGAGTTGATTTCAAAATTGGACAGAATTGAGAGAGAGAGAGCCAAGAAAAAGAAAACTATCAAAAGAACCCCCAAGAAAACCATACCCATCTCTTCTAATGAAGAAGAAGATAATACCATTCATGAACAACCCCCAAACACTTCTGTTCTTGATCATCTCACCACCCACCTATCTGGTGATGCCTTCACTCATTCTAACAGAAATTCACCACACCAATCTCCACCTGTAAAAACTACTGAACCCCCTGTACAAACAATTCAAACACCACCTCCATCTCTTGATGACATAGCACAAGAGAATCCACCCACCTTCACACCTGTTCAGGATGATATTATGACTCATTCTGAACAACCCATCCAATCACCACCTATTCATGACATTGCTGAACAACAACCTCCATCACCTCCACCTGAAATCTCCACCCCTGAACCAACTCCTAAATCTTCTCCAGAACCTATCTATGGCCCACTAAATAAACCTTTAGATGAAGAAGAGCTGAATGAGCTTGCTGAATTTATCTTTAAGGCAGAAGAGCAAATATTGAAAGATGCCATAGAGATTGATGATGAACCAATTAACCTAAGCAAAATCCAAATCATCAATCTTAAGAGAAAGAAACCTGAACCAACCATTCCTTTTGACCCATCCAAACCCTTCTTCAACTCTGCTTCTGAACCCAATCTTGAGCTATTAAATAATGCTATTAGTCTTAGGCTCAAGAGATTTAAACAGATGGATGAAGAAGCTCTTGTCTTCCCCTCTGACATGAAGGAAAATAGTAATAGGAAAGCAGCGGAATTTTAAAATTTTCCTTTTGTGATCCTTACGAATGGTCATGAATTGTGTTTAGAGTTTTACCTTTTGATTCGAAAACTCCCTTTAAATCACGAACGGCTATCGAACACTTTGAATCAAGAACAAGGTCACGAACAAGAACCTCGAATTTGATCACAAGCGTTAAAGGTATAACGCCTCTAGCCAGTCCACACGAACAACAGCCTTCAATGGAGTGCTAGCTCCAATGGTTTGAAGGGCTAAGAGAAAGGAGGCACAAAATAAGGATTAGGGTTTTTCACAAAAACTCTAGAAAGGTGATTAGGGTTTCTCAAGAGAGGAGAGAGAACAAAGGCTCATGAGAATGAGTAACAAAAGTGTGTAACTCTTTCTCCTTACCACAAGGGTTCTATTTATAGAATCACTTGCCATGGCAAAATTACACTAAAGCCCTTTTAACTAAATGGACTATAGTGGGCGCTATTCTCGTGTAAATATGTCTAGTACATATTTGCACCCCCTTCTTGCTACATCATACCATATGATGTAATGCTCATTTTAATTAGCATAATACCCTTATCATATTTCCTTATTTCTCCAAGGTGCACCGTACCTTACGGTGTTCCATTCTCACTAGATTGTTCTTATGTGTGTGACCCTGTAGGTTTCCGTAACGTTGACAATCATAATAAATCACTATTTATTATAATAAACAGTGAGCGGTATCTAGCAACACATCACTGCTACTCAAGTTACGAGAAATTAACATGTGATCTAAACATAACCTCTTGTGATAATATCAGTGTGTATAATTACCCCTTTGCCCTTTATGTCTATATTGAACACAAGGCATACACAGTGTCATCCTTGTCCAGTTCAATATTGGGCCCGTGACATTTATCCTGTTATGCAGGATTGGCAAATTCCATCTAGGTCACTACTGTCCCTCAGCATGCTTCGTAAAGTACCCATCAACTGCCTTTATAATTATCCTGTTACGGATAACGTTAGATCAGCAACAAAGTACTTCACTCCCCATCTAGGGTACAAAGTGGTTTCAGGTCTAAGGGTGGTCTACACCATTATCACCATGAGAGTGACTTATGACACTTTGCATAACTTTGCATGTAGTACTCTCATAGCGGGTCAATCCAGTATAAATATTACTCCTAATATTTATACCTACGTCTAGACTTGATAACTCCTTATCCCATGATCCATGAGATGTGATCATCAGTCTATCTTCATAATAGTCTTTATGCTTTAAGGTTATCCCCTTTACCTTAAAGCTCGACTACGGATACTTTAAGAATAGTGTCCTTATGTTTAATATTATCTCATGATTAAGTCACACTTAATTATTAAACGGACTTTCTATTCTAGGGACTTCATTATTTTGCAACCTTACAAACATAATAAAGAAATGCCATATTTATATTCAAAATCCTAAAGCAAATACTATAAAAATAGATTGGCTCTAGGTACTCATCTGAAGAGCAAGATACAAGGTAGGGGAATGGCTACAGTAAGGAGTTTGTTTGATATTGCTGAGAGGTCACATGCTCCTCGTCTCACATTGTATAATCATGAAGAGGAAATTGCACGTTTGGCTGCTTTGGATGCTGAAATTAAGGAACTAGCAAAGAGTGGATTTGAAACAGCTGAGAAGCTACTCCGGGAAGAAGCTGAATATGAAAGAGCTACTGATCAGGCTAGGATAGATGCTGAGATTGAACACGAGAGGCTAGCTGATCAAGAAGCACTTAAGATGTTGGTAGAAAGGGCTAAGCACATTGCTGAAGTTGAGACAAATAAGATAAAGGAGAATCAGGTAGCTCAAGAAGACATTGAGATGTTTGATCAAGATCAACTTGATGCAACCTCTGAGCAGGATATTAATGAAGATACTGACAAGGGTAAGAAGCCCATTATAGAACCCACTCCTCCTCACTCTCCTATGAAGATTGATATAGCTTCTACTTCTTCACCCATACCTCCAGCAATACAAGATGCACTTGACAACATAAGAGCTGATCTTACGAATGAAATTGATGAGCTAAGGGTTGATATGCGTAATGGCACAAATACTGCTGTTGAAACGCTTAACAAAAGGATGGATGACATGCTGAGCACCCTTTTGAAGGCTATAGCAGATGTTAAGAAACCTTAGCCATATTTTGTGCACTTGTTTTATGTTGTTTGTCCTTATTGGCTCTTGTGTAATATTTGGATAATTTGTTTTTAATTCAATATTTTGTTATCCATATCTGAGTGCTTGTGCTTGTGTGTTTATTTTACTTGGTTTTCAAAATTAAAATGAATATTCATTGCTCATGTCTGGTATTCATGTGGGTTCTGAACCTAGTGCAAGATGCTGAAGAGCATTTTGAGTTTGTTTTTAACTTATAGAGTTTAGGTTTTTCAAAACCTAAGGTATCCCCCACATCAGTACTCCTGTTTACTCATGATATAGCTTCTTAGTATTATCGTCTGTTTAATAACGGGGCACCAATACCGAATGAGGCGTGTCTGGTAACTGGTTTTCTGACATATGTAAATGAATATAAAGTAAACATGCTCAAAGGAAAGAAATTAATAGCAGGAGAACTTTATTATTATTATTGAAGAGATCTCTATTACATATGATAGTGAGACTCTACTTAGACTTAGTTTCAGCAGCCTCTGCATCTAGCCTCTTTTGTTTTTCCCTAATAAAAGAGAGCAAGTCTTCAGTGGTCTTCTGAACCTCAGCCGCATACTCTTCATATAGAGCATCATCATCATATGTCCATAGAAACTCTTCCAGATCAGAGCCCAATTCCTCCTCCTCTGATTCTGTTAAAATCAGCTCTTGCTTGTTTCGTTCATAGCGCAGCCTGTTTTCTTCGCAGCGCCAGGGCTCTGCTTCCTTCTTGCTCTCTCTTTTTGAGCCTGAAGCATCCTTGGTAACCTGCTTTTCCATTGTGTGTTACTTTTTATGTTACTTGATTACTCTGTGTGAGTAAAATGAGAGGAATCATCGCTTTTTATAGTGTCACCAAGCTCTCTTGTCAAACTGGGAATCAACACAATTCATTTAATGAATTCAGTTGTCACCATTCTTTTGACTTGACTGCCTTGTTTTTATGGCGCTTTTGAATGCTTGGTTTTCTGTGCTTTTTGACTGATGCCAAAAGGGGGAGTAAGGATAGCGTTAAAATTAATGTTGATTGATTCTAATTCTGCCCAAAAGATCTGAAACTGTTATGTTTACACATTTGAATCAATTCCTCATCCCTTCCGATTCCGTTTATCTATGAACTTTATTGAAAGGGGAGAAAATTTAAGAACCTAAAATGAGTTTTCATAGATAATGTAAGAGAAGCTTGCAAACCTACTCTGAACGTTATTAGACTCTGAGAAGCAAAGCTTACAAACCTATGCTTCTGAAAGTCAAATATGAAAATTTATTTTAAGTTAATAAATTGGCTCTTAAACTGTTTTAATTAATTATGGATAAGACTTAGGGGGAGCTTACAAACCTACCCTTATGGATTATCAGACTCAGGGGGAGATTGCAAACCTTTGAAACCTGAAGTCAACATAATTTAATTAAATCAACAACAATTGAATTTTAATGCTTTAGTTTGTCATCATCAAAAAGGGGGAGATTGTTGGAACAAAGTGGGTCTGACATGAACCTCTAATATTTGAAGTGGTTTTGATGATAACAAAGGATTAAAATTGCAATTGGAATTACTAATGATTATTCTAGTGTGCAGAATTACAAGTTAAAATTCGTTCAGAAGCACTATGAATAATAAGCAGAGAAGCCAGTTAAACAAGCTCTGAAAGCACATCACTGTTCATCAGAAGCTTAAATTTTGCGTGCTGAAGAAAGTGACTCTGGGGATAAAAACAAGGTTCTGAAGGACTCAGAAGCTGAGGACCTTAAGAAGCTATGACAACAGCACCTGAAGCAAAAGGAATTTACGTCACTCAAGAACTGACAGAATCAATGATTGGAGAACAATCTACTTCAAGGCTCTGTCACATCCACAGGAAGGAATATTCGTTGGTACAACGTTAACCTTATCCATAAGTGGAGCGCATTTAAGGATCGTACTATTGTACTATTATTACTCAAAATGGATGAGTGATAATTCAAATAGCAAGGTAGTGGAATTGAAGATATTTGCCAAAGAAGGCAACTACAGCTATCACAATTGTACGAGTAAATTCCAGCTGGCACCTTATCTCTCTGCAACGGTCATCATCTTCCTTCAAGTATAAATAGAAGACTCAAATGGAAGAAATGACTACTGTTCTATTACTGCGTTTAAGGCTCTGAAGCATTCTGACATCATTTGTTTAATCTGTCATTCAAAGTCTTAAAGCAATGTGTGTTGTATTTTGTAGACACCTCTGATAGTATATCAAGTGTCCATTAACATTCATTCTTAGATTTTAAGTTTGTTTGTGAAGTCTCATGTTTAGTGAAACTTGAGCAACTGAGAAGTGTCTTGCAAGAGTGCTTGAGCAAGTTGTAATCTTGAATAGATTATAGTGGAAATCTCTTGTTAGTAACAAGGGGACTGGACGTACCCTCAAGTTGTGAGGGGAACCAGAATAAATCTTTGTGTCTTTCTCTCTCTCTCAGCACCCTTTACCTTATTTGTGATATTATCCGCTGCAAACTGTAACAGCCCGAGCCTTCGGCGTTCCCGGCACTGCTACCTCACGATCTTCTCCAACCCCCTTCTCTATTGGAGTTTTTGCCTTCCGTGGGAATCGAACCCATGTACCTGGGGATAAGTACATGTTCAATCCATTCCCACTACCAATTGAGCTATGTAACAGCACGAGCCTTCGGCGTTCCCGGCACTGCTACCTCACGATCTTCTCCAACCCCCTTCTCTATTGGAGTTTTTTGCCTTCCGTGGGAATCGAACCCATGTACCTGGGGATAAGTACATGTTCAATCCATTCCCACTACCAATTGGGCTAGTAGCTCAATTGGTAGTGGGAATGGATTGAACATGTACTTATCCCCAGGTACATGGGTTCGATTCCCACAGAAGGCAAAAAACTCCAATAGAGAAGGGGGCTGGAGAAGATCGTGAGGTAGCAGTGCTGGGAACGCCGAAGGCTCGGGCTGTTACAAACATACCCCAATGTTTATTTTAAAGTCATGACGGACTCTCTCCATAGGTAGATATATATACCCATCTGCTCCTTGTTCATTTTTAAGTCATGACGGACTCTGCAAGGATAAACGTACCCCAATGTTCATTTTAAAGTCATGACGGACTCTGCAAGGATAAACGTATCCCAAATATATTCTAGTCAACCGCAGCTACTAAAATATCTACTATACTTTAAGGTTCACTTAAAGTATCTGCTCCACGTACAAATATGAATGCATGATGTTCATAAATACAACACACATAGTCAATACACAAGGTATTAGACATCTCCATTTAATTTAAGTGGAACACAATCCAATTTACTTCTTTATTAAGATATCTCACGTAATCTTAATATTCTTCTTATTAGACTAACACAATTCTAATATCCTTCTTTATTAAGTTGATTAACACCTTAATATACTTCTTTGACCTTTCAACAAACATCATCCACACAATCAACAACAATTATATTCCACAAATATAATCAACAATTCATCAACACATCATTATTCATCAACAAGCAATCAATCATAGTTACAAACACTTAATTGCATGTTAGAATACCATTAATCCATGTTACAAGTGCCTAATTACACTTTAAAACATCCACAAAATAAGTCTGACCCAGTACTGGTCGCTGAGCGAAGCCATGGCGAAGAGAAGTCAGACAGAAACAGCTTCTGGCGAAAATCAGCGAGCTGGTCGCTACTGGTCGCTCAGCGAGAAACACCAGTTCATGAAAAATCAGCATTACGGGTTGAACTCAAAATCGACCCAAAATTCCATTTTTCATGCTATAACTCATAAATGAGCTTCATTTAAGTTAACATACATGATTATACACATAAAAACACCAATAGGTATACAGATCTACACCAATTCATACCATAAAGCAAGATTTTACACATTTACTCAAAACTCATAAAACTCAAGAAAACTTGATTCAAACATCTACAAATTCCCATTTTTCCCTTTAAATTCGTACATACATCATGGTATAAGTTCATTAAACATGTTAGGAACAACAATTTCAACTTTTTTTAAGAAAATCTCCCACCCCCGAAAACGAAAATGAGTGGAGAAAGTTTGGGTACGGAGAAATCGACACTCTCCCCTTTCTCGGATCACTCATGATTAAGAATCTACTCTCTTACCTTAGATCGGTTGAAAACTCGAGTCCTTCCTCTTGAAATCTCTTCCCTTTCTCTCTTGCCCTAGCTTTCTCTCTTCTCTTCCTTCTCTCTACTTTCTCCAAGAACAAGAGAAAATGAACTTCTCTCTCTAACTAAGCCATTAAATGGCGCCCCACTTTTGTCTTAGGCCCAATGGGCTTAAGGCCCATTAACACTGTACACTCGCTCGTTAACTAATATTTCGCGGTAAAACTGATTATTCTACACTATCGTCTAATAAAATATTCTACCTCACTAAAACATAAATAATTAAACTTAAAACGACTAATAAATAAAATGGGATGTTACATAGAGCATTGTAAATGTCTCAGGAGGAGCGCTCATGACAAGTTCTATTAATGGAATGTTGGTTTCTCTCTCATGAATCTTGCATGGCGCGTTTTATAAGGCTTTATATAAGGAATGCTATTTAGTGCTTCAGATCCTGTTCTAGAATATTTCTGAAGAGTATCTCCTTTGAAGAATATATTTTTAAAGAATCTCTTTTAATTAATATGGAGTTAATGCTTGGGTCAAACAAACTAAGCCCATGCAAAACTGTTTTGTCTGAAGTATTTAAAGGAGCTGCAAAACCCTAATTGATGAGTTGTTCACGCCGTATTGTGCTTGTGTCTAGGATTCTAGGTTTTGCGTGTGTTTTGTTATTGTGAGCCTTTCTTGTGTCACCTTGATGCAAGCTTAGGACGTGTGTTCTTGAGTTGTAATTGTGTGATCCTTCTCCTAAGCTTTGAAGTATGGAGTTAGGACTTTTGGTGTGTTTAACACTCTAAGCCTTTAGGTACGAGTGTGTAGTTTTAGGAGTGTGTCTCCAAAACTGTTTTTGTCTCTGTGTATTGAAATCCTTGCTGTGTGTGTAAGGTTGTAAGGGAGTGAGATGGGATCTCATATCTAGGAGTTCCTAGGAAGAAGAGTCATTGGTAGGGCCTAGGTTTTAAGTTGTAAACGGGTGGTTTGCTGTAGACTTAGAACTAGGACTATTATAGTGATATTCCTTCCTGGATTGGTATCCCCCAGACGTAGGTTGCTGTTTGCGCCGAACTGGGTTAACAAATATCTTGTCTCCTTTATTTGTTTTCCTTACTTGTTTTATTTTGTTACGCGCTAGACCGGATAGAGTGTGATCCGCTGTCGCACACGGGTCAAAAACGAGTTTTTAAAAATGTAGTTTAGGAAAAGCGACACTCGAGTATCGTCTCACAAGGACTCCCGATAGGTTTAGCAATATTAGAATCAATAAGAAAAACTATAAATTATAGGGGGTTTTTGATTTCAAATTAGAAAAATGATTAAAAATAAATAATTATAAAATAAGCTGAAGTGGCTAATCCACCGATCTCGGTTCCGACTTATCACTGATTATGATTCCAATCTCCTATCTATTCTTATTCGATTATAAAACTCACTGACAAGCGTAAATGGTTTTATGTGATGTAATTCCTATTATCCGAATTAAGCAAACGGATTTACTTTAAGCTCTTCGCGAATTAAGCAAACGCGAATTAATCAAACACGATAACGAAGAAGCTATGCTAACGTGATCACGAAATAGGAACATACAACAATCGAATTGAATCAATACTACTATATGATGATTGAATTAAGCAAACAATAATCACATAATAACATTGAAAGGAATAGAAACTTGATTGAAATTATTATAACCTCAAAGAATGATGGAACCTATGATCGGTGGAAATTGCCTTGGATTAGTTCTCCATTGGGACAACCATTTTTCCTCTCTTATTTCGTGGATAGTGTTTCTGAATATTTGTGACCATCCATTGCTGTGTTTCAGCTTAAATACATAGAGAAAAAATGAATTTCAAAAGTCATGGGCCAGAAACAAAAGATTTGGGCTGAAATTATTTTAATCTAATTAAGTCTGGAAATTCCACGAAATATTAAAGCCTTCTGAATTCCGAACCAGCTTTTCCATTCAACACAAAACTTGTAGCTCTTTCTCTTAGCTTTCCAACGCATATTTCCACGCCTCAATCCGATACTCGGAGCTCAAGTTATGATCTGCACAGTGAACATGTATCAAATAGCTACTAATGCTGAAAATAAATACGAAAATAAAATAAGGGCAAAAATAAACTTAAATCTAAAAACACAATAAAATAGTAAAAATAATAAAACAAACTAGAGAAATGCCTAAGTACAATAGTAGAAGAATGTGCATCAAAATGCACTGATCAAATACCCCCACACTTGAACTTTTGCACTCCTGAGCAAAATTTAAGATTAAAGACTCAAAGAAAAACTTCAAAAAGATAGAAGGAAAAACAAGGCATAATGCAAAGTCACAAGAAGTCAGCACATTCCAAGATTCAAGGAGCATAGCAATCATGAACAACATCTTAAAACATGTGCAGTAAACAAGGTGGCTAATAGACTAAAAAGTGCTTCAAAAATGATAGAACCTCACGGATTATTTGTATAAAATGCACTCATTCACTCAATCACTCAAAAATATTGCAGTGTCAGGGACAATGTTTACACTCAAAGCACATCATCAAAGTTAGCACTTCCATAGGCTTGACAAACCTCTTCCGTCCCGAAAGATAGAGGACATCCACACAAAGAAGCACATGCACGCAAAGATCAAAAGGTCTTTATTAAGGTTGTAACGGGGCCAAGGTACAGGTGGGATAAACCTAAGGGAAACTAGTTTATAAAATCAAAGAGGATAAAGAGGCAGAGCCATGAAATTCATTTAAATCTTAAGCATGAGGCTATTTGAACTCACAAAGTTAGGGACTCAACAAAATATTTCAACTCAACCAAAGACATTGGTCCCAAAATAACATCTTCTCATCTCTAAGACAACTTCATACACATCTTCAGACCAACATTGCCCACAATACAACTTTTTTTTTCTTTCTTTTTCTGTTTTTTTCTTCCTTTTCTTTCTTTTCCAATTTTTTCTTTTCACTTTGTTTTTCCTATTTTTTCTTTTCTTTTCTTTCTTTTTCACATAAAACATGAGTATCATAACACACATGAAATTTACATACAACTTCAACATAAAGAACCTTTCCCTTTTTTACATCAGATCAAAATTTTCTATCACCCCCACACTTATGGCAAACTTGCATTTAGAATTTCAACACAAAGCTCCTTCATCCCCTAAGATTGGGACATACAAAGAATGGATAAAACAAAGGCTTATTCGGCTTGTAATGAGCTATAAAACCAAGAATGGGAATAAAAGGCTCAAAGGGCTAAACAAAGGGATAATTATCAGGGTAGGCTTATTTGGCTAAAAGTAGTTTATAAAAGAAACAAATGCCTAGATCATTTCATATACATGTATGTGAACAAGTGCTTCAAGAGTCATGTCAAGTTCTAGAAGTAACTAACAATATGAGTGAAATCACACAAGAAACAACGAACTGCTGGAGGCTCAAAATCTCACAAGGTTTCATGTTCTATCACAAGTGATGCACAATCTAGTATCAAGTCACCTTATCACACCACAAAAGCAAAAATGTTATCCATATCATGACATACAACTCTAGGCCTAGAACAATGAAACTACTCATAACAGTTGCATGCATGCCAAAAACTATTTTTTTTTATTTGTATTTTGTATTTTTTTATTTTTTTTATTTTGAAAGCAAAACTAAATTAAAAACAACTAAATGTAAAATGTTCCCCCCACACTTAAATCAGACATTGTCCGCAATGTAGCAATAAACATAAAGTGAGAAAAAGGAAGGAACACACCCGAGGGGTTAAGGTGTAGCAGTTGCAGCTTCCATGTCTGGTGGTTTTGCTGGAGGTCTTTCCGGACTACGAATACATGAAACAGGAAAAAGCAAATAGCAAGTGAACCTGGATATCAACAAAAAATCTGGTGGCTTAGGAGGAATAGTCAGCACATATGGTAAATCTGCACTAGCAAAAGTATGAAAATTAGAGAATCCACATTTAGTTTGTGAGTCAGATAAAACATGTGGAAGAGGTGCACAAATGGTGAAGGACAAATGCTTGTTGCGTGGCTTAATCACAGGTTCCACCAACAATCTTTTTGCTATAGAGAATGGTTGCTTCCGGCTAACATCCACACTTTTTGTGTCAACTTCAAGAGTTATTGAATTTGTTGGAACTTTTGCACAAGTGGTTGTCGGCATCAAAATGTCCTCACCTAAAATGGCTGCACTGATCTCACGACAAATATTACAAACACCACATTCACAAGCAAATATTTCCAGAGATTTATCTACTTCAAGAGAAGTATATAATTCATCCAAATCAGAGTTCAAGAAGTTTTGTGGTGTAATCGCTTTCATATATTCACTTGAATTTTTGTTGCTTACTTTGTGTTCATCAGAGGAAACAAACATTGTTTCAATAGGCTCGCCTGGAGTTTCATCAAGACTATCACATTGCATTACCTTTACCTCTAATAGTGCAACAGGTTGTACATCATCATGCAACATCTTCTCTTGAATTTGATGGGCATTGGAGACTATTTGCTCAACATGGACTGCTAAACTTTGAAGAGAGGATTGCATCCATTCATCCATTTGCTTATTATATTTATCCATCTGCTTTATCATTTCTTCCAAACTAGGTTGTGGCTCAAGCACCAATGAATAGTTTTGCTGAAACTGTGGATGTGACCAAATAGGCTGCTCTGCAAGATAGGAATTTTGCTCTTGATAGTATTGTCCTTGAAAATTACCTACAAATTGAGTCTCACCACAAAAAGTAGTATCTAACAACAAAGAACATGCATTGCTACCATGAAAATTGGAACAAATATTACAAATCGCAAGTGGAATATGATTTTGATAGTATGATTGTTGTTCTCTTGCTTCCAAGCAACTAAGGATATAAGCCAACTAATCCAACGAGTCTCCCATTTTTTTTTGTTTTTTATTTTTTTGGTAAAAATAAAATAAAATAAAGAGAAAAAAGAAAAATCTAATTACATTAAATCTAAAAAATTAAATAAAAATACAGCCTAAAATCTCTACAAATCAAAAGAAACTTAGTCTAATATTGGCTAAAATCAATAGAGAGTCCCCGGCAACGGCGCCAATTTGATCTGCTGTCGCACACGGGTCAAAAACGAGTTTTTAAAAATGTAGTTTAGGAAAAGCGACACTCGAGTATCGTCTCACAAGGACTCCTGATAGGTTTAGCAATATTAGAATCAATAAGAAAAACTATAAATTATAGGGGGTTTTCGATTTCAAATTAGAAAAATGATTAAAAATAAATAATTATAAAATAAGCTGAAGTGGCTAATCCACCGATCTCGGTTCCGACTTATCACTGATTATGATTCCAATCTCCTATCTATTCCTATTTGATTATAAAACTCACTGACAAGCGCAAATGGTTTTATGTGATGTAAGTTCCTATTATCCGAATTAAGCAAACGGATTTACTTTAAGCTCTTCGCGAATTAAGCAAACGCAAATTAATCAAACACGATAACGAAGAAGCTATGCTAACGTGATCACGAAATAGGAACATACAACAATCGAATTGAATCAATACTACTATATGATGATTGAATTAAGCAAACAATAATCACATAATAACATTGAAAGGAATAGAAACTTGATTGAAATTATTATAACCTCAAAGAATGATGGAACCTATGATCGGTGGAAATTGCCTTGGATTAGTTCTCCATTGGAACAACCATTTTTCCTCTCTTATTTCGTGGATAGTGTTTCTGAATATTTGTGACCATCCATTGCTGTGTTTCAGCTTAAATACATAGAGAAAAAATGAATTTCAAAAGTCATGGGCCAGAAACAAAAGATTTGGGCTGAAATTATTTTAATCTAATTAGGTCTGGAAATTCCACGAAATATTAAAGCCTTCTGAATTCCGAACCAGCTTTTCCATTCAACACAAAACTTGTAGCTCTTTCTCTTAGCTTTCCAACGCATATTTCCACGCCTCAATCCGATACTCGGAGCTCAAGTTATGATCTGCACAGTGAACATGTATCAAATAGCTACTAATGCTGAAAATAAATACGAAAATAAAATAAGGGCAAAAATAAACTTAAATCTAAAAACACAATAAAATAGTAAAAATAATAAAACAAACTAGAGAAATGCCTAAGTACAATAGTAGAAGAATGTGCATCAAAATGCACTGATCAGAGTGCTAGAGCATCGGGTAGAGCATCGTGCATAGCGTGCCAGGAATTTCACTAAAGATCTCAGAACAGAAGATTGCATCAACAGAGATCAATTTGACGATTAAAGAATTTGAAGATTGAAGACTGAAGAGTGCACACTCAACAAAGTGGTTTGTGGTTGTTTTAGCTATAATTTGCCAAAGGGGGAGATTGTAGTTCTTCTGAGATTGGCTGCATCATAAGGCTAAAACAACTTGGTCAGAGTGACTTAACTGAAGCACCAATGCTAAAGTAATTAAGTCTAAACCACTTGTGCATATTGAAGATGTGCAGATGCAACATGTTGAACAAGATGTCTTAGACATCTTGTCACTGGGTTCAGAGCATGTTAGGGTAACATGTCGAACAAGATGTCCTAAGACATGTGGGTAGGACATCTTGGCCCAGTTCAGCTTAAAAGATAATGCTTATCCATTAAGCACGCGTGTTTGTTTTAATTTGAATAAAGCGCGAATCTTTAAGTTACAAGCTGAGATTAGGATTAATGATAAAGTTTGTTATTAATCCTATGTGTTAGATACGATTTGGAATCGTGTTTAATTTATGGATAAAGATTAATTTCTTTATCTTTTGGAGTTTTTTTTAAACAAGTTTGTTTTAAAACTAACTCTTAATTGTAGTGCATCTGAAAGACTGAAGATAATCTAAAGACTTGCACGCCTATAAATAGAACTCAACATTGAGCTTAAAACTCAACCCACAAGAATTGAAGATTGTGAGTTCAAAGCTTTGTGCCCACTGTGCAAAGCATTATTGGCTCTTAGTATCGTTGTTTGATACTTTGCAGCTTTGTGGCTCTTAGTATCGTTGTTTGATACTTTGAAGCTTTGCGGTTGAATGTTGGCATTCAACTTAGTCTTTAAACTTTGGAGTTTAAAGTTGTCGTCACTTGGGATTAGTGATTAGAGGGAGTTGGGTAGGTTCTCATATTCAGGGGGAGTTAGCCCTTGAGTAGAAGATTGCTAGGATTTAGAAAATGCATACATGCCAATAGGGTTTTTGGTATGGTTGTAAGACTAAGTATTAATTCAGATTAGTAGTGTTCACTTCCTGGATTGGTATCCCCCAGAGTAGGGCTGGTTTGTGCCGAACTGGGTTAACAATTACTAGTGTTCTTTATTGCTTTTATTTACTTTAGTACTGCAATAATATTTGTGATCCTCATAACCAATTGTCGAACCAGTTGTCTGGGACATCTGGACTTCAGACACATTGTCCTAGACATTGTGTACGACATCTGTCCTGCCTAGGAACAAAATTTCAAATATAAAACCATTTTATTTCTTTCTCCCAAGAGTGTATCTTTCACATTAATTATAGTCTTAAATTATGCATCTATTTTCAATTTTTCACATATTTACATTTTTTTTATTTGATGCAGATTTGACTTTAGGGTTCTATAAAGGTATGAATTCCTATAGATGTTTTAGGTGTTTAAATTCTGATTATAGTTTGTAGTGTTCCATATTAATTCTCTATTCTTTTTAAATTTGATTTTTATTCCAATAGGTATGAATTCCTAAAGGCATGGATTCCATCTTTTTTTGTTGTTTGTAGTGTTTCATATTAATTCAGATTCTTCTATTTAAGAAAAAATAAATTGGGTTTTAGTTTTCTTAAGTTTCATATATTTTTTTATTGGATGCAGGGTTTGCTTTGAGTTATGTACTCCTATGAATATTTTTAGATGTTTGAATTATGATTTTTTTTGTTTGTTGTGTTCTGTATCAATTCATGGATAGCGATGGTAAAATTATTCTTCTTCTATTTTTTTATAGTCAGTTCCTAATGAAATTAAGATAATTTTGAATGAAGTTGCGGTATTCCTTTGGGTTTGGTTGTATACAGATTAGTTTTGTACGAATTTGTGGTGTTCCTTTGGGGGTGGTAGTTGGCTCATATATTTGGAAAGCTAAAGGTGTTGTAGTAGTATCAATTATAATATTTAAAATTTAAAGATTTAATATTGCAAGTTTTACCATATATGAGTTTCTTCCAATAATTTTTACAGGTACTAGCTTTCAACTTATTTATTTGTCTATGTTTGATTTGCAGATTTATTTTTTGGTTTGTTTTGTTACGATATTATTGCTAATACAGAGATTTTTTTGATGGTGATAAGTATTCCCTCCCTTGGTCTCATATTGAGAATGAGACAACACCTCTATCACTTTTTTTTTTTTTACACAACCTCTATTACTTTTTTTTAATGCTAATTAGATTTTGCTATTGTTGTAGAATTGGAAGAAAAAAAACCTCTTTATTTATCACAATGAAGTTGCTACTGTTACACAACCTCTATCACCATGAAACTGTTATTATAATCATGAAGTTGTTATTTATCAAGTAAGTTTTAAACTTTATGCAACCTTATTTATTTGTTTGTTTATATTTTTTTTTGTTTCACTCATCTACTTAATGATTTATTGTTCTCTTTTTTATATGTTTTGTTTTTGTTTTGATTTTTGTTTCTCTTTTTGTTTTGTTTCGAGTATAATTATATTTTTTCACATATTTTCACCTTTTGTGCTATTATGTTAAGTAATATGGGAGCACGCATTGTTAATAGATTAATTTGATTCTTTCCATCTTAGATAGATATTTTATTTTTTCCATGCTAAATTTCTAAATTTTCTTTCTGATATGTTTTGTTTTAATTTCTTGATAGGGTGCAGTTATGCTTTCGAAGATTTTTACCAGTCACGACATTAGGTATGGCGACATTGATTCATCCTTTAGAAAATCAATTTGATGTATAAGTGGAAAAAATTAATGGGAATATTTGTTTTATCCTTATATTTCAGTATTTTAATTTAATTTTTAATTAATCTGCTTATTGTAATGTCAAATTTGTTTCTTATTAATTATTAGTTTCCCGTCATTTGAATTCTACCGTCTTTTGTTTTAACATAAATATATGTATCTTACTTATTTCTAATTTCTCTAATTATGTATCCTAATTTGCTAATCAAATTGGCGGGGCTAATTCTAATTAATTGTACCTGATAAGCATGAGAAAGCCAAATAAAATATTCCTTGATATGCATGAAAAGGATAATTATGGATTATATTAATTAATAATTTTATTATTTAAAAAAAGAGATTTGATAACAAAAAAACAATATGCCAAACGCAAATGATAAGCATGAGAAAGCTAAAAAAATATTTTATGATAAGCATGAAAATAATTATGCATCATATTAATTAATGATTTTATTATTTTAAAAAAAATTGTTAACCAAAAAATCATATGTCACACGCAAATGATAAGCAAAAAAAAAAAAACAGCAAATTTTTGAAACTTATAATGCTTGAAACTTATCTCTCCTATTATTATTTTCGGATTAACGCAAAAATTATTTGGAATCCACATCTAAAATGTCAACAAGATTCTATATGCTTACTATTATAAATAATCACACATTATCAACATTTGCATTGTATAATTGAATGATTGAGCCCGTGCATTCGCACGGGTAAAAAGTCTAGTTATAATAAAACGAGAGTAACTAGAGGCACCCTAAACTCCAACCCTAATATGAATGGTCTAGATTTTAACACGTGAAAAAAATATTATATCAACGACTACGATAAAAAATTGAATATTATGTTGTCACATCAATTAATGAATGTGACACGTCATGTGTTTAAAAACACAATACATGATGTGTCAATATATGATTGGATGTGTGTATAAAATAATTTTACACCAATCCCTAATTTTGTTACCTACTGATCCTTAATTATATGTTTTCATTTGATGATTGAATATACTCTGTGGAATCTATTTTATTTATAGCCTTAAATTATTCATCTTTTACGATAAATAGAAACCCTTTTATTTCTTTTTCCCAAAGTGTATCTTTCACATTCCCAAGAGTGTATCTTTCATATTAATTATAGCTTAAATTATGCATCTATTTTAACTTTTTCTCACATATTTACATTTTTTTTATTTGATGCAGATTTGACTTTGGGGTTTTATAAAGGTATGAATTGCTATAGATATTTTAGATGTTTAAATTATGATTATACTCCCTCCGTCCCTATATGTAAGCGAAAAATAAAAAATCACGCTTATTAAGAAACTCTAAATTTTAGCAAAACAAACAATTAAGTTTCCAAAATTACCCTTGGTCATTTTAAAAACAAGATACTCTTGGAGTAATAATTACTCATATAGAGTTATTGGAAACCGAAAAGTTGCATTGAGAAAAAAAAAAGGTAGTACTCCAAACACTAATTACAAGAAAGGTATTTTTGTAACAATACAAATAAAAATGATGTCTTTTGCTTATATTTTGGGACAAAAAAATGAGAGAGTTTTTGCTTACATTTAGGGACGGAGGGAGTAGTTTGTAGTGTTCCATATTAATTCTCTATTCTTTTTTAATTTGATTTTTATTTCAATAGGTATGGATTCCAACTTTTTTTTTTGTAGTGTTTCATATTAATTCTAATACTTCCATTTAAGAAAAAAAAATGGGTTTTATTTTTCTTAAGTTTCATATATTTTCTATTTGATGGGGGTTTTGTTTTGAGGATCTATAAAGATATGTACTCCTATGAATAGTTTTAGGTGTTTGAATTCTGATTTTTTTTTTTTTGTATTGTGTTATGTATCAATTTGGTCATTATTTCATATTTTTCTATTGTTGCTTTCATATTTTCAATTTAATTTCATGGTCAATATTTAAGATTTATAAAAATTTTGGATACTTTTTTCCTTAAGGAATATAAAATTTAACACGTTTCTTTTTATTTGAGAGGAAAAAAGTTTGAATGTATCTAATATAATTTGTTGTGTTTTGTTCTTATTTATCAGTTTGATTTTTGTTTCTCTTTTTGTTTTGTTCTAAGTATAAATATAATTTTTCACATATTCTCACCTTTTGTGATATTATGTTAAGTAATATTGGAGAACACATTGTTAATTGTTTCATTCGATTATTTCCATCTTAGATAGCTATTTTATTTTATTTTTGCTTAATATATGCCGTGTGTGGCAAATTTGAGTTTGATATCAACGAGGTATGTTTGTTTGTATTATATTATTTGTTGACGTTGTTGTTTCACCAAAATTTTTTAAATGTTCTTCTGATATGTTTTATCTTGATAGAGTGCAGTAATGCTTTCGAAGATGTGTTGGAACAAAAGAGGTTCTGACATGACCCAATTAAGTTTTGATGATAACAAAAGTATTAATGTACAATAGGGTATACTAATTAGTTAATCCAAGTGTGCAGATATTCAAGTTAATTTTTATATTCATTAAAAGCACATTGGAAGCTCTGATATGGCAAAGCAAACTCTGATCAGAACTTGGAGACGTCAGAAGATGCATATTTGGTTCATCAGAGGATGCAAATTTTATTCATCAGAAGATGCATATCAGACTCTGATAAGAGCAGTGAGAGCCGTTTTGTCAGAAGAACATTCTCTGCATCAATGATTATACTCTGACATTCCAAAAGCTGATGGAATCAATCTTATCCACAGAATAGTGACGTTTGTACTATTGTACGAACTCTTTACCTGATTTGGATAAATCTTTCTCTCCAAGATTGATCGCATACAAGGTTACCTGATTTGGATATCAAAGGTACTATCTACAGCTGGCGCAATCTCACCGCATCAAATTCAAATCAAACACGCTCCACCTTCATCTATAAATTGGAGCATGTTTGAAGCTTTGGGATACGACACTTGAACAATTTGAAAAGAGCTGTTACTCTGCAAAAATCATCCTAAAGCACAAAACTGCAAATACAACTTGAACTCATATTCAAAATCCAAGACTCCAGTTTCAGCTACTGTTAATTCATTAGTTGAACCTTAGAATTTTGTATTAAGATTCTAAGTTAAGTCTTGTATCAAAAGTTGTATTTATTTTGTAACTGAACATTGATCTTCATATCAATTGTTCAGACTCTGTTTTTCTAAACTTGTGATTTGAAGTCTCTTGCCTGCGTGCTTGAGCATTAGGAAGTCTCTTGTTTGTATACTTGAGCATTGGAAGTCTCTTGCTTGTGTGCTTGAGCAATTGTTATCTTTGGTGATTATAGTGAACTCTCTTGGAAGTACAAGAGGACTGGACGTACTCTCGGTTTGTGAGGGGAACCAGTATAAAAATCTCTGTCTCTATCTTTCTCTCTTTCTCTCTACCTTCAAAGTTATTCTTGATTGTGTTTTGTTTTCTAAACCGCTGCATACTCTGATAAGTTCTCTGTAACTTAGAAGAAATTTTTAAATTACCCAAAACACAATTCAACCCCCCCCCCCCCCCCCCCCCCCTTCTTGTGTTTTTCACACCTTCAAGATGTTTACCAGTCACGACGTTAGGTGTTTTGCAACTTTGATTCATCATTTAGGAAATCAATTTGATGTATAAGTGGAAAGAATTAATGGGAATATTTGTTTTTTTGACAGAAAGAGACTTATATCATTTCATTATCAATAAGAGTACGAATACAAGAAGGTATATCAATGTGAAGGTGGACACTAGCTAAAGATGAGGCCGCCTTTGCTAACGTATGAGCAACCTCATTGGCTTGTCTCCAAATAAACTTAACACTAGAGTTTGGAAAAAAAGAAGCGTGTAGACGCTGACAATCTTTAATAACATCGCCTAACTCAGAACGATCTTCCACATGACCATGGAATTTGGCAACAACATTCTTGGAGTCTAACTCAAAACCCACATTGTGTAGTTGTAATTCGTGAACCCATTTAATTGCAGAGAGTAATCTGATAGCTTCACCAAGATCAACGTTCATAATGGGGGACTTCCAAACAATTTTAGCAATTACAAATCTAACTTGATCATCCCTGATGCACATTCCAATTCCCACCCTGTTTAATCTTGAAGAGAACGATGCAACCACATTGCATTTGTAACGACCTTGACTTGGTTTCATCCACCTTGCGGCATTTCCGGTTTGTTGCAAGTAATGTTGTCTGCTACGTTTTATTTGAGTAGCACTCCAATCGGACAACATGTTATTAGCACGATCCATTACCACCCGAACTGGTTCATTGTGATTGCGCCATATCTTATTATTCCTTTGCTGCCATAAGCTCCATAGAATAGTGCTTGCATCAGCTGTGAGTACCTGCAAAATAGAGAAGACAATCTCGGCCACTCCGGTATAGCCAAGTAGATGTGGTTGGATAATCTGCCCCCATCCAGCCTCTTGCCAAAGTTGCCGGTTGTTGTTACATAAGAAGAAGAAATGCAATGTATCTTCAATACTTTCTTCACAAAATACGCAGTGGCTTCTACCTTTTCCTGGTGGAAAGATAGAATCTATAGTCATCTTATTGGTTTAGATGATGAGCTTTGGGACCTAGTTGAAGAAGGGGTAACTTTCCAAGGACTAGATGAAAAGGGAAGGCTATCTGTTGAAGAAAGAAAGAAGTTCACTCCTACAGACAAGAAGCTTTACAAGAAACACCACAAGGTTAAGGATTTTCTCATTGGGTGTATAACTCATGATGAGTACCTCAAAATCACAGACAAATCCACTGCCAAGAGCATCTATGACTCCTTGTGTTCCACATATGAAGGGAACAAACAGGTTCAAGAGGCAAAGGCTACTCTTTTGATCCAACAGTATGAACTCTTTAGAATGAAGGATGATGAGAATATTGAATCAATGTATTCTAGATTCAAAATTCTTGTGGCTGGTCTCCAAGTTCTAAAGAGAAGTTATACAACTTCTGATCATGTAAGGAAGATTTTGAGAAGCTTACCTTCAAGGTGGAGGCCTAAGGTAACAGCTATCCAAGAAGCTAAAGATTTAGACAAATTTGGCTTGGAAGAATTGATAAGTTCACTCATGAGTCATGAGATTGAACTATCTTCTGATGAGCCTCAGAAGAAGCTAAAATCTGTGGCTTTGCCATCTATTTCAGCTTCATCTAAGGCTCTGAAAGCCAAAGTTGTAGAATCTGAAGCAGAGGAATCGTCCATAGATAATCAAGAGGAAGGATCAGATGATGACTTCTTTGCACTCTTATCCAAGAACTTTCAAAAGTGGTCACTAAGGAAAGGCAAAAATTTTCAAGGCAGAGGATCTGGATCAAGAAACAACACCAGCAAAGAGAAGAAGGATGACACAAAAAATTGTTTCAATTGTCATAAGCCTGGACACTTCATGGCTGATTGTCCTGAACTCAACTCCAAGGGTAAAGGAAGAAAAAGTATGATCAAGAACAAAGCCAAGAAGAGTCTGATGGCAACATGGGAGGATATTAATGAACTATCTGAGGATGAAGACTCTGAGGAAGCAAACCTAGCGCTTATGGCCATTGGTGAGTCAGACAATGAAAATGATTCAGAGTCTGATACTGACGACATTGATGAGGTAATATCTAAAATGTCTAATACTCAAATGACCAAAGCTTTGAAAGATGTAATGGTGAAGTACATGGAAAAGTTGAGTGAGTTAGATTTTTGCAAACAAAAAATGAAGCTCTTCAATGAAAATCTCACCCAGACTCAAGCAAACTATCAAAAATCTCTTAAAACAATTAAGGTGCTTGAGACTGGATGCAGAACATGTCACAAACCTTATGACGAGTATGAAATCTCTCTACAAGAGTTTGTGCACCATAACATAGATAAGACTAGGGTAACTTCTGTAATTCATGGTGGACTTAGCAACTATTATAAAAAACAAGGACTTGGTTCTCTTACATGTCCTGATGTAGGAAAATTAAGTAAACCTATCTTGTTGAGCAAGTCACCATCAGAATCTTATTCAAACTTTACTAAGGGTACATCAGAACCTCTGACTGTGTCTGGTACTCTTGTGAGCTTGGAACCACAAGATAAGGTATTAGAAGATAACTCATCTTCTGAACCTAAGTCTTCTAAAACTCAGGTTCCCCTCACATCAGTACCCATGTCTACTCAAGTTAAAGCTGTCAAAGTACCAAAGCCTGTTGATAAGCGGGGCACTAGTACTTCTAAAGCAAACTTGGTAACTGGTTCTCTAACACACTCAAGAGGAAAGTCTCAGAGACAACATAAGCCTAAACAATTTTCTAAAGGCTCTGTTGACTCCAGATCTTCTGAGCATTCTAACAAGAAGAATAAGATTCTCAAAACTAACCAAAAAGGACCCATCAGAGTATGGGTACCAAAATCTGAAATAGTGTATGCTGCAGGTATGCACCCAAAGAAGAAAAGAAAGCTCATGGTATCTGGACTCTGGCTGCTCACGTCACATGACAGGAGACAATCTCTTATTCCACACCCTGAATCAGCAAGAGGGAGGAACAGTAGGGTTTGGTGGCAACCAGAAGGGAAAGATCATTCGTATAGGTACGGTAGGTAATTCTTCTTTGTCAATTTCTGATGTTTGGTTAGTAGGTGGACTACATCATAATTTACTTAGCATAAGTCAATTGTGTGATAGTAATTATGATGTTATGTTTAATAAGGATTCATGTACTGTAATCAGAAACTCTGATCAATCCATTGTCTTTAAGGGAAATAGAAAAGGCAATGTGTACAAAGTCAATTTTTCTGATTTAAAGGAACAACAAGTGCTTTGTCTTTTGACACTGAGTGATGAAAAATGGATCTGGCATAAAAGATTGGGTCATGCTAATTGGAGATTAATTTCTAAGCTTAGCAAGGACAATCTTGTCAGAGGCCTTCCAAAAATAAAATATCACTCAGACTCACTTTGTGGTTCCTGTCAAAAAGGAAAAATTGTCAAAAGTTCTTTTAAGAACAAGAACATTGTCTCTACTACTAGACCTTTGGAACTCTTACACATTGATCTTTTTGGACCAGTTAGTACTGCTTCAATCAATGGTAAGAGATATGGATTAGTCATTGTGGATGATTATAGTAGATGGACTTGGGTTATATTTCTGAGAAATAAAGATGATACATATGAAGTGTTTAGCATCTTCTGTACCCAAATTCAAAATGAAAAAGATTCCAAAATTTTGAAAGTAAGAAGTGATCATGGTGGTGAATTTGAAAATGAACCTTTTGAAAAATTTTGTGAAGAACATGGAATTCTCCATGAATTCTCTTCTCCTAGAACTCCACAACAAAATGGAGTTGTAGAGAGAAAGAATAGATCTTTACAAGAAATGGCACGCACCATGATGCATGAAAATAATTTAGCAAAATTCTTTTGGGCAGAAGCTGTTAACACTGCTTGTTATATTCAAAATAGAATCTATATAAGACCTATTTTGAACAAAACAACATATGAACTCTTTAAGGGAAGAAAACCCAATATTTCTTATTTTCATCAATTTGGTTGTACATGTTACATTCTGAATAACAAAGTCCATCGTAAGAAATTTGACTCTAAAGCCTGTAAGGGTATCTTCATTGGATACTCTAAACGCTCTAAGTCATACAGGGTGTATAATTCTGAAACTAATATAGTTGAAGAATCAATGCACGTAAAGTTTGATGATAAAGAGCCTGATGATAAAAAGTCAGAGCCTGTTAAAGATTTGTCAGGATCTGATGAGTCAGAAGATGAAGCTCCAGAGTATGATAACAACATAGAATCTGTAGAAGACTCTGAAGCTCAAGAAGATGCACCTTCTGATGCTGCTCAAGAACATCAAACTATTGATGATAACTCTGAAGAATCTGATATTTCAAGGAACACATTCAAATACAAATCATCACATCCTGAAGAGCTCATTCTAGGAAACAAGAACAGTCCAAGAAAAACAAGGTCAAACTTCAGAGTTGAAGAATCATTGTTTGGATTAGTTTCCTTGATTGAACCTAAGACAACAAATGAAGCTCTCTCATATGATGCTTGGATAGTTGCAATGGAAGAAGAGCTAAATCAATTCAAGAGAAATGATGTGTGGGATCTGGTACCCAAACCAAATCATAAGAACATTATTGGAACAAAATGGGTATACAGAAACAAATTGAATGAACAAGGTGAAGTTACTAGGAACAAAGCCAGACTTGTTGCACAAGGATACAGTCAACAAGAAGGAATTGACTTCACTGAAACATATGCTCCAGTAGCAAGACTGGAAGCAATCAGGTTACTTTTATCTTATGCAGTCAATAATGGTATTACTCTATATCAAATGGATGTGAAAAGTGCATTTCTAAATGGTGTCAAATCTGAAGAAGTGTATGTCAAACAACCTCCTGGTTTTGAAGATTTGACAAACCCTGATCATGTGTTCAGACTAAAGAAGTCACTCTATGGACTCAAACAAGCTCCCAGAGCTTGGTATGAGAGATTGAGTACTTTTTTGGTTGACAATGGTTTTGAAAAAGGACAAGTTGACAATACACTTTTCAAAAAGACCCTTAAGAAAGACATTTTAATCATTCAAATATATGTTGATGATATCATTTTTGGATCAACTAATGCCACTCTTTGCAAGAACTTTTCTAAGCTTATGCAGGATGAGTTTGAAATGAGTATGATGGGAGAATTGAAGTTCTTTCTTGGTATTCAAATAAATCAAACAGAGAAAGGAACATTCATTCATCAATCCAAATATATAAAGGATCTTCTGAAAAAGTTCAACTTAGAAGATTGCAAACCCATGAATACTCCAATGCATCCTACATCAAGTCTAGGCAAAGAAGAGTCTGAAGGCAAGGTTGATCAGAAGCTGTATAGAGGTATGATTGGATCTCTTCTTTATCTAACTGCCTCAAGACCTGACATTTTATTCAGTGTATGTTTGTGTGCAAGATTTCAATCAGATCCTATAGAATCTCATCTCACTGCTGTGAAGAGAATCTTTAGGTATTTGAAAGCTACTTGTAACATTGGATTACTGTATCAGAAATCCAATGACTACAAGCTGATTGGATTCTGTGATGCTGACTATGCTGGTGATAGAATTGAAAGAAAATCCACCAGTGGTAACTGCCAGTTTATTGGTGAGAATTTAATTTCATGGGCTAGTAAAAGGCAAACCACCATAGCTATGTCAACAGCAGAAGCTGAATACATATCAGCAGCTAAATGTTGTACACAACTACATTGGATGAAATATCAATTGGAAGATTATCAAATCAGCAATAACAATATTCCTTTATATTGTGACAATACTGCAGCTATTCACCTTTCTAAAAACCCTATTTTACATTCAAGAGCTAAGCATATTGAGATTAAGCATCATTTTATCAGAGACTATGTTCAAAAAGGTGTAATTGATCTCAAGTTCATTGAAACTGAAAATCAATGGGCTGATATCTTTACAAAACCTTTAGCTGTTGAACGTTTTGATTTTATCAAAAAGAATCTGAACATGATGGAAATCTCTGATTAACTTAGACTCTGATGAAAAATTGAGTTTGTGAGAATCTAATAGTAATCAGAAGATGAAGTCATCAGAACCTTCTGTATCAGAAGTTGTGATGAGAGTATCTTCTGACATACTATCAGAATCTGATTAGAAGGTAAATGGTTTTGGCGCGTAAGTAAAAAAATCTTTTGTAAAAACCCTTTCGTTTTCTCAAGCTTACGTGTCAGTTATTTAACAATCTTCTAATACACATGTCTTGTTGCAAGAGGATAAAGAAGTTGGTTAATGATGATTAGCATTTCATATTCCCAATTGTGGTAAAATACTCTACTACCCCTGTGTATGTGTACTTGTTTTTTGCGCGTAAGTTTCTATTTAAACACACTAACTGTTCACATTCACACTTTTGCACTCTCACAACCTACACTTTCATTCTTCTAAAACACAGAGCAATTTCTTTCTCCCTCTTTAGAAACCTTAACTTCCAAATATCATCCATGGCATCCTCATCATCATTCCTGAATAGAACATGCATGATCTTACCAAATGAATCCAACCCTACTGAGTTCGCAAAGGATCAACGACCATATAAGTATGATGAACTAAATGTTGCGATTGAGAATCCCGTTGATCTTGAGAGCATTAGAGTAAACGGTTTTGGTGAAGTCGTTCATCTCTACAAGAAACAAGGTTTGGAATACTACTTTGATCTTCTAAATGGACCAACTTATACTGAGATGGTAAAGGAATTCTGGATGAAAGCCTCTGTTATTACAAGGGATGCTTATAACAAGAAGGTCAGGGAAAAGATTGAAGAAAACCCTGAATTCAAAGAGAGAACCCCAGAAGAAATGGGATTAAGATCTTTTATCTCTACAGAGATTGAATCTTTCGTGGCTGGATTCAGAATCTCTATCAGACTCTGCCACATTCTTGAGGCTCTGAAGCTCAAGCGTGATGGTGTGATAATCAAACACTCTGACGAAGCAGGTCCTGATGTGGATGAATATCTATTCAAACCTAAGGCTAACCCTAAGGACAAGTTTGAATGGACAAACAACTGCAAGATCATCTACAGGATCTTAATTGACGGTGTTTTGCCCAAATTGGGAGGCACTGATCAAATATCTAGTGTTCAGAAGCTGTTCACGTTTAATGTTGCAAAAGGAAATATTGTGGATATTGGAAGGATTATTTTTGATCATCTGTGTCTGTCTATTATCTCCAGCAAAGCTATTGTCAGACAGTCAAGACTACTGAGCCACATGTTTGCACAGAGTGGTTTGTTGGATGCTATTACACCTTATCTCCCAGGCTTAGGTACCTTTCTGCTTAGTTCTAAGATTGTAAATAGTACTACATTAAGGTATTTAAAGCCAGTGAAGAATAATGAGATAGTTCATCCAACACATCCTGTGTTACTCAGAGAATCTGAGGAAGGCATTGGTGAATGTTGGCTTGTACATGTCAGAGATAGTGAAGCCAAGAGAGTCATAGAAGCACATGCTGAATTCATGAAAAAGCTAGGTGCTGATGTAGGAGATGGAGAACCTACAAAGCTGACTGTAAGACAATCAAGGCTTTTGGAACAACCTCTTAGACTTGAACCAGTCAAGAGAAAAGTTGCCAAAAGTCCTACTGTGAAGAAAGCTGCTAAGATTCCAAAGACTACAAAGACTACAGCTCCAAGATCCTCAAAACCAAGGGCAAAGAAAGTTATACTGGAGGATCTTACAGAGGAAGAAAAGGAAGAAGCTGTGGTACAGGCAGCATTGGCAAAGGTTGCAGAATTTAATAAGAAGCAAGAGGCTCTGAAGGACGGCTATGATTGTGGTATTGATGAAGCTGCATTTGATGATATGCACAAGAAGCTTCCAAAAAGGAATGATCCTCATAACCTGCTGGAACAGCAGACTCTGTATGGAAATGAGACTGCACAAGCTTCTACAAGCACTGCACCTACTATTCAACTTTCACCTGATGAAGATTCTGATAAAACCCCATCACCACCTCCTCATATATCCCCCAACCATCAAGAAATCCCTACCACAACACCACAACCAGAAGAACCAGAAAATAACCCCCAACCAAACTCTGAGATTGTTCAACCTGTGAACACTCAAGAACAACCAACAACACCTCAACCAGAAAATACTGAACCAGAAACTACCCAACCAGAAAATGAAATTCCACCAGAACATACTCTATCAGAACCTGATCACCAAAAATCACCAGAACCTGATCAAGATCAAGTCTCTGAAACTCTTCACTCTGATGAACATGTCCATGAGAAATCCCCACATCATGTGGCTGTGAATAACTCATGTGTTTTATCTACTCCTATCAAACATCATGTTCAACAAATAAATGAGACTCTGAATCTTGAAATCCTACCAAAAACCCCTCCTGACCAATCACAACATCTCAAACACCTTATGCAGGATCTATCTATGGACTGCATATTTTTCCCTCCTCACCTACCTTCCAGAATAGCTAATGAACCTCTTGACCAAACTCAGGATGATATCACTAGTCTGCTAAAAGCTGTTGACAAGAATCTTAGGAGAATGTCCAGTGCCATTCCACACAGGTCAATTGACACAGCACACATTGACAAAGAGTGTGACCTTATGTAACAAAATCTGGTACTCATGCTTCGTTCTGTCATAAAGGCTTACACTACAGACTTGAATTTGAGGAATGAGATAGCAAGAAAGGAAGAGGAAGAGAGGCGTGAAAGGGAAAGATTGGAAGCTGAGGAGAGGGAAAGAAAAAGATTGGAGGATGAGCGTATAGAAAGGGAGAGGCAAGCTGCTGAGCAAGCTAGGCTAGCAGAGGAAGCTAGAAGAACTGCTGAACAAGCAAGACTTGAACAAATTGCTAGGAATGCACCAGAGTATGCTCAGCACATAAGGGAAAGTCAAGATAATTTTCAGAGAAGACTTGATGAGCATTCCTCTATGTTGGCTGCTATTATGACTACTCTTCAGAGCATCAATGCAAGATTGCCTCAGCAACCTGATCAACCTTAACCCCTAGGATTCTATGCACATGTTCTGTTTATTTGTTTAATGATTTACCATGTTCTGTTTGTTGTTGTTTTGTAACTTGTTGAATATTATCTCTTTAAATACTTGGTTAATCATCTTCTGTGTTCATTATTTATTTCTGTGTTCATTATTTGTTGATTATTATTTTTATGCTTTCATAAATGATTTTGAGACAAATATCAACTCAAAGATTTCAAAGCTAAATAATGAGTTTATTCAATTGAAAATTGTTGATTACATAAGTTTCTATCCAACTTTTCACTTGGATTCTACATAAAAAACAGCTAGTCCTAAATCTAGCTTATTTGAATCTAAGGGAAATGGAAGAGTTCACGACATTCTCTTCACTTCCTTATTGGGAGATCAATGAGAAATGATCTCATTGATTATGAGGAGAGGAATTCTTCACTGGGAGGAACATATGTACTCAAGAATTCCTTCCAATCAGAATCCCATTCAGATTCTGACTCGGATAAGGACTATTGTTGTTTAGTCTTGGATCTTGTTTGATATTTGACTCTGACAGGAGCAGAAGTTGATGCCGTTATCTTCTGAGGTTTCCTCTTAGACTCTGAGTCTTGTTGAATCTTTACTTTCTTCTTCTTCCTATCCTGCACTCTCTTACTTTTGATCACTTTTCTATCCTTCTCCATTGTTGATTTTTCACAATGAAATGGAAGTGTTAAGTGAAATGACAAAGTTCATGGTCCTTATATAATGGTTTCAAAATAGACAAGTTCATGGTTTTACGACAAGCCATTTAATTGTGGTAGTTGTAACCACCTTGACTGTATTGAAACTTTCGTCTTTGACCATTTTTTTAAAAGTATCATTTATTTTTGTCAGTTTTATCTTTTTGTTTAATGACAAAAGGGGGAGTAAGAGTTGTTATTAATTTATGAGATGCTAAACTGAAACCAAAATTTCAAAATTTAATTCTTTTCAGTTATGTCTACGTATAAAATTTTGAGGAAAATATTAGTTGAAATTTGAACTTCTGATACATGGTACGTATAAAAGAAAATTGCACTTTTCTTTCATAGGTATCAGACTTAGGGGGAGAGCTTGCAAACCTAGCCTCTGAAAGTCTAGTGTATTAGTTTAAGTTCAAAATTCAAATAATTATTTTTAAACTGATTTAATTAATCATTGCTGAACTTAGGGGGAGCTTGCATAACTCACAAACCTAAGATAGGCCTGATAAATTTTATCAACAACCATTGTAAATTAATACTTGGTTTGTCATCAATCAAAAAGGGGCAGATTGTTGGAACAAAAGAGGTTCTGACATGACCCAATTAAGTTTTGATGATAACAAAAGTATTAATGTACAATAGGGTATACTAATTATTTAATCCAAGTGTGCAGATATTCAAGTTAATTTTTATATTCATTAAAAGCACATTGGAAGCTCTGATATGGCAAAGCAAACTCTGATCAGAACTTGGAGACGTCAGAAGATGCATATTTGGTTCATCAGAGGATGCAAATTTTATTCATCAGAAGATGCATATCAGACTCTGATAAGAGCAGTGAGAGCCGTTTTGTCAGAAGAACATTCTCTGCATCAATGATTATACTCTGACATTCCAAAAGCTGATGGAATCAATCTTATCCACAGAATAGTGACGTTTGTACTATTGTACGAACTCTTTACCTGATTTGGATAAATCTTTCTCTCCAAGATTGATCGCATACAAGGTTACCTGATTTGGATATCAAAGGTACTATCTACAGCTGGCGCAATCTCATCGCATCAAATTCAAATCAAACACGCTCCACCTTCATCTATAAATTGGAGCATGTTTGAAGCTTTGGGATACGACACTTGAACAATTTGAAAAGAGCTGTTACTCTGCAAAAATCATCCTAAAGCACAAAACTGCAAATACAACTTGAACTCATATTCAAAATCCAAGACTCCAGTTTCAGCTACTGTTAATTCATTAGTTGAACCTTAGAATTTTGTATTAAGATTCTAAGTTAAGTCTTGTATCAAAAGTTGTATTTATTTTGTAACTGAACATTGATCTTCATATCAATTGTTCAGACTCTGTTTTTCTAAACTTGTGATTTGAAGTCTCTTGCCTGCGTGCTTGAGCATTAGGAAGTCTCTTGTTTGTATACTTGAGCATTGGAAGTCTCTTGCTTGTGTGCTTGAGCAATTGTAATCTTTGGTGATTATAGTGAACTCTCTTGGAAGTACAAGAGGACTGGACGTACTCTCGGTTTGTGAGGGGAACCAGTATAAAAATCTCTGTCTCTATCTTTCTCTCTTTCTCTCTACCTTCAAAGTTATTCTTGATTGTGCTTTGTTTTCTAAACCGCTGCATACTCTGATAAGTTCTCTGTAACTTAGAAGAAATTTTTAAATTACCCAAAACACAATTCAACCCCCCCCCCCCCCCCCCCTTCTTGTGTTTTTCACACCTTCAAGATGTTTACCAGTCACGACGTTAGGTGTTTTGCAACTTTGATTCATCATTTAGGAAATCAATTTGATGTATAAGTGGAAAGAATTTGTGGGAATATTTGTTTTTTTGACAGAAAGAGACTTATATCATTTCATTATCAATAAGAGTACGAATACAAGAAGGTATATCAATGTGAAGGTGGACACTAGCTAAAGATGAGGCCGCCTTTGCTAACGTATGAGCAACCTCATTGGCTTGTCTCCAAATAAACTTAACACTAGAGTTTGGAAAAAAAGAAGTGTGTAGACGCTGACAATCTTTAATAACATCGCCTAACTCAGAACGATCTTCCCCATGACCATGGAATTTGGCAACAACATTCTTGGAGTCTAACTCAAAACCCACATTGTGTAGTTGTAATTCGTGAACCCATTTAATTGCAGAGAGTAATCTGATAGCTTCACCAAGATCAACGTTCATAATGGGGGACTTCCAAACAATTTTAGCAATTACAAATCTAACTTGATCATCCTTGATGCACATTCCAATTCCCACACCCTGTTTAATCTTAAAGAGAACGATGCATCCACATTGCATTTGTAACGACCTTGACTTGGTTTCATCCACCTTGCGGCATTTCTGGTTTGTTGCTGCTGATGTTGTCTGCTACGTTTTATTTGAGTAGCACTCCAATCGGACAACATGTTATTAGCACGATCCATTACCACCCGAACTGGTTCATTGTGATTGCGCCATATCTTATTATTCCTTTGCTGCCATAAGCTCCATAGAATATTGCTTGCATCAGCTGTGAGTACCTGCAAAATAGAGAAGACAATCTCGGCCACTCCGGTATAGCCAAGTAGATGTGGTTGGATAATCTGCCACCATCCAGCCTCTTGCCAAAGTTGCCGGCTGTTGTTACATAAGAAGAAGAAATGTAATGTATCTTCAATACTTTCTTCACAAAATACGCAGTGGTTTGGACAGTTCACACCTTTTTGATTGAGTCTTAACCTAGTCGGTAAACAATTTCGACAAAATTGCCAAACAAAGTTTTTAACTTTAGGTGGTGCTCTTGTTTTCCAAATCAAATTCCAGCAACCGGGAACTTGAAGGTGAGAAATATCAATTGCGCCTTCAACACAATACCTATAAGCACTTTTGACCGAGTAGAGCTCATCCTTTTCATGGCGCCAAATGAGGTTATCATGATTAACCGATTCAATTAGAGGTGTTTGGAGAATTTTGGAGGCAGCAGAAGGGTCAAACAGGTCTCTAATCAAAGGGCTGTTCCAACTTCTTCCATTTGTTACCATCAGGTCTGAGACAGTCATATTAAGGAGTTCTAAGTCCAAATTGAAAGGTGGTTGTAAATCGAATCCATCGGACAACCATTTTTGGTTCCATAGGGGAATATCAGATCCAGGTCCAATACTCCATTTATAACC
Source organism: Trifolium repens (assembly GCA_030408175.1). Classification (NCBI taxonomy): domain Eukaryota; kingdom Viridiplantae; phylum Streptophyta; class Magnoliopsida; order Fabales; family Fabaceae; genus Trifolium; species Trifolium repens. The sequence goes on along the minus strand of CP125836.1, from coordinate 47,273,924 downwards.
ATTTCTAACTACAAACTTTGCACTCCAAATTCTTCGCCAAACATAACTTGGGTTATGGCCAATACTTGAATTAAGAAAATCACTATTTAGATAATATTTAGCTTTGAAGAGTCTAGTGATTAAGTTGTCTGGATTAGTAAATAACTTCTAGGCTTGCTTACCAAGCATTGCATAATTGAAAGCAATGATGCTTTTAAAACCCAAGTATAACGCCCCAACTAAAATATCTAGAATATTTAGTCAAGACATACATAATACGGATCTGAGTACAATTAAAATTTACTGAACAATTAGCAAGATACAAATTCCTTAAAATACAAAAGGGATAGCAAATAAAATACAGCGATAATTGCTAGTATTCTGAATAAACAAGATAATAAACTAAAAGCAAGACGAAGAAAATAAAATCTTCAAGGCGGACAATCCAAGCTCAGCTCCAACTGTCAGCCTCCTACCTGGTCCTTGCTCCGAATATCCTGTTTACCTAAAAAAAAATTGTTTGGAGTGGGGTGAGACTACTAAGCCTCAGTGAGTCCTACTACCCTCCTAGAGGTGACTACACCGGGGAATCCTAAAATCAGTCGTAACATACTAACTTAACTAACATAACATGATAGCATAATATAAAGGTGTATCACAGATTAATAAACTCTTATTCATTTTAAACACAAGGACACTCTGAGGTGAGCATGTCTCAGAGGCCTGCCATATCCGTCAACCGATTCGGTCACGGCATGCAGCTCACAATAACTTATCCTAATGGATTATCCCATTGGGAGTCCATAGCGCGATATCACAAAATCGCTCATAATTGACTGAAACTAATTTAGTTCTTGCTACCAATATTTCCCAAATCCCGGGGAGCATACAAACCTAATAATAGTCTAAGTTATTCCCTAATAATTATCTGTGATTAACATTCTGTTCGACATTATATTAATTATATTACTGCAAACTATCTGGCTCTGATGAGGATATAAAACGAGTGTGTGGAGTTTCATTAGAAAATAGAAAATGTAGGCAGGTTCTGTACAAGCTCGCTGTGGCGAGTCATCAGCTCGCCATGGCGAGATTATAGGTCCTGACCTAAATCAACTCGCTGTGGCGAGCAGAAGCTCGCTACGGCGAGTATCATCAGCCCAAAACCCAGCTCGCTATGAATACTCGCTGACTACTCGCTACGGCGAGTTCATGCAGATTATAGGTCCTGACCTAAATCAACTCGCTGTGGCGAGCAGAAGCTCGCTACGGCGAGTATCATCAGCCCAAAACCCAGCTCGCTATGAATACTCGCTGACTACTCGCTACGGCGAGTTCATGCAGAGTTTACCCTGTTTTGTCAGAAATCATAGTTTTTCAAAGAAACACCTACAATCCTCATTTAACCAGTGCAGCAACAAAATTTACATAATATAAAACATAACGGAGGTGGATTTGGGATTTAATCCTCCTCACACAACATTTATTCCTAATCCTATATTAACATGCAACAAATCATAATTTTTGGGGGACTAACTACACTATCCTAAAGAACCCACCTGTATTGAGTTTAACTCAGAAGCTTTAACACCGTTACTAAAACCCAGCTACAGCCACGGGCTCTATTCTCCAAAACTGATATGAACTTCCAACTAGTGTTCTTGGACTACAATGAAAGGAATGTGTTAAGAGAGTGTTGGAACAATAACTAAGGTCAAGAAAATGGAATATCCATCCCTATGCTGAGAAGGGTATAAGAAATGTTAGGTACAGCTTACCAATGCTAGGAGTGGATCACAGGAATCAGAAAACTCATGCAGCTGCTTCTGAGAAGCTCGCTGCGGCGAGCCAATACTCGCTGAGCGAGTATATCAGCGTGAGTGGAAGTGGTTCTGGCGTTCTGTTCCAATTTTCTGTTTCCCACAACATCCAAACGTTTCCAGTCATCTCCAAACTCGCAATTTAGATTATAGTAACAGAAACAAGGATCAATTTGAGGGGAAAATGGATTTGTGAGTTTCTAACACAACAAAAGGAATGGAATTTGTAGAGATTTTTCGAAGGGAAAAGAGGGGTTTAAGTTACCTGAGTTTCTTAACCATCAGAGGTTGGTTTACAAGTTGAAGAACACCTTTTCTTTCTCTAGAAATCATGGGTCTCAAAACTGACCCTAATTCAAGTTCCAAAAACCATGGATTAGCTTCATCCTCTTGGCTTCTCACCATTAACAACTCTTTAAACCCAAGCTAAGCCACATGCAAGGTAGTTCCAGAAATGGGGTTAGGATGGAATCACGAAAATTGGAGTAATGGAAAGGAATTATAGAGTGAAATTCACTTACTCAAAGTTCTAATGAAGTGGGGAAGAAGATTATCCACTTGCATGTTGTTTCTAGCCAAGAATTGATGATGGTGAGTTGAGCTTGGTGAGGTACGGTGGAGAGCAAGAGAAGAATGAAGAGGAAGTGTTATGTTACTGAGTTTTTGGTTTAGTTCAGGCTTGCATACCTCCTTAAATAGAGATTTGGGAAAAAAGGGGGTTTAGGGAGTAATGGAGTGGGGGCTCATGAGAGGTGAGGCTTAATGAAGGAATTCTTTCTCTCGTGACATGGTAAAAACACTAATGTGATTATGAAATTGGTTAGATTAATAGGAAGAAATAAATCTCTTAATTCTAACTAGGTCACTTAACTCCGGTTAATTCCTATTATCTGATTTTATTTAATTTTCTTCTATTAAATAAAATTTGGAGATGTTACAATCTACCCCCCTTAAGGAATTTCGTCCTCGAAATTTCAAAACTCCTTCGTTCTACAACAGGGTAGATCGTTTATGCTCGCGTCCAATTCCACGCTTCACCTTTCACTGGTTAAAAAGTTCAATCCCTAGGAATAAAAACTTTCCTCTCTTAAGGGTTACTGGTTAAAGGTTATTCTCACATTCTCAAGAGTTGCAGTGCTGCGCACTCTGATTCAACTTTACTACCATTCCACTCCTTTCATTCCCAATGGAATTAGTTCTAGTCTCATTTGGTTTAGAGGGTCGGTATCTGGCCTGGTTTGATATTATCATATCCAAATTCTCTCAATCATGTAGTCGTTCTCCTTTCTGAACACACTAGGCTTGACATGTTACATGTACCTCTTTATCGCGTGTTGTATAATTTCTCCGGAATCGATCGAAATATAAAACGAGTGGAAAATCGTCTAGACACTACGGGTTCTTCCACCAATGAGTTGGACTCATCCGTAGACGAACTTTTAGTTATCCGATAAAATCCCACCTACAATCTCTATCTATCCCGACACGACACGATGATTAAGTTGTACATTTAACACGCGGACGCACTTAGGTTCAGATCATTCTCCGGGTTAGGTCAAACTTGTTTGAAGTCCTTCGCTGGTAACCAGTATATGAAACTTGGCTAGCTGGAAGCATAAGGTCTGTATTTGTAACGCTAAGGCTGGATTGAACGGTTGGCTCGGAACAGTTGACTGAATTATCTTAATAGATCACTAGGAGTAGGAAAGGGTTTCCAAATGAGAAAAGGTACATTACTTCAAGCGAGTAATTAACTCTTACACTTACACTAACTAATTACTGGCAACTTGACTTGGAATTGGAATATTCTGATTTAGGCGTTCAGGCTTCTATACTTGATCTCACGAGATTATAGGAATTGAATCATGGAAAGTTGGAATGTTCGGGCAGAGACACTCAAGGTTAACACACTGACAGGACATGGTTAGGAGTACGGAGTTAGCAAGTTTGAATCCTTAACACAGCTTTCTCTGGTATAACTTAATTCTGAGTTCGACTGATAAGGCTGCGAGAAAAAAAGATAACTACTTTTATGGGAGGACAGATTACTGGTTTTGAGTGCACGAAGTTCAACTGGTTTGCTGATGCTGAGCTGGACAAGTTATACCGGGGTGGCTTGAAGTATGTTGATTGACAGATTAACCGAGCGAGTAGGAAATGAAACTGAAAATATTCTTGTCCTTCTCAAGATTAGTTATCTTCTGCAGATAGATTTCTGCTAATAATAACTTAACTGGAAAACTGAAAACACTTAATGCGGTTGCTCGAGCGTGTCTTCATCACTCTTGATGTAACCAATTGGTCTCGAGAAATTTGAAAAGTTTGCACCCTAATTGAATTTAGGTATAACCCGTGGTTGTCAAGCCCTTAAGGCACGAGAAGAATTTGTCCAATTGAGGCATGATTGGATGGGTTAGAGAATACACACGTCCTTGGTGTTCCAAGACTTACGAAAGTTGAATTGAGCATTGTTCGGTTCAAAGGCTCTGCTAAGTTAGGATCCCTGGAGATACGTAGACAATTGAAGATTTGTCTTCTACTGGTTTACACTTATATTCTACAATTCTAATTCCTCTGTCAGTTCTCTCAGGTTAGGGCAACTTATGTTTCCACTCAATGATTCTTGCTGACAATTTCTCACTGCTAGACCGTCTACTTATTCTAATGTTCTCTTAGCGGAAAAGGTCCGAATGTATGGAGGTATCGATTGGCTATCCTGAGTTGAAACTAATCTGTTTGCCTGTGTCTGGTTAACTAATCATGTGTACTAAAAGATTGGTCATGGGTGGCTGATGTCTCTAATAAGGACGTCTACTAGCTAATCTAATCGAGTCATGTCTCCTACTGTCTTGGCACTAATGTTGTTTATGTGTCGTTGGCTTCTAGTATTAATACCCTAAGCGGTAATAAGGTTGGTTGGCATTCGGATAGTGTTAAAATATAACGGTTCAATCCTAATCTTCAGTCTGGGTGTCTACTTGGTCTGCAAAAATGAAATAATAATCTAAGAATAACCGACTGACATCTCTCGATGTACAGTTAATGATTTTACTAATTTATAGTTGTCAGGTCCTAGTGCTTGAATCCGTGTAGTGTGTAGTCAAATCGACTCTGTTGTCTGATCATACTAAAGGTAACTCTCAATTGCTATTACCAAGCAAAATCTAGCCTATGATGGTTCGATGTAATTTCAGGTATGGAGCAATAAACTGGTTCTATTGATGACATCTAGAGGTGGTTATCTTAAATGATTACTTAATAGGTTTCGCGATAAGAATTTATTAAGGTACAAGTGCTAAGATTTCTCTATTCTTACCGGGGTAATCAGCTGGTCGGGGTGCTGGGTTACTAGTCTAAGGATACTTAATCATAACGGTCTTAACAAACCCATTCTAGGTGACAGCATTGCTAAGGAAGAATTTAGCTTTGATGTGAGTCAAGGTTATACTTATGTGACAAGGTGCTATCTTCGGTTTGATTTCTAACTATTCGGTGATGATGTCCTAGGAAATTTGACCGAAGGGTTCCCATGATATAAGGATTCCTAACTATTGATCTAGTTTATGTGCTACTGTTCCCCAACTGCCTTAGATGATTAATGGTGTCATAATGTTTCCTAATTGTTAATCTAGTCCTTATTGTGTCCCTAAAAGCTTGTCGGATTTATTGATAAAGGCTGGTGTGGTTGGAAAGGAGTTTCCTAATTGTTGTACTAAATGAAGTTCAGCTCTTACTGGTGAATTAGGAATACTAACGCGAGGCGAAAGGTCGAAGTAACTTAGGGAAGGCATTCTAAACGGGTGCTTAATAAGGTAGCTTGAGGGAATATAGGAATGTGATTTGTCTCTAATTTGGTTTCTCTAATACGAACGGTTCGGTTGAATCTCGATTATATCCATCAGGTTCACTACGTTGGTTTACTGGTTCGGAGTCCTATAGGTGATTGGACTTAAATATGCTTTCTCAGGTACGGCTCACAAGGATTCTAATTGTTGACTGGTTATGGTTACGTTCCTGATAATTCAACAAAGTCACTGGCTTCTAATAGGAAAGGTATACGTAATCTAATTTCTGTTTGCATCCAACTTCCAATATCATCTCCAAACGTAGTTCCTCAACAACTCTTATGCTCACAAGGTAACTTGGGATCGCTTACACCAAAACTTCGAAAAGTAGAGTGGTAAGATGCATAGGAAAGGCTTGAGACTGTTCACCATAACCAAGAATGACTGAACAGAGGACCATGCCGCAACAAGCAGTAGCAGCAGCCTGCTAAGCTCGCTGCAGCGCGTGCTTGCTCGCTAAGCGAGTTAGACAGAGTGTAAAAAGAATATTTCTGTGGTTCGCCCAATTCTCTACTTTGCACAACACTCATAACTCCCAGTCATATACTAACTTGAATTCAGGATGAGTTTTGGTTTACTGCCTACTGTCCTTGGGTGTTGATTGGCTCACACACTTGGTTAAATTTAGGCTCTCGCTAGGATAAGGTTACTTATAGGCTCAGGAAGTTTGTCTAACATACAGTGTCAGTTGAATACTGTTGTGTACTACACAATTCAGTATAATGATACACTTGCATATCTCCAACTACAGTTCTACTCCTGACTTGTTACTTCACAAAATTTGTATACTCATCAGACTGCGCTTACTCCGGTGGCACCATTTGCCATCGCTCCAAAAATTCACTTATAAGGACCTTCTTCGGCGACTGATCTTCGATTGCAGCTTCGCTACGGATTTACCGCTGGAATTCCAAAGTTCACTTCAGTTCTAAACCATAATACCCTGCCTACCATACACAATACTGAGTTGATCAGGCTCAGCACGCGATGGTTTCAGCGTAAACAGTCTAGATCCAAAGGGTCTGTATTACTTAGGGAAGATTGAAATGACTCATGGCAAGGTCCGATACTGGATCGACCTGCTCTGATACCAATTATAACGCCCCAACTAAAATATCTAGAATATTTAGTCAAGACATACATAATACGGATCTGAGTACAATTAAAATTTACTGAACAATTAGCAAGATACAAATTCCTTAAAATACAAAAGGGATAGCAAATAAAATACAGCGATAATTGCTAGTATTCTGAATAAACAAGATAATAAACTAAAAGCAAGACGAAGAAAATAAAATCTTCAAGGCGGACAATCCAAGCTCAGCTCCAACTGTCAGCCTCCTACCTGGTCCTTGCTCCGAATATCCTGTTTACCTAAAAAAAAATTGTTTGGAGTGGGGTGAGACTACTAAGCCTCAGTGAGTCCTACTACCCTCCTAGAGGTGACTACACCGGGGAATCCTAAAATCAGTCGTAACATACTAACTTAACTAACATAACATGATAGCATAATATAAAGGTGTATCACAGATTAATAAACTCTTATTCATTTTAAACACAAGGACACTCTGAGGTGAGCATGTCTCAGAGGCCTGCCATATCCGTCAACCGATTCGGTCACGGCATGCAGCTCACAATAACTTATCCTAATGGATTATCCCATTGGGAGTCCATAGCGCGATATCACAAAATCGCTCATAATTGACTGAAACTAATTTAGTTCTTGCTACCAATATTTCCCAAATCCCGGGGAGCATACAAACCTAATAATAGTCTAAGTTATTCCCTAATAATTATCTGTGATTAACATTCTGTTCGACATTATATTAATTATATTACTGCAAACTATCTGGCTCTGATGAGGATATAAAACGAGTGTGTGGAGTTTCATTAGAAAATAGAAAATGTAGGCAGGTTCTGTACAAGCTCGCTGTGGCGAGTCATCAGCTCGCCATGGCGAGATTATAGGTCCTGACCTAAATCAACTCGCTGTGGCGAGCAGAAGCTCGCTACGGCGAGTATCATCAGCCCAAAACCCAGCTCGCTATGAATACTCGCTGACTACTCGCTACGGCGAGTTCATGCAGAGTTTACCCTGTTTTGTCAGAAATCATAGTTTTTCAAAGAAACACCTACAATCCTCATTTAACCAGTGCAGCAACAAAATTTACATAATATAAAACATAACGGAGGTGGATTTGGGATTTAATCCTCCTCACACAACATTTATTCCTAATCCTATATTAACATGCAACAAATCATAATTTTTGGGGGACTAACTACACTATCCTAAAGAACCCACCTGTATTGAGTTTAACTCAGAAGCTTTAACACCGTTACTAAAACCCAGCTACAGCCACGGGCTCTATTCTCCAAAACTGATATGAACTTCCAACTAGTGTTCTTGGACTACAATGAAAGGAATGTGTTAAGAGAGTGTTGGAACAATAACTAAGGTCAAGAAAATGGAATATCCATCCCTATGCTGAGAAGGGTATAAGAAATGTTAGGTACAGCTTACCAATGCTAGGAGTGGATCACAGGAATCAGAAAACTCATGCAGCTGCTTCTGAGAAGCTCGCTGCGGCGAGCCAATACTCGCTGAGCGAGTATATCAGCGTGAGTGGAAGTGGTTCTGGCGTTCTGTTCCAATTTTCTGTTTCCCACAACATCCAAACGTTTCCAGTCATCTCCAAACTCGCAATTTAGATTATAGTAACAGAAACAAGGATCAATTTGAGGGGAAAATGGATTTGTGAGTTTCTAACACAACAAAAGGAATGGAATTTGTAGAGATTTTTCGAAGGGAAAAGAGGGGTTTAAGTTACCTGAGTTTCTTAACCATCAGAGGTTGGTTTACAAGTTGAAGAACACCTTTTCTTTCTCTAGAAATCATGGGTCTCAAAACTGACCCTAATTCAAGTTCCAAAAACCATGGATTAGCTTCATCCTCTTGGCTTCTCACCATTAACAACTCTTTAAACCCAAGCTAAGCCACATGCAAGGTAGTTCCAGAAATGGGGTTAGGATGGAATCACGAAAATTGGAGTAATGGAAAGGAATTATAGAGTGAAATTCACTTACTCAAAGTTCTAATGAAGTGGGGAAGAAGATTATCCACTTGCATGTTGTTTCTAGCCAAGAATTGATGATGGTGAGTTGAGCTTGGTGAGGTACGGTGGAGAGCAAGAGAAGAATGAAGAGGAAGTGTTATGTTACTGAGTTTTTGGTTTAGTTCAGGCTTGCATACCTCCTTAAATAGAGATTTGGGAAAAAAGGGGGTTTAGGGAGTAATGGAGTGGGGGCTCATGAGAGGTGAGGCTTAATGAAGGAATTCTTTCTCTCGTGACATGGTAAAAACACTAATGTGATTATGAAATTGGTTAGATTAATAGGAAGAAATAAATCTCTTAATTCTAACTAGGTCACTTAACTCCGGTTAATTCCTATTATCTGATTTTATTTAATTTTCTTCTATTAAATAAAATTTGGAGATGTTACACCAAGCCTCCCGCATTTTTGTGCATAGCCAAGCGCTCCCAAGAGAGCCAATGTATCCCTTTAGATTGTTCCGGTTTATGACCCCACCAGAACGAATTCATCATCTTCTCAATTTCGTCACTCAAGGAATGAGGGATCAAGAAAATGCTCATAACATAAGAGGGAATAGATTGCAGAACTGATTTGATCATAATTTCTCTGCCTGCTTGAGAGAGACACCTGCTACTCCATGAATTGATCTTCTTCCAAATTCTGTCCTTGATAAATTTAAAAGTGGATTTTCTGCTTCTACCCACCATGGATGGTAGGCCGAGATATTTACCAGTTCCCAGTACCTGCCGCACTCCCAGAATATTTGTAATGGAGTTTTTAACAGGTTATAAGACATTTCTACTGTAGAAGATTTCAGACTTCTGAAGATTGATGGATTGACCTGAGGCGTTCTCATAAGTGGAGAGGATTTCTTTCATGATCGTCGCTTCATTTTCTTCGGCTCGGAAAAAAAGGAAGCAATCGTCGGCAAACAAAAGATGTGAAACAATAGGTGCATTGCGACATATTTTGATTCCATGAATATCACCTCGGCATTCAGCCTTCCTGATAAGAGCGGATAAACCTTCTGCACAGAGAATAAACAGATTGGGTGATAAAGGATCACCTTGTCTAAGACCGCGACCAGGAACTACCGGGCCAATCATACTGCCATTGAGAATTACCGAGTAGTCTACAGTTTCAACACAGAGCATAATCCAAGAGATCCACTTATGAGAGAAACCCATGATGTTTTGGATATCTCTGAGGTAATCTCAATCAAGCCTATCATACGCCTTGCTGATGTCGAGTTTTAGAGCTACCTCTCCTTGTTTTCCTCTAGTTTTGGACTTCATGAAGTGAACAATTTCAATAGTTGCCATTGCATTATCTAGAATCGACCTCCCTGGAACAAACGCCGATTGGTTGTCAGATATGCATTTGTCAAGAACTTCCTTCAGCCTATTAGCAAGAACCTTGGTTACTACCTTGTAGAGAACGTTGCACAAGGCTATAGGTCTCCAGTCCTTCATACTGACTTGGTTATCGCCCTTTGGAATTAATGCAATATTCGTTGAATTCAAATCAGGTGGAAAAGTGCCAGAATCTAGCCAGGAGCAGCCTGCATTATAAATTTCATGACCACAAATATCTAATGGGAATATTTGTTTTTTTCCTTATATTTCAGTATTTTAATTTAATTTTGAATTAATCTGCTTATTGTAATGTCAAATTTTTTTCTTATTAATCAATAGTTTCCCATCATTTGAATTCCACCATCTTTTATTTTAACATAAATATATCTATCTTACTTATCTCTAATTTCTCTAATTACTTAGTAATTATTTCTAATTTCCCTAATTATGTATCATATTAAACCCTAATTTGATAAGCAAATTGGCGGGTAATTTTAATTAATTGTACCTGATAAGCATGAGAAAGCAAAAAAAAAATTCCTTGATAAGCATGAGAATGATAATCATAATCATGCATCATATTAATTAATTATTTTATTATCTACTTATACAATATATTAAAAGGAACTGCTACTAAAAAACTAAATTTGTCCAATCTTTAATAATATTTCAGAGTTTCTGCCCTTAAATGTAATTTTAACCCTAAACTAAAAAAAATAAAAAATAGGAAGAAAAAAAATATAAGCATAAAAGAAATCTTCTCATAAAAATAGCATCGGAAACCACCTCTAAAAAAGATATTAATCCAATATATTTAACAAAAGAAATTTACGCATAAAAATAGGAACAAAAATATAACACCTCACGTGAAATATCTAGAATATCAGTGGAATTTTACAACTGGTACTGAGTACATTATTATTAAAATTGAAAATTCAAGCACACGCAGGTGCTAAGTACAACACAGATAAAGAAACAACGGAAGCGAAACATGAATTCCACGATACAACATAAATTTATTAGAAGTACAACAACAGAAGGGAAACTAGAAAAACATGGAATAAATGCGATCCAAAGCAAAGCCACGAGCACACCAACCAGCATACCTTAGCCAACCTGCTTATCTGAAAAAAAATTGTTTGGAGTAGGGTGAGACTACTAAGCCTCAGTGAGTCCTACTACCCTCCTAGAGGTGACTACACCGGGGAAACCTAATCAGTCATAGCATGCTAACTATATTACATAATACATAAGCATTAATAAAGGTGTAACACAAATTATATCTTATTCATTTTAAACACAAGGGCAATCTGAGGTGAGCATGTCTCAGAGGCCTGCCATATCCGTCAACCGATTTGGTCATGGCATGCAGCTCACATAATCATAACCTAATGGATTATCCCATTGGGAGTCCATAGTGCGACATCACAAATCGCTCATAATCGACTGATACTAAATTTAGTTGATTCTACCATGATTTACCAAGTCCCGGGGAGCATACAAACCTATAATTCTCTAAGTTATACCCTAAAGATTATTTGTGATTAACATACTGTTCAACATTATATAAATTATGCTACTCCAGGATATTTAACTCAGATGAGGACATAAAACGAGTGTTTAGGTTTCTTAGAAAATTTGAAGTTGCAGGTCTGTCTCCTGTCAAACTCGTTCAGCGTGTTGTTACTCGCCAGAGCGAGTTTTATAGGCCATGTCCTGTATGAGCTCGCTACGGCGTGTTGTTACTCACCATGGCAGGATTATAGGTCCTGGCCTAAATCAACTCGCTGAGCACGCAAGAGCGCGCCAGAGCGAGTTTCATCAGCCCAGAAAACCCAGCTCGCCATGAATACTCGCTTTCAACACGCTGTGGCGAGTTCACACAGAATGTACCCTGTTTTGCGAAAATTCCATTTTTAATAAAGTTAACACCTACAATCCTCATTCTAAGCTATGCAGTCACATAATATGTATAATATAAGACATAATGGAGAGGAATTTGGGAGTTAATTCCTCTCACACAACATTTCCCTAATTTTCTTAAGTTAATATGCAAAAGTTCATATTTGGGAAACTAGCTAAACTAACTTAAGAACCCACCTGAATGAAGCTTTTAATCCTTGCTTCTGGGCTCTACACAGCTACTGCAACCTTCTAGCTAAACCCACGAACAGTTCTCCTTGTTTTGACTCAAAACCCCCAAAATGCTCAAGAACACGAATTTGATGAGAAGAAGGTTTAGAAGTGTTTAGCTGAATTGATTGTTGATGATTTCGTTCACTGATGCTAAGGTGGTATTTATAGTGATTAGGTTCAGCTTGATGACAGATTTTGATTGTGGTTGTCTTTCTCTTGCATGTCCTACCATTGGTTGAGTTGGTTGGGAAGTAGTGATTGTTGTTGTTTTGTGGTTAGGATCAGAACATGTGAGGAGTGTTTTGGATTCAGGTGCTGCATGAACATAAAAGAAGTGATTGAGATTGTTGTTGGTTTGTAACATGTGATTATAAGTGGGTGATTGCATGTGAGTAACAAGACAAGCTCTTGTGGGTTCTTACTTGTTGTTTCTAGGCGTGGGAGGGAGAGAAATGAGGGTGGAAACAACTCAGATTTTCTGAAGTAGTGACTAAGGGTGTTGGCTTGGTTTGCATGTCATGAGAGTGGAGGATAGATTCATGAGTGGATTAGTGAGTCATGGGCAAGAGAGTGAGGGAGAGCCATGTGAGGGAGGGAGGAGGTGGAGGAGGGAATTTGAATTTCTTTGAGTTAATTAATCCTTACTTGTGAGATTAGTGATTTAATGTGTAGTTTAGATAGAATCACAAGTCCTAATTTTACACATATTACACTTAGTCCCATGATTTAATTAATTAACCACTTCTAAATAGTTCCAATTTTATTAGACAAACTCTAATTAAAATTAATTAGATAATTTAGAAGTTGGGATATTACAACCTACCCCCCTTAAAGAAATTTCGTCCGCGAAATTAAGAAATTTACCTCGAGAATAGATAAGGATAACTCTTCCTCATGTCTGACTCCAGTTCCCAAGTGAATTCACCATCAGGGGACTGAGCCCATTCAACCTTGACAATAGGAATCCTCTTGTTCCGAAGTATTTTGGCATCACGTTCAACAATCCGAACTGGATCCGGCTGATAGGTTGGATCTGGCTGAAGATCAATTTGTTCAAGTTCCACTGGTCGATAAGGATCAGGAATATACTTCTGATGCTGAGACACATGAAACACGTCGTGTAACCCTGACATAGATGGAGGTAGAGCTAGCTGATAGGCTACAGGACTGACGCGTCGAAGGATCTGATAAGGTCCAATGAATCTTGGACAGAGTTTCTTAGTCTTAAACACCCTCGCAAACCCAACTTAGGAGTGACTCTCAAGAAAACATGATCGCCTTCCTGAAACTCCAAAGGTCTCCTCTTTCTGTCAGCATAACTCTACTGCCGACTCTGAGCAACTTTCAACTTATCCCGAATAGACTTAATCTTTAAAGTGGTCTCTTGGACAATATCTGGTCCCAAGAATCCACGATCACCAACTTCCGTCCAACACAAAGGAGTTCTACACTTCCTGCTATACAGAGCTTCATAAGGTGCCATACCGATACTGGCATGGTAACTGTTGTTATAGGCAAACTCAATTAGATGTAAGTGATTACTCCACGAACCACCATCTTCTAACACACAAGCTCGAAGCATATCCTCAAGAGTCTGAATAGTCCTTTCTGATTGACCATCAGTTTGAGGGTGATGCGACGTACTCATCCTTAACCGAGTACCCATCGCATTCTGAAATTCTTTCCAAAATCTCGAAGTGAAAATTGGGTCCCTATCTGACACAATACTCAAGGGTACACCATGTAACTTTACAACCTGCTCCATGAATATGGCAGCATATTGAGGGGCCTTGTAGGTGGATTTCACTGGAATAAAGTGAGCTGACTTGGTTAATCTGTCCACGATTACCCAGATTGAATCTTGACCTTTCTGACTACGTGCTAATCCTCCTACAAAATCCATAGTGATATGTTCCCACTTCCACTCAGGAATATCTAATGGTTGCAACGGTCCTCCAGGTTTCTGGTGTTCAATCTTCACCTGTTGACAAACAATACACCTGGACACGAATTTAGCAATCTCTGCCTTCATGTTAGGCCACCAATAGTTCTCCTTCAGATTGTGATACATTTTGGTGGATCCAGGGTGAATTGAAAATCCACTCTTGTGTGCCTCTTCCAGAATTAACTGTTTCAACTCATCATCCTGAGGTACACAAAGTCTTCCTTCATAGAGAATAGTGTTGTCCGTAGCTACTGAGAACTCCGGGTGGTTCACTCTCTTTTGCAACTCCGCATCATCTTGCTGAGCCTGCACCACCCTTGGGTGCAGTTCACAGGATATTTCAATTCTATTGATTCGAATACCGCTCTTCTGATACACAACATTCAGATTGAGATCTCTAAACTTCTCATACAGACCGCACTGCTGCATCAACAATTCCGACGCATACAAGGTCTTTCTACTCAAGGCATCTGCTACCACATTTGCCTTTCCTGGGTGGTAATTGAGGTTAAAGTCGAAGTCCTTGAGGTATTCCATCCATCGTCGTTGCCTCATATTCAACTCTTTTTGATCGAATAGGTATTTAAGACTTTTGTGGTCACTGAACAAATCAAACTGCACTCCATACAGATGATGTCTCCAGATTTTGAGGGCAAAGATAATGGCTGCTAACTCCATATCATGGGTAGGATAGCTCTGCTCATGAGGTTTTAACTGCCTGGATGCATACGCCACAACTGCACCATCTTGCATAATTACACATCCAAGTCCCTTATTGGACGCATCACAGTACACCACATACTTACGGGTTGGGTCTGGAATTACTAACACTGGTGCTGTGGTTAGCTTTTCCTTTAACGCTCTGAAACTCCATTCACAAGCGGCATCCCAATCAAAGTCTGCACCTTTTCTGGTTAGACGAGTTAATGGCAAAGCAATCTCCGAAAATCCTAAGATGAATCTCTGATAATAACATGCCAAGCCAAGAAAGCTCCTGACCTCAGTCACACTTCTGGGTCTTTCCCAATTCAACACTGCCTCAACCTTGGATGGATCAACAGACACACCGCCTTGCGATATGATGTGTCCCAAGAACTTAACTTCAGATAGCCAAAATTCGCACTTGCTGAATTTGGCATACAGTTGCTTCTCTCTAAGAATGCTCAACACAATCCTCAAGTGTTCAGTATGGTCCTGAGAATTCTTAGAATAGATCATAATGTCATCAATAAAGATAACCACAAACTTGTCAAGGTAAGGCTGGAATATCCGATTCATGTAGTCCATAAATATGGCTGGAGCATTTGTCAAACCGAATGGCATGACCAAGAACTCGTAATGTCCATAACGGGTCCTGAATGCTGTCTTAGAAACATCCGACAACTTGATACGGATCTGATGATATCCAGAACGAAGATCAATCTTGGAAAAGATAGTAGCACCTCTGAGTTGGTCCAAAAGGTCATCAATACGGGGCAAAGGATACTTATTCTTAATTGTGACCTTGTTGAGTTGACGATAATCAATGCACAGACGTATAGTACCATCTTTCTTCTTGACTAATAACACCGGTGCTCCCCAAGGTGAGACACTGGGTCGAATGAAGTGTTTCTGAAGTAACTCTTCTAATTGAGACTTCAGTTCATGAAGCTCTAAGGGAGACATTCGATAAGGGGCAACTGAGATAGGCTGGGAACCAGGAACTAGGTCGATAGAAAACTCAACTTCCCTTTCCGGAGGTAAATTCATAATATCATCTGGGAAAACATCCAGAAACTCACTGACAACTGGAATGTCGCAGGGGCTCAAACTGGGTTCTGGATCAATGGTAAACAGGACACTGAAACACTTGGTACTGGCACCTAAGTACTGGATCATCTGATGAGTGTTTTGAAGCAAAGCAGTGAGTACTCTACTCTCTGCAGAAGTTTCGGTTGGAATATACAGATTCTTTTCAGCACATCCAATGTACACGGTATTGGCGGAAAGCCAATCCATGCCTAGGACCACATCTATATCTTTCAAGGGTAGACAGATCAAATTTATATGGTAGATTTTACTGCCCACAAGGACTGGACAATTCTGACAAACTCGCTTAGAGGTAACCTTGCCACCTGTGGCAACAGCCACAGTCATCGGGGGAATTAAAGGCACAGAGGGCGGATTCAGTCGCTGAACACAGTCAACGGCTATAAAAGAATTGGTGGCTCCACAATCAAACAAGACTAATACTTCAGACTGGCCTAACATGCATACATCCATAATTAAAGCATTATTAGATTTGACTTTCTCACCGTCAAGTGAGTATACCCGACCTTTGCTTTTAGAAGCGCCGCTGGAATCGCCTTGCCTCTTCAGCTTAGGGCATTCACGCTTGTAGTGGCCTGGCTGCTTACAGTAGTAACACATATTCTTCCCCTTCATGCATTCTCCACTGTGAGGAAAACCGCATTCTGCACAGTTCCTTGGTGAGCGTTGGGAATAACTCGGCTTCCCCTTACTGGTGGTACCTTTTGTTCTCACTTGCAGATTAAACTTTCCAGAATCCTTCCTTTTCTGAACAGCTTCACTCCGCTCCTTATGAATGTTACCAAGATCTGCTTCAGCATGATAGCTCTTTTACACCAAATCACCAAAGGTAGTGATATGCTGCATGGAGACGTCATGCGCTATGTCAGCTCTCAACCCAAACCTGTACTTCTTCATTTTCCACGACTCAGAGGAAGCGTCATTACCATCCATCACATAACGGACGAATTCATTGAACTTCATGATGTATTCTGCCACTGACATACTCCCCTGCTTCAACTCAGTCAATTCCCGTTCCATCTGAAACTGGTAACTTTCTGGTATATAATGTCCGACAAAGAGACGCCGGAAATTATCCCAAGTCATTTCCATTTGGCTAGCTTCCATGTACGCCTTCGTACCATCCCACCAGTTACAAGCGTCGCCCCTAAAGAAGCGGGAGACGAACACCACCTTATCAGCTTCAGTGCAATCCATAGACTCCAGGATTCCACTCATTCTTTGGATCCATTTCCGGGCCTTCGCTGGATTGTACTCTCCATAAAACTCTGGTGAACTCATGCGGCAGAACTCTCTGAATGCAGCACTTGATCCTTGCTGCTGAGGGGGAGGATTGTTCATGTGCTGTTGGAACATAGCCATGAACTCTTGATGTTGTTGAGCTTGTTGGGCCTGAAATTGATGTTCCTGGTGCATCATCTCAGTCCACATGTTAGCATCAGCATCTCCGTACATCTCGGGTTCATCATCAACGTTCCTCCTTGCCCTTCCAGGTCCTCGTCTTGCTCCTGACATAGTGCTCTAACTGCCAATATCAAGTCAAGTTAGCTAGGCTTAAGGTGACATAACATCTAGAACAAATGTTAGAAATCCAGACAAATATTGGGATTCGAATTCGTAATACTAATGAACTCTGGCACGATCTGAATCGACCTGCTCTGATACCAATTATAACACCCCACGTGAAATATCTAGAATATCAGTGGAATTTTACAACTGGTATTGAGTACATTATTATTACAATTGAAAATTCAAGCACACGCAGGTGCTAAGTACAACACAGATAAAGAAACAACGGAAGCGAAACATGAATTCCACGATACAACAGAAATATATTAGAAGTACAACAACTGAAGGGAAACTAGAAAAGCATGGAATAAATGCGATCCAAAGTAAAGCCACGAGCACACCAACCAGCATACCTTAGCCAACCTACTTATCTGAAAAAAATTGTTTGGAGTGGGGTGAGACTACAAAGCCTCTGTGAGTCCTACTACCCTCATAGAGGTGACTACACCGGGGAAACCTAATCAGTCATAGCATGTTAACTATATAACATAATACATAAGCATAAATAAAGGTGTAACACAAATTATATCTTATTCATTTTAAACACAAGGGCACTCTGAGGTGAGCATGTCTCAGAAGCCTGCCATATCCGTCATCCGATTCGGTCATGGCATGCAGCTCACATAATCATAACCTAATGGATTATCCCATTGGGAGTCCATAGTGCGACATCACAGATCGCTCATAATCGACTGATACTAAATTTAGTTGATTCTACCATGATTTACCAAGTCCCGGGATGCATACAAACCTATAATTCTCTAAGTTATACCCTAAAGATTATCTGTGATTAACATATTGTTCAACATTATATAAATTATGCTACTGCAAGATATTTAACTCAGATGAGGACATAAAACGAGTGTTTAGGTTTCTTAGAAAATTTGAAGTTGCAGGTCTGTCTCATGTCAAACTCGCTCAGCGTGTTGTTACTCGCCAGAGCGAGTTTTATAGGTCATGTCCTGTATGAGCTCGCTACAGCGTGTTGTTACTCGCCATGGCAGGATTATAGGTCCTGGCCTAAATCAACTCGCTGAGCACGCAAGAGCGAGTTTCATCAGCCCAGAAAACCCAGCTCGCCATGAATACTCACTTTCAACACGTTGTGGCGAGTTCACACAGAATGTACCCTGTTTTGCGAAAATTCCATTTTTAACAAAGTTAACACCTATAATCCTCATTCTAAGCTATGCAGTCACATAATATGTATAATATAAGACAGAATGGAGAGGAATTTGGGAGTTAATTCCTCTCACACAACATTTCCCTAATTTTCTTAAGTTAACATGCAAAAGTTCATATTTGGGAAACTAGCAAAACTAACTTAAGAACCCACCTGAATGAAGATTTTAATCCTTGCTTCTGGGCTCTACACAGCTACTGCAACCTCCTAGCTAAACCCACGAACAGTTCTCCTTGTTTTGACTCAAAATCCCCCAAAATGCTCAAGAACACGAATTTGATGAGAAGAAGGTTTGGAAGTGTTTAGCTGAATTGATTGTTGATGATTTCGTTCACTGATGCTAAGGTGGTATTTATAGTGATTAGGTTCAGCTTGATGACAGATTTTGATTGTGGTGGTCTTTCTCTTGCATGTCCTACCATTGGTTGAGTTGGTTGGGAAGTAGTGATTGTTGTTGTTTTGTGGTTAGGATCAAAACATGTGAGGAGTGTTTTGGATTCAGGTGCTGCATGAACAGAAAATAAGTGATTGAGATTGTTGTTGGTTTGTAACATGTGATTATAAGTGGGTGATTGCATGTGAGTAACAAGACAAGCTCTTGTGGGTTCTTACTTGTTGTTTCTAGGCGTGGGAGGGAGAGAAATGAGGGTGGAAACAACTCAGATTTTCTGAAGTAGTGACTAAGGGTGTTGGCTTGATTTGCATGTCATGAGAGTGGAGGATAGATTCATGAGTGGATTAGTGAGTCATGGGCAAGAGAGTGAGGGAGAGCCACGTGAGGGAGGGAGAAGGTGGAGGAGGGAATTTGAATTTCTTTGAGTTAATTAATCCTTACTTGTGAGATTAGTAATTTAATGTGTAGTTTAGATAGAATCACAAGTCCTAATTTTACACATATTACACTTAGTCCCATGATTTAATTAATTAACCACTTCTAAATAGTTCCAATTTTATTAGACAAACTCTAATTAAAATTAATTAGATAATTTAGAAGTTGGGATTTATAACACCCCACGTCTAAATCTAGAATAAAACGTGAAATATCATTATTGAATACCGAGTCATTATTATTACAACTTGAAAAGTTCAAGCACACGCAAGTGCTAAGTACAACAACAAGAAATAAGACAGCGGAAACAACTGATAACAACAGGTACAACAAGATTATTGAATTTGAAATAACAACAGGAAATGGAAAAGCATGAAAGAAATGCGTCCTCCAAGCAAAGCCACGAGCACACCGAACAGCATACCTCAACCGACCTGCTTATCTGAAAAATAATTGTTTGGATTGGGGTGAGACAACTAAGCCTCAGTGAGTCCTACTACCCTCCTAAGGTGACTACACCGGGGAATCCTAATCAGTCATACATACTAACATATTATCATAAATCATAAGCATAAATAAAGGTGTAACACAAAGCATATCTTATTCATTTTAACACTAGGACACTCTGAGGTGAGCAGGTCTCAGAGGCCTGCCATATCCGTCAACCGATTCGGTCACGGCATGAAGCTCACATAGTCATAACCTAATGGATTATCCCATTGGGAGTCCATAGTGCGACATAATTCGCTCTTAATTGACTGATGCTAATTTGAGTTATTACTACCATGAATTTTCCAAATCCCGGGGAACATACAAACTTAATTAAATCTAGGTTATACCCTAAGATCATCTGTGATTAACATTCTATTTAACATTATACCAGTTACATTTCTGCAATTTATCTATCTCAGATGAGGAAATAAAACGAGCGATTAAATCAGTTTGAAAATCAAAAGTTGCAGGTTTTACTGTGTAAGCTCGCCTGGCGAGTTACCTGCTCGCCATGGCGAGATTAATGGTCAACTCTGCACTAGCTCGCTACGGCGAGTTCCCAACTCGCCATGGCGAGTCACGGACCCTGACCTAAACAACTCGCCTGGCGAGCAGATGCTCGCCGTGGCGAAGTTCCTCAGCCCAGAATCCTCCAGCTCGCCATGAAGCTCGCCAGAAACTCGCTGTGGCGAGTTCATGCAGAAGTGCCCCTGTTTTACGAAAATCAATAATTTATCATAGTTTCGCCTACATTCCTCATTTAAGACAGTGCAGAAATATAAAACATATAATATAAGATAGATTGGAGGGAAATTTGGGAGTTAATCTTCCTCACACAACAATTTCCTAATTTTCCTAAGTTAACATGCAAAGTTTTGTAATTGGGAAATCTAACTATCTAAACTTAAGAACCCACCTGGAATGAAGCTTTAATCTTTGCTTCTGAGCTCTACTACAGTTACCGCAACCTTCCACAATGCCCCACGAACCCCAGACCAGAATTTGAAACTTGACTCTTTGAAACCCTTAAGCTTAGCTCTAGGAATTGATGATGTGTTTGATGATAGAACTTCAGGGATTTGAGGGGTTTATATAGTTGAGTTTCTGAGCTAGGAACAGTACACGAAATGGTTTGATTTGTGGTTGCATGTTTGTTCATTGGTTTGATAAGTGATGAGGTTGTTGTTGTTGTTTAGTACCATGTGATGCTGTGGGCAGTGATGTTTTAAGGCTTCAGAACTGATGAATTCAGAAAGGAATCTCTGATGTTTGATGGTTAGAGAGTTGCATGTGATAGGATAATTCCAAACTCTTGGGTTAGTGAAAATTGGGGAGCTTGGATGTTATGTTTTGTTGTGAGTGGCGTGAGAGGGAGGGAGTATTGAGAGGTTAGTTTTGCTGAATTTTTCTGAAGTAAAATGGATTAATGAATTGGAGATTAACCTTTTGCATGTAAGATAAAGTCTTAGGTGAGTGGTTTGGTGACTCATGGTTTAGAGTGAGTTGTCAAGCTAAGAGATAAGTGAGTCATGGGTAAGAGAAAATGAGAGGAAGAAGTTTGAATTTGATAATGCTAATTAATCTCAATTGTTGGACTCATGTATTATTTGTGTAGCTTAGACTCAATTAAACTTACTAATTTACACATAATACACTTAATTCCACGATTCCATTAATTAACCACCTAAAATAAATTCAAATTTTATTAGACCATCTCTAATTAAAATTTGTTAGATAACTTAGGAATTGGGATATTACAACCTACCCCCCTTAAAGAAATTTCGTCCTCGAAATTAAGAAATTTACCTCGGAAAAAGATAAGGATAACTCTTCCGCATGTCTGACTCCAGTTCCCAAGTGAATTCACCGTCAGGAGACTGAGCCCATTCAACTTTGACAATAGGAATTCTCTTGTTCCGAAGTATTTTGGCATCACGTTCAACAATCCGAACAGGATCCGGCTAATAGGTTAGATCTGGCTGGAGATCAATCTGTTCAAGTTCCACTGGCTGATAAGGGTCAGGAATGTATTTGCGTAGCTGAGACACATGAAACACGTCGTGTAACCCTGACATAGAAGGAGGAAGAGCTAACTGATAGGCTACAGGACCGACGCGTCGAAGAATCTGATAAGGTCCAATGAATCTTGGACAGAGCTTCTTTGTTTTGAAAACACCTCGCAAGCCCAACTTAGGAGTAACTCTCAAGAACACATGATCACCTTCCTGAAATTCCAAAAACCTTCTTCTCTTGTCGGCATAACTCTTCTGCCGGCTCTGAGCAACTTTCAGCTTATCCCGAATGGACTTGATCTTTAACGTGGTCTCTTGGACAATATCCGGTCCCAAGAAACTACGATCACCAACTTCTGTCCAACACAACGGGGTTCTACACTTCCTGCCATACAAAGCTTCATAAGGTGCCATACCGATACTGGCATGGTAACTGTTATTGTAGGCAAACTCTATTAGGTGTAAGTGATTACTCCACGAACCACCATCTTCTAATACACAAGCTAGAAGCATATCCTCAAGGGTCTGAATGGTCCTTTCTGACTGACCATCAGTCTGAGGATGATGCGATGTACTCATCTTCAGTCGAGTCCCCATCGCATTCTGAAATGCTCTCCAAAACCTTGAAGTGAAAATCGGGTCTCTATCTGACACGATACTCAAAGGTACACCATGTAGCCTTACAATCTGCTCCATGAAGATGGCTGCATATTGCGGGGCCTTGTAGGTGGATTTCACTGGAATGAAATGAGCTGATTTAGTCAACCGGTCCACGATTACCCAGATTGAATCTTGACCTCTCTGGTTACGCGGTAGTCCTCCTACAAAATCCATAGTGATATATTCCCATTTCCACTCGGGAATATTCAATGGTTGCAACAGTCCTCCAGGTTTCTGATGTTCAATCTTCACCTGTTGACAAACAATACACCTGGACACGAATTCAGCAATCTCTGCCTTCATGTTAGGCCACCAATAGTTCTCCTTCAAATCGTGATACATCTTGGTGGATCCAGGGTGAATTGAAAATCCACTCTTGTGTGCCTCTTCTAGAATCAACCGCTTCAACTCATCATTCTGAGGTACACAAAGTCTGCCTTCATAGAGAATAGCACCGTCCGTGGCTACTGCGAACTCCGGATGGTTCACTCTCTTCTGCAACTCTACATCATCCTGCTGAGCCTGCACAATACTTGGGCGTAACTCACAGGATACTTCGATTCTGTTAACGCGAATACCGCTCTTACGATATATCACATTCAGATTAAGATCTCTAAACTTCTCATACAGACCGCACTGTTGCATTAGTAACTCCGATGCATACAACGTTTTTCTGCTTAGAGCATCTGCCACAACGTTGGCCTTTCCTGGATGGTAGTTGAGATTGAAGTCAAAATCTTTGAGGTACTCCATCCAACGTCGCTGCCTCATATTCAACTCCTTTTGATCAAACAAGTACTTCAGACTCTTGTGATCACTGAACAGATCAAACTGCACTCCATACAGATGATGTCTCCAGATTTTGAGTGCAAAGATAATGGCTGCTAATTCCAAGTCATGGGTAGGATAATTCTGCTCATGAGGTTTTAGCTGCCTGGATGCATACGCTACAACTGCACCATCTTGCATCAGTACACATCCAAGTCCCTTGTTGGACGCGTCACAGTACACCACATACTTGCGTGTTGGGTCAGGAATCACTAACACTGGTGCTGTGGTCAGCTTTTCCTTAAGGGTTCTGAAACTCCATTCACAAGTAGCATCCCAATCAAAGTCTGCACCCTTTCTGGTTAGACGAGTTAATGGCAAAGCAATCTCCGAAAATCCTAAGATGAATCTCCGGTAATAGCCCGCCAATCCGAGGAAACTTCTGACTTCGGTAACACTTCTGGGTCTTTCCCAATTCAACACTGCTTCAACCTTGGATGGATCAACAGACACACCGCCTTGCGATATGACATGACCCAAGAATTTAACTTCAGATAGCCAAAATTCGCACTTGCTGAACTTGGCAGACAGTTGTTTCTCTCTAAGAATGCTCAACACGATTCTCAGGTGCTCCGCATGCTCCTGTGAATCTTTGGAATAGATCAGGATGTCATCAATGAAGATAACAACAAACTGATCAAGGTACGGCTGAAAAATCCGATTCATGTAATCCATAAAAATGGCTGGAGCATTAGTCAGACCGAACGGCATGACCAGGAATTCATAGTGTCCATAGCGAGTCCTGAATGCTGTCTTGGAAACATCCGAGGACTTGATACGGATCTGATGATATCCAGAACGAAGATCAATCTTGGAGAAAACAGTAGCACCTCTGAGTTGATCCAAAAGGTCGTCAATCCTTGGTAAGGGATACTTGTTCTTGATTGTGACCTTGTTGAGTTGACGATAATCAATGCACAGACGCATCGTACCATCTTTCTTCTTTACGAGTAACACCGGTGCTCCCCAAGGTGAGACACTGGGTCTGATAAAGTGTTTCTGAAGCAACTCTTCAAGTTGAGATTTCAGTTCACGAAGCTCTAAGGGAGACATCCTATACGGGGCAACTGAGATCGGCTGGGAACCAGGAACTAGATCGATGGAAAACTCCACTTCCCTTTCGGGAGGTAAATTCATGATGTCATCTGGAAAGACGTCTAAAAACTCACTAACAACTGGAATATCACTAGGGCTCAAACTGGGCTCCGGATCGATGGTGAACAAGACACTGAAACACTTAGTACTGGCACCTAAGTACTGGATCATCTGATGAGTATTCTGGAGTAAAGCGGTAAGAGCTCTACTTTCTGGTGAAGTTTCGGTTGGAATGAAGAGATTCTTTTCAGCACATCCTATGTACACAGTATTGGCGGAAAGCCAATCCATGCCTAGGACTACGTCAATATCTTTCAAGGGTAGACAGATCAAATCTATGTTATAGACTTTACTGCCCACAAGAACAGGACAATCCTGACAGACACGTTTGGAAGTAACCTTGCCTCCTGTGGCAACAGCCACAGTCATTGGGGGAAATTAAAGGCACAGAAGGTAGTTGAAGTCGCTGAACACAGTCAACGGCTATGAAGGAATTAGTAGCTCCACAATCAAACAAAACTAACACTTCAGACTGTCCTAACATGCATACATCCATAATCAAGGCATTATTAGATTTGACTTTCTCACCATCAAGTGAAAATACCCGACCTTTGCTTTTAGAAGCGCCGCTGGAATCGCCCTGTCTCTTCAGCTTAGGACACTCGTGCTTGTAATGGCCAGGCTGCTTACAATAGTAACACATGTTCTTCCCTTTCATGCATTCTCCACTGTGAGGGAAACCACACTCAGCACAGTTTCTCGGTGAGCGCTGGGAATAACTCTGTTTCCCTTTGCTTGTGGTGCCCTTGGTTCTCACTTGCAGGTTGAACTTTCCAGAATCCTTTCTCTTCTGAACTGCTTCACTACGCTCCTTATGAATGTTACCAAGATCAGCCTCCGCGTGATAGCTCTTCTGCACCAAATCACCAAATGTAGTGATGTGTTGCATAGAGACATCGTGGGCTATATCAGCTCTCAGCCCGAACCGATATTTCTTCATTTTCCATGATTCTGAGGGAGCATCATTTCCATCCATCACATATCTGACCAACTCATTGAACTTCATAGTATACTCCGCCAATGACATACTTCCCTGCTTTAGCTCCGTCAATTCACGTTCCATCTGGAATTGGTAACTCTCTGGGATATAATGTCCAACGAAGAGACGTCGGAAATTTTCCCAATTCACCTCCATCTGACTGGCCTCCATATACGCCTTGGTTCCATCCCACCAGTGACACGCGTCGCCCCTAAAGAAGCGGGAGACGAATGTTACTTTGTCAACTTCAGTGCAATCCATGGATTCAAGGATTCCGCCCACTCGCTGAATCCATTCCCTGGCTTTCGCTGGATTGTATTCTCCGTAGAACTCCGGCGGACTCATTCGGCAGAACTCTCTGAATGCAGCGCTAGATCCTTGCTGCTGAGGGGGAGGATTGTTCATATGCTGTTGAAACATATTCATGAAGTCTTGATGCTGCTGGGCCTGCTGAGCTTGGAACTGCTGCTGCTGATGCATCATTTCAGCCCACATGTTCGCATTAGCATCTCCGTACATCTCAGGTTCATCATCATCATCAGCAACGTTCCTTCTAGGCCTTCCAGGTCCTCGTCTTGCTCCTGACATAGTGCTCTAACTGCCAATATCAAGTCAAGTTAGCTAGGCTTAAAATGACATGACATCTAGAACAGATGTTAGAAATCCAGACAAATACTGGGATTCGGATGGTAATACTAATGAACTCTGGCACGATCTGAATCGACCTGCTCTGATACCAATTATAACACCCCACGTCTAAATCTAGAATAAAACGTGAAATATCATTATTGAATACCGAGTCATTATTATTACAACTTGAAAAGTTCAAGCACACGCAAGTGCTAAGTACAACAACAAGAAATAAGACAGCGGAAACAACTGATAACAACAGGTACAACAAGATTATTGAATTTGAAATAACAACAGGAAATGGAAAAGCATGAAAGAAATGCGTCCTCCAAGCAAAGCCACGAGCACACCGAACAGCATACCTCAACCGACCTGCTTATCTGAAAAATAATTGTTTGGATTGGGGTGAGACAACTAAGCCTCAGTGAGTCCTACTACCCTCCTAAGGTGACTACACCGGGGAATCCTAATCAGTCATACATACTAACATATTATCATAAATCATAAGCATAAATAAAGGTGTAACACAAAGCATATCTTATTCATTTTAACACTAGGACACTCTGAGGTGAGCAGGTCTCAGAGGCCTGCCATATCCGTCAACCGATTCGGTCACAGCATGAAGCTCACATAGTCATAACCTAATGGATTATCCCATTGGGAGTCCATAGTGCGACATAATTCGCTCTTAATTGACTGATGCTAATTTGAGTTATTACTACCATGAATTTTCCAAATCCCGGGGAACATACAAACTTAATTAAATCTAGGTTATACCCTAAGATCATCTGTGATTAACATTCTATTTAACATTATACCAGTTACATTTCTGCAATTTATCTATCTCAGATGAGGAAATAAAACGAGCGATTAAATCAGTTTGAAAATCAAAAGTTGCAGGTTTTACTGTGTAAGCTCGCCTGGCGAGTTACCTGCTCGCCATGGCGAGATTAATGGTCAACTCTGCACTAGCTCGCTACGGCGAGTTCCCAACTCGCCATGGCGAGTCACGGACCCTGACCTAAACAACTCGCCTGGCGAGCAGATGCTCGCCGTGGCGAAGTTCCTCAGCCCAGAATCCTCCAGCTCGCCATGAAGCTCGCCAGAAACTCGCTGTGGCGAGTTCATGCAGAAGTGCCCCTGTTTTACGAAAATCAATAATTTATCATAGTTTCGCCTACATTCCTCATTTAAGACAGTGCAGAAATATAAAACATATAATATAAGATAGATTGGAGGGAAATTTGGGAGTTAATCTTCCTCACACAACAATTTCCTAATTTTCCTAAGTTAACATGCAAAGTTTTGTAATTGGGAAATCTAACTATCTAAACTTAAGAACCCACCTGGAATGAAGCTTTAATCTTTGCTTCTGAGCTCTACTACAGTTACCGCAACCTTCCACAATGCCCCACGAACCCCAGACCAGAATTTGAAACTTGACTCTTTGAAACCCTTAAGCTTAGCTCTAGGAATTGATGATGTGTTTGATGATAGAACTTCAGGGATTTGAGGGGTTTATATAGTTGAGTTTCTGAGCTAGGAACAGTACACGAAATGGTTTGATTTGTGGTTGCATGTTTGTTCATTGGTTTGATAAGTGATGAGGTTGTTGTTGTTGTTTAGTACCATGTGATGCTGTGGGCAGTGATGTTTTAAGGCTTCAGAACTGATGAATTCAGAAAGGAATCTCTGATGTTTGATGGTTAGAGAGTTGCATGTGATAGGATAATTCCAAACTCTTGGGTTAGTGAAAATTGGGGAGCTTGGATGTTATGTTTTGTTGTGAGTGGCGTGAGAGGGAGGGAGTATTGAGAGGTTAGTTTTGCTGAATTTTTCTGAAGTAAAATGGATTAATGAATTGGAGATTAACCTTTTGCATGTAAGATAAAGTCTTAGGTGAGTGGTTTGGTGACTCATGGTTTAGAGTGAGTTGTCAAGCTAAGAGATAAGTGAGTCATGGGTAAGAGAAAATGAGAGGAAGAAGTTTGAATTTGATAATGCTAATTAATCTCAATTGTTGGACTCATGTATTATTTGTGTAGCTTAGACTCAATTAAACTTACTAATTTACACATAATACACTTAATTCCACGATTCCATTAATTAACCACCTAAAATAAATTCAAATTTTATTAGACCATCTCTAATTAAAATTTGTTAGATAACTTAGGAGTTGGGATATTACAGGATTTTACAAAAAATCAATATAAAAATAAGCATAAAAAATAGTAGTAGTACTAACTTTTTTTTTAATGAAAAAATAGGAACTCAATCTAACATATAACAAATTATATATTAGTCCAAAAAAAAAACTTATATATAAAAAATAAAAATAGAAGAACCTATTAAAAGAATATACTTATTTATGAGCTTAAAAATAAAAGAACATAAAAATTGAAACAAAAACACAATGAGCCTGTTTGAATTGCCTTATTGTAAGTTTTATAAGGTAGTTTATGAAAACAATTTATAACGATATAATTTTTGTTAGTGAAAAATTATGAATTAACATGCGTAAAAAAAAACTTACGAATTAACACGAGACAATTGCCTTAATAAAAAAATTTAATCATACACGAGACAATTGTTTTAATAAAAAAAGAATAGAATAATAAATATTTATTAATATTAATTATAATTTATTACACAAAAATCATACACTGGACAATTGCTTTAATCAAAAAAATATTAATTTTAAAAATTTTTACAAGAAAGAGCACAATGACGTCACTTATATTTTAAAAATATTATATAACATATTTCTAAATATTTTATTGTAAATAAATTTTATACTATCAATCTTAAATATTAAAAAAAAATCTATGGACCTGAGCTTTCACAAATAGTTTTTTTTAAACAACAGAAGAATGAATTCTCATCGATAATAAATATTAAAAAAAACACAAGACAAAATATTTATCACTTATACATAAAAGGAAATGAATAAAAAATTCATACACGGGACAATTACTTTAATAAAAAAATTTAATCACACACGGAACAATTGCTTTAGTAAAAAAAAAAGAATTGAATAATAAATATTTGTTATTATTAATTATAATTTATACACGGGACAATTGCTTTAATAAAAAATTATTAATTTAATAAATTTTACAAGAAAGAACATAATGACGTCACTTATATTTTAATAATATTTTATAAATAAAAGTCAATAGACCCATGCGAATTCGCACGGGTCTCAAAACTAGTTTAAACAAAAACTGTTAACAAAAATAAACATATGCCACACGCAAATGATAAGCATGAGAATCCCAAAAAAAAATTTCAAGAGAAGGATAATTATGCATCATATTAATTTATGATTTTTTTAATAAAAAATTGTTAACAAAAAAACTATATGCTACACACAAATCATAAGCAAAAAAAAAAGCAAATATTTCAAGCTTATCATGCTTGAAACTTATCTCTCATATTATTATTCCCAGATTAAAGCAAAAATTATTTGAAATTCACATCTAAAAGGTCTAGAAGATTTTACACTATGATCCCGTTTGAATTGGCTTACTTGAAGCTTATATGAGCTTATCTATTGACATAAGTCGCTATATTAGTATTTGGATAAATTAATAAAAGTTTATCACATTTTTATAAGCTACTTATGTCATAGTTCGATAAGCTCTCCCTATTAGTTTATACATGTACTTATACGCCAGCTTATATAAATTTAGAAAACTTCAATTCTTGCCTGAGCCTGAGGATTAACATGTTTTTTTCAAACTTTTATTTTAATTAATCTTTATTTTATCTTTGTCTTTTTTTGCTTATGCATCTTATCTATACACTTTTGTTTATGTTTTTCTTTTTTGACGGAAACTTTTTGTTTTTCATTTAAGTTATCTTTTTTTTTTTTTTTGGTAACATAGCTTAATGGATTTTTTTTACTTTATATATATATATATATATTACTATATATAAAAAGGATACAAATTTTTGGGATCACTTTTTCATTATTCCTATTTGACCCTTAAAAAATAACTTCCACATAAAAATAGATTTTCAGTTTTTTAGTAAATAATTTTTTTTTCTTCTTAATAACTAAGTATAACTTCCACATAAAAGTAGGTGTTCAGTTTTTTTATAGTAAAAACAAATATATATTTTTTTCTTCTTAAGTTCTCAAACTATAAGCTCTAATACTATAAACACATGTATAAGCTATTTATCCAAACGGACCCTAAATGCTTACTACTATAAATAATCACACAATATCAACATTTCCATTGTATAATTAAATTGAATGATTGAACCCCTGCGAGCACGGGTAAAAAGTCTAGTATATAGTAAAATTGTGGTTACTTTTTTTTTTGATAGTTTTTTTTAAGGGTAAAATAGGAATAATGAAAAAGTCATCCCAAAAATTTGTATCATTTTTATATATAGTAATAGATATATAATCCATTACTCCTATATATAAAAAGGATACAAATTTTTGGGGTGGTTTTTTCATTATTCCTATTTTACCATTAAAAAAACTACCAAAAAAAATAAAGTAACCACGGTTCCAAATTATTAGCACAATTGATGAATAAAATCACCAAATTAATAGAGATGATTTGTTATCTATTATCTATTAATATTATCTATATCAATATATAAAGAGAATACTCCCTTTCGCACGGACTTTTCTTATTGTCAATTTTGCCCTTCACTCTATTTAAAAATTTGTATATGTTGAAAAATAACTTCCACATAAAAATAGATTAAGTAGTTATTTATAT
Organism: Trifolium repens; assembly: GCA_030408175.1. Taxonomy (NCBI): domain Eukaryota; kingdom Viridiplantae; phylum Streptophyta; class Magnoliopsida; order Fabales; family Fabaceae; genus Trifolium; species Trifolium repens. The sequence continues at coordinate 47,242,863 of CP125836.1, read as the reverse complement.
TTGCGCAATAGAGAATATCGATCACACAAACAGACACATGTAAGTGCACCAGTTCATCCTCATGTTTTAATAATTGTCAAAACACATGAAAATAGAGTAGAACATATTTTGGCAATATTACAAATGACCTGACAGCGAAAAACTATTTTTTAAACCTTGGAAAATTGATTTTTAGGTATTCTGTATCGATACATAATCATTTGTATCGATACAAATGTCCTGAAATTACTTCAGACTGATTTTGTGCATTTTGTATCGATACATATATCACTTGTATTGATACAAATATGTCTCTCAGAGGCAGAGAGTCATCTGTGTATCGAATCATGCTTGCATGTATCGATACACACCTGTATCTCTCAAAAAATCAGATGGTGCATGATGTATCGAATCATGCTTGTATGATTTGATACATATCAGTCAAGATTTCAAGAAACTGGTATATGTATCGATACACATACGTGTTTGTATCGATACATAGGTCAAATCTTTCAATTTGAACGCTGGTCAAAGGGTTTGTATCGATACAAACCATCATTTGTATCGATACACGTATGTTAAATTTTGCCTAAACTTGCTCAATTCTATTTTCTATTTAAATAGCAATGTGCTTGTTCATTGTAAAGTAGAGAAAACCTGTGAGAAAGTGAAATAGCTTTGAAAAACACTTTGGGATTCAAATTGGGGAAAAATTTGGATCAAAGGGGTTATTCTTCACAAGATCATCATCTTCCTTCAAGTTGCAATTAATTGAAGATTGAGTATGGGATCATTCGAATAGAGATTGCACATTTGATCGATAACGTTCGATACGACTTGCGGTGAATCAGAGACGTGATCGAGTTGGTTTGTGAAGAAGGTTTGGGTTTCTCTCAAGGGTTCAAGATTGTGCGATATCTTGGAGGATCAACAACAAAGAAGCGAGGTACTCAGATGGACGATTGGTGCGAGGATTTACGCACGGGTTCGGATCGTTGGAATCAGAGGGAGAAGTTTCATTGGTTGTTGAGGTTTATTCGCATAGTTTACATTTGATTCAATATAGGTTTATTGGATTCGTTTGTAAATTGTGCACTTGTGTTCATCATTTTTAATCAATATACTCTCAAATAACCCGTTTGGTTATTTGGGGGGAGACGTACCCGGCCGACCGCGAGGACGACACGAAAGTCGGGGAACTCCCTAATCAAGTGTTTGTGTCTTTCTCTTTCAATCTTTTATTTCACGCAATTACTTTGATTTGTGAGTCAATTGAATTTTCGTGTTCGTACGTGTGCATCAAAATTCAATTGACATATCTTGATTGTGATTGGATTAGATTCAATACTAAGTAACTTGCTTGGGCTGTTTTTAATTGAAGCGTTTAAATTCGATTAATTTGTACACGATCATTTCTAAGTCTTTTCATACGTTCAGAGGCTATACTACTTTTTCAGTGATCAATCGGGTGCAAAGAGACTACCGATCCGGTGGTGCTTCCGCGCGTATCTTTTAAACTAAATATTTTTAAAAACCGACATTGTTTAAAAGGGCCACTTATTCAACCCCCCTTCTAAGTGGTAGCCAAGTAGTCTAAAAAGTGGTATCACGATCCCGGTTCAATTTTGTTCACAAAATTCGGTGGATTGTGCCAATTATTAGAAAACATGGCTTTTGCACCTAAAGGGGCGTATAATAGGGCACCTATATTCAATGGAGATCATTTTGATTATTGGAAAAGTAGTATGCGGATTCACATCAATTCTTTTGATGGTGAAGTGTGGAATGCTATTGAGACCAGTCCGTTTGTTCCGACAATCACTGATCCTAATGGCATTGTCACTAATAAGCTTATGGCACAATGGACGGAAGATTAAAAGAAAAAGGTCAATTACGATGCAACGGCACAAAACATGCTTATTTCATCCCTTGGGATTGAACAATTTTATCATGTGTCGCATTGTGTATCGGCCAAAGAAATGTGGGATACATTAGTTACTCATTTTGAGGGTACTAATGAGGTCAAAATATCAAAAATAAACACCTTAACTCAAGAGTTCGAATTGTTCCATATGCAAGATGGTGAAACCATTGCGGATATGCAACAACGATTTGTGAAAATTACCAACAAGTTACATGGTCTAGGTAAACCAATCACTAATCAAGATGCTATTAATAATATTTTGAGATGTCTTAATAGGTCATGGAAACCAAAGGTCACCGCAATCAAAGAAGCGAATGATCTTACAACTTTGAGTCTCACAACCTTATTCGGTAAGCTAACGGAACATGAACAAGTGCTTAATTTGTTGGAAAAGCATGAGAAAGGTGGGAAAAAGGAGAAACACAACGAAAAGGAAAAAGAAAAGGATAAGAGGTCCATTGCTCTAAAGGCCTCCACATCCAAGTCCAAAAAGGTTGAGCAAGTGGAAAGTAGCTCAAGCGAAGACGATTCCGATGATGAGGAAATAGGGCTCTTCGTTCGACGCTATAATAGATATGTGAGAAAGAATGGGATAAGACATTCCGATGACAATCTTAAGAAGTTTCGGAAAGATAGTGGTTATCGCCGGAAGAGTGATAGTGGTAGATACTCCAAGAAAGGGGCATGCTATGAATGTGGCCAAATTGGTCATTTCAAACCGGATTGCCCTAAGTTGAAGAGAAAAGAAAAGGAGTCACCATCATTCAAAAAGGGAAGCAAGGACAAGAGAAAGAAAGCTTATGTTGCATGGGAGAGTAGTAGCTCTTCATCTTCTTCATCATCAAGCTCTAGCTCAACTGGTGAAGATGTATTGGCAAATGTATGCTTGACATCATATGATCGTAAGAAACTTGCTCCTAAAAAGGTAAATCAAAATCCCTCTAGCTCATATACGCTTTTAGAATATCATGAGTTGCAAGTCGCTTTTGAAAAGTTACACAAAGAGACTAAAGAGGCTTTTCAACGACTAAAAGGTTTAATGCAAGTTAATAAATACCTTGAGGCAAAAGTTTCGGAAACGGAGCTTGAGTTGAAAGCTCTCAAAGAGTCTATGATTCAAAAACCTCTTGTGACTTTTGATAGTTATGGTAACGATAGAACCGGATGTGATGGATGCTTTTACTTATATAGAGACTTGCGAAAGTTGCAAGATAAGCTAAAAGAACCATCTAAGCCGGAGATTACTTTTGCGGTTGATCCATCTAAATTCAACAAATCTTTAAAACCTAGAAATAAAAAGTATAAATTTGTTGAAAAGGATCCTAAGAAAAGTAATCCTCATATCGTTTGTCATTATTGTTGTAACAAGGGTCATACTATTGCAAAATGCCATGCTCGGAAAACCTTGGTACCAAAAGGCAAATTGCAATGGTTACCCAAGTTAAGCAATAATGTTGCTACTAACCAACTAGGACCTAACATGAGTTGGGGACCTACCTCAAATGTCTAAGTATGTAGGAGAATGTCTTGAACCATTGGCGAAAGACACCGACATGAATGAAGTTCAAGACTTACGAACAAGGAAAATGATGAGAAAAGCTTTAACTCAACACTTATAATGTTGCGGAAATTGATCACTTCCTCCACTTAACACTTAAGGGAAGATTCTATTCTCTACCTTTTCCTTATATTCTTTTTACTTAGCTTTTGTATATTGGTTTATATACATACAACTTTCACCTTAATATGATATTTGCTTTGATAGTTGTCTAATCCTTCATTTCCAAGAATTTTGCTCAAAAATATTTATAAGTTTTTGAGACTCATACGTCTTAAATGGGGATTTGACAAAAATCATTACAATTGCCATATTAAGTTCATACTTGGTTTGTATATGTTTATCGATACATGCTGGCATGCTTCGATACATGTCGCAGAAAACTGACTTGTATCGATACAAACACGAGTTTGTATCGATACATATACGTGAAAACAGCTTTATGTATCAATTTTCATTCATTCATTCATCAAACACCAAAAACTTCCTCTTCTATACGAGATACAACTTCAAAACCCTCATTCCCAAATTTTCAATCTCCCTCAAACTCAACCAAAACTCACAAAACTTAACCCTAAACTACTTCAAATTCATTACCCATTCACATTCCTTCATCAATTTCGTGGTTCAAACTTCATAAACTCCACATTCAAGACAAGGGTTTCTTCAATTTTTGTTTGTGACACTTCTTCAAGCTCTTTAATCAAAATTCAAGGTAATTCGTTCTATTTCTCTCTATCTCCTAGAAATGGCACCAAAAATTTGAAGGAACATAATAGAGATAAGGCAGCGGAATATAAAAATTTTCCTTCATATTGATCCTTACGAATGAATCATGAACTGTGTTTGGGATATTACCTCTTGAAGAAAATCCCTTTTTCTTTTCACGAACGGTGGGTGGTCAACACTTTGATCACGAACCGGATTGATCACGAGCGTTGATGTCTACGAACAACGCCTCTAGCTAGTCCACACGAACAGCTACCTCCAAGAAGAGTGCTAGCTCCAAGAATGAAGGTTTCTAGTGAGAGGTGGGAAAATAAGGATTAGGGTTTTAGAGATTGATTTTCATCAAGTAATTTTCTTTCTCACAAGTATTCTATTTATAGAATCACTTGTCTTGTGCACCAAGACAAACTATTTGTCATTGGGCCACAATTATACTAAAACCTTTTAATTAAATAAATCTTTTAAGAAACGCACCCCCCATGTGTCATGTACACATGAGTGCTTTCTTTTTCATAACAAATTATGATACGTTTATTTAATTACCATGATACCCTTATCATATTTCCTTATTTCTCTGAGGTGCATCGTACCTTACGGTGTTCCAGTTTCACACTAGCCTGTTCTTATGTGTGTGACCCTTGTAGGTTTCCATAACGTTGGCAATTATATTAAATCCTCTATTTAATATAATAAACAATGAGCGGTATCTAGCAACACATCATTGCTACCCAAGTTATGAGAAATTAACATGTGATCTAAAACACAACCTCTAGTGATAATATCAGTGTGTACAATTACCCCTTTGCCCTTTATGTCTATATTGAACACAAAGCATACTTAGTGTCATCTTTGTCCAGTTCAATATTGGGCCCATGACATTTATCCTGTTATACAGGATTGGCAAATTCCATCTAGGTCACTACTGTCCCTCAGCATGCTTTGTAAAGTACCCATTAACTGCCTTTATGGTCATCCTGTTACGGACAACGTTAGATCAGCAACAAAGCACTTAACTCCACATCTAGGGTTCATTGTGGTTTCAGGTCTAAGGGCGGTTTACACCATTATCACCATGAGAGTAACTTATGACACTTTGCATAACTTTGCATGTAGTACTCTCTTAGTGGGTCAATCCGGTATAAATATTACTCTTAATATTTATACCTATGTCAAGACTTGATAACTCCTTATCCTATGATCCATGAGATGCGATCATCAGTCTCTCTTCATAATAGTCTCTATGTTTTATCATTATCCCAATTCATGATAAAACTTGACTACGGATGCTTTAAGAATAGCGTCTTTATGTTTAATGTAATCTCATGATTAAGTCACACTTAATATTAAACAGACTTTCTATTCTAGGGACTTCATTATTTTGAACGTTACAAACATAATAAAGAAAATGCCTTTTATTATTAATAAAGAAACAATATATTATTAATAATTAATTCGATACAAGTACTAAAGTCATTGGCCTCTAGGGCTTACACCAACAATCTCCCACTAGCACTAGAGCCAATCCGGCATTACTTTAATACCCATAGACCTAGTGTGCCCATCATGCTTCAACTGCGCAAGAGGCTTTGTTAGTGGATCAGCTATGTTGTCAAGTGTAGGTACTTTGCATATTTTCACATCTCCTCTATCTATTATCTCTCGAATAAGATGGAATCGCCTAAGTATGTGTTTGGATCGTTGGTGAGATCTAGGTTCCTTAGCTTGTGCAATTGCACCATTGTTGTCACAATACAGGCTAATGGGATCAACAATGCTAGGGACCACTTCAAGTTCAGATATGAACTTCTTGATCCAAACAGCTTCCTTTGCAGCACATGAGGCAGCAATATACTCGGCTTCAGTTGTAGAATCAGCCACTGTCTCTTGCTTTGAACTTTTCCAGCTTACAGCGCCACCATTTAGGCAAAACACAAAACCAGATTGCGATCTAAAATCATCCTTGTCGGTTTGGAAGCTAGCATCGGTGTACCCTACAACCGCAAGTTCTTCCTCACCTCCATATACCAAGAATGTTTCCTTAGTTCTTCTCAAGTACTTAAGGATATTCTTGACGGCTATCCAGTGACTCTCACCGGGATCAGATTGGTACCTGCTCGTTGCACTCAAAGCATACGAGACATCTGGACGAGTACACAACATGGCATACATAATGGATCCGATTGCTGATGCATACGGTATCTCATTCATGCGTTCCCTTTCTTCTTTAGATGAAGGGGATTGTGTCTTCAAAAGACATATTCCATGTTGCACTGGTATGAATCCTTTCTTGGAATCACGCATATTAAAGCGCCTTAGCACTTTATCTATATATGTACTCTGACTTAGGCCAAGCAGTCTTTGTGATCTATCTCTATAGATTCTTATTCCCAATATATAGGCTGCTTCGCCAAGGTCCTTCATAGAAAAGCAATTCCCTAACCAAGTCTTTACTTGTTGTAAGGTAGGGACATCGTTTCCTATTAGTAATATGTCATCTACATATAACACTAGGAAAACGATCTTGCTCCCACTAACCTTCTTGTAGACACAAGGTTCATCTTCATTTTTAATTAATCCATATTTTGTTACGGTTTCATCAAAACGAAGATTCCAGCTTCTGGAAGCTTGCTTCAATCCATAGATTGATCGCTGTAACTTGCATACCTTATGAGCTTCATTTGGTATGTCAAAACCTTCGGGTTGTGTCATGTACACATCCTCAAGGAGATTTCCATTAAGGAAAGCAGTTTTGACATCCATTTGCCATATTTCATAATCATGATATGCTGCGATGGCAAGTAAAATCCGAACAGATTTAAGCATTGCAACGGGTGAAAAGGTTTCATCATAGTCAACACCATGAATTTGTTTATATCCTTTAGCAACCAGTCTTGCTTTGTAGGTATGTACTTTACCATCCATGTCAGTCTTCTTTTTGAAGACCCACTTACGTCCTATAGAACGAATTCCTACAGGAGGCTCTACCAAGTTCCAAACTTGGTTTGTGTACATGGAATCCATTTTAGATTTCATGGCTTCTAGCCACTTCTCAGATTCAGGACAAGTTATGGCCTCTTGGTAGGTTACAGGCTCATCTTGATCCATGAGTAATACGTCACCTTGTTCAGTTATGAGATATCCATATCTCTCAGGTTCGTGACGTATCCTGTTTGACCTACGCTGGACTTGTTCTACTTGAGCAGGTTGTTCTTCCACAACATCTTGTGGTTGCTGCTCATGTTCCTCCATAGTTTGCCCAATAATTTGTGGTTCTTGAATTTCTTCAAGTTCCACACTCCTCCCACTGATTCCTTTGGAAATAAATTCCTTTTCCAAGAAGACACCAGTTCGAGCAACAAACACTTTGCCCTCGGAAGGATTATAAAAGTAGTATCCTCTTGTTTATTTAGGATATCCTACAAATAGGCATTTGTCAGATTTGGGTTCAAGTTTAGTTGTTATTAGTCGCTTTACATAGACTTCATAACCCCAAACTTTCATAAAAGACAGATGTGGTTTCTTTCCACTCCATATCTCATATGGTGTCTTTTCAACCTTTTTGGATGGAACGTGGTTAAGTGTATAAGCTGTTGTCAATAGGGCATGTCCCCAAAAGGAGTTTGGAAGATCCGCATGACTCATCATGGATCGCACCATGTCTAACAAGGTTCGATTTCTTCTCTCAGATACACCATTCCATTGTGGTGTTCCGGGAGGAGTTAGTTGTGATACTATACCACATTCTTTAAGATGGTCATTAAATTCTAGGCTTAAATATTTACCACCTCGATCTGATCAAAGAGTTTTAATATTCTTACCTAATTGGTTTTGTACTTCATTTTTAAATTCCTTGAACTTTTCAAAGGATTCGGATTTGTGTTTCATTAGATACACATATCCATATCTACTGAAGTCATCAGTAAATGTTATGAAGTATGTAAAACCCCCTCTAGCAGGTATGTTCAATGGTCCACATACATCAGTATGTATGAGTGCCAAAAGATCATTAGCCCTTTCACCTTTTCTTTTGAATGGGGCTTTTGTCATCTTTCCAATTAAACAAGATCTACATGTATCATATGATTCATAATCAAAAGAGTCCAAAAGTCCATCTTTATGGAGTTTGGAGATGCGTCTCTCATTTATATGGCCTAAACGACAGTGCCAAAGGTAACTTGGATTCAACTCATTTGGTTTCATCCTTTTAGTATTAATGTTATAGACTGGCGTTTCAAGATCAAGGACACATAGTCCATTATACATTTGAGCATTAGCATAGAATATATCATTTAAATAAATAGAGCAACAATTGTTCTTTATCATAAATGAAAACCCAAACTTGTCCAAACAAGAAACGGAAATAATATTCCTGCTAATGGCAGGTACATAATAGCAGTTCTTTAACTGAATTATTAAACCACTAGGTAAAGATAAATTATAAGTCCCTACGGCTAAAGCAGCAACTCTTGCTCCATTCCCAACTCGTAGGTCCACTTCACCTTTCGCCAATTCTCTACTCTCCTTTAGTTCCTGCACATTAGTACAAATGTGAGAACCACATCCAGTATCTAATACCCATGATGTAGAAGTAGATAAATTAATTTCTATAACAAAAATACCTGAAGTTGTAGGAGCTACTCCTTTCTTCTTATCTTCCAGGTACTTTGGGCAATTCCTTTTCCAATGTCCGGTCTTACCGCAATAGAAACAATTGCCTTCTTTTGCTATGCTCCCACTAGGCTTTAAAGCAGGGGGAGTTTCTTTTGGTTTGGCAAATCCCTTGCCTTTCCATTTACCACCTTGCTTTTTGGGCTTCTTGTGATGCTTATTTCCATTACTAACCATTAGAATGGATTTCCCTTTAGACTTCAGATTTTGCTCGGCAGTTCTTAACATGCTTAGCAATTCAGGAAGAGTCTTATCCAAGTTATTCATATTGAAGTTTAGGATAAACTGATTGAAACTATCCGGCAACGATTGCAGAATGAGATCAGTTGCAAGTTCTTTCTCAAGAGGGAATCCTAGCCTTTCAAGGTTTCCCACATACCCAATCATCTTGAGCACATGAGGACCTACCGGAGATCCCTCACTTAACTTGCATTGAAAAAGGGATTTTGAAACTTCGAACCTCTCATGACGGGCTTGCTCCGCATATAGAGTTTTCAAGTGTTCGATCATTTCAACAGCATTCATGTTTTCATGTTGCTTCTGAAGCTCAGAATTCATGGTAGCCAACATGAGGCATGCAACCTCATTAGCATCATCAACATGCTTCTTGTAAGCATCCTTTTCAGCCCTTGGAGCATTATTAGCTGGCTCATTTTCAGGAACAGGTTCCTCTAATGCATATAGCTTATTATCATGTTTGAGGACAATCCTCAGATTTCGGTGCCAATCAAGAAAATTTGAACCATTCAATTTTTCTTTGTCAAGGATTGATCGCAAAATGTTGTTTGATGTGTTTGATGACATGGTTATCTACATAAGGAAGTGAAAATATAAGTATCAATTTTATTTAATTAGGACTTTAATTAAATATGCTCCCACTATTTTACTCAAACCAAATGACCCTCATCATTTGATTCGGAAAATCCCGTTGGAAGATTTTCTAGTGGGTCAAGATCCATATTTCACTTTGTCTTAAGTCCGCGGTGGGCGGATTACACAAGACTCAATTTATTTAGGTAGGAACTCCTTCCAATTGTATCTCATACAACTCTTGAATATATCAATTGGGTGAATAACTCCATATTCGAATTCATCTTATGAATTATTCCCAATCATTGCTTCTTAAACTCATATAATCTCATTATATTTGTTAAGTTAAGTTTGACCCTTACTTTAGAAGTTGGATATTACAATTATCCCATCGCACCTTACCAATATAGAGTATGCACTTCGCGGTGGGCGAACCTACATAGCTCGATACTAGTCTTGATGAGTTCTAAAGCTTGGAAAGCGTAAACTTAATATTCACATACTTTATTAATAAACAAAATGCACTCCGCGGTGGGCGAACCCACATTTTCTTTATTAATCTCTTATGTGTCTCTTGAGGGATTTTAATTAATTTGATCTCACCGGCTTGTTTAACATATTAAACGCTCTCACATGCATCAACATACATATAAAACAATAATAACAAATGATATGATTATGGCCTCCTAACGCAAGTGTTCTCTCAAGCCAATGAGAGAACCCTAAACTAGCCTAACGATGATCTACTTCTCCAAGTATCATCTTCATGGCTGTCCTCCTTTGTTCCTATTGTAATTCTATTATTACATCAAAGAATACTCGTTTTACATACGAGGGAGTAAGATGAGAAGAGAAATTACATCAAGAATTTTAGAGAGAGGCACGACACGCAGGCCGTATTTTAAAATCCAAATTAAAAACAAAAGAGTAAACTAAGGCCATAATCAATCATCACAAAACATAATAATAAACATATTTATTATTATTATTAATTCAGGTCGAGTAGATTAATTAAAATTAAAATTTCGGCGAACGGTCAAAATTGGTGCTGCGATCTGCGCCCCGCGCAGAGTGTCCTGCGCCCCGCGCAGAGTGTCCTGCGCCCCGCGCAGGTACTTAGTCAGAAAGCCAATTTGCTTCTGCCATCTGCGCCCCGCGCAGGCCCGTGCGAAAAACCTAGTTTTTCGCGAATCCTAATGCAGAATTTCGTGCCGTCAAAACCTTTTATGACTGAAATTCGATATGATTGATTAACATGTCATTGCTTCACCATACTAATGTCGGATTCCAAAGCAAATGATCATGAATCAATTCAATATCAAATAACTTTCATAATTTGTTTTATTGAACGAAATTATGAACGATGTATCTAATACACCGTTTTGCATCACGATCACTTATATCATATATAAGTATTGATCAATCTTATTTGTATAAACCTATGACAATTAACATATCGCTGCTTCACCATACAATTGTCAGATTCCGAAGTCGTTTCAATGTTAACCATCAATTTTCATACAAATAGATGCCAAATTTTAATTGCTCGATTTTAATCTTTATTAGATGTTTTAATCATATTAAAACTGAATTCACGAAAAAAACAATTATCAATTCATGGATTCGTAAGTGGCTCTGATACCAATTGAAGGAACATAATAGAGATAAGGCAGCGGAATATAAAAATTTTCCTTCATATTGATCCTTACGAATGAATCATGAACTGTGTTTGGGATATTACCTCTTGAAGAAAATCCCTTTTTCTTTTCACGAACGGTGGGTGGTCAACACTTTGATCACGAACCGGATTGATCACGAGCGTTGATGTCTACGAACAACGCCTCTAGCTAGTCCACACGAACAGCTACCTCCAAGAAGAGTGCTAGCTCCAAGAATGAAGGTTTCTAGTGAGAGGTGGGAAAATAAGGATTAGGGTTTTAGAGATTGATTTTCATCAAGTAATTTTCTTTCTCACAAGTATTCTATTTATAGAATCACTTGTCTTGTGCACCAAGACAAACTATTTGTCATTGGGCCACAATTATACTAAAACCTTTTAATTAAATAAATCTTTTAAGAAACGCACCCCCCCATGTGTCATGTACACATGAGTGTTTTCTTTTTCATAACAAATTATGATACGTTTATTTAATTACCATGATACCCTTATCATATTTCCTTATTTCTCTGAGGTGCATCGTACCTTACGGTGTTCCAGTTTCACACTAGCCTGTTCTTATGTGTGTGACCCTTGTAGGTTTCCATAACATTGGCAATTATATTAAATCCTCTATTTAATATAATAAACAATGAGCGGTATCTAGCAACACATCATTGCTACCCAAGTTATGAGAAATTAACATGTGATCTAAAACACAACCTCTAGTGATAATATCAGTGTGTACAATTACCCCTTTGCCCTTTATGTCTATATTGAACACAAAGCATACTTAGTGTCATCTTTGTCCAGTTCAATATTGGGCCCATGACATTTATCCTGTTATGCAGGATTGGCAAATTCCATCTAGGTCACTACTGTCCCTCAGCATGCTTTGTGAAGTACCCATTAACTGCCTTTATGGTCATCCTGTTACGGACAACGTTAGATCAGCAACAAAGCACTTGACTCCACATCTAGGGTTCATAGTGGCTTCAGGTCTAAGGGCGGTTTACACCATTATCACCATGAGAGTAACTTATGACACTTTGCATAACTTTGCATGTAGTACTCTCTTAGTGGGTCAATCCGGTATAAATATTACTCTTAATATTTATACATATGTCAAGACTTGATAACTCCTTATCCTACGATCCATGAGATGCGATCATCAGTCTCTCTTCATAATAGTCTTTATGTTTTATCAATATCCCAATTCATGATAAAACTTGACTACGGATGCTTTAAGAATAGCGTCTTTATGTTTAATGTAATCTCATGATTAAGTCACACTTAATATTAAACAGACTTTCTATTCTAGGGACTTCATTATTTTGAACGTTACAAACATAATAAAGAAAATGCCTTTTATTATTAATAAAGAAACAATATATTATTAATAATTAATTCGATACAAGTACTAAAGTCATTGGCCTCTAGGGCTTACACCAACAAAATTAAGTCTAGAAGAGGAAAGGATGTAGAAAGTAGCAATGATGCTCCAAATTTTGGACTTAGGGAAGAAGAATTCGTTCACAAGGATTGTGTTGATTCTTATACATAATATTGTAGAACTAGGAGCATTTTGCCTCAGAAATCTGTTAATACTGAAACACTTAGAAACTTGCGTCTCGATGATGTTGCTGAAATTGTTGAAAATGAACAACTTGATACTTTTTGTGATTTGCAAACCAAATATAATGATACTTTGGTTAGGATATTTTATGCTGGGCTACAGGAGGGAAATGGGGCTGAGTTTGAATTTCGTTGGGGACGTAAGACTTATCGGTTTAGGGCAAATATGTGGTTTGACTTGTTTGGAATGAGTACCGGTAGTAGGATAACCGGAGAAGATCTTTTGGCTTATTCTGAAGTTAGCCAGGTTGATTATGATTCTAATGTTTTCATTTCCTCCATAACTAGAAATGGAAATATTCCGGAAACTATGGGAACCGGTAAATTAACTGTGACCGCTAGAGTGATTTATTGGATTGTAAGTCACATATTGCGTCCTAAGAGTGCAAGTTCTAGAATGGATAGGAAAGACATTGATCTCATGTTTTTGCTAATGGAAGACCGAAAAGTGGACTGGCCACTTTATATTGTGAGTAGGATGTTTGACTTGAGGAACTTTAGCCGTGATCAAAGCTTTGGATACTGTAGTTTTATAGCTAGCATCTTGAAAAAGTTCAAGGTTGGACAAGACCTTCCCATTGAGTACAATACCCTTGGAAGGTTACAAAAATTTAGTGATACTCAAATGGCCAAGATGAACTGGACCTTGAATGTTGACAATGTCTATGTCTACAATGGTCAAGAGGAAGACAATGTAGATCAAGGTGCTGCTCCAAGAAGGAGACAAAGGAGAAATGCTAGGCAAGGTGAAGGTGAGGGTGAAGGACAAGGTGAAAAAGGCGGTAATTGGAATGAAATGATGGGCATGCTAAGGAATATGAGCATGCAACAAACCACCTTCTACAATGAGTACACTCAGAACTACCAGACTCAAAATGCTAGAATTGAAGAGTTGTACACCAACACCAATGAACTCTGAACCTATGTGACTACTCGCTTTGATGAGATGCAAGCCCAGATGCATGGCTACTATCAGTCTAACCCTCCTTCTAACCTGGACAACATGGATGAATGATGATAATGATGCTTGACTTTGTTTTTTTATTGCATTTTATTTCTTTTTCCGCATGAACAATTTTATTTTGTTATTTCTTATGACTTCTTTTTCGATATGGTTGTACGGATAATTTTGATGTTGTCATGTTTGGACAACATTCATTGTGGTTTTGTATGACTTGCTATTTTGGATAATCTTGTATGTTTGGATAATCATATTATGTTTATGCATTTGTTGCATTGGTTTGTTTATTTCGTCCCATATTTGGATATGTTACTTGATTAAAATGTCGATGTGTTACGATATTCATGCGTTGGTTTGGTTTGTTATTCTACATTCCATATTTGTCATGATATTTGGTATTCGTCATTGATATATTTTGGCATATCTTTGTATGTATTTATTTGATTAGGAAACTTTATCATATAGTGCATTTCGACAAATGTAAGTGCACGATATGACTATGGTTAAAAGTGTTTGAACTTGATACTTCTAATGAGCTCTCTTCTTCTTTTTGATATTGTCAAAGGGGGAGAGATTTGGATTGCACAAGCTAACGATGAATAGCTAAAGAAGTCTTGAAAATTATCAACAATATCAAACGCATTATGGCATCAACTCAGGGGGAGCGTGCTTATTGTTAGCCTTGGTGTAAATGCGTCTGTATACATATTGCTATTTTATTTGCATATTAGGTATAGGCTTAGTTAGCTTATGCAAAGTTTTGACAATTATCAAAAAGGGGGAGAATGTAAGTGCACCAGTTCATCCTCATGTTTTAATAATTGTCAAAACACATGAAAATAGAGTAGAACATATTTTGGCAATATTACAAATGACCTGACAGCGAAAAACTATTTTTTAAACCTTGAAAAATTGATTTTTAGGTATTCTGTATCGACACATAATCATTTGTATCGATACAAATGTCCTGAAATTACTTCAGACTGATTTTGTGCATTTTGCATCGATACATATATCACTTGTATCGATACAAATATTTCTCTCAGAGGCAAAGAGTCATCTGTGTATCGAATCATGCTTGCATGTATCGATACACACCTGTATCTCTCAAAAAATCAGATGGTGCATGATGTATCGAATCATGCTTGCATGATTTGATACATATCAGTCAAGATTTCAAGAAACTGATATATGTATCGATACACATACGTGTTTGTATCGATACATAGGTCAAATCTTTCAATTTGAACGCTGGTCAAAGGGTTTGTATCGATACAAACCATCATTTGTATCGATACACGTATGTTAAATTTTGCCTAAACTTGCTCAATTCTATTTTCTCTTTAAATAGCAATGTGCTTGTTCATTGTAAAGTAGAGAAAACCTGTGAGAAAGTGAAATAGCTTTGAAAAACACTTTGGGATTCAAATTGGGGGAAAATTTGGATCAAAGGGGTTATTCTTCACAAGATCATCATCTTCCTTCAAGTTGCAATTAATTGAAGATTGAGTATGGGATCATTCGAATAGAGATTGCACATTTGATCGATAACGTTCGATACGGTTTGCGGTGAATCAGAGACGTGATCGAGTTGGTTTGTGAAGAAGGTTTGGGTTTCTCTCAAGGGTTCAAGATTGTGCGATATCTTGGAGGATCAACAACAAAGAAGCGAGGTACTCAGCTGGACGATCGGTACGAGGATTTGCGCACGGGTTCGGATCGTTGGAATCAGAGGGAGAAGTTTCATTGGTTGTTGAGGTTTATTCGCATAGTTTACATTTGATTCAATATAGGTTTATTGGAGTCGTTTGTAAATTGTGCACTTGTGTTCATCATTTTTAATCAATATACTCTCAAATAACCCGTTTGGTTATTTGGGGGGAGACGTACCCGGCCGACCGCGAGGACGACACGAAATCCGGGGAACTCCATAATCAAGTGTTTGTGTCTTTCTCTTTCAATCTTTTATTTCACGCAATTACTTTGATTTGTGAGTCAATTGAATTTTCGTGTTCGTACGTGTGCATCAAAATTCAATTGACATATCTTGATTGTGATTGGATTAGATTCAATACTAAGTAACTTGCTTGGGCTGTTTTTAATTGAAGCGTTTAAATTCGATTAATTTGTACACGATCATTTCTAAGTCTTTTCATACGTTCAAATGCTATACTACTTTTTCAGTGATCAATCGGGTGTAAAGAGACTACCGATCCGGTGGTGCTTCCGCGCGTATCTTTTAAACTAAATATTTTTAAAAACCGACATTGTTTAAAAGGGCCACTTATTCAACCCCCCCCCCCCCCCCCCCTTCTAAGTGGTAGCCAAGTAGTCTAACAGCACAGACGGCTAGTAACATATAAAATTTTGTTTTTTTTTACATAATATATTAAATTTATTGGAAAGAGAAAGTGTGTGCAAAAAAATATGAATTTATTGGTGGATTAAAACGATGGTATAATAGGAAGATAAAATGCAAAAATTTACTTTCTTAATTTGGTATTACTATTTAAAAAGACAAATAAAAAGAAACGGATGGAGTATATTAAAAGTCAATTTGTTATTCTTTTGATTTGTTGATTTATCTCTTTATCTTCTTCCTTTACCCCCATTCAAGACATCAAAAGCCCTTTCAACAGAAAGAATGCACTTCAAATCCATCTTGACAAAAATTTGTTTGTCACATAATTAAGAAATTTGAAGTAAGCATGCCTCCATGTTCGTTTGAATAAAAGGGAACAAAAAATAATAAAGAAACTGTGATTGCATAAATCCAACTCTAATACCCATATAAATCATTCTAGGAGCTCAGATCCTTTCTCATATAAGCTTCATGATATATAGTTGCATTTCATGATAGATATATAAGATTTTTAAAGCTTTTGGTTCCTAATTATATAATATGATTTGACCCTTCAAATTGTTGAACGAGAGATTGAACTCAAGAAATCAAAGATATATATATATATATATATATATATATATATATATGGGATATCCTATAACACACCCACTCAATTTTATGAAGGTGTGCATTAGCAAGTTATAACTAAAAAATAAATAAATACACCTTCAGGTGTATGTTGCTAAAACACTCCTGCTATAATCCACCAACTTATTTTTCAGAAGGTGTGTTAGTAAAAGATAACTAAAAAGTTATTAAATACATCCTAAGGTGTATGTTGTTAATGCGCACCTTCATAAAAAAGAGTAGGTCTCTATTAGCATTCCCCTATATATATATATATATATATATATATATATATATATATCCAACATGATTTAACACACCAGTTAAATAATTATAAAACTTCACCTATAATTTTTTACCAGGACAAGTGTTCGGACTGTAGATACACCACTTAAATAAGACAAACCAAAATGATACATACTTTAAATTTTTAATAAATGATGACATACATAGTCACACGCTAAAGGCCACAAATTTCAAGTATCTATAAAACCCTACACATTAAAAATACATTTCAAAGAGAACAAAAACCGCTAAATACTACATTACAATAGTCATCTATCAGTTTTCACCTTATCCAAAAAACATTCTTCATGGTGGAATGGATATTCGCTGAAAAACTCTTGAACTCTGTAATAAAAAATTGAAAAGAAATATAAATATTTTAAAATCATATATATATAATTAATCCAATATGTGTATATTAATATCGTAATTTTACATTAAATCCTCGGCCTCATTTAGTTTGAGTTATTGTGCTATTAAGATGTGATCTATTTTGTTGGCTTTATGAGAAGCTAGTAAGAATTCATAGATTCCAATTAAAAAAAAAAAAAAGGTACGAATTCATAGATTGATCGCATGTGTTAGAGGTGCAACATCATATACTATGCATTGCAACAATAACAAAGAGCAGATAAACCATGACCAATACCTATATTATAGTGATTAAATAACAAAATTAAATTTAGAATTAAGAAGTAAATAATAACACAACTAATTACCTCAAAGTAGCACATGAAAGGGATGGAGCATTCAAGCAAAGGTGACCTGCTGCCACATGATAAGTAGTCATAAAGAATTTCATTATATGGAACCAGCTTAAGATCTATGTTGTTATTATCACCAATATTGAGGTAATAGAGTAAATAGTCACGACTCTTATAAACTGCTACATTATAGTAAGGGTGATATGACAAGAGAACCCCGTATGTATTAAAATCCCACAGTTTCGCATCCTCGATACTAGTAATATTATTGCACCATGAGTAGGAGGTAACACCCATTTTAACAGATTCAACCAATTCGTAAACCATAAAATTCACACCTCTAGCCGTGGCAATAAGTAGCTTGTCACCTTTTAGACTTAATGCCCATTGACAATTCTCAAAAACTCAATCTGAAGTAAGTGTTATTATTTCAGCTTGTTTTGAAACATTCTCTTGAAGATCAACTTTTATTTTTACTAAATGTCCTGAGCGGGAGAGTCGATAAACACATCCATTTAAGTAAACACATTGTTTGGTCAAACAAGCTAACGTAATATATTCAGGCAAACAAAGAGTCAAGGTACTCCATTCACCAGTCTCAGAGGAAAAAACATCTACACTACGACGACCCTTAAACCACATAATTTTAAAAAACCAAGACTCTTTGGGATCATATATTAGGGTTGCATAGGAATACATAATAGACGTTTGTGCCGAAGGTTTCAAGACAGCTACACATTGTTTTGTGAAATAATTGACAACATAGTAATACAAAATACCATGTGTGAGGTTTAGAGCCCTACCATTGTCATTGCAAAATAAAAGCAACCCATTGCATGTGTCCATAATGTGTATTGCTCTTAACATGGAACGCATTACTCGTGAACACCAATCAAGTAGTTGTTGCAAATTAAGATCCAGAAATGGGGTTTGGTGCAAGTTTACCAAAAGTTGTTGTGGTACCTCTTTCGGTAATGTTGTATATAAGATGCAATCACGCCATGATTTTGAGACACACATAGCTCTTGATTGATCCTTCACACATAGCTTATCAAAGATTTTTGATTGAACATCTATGGGAAGTTTATTGAAAAATGACTTGGGCTTCCTTCTCCCCATAGTTCTCTTCTTTCTCGTAATTCTGCATTGTATTGGAAATATCATTATGTGCTTGTTAGAGAGAATTAGTATTGAGAGAGAGGAGATAATATGCAGTATTGTGAATGGGTCTCTATTGTTGAAAGACCTAGTTCTTATAGAAGCATATGACATATGCCCAACCAATACACGCTCTAGGTCTTAATATAAGAGAAAATTATTTTTTAGATTCATTTAAAATTTTATGTATCTGGTCCATATTATAGACTAAATACATTATATTTTTAATGAATCTAAAAAGCAAATTTTATATAATATTTATAAAAAATAAAACATTCAAAAAACTTTTTTGTTCTTCCATTTATGCACATGCAAGATACATTGCACTATAATTTTTTAAAAGGAACTATTCATTATTAGAATTATATTAAAATATATTAGATTTTTTATTAAAATTACCTAATGCTAATAATTAACATATATGAATTTATTCTTTAAATACTATAATTTTTTAAGAAGAAAGTTATATATTTTTATATCTATTACTATATATAAAAAGGATACAAATTTTTGGGATGACTTTTCCATTATTCCTATTTTACCCTTAAAAAAATTACCAAAAAAAAAACTAATATTTGTATATGTTGAAAAATAACTTCCACATAAAAAGAGATTTTCAGTTTTTTTTAGTAAATAATTTTTTTTTCTTAATAACTAAGCACAACTTCCACATAAAAGAGATTTTCAGTTTTTTTATAGTAAAAAAATAAAATAAAATTCTTCTTAATAACTAGCCACAACAAAAAAGGAGGTTAAGTAGTTATCAATTAACTAAGTACAATAAAAAAAGAGATTAAGTAGTTATGTATATCTACACAATAGAGAATTTCGATCACAGCAAAAAAAAAAAAAAAAAAATATCTATCACACAAACTGGCGGCTAGTAGATATATAAAAAGGATACAAAATTTTCGGATGACTTTTTCATTATTCTTATTTTACCCTTAAAACATAACTTCTACATAAAAATAGATTTTCAGTTTTTTTTAAGTAAATAATATATTTTTTTTCTTCTTAATAACTAAGCACAACTTCCACATAAAAGTAGGTTTTTAGTTTTTTTATAGTAAAAAAAAAGTATTTTTTTCTTCTTAATAACTGGCCACAACAAAAAAAAATGTTACGTAGTTATCAATTAACTAAGTCCAATAAAAAAAGAGATTAATTAGTTATTTATATCGATAAAAAAATAATAATATCGATCACAGAAACGGACACGTTCGTGACCGTTTGGCGGCTGGTTAATATAATTTTTACTTATAAGGCCCAATCAATTTATATGGTTCTGGCCCATCTGCGTTCCTTAAACCCACACCATGATTACAGACGAGAAAAGAAAAAGAAAAACGATACTGCGTTCTGCTTTGAAGTTAAACCCTTCCCTGCAGTTTTGAAGGTTTGTTACTGGATATGAATTCTGTTGCGCTAAGACTTGCTAAGCATTTGCGACTCTCATCTCACGGTATGAAATGTTATATTTCATTTCTAACTTTCATTGGGGAATTTTATCAAACACTTGTCAGGAAATGTTATATTTTACTTTATTTCATATTATGAGAAAATGTTCGCTGCTAAGTTATTCTGAACTTTGATTTTGTTCTTGAAAATTCATCAGCTTCTGTGCTGAGAACCGCAGCGTTGCGGTACTCAACGTTTATATCTGAAACTGATGTTGATCAGTCTTCACGTGATAATGGTGGAGCAATCAAGGAAGAATTAGATGTTGAGTTTGATGATTTCCTTGGTGGTAGACCTGAGTTACAGCTACAAGGTGTTGATCCTAGAAGAGGTTGGGGATTTCGAGGTGTACATAAGGTACTGGGTGTTGTTAATTGATTTCTCTATGATGGAACTTTGGTTTTGTAATTGTTGAAAGAAAACCTAATCCATAAACTTAGAACTTGAAAAGATTTAGAAAAAATATAATAGCTAAGTTTTATAAACAATGTCTTAGTTCTCGATTAAGTTGAAATTAGCTTCTAAATCTTAGTTTTTAGAAGAAACCGTCTTATTCAACTTCTTTAGGAAAACCTACATGTTCATAAGGACTTGACCATATAGCCATATACTTATTTATATTGAAGGCCTTACTTTATGAGATACTCCCTTCGTCTAAAATATAAACAAAGATTCATTTTTCAAGTTCATTGAATGATTGATGTATCTGGTCTACATTTTCGATTAAATATATCAATTATTCAATGAATCTAGAAAGAAAATCTTTGCTTATATTTGAGACTGGAGGAAGTAGACTGAAAGCATATACTTTTGCTGTGATTGTGTAGAGTGTTTTCAGTGCCAGTTCTTAATAGAATTAATTTTATTATCAGAACTAGTAATCTACTAGTTTGAGTAAATAGACTTGATTCTGGACAATGGTTGCACTAAAGCTAATAAATAGAACATTCTCACTAAACAGTGCTTGAGACTTCAGAATAGAAGATAGTTTGTTGAACAAGTTTTTATGTCGTCTGTTCAGATGACAAGTGGTGTTATATTTGCTTGTTGCATTTAACAAATAATTTGACCAACATGGTAGTGATTTGAAGCAGGCAATTATTTGTGGAAAAGTTGGGCAAGCCCCTGTGCAGAAGATATTAAGGAATGGGAAGAATGTAACCATCTTTACAGTTGGGACAGGGGGGATGTATGACCAGAGAATTTCAGGAACAAAGGATTTGCCAAAACCTGCTCAGTGGCATCGCATTGCCGTGCATAATGATGCACTGGGGGCTTATGCAGTCCAACAACTTTTTAAAAAGTAAGTGTACATACCACGGAATATTTAACCTTTTTGTAAATATAAAATTGTTCAAGCCTAATGCATGGAGCTTTAATGCAGTTCTTCAGTGTATGTTGAGGGTGAAATTGAGACAAGAGTTTACAATGATAGTATTAATGGTGAAGTTAAAAGCATTCCAGAGATATGTGTTCGTCGCGATGGTATGGTGATTTGTATACATTTTTTCTTTCTCTTCATTATGCTTTCTGTGAAAGGCCAACAAACATTAAGCTCTGCTGTGTGGACTGTGGATATTGTATGTTTTATAGTAGTTACGTTACATCTCTTGTATCCTTGATGCCTTTTATTAGGTTAGACACATTGAGCTCCCCATTTTTGTGTCTGGGTTTTGGGGGAGTGAGGTCATTGTAGTGGAGAACCATAGGCTGCACTATAGCATGTTTCTACATTCAGAGGGTATGAAATATCTGTAATCTGTAATATAAACACAAGAAGTATGTTTTTATGCAGGGAATGAGTATTATTCAAAACTTAGCCTGGCCACAATTTGGATCAACTTTCCCATCATCAATGTTAATGCGATTATAATGTATTAAGAGTGTTACCCAAACTGGCAGTTTGAGTAGAAATTGGTAACGATGGGGAACTTATCAATACCAAAAATATGATTTGAACCTTTTGTGAATTAGTGTGTTGTCTAGTTTTTAAATATTGCTGGTTAAAAAACATATTTTTATCTCCGGGTCTGTTGCTGTTTGAGGCTGATTTTATCTTTGGCTAAGAGGGATCAGGCTTTAGGCCTTAAGAAGACATGATACAATCTGCATGATCGTATGATCATATTGGGATTGATTAAGAACTTGGAAAGTAGATAATTGTTTTTGTTTCTCTTTTCTCATTTAAAACTGATAATTGTTTTTGTTGCTCATATTGGGATTACATTGTGCTATTGTTCTCTATGTTATCGTTTCAGGAAAACTTCGCCTCATCAAGAGTGGAGAGAGCGTTGATAAAATTTCATTGGATGAATTGCGTAAGTTCTTTTAACTATTATAGCAAATAGTAACATGTTTTAACAGTCCTTTCCACGGACAAACAAACTTTGTGACTGTATTTTTGGATGTTATCTTGGACACATTGTTACTATTAAGATCGAAAGTCTTTGTCATTGACTGAAATTTGGCTGACTAATAAACTCATGCCTGCAGGAGAAGGCCTGTTTTAGAGAAATCTGCCCATTTAATGGAGAAATTGAAGCATTGACATCTGTAACAAGAACATATTGCTCGCGAATAGCAGCATTTGTAATGAACACCATAACGGATACTCTGTTTAGTTGTTCTTTTTCATTTATATCCTTTAGCTTTCTATGTCTGTCTCCCAAATTTATTTTCTTGTGTGGGAGAGGTGGACAGGAACATGTGTTGATCACGAGTTCTGTTACTCAAAAATGAATATCATATTAATCAATTGAAAGTTAGAATTATATAGTCTAATATTCACAAAAAAAAAGTCTAAATCATATCTTCTCAAAGTTTATTTGTGCCAGCATATAATTTTTATTGTAAAGCATATGTGATTGACAGTCCTTTTAGTTATAGAATAGATTATTGCAATTTCAGTTTCTGTTTATATAGGGTAAAATGATATGCATAAAACTAGTCATCAATCTCAGATTAAAAGTTAACAAAATGTGCAGGGAATAAAATTAATTTTTTGCTAATTTTATAAGGAGAAAACATATTTAACCTGGTCAAAAAAAAATTAACCTTTAGTTAAATTTCAACAAAAAATTAACCTTTCATTAAATTTCAACACCAGTGGTATATATATATATATATATATATATATATATATATATATATATATATATATATATATATATATATATATATTTGGACAACAAAGAATGAAATTTCTTAAAAGTGGATGCTGCGGAATCGAACCCGCGACCTTGTAACTACAGTAATACACATCGACCGCTACAATGCGTGACTCAGTTCTACACCAATGATATATACTTTATAGAATTGATTTCATCTCATAGTTATCTATCTATAGTACGTGATAAGATGCCGGTGAATGTATAAATTTCATTTATTTTAATAGTGAGTGTATAAATTTCAACACAAGTGGTGTATATTTTAAAAAATTGATTTTATACAATTCACACTCATAAAATTACCTCAACTTTTTCTCCCCAAATCTCATATCTACTAGTTTTCTCCACCCTTTCACTTAAATAGTTCATTTCAATATAATGGGAAAGTAACTTAAAAAATAACAAGGACAAAATAAAACTGAAAATACACAAAAAAAAAGTGTTGACATCAATTGAAAACATATTTATACCTTGTTTTATCGACAAATATTTTCCCCACACAAGTCAAATATGTTGCAAGTTGAAATAGTTTCATTTCCACATTAGGCAAATGATACTTACAGCGAGAGAATGTATCACGAATTTATCACGAGGTTACTTTGATTGTACCCTGCCCCACCACTTTGCATTTCATCACCCATGTATTGTAAATCCAACGGACTACAATTGTTCGTGAAAAATTCGGGACGTGTTTCTTCGCGAGAAATAGCAACACTCTTTTCATTATCATATATCCAAAAAAAACCGCCTATGTTTTCCACTACACGTACTTGTCCACTCATGTGTTGAAATTGAATTTTGTAACCCACTTACCCCATGTTCTAATTGTTCCCTTGTTCATAATAACTGAATAACTGCTACCTCGTACATCTACTGTGGGAAATAAAAGATTCAAAGACAAAAAGAACTCTAATTAAAGTTAAGTGGTTGTATAGCTTAATTGATTTCAACGCCATAGTTACCATGAAAGTTCATCCAAAGTTGAGGATAAATGTCCCAAGGTTACCCATGGCTACAATGATACAGAGAAAGTTTCACTTCCAAGGCAAAAACAAAGACAAAGACAAAGCCATTTCAAGCGACACAAACAAGGGGAGCATAAGGGCTAAGCAAAGAACATCACATGGCTCAGTTTTCTCTAGTGTCCTTGGAAACAAGAGATATCCATTTGCTAAATATCCATCCAAAGTGAAGAAAAATGGAAAAGAGAAGCACGATATCGCTCCACAGGCATTGTCGAATGAGTTTGAACCAAAACCAGTTGTAGCTGCATTGTCTCAGCTTCTTTTACTTGAACAGGCATTGGAGAACGATCAAAAAGGTGAAGGAAAACATCGTAGAATGGAAAAGCAACGTCTGAAATTTTTATTGGGTTTTCTAGAGAAGAAGAAAGGGTGGAATAGTTTCATTACAGCTAAATGGAAGGCTAGTAAAACTGATTTGCATGGTGTAGTCGACAGGTTTGGAAAAGTTAGGAGAAAGTTTGGTTCATGGCGCTTAGTTCGGATTCCATCAAAATTAGTAGTCGTTCGCCTCAAGTTGAAGATGATAAGGTCTTTCATGAAAAAGAAAGGGACAAAAGCTGATGAGGATAATGACAGAGAACTGTGCAACAAAAGGATTCTCATGGGAAGAAGATGCAGACCCTTGTGTTCTCCAAGTCCAGGATACTTGAGTTATGATACAGACAGGCTTCTCTTACCAGAAATTATTTCTTGACAAAGGCATGGTGGCATCCTTTTTAAATATGAATATTTTTTAGAAATATTTTGTATCTTTTAGCTTTTGCATAGGTTTGTTTTCTTTTGTACTTGGTAATTAGGTATTGCTTAATCATCATTACAATTTTCTATTATGTATTCTGAAGAAAAGACTTGCTTAATTTTAATCATTCATTTCATATTGCAAGAGGAGCAATGCCACAATGTTTTTTTTTCCACTCCTTTATCAGAGTACTAATAGATTTGAGCGATTACATGAATTGAGCACACTATAGATAAAGGTGTAATCAAAACGAAAGCTATGGACAACCAAGCTCAAACCAGTGCAGCAACATAGTACATAATTGTATGACAAACTATTCCTATTGAGTTGATAATTGCCACTCACGGCAGTACAGGAACAGAAAGCACATCATGCGCCACAAACCTCGAGGTAGCATGCTATTGACCACAAACCTCGAGGTAGCATGCTATTGACTAGTGTTTTGAAACCAAGTCCAAATTCAAGTCGAACAGTTCAGATCACATCCTCAATGGTTTCAAACCCAGTGATGCTCTTATCTTGTTTGCTTCGGCAATCTCTGGATCTGGATGGTCAGTCCCATCATCCTTCTTTTCCTTCTTTTCTTTCTTCTCCTTCTTCTTCTTTGGCTCGCCATCCTCAGCTCCATCTCCATGCCTTCTAGGACTTATGCTACTACGAGCATGTCTCTTTCTGGACTCACCATCATGTTCCTTGCGATCTCTGCTTCTACTTCGGCTCCTTGAGTAGCTCCTCCTCCTACCGCGGTCACGATCCCTGTCTCTCCTCTCACGATCCCTACCCTCTCTCTCACGACCATAATCCTTTTCTTCCCTCAGACGATATCTGTCTCTGTCCCTCTCCCTATCTCTGTCCCTTTCCTTTTCCCTATCTCTGTCTCTATCTCGGCCACGTCCACGCTCTCTGTCATAATCTCTGTCATAATCTCTATCATAATCTCTGTCATAGTCGCGATCCCTATGAAAAGGACATAAAAAAAGCAAGAAATTAGTAAACTTCATAAGCCAACAAAACATTTTAAAGTGCACGACAGCACCAAGGAGAAGAGGCAATCTATAAATCAAAATTGCAATCGCTTTAACCATCAGCAACAACTTTACCACCATTTAGATGTATGTGCATGCAATGCGATTATTAAAATGACAACTAACTCATTTTCAGATATCTCAGTTACATATTTGATGGAATCACGTACTAAGACGCTGAAGTGATTGAGGGAAAATACTACAACATTTTTGAAACTGTTCAAAGACTGCAGAGCTATGAAAGTTTCAGCCTATGTTGTTCTCAGTCTTGTAAAATTATGTGTTTCCTTTGTTTAATGTTCCAGAAGGATTTTTGTCTCTTGCACTATACTTTTGTTCTTGACTGATGAATTTTCTTTCATTATAGAAAAGATTTACATAAAATTAAACACTCTCATAGATGTTAAATAGTTATAACTCATAACCAAGTGGAGAATCATTCATATTAACCTCAGATTAAAAAAATTGCCAATGAGATATCAAACATTTGTTTAAAAGGGAAAATCCAAATACAAATCTTCAAAATATATGACCATGATCATGGAGAACATTTACCAATGCAACATAACTGTTTGACCCATCATACTTCTCAACTGCACACTGTCAGTGCAGAGAAACCTGGCAGGATCACTGAATTTTACTATAGGAAGCTGGTTGCATACCACAAATGGATCATAATGCCACAGTGGAAATATTAGTATAACTTTGTTAAGATATATATATATATATATATATATATATATATATATATATATATATATATATATATATATATATATATATATCGTGTGTGTGTGTGGGCAGGTTTCTGTGCAAGTTCAAAAACAGCTTCCAATATAAACCTTAAAGATGTACTCATTGCACAAGCAAAGTCAACTACAAACCAGAAAGCAAATAAAATTTATTGCCAGGAAAGCTATCTAAATGACAAGATTCATATCTACATCAATTCATATGAAATTACAAAACATTTGCAAGGAGAGAACACTGACCTGTGTCTATGACTATCACGTCTTCTATCCCTATCTCTCTCCCTTGCAGGGCTTCGACCACGATAATAATCCTGTAAACCATCCAACAATAAAAAAAATCATAAGAACTTGCATTGGTATAAAAAAATAAGATGAAAAGTGGATTGCTAAAGAAAGGAAAGCACCTTCTCATGGGCTTTATCTTCAAGCTCATCAGCAGGCTGTTCATTATCCTCATTCTCCTCTTCCTCTTCAAAATCTTCTTCAAGTGCGCTTTGTCTAGGTTCTAATGCACCAAGAGATTCAAGAGTCCACCTACAGAAAACAGATGAAAAAAAATTAAACTTCTTCACACCACAAAATACAATAATGCAATCTGTATTTGAAAGTAGCAACTTCACAGTACACATGCAAACAATTAACACCCCCTCCACCTCCCAAATAAAAAAGAAACTTTAAAAGATATACACACCTTACTATGTAAAAAAAGGGGGGAAATTGCTCAAAGCATTCCTAGGGAAACATAATGAAGTGCATTCAAGGAAAAAAGTGCCAATGTTTATTATGTTCACTGCAATACTATACTACTCTTAACTCCTATAACACCCATTGTATTTCATGAGGAAAAAATGTTTACATCAGTTAATAGAAAACATACTAATGGAAGCAACTTGCTTTTGGAAGTTCATTATAGTCTTACAAGAAATAAGACTTAGTTGGCCTAGAAACAGGAAAGGTATATATATATCTGACAAATAAGATACTCGGGAATCGGGATAGTCGGATAGATTTGTTATTACAAAAAATTCATCATACAAGAGAGAATAAAGAAGCACGGTATAATCATTGGAGAAAAATGTTTTTCCTACTACTCAAAATATTATTATCCTATCATGCAAAGCACATGTTATCAGGGGCGGAGCCCTTAATGGGCTGGACAGGGCCATGGCCCGCCCCAGCTTTTTTTTTTTCCATTTTTTTTACGTATTATGTTACATATATCTACAAGCGGTGTTGTTATCACTTGTTTGTACTTGGCCGAGTGGTTGAGATATGCGCTC
Source organism: Trifolium repens (assembly GCA_030408175.1). NCBI lineage: Eukaryota > Viridiplantae > Streptophyta > Magnoliopsida > Fabales > Fabaceae > Trifolium > Trifolium repens. The sequence continues at coordinate 47,214,378 of CP125836.1, read as the reverse complement.
AGCAGCTTCAATGTCTTGGGATCAAGTCCTGCTGGCTGCAATTGTTTCCTTTTTATTGAATTTTTTCATAGAAAAAGAATATTAGTTGTTGTAAAGTTCTTATTATTGCATTTTTATTGAATATTGCTTTATATGATTATTATGTTAAAGAATATTATGTTAGATTATTTTAGTTGTTCTTAAATTTTATATGATTATTTATAAATTTAATTTTCCTTAAACTTAATACGATTCATACATTTTATTTTTTTTTAAAAGACGATTTATATATTTTTAACTCCCATAAAAAAAAAATTTGGCACCATTACGGCCCCCCCTAACGTTTTGCTCTAGCTCCGCCACTGCATGTTATAGACTGAGCAAGCAGAAACAAATCTTTAAAAGCAAACATTCCAATAGAGAGAAAAAAAAAAAAAAAACAATACCTTTTCTTAATACGTGGCATAGCAATATCACAGGAATAATCTGTTGTGAGAAGTTCATCAATCACCTCATCAACATGTGTCAAAGTAAACTCTGCAAAATCAATAGCAACAAGTAACATTAACAAACATGTGACAGATAATTACATTACAAATACTTCTAAGAGTTTACTAAGGGCCTGTTTGGAAATACAGCTTTTTTACAGCTTATAGCACAAACACTAATCATGATATGCGCTTATGTATAAGTTTACATAAAGATAAATTGTTTTTATATGCGCTTATGTATAAGTTTACATAAAGATAAATTGTTTTTATATATGCTACAAGCTGTTTTCATAAGCTATATTGGAGAGAACTTGTGAAAATAAGCAGAAACAAACTTATGAAAATTGTCATAATTTGTTTTCATAAGTTCTCCCAAACAGTCTCACAAAACTTAGGTTCTCCCAAATAGTCTCACAAAACTTATGTCGGTATATAAGCTCAGATAAGGTAATCGAAACAGGCCCTATAACTTAAATGGTACAAGAACATTCAATAACTTACGTCCATCAGCTAATTTTCGCCGCAGTTTCCTATAATCATTATATAATGGCTCCAGATAATGATACACATCAGTATCAGATCCAGTAAGACGCAAATAAAAAGCACCAAGTATCCTCACATACCTGCATTACAATTTGAAAATCAAACATTAAAAAATTAGGTTACTCAAAAAAAATAAAATTATCAAAATCGAAACTATTTTATTTGTAGAGATAAAGGGTGCGAGAAAATACTTGTAATCATCGTTTTTGATGAATTCTATGACAATTTCTTTCTCAGGCTGAATCTGGAGCATCTTCATGACGAGGCACATGAAAGGAGTGGGTTTCCGGTTACCACCAAATGTACCGCCGAGGTGATCGAGTTCCATGGCCTTGTCGACTAAGGTCTCTGCCGTTAAGCCGAAACATTGTTCCTTCCAATATGTGTTCTGGTAGATCTTGGAGCGGAGAATCTTCTCAACTAGGTTTTGAGGGTTCGTCCCTCTTATGCTCTTTGCTGCTGGATCAGTGCGATTCGCCATTCTTGAGGATTGATTGAACGATGGAATTCGATTGCAAAAACCCTAATCCTCTACAATTAGGGATGGAGAAGCAAAGACGCTTAAAAAATTTATCTTGTTTTTTTTAATACTCGTGTATTTGGATGGACGGTAAGAAATTTACATCTTGTGAAGTGGATTTTCTTTAAAAAAAAACAAATTTGACGGAAATATTTTATTTTTAAGAAAGACATTTTTTTTAAGTATTAAAAAAAATTATCTTTATTCTTATTTTTATTTTAATTTATTTTGTAACATAGAGTGACTGAAGTTCGAATTTTGATTAAGACATTTGACACTAACAAATTTGACATTTCTTCTGATTAAATTAATTTGTGCAAACTATTTTTATCTCAAGCGGTGCTATATATTGCGAACGGTATCACGGCAAAATTCACAAATTGTATTTTATTGTTAAAAACACTTTAATCTTTTTATTATTGGTTGCATCTTTAAGTTATTGAACATCAATGAAAACCAATTTTTGTAGCTACGCTGCTGTTTCTCTTTCCCTCCGTGCAAATTCTTGACTCGTGGTCGACTAAACAGATCTAGGAAGATTCATCTTCTTGTTGTTGCTTTTGTACTGGAATTTGGAGCAAATTTTTTATTTTCGTTGAAGAAGAAACACTTCATTTTGTGATCATCAAGTTGCCAAATTGAAATGATGGAGAATGAGATTACACCCAGATGAAAAAAATGGGACTTAATTATGACTTGCATTTATTTATTAATTATGACTTGCATGTAATCGACACATTTTTTATTTCACATTTAGTTATACAACGAAGTGTTATTTTATTAATCATAATTTATATGTAACTGACGTATGTACTATTTCACCTTTAATAATATTGTTGAAACAGTCAAGTTATAAATTAATATTATCTTCAAACCGACAAAAATGAATCCAGGATCTCTCCATTTGATGATGTTTCCATTTAGAACATTGATTGCATGGATGAATGCCACGTGTAAAAAAAAATCTGATGGTTGAGATTAAGTCACAATAATTTTAATAAAAAGATAAAAACCATACCCTGTAGCCCGTTCTTCTTCTTTCTTTCTCTTAAATTCATTGTTTTGAATCTGCAATTTTTCCCAATTTTTCTGGATTTGCAATGTTTTTTCCAAATCTTTTTATAACAATAATCTTCAACCAAATACCGAACCAAGAAAGGAGTTAATTTCTACCAAAAAATCAGTATCAAAGTTGCAATTTAAAGTTGATTTTTTTTTTTCAAAATTAGAAATAGAAGTTGCAGTTTTGAAATTGACAAGAACAATAGCAATGGCGTTGGGGTTGTTCGTAGCAGTGACAGCACTACGACAACGGCAAGAGAGCAAAGGAGGTGGTGAAGCAAGAAGATGAAATCAGGTGGTTGTTGTTAGTTCACAAATGTTGAATCGAACTCAAACCCTTCATTACATAAACTTGTTTCCATTGTTGAAATTGACCCAAGAACCAACTCTATTAGAGAATCTCGATTCCAATTTCATCAAAAAATTGAATATGGTGAAAGTGGAAATATACATATCAGGGCCGGGGGTGGTGGTGACGAGATTGCACTTTCACGACGGCGGAGAGACTATACAAAGTTTCATTCTTTTGATTTTTTATTAAAATTATTAGACTTAATCTCAACCATCAGATGTTTTTTTTACACATGGCACCCATCCATGTAATTAATGGTCTAAATGTAGAGAACCTGAACTCGACAAAAATATAACAACAAATGAACGAGTCGAGATCCACTCCATTTCTTTATCCTCCATTTGTTCCAATTTTTTAACTGATGAATGACATGTGTCAATTAAAAATATCAATGGTTGTGATTAAAAATCTTAATTTATGCAAACCACATGGAAACAATTGATCTGGTTCCATCTTCTTGCTCCACCATCTCTCTTTACCGCCGCCACCGTCACTAACAGCACCGACAACCGGGGCTGCAGCTAGTAGTGAGGGACTGAAGGAGAAGGTAATGGCCGAGAGTGGTGTTGATCGGAACAGGGGCACTGTTGTCGTGGTGGAGGGATGGTTAAACGACGGTGGAGATGGCAAGATGATTATTCACGGCCAGGTGTTCTCTGAGTTCAGTTCTCACCTCACCGTCACCGTTACGTACGGCCGTGGCACGTCCACCCACTGTCACGGTCTGGCCGCCTCATCATGAAGTTTCAGTTTATGTTTTAGATCCAAATCAAATCACCATGAATTTTTTCTTTTCTTTTTATCAATATTCATGGTTGTCAGTTGCCATTGTCACTGTCAAGATCCATTGAAAAAATGGAGGGCTGGGTTATAGAAGTTGAGAGATCAGAGATGGGAAGGTGAGAGGGTGGGAAAGGAGTGGCGAGGAACAAGAAACAGCATCACCATGTTGTTTTTATTTTCTTATTAAGGCTATTTTTTTCTTTTAATCTCAACCATTGCAATAACTGGAAAAAATGGAGTATAAGGAAATGGAGCAGATCTTGACTTTTGTCGAGAGCAGATCTTGACTCCAAATGACCAACATTTTATACATACCATACCATAATGTGAGGGTGACTGGCACACGCCATTTGTTAGTATGAAATGAAAACATTATTACAATGAAATATAAACATAATTTGGGTTAACTAGAATAAATTAACTTATACAGGAGGGTATATGTCCAATGACCTAATATGGATGAGGGACAAATGGGTGAATCAAAACCTAAACCTAGGCTGATAAAATTACAAATAGAAAGAAATATGCTATATAATTAGTACAATGAATCTTATCGTTGGGCCTGATCCGCCGTATGGTTGCTAGTTGTAGATGAGGATGGTGCCTTACCATTCAAGATTCCGCTGTCCATTGGCGGAGAAGATCCCCACTTACCCTCTGATTCACTTGGTTCTATCACTTTGACGGACCCATCACTCAACCCAACAGCAAACTGGTTAGGTTCAAGTGGATGAGCAGCAATCACGAGAGGATACACAGCTTGGCTTCTGCAATATACAACAACACCAGCAAGTGAGCTTCTAAACACAATTTTTTATGTTCATCTATCTTAAGTAAGGTTTCCCCATAATAAGACAGTGACAAAATTTCACACATTTGTTTTCTGTTTTTTTTCCTTCTTTTCAGATCCATGCAATGCTAGAGCACAGGATCTTTACTAGAAGTTACAATTAACAAATCACCTCTCATCCTAAATCCTAATTCAAGGAGGGATGTATGTTATTCACAAAAAAGTCACAGTATAATATCGTATAGTTGATCCTTAAATTAAAACTACTAATACATTATTGATATCTAGAAACTGATACAGCAACGAATATCTTTTATCAAATTAAACAGATTTTTTTTCCTGAACCTTGAACAAAATGTTTAACATTTATTGCAAAAACTCAAGAGTGCAATGCAATAAGCTGAAACTTACCTATTTAAAGCGGCTGATGACCAGCATATTGATGGTGCAATACGACATCTTAGTCTCAAGCTATCAGCATCAAAAACCCCAATGTTTGCATCACAAAATGAAGCATATATTAACTGACTGTTGCAGGAGTATGCCGCATATGATATGGGAGCTGGCAGAACATCTTGGGGAATCCACTGCAGACAAAAAAATATTATGAGCATATCTCAGTTCTAATATTGCCACCAACAAGCAGCTACGAATACAGAAACTTCATACCTGCCGAATGCGCTCCATCTTGGAGGCTTCATATATTGCCAATTGAGTCTCATGAACTACCAATAAGCGAAGTTGATCAGAATGGAACTGAACACGTGTATCACCAACAGGTGACTTTCCCGCAGGTAGTTGAATTGGAATGGATTTTCTTTTCTCCCATGTATCAATGCTCCACACACACAGCTGTACAACATGTATAAATTATTAAAACAAAAATAAAATAAAATGATAAAGCCAAATAAAAATCCACAAACTTAATAAGTGCAGCAGTCTAGCAACTCAAGAGTTGCATCCACTCATTATCCACAAATTCTTCAACATTTTCTCAGCCTATCATAAATATCCTTATTGGATAGATATTTTGAATTAAATAAACAGACAAAGAAAGAAGCATAGAGTCAAAGCAAACCAAAAAAATGAGAAAATGGTTTTCATTAACACATGATAACTTAATAAGTGTTGGGAGCTTCTAACAATAATTCCAATGAAGTAGACTTTGATTATTTTATCATCCTTATAGTCCAGAATCTACAAGCAGTAGTCTTTAAATTGAAAAGTGTATCTAAGTATCTAACAAACAGATGATAATTACAAAGGAAGGAAAGTAAGATAACCAACAAAATGATCTTCAAAACAAATTATTAGGAGCTAAGCTGATTTGTATAAAAGATTTTCCATGTCACTCAGAATAGCTAAAGACTTACTTGAGCATCAGCACCAGATGAAACCAGGATGTTAAGATTGGTTGAAAAGGCTAAACCGGTAATTCGTCTCTGATGACCCTTCAATTTTGATTTCACCTGGGAAATAGGTGTTTGTGTGAGATAAATTTAAAAATAATAATGTAAATCTTAAAATTAAAATTAGAAACAATGGGTAATCACCTCATCCACTCTAACATTATAGATGTGAATGGTTGAATCTTCCATCCCAATGGATATAATGTTGTTATCCTGGGGATGGAAAGCTAGAAAGGTAGACGCAGGAGGTGGTGGCATGAATGTTGTCATCACCTATAAAAAGTAATTATAAGTAATCATAAACTTAGCTGCTGAATAGAATATCAGGGTAGTATATCCGGACACACACACACACACCTTGAATGTCATCATGTTAAATAATGAAACTTTTCCACCACAGGCAGACATAACATATGAGTCATTTTTTGAGAGGGCAATGCAAGGAACTGCTTCCTCAAGGTTGACGCCCGCAATATCATTAGTCATCAGAAGACCACTGTTTGGTTGCCAACGTTGTGGAACAACACTGGCAGTTGCCTGTAATCACATAACTTCAGAGTTCTGTTCTCAATTGAAAGGGAAAAGCCAATGAAAAGTATAAAGAAAATAAAGGACTTAACGGGTAAATACGTAAAGTAGTTTATTTGTTTATTACTACCTTCCCAGTTGGATTCTGTTCGTTGCGAGACCATTTCCAAAGCTTCTGGACACCATTTGAACCAAGGGCCAGAATACCAACAGCAGAATTTGTATATAAAAGTCGTACAACCTATATACGAATCAGAGCATTAAACCAGAGAAGAATACAAATTTAAAATACAACAATGGCAATCTCACAAATTCAACAATCAGCAGACCTTGCTGAAAGAGTCTGTGTTGTCGGGCATGGTAACTGACCGACATTGGACAGGATCCAAAATTTCAGACAATTGCCATGGTTTAGTTCTATCTGTTGCATCTTCCACAGTTCTTGATTTCTCTACACTTCGACTCATGGGATCAACTCCATTCTTGATTGAAAAAGCCAAAACCAGTCCATATGTTACAAACAAGTATTATGATAGAGTAAATAATTCAAGTAACTCAAAAGAGATAAATAACAACTAACAAAGTTGATTAAAAAAGGAATAGCAACACCAAATTATAAAGTAAAATAGATTCATGTAAACCTTTTGGATCTACTAGTAAGCCCATAATATGAAGGTTCCCCATAAAGAGGAAAGCATATGTATCCAATAGTTGGTCCTTAATGGTAACAAGGGTAATGCAAATAGAATTAACCAAACTATATAGGAATAAAAGGATCACAATAGTTCACATGCTAGTATGCACGTGTGTACTGCCAAAATGAATATATTGATGGCATCATGTTAACATCATATAAAGATGGTATATTTAGAAGGTCTGGTTCATACAAGAATCGGAGGTGGCCTGACAGGGGAGCTTCTTTCCACTTTACAGTTTACAGGACTGACATTAGCAGTAGTAGAGCCTGATACCTGTATATAATAAACAAAGTAGACAGTAAACATTTCGAACTAAACATAAGGAACCACACAAAAGTTTACAGAAATATATTACTACCTTGATTGCAGCAGATTCAATGGGTGACCTCAATGCTTCAAATGCTGGAGTTTCAATTGTTCTTAAGGATCTAAGACCAGTAGCATTAGCCAGTATCTTGAATCCATTGTCCACAGTAGTAACAGCAAGAATATTTCCTTCCTTATTGAATTTCAAGCGTGGAAGGCCCTGAAAAGATTCATATAATCATATAAGGGGTGTTTATAAAGTGTAGTTATTCTCCAAAGACTGCAGTTAACCATAAAATACTGACCTGTAACCCACCATCTGCATCAGTGCTTGTTATAAGATTAATATTGTCCATGTCCCAAAACTTCACTTGGCCGTCTTCACCTGCAACCAAAAAGCGATTTTGGGTTGTGTCAAACTGCACGACTCCAGCAGACTTCTTTCGGAATCCATTGTACGTTCTCTTAATGGCTCCTTCACTTTCGTTCCATTCAACAAGAAAAGACTCTCCATCTTTACTTGTCCCACAAGAAAACAATCTGGGGAAAGATAGGGAAAATACATTGGAAGGCATGACAAGATACTTTAACAAAATAAACATGCTACTTAACGATATAATACGCTTGCCAAAATCTAACTTATCTAGCTTACCTACTTCCGTCAGCACTGTAAAGCATTGTGGTACACCAATGACCAGGAGCATCATAGTCAACCCTAGAACCCATGTTATCATATAACCAGGCCTTTATTTTCCCATCAATGGCTGTTGAAAATATGAACTGCAAGGTTACATTAACAACCATTAGTGTGCACGTATGTCTGTACATATAGCTTGCAAGAAGTTGAACTCATATGCTTATGTAAAAGGACCAATATATTTGTGTAATACGATGGGAGCTGTAACTTTCTAAGACTACAGTAAATGAAAGCCACTTTAGTATTATGAATATAATGCATACATATTATTATTAGCGGATGAATTAGCAGTTGTTATTCTTGTTTTGTTAGTACCTTTAGTTCCTATACCTGTTATGGTCCTTGGATCATTTACAAGCAGTATTCAAGATCTTATTTTTGCTACTTTAGCTAAGGCTTATATAGGTGCCTCAATAATGACATTGGTATCTACTTTATTACCTGAATGTTCTCTTTGTGATGAGGACAGATTGAATATACAGGTGCTTCATGCCCCTCAAAGGTAAATAGTCGTCGACCATTTGCATCCCACACCTATTAAGACTTCAGTGTTTTATCTTCGGAAAAATAGATAATTTTTGTTTGATCCAAAATTGAAACAACTAGATTACAGACTTTATGCACCTTTATCAATTTATCATCTCCACAAGTTACAATGCACAACTGTTTATTTGGTAGAGCAAACGACAAATCATTCACACCACCAACATGGGCATCAACCTGCATCAACAAAGAATGTAAATCAAACTGCAATCGAAATTTTGGTTATTTCTTATGGGAAGAATGTCACCTCTATTCGCTGGGCTAGCTCATTTGATCCGGTGTAGGCATATAAATGAATCAGATGTTTAGTAAACGCAACACCTAAAGCAAAGAAACCAGTTAGATGTTCACCCAAAAGCTTCAAAAAGGTTTCGGAGACACAAAGTTACATACCCACAAAATTTCCATCAGGGCTCCATGCGACACGACTGACAGAAATAGGTACATCCTTGACTGCAGCAGCCTGCAAATTTATGAACTATAAATTCGAAAGGTTTTAATTTTTCAAGCATCAAGACTAATGGCCAAACATTATATAGTGGCCATTATAGCTTACACTTGTTCAGATTGACAACAGAGGATGCGATAGAACAATAAATATTGCACTATATGAAACCTGAAATGGTAATGAGCAAGCCGACACATCCCATATCTTGAACGGCTTTGAGACCAACCTTTCTCGTAAACTGAGTTCCCAGAGGGCAATTTCACCATTATTAGAACCAACTGTTCATTTGAAATACTTAACGTTAGAAGAAAAAAATTAAGTTATATTTTGTTGGTCTTTTAGAATCTAGGATATTTTACACATGGAGCTATCATGAATAACAATACCAAGCAGTAAGGTGTGGTGAGAAGGATGAAAATCCATGCTTATCACAGAGGATCCTTGATGCAAAGTCATAGCCACTGTTCTCGGGAGATCATCCAGTGACCAAGAGGCTTGTCGAGCCACAGGATAGGAAACCTAAAATTACACAAGTGCACCATAGTTACATGAGTCACCAACCATTACAAAGTCAGAAATAACAAAAAAGATTACCAGGTGCCACGAAATATGTGAAGCCACAACTTAATTAAACATAAATGAATCAAAATTACCTCCTCCACAGAATGACCTGGACGAAGCCTTTTCATTAACTGATCGTGATCAGCATTCTGATAGTCAACAATCCCAGGAGTTGCCGGAGGTGTTCTAGGGCGTTTCAAGATAGATACTGTTTAAAAAAGTATGTGGAGAGTTTGTAAGCCATGGCATGACCTTGTGCAATTATTGAATAAGTGAAATTCCAGATCAAGAAAATATTCTCATCACTTAGCCATGAAAATACATTTGCAGTCGTGAAAACAAAACAAATACAATTGCGTGAAAATAAGGAAATGTCTAGAAAAAAAAAGGGTAATCATCTTTCTTTTGTTATAAAAAAAGGACGATAGAGCAACTGTTGTTCTTTCTAACCTTGATTCTGAGGGACTGGTATGGTTGACGTTGTGACAACGGCTGCTTGAACAGATGATGAAGCTGATGCATTGGCCATCCAACCAGCCAAAGCATTAGCATTTGCAGTTGCAACAGCAGGAGGGAAAGGCTATAAAAATGAATAATATGAAATTATCAATTAATCATAATCAACATGGTAGCAATTAGATTATTAATCAATTGAAAAGATAAGTAACCAATTAATTGAAATGCAAGGTATCATACACCATGAACTCCGAGTGAAGTATAAGCAACAGGCTTTGCAACTGCAGAAATTGGAAGATTGGCAGGGGTAGGTGCCAGTGGACCATTAGAAGGTGAACAAGTATGATCTGTAAATAAAGTCTTTATATCTGGGTTTGGCCTTGGGTTTTTACAAAGCTGGTGCTGCCAGTTCAGACTGCAATGATAAAGGGAGAGCGATAGATTAACTGATAAAAAAAAGATACGGCAAGGCACAATAAACTAATAATCTGAATTTACAAAAAAAAAAAAGGTGCAGGAAAACTTTCGAATTCTTCTTATTTTACCAAATAAACTGACAACATAAAGGGAGTTAAGACCTCACATGATTTTCTTTTCATTAGCCTAAGAATGGCATCAACACCATGAAGCATGTCACCCAATAAAAGAGAGAAACAGTAAAAGGTTTTAACATAACATGCTTAATCACATACCTCTGATTGATTAAAGTTCTCAGTCTCGATGACTTAAGGGTTGGGAAGGCAAGCTTATCACGGAAAAGAGGATTTGCTTCTATGAGTTTTTTTAGTTCTATCAACATAATACTTCGAGCAGTTTTGGTGTCACCATACTTGGACAGCTGCTCGTTCTCCCTATCATATGAGATAAAATACAGCTCAGTTGTCATGCTTACCACTTAATTAGTCTGAGTTGTGAATCAAGATTATTTGAGATATGAATCAGATGTGTACATTCTCATCCACTCAACAAATGAAACAATGTAATGAAAAACATTAGATTACTTATTATAGTATTTTACCTGAAATTATTAAGAATTAACAGCTGGGTGATTTCTTTGTATAGTTCTTCATTGAAGGTGGAGAACACTTTTAAATCACCCACTAATATCTCTACAGCCTTTGGCTTGTCTTGCCTAAAATTTTAAAAAAAAAAAAAACAGAGACAAAACAAGATGTGAAGTTTTATAACGAGTACAAATTCATTTAGCAAAAGAACTCAAAAGGACGCCAAGTTCCATATACCGATCAAGCGCTTCCAGATATTTCTGCTTCCTAATTTCAAAGAATATTTTCATTGAGTATCTATTATCGTCAACTTTGGTAAACCCTGATAAATACTTTTCAACTTCTTCCCATTCGCCAGCCTGCACTTTTTCTTCAAAGTACTTCATGTTGAAAAAGAAACCTGATTCTTTCTCGAGCCTGCATGCATATAAGAGGCATTTAAAAGAGTGAAAGTAAACATCAAGTAGATACCTAAAGACAGTGAAACGACTGGTAGAACAAAAAAATATAAAAAATAACCCTCATCTGGGGTCGATTTATTATCTTATTAAGTTCCGATTTATCATCCTGATCTTGTGTAGAATCCAGAACAAAGCAAAATCGTGAAGCGTGCGATTTTGGACGATTCTACATGATCTTTATTGAAAATTGTGGGCCATTTTTTGCTTGGGTCAATTTCAATTCAACCGGTTTCATACCTGGCTATATAAAATGACAAAACCCTTTTTTTTTATATCCTCTCTCAACCAACTGCTTTCTCTTCATCAATCATCACTCTGTTTTCCTTCTCACTCTGTTTTGTTTCCTTCTTTCTTTGTTTTATAATTAAGATTTGAGATTTTGAATAGTTTATGTTTAAGATTTGAGACTTGGTTGTTTTATGTTTACCATGTCAACTTATACACTATACAATAGATATTTAGTATTATTTTCGTTTCAGTAAAATCTTACAATCTTGTTTAAGATCTTATGTTCTACGATCTTGCCACCCCCTCTCGATTCTACAAAATTAATTGGGAAGAATCTTCCGATCTTAGTTATAATTTTGCTCCCCTCTTCTGATCTTATGCAAAATCTCGATTGTGACAACCTTGTTTGTAATTCCCATCCGTGATTGTATCCCTACAAACTTCCGTCTTTGAGACTAATATCTGTTTGGGTGCTTAGCTCACAGCTCTTTGTCCCTTCCCCAAGAGTGTGTTTCGTAGGGATCAAACGGAAGTCCTTGCCCACAACTCAGTGTTGCTCGACCAACTGAACACACCCATTTTGTCAAAGAAAACATGTTCGTTACCAATAAAATATTTAACTTTTGTATATTTATGCAATTTATTGTTCTTTTTTTCCATTTCAACAAGCCAAGTAACATAATCAGAAAAGAGCTGTTCTATTTATTACGTTGGCTATATACACAAAAGGAAACAAACACAACACATTAATCTGGGATGTGGCGGAAAACACGGTAAGGTTGGAGATAAATTCAGCGATCAGTGTATTTTTGCATTTCGCTAGAGTGTGATACGTAAGAAAAAGCATTTCTCATAAGACAAAGGGAGATTCTGTCCGGATATGATTGCAATGGTCAATGTACAAGTCGTAAGATGTGGCGGAAAACGCGTAAGGTTGGAGATAAATTCAGCGGTCACAATGTATTCTTGCATTTCGCTAGACTGTGATACGTAAGAAAAATCATTTCTCATAAGATAAAGGGTGATTCAGTTCGGATATGATTTCAATAGTCAACATACAAGTCGCGTACATAATACTATACCGCAAAGCAACACCGTAATTCAGTCCAGATATGATTTCAATGGTCAACATACAAGTCGTGTACATAATACTATACCGCAAAGCAACACCGTAATTCTGCTTATACTATCCACTCATAAATTGAAAATTACAAGTAAAACAACTTCAAAAACATAATTCAAAAACATCCATCTCTTCATCAAAGCAGTTCTCTGTTTCATTATCTGATTTTTACTTTTAATTACAAAAGTGTCACAATTATTTACACAGCATTTTACAAAAAAAATAATTAAAAATTAAACATTAAACAACAATTCAAGCAAAATTATAGCATATTGCCAGTTTCCACTCCAATTATCATATCTTCAATTATCTCATTAAAACCATAAACATTATTAGCATTTAACAACCACAACAAAAACCCTTAAAAAACAGATATACCAAACCACAACAACACAACAATGAAAGAAAAAAAAAAAAAAAAAGACTCACTTGTGCACAGATTCCTTGAACTTCTCCTCATCGAGAAACTGAAGTATGAGAAACACCAATTCTCTACTCAAAGAAGTCATTTCAGCAACTCAAATCTGAAACAGCACCACTAATTTCGATCTATCAACACCGATCTTCAATTACCACCACCACACGATAATCGTAATGTACAAAACGGCACAAAACTCAAATTCCACCAACCACCGACAAATCGGAGTTGAAAATCACACAACGAATTCCCTTCTCCAATCCGAACTCACACGAACACGAAAATTGAGAGCATCTCGAAGATTACATTACAAAATCAAATTTGAAATTGAAGAGTACTATCACGAGTTTCGTGTTTTTAGGGTTTGAAGTTTTGAAGATAAGAAAAGAGGAAAGAGAAAGAATGGTTGAACTCGCTTTCCTCGATGCGTTGTACAGCACGAGAGTCTTTCTTTTCTACTTAAAAACCATCAGATATATGTACGTTTACTTATCATATAAGCGGAGTAGGTTATCCTTTTGTGTTATCATTTCGTGAGTGATACGTTGATACGAGAGGAATTAATTTATTGTGTTGCGGATTCGAAACTGAAATTCAAATCTAGTGGATATTGAACATATACGTCCACATGGACCCACTCTCTGTTTTTTCGTTGCTGTCACTTTCGGTTTGAATTGATGTGTCTACCTAACTCACTGCCTCCTGTTAAATGTTCTGAATGAATGAAATGCACGCGCTAGCTGTTTCGTTGTGGGGCCCTTCGTCTCGTAGTCGGTTTTTATTTTCCGCCCTTCAAAGTTCTTTGTCTTATACTCATACTTAAGTTGTCTCGTAAGAGTGTTCATATATAAATCATCAATTTAAAAAGAAAAACTGCAAAATAATTGATTAAAAATTGTACTCCCTCTGTCTCAAAATAAATGACCTGTTTGACCACTGACACGTTTGCCAATGCACAACTTTAATCGTTAATATCTCTAATTATATATTATTAAAAATTATAAAAATGGTATATTTTGAAAGTACTCGTCGAGACAAATCAAACAATATCTCATATGCTAATATTTATATGTATATATTAGTAGAAAAATAAGGTCAGAGCAGGTCAAATGAATAGTATACTAAGTCAAAAAGATGTCATTTAAAATGGGACGAAGGGAGTAAAAAACTGCATTTAGTTGAACTGCATGGATAATTTTTCTACTAAATTGTGTAGTTTAATTTGGTTTGTAATTTTCATTTCAGAAAATCGAACTAAATCAAACTGCATTATTTAGCTTAAGTTTATCAATTAATAACAATCAACCTATTACCTAGTTCAATTTAACAAATTCAACTCAAATTGAGTCCATAAAATAGTAGGTTGTCAAAACATATCATATATGTCAAATTTTTTGAAGAATTTTGTATGAAGATGAAGTGAAATGAAACCCTAATTTTTTTACTTCTATATTAGTCTCGTTGGCTAATGCTACGGTGGACCACCTTCACAAGTGGTGAGGTAGTCCACCGTGGATAAGTTGTCAATAGTACTATAACGAATATAAATTTTACAAAATTCACCGTTTGATTGAAAGTTTGTATCGTATAGATCATCCATGCAAATTTTTATAAAAATTGAAAATCATTTTATATGTTATTGAAACTTGTGAAGATTAACGGTATTTAACAAAAACTCATAAACCATTAATCTTAATGAATCTCAACAACATATCAAATGATTTTCAATTTTTATAAAAAAATTTATGGATGATCTATATGAAACAAACTTTCAATCCAACGATGGATTTTGTAAAATTCATATTCGTTATAGTATTATTCATAACATATCCACCATGGACCACTTGATGAAGTGGTCCATTTTAGGGCCTAGTCTCGTTTTCTATTTTCCCCCCTTTTTCGATTTCTTTCTTCTTCTTTTTATTTAAATTTGTTTATTTGTATTTATGGAAAAACAAGGAAAAACAATTAATTTCAAAAAGAAAAAGAAAAATGAGTGTGTAAAGCGAGAGGGGGTTCTCTGCAGTAGAAAAAAAACTGCAGGGGGAGCAGTTCTTAGATCCACCCTTCATTTCATTATTTTATTAAATAAGTTACTATTTAATGTTTAAATTAATGGTCATGATTCAAATTTAGGAAAACATAACTGGAGAGAATCTTCTCTCGTGTAAAGCCACGTGTTTTAAAAATTGGTCACGTCAGCTCTAAATCCTAGTCAGCATCCGCCACATCATACTCAAAGTGACATGTCATCAAGAAATCCAGGTCAGGGGTTATTTTAAAAGTTTTGAGATATTGCAGGAACTAAAATCAAACTTAATATTTATAAGGACTATTTTCAAAACAAAGCATAATTGTAGGGACCGAAATTATATTTAAGCCTTATTTTAACTACTTGAAATTTGTTTATCTTCTTTTAGGGAAACAAGAAAAGAAAAAAAAATCAATCGTTAGTTGGTTCAGTGGTGATTGGTGCTGAACTTGGTAGGGAGAACCACAGTTCGATCCCCTCAACTGCGATCGGGAGAGGGCTGGAACCACTTGAGACTAGAACTGACCCCCGAACCAGATTAAACTGGTGGTGAAAGCCAAGGAAAAATAAAAATTATTAACACATAATAATATTTATACATTCAGGGACAAATCCAAAATTTCAATAAGTGAGGTCAAGATCATATCATAAATAAAATATAAGTTGTTATACTTGTCAATGTTATAATTATACAACACTTTTTTATAGCAAGACCCATATTTTATTTTATTTTTGATAAATTAAGAGCATTTAGACATCAAGGTAGAGAGAGACATTCCAACTTAGTTGGAATCTCTATCCTTCCTCGTCCTTCGCCTATAGCTCATATTATTATTAATAAAAAAGAAAGAAAAAAGTATATACAAGAATTGGGGGTGTAACACCCAAACCCATAATTATATAAAATACGCCTTTATAAAATATTACTCGAGAATACGCAACGGAAATAAAATTTGATTTACAAAAGTATTGGTTCGAGTATTACATCGTACACATAAAGGTTTAATAATAACTTAATTAGTAAAACAATTATTGTACAAAATAAGTTTCTAAGAGAATACATCTTTAAATACATTAGAAATAAGAAGCAAGACTTTAAATATACATTATCGAAAAGATCCCATCCCCGTGTCACATCAGAGCTGAGCTTCACTGACAACTCGGTCACAAACATAACCTGAGAACCTGAACCCCCAAAGGTTCAACACATACACAAAACGGAGGGTTAGATAATATAACCATAAAATAAACTAAGTATAAGAACACACTTAATACTTAGGACATAGCTCGGTCATGTCTAACAACTCATTCCATAAACAAATATCAATCTCATGTTATTCATATTTTATAATCATAAAATATAATGCATCATAATAATATCACATTCCCAATCAATTGACAAGTATGCACATCATCATCAATTATCAATCAATATTACACCTCATAATACGCTCAATCATGTTAATAAGGATTATCAATCAATTCCAAGTACCAATTATCACATTATTCAACCATTCACAATCACAATGGAAACAATGACGATTACCAAATACCAATTAGAGTGCACAATTACCCTAATGCAAAATAATGTCACAAATCTCATGTCATGTCACCCTAGACATAACTAAATGCATGAGGTACCTTATCCAACCATTGGAAAACTTATTCCAATTATGTTTTAGTCAACCGCAGCTACTAAAACATCTACTATACTTTGGGGCTCATCCAAAGTATCTGCTCATCATACAATATGGATGCATGAATGTCAAATTACCAAACATATGGTTTATATATTCTAGCCAACCGCAGCTACTAGAATATCGGATATACTTTAGGGCTCATCTAAAGTATCTGCTCATCATAAAAGGATAACATAATCCATATATATTTCAACAACATAGTTAGAAATACATCTTCCATATTAATTAATCACATTAATTAATCTTCTCAAGATATTACACATATACAAAAATATCATCATCGTAATTCATTATCACAATTCATCCACATATAGGATATCATGAATCATAACATCATCTCAACATACATAATCATCATACAATTTCATAATAATCATTATTTAATCAACATGTATGATATCATAACTCAATTCATCATCCACGACTCAATTCAAAGTCATATACACCATATAATCATCATAGGATCATAATACAATCATAGTATAAGCATAAACATCATATTTTTCAAGAAAAGTTGAGGTTCGGGGCTGTCAAGCTCGCTTAGCGCGCTGAGCCCTCGCCAGGGCGCGCTAAGGCAGGGAGCGTCAGGGCAGCTTGCCACCAGCTCGCCGCAGCGACCTCACCAGGGCTCGGCTCGCTCTGCACTCGCCTTGCCCTCGCCAAGGCGCGCTGAGGCAGGGAGCGTCAGGGCAGCTCGCCACAGCGACCTCACCAGGGCTTGTCTCGGGTTTTGGTCCATTTCATGCAAAAAACATCATCTAAGGCTTACAAATACATAAAGGTGTTGAGACAAAACCCACTTTTGATGTTTTAAAGATAACAAACATCTTTAACTAAATTCCAAAATTGATTATGAACATTTTGTTGTCTAACAAGTGTTTTTGAGTGTTTATAAGCTAAAACAGATCCATAGAAACAAAGGCTAAAAGTTTGTTAGGAAATCATGATTCAAGATCAATCTGAGATCATTCTGACAGACAGACAGTTACTAGTTAACTTAATTTATTACTCCTCAACAAGTCCAGAACAAATAAGCACTTTTTCTATGGATATGGAATAAAATCTATACAGGACTTCATCCACTTTAAGCAAGAAATTTATGATCAATCATAAGTATTTAAATCATAAGACTTACCACTTTGAGCATTTGGGAAAAGCCAAAGATTTGCAAGGCACATGAGCTCATAGATAGAAACTGATATCATGGTTATTTCTCAAAATTACCTAGACCAATCACAACATCACAACAAGCTTCTAACTCATGGTTAAAAGTGTACTTGAAGCCAAGACAAAAGAAAAACATTCTTTAATAAAACTAGGCAAGTACAAGACTAGGCCTTCACACCTAAATACTTGTCCAGCTGCTCTACAACAGCTTATCACAGCTGTTTATTACTCTGATCAGAGCTTCTAAATGATAAGGATAAGAAAAATAAACAGCTCATGTTCCAGCTCACATTCAAGAATGTTTCAAGAATGATTCAAGAATGAACAGTAACAGTCTAGCACACAATTTTTGCTAAACTGCTCCAACTATCTTGTGTACTTTCTGAGCACATTAAAACGACTATTTTATGTACTTCAAGCTTGGGAAACAAGCATGCCACAACAAGAAACAGCTCACACATCTATTGGCTAAAAATCAGATCTACACTTGTATTTTGTGAAGCAAGAATGAAACAAGGATATGCAGAGAATGTTCAGACATATCCTAAAGGTCTAGCTTGAGATATTAAGCTGAGTGTAACGGCTATTTTTTGGCTCCAACGGATACATCCTCTACTCAATGCCAAACCCTCACTTGCCTCCATAAAAGGAACAAGAAATCAAGCCTACAAACCATCAATTCTGTCAAGCAATCTCAAAGCATTTTAAAATCATAGATCTGATTATATTTAATCATTCTCATTCTCTGTTAATTACTCTCAAAAGGATCAGAAAGATCCAGCTCTTAGAATAGAGAACATATTGTTTTAAGCAATCTCACTTTGTGCTGAGATTTGTAAAAGCTTAGAACCAAAATCATTATTAACACTGTGAGCTCAAGTCAATAGGTGTTTATTGATTGAGCATTTAGTCAAGTGTGACTAAGGAGATATCAAGCTGTAAGTGCTTGGAAGACATTGGTCTTAGGTCTAGATCAAGGAGTGAAAATCTGTAATCTTGGATTTGTAACATCAGAAGATTATAGTGGAAAAACTCACAGGTGGTGGGGACTGGATGTAACCCAAGATTTAAGGGTGAACCAGTATAAAATCCTTGGTGTTGATTTATTCTTTCCTTTACTTTCTTATCATTTAATTTAAACTGTTTTAAAACCAAAACTGTCTTTTCTAGATCATTCTCAGATTGATCTTAAACTCTGCTATTCTTTCTTTTCTTTCATTAACATAGTCTGATTTAAATTAAAGTGCATTTTTTAAAAAGAACACAATTCAAACCCCCTTTTCTTGTGTTAAACTTTGCTACTTCAATTGGCATCAGAGCACTGGCTCTAAGGCAAGCATCTAACAAGTGCTAGAGAAAAAGATTCAGGAAGGAAGTAATGGCTGAAGCTGCAAAGTTTATATCAGAAGGTGGATCTTCAAATAGGCCACCACTATTTGAAGGAGATGACTACTACTATTGGAAAGACAAAATGGAACTATTCCTAAGATCACAAGACAACAACATGTGGTCTGTGATAGAAATTGGAGAATACACACCTATGAAGGATGCAGCTGCAAAACCTCAAGCTGAATGGACCACTACAGAAGCTGACAGAGTACTCCTAAACACTAAAGCTAAATTATTTATTAAATGTGCTTTGTGCAGGGAAGAGTATGATAGAATCATGGAATGCAAAACTGCTAAAGAAATGTGGGAAACTCTCAAGACTCATCATAACTAACCATGTCAAAGAAACAAGAATTGACATTGGTGTAAGAAAGTTTGAACTCTTTGAAATGAAAGAAGATGAAACTGTAGACCAAATGTATGGAAGGTTTACAGTTATCATAAATGAACTAATATCTCTTGGAAAAACCTACACTGCTCACGAAAGAGTAAGAAAGATACTCAGATGTCTCCCAAAAACCTGGAGACATATTGTCACTGCTATTACTGAATCTAAAGATCTTATCCAACTTAAATTAGAAGATCTAATTGGATCATTAAGAGCTCATGAGTCAATACTTCTAGAAGATAAACCCTTAAAAAAAAGATGACTGCTCTAGACTGTCAATCTGAGGAAACACAAAGTGATATCTTCTATGAAGATAATACTCTAGAAGAAGATAAAGAGGAAGAACTAGCCCTACTATCAAGAAGAATTCAAAGACTCATGCAAAGAAGAAATCAACTCAAAAAATCTCCATTCAAAAGAAATGTAGTAAAAACTGAAGTTGATATGAGCAAAATCCAATGCTATGGATGCAACCAATTTGGTCATTACAAAAATGAATGCCCCAAACTAAAACAGAAGAAACCTCCATTCAAGAAAAAATCTATGATGGCTACTTGGGATGAACTAGAAGAAATCTCTGATGAAGAGGATCAAGAAGCAAATGTCTGTCTCATGACAAGATCTGAAACAGAAGAGGTAGATCTTGAACCTTGCTTATCATGTCAGAAAACTGAATACCTATTTGATAATCTATTTTATGACACTCATATTTTGAATCAAAAAAACAGTCAACTTAAAGATGAGTTATGTAATGTAACTTCAGAATTAGAAAAATCTAAAAATGATAACTTAGTTCTAAAACAAAAACTAGAAGAATTACAAAATTCTAATAATAAAATGACTAAACAAATTAAAGAATTTCAAAATAGAAAGATAACAGTTCAGATTTTCAAAAAGAAAATATCCTTTTAAAAGAAAAAGTTTCAACTCTTGAAAAAGACATAACCAACTTTATCAAAACTACTGAAACCTTCAACAATATTCTAGGATCTCAGAGAGGCATATTTGATAAAGCTGGTCTAGGTTTTGAAACATACAAAAAACAAAAACTATATAAAGACTTTTTTATTCCTCAGAAAATTGAAGAATTTAAGTGTAAATTTTGTCACAAAAAAGGACATATTGAAATGTTCTGTTTTAAGAAAAAACACAAACAAGAACAAACTAAGAATAAACTAATTAGACAAAATAAAAGATATTCACACAAAAAACATAAAACTAACAATCAAGGACCCAAAGCAATATGGGTACCTAAAAACTCAGTAAACATTAGTGCAGGAATGTCTCCTAACTATGAAGAAAAAACCATGGTACCTAGACAGTGGATGCTCAAGACACATGACTGGGGACAGAAAAAGTTTTCTATCTCTGGAGAAAAAGGAAGGAGGATCAGTTACTTTTGGAAATAATGAAACTACTGTCATCAAAGGAAAATGTACTATTGGTAAATTAAACTCTGCTAAAATAGAAAATTTTCATTATGTTGAAGGACTAAAAATAACTTAATAAGTATTAGTCAACTCTGCGACAATGGACTAGAAGTAATCTTTAAAACTGATTCATGTGAAATCAAACAACCATCCTCAAACAAAGTATTATTTAATGGATCTATGAAAAAGAATGTGTACATCTTATATCTAGATGAACTACCTAAAGAATCATGTTTTGTATCTCTTGAAAAAGATAAATGGATCTGGCACAAGAGAACTGGTCATGTCAGTATGAAAACAATTTCTAAACTATCCAAACTTGACTTAGTTAAAGGTCTGCCTAAGATCAACTATGACATTGATAAAGTATGTGAACCCTGTACTAGAGGAAAACAAGTAAAGAGTAGTTTTAAACCAAAAGAGTTCATTTTCACAAAGAGACCTCTAGAATTATTGCATATTGACTTATTTGGTCCAGTCAAAACTACAAGTCTAGGTGGGAAAAACTATGGTTTTGTTATTGTAGATGACTTCACTAGATACACTTGGGTGCTATTCCTAAAACACAAGGATGATTCCTTAGAAGCCTTTAAAACATTCTGTCTAAAAGTTCAAAATGAAAAAGGCATCAACATTGTCTCCATAAGAAGTGATCATGGAGGTGAATTTGAAAATTCTCAGTTTGAAATATTCTTAGATGAAAATGGAATTAGTCATAACTTCTCTTGTCCAAGAACTCCTCAACAAAATGGAGTGGTAGAAAGGAAAAATAGAACCTTACAAGAAATGGCTAGGACTATGATCTATGAATCAAATGTTGAAAAATACTTTTGGGCAGAAGCAGTAAATACAGCCTGTTACATTCTAAATAGAGTAACCATTAGGAAAGGACTAAACAAAACCCCTTATGAACTATGGAAAGATAGGAAACCTAACATATCTTATTTTCACATCTTTGGGTGTTACTGCTACATTTTTAATATTAGAGACAACCTAGGAAAGTTTGATTCAAAATCAGACAAAAGATTATTCTTAGGATATTCTTTAACCTCCAAAGCCTATAGGATTTATAACCTAAGAACACAAACCTTAGAAGAAAGCATGCATGTAAAGTTTGATGAATTTGAAGATCAACCTATTAGTGAAATCATTGAAGAGGATGAAGAGGAAGTACCAACTACTGATCAAACTCAAGTTCCTGAGAAAGAAAATACTCCACAAGCTCCTCCCAGAACTTGGAAGATGGTAAATTATCATCCTCAAGACCAAATAATTTGAGAAACTCAGGATGGAGTTAAAATTAGAAGATCCTTACAATGTAGTGAAACAAATCTAGCTATGATCTCTCAAATTGAACCCAGAACCATTGATGAGGCTATAATAGACAAATCTTGGGTAGAAGCCATGGAAGAAGAACTTCTTCAATTTAAGAAAAATGAAGTATGGAATCTGGTACCTAAACCTAGAGATCACTCAATCATTGGTACAAGATGGGTTTTTAGAAATAAGCTAGATGAAGAAGGAAAAGTGACCAGAAACAAAGCAAGGCTAGTTGCCCAAGGATATAACCAACAAGAGGGCATTGATTATGATGAAACTTTTGCACCTGTTGCCAGGTTAGAAGCTATTAGAATCCTACTTCCTTATGCTGCTCATAAATGTTTAAAACTCTTTCAAATGGATGTTAAAAGTGTTTTTCTAAATGGATTTCTAAATGAAGAGGTATATGTTCATCAACCTCCTGGTTTTATAGATGAAAAGAAACCAGAACTTGTTTTTAAATTAACTAAAGCTCTCTATGGTCTAAAGCAAGCTCCTAGAACTTGGTATGAGAGACTAAGCTCCTTTTTACTTGAAAATGGTTTCACTAGAGGAAAAATTGACACAACTCTTTTTAGAAAAATAAATAAAAATGATTTACTAATAGTACAAGTATATGTGGATGACATTATTTTTGGTGCAACAAATGAGAAAATGTGTGAAGAATTCTCAAATCTTATGCAAAGTGAATTTGAAATGAGCATGATGGGAGAACTTAGATTCTTTCTGGGATTACAAATCAAACAACTTGAAGAAGGAATATTCATCAGTCAAGAAAAATATGTCAAAGATCTTCTCAAGAAATACAAAATGAATGAATCTAAAATAATGTCCACTCCAATGCATCCATCAACCAGTCTAGATAAAGATGAAAAAGGGAAAAATGTATCTGAGAAGGAGTATAGAGGAATGATAGGATCTCTACTCTATTTAACTGCAAGTAGACTGGATATTGTTTTCTCAGTAGGACTTTGTGCAAGGTTTCAATCTGCACCAAAAGAATCTCATCTCACTGCAGTTAAAAGGATATTCAGATATCTAGTAGGAACTCCTGACACTGGTTTATGGTACAAGAAAAAGTCACATTTTGATCTTAAAGCCTATTGTGATGTTGATTATGCTAGAGACAAAATAGAAAGAAAAAGCACCAGTGGAGCATGTCAATTCTTAGGAGAAGCACTCATAAGTTGGAGTTGTAGAAAACAAAATACCATAGCTCTCTCAACCACTAAAGCAGAATATGTATCTGCTGCAAACTGCTGCTCACAAGTTATTTGGATCAAAAATCAACTTGAAGACTTCTCACTAAGGTACACAAATGTTAAAATTTTATGTGATAATACTAGTGCTATCAATTTGTCAAAAAACCCCATACAACATTCAAGATCAAAACATATTGAAATAAAACATCATTTCATATGTGACCATGTAAATAAAAAGGAAATTGAATTAATTTTTGTAGATAGTGAAAATCAACTTGCAGATATCTTTACAAAGCCCTTGGTAGAAGATCATTTTAATTTCATTAAAGAAAAATTAAATATTGTCAAAAATCCTAAGTAATTAGAAACGACAAGAATAAACTCAGATCATTCTTGAACGGTTAAAATTCTTGCGCATAAAAGACTCCTTTAATGATCAAACAAATAATCTTGAACAAAACCCCTAGAGTAAAGAGAGTTACGCTTTTCAAAGTAAATATGGAGAGAAGTAACTAAGTTCAATTAACTAGAGTTAAAGTAATGATGATTTCTCTCTCTTAGTTCAAAGTACAAGAAAACTATCCACTCAAGTACACCTACCCTAACTCTATCATTCTCAAACCGTTCTCTCTCTCCCACTCTCACTAGTCAGTTTTCTTTTAAATCAATCCTTCACCCATCAATTTTGATTCATCCAAAATCCTCTGTCTAACCCAAATCACGCAAAAATCTTCAAACTCTTCAAACCAAAAATGGCTAGAACCAAGAACACCAACCGTCGTCCTCAACCAACCCTTGACATTAAACCATTATCCACCGTTTTTCCTAATCAAAGCAACCCAGAAATCACCACCACTCAATCTGAACCTCTGCGCATCACTAACTCTGTTTCTGAACCCATTAATGACCCAGATATTAACGAAACAGAAGAAATAGTGATTGAAGCTATGTTTGAACTTTCAAAATCCGTTCCCAACTCTGAAACAGATATCTTTGTAACCCCTCAAGAAGCAGTTATCCCACAAACTCAAACAACAACTCCACCAATCCAAACCTACAAGAAAAAATCAAAAGCCAAAATTTCTCAATCCCCAAAACTTAGAAGATCTGCTAGATTGGAATCTGGAGGATGTTCATCAAGAAAACCTACCATTGACAACACTATCTATGAGATAATGGATAGTGACTCTGATGATGAAGCCACTCCTTCACCTCCTCGTCAAACTAGATCCATTTCTAAACTTGCTGAGACAACCAAACCCACTGAGACCTCCAAGTCTGAACCCACCAAACCCAAAGCAACTAAAGGAGCTTTCTTTGCTAACATAGAAAGGTTTGTGGAAGAAGGTCAAAGAAAAGAACAAGAGAATGCTGAAAAATCTGCTGAAGAAGGAGAAGAAAGGAATACTGCTGAAGCTGAAGAAAAGAAGAAGGGAAAAGGAAAAATGAAGGATCAATCTGAAGAAGTAGAGCCCATTCGTCCCAAATCTAGGGTAAGTTCTGTTACTCTTGTTCATCCATCAAACAAAGAGGAATTTCAAGAATTTTGGGTTGTCAAACCTGTTCCTAGTTGTAGGATTTATGATTTTGATAATCTGTTACTAGGAGGAATAGATGTGCTTAGGTTGACTGAGATTCAAGGATGGACAAATCTCTTTAGGTTAAGAGAAACAGTTTACACCCAGCTAGTTCAAGCATTCTACTACAATGCTGAGATTGATAGTGACAACTGCACTATTAAATCTAATGTGAAAGGGAAAGTGATTAATCTAGACCCTGAAGAACTAAGTAGAATCCTAGAATTACCAACTGATAGAGAGAAATTTTTTGGAGATGGATGATACTCTCAAGCAAATATAAAGAGAAGTGAATTGATGAAGCAAATCTTCACTACTGAGGGAGCAACTTTGCCCCAACCACAAGCTTCTTATCTGAGGAAAGAGTACAAGGTAATCTTCAACATGATTCAGAACCACATTTTCCCTAGGATGGGAACCAAAGAAAAGGTTCATGATATGGACATGATGATCATGTACTATCTTGGCTCTGGAAAAAGGGTAAGCCTCCCCTACATCATGATTCAACACATGATTGAAGTTGCTGGATCTGGAACAAAGAAAATTACTCTACCCTATAGAGTTCATCTCACTAAGGTTTTTAAGAGTAAAAATGTGAATCTGAAGGCTGAGAAGAAGTTTACTGTCTGTCATACCCTAATTTTGCCCCATACATTTTTATTACCCTTTTGCCCCTCATATTTTTTATTTATTCCAATTTTGCCCCCATGGCATTTTTGCACTTTTTTAAATAAGTCAACAAAATCTTTTTTTTAATTTAAAAATCAATGTTGACACAAAACACATGGAACTATTTTTTCTTGCATGATTATGGCTTAGCATGATCATAAGAGATAAAATTTTACCATTTTGCCCTCAAATTTTCTTTATTTATTTATCTTTAATTAGTTACTTGCATTTCAAGAAACCTTTTAAAAAATGAATTTTCAATTCTTTTTTCTTCCATTCTTGATCCATAAATATTTCACATAATCATATCTCATCATGCATATTTTTATTTCTTGACATATTTATTTTATTTTCATATATTATTTTTAATTTGTTTTATTCCAAAAAAAAAATCAAAAGAGATACAAAAATTTCCCCAATCATTTGACACCTCATCATGGAATAGAAGGTTCCATTCCTTCTCACCACCTCATCACTTGGTACAAAAAAAAAATCAACAAAGGATAGTACAAAAATCATCAAAGAATCAATTTCCATTTTACCCTCAACAACTCTCACAAATCACCATTTCTTTAACCTAATTCATTCCTATAAATAGAAGCATGAAATTCAGAGCCCTAGGTTAGCCAAGAACCTCAGAAACGGCGCAGCTAGCATCTGACCCAAAAGCTCCATTTTTCCATTTTTTCTCAAAATCCAAAATCCTTTAAAACACCTTCAAACTTCAATCTCTTCATCAAATAAGCTTCTAACAACTTCCAGTAGCAAGAAACAATCATAAATCGCAAGCTCTAACCCACAATTCGAGAGAATCAAAACCTCAAGAACTCAAAAAAAAAGGTGTTAATGGAACGTGAACTTCCAGCCTTTGTTTCACCCATTTTTCAACACCATTCATCATCAAATAACACATAGATCCTTTTCCAATCATTAATCGAACTTAATTCCACTCAAATCGCGTTTTTCCCAATTTTGAGTTTGAACTTTTTCTCGTTATTTTTCACAACTGAGACGCTTATTGAGGAAACAAAGAGTAGATTCATGATCTACGTAAAATTCCGAGCAAAACCATATACTCACTTGCCATTTTTGGTGGAGTTTTGAAACTCCGGTGAGAAGCACCGTCGCCGGCGTCGTGTTGTTTCAACGAGGAAGAAGAAGATGTACCGTGGTCCTTCACGTTCCCAGTTTCATCAACAGCCGTCAGATCAAGATATTATGTCGCGTCCGTTGGATCAACAGCTTAAGTGAGGAGCGTAGGATGGATTAATGAGCAGATCTGACGCTCCTCAACGCGCTTTCCACCGTGTTCGTCTTTTTCTGCGAGGTACAGGATCCCTTTCTGTTTGACTTTCTTTATTTATTATTTTTTCTGCAGACTTGCTATTTGCACCCCCGTTTTTTTTGCTATTCTGAGTTATTAGCACCCCCCCCGATTATGATTTTAAGTGTTTTTTAGCTTATTTGCAAAAGCACTTATGTGACTTATTAGCTTGCTTAAGCTTGGTAAGTCACTGTTTATGCTTATATCATGCTAATTTCATTTTTGAACTTTTCCAACTTATTTTCATAAGTAATTTTCAATTAAGTTGTTTTGTGCATAAGTGCTTATTTAGGGTTTCAAAAAGCTCTTTAGCTTATTCGACCCTAATTCCTGCACAACATTGATTCATATACAGTAGTCACTGTATACAATCATTTCCAAACTTTTCCAACTTATTTTCATAAGTAATTTTCAATTAAGTTGTTTTGTGCATAAGTGCTTATTTAGGGTTTCAAAAAGCTCTTTAGCTTATTTGACCCTAATTCGTGCACAACATTGATTCATATACCGTAGTCACTGTATACAATCATTTTCAAACTTTTCCAACTTATTTTCATAAGTGATTTTCAATTAAGTTGTTTTGTTCATAAGTGCTTATTTAGGGTTTCAAAAAGCTCTTTAGCTTATTTGACCCTAATTTTTGCACAACATTGATTCATATACAGTAGTCACTGTATACAATCATTTTCAAACTTTTTCAACTTATTTTCATAAGTGATTCTCAATTAAGTTGTTTTGTGAATAAGTGCTTATTTAGGTTTTCATTAAGCTCTTTAGCTTATTTGACCCCAATTTTTGCACAACATTATTTCAAATACAGTAGCTTTTGTATATGAGTTTTATTTTGCTTTTCCAACTTATTTTCATAAGTCCTTTTTAGCTTAAGTTGCTTTTAGCTTATTTTAATAAGTGCTTAAGTGATCCAAATTACTTCTTTAAGTACTTTTGGATCATTTTCCCTTGCACAACAAATTGTTCAACCCTAATTAGCTTAGGTTAATCATGTTTGCTTATGCTTGGTTATTTATTTACCTTTACGCATATTTATTTAATTGTTCGCAACTTCATTTTGTACCATATTTAATTTATTGTTTCATACATGATTATTTAGTATTGCATACTTGCATTATTCATTTATATCATCTTGATTCATGCATTTGCATTTATACTTTGTCTATTTTGTGATTTGCTTCATTATTATTATTACTTGTATTTTGTTATTCTGTCTGCTCTGGTTCTTTTGCCCTTTTCTTTTGGACTTTTGTTTTCATAATCAAAATAACAAAGATTTTCATAATAAATAATGAATGAAAAAGGGAGAATCTGGCAACTGCTTCTTTCTTCCCCGAGTTGTCTTGGTAGCCGGTCATCTGACTAGTTCACTCAAGCTGCTCTCATTCTAAAATGAACATTAAAACCAACCAACACTCGTCTTTTCTTTTAGACACTATTTCTGAATAAACTTAACCAAAGGTTTTTGTAACAAATCAATGAATGAAAAAAGGGAGAATCTGGCCGCTGCTTCTTTCTTCCCCGGGTTGTCTCGGTAGCCGGTCATCTGACTAGTTTACTCGAGCTGCTCTCATTCCAAAAACAAGCGTTAAAAGTTAACCCTTACACACTTAAACTTCTTTTAAGAAAACATGGATATACGCTTTATCCATTCCTCTGACACATACACAGTTTAAGCCTCCAAGTGGAGCATACAAGCGTCGTTGTATCAGCGGAATGCGAATTAAGCCGCATCCGTTAATCAAACTTTCTTTTTAATAATGGATACGTGTTTTATCTATTCCTCTGATACACACACAGCTTAAGCCTCTAAGTTGAGCATACAAGCGTCGTTGTATCAGCGGAATACGAAATAAACAATACCCATTTAAAATCAACCAACCACACAAACATTTTTTACCAGAACTACGTGAGTTTTGAGTTTCCCATTGCACCGGGGAATACGTAGGAGCGGGCTCCTACAACCGTCAAACTCAACTAATAAAAAACCTTGTTTTTATTTATTTGGAAACGAAGTAGAGATTAGCCAAGTGATAGAGTAATTTAATTCAAACCTGCGCAGACAAACCCTAAACCACCTAAACGGTTCCCATCGAGTACGATGGATGCGAGGGGTGTTAACACCTTCCTCTCGCATAACCAACTCCCGAACCTAAACCAAGGTTTTCGTGATATTTTCCTTTCCCCTTCCGGGATAAATAAACATCAATGGCGACTTCATTGTATGAAAAATGGAAGTGATTTTCCAGCCCGCTACAACTGGCGACTTCACTGGGGACTCTTGAGAGTTAAGCCCAGTTTAGTTGGTTTGTTCGTTTGTTTGCTTTTTCAGGTTTGCAATATCTTGCCTTATCTTTTATTTTTCTGTCAATTATATCTGCTTGGATTGGCTGTTTCTCTTCTTCTACTCCTTCTTTTATTTTTCTTTTGCCCTTGTGGCGTGGTTACTGTGAGAAGCTCTATACCCGAGCTTGAGAAAAGCTTAGGCTAAGCTAGAGGTCTTTATGTTGGGTGACCGGTCATCTGACTAGTGACTCCGGCATAATCACCTCGCCTAGAGTAGATCCTCTTGGAGATGTCAGGACATCGGTCATCTGACTAGTGTCTCTGATGTTTTCTCGTTGGGTCCATGTCTCTGTTTAGAACCCGTGTCAAGGTTGCTCAACGACCTTACCTAGAGGAGATTTCCTTTTGGACGCGTTTGTCGTGAGCTCCGCAATAACGACATCGTTTCCAAAGGGGCAATCCGTGATTTTAGGCACTTTATCAACCTTAGAACAACATGTGAGAGGGATGGGTTGCAGGTAACTTTGAGCCTTTCGACCTCAGAAATGATAATTGAACCTCTGCTTCGCCATGACAGAATCCGCTACAAAAGTGCATCCATGCACTCATGCATTCATTCATAAATTCATACAAAAACCTTTTTGCATAACATTTGTATAAAAAAATTGATAAAGCATAATAAAAAACTTTTACATGCATTTGCATTCATACAAAAAACATTATCTCATCCTCACCTGCTCACATAAACAGCTACATTCCCGACACTGATACCGGACTCCAAGCATTTCAAGGAAACCATGGAAACATGCAGAAGCAGGTTGATGCCTTGAGAGGCGATGTGGACCAAATGACATATAAGTTGGACCGTGTTCTGAAAATGCTAACTAGTCTTGGCTTGCCTTCACATCAAGTTATAAGAGTGGATGACGCAACAGTAGGGGCAAATCCTCCAATTAATTCCCCATTGTCAAATGTGGTATGGCCTTCATTCAGCTCATCTTCTGGACATACTTTTGCAGCTGCTCAAGTCACTCAAGAGCCAATGGCCACCAACACTGAATTCATGGTTGGCCAGCCAAGAACTCATCAAGTCCAACTCGGGTTTGCTATGCCTCGAAGTCCCGAGGATCACATGAACGCTCATCAAGGTGATAACTCTAAGGGAAAATCTGTTGCGTCCCCAAGTGAGGAGACTCGCCAAAAGTTCAAGGCAATGGAGGACAAGCTAAGGATGATGGAATCGTTCTTGCCCAGCAATGTCAGCCCACCTCACTCTCACTCTCGCTCAACGGTGTATGCTCGCACCCCATGCTTTGATCATCAGTATCCAACAGTTGGTCAACCTCAACAATTCCAAGGGTTTCCAAAACAGGCAATACAGACGCCTTTGAATCATTCCCAGTCAGGACAGTTCACACAGAACTTGGGACATCAGCAGAACCAACACGGGCCCCGAAGGGAAAGGAGAAATGTGCACTATGATCGTATACCCATGCCATATGAACAAGTCCTGCCACGCTTACTCTATAAAGGGTTGGTTCAGCTAAAACCCCTTGACCCTGTGTCACCACCATATCCACTTGGTTTTGATGAGGATGCTAGATGTGATTATCATAATGGGTCACCCGGACACAACGTCGAGAACTGTAGGGCTTTCAAACACAAGGTTCAAGAGCTCGTTGATCAGAAACTTTTAACTTTCAAAAAAGGAGAGCCCAATTGTGAAGGATAGTCTGTTGTCCAGTCATGCAAACCCATTTGTGGATGCTAATCAAGAGTTCAAGGATTGAATCAAGCCATGAAACTATTTTTAGGCTGTCCTGTTTTAATTTCCTTGTTTGTTAAGCTTTATTAGCATTTTAACTTTGTTTGTTTGCAATAGTAATCTTAATGAAATAATAATGCATGTTTTGAATCCATTCTTTCATGTCCATTCACTTTTCTTTCTTACTCTTCACAAAAGCAAAAAACGTATGTTAATACGCCTCATTTCATTTCTTTCTTTATCATTTCTATTTGAACAAAGATTGGAGAGAGGATGATGAAAAACAAAATAACCAAATTGCTACAGTATGCTTTCGAATAAAACTTTGCTGATGATGTAAGGCATTGTTTCAAATCCCCAAACACCGGAGAAATAAGGGAGATAATCCGTAGTCACCCCCCTTGAGCCTAGAAGTTGGTGTTTCTTTCTATACGAAAAAACCCGCTATATTAACCCGGGGCAGGGTAGTGTTCAATTAATTCGACCATGCGTTGGAGTTTCAAGAGAAAAATAAAAAAATCAATAAGGTGTTCCTCATCACTCATTACCAAGGCAGTCACAATTCGCCAAGCAAAATACAAAAAAAAAAGAGAGAAAGAAAAGCCCGCTAAGTCAAAACCTCAAAATGGCTTAGATTAGGGTATCCCGCTAGACTAAAAATGCAAAAGAATAGTCTAGGCAAAAGTTAGGGATTGAAAAAAAAAAAAAAAAATGAAATGAAAAAATGCAAAAAGCAAAGGTCACCAAGATTCATGACAAAACAAAATCGTGTGACCAAAACGAAAGGCAATGTGACTGCCACAAAAAAGGGAAACACATCCTTGGCTTCGAGCCATCATATCCTCACCATCACAATTCCAAAAACCTCTTGGGACTTGGACACATGAGTTGAGTTAATTGAACATAGGGTTGAAGATCATCACGAAGAATGGGGTGGGTTAAAATCAAACTTTGAGCCTTACATCCTTTTATTCATAAACCGTGAACCAGGCCACGTTACAACCTTCAAAAGACCTAATTGAAGCAAGGTTTAGCTTGAAAGCATACGGTAGCAAGGTTGCGTTAACCTGACTCCCAAAAATCTTTTGTTAATACCATACTCTCACACTTTCTTCCACAATATACATCCATTGTACATAAATACTATCTCAACTTCAATTTCAAAACTTGCATTAAAATGGCATTAGAATTACTATTCCAAACAAACAGGTTTATCTGCAAGTCTGCACTTGACAATAAGGAAGTTCCAACTCTGAGCTGTTACCGAGCAATCAAGAAGGACCTTGGACTAATCTGGGGCAGCTATCTCAAGACTTCACTTAATCATGGGGCACATCCCTTAGAAAGGTCATTCGGCATGGACAGAGTGTCCTAGGGTCGCATCATGGAAAGCGGTATCGAAACCCAGATTTCAAGGGTCTAATAAATCAGTTCAAGACACTCTTGATTAGGGGCAAACCACCTTGGGGTTCTGCCAATCAAAAGCAAACTCTGATGACTAGGGGCAGATCACCTGAAGATCCTGGTGGCCCAGCCAATCATGTTTCAGAATGGCTCAATCTAGGGGCACACCTCTCAGAGAGGGAGAACCAATATCAGTAAGTTGGCCGAAAGTCAAGGCAAAGCACTTCAAATGCCCAACAGACTGGGGCAAGACAATATACACAGGGGCAGGTTCTCCCTATATCTTCCAAGCTACTCAAGCAAAGCCTGATGAACATCTGCAACCATTGGATTCAGAATTGGTGTCGGGGATTAACTTCAAGCCATCATCCCACGAGAAGCCATGATACCATCTCCAATCATTCACCACCCACCATAGGGGCACCAATCATTGTCATGCATTAGTCATGTCATTTCATTCATGCAAATAATCGTTATGCATCAGTCATCGTCATGCATTAGTCATGTCATTTCATTCATGCAAATAAGCGTCATGCATTAGTCATGTCATTTCATTCATGTAAATCATTAGCATGCATTGATCACGTCATTTCATTCAAGCATCAGGTATGCCCCATACCACAAGACCAATAACTCAGAAAAATCAAATAGCCAAATCAAACATCCACAATCAAGAACCTGACCTTGCATTGACAGTCCCAAAGTCCAATGATTATTGGCACACCTTCAAAGTCCAATGATTATTGGCAAACACCACTCAAAGTCCAATGATTATTGGCACACCTTCAAAGTCCAATGATTATTGGCAAAAACCACTCAAAGTCCAATGATTATTGGCACACCCTCAAAGTCCAATCATTATTGGAAAACCCACTAGAAGTCCAATCATTATTGGAAAACCCCCCTAAAAGTCCAATCATGGTTGGCAAACCCACTCAAAGACCGATCATTATTGGCACCCACTCAAAATCCAATATTCAATGGAACCCCAATAAAACCCAGTGTTCTTTAACACCCATGTTGAAACCCGACTTCTAATAGCACACAATCATTTCATGTCATCATCATGCATTTCATTTCATGCATAAATGATCATGGTAAACATGCATACATAAAGCAGGTTCAAAGGTTTCTCCTTGCAGAATACAGGCTTTAGTTACTCAATCACAAGAAAGGCAGTCTGACCTTTTTCCTAGCAAGTCGGTTGGTAAACTGTCTCCCCAGCAGACTAGTTGAAAAATCACCTCCCCAGTGAATGGCAAATTTTCTGGAAATTCTCTGCTACAGGATAACCGCAACAGTTTGCATAAACACGAAATCTACATAACTTCAGAGGGATCTTCAGTGAGAGCTGGATATGATCTACTTAACTTCAGATGGATCTTCAGTGAGAGCTGGATATGATCTACTTAACTTCAGATTAATCTCCATTGAGAGCTGGATAAAATCTCTTCAACTACAGATTGATCTTCAGTGAGAACTGGACAAAATCTCTTCAACCACAGATTGACTTTCAGTGAGAACTGGATAAAATCTCTTCAACTACAGATTTGACCTTCAACGAGAGTTGGGTAAAGTCTACACAGATGGATCGTCAACGAGAGTTGGGTAAAGTCTACACAGATGGATCGTCAACGAGAGTTGGGTAAAGTCTACACAGATGGATCGTCAACGAGAGTTGGGTAAAGTCTACACAGATGGATCGTCAACGAGAGTTGGGTAAAGTCTACACAGATGGATCGTCAACGAGAGTTGGGTAAAGTCTACACAGATGGATCGTCAACGAGAGTTGGGTAAAGTCTACACAGATGGATCGTCAACGAGAGTTGGGTAAAGTCTACACAGATGGATCGTCAACGAGAGTTGGGTAAAGTCTACACAAGATGGATCGTCAACGAGAGTTGGGTAAAGTCTACACAAGATGGATCGTCAACGAGAGTTGGGTAAAGTCTACACAGATGGATCGTCAACGAGAGTTGGGTAAAGTCTACACAGATGGATCGTCAACGAGAGTTGAGTAAAGTCTACACAGATAGATCGGCAGCGAGAGCTGGATAAAATCTACGCAGATGAATCTTCAGCGAGAGCGAGGAAAATCTACACAGATGAATCTTCAGCGAGAGCGAGGAAAATCTACACAGATGAATCTTCAGCGAGAGCGAGGAAAATCTACACAGATGAATCTTCAGCGAGAGCGAGGAAAATCTACACAGATGAATCTTCAGCAAGAGCGAGGAAAATCTACACAGGGGAATCTTCAGCGAGAGCTGGTTAAAACCTCTACAACCACAGATCGACCTTCAGTGAGAGCGGCTGGATAGAATCTCTTCAAACATCACCATGTTTTTCAGCATAGATGGCTGGTTAAGGTTGGTATCAGTAGTCCTATTTTAGAGTTGCTCGTTTCCACAAAAGGAATAACAACAGGTATACTCGATCCACTTATCTCATCAACATTCACTTCCTGGCAAAATTAGGGCATTCTGTATTTAATTATCTTCCACCAAAAGAATACGAATATCAGGGCTATTCGCATTCTTATGGTTTAAGCTAATTAAATAGGGGCAGCTGTCATACCCTAATTTTGCCCCATACATTTTTATTACCCTTTTGCCCCTCATATTTTTTATTTATTCCAATTTTGCCCCCATGGCATTTTTGCACTTTTTTAAATAAGTCAACAAAATCTTTTTTTTAATTTAAAAATCAATGTTGACACAAAACACATGGAACTATTTTTTCTTGCATGATTATGGCTTAGCATGATCATAAGAGATAAAATTTTACCATTTTGCCCTCACATTTTCTTTATTTATTTATCTTTAATTAGTTACTTGCATTTCAAGAAACCTTTTAAAAAATCAATTTTCAATTCTTTTTTCTTCCATTCTTGATCCATAAATATTTCACATAATCATATCTCATCATGCATATTTTTATTTCTTGACATATTTATTTTATTTTCATATATTATTTTTAATTTGTTTTATTCCAAAAAAAAAATCAAAAGAGATACAAAAATTTCCCCAATCATTTGACACCTCATCATGGAATAGAAGGTTCCATTCCTTCTCACCACCTCATCACTTGGTACAAAAAAAAAATCAACAAAGGATAGTACAAAAATCATCAAAGAATCAATTTCCATTTTACCCTCAACAACTCTCACAAATCACCATTTCTTTAACCTAATTCATTCCTATAAATAGAAGCATGAAATTCAGAGCCCTCCGTCTTTTTCTGCGAGGTACAGGATCCCTTTCTGTTTGACTTTCTTTATTTATTATTTTTTCTGCAGACTTGCTATTTGCACCCCCGTTTTTTTGCTATTCTGAGTTATTTGCACCCCCCTGATTATGATTTTAAGTGTTTTTTAGCTTATTTGCAAAAGCACTTATGTGACTTATTAGCTTGCTTAAGCTTGGTAAGTCACTGTTTATGCTTATATCATGCTAACTTCATTTTTGAACTTTTCCAACTTATTTTCATAAGTAATTTTCAATTAAGTTGTTTTGTGCATAAGTGCTTATTTAGGGTTTCAAAAAGCTCTTTAGCTTATTCGACCCTAATTCCTGCACAACATTGATTCATATACAGTAGTCACTGTATACAATCATTTCCAAACTTTTCCAACTTATTTTCATAAGTAATTTTCAATTAAGTTGTTTTGTGCATAAGTGCTTATTTAGGGTTTCAAAAAGCTCTTTAGCTTATTTGACTCTAATTCTTGCACAACATTGATTCATATACAGTAGTCACTGTATACAATCATTTTCAAACTTTTCCAACTTATTTTCATAAGTGATTTTCAATTAAGTTGTTTTGTTCATAAGTGCTTATTTAGGGTTTCAAAAAGCTCTTTAGCTTATTTGACCCTAATTTTTGCACAACATTGATTCATATACAGTAGTCACTGTATACAATCATTTTCAAACTTTTTCAACTTATTTTCATAAGTGATTCTCAATTAAGTTGTTTTGGGAATAAGTGCTTATTTAGGTTTTCATTAAGCTCTTTAGCTTATTTGACCCCAATTTTTGCACAACATTATTTCAAATACAGTAGCTTTTGTATATGAGTTTTATTTTGCTTTTCCAACTTATTTTCATAAGTCCTTTTTAGCTTAAGTTGCTTTTAGCTTATTTTAATAAGTGCTTAAGTGATCCAAATTACTTCTTTAAGTACTTTTGGATCATTTTCCCTTGCACAACAAATTGTTCAACCCTAATTAGCTTAGGTTAATCATGTTTGCTTATGCTTGGTTATTTATTTACCTTTACGCATATTTATTTAATTGTTCGCAACTTCATTTTGTACCATATTTAATTTATTGTTTCATACATGATTATTTAGTATTGCATACTTGCATTATTCATTTATATCATCTTGATTCATGCATTTGCATTTATACTTTGTCTATTTTGTGATTTGCTTCATTATTATTATTACTTGTATTTTGCTATTCTGTCTGCTCTGGTTCTTTTGCCCTTTTCTTTTGGACTTTTGTTTTCATAATCAAAATAACAAAGATTTTCATAATAAATAATGAATGAAAAAGGGAGAATCTGGCAACTGCTTCTTTCTTCCCCGAGTTGTCTTGGTAGCCGGTCATCTGACTAGTTCACTCAAGCTGCTCTCATTCTAAAATGAACATTAAAACCAACCAACACTCGTCTTTTCTTTTAGACACTATTTCTGAATAAACTTAACCAAAGGTTTTTGTAACAAATCAATGAATGAAAAAGGGAGAATCTGGCCGCTGCTTCTTTCTTCCCCGGGTTGTCTCGGTAGCCGGTCATCTGACTAGTTTACTCGAGCTGCTCTCATTCCAAAAACAAGCGTTAAAAGTTAACCCTTACACACTTAAACTTCTTTTCAGAAAACATGGATATACGCTTTATCCATTCCTCTGACACATACACAGTTTAAGCCTCCAAGTGGAGCATACAAGCGTCGTTGTATCAGCGGAATGCGAATTAAGCCGCATCCGTTAATCAAACTTTCTTTTTAATAATGGATACGTGTTTTATCTATTCCTCTGATACACACACAGCTTAAGCCTCTAAGTTGAGCATACAAGCGTCGTTGTATCAGCGGAATACGAAATAAACAATACCCATTTAAAATCAACCAACCACACAAACATTTTTTACCAGAACTACGTGAGTTTTGAGTTTCCCATTGCACCGGGGAATACGTAGGAGCGGGCTCCTACAACCGTCAAACTCAACTAATAAAAAACCTTGTTTTTATTTATTTGGAAACGAAGTAGAGATTAGCCAAGTGATAGAGTAATTTAATTCAAACCTACGCAGACAAACCCTAAACCACCTAAACGGTTCCCATCGAGTACGATGGATGCGAGGGGTGCTAACACCTTCCTCTCGCATAACCAACTCCCGAACCTAAACCAAGGTTTTCGTGATATTTTCCTTTCCCCTTCCGGGATAAATAAACATCAATGGCGACTTCATTGTATGAAAAATGGAAGTGATTTTCCAGCCCGCTACACTGTCTGCAAAATCTTCTCTATAAAGAATACCTCTCGTATGAAGGATACTGAGGTTGGTGAGAAAAGAAAAAGAGAGGAATTTGAAGAACAAGCTGCAACAAAAGAACATACTGAGAATGTTCTTCCTGGACAAACAACCAGTGGGAAAGAGAAGGAATTAGCCTCATCAGAATCCATTTCTTTTGTTGATCTTGAAACCTCCCTCCATTTTGACTCAAGCATTGGAATTGGAGTCAATCCTACCCCTTCAGAAGCTGCTGCAAGAACCCTTCAAGGAATAACCAAACCATTGTTCACACCAACCCTTCACAACACATCATTCAACTCACTCTAGAGCAATGATTTCCTAAGAAACATCATAAGGACCCCCAGCTCTGCCTTGTCTAGAATTCCCATTCCAATATACTCTTCTGGTAGTCCACTACCATCATTCCCTCCAAACTTTGCATCATTAGGATCCTTTTGCTCCAACCTACCATCTGCTCCTGTCAATCCTGCTTCTAGTTCTGAGCCTAAGCTCAAAATAACCAAACTTGAGAAAACTGTGTCCAAGACCAAATCTGATACAACAAAAATCCTTGAAGGAATGGTGGTTCATAACAACTTTCTGATGCATCTCACACTAGAGTTTCAGACTCTTAGAGATTGGCTAACCACTCATGTCTGCCCACTCATCAATGCATCACCACCACCAGTTAATCCAATTCCTCACATTCCTGAACCTCAGCAACCCAATGAAGATTCATCTTCAGATGGTTCCAGTCCAACTGTGTCAAGTGCTTAGAACTCCTTGAAGACCCCCTTTCTTTTTGTGATGACAAAAGGGGGAGAATCAAAAATGAATATTTAATCTATCTGTTTTCTATCTGTTTTTGTAATGCTTTAATATTTTGTTGTTTTTAATGTTTTGCTGTTATTTTCAATTCCCTAAAACATTTGGACTAGATAATGTAGGAAGTTCCAATCCTAGATAGGACTTCTAGCACTATGTAATCTAAGTCTCCAAAAGAACAATGTTATTCAATATTTCCTTATTTACCTGCATAATTTATCTTTAATTATTTTTAAGAAACTGAATGCATAAATTGAGGGGGAGACTTATGAGAAAGCACAAAATATTATCACTATAAATATTCATGTACATCAGAATCAATTAAATTTTTAAAGAAGTTTGTCATCATCAAAAAGGGGGAGATTGTTGAAACAAAACCCACTTTTGATGTTTTAAAGATAACAAACATCTTTAACTAAATTCCAAAATTGATTCTAAACATTTTGTTGTCTAACAAGTGCTTTTGAGTGTTTATAAGCTAAAACAGATCCATAGAAACAAAGGCTAAAAGTTTGACAGGAAAACATGATTCAAGATCAATCTGATATCATTCTGACAAACAGACAGTTACTATTTAACTTAATTAATTACTCCTCAACAAGTCCAGAACAAATAAACACTTTTTCTATGGATATGGAATAAAATCTATACAGGACTTCATCCACTTTAAGTAAGAAATTTATGATCAATCATAAGTATTTAAATCATAAGACTTACCACTTTGAGCTTTTGGGAAAAGCCAAAGATTTGCAAGGCACATGAGCTCATAGATAGAAACTGATATCATGGTTATTTCTCAAATTACCTAGACCAATCACAACATCACAGCAAGCTTCTAACTCATGGTTAAAAGTGTACTTGAAGCCAAGACAAAAGAAAAACATTCTTTAATAAAAATAGGCAAGTACAAGACTAGGCCTTCACACCTAAATACTTGTCCAGCTGCTCTACAACAGCTTATCACAGCTGTTTATTACTCTGATCAGGGCTTCTAAAGGATAAGGATAAGAAAAATAAACAGCTCATGTTCCAGCTCACATTCAAGAATGTTTCAAGAATGATTCAAGAATGAACAGTAACAGTCTAGCACACAATTTTTGCTAAACTGCTCCAACTGTCTTGTGTACTTTCTGAGCACATTAAAACGGCTATTTTATGTACTTCAAGCTTGGGAAACAAGCATGCCACAACAAGAAACAACTCACATTTATTGGCTAAAAATTAGATCTACACTTGTATTTTGTGAAGCTAGAATGAAACAAGGATATGCAGAGAATGTTAAGACCTATCCTAAAGGTCTAGCTTGAGATATTAAGCTGAGTGTAACGGCTATTTTTTGGCTCCAACGGATACATCCTCTACTCAATGCCAAGCTCTCACTTGCCTCCATAAAAGGAACAAGAAATCAAGCCTGCAAACCATCAATTCTGTCAAGCAATCTCAAAGCATTTTAAAATCATAGATATGATTATATTTAATCATTCTCATTCTCTGTTAATTACTCTCAAAAGGATCAGAAAGATCCAGCGCTTAGAATAGAGAACATATTGTTTTAAGCAATCTCACTTTGAGCCGAGATTTGTAAAAGCTTAGAACCAAAATCATTATTAACACTGTGAGCTCAAGTCAATAGGTGTTTATTGATTGAGCATTTAGTCAAGTGTGACTAAGGAGATATCAAGCTGTAAGTGCTTGGAAGAAATTGGTCTTAGGTCTAGATCAAGGAGTGAAAATCTGTAATCTTGGATTTCTAACATCAGAAGATTATAGTGGAAAAACTCACAGGTGGTGGGGACTGGATGTAACCCAAGATTTAAGGGTGAACCAGTATAAAATCCTTGGTGTTGATTTATTCTTTCCTTTACTTTCTTATCTTTTAATTTAAACTGTTTTAAAACCAAAACTGTCTTTCCTAGATCATTCTCAGATTGATCTTAAACTCTGCTATTCTTTCATTAACATAGTCTTTTTTAAATTAATGTGAATTTTTTAAAAAGAACACAATTCAAACCCCCCTTTCTTGTGTTAAACTTTGCTACTTCAAAAGGAAGCATCTTTAATCATGTATAATCATACTAAGCATATAAGTACAATTTATAACATCATCAAACATCATTTCAAGCCAAAAGTAGTGATTTTCATGTATTAACTCATAAAACCCATTTATCTCATAATCAATCAAAATCAAAGTTCAAGTAATCAACTTTATCATGGATTTTACACAACAATCATAAATAGAAGCATATTATACATGAATCATTATCAAGCTTCAAATATAAACACATTCCCAAAACCCTTTTCTTCCCAAAACCCAAAATGAGTGAAGAGAGTTTGGGTGTGGAGTCATAGACAAACTCCTCTGACTACGGTCTGACAAGTGTACCAGTCTGTCGTCGAGTAATAATTCACACTCTACTGAGTAGAATGAGTTCGTATCCTCAGGGACAGCGCCTCGATCACTAAGTTTATTCTAGGATTTATCGAGATTGCCTCCGCTTTATAAGTTGAGATAATTTTAGATTCAAGAAACAGAGAATATAACTAGAAAGAAAGACAATTTAAGAAGATAGGTTAAGTAGTTGGAATCCCTCCCTTATTCATGCTGGGTAAGTGGTGCTATATCGTTGACTATTCCTTTTTATTATTGGTGAACTAATATAATTAGTAATAACCGCGTACGGTAATTACCCTAATTACGAGTATAGAGAACCTTAATTATTAGACAGGGAACCCGTGTTAGCCACGTTGTCACGTCCCTAACCTAGTGATTAAATTCTAAATATGTAGTCAATTAAGCATGGTTTCATTAGTTCTTTTACCCTTAACTTGTTAAGCTATCATCTATTGATCGGGGTTGGCTGCCGGTTTTGAGGCACAATACTAGATCACTAACCCTATAGGTTAGTTGCCGAGCCTTGGGTAATCCTAACCTTGAGGCACAATATTAAATATCACTAACCCTATTGAGGTTAGCTGCCGGCCAGTGATAAACCCTGGCCCTAGGCGCAATGCTAGATATCACCATCCCTAAGAGTGTTCCATAATTGTGTACTTTAATCAGGTTACGTAATTAAAACATAGATAATAGAATAAATAAAACTGAATAGAAAATTATATAAACTTAGTACCAATTTACATGATTCCAGCATTCCTAAGGGAGTTCATCTTCTCCACCTAACCTAAAGGAGTTTAGCTACTAATAGACATAATTAAATTACAAGAATTAAATATACCAATAACCTTGCTACCTTGCGGAGGAAGTTACCTTTCCCGTTGAAGGGGGAAAGCTCCTTCCCTAGAGCTTCTCCTCCTTTGCTCCCTATAGAGAAATAGTTCTCTAAATTTCTGAAGGAATAATTGTGAAGGAGGAGAGCTCTATTTATAGTTTTTCTATTGGATTTGGGCTTTCCATCGTGGTACGATAGATCCCATCGTGGCACGATGACCTTTAGATTTTAGTTGCTTAATTTTTAAGCTTACTTGGCCACCAAGTTGCCTTTCATCGTACTACGATGAACCAATCGTACTGCGATGCTTAGATTTGCTTCAAAAATATAACTGAAGATTTTGTTCTTTTTTTGGGCGCAAAGTTTCCTCCCATCATGCTGCGATGGCAAATTTAGGTTTTGGCTTCAACACGAAAGTTGTTGCTCTTCGTCTTAGCTTTCCAACGCATGGTCACGGACCTTATTCCGATACTCGTAGCTCAAGTTATGGTCCGCAGAATGAAAGTTGCGTATTTTCTTCCTTTTAGCCTCTTTTTAAGCATTTTCTTCAATTCTTGACTTCTTGGACAAGTAGCTTCACTTCTTTAGGTTTTTGCCTTGTAATTGGTCTAAAACTAATACTAAACTAATAATAAATAA
Source organism: Trifolium repens (assembly GCA_030408175.1). Classification (NCBI taxonomy): domain Eukaryota; kingdom Viridiplantae; phylum Streptophyta; class Magnoliopsida; order Fabales; family Fabaceae; genus Trifolium; species Trifolium repens. The sequence continues at coordinate 47,171,103 of CP125836.1, read as the reverse complement.
TACTAAAAATATCACATAAATTACTGTCATCATCCCCTCTCTTTGATCACTCAAAATTATATTATATAAGTCTCTTACCTAGGATTAGTTGGATTCTCTAGTCCTCCTTTCCTCTCTTGATTCTAACTTGGCTTTTCTTCTCTTTCTCTTTTCACCTTTAAGCTTCTTTCTCTTCTTTCTTTCTCAAACCATTTTTATCTTCTTATCTCTTTTATCTCTCTACCTCTCTTTCTCTGCTATTTTTATGACAAACAACAACAACACACCTCTCATAAAACACTACAAGAAAAACGCGTTTTTGCGACGGCCAAAAGCCCTCGCTAATGCCTAAAAGCCGTCGCTAAGTGATATGTTATTGGCGGCCATTGGTCGTCGCTAAAATGGGCGTCGGTAAGTTTTACGACGGTCCAGGTCGTCAGTAATGGACTAGACGGATTTTGCGACGGCTTGAGGTCGTCGCTAATGGGTAACGGTCAAATCTGGGAATTTCAGGTAGCGACGGCCTAAATCTGAGCGAATTTTTAAAAAAAAATATTTTTATTTTTTTTCAAAAAAATTAAAAAGTTAATTTTTAAAAAAAAATCAAATCTTTAATTTTTTTTTAAAAACAAACTTACTTATTATTTCTTAACAACAAACTTATTTATTATTTTGTAAAATAAAAATCAACATAACATAATTTTTAATACATATTAACACATAAAATATAATAATAATTAAAATTAAAAATAGGATTTCTTGGAAAGAAAATAGGATGTATTAAATAGTAATAATTTTCAAAGAGAATGGTGTAAATGAAATTTAAAGGGAAGGAAGAAATATATATATATATTGTATGAAGAAGAACATAGTTTGATTATGAAATCAAAGTTTTGAAGAAGAACAAAAACAATATATACGATGAAGATTTTATAGAAAGGTGTAGAAGAGTTTTTAGAGAGATGGAGGAGAATTTTTCAAAGAGAATTGTGTAAATGAAATTGGAAGGGAAGGAAGAAATATATATATATATATATATATATATATATTGTATGAAGAAGAACATAGTTTAATTAAGAAATCAAAGCTTTGAAGAAGAAAAAAAACAATATATATGATGAAGATTTTATAGAAAGGTGTAGAAGAGTTTTTAGAGAGATGGAGGAGAATTTTTCAAAGAGAATGGTGTAATGAAATGAAAGGGAAGGAAGAATGGTTATAACCATTGCAATCCTCTCAAAATTTTTAAAAAATTCGTGCCATGACTTTGCGAGGGCCCAGGCCGTCACTAAATGTTGTGCGTGAACCAAGACTGAACAGTTTTTTTTTTAAAAAAATCCGTCAATATTTAGCGACGGCTTAGACCGTCACTAAGTCTGTCCAGAATTTGTGACGGTTCCAGCCGTCAGTAACACTCCATTTTGTGACGGAAATGGCCGTCAGTAACTTTTCGACAGAATTGTTCAGAAATTTTACTATTTTTTTAATTTTTTGACGAATTTTGTTTATGTAGCGACGGCCCAGGCCGTCACTAACTTATAGACAGCCCAGGCCGCCAATACCCCTTTAAAAAATACGCCACTAAAATGGCATTTTCTTGTAGTGAAAATCATCCCTTTATATAACCCCTTTTCTTAGGTTTATGTCAAATTCCCACTCACAATCTCAACTTTACTCTTACCACCAATTCTCGTACTATTTACACAATTGCAACTACTTTCTCTCCAAAATACTCTATCCTTTAAGATAATAACCAAATTGACACTCTTATCTCTACACAATCCACTAACTCACACTAGATTACTATATTACCCTTAATTCTACCACAAACTCTTATTCATTCTAATTAAGCTCAATACTCATAAAAGCCCATTATTAACAATGCAACAAATAATTAATACATATAAAACATACCAATTATCATACACAATTAATTAAATAACATCAATTAATCAAATATAATAAAATATAAGATTTTGGGTGTTACAGGGGGACATAGACCTAACCCAGTGTGTCCACACAAGAAGAACCCGTCGCTGGAAACAACCCCAAAAAGGGTGTATGGTGGCATCTCGAATCCAAGGATCGATCGCACCACTTGGATCTCGAGGCTACATCGCTACTAAACAGTTGCAGTGAAGGAAGGTTAGGCCGACAGGGATATACGGCGACGACGGTGGTGTGTAGGAGAAGAAGATGAAGGAGGGTGGCAGCGGCTGTGTTACTATGCTGTCAAACCCTAACCGAGCAGAAACATGTGTTTCTAATCCTCATAAAATTTGAACCCATATAAATATTAGCAAAACATAAAATAGGTAAGTGGGGTCAGCTGACCCCGGGTCAGGTGACCCCACTGCCCCCACCGTGCATCTGTGACGTGTCTGTATACATTTCACTTTTAATTTAACAACAAAAGTCAACACATTTATTTTCTCAGAAATATAATAATATTCAAAAATTTCTCTTAAGAAAAATAATCCATACATTTAATTTCTAATCAAAACAAAGTTCTAAGGAGGGGCTTTGCCCCTCTATTGTACCAAAATAAAAAAACAAAAAAAAACAAAGTTCTAAAGAATTTAAAAGACTTTTATATTTGATAACTAAGAATATATTTGTAATTTTCTTATTTACTAACGGGTACAGATATTCGCGGATACGGATACCACTAAATCTGCATATGTATCCATTGGGTAGTTGAAATATCTATTTAGCTTATCACCGGTCCGCAGATACAGATATTTTTGTCATCCTTAATTTCGAGTAGGATTTAACTATTCACAACACATAATAAACACCTTTAGATCATACAAACAAACTAAAATCGAGCAATGTGGTTGTGAAACTCTTCACTTCAATCTCGCCATATGTATTACACTCAATTTAATTTATTGATCTAATTTTCATCTAACAATTATAATTTAATTACTAAAATACTCAAGTGCCGGAGCCACCGCATGGGCCAAGGGTGGCCACAATCCCCAACATCTTCAACTTTTTTTTACATACTATGATGATATATTAATAAATTAGGCGTATCTGAATTCTATATTAGTTTCTCCTATAAATACACATTTTTTTACTCATAAAAAGCCTTCTTTAATCACATAAAATATAAAGTCCGATAGGCACATTAAAATAATAAAAGATTACACTCATTTTTGAAGGTGGAAAAACACAAGAATGGGGGGGGGTTGAATTGTGTTTTTAGAATTAAAACTTTTTCGAAATAAAACCAAGTTTGCAGCGGATAAAACACAAACTAAAAGAGATGCTGAGAGAAAGAGAGAAAGAAGGACACAGAATTTATCCTGGTTCCCCTCACAAATCGAGAGTACTCCAGTCCCCTTGTTACTAACAAGAGATTTTCACTATAATCTACTAAAGATTACAAATTGCTCAAGCACACTTGCAAGAGACTTCTCAGGTGCTCAAGTTTCACTAAACGAGAGACTTCTCAAATGCTCAAGTTAATCTTAACAAGAGACTTCTCAAACAAACTTAAGAATAAGAATGAATGTTAAGAAACACTTGATATACTATCAGAGGTGTTTACAAAATACAACTCAAATTGCTCTAAGACTTAGAATGACAGATTTAAATTATGATGTCAGAATGCTTCTTAGTCTTTGAACGTAGAACAGTCGTTAGAACAGTAGTGATAACAGTTGTAGTAACAGTAGTCATTTCTTCCATTTGAGTCTTCTATTTATACTTGGAGGAAGATGATGACCGTTGCAGAGAGAGAGGTGCCAGCTGGAATTTACTCGTACAATTGATAGCTGTATATTGCCTTCTTTGGTAAGGAATTCCAATTCCACTACCTAGCTATTCAATTTATCACTCATCCATTTTGAGTAATAATAGTACGATAGTACAATTCTCAAATGCGCTCCACTTATGGATAAGGTTAACGTTGTACCAACGAATATTCCTTCCTGTGGATGTGACAGAGCCTTGAAGTGGATTGTTCTTCAATCATTGGTTCTGTATAGGTCAGCTCTTGAGTGACGTAAATTCCTTTTGCTTCTGATGTTCTTGTCATAGCTTCTTAAGATCTTCAGCTTCTGAACTTCATCAGAGCCTAGCTTATGGTCTTCAGAAGTGCTATCTTCAGCACGCAAAAAATTAAGCTTCTGATGAACAGTGATACTCTTTCAGAGCTTGTTTTGACTGGCTTCTCTGCTACTATTCATAGTGCTTCTGAATGAATTTTAACTTGTAATTCTGCACACTAGAATAATCATTAGTAATACCAATTGTAATTTTAATACTTTGTTATCATCAAAACCACTTAAAACATTAGAGGTTCATGTCGGACCCACTTTGTTCCAACAATCTCCCCCTTTTTGATGATGACAAACCAAAGCATTAACATTCAATTGTTGTTGATTTAATTTAATTATGATGACTTCAGGTTTCAAAGGTTTGCAGTCTCCCCCTGAGTCTGATAATCCATAAGGGTAGGTTTGTAAGCTCCCCCTAAGTTTTATCCATAATTAATTAAAACAGTTTAAGAGTTGATTTATTAACTTAAAATAAATTTTCATATTTAACTCTCAGAAGCATAGTTTTGCAAGCTTTGCTTCTTAGAGTTTGATAATGCTCAGAAGCGGTTTGCAAGCTCTTCTGACATTGTCTATGAATTTTATTTTAGGTTCTTAAATTTTCTCCCCTTTCAATAATCGTTCAGAATGAGAAAGAATCATAAGAGATAAATATTGATTCATAATGCTTTTAACATTACAGTTTCAGATTGAGCAGTATATGAATGAATCAACATTAATTTTAACGCTACTCTTACTCCCCCTTTTGGCATCAGTCAAAAAGACACAGAAAACCAAGCAGTCAAACTCGTCATAACAAGGTAGTCAAGTCAAAAAGTGATGACAACTAAATTCATTTAATGAATTGTGTTGAAAACCGTCCTGACAAGAGAGCTTGATGACACTATAAAAAGGGATGATTCCTCTCATTTTACTCATCCAGAGTAATCAAGTAACATCAAAAGAAAAACATACAATGGAAAGACAGGTTACCAAGGATGCTTCAAGCTCAAAAGGAGAGAGCAAGAAGGGAGCAGAGCCCTGGCGCTGCGAAGAAAACAGGCTACGATATGAGAGAAACAAGGAAGAACTTATTTTAACAGAGTCAGAGGAGGAAGAATTGGGCTCTGATCTGGAAGAGTTCTTATGGACATATGAAGATAATCTAGCAGATTATCCAGCTGAGGTTCAGAAGCTTGCTGATGAAGCACTATCTCTTCTCAAAGAGAAACTGAAGAGTATAGAATCAGAGGCTTCTAAATCTAAGCCTTAGGCTAGATGCAATCATATGTAATAAAGAATCTTTCTATTAATAATAAAAGTTGTTCCTCTACCTATCTCTCTCTCTTTTAAGCTTGCTTTCTTTTTATATACCACATAAGTATTGTCAGAACACCAGTTACCAGACACGCCTCATTCGGTATTGGTGCCCCGTTGTTAAACAGGCTTTAATACTAAGAAGCTATTTCATGAGTAAACAGGAGTACTGATGAGAGGGACTCTTAGGTTTTGAAAATCCTAGGCTTATTAGTTTAAATACTAAGATGCTCTTCAGCATCTTTCACTAGAGTCAGAATTCTCAAGAGTACCAGACAATATTATGGTATATAGAAAAGTTAAATTTTGAAAAACAAAGATAAAACAAACATATAAGCAAATAACAAACACACAAATATGGATAATATAGATATGAATTAAAAGAAAATTATCCAAAAATTACACAAGAACTTAACAATAAAACAAGTGCTCAAACATAAGGGTTAAGGTTTGGGTTGCTGTTGAGTAAGCTTCAGAAGAAGTTCCATCATTGCATCTATCTTCTTGTTTGTAGCTTCACCAGATCTGTTCATGTCTTCTCTTATATCGGCCCTGAACTCATCCATTTCATTTCTTAGTTCCTCTCTTAAGTCATGCTTGATTACATCCAGAGCTTCTTGCATAACAGAGGATATAGCAGATGAAGAAGAGCCTTGGACAAGTACTGGTGGAGATCTAGGAGGAGATGAAGCAACAATGGGAGCTTTACCTTTATCAGAATCTGGTTCACTAAGGTTCTGATCATTCATAACAGTATCTTCTGCAGCTCCTTGATTCTCAAGAATCTTATTAGTCTCAATGACAGCAATGTGAACAGCTCTATCAACCAATAACTTGAAGGCTTCTTGTTCAGCAAGCCTCTGACGTTCCATTTCAGCAGCTATCCTAGCCTGCTCATCATCCAGAGATCTTGTGATACTTTCATTCACAGCAGCTAAAAAAGCTAACCTCTGACATTCTTCTTCATGGTTGAAAGATGTGAGCCTTGGAGCGTTTAGCTTCTCAACAACCTCAAACAGTTCCTGTACAGTGTTTGCTCCTCTACCCTTAATCTTATCCTTCAGATGAGTACTGAGAATCCTTAAAGATTTACCAAATAAGTACTCTAATTCCCTGACATCAGCATCCATATCAGAGGGGAAGATAAGAGCTTCTTCCTCTCTTTGTTTAAACCTCTTAAGTCTAATACCTATAACATTATTTAGCAGCTCAAGGTTTGGTTCAGAGTCAGAATTGAAAAAGGGTAAGGATGGGTCAGAGTCAGAATTGAAAAAGGGTAAGGGAATGGTTGGTTCAGGTTTCTTTCTTTTGAGTTCAATGATTTTGATTTTGCTGAGATTTGGAGGTATGATATCATCATCAAGATTGATGGAATCCTTGAATATTTGATGTTCAGCTTTAGTTAGGTGTTGGTAAAGCTCAAGAACCTCTTCTAAAACTAGAGGTTTGTTGAGTGGGTCAGAGACAGGTTGTGGTGATTGGTGTTGTTGTTCAGTCATGACATTGATTGGTGATGAGTGAGGTGATTTTTGTTGTTCTTCAGAATGAGCAATTGGCTCATTCTGAACAGGGGTGAATGTAGGTGGATTCACTCGTGAGATGTGATCAAGTGAGGGAGGGGGTGTGTGAATGACCTGTGTGTTTTGTGTTTTATGGATGGGTGAATCATTTGTGAGATTCATGGAGGGAAATTGATGTGGTGAATTTGGATTTGAGTTGGTAAATGCAACACCACACATGTGTTGTTCAAGATGTTCTATGACAGAATCTTGATTTATGGTTTGATTGAGAATGGTTGTGTCTACATAAATAGAAGGTTCTTCATCAGAAGAGAGATGAATGGACTTTATGGTGGTTTTCTTTGTGGTTTTCTTGAAGGAGGTTCTCTTTGGTGTAAGAGTTTTCTTTTGTTTTGGGTTGGATTCTCTGATGAGTGTAGCAATTAACTCATCCGAGGCAGTGCTGGTATCTGATGAAGATGATGATGGTATAGCTTTATGATCAGGTAAGACTACACTAATAGGTACAGTGAAGTCTATGGGTTGAGGTTGATTTGTAGATGATGGAGGTTGAGAAATAGATGGTTTAGTAATAGAGGGTTGAGGTTCAGAACCAATAACCTGAGCTACAGGAATGCTAGAAGTATTAGATTCAGAGATCTTACCTTTTGGTTTAGAAGCTCTGGTCTTTAATCTCTTTGCAGGTTTAGCAGGGTTCTGATCTTCCTCAGAAGCTGAAGGCCTATCATGCCTTTTCTTTGTCCGTTTTTCCTTCTGAACAGCTTCTGTCATCATATTTTCAGCACCTTCCTCAATCTCATCAGCACTAGCATGTCCTTGATCATCAGAGCCTTCATCGATCATTTCTAGCTCAGTAGTTCTTGGCTTTCTTTTGTTCCTTGTTATATCTCTTGGTCCTTTGAAGATATCCCAATTAGGAACACTTACAACCATTTTCCTGGGCACACTAACCCCAGTATCTCTTCTTACTGATTCAAGAAAGTTCTTGATGACCTCCTCATTATCATGTTCTGATATGGTGGGAAATCCATCACACCAGAAGTACTTTTCGTACACTTGCTGTAGAGGTGTTTTCACTTGAATGATTTCTTCCTTGGTTTTTCTCTTCATATTGACCAGAACTGAAGCATCATACTTAGAGGTTTGGAAAACTCTAAGTTTTTCTTTGGCGCTCACAATATCTGTGAGTTTGGTTTGCCTTATCAGTTCAGAAATTAACCTAGGGTGATGAATGACTGATGGTATTTTGGTTCTACCCTCATTGATGGTAAGGCACATGTGATCAAAAAGAATCTTAGCCAAATTAACTTTCACCCTCTTGTATAAGAACCAGATGAGATGTTTGTGTGGAATGGAGATGGTATCCAATCCACCTTTTCTGGTGAAGATGGTAGACAAACACATTCTGAAAGCAAATTCAAATGTATGCTTCATGTGCATTACTTTTCCAAAATCCTTTTGGTTGCATCCAGATTTAAAGAGGTCCTGATGAATTGAATCCAAATGCTTGCTTTTCTTATCATACACTTCTATATCTTCTCCTTTGTTGTCTAAACCCAGAATCTTAGCAATGTGTGCCTGAGTTATCACAACATTTATTCCCAAAATATTTGACCTAATTTCCCTTTCTCTATAAGGTTTAAGACCAAGTTCCTTTCTTGTTTTTCCTCGTAATTCCTTGTTCTTCTCAACCATATCCTTGTATTCTTTATCAGCACTTGCTCTATCGTACACTTTAGCCTTCTGCCAGAAATACTTTTCTATGTCATAGTATACAAAGCCATTAAGCATCTCAAAATAATTTTGCCATTGTTGGTTGTAGAACAAGTATTGAATGTCAATCCCATTTGCTTTCAAACTTTCAAAATCCACGAACTTCTCAGTGAAGAAATCATAAGCATCTGGTCCAGCGTCAGTTTGATGATGTTCGTAGACTAGATTATCTTTTGAATTAAGATCGATGATGGGTGGTAACGTAGGGTTAAAGGGTTCTTGAACGATTTCGTTTGATGAACGAGCAGCCATAGTTGCAGAGAATTAAGAAGATGAAGGTTGGGAATTTCTGTAAGGTCTAGGGTTGTGTAGGTAGTGATTTTGTGTAAAAAGTTGTGCAAGTGAGTGAAGTGACTTATAAATAGTAACTAGCACACATACACAGAGAAAATAAACATTGGGAGGGAGCGCGAGCAGTTTTTAAAAATTAAATAATATTCTTAACTGCCATAATCATCATTAACTGTTCTCTGCCCGTCAGGATCTAGACACGTGTTGAAAAAGTTTAAACATAGCTGACGCGTGTATAGACAACTGTTGTACACTTACTCGTACTGAACGTTTCATTTCCAAAAGGTTCAGAGCCTCACTCATTTGTATCTGACACCTCATCAGAACCTGTTACTCTTCAGAGCCTAAATTATTCAGAGCTTCCCAAGGGATACTCTAAATTATAAGAGGTTCTGATAGAGCTTCAGATGCTAATTCTATTCTACTTCTCAGAGCTAATTTTCTTCAGAGATATAGTGCATGTTCAAATTCTTTTTGATAAAATCAAATCTTTCAATAGCTAAAGGTTTAGTAAATATGTCAGCCCATTGATGTTCAGTATCAATGAATTGAATATCTATTGTACCTTTCTGAACATGATCCCTTATAAAATGATGTTTTATTTCAATATGTTTAGCTCTTGAGTGTAGAATAGGGTTCTTAGACAAATGAATAGCAGCAGTATTGTCACAATATAGTGGAATACTGTTTTCAGCTATGTTATAATCTTCCAACTGATATTTCATCCAGAGAAGCTGTGTGCAGCATTTAGCAGCTGAGATGTATTCTGCTTCTGCTGTAGACAAAGCAATAGTTGTTTGTCTCTTGCTGGCCCAAGATATGAGATTCTCACCAATGAATTGACAATTTCCACTAGTGGATTTCCTCTCAATCTTATCACCAGCATAGTCAGCATCACAGAATCCAACTAGCTTACTATCTAGGGATTTTTTATAAAGAAGTCCTAGATTAGTAGTTCCTTTCAGATATCTAAAGATCCTCTTAACAGCAGTTAAGTGAGGTTCTCTAGGATCTGACTGGAATCTTGCACACAAGCATACACTATATAGAATATCAGGTCTAGATGCTGTAAGGTAGAGTAAAGAACCAATCATACCTCTATACAGCTTCTGATCTACTTTGCTTCCTATCTCTTCTTTGCTTAAGCTGCTGGTAGGATGCATGGGTGTAGACATTATCTTGCAGTCATCAAGGTTGAACTTCTTCAGAAGCTCTTCTTGCTGACTGTAGCCTTGTGCTACCAGTCTAGCTTTATTTCTTACCACTTCACCTTGTTCATTCATCTTGTTTCTAAATACCCACTTAGTTCCAATGATGTTCTTATGTGCTGGTCTTGGCACTAAGTCCCATACATCATTTCTTTGAAACTGATTGAGCTCATCTTGCATAGCTACAATCCATCCATCGTCAGTAAGTGCTTCATCAACATTCTTTGGTTCTATCATTGAGATTAGTCCCAGAAGTGAATCAAGTTGTTGATAGTCTGATCTTGTTTTTCTTGGACTTTCTTTGTTTCCAAGAATTAAATCTTCTGGATGTGATGATCTATATTTGAACTTCCTTCTTGGAGCTTCATCAACATCAGCACTTGGTTGAGTGTCTTCTTCTGAAGTGTCATCATGTTCTTGTGATGCTTCTAATTGAGATGCTTCTTCAGCATCTTCTTCCAGTACAGCTTCTGAAGCTTCAACAGCTTCTGATGCTTTTTCAGGTTCTGAATCGATGTATTGGTATGGAACACCTGCATAACTATTATCTTGCTCTGACATTTTACTGTCAGGCTCTTTATCATCAAATCTAACATGTATAGATTCTTCCACTGTATTAGTTTCAGAATTATACACTCTGTATGCCTTTGAGCGTTCAGAGTAACCTATAAAGATTCCCTTACAAGCTTTGGCATCAAATTTTCTTTTGTAGGCCTTGTTGTTTAGAATGTAACATGTACATCCAAACTGATGAAAGTAAGAGATGTTGGGCTTTCTTCCTTTGAAGAGTTCATATGTTGTTAGATTCAATAGAGGTCTTATATAGATCCTATTTTGAATGTAACAAGCTGTGTTTACAGCTTCTGCCCAGAAGTGCTTAGCAAGTTTTGTCTCATGCATCATGGTTCTTGCCATTTCTTGTAAAGACCTGTTCTTTCTCTCTACAACACCATTTTGTTGTGGTGTTCTAGGAGCAGAGAACTCATGGACAATGCCATGATCTTCACAAAAAGTTGCAAATGGTTCGTTTTCAAATTCACCACCATGATCACTTCTAACCTTTAAGATTTTGAGACCTTTCTCATTTTGCACTTGAGTGCAGAAGATGCTGAACACATCATATGCATCATCTTTCACTCTTAGAAACTTTACCCAAGTCCATCTACTGTAATCATCAACAATGACTAATCCATATTTCTTCCCATTGATTGAGGCAGTACTTACTGGACCAAACAAATCAATGTGAAGTAGTTCTAAGGGTCTTGAGGTAGAGACAATGTTTTTAGGTTTAAAAGAAGTTTTTGAAATTTTGCCAATCTGACAAGGACCACACAGAGCATCTGAATGATATTTAAGATTTGGCAGGCCTTTAACCAACTTTAGTTTGCTAAGCTTAGAGATTAATCTCCAGTTAGCATGACCTAAGCGTTGGTGCCAGACCCACTTTTCATCATTCAGAGATAGAAGACAAACTATCTTCTGCTCAGTGAGTTCTGACAGATTCACCTTATAAACATTACCTCTTCTTAATCCTTTAAACAATATGGACTTGTCAGAATCATTGATTACTGTACATGCCTCTTTATCAAATTTAACAATAAATCCGCTATCACAAAATTGACTAATGCTAAGCAGATTATGTTTGAGGCCATCAACTAACCAAACATTTTTAATTGAAAGAGAAGAGTTACCAACTATACCTGTACCAATGATCTTCCCTTTTTGGTTTCCTCCAAACCCCACAGTACCTCCCTCTTTCAGAGTCAGGGTTTGGAACATATGCCTTTCTCCCGTCATATGTCGTGAGCAGCCACTGTCCAGGTACCAGCATTGCTGCTTTGGCCTTCTTAGTGTGCAAACCTGAAGCAAATATTATTTGAGATTTTGGTACCCATATCTTTATGGGTCCTTTTGTGTTAGTCTTTACAGGTCCAGGTGGTCTTTGTTTGAAAGACCTATCAGAGCCTCTAGAGTTAACCACCCTTGTTGAAAAGTTTTTGGGTTTAGTATAGCTCTTGAGCTTTGTTCTTGAATGTGTCAGAGCTTCTTTAGATTTAACATTAGCTTGAGGCTTAAAAATCTTAGGTTCTGAGGTTTTATCCTTCAGAGTCTTTGACTTTTGAGCCTCTGGCTTTGATGTTCTATTAGAAGCTGACTCATTTGGAACCTCTGATTGACTCTTTACAAAGACATCCTTAGGTTTTGATTTATCTATATTAGAGGACTTTGAAGATAATGGATTATCTTTAAAACGTGAGAATCCAAGACCTTCTCCTCTATTTCTACTTACATGATAAATCAAAGAGGCTATTTTACTTCTTTTCATTCCATTGATAAGGAATTCCTGAAGAGCAAATTCATGTTCTGGAGGAACCTTATCATCAAGAACATAATGAGTTTCCATAAATTCATTTCTTGATTTTAGAGACTCATTTTGTTCAATTATTTCATTTGCCTTTTCGGTCAGGTTGTTATAGGCCTTTTTAAGGACCTTACACTCACCTGCCTTTTTGGTTAAAAGTTTTAAGGCATCTTTTAAGGAATCTATTAATTCAGAACGAGAAAGTTTAGCAAGTACCTCATCTTCATCTTCTGAATCTGAGTCAGCTTCGTGCTCAGAGTTCTCTTGGTCAGAAGCGGTTGCCATCAAGGCTAGGTTTGCTTCTTCTTCCCCATCAGAATCTGATTCCTGATCCAAATCATCCCAAGTGGCAAGGAACCCCTTCTTGAGCTTACTTTTGTATCTTTCTTTGTTAGAGATTCTCTTGGATGTTTTACTCAGGTTCTCTGGGCAGTCAGCAATGAAGTGTCCTGGTTTGTTGCACTTAAAGCATTTGTTTTGTTCTTCCTTTTTATCCTTAGAAGCACCAACCTTCTTGGAAGAACCTCCAAATTTACCAGCATACTTCTTGCTTCTCTTAGCCCATTGCGATACTCTTGCAGCCATCAGAACCATTTCTTCTTCTTCATCAGAGTCCATCTCGTGACCTTCTTCAGAAGCTTCTTCATCAGATACTATAACCTTCGCCTTCAGAGCCTTAGAGGAACTCTTGGTGCTCAGGGCTATCCCTTTTAGCTTCTTAGTCGATTCATCAGTCATAAGTTCCATCTCATGACTCTTTAGAGAACTAACCAAGCTTTCAAGAGACACAGTATCTAAATCCTTAGATTCCTGAAACGCTGTCACTTTTGGTCTCCACTTTGGCGGCAAGCTTCTGAGTACTTTCCTTACATGATCAGCCTCAGTATAGCTCTTATCTAAAACTTGAAGTCCCGAAACAAGAATTTGAAACCTAGAGAACATTGTCTCAATGTCCTCTCCGTCCTTCATTTTAAATAATTCATACTGATGTACTAACAAGTTGGCCTTAGCCTCCTTAACTTGTTTATTTCCTTCATACTTGGATTTAAGAGAATCCCAGATAGACTTAGCCGTTCTCTTATCTCCAATTTTCAAGTACTCATCATGAGAGATGGCATTTGTCATCATCCCTTTTACACTGTGATGCTTCTTATATTCCAGCTTTTGAGTGGGTGTAAAAGCCTTTCTGTCTTTAGAGCTAACAACGCCTTCTAAGTCCATATTTTCAAAGTTCACTCCATCTTCTACCAAGTCCCACAGATCACAATCAATCGCCATGATGTGACTGTACATCTTGGTTTTCCAGAATGGATAACCAGTCTCAGTTCCATTGAAAAAGGGAATTTTGTCAGAAGACCTTCTGTCTTTGGAATTAGAATCATAGTCAAATGGAACTTCATTGAGATTCTTCTCAGCAGACATGTTTTTCCTCCCTGAATCTTAACTGTTTCACTGAGAGGTGAGAGTTAGGCAACAACCCAGCTCCTGATACCAAATGAAGGTGGAAAAACACAAGAAGGGGGGGGGGGGTTGAATTGTGTTTTTAGAATTAAAACTTTTTCGAAATAAAACCAAGTTTGCAGCGGATAAAACACAAACTAAAAGAGATGCTGAGAGAAAGAGAGAAAGAAGGACACAGAATTTATCCTGGTTCCCCTCACAAATCGAGAGTACTCCAGTCCCCTTGTTACTAACAAGAGATTTTCACTATAATCTACTAAAGATTACAAATTGCTCAAGCACACTTGCAAGAGACTTCTCAGGTGCTCAAGTTTCACTAAACGAGAGACTTCTCAAATGCTCAAGTTAATCTTAACAAGAGACTTCTCAAACAAACTTAAGAATAAGAATGAATGTTAAGAAACACTTGATATACTATCAGAGGTGTTTACAAAATACAACTCAAATTGCTCTAAGACTTAGAATGACAGATTTAAATTATGATGTCAGAATGCTTCTTAGTCTTTGAACGTAGAACAGTCGTTAGAACAGTAGTGATAACAGTTGTAGTAACAGTAGTCATTTCTTCCATTTGAGTCTTCTATTTATACTTGGAGGAAGATGATGACCGTTGCAGAGAGAGAGGTGCCAGCTGGAATTTACTCGTACAATTGATAGCTGTATATTGCCTTCTTTGGTAAGGAATTCCAATTCCACTACCTAGCTATTCAATTTATCACTCATCCATTTTGAGTAATAATAGTACGATAGTACAATTCTCAAATGCGCTCCACTTATGGATAAGGTTAACGTTGTACCAACGAATATTCCTTCCTGTGGATGTGACAGAACCTTGAAGTGGATTGTTCTTCAATCATTGGTTCTGTATAGGTCAGCTCTTGAGTGACGTAAATTCCTTTTGCTTCTGATGTTCTTGTCATAGCTTCTTAAGATCTTCAGCTTCTGAACTTCATCAGAGCCTAGCTTATGGTCTTCAGAAGTGCTATCTTCAGCACGCAAAAAATTAAGCTTCTGATGAACAGTGATACTCTTTCAGAGCTTGTTTTGACTGGCTTCTCTGCTACTATTCATAGTGCTTCTGAATGAATTTTAACTTGTAATTCTGCACACTAGAATAATCATTAGTAATACCAATTGTAATTTTAATACTTTGTTATCATCAAAACCACTTAAAACATTAGAGGTTCATGTCGGACCCACTTTGTTCCAACAATTTTTATCATAGATTTAATTGATAATTATTGATAGGAAAAATAATTTGCACACTGACAACAATTATGATTGTTGGATTATTACAAATATTTAACTTTAATTATCCTTCTAAAGTCACACAAATGATGATTTGTGTGTAATATATTTTCTTTTACACACACATTGTTTGTGCTTCTGCAGAACCCTTTAAAGGAACAAGCAACTTTGTTCGTTGTACTGTTGTGGAGTATATGGCAGGAACAGAATAACCGATGTTGGAGGGACGAACAATAGCCTTTGCAAGTTATTTGAGATCGAGGTCTTAATTTTCAAACAGGTTGGAGGAATGCCCATGTGCATAACAAAGAGAGAGGTGCACAACAAATTATTCCTAAATAGGACTTAGGAAGATACAAGTGTATTGTAGATGCCTCTCATTCTCATCATTACAAAATAAAGTGGAAATAGGAGTTTACATTAGAGATGATCAAAGAAGTTTTGTTCTTGCAAAGACAAAGTGGTTCACACCTAAAATTCATGTCGACGTCGGCAAAGCTTTGGGTCTTCTTAGTGGATTAACATGGGTTCAGGAGCTTCAGCTAGGTATTGTTGATTTTGTTAGTTGTTTTCTCCTTGGATTAGTAGGACAAGGCTATCCTCCTTAAGAATTTAGATTAGAAGATGAGAATAAATTTCTGCTTACTTTTATTTATCACTTAATAGAGTTTATATATCCACAGAGTATGATTCATATGGCTAGTACAAGATAAGGTCCTGAAATTCAGGGATAATTCTAACGCCCTACTGCAAGCAAATAAATAAATTAATAAATAATTATTTAAAATATTAAAGAAGCTTCTAGTTTTTGTTCTCTGATGCTGCCGCTTCACACATAGCCTTGGAGGTGGGCAAGTTTGTTGATGACTCTCTTAGGCTTGTTGTTGTGTTGGACCTTATCAGTAGATGTGCTAACATCACCCGGGGCTGGAAAATTCACCTTGTCCTCAAGGTGATAAGCTGTTTGGAGTGAGTCCCAAGATTCCCAACTGGTGTCTTCAAGTGGTAAGCCTGCCCATTGGACTAGGACCATGGGTGTTGGGGGATCAGAAGTAGTGTCCAATTTGTGATCAAGGATGAAAAGTGGTTCCACCAAGGGATTGTTGTCTATAGCAGAGGGTGTGAGTGTAGTGGGTAGTGGAATAGGACCTTTGTGAAGCTTGAGTAATGAGCAATGAAAAACAGGGTATATTTTGGAAGTTGGAGGGAGATCCAAACGATAAGCAACGGGACCAATTTGTCCAGGATACGGTATGGTCCATAGAAGCGCTTGGAAAACTTGGAGTAAATGTGATTAGTAACTGAGGTCTGGCGATAAGGACGAAGACGAACATAGACAAATTGGTCGGGGTTATAAGTGACAGAACTACGTTTTTTATCAACATAAAACTTCATTTTCTCTTGTGCTTTGAGGAGGTTACGACGAAGCTTGGAGATGAGTTGGCGTGTTTCAAGCCAAGAGTCAACAACTTCTACAAGGGAGGTACCACTAAGATATTGGGGAATGGATGAGGGTGCTTTGCCATAGGTGATGTGGTATAGGGAGAAGCCGGTTGAAGAGCGGATGGAAGTGTTGTAAGACCATTCAGCTAGGGAGAGGAATTTTGACCAAAGGGATGGTTTGTGGTGAACAAATGATCACAAATAGTGTTCCAAAACACGGTTGATGACTTCAGTTTGGCCGTCTGTTTCAGGGTGATAGGAGGTACTCATTCGGAGTTTTGTGCTACAAATGGTAAACAACTCTTTCCAAAACTTGCTAATGAATAATGGGTCTCTGTCATAAACTAAGCTGCGTGGAATACCATGTAATTTGCAGACAGTGTCGAAAATATGGTGGCCAGAGTATGAGCAGTGTAGTGAGGGTGTAATGGAGCTAGATGAATGCCTTTGGAAAAACCGTTAACCACGACAATGATGGCAGTGTGGTTCTGTGATTTGGGAAGGCCAGTGATAAAGTCAAGGGAGAGGTCTTCCCATATTGTAGTGGGTATGGGAAGGGGTTGTAGAAGGCCTAGTGTCTTTTTGGTTTCATATTTCATTTGTTGGCAAACAGAACACTGAGAGATGAATTGTTGAACATCTGTGCGCATGTTTAAGAAGTTGGCTTGGAGTCGGGCTAGAGTTTTGGCGATGCCCATATGACCACCCAAGGGAGAAGAATGAAATTCTTCGAGGATAGTGAAGCGAAACGGAAGGGTGGAATCAAGCCAGATGCGATCTTTGAACAAGATAAGGCCATTGTGTATTTTGTAGTGTGAGACGGATAAGGTATTGGTATGTATAGTAGTTAAAAGGGTTTTGAAAGGTTCACAAGCAACCAATGCTAGTTTGAGATGCTCTTAGAAAATAAAATTAGGCATAGAGAGAGAAATAATCATACCTGAGAGTGTCTCTGGAAGTCTGGAGAGGGCATCAGTAACAACGTTGGTTTTGCCGGATTTGTATTGCATTGAGTAATCATAACCCATAAGATTGGCCAAGTAAACTTGTTGTTCTGGCGTTTGAACAACTTGGGTTAAGAGCTCTTTGAGACTTTGATGATCAGTAAAAATGACAAAGGGATGCCCTAATAAGTATTGTGCCACTTTTTAACCGCGATTGTAATGGCGTGAAGCTCTCGGATGTAGGTGGAGGAACACCTTAAGCGTGGGCAAAACAGTTTTCTGAAGAAGGCAATGAGGTGTGAGTTTTGCATAAGCATCGCGCCCTTAGCTAAGCCGAAAACATCGATGAGTACTGTAACAGGGTGATTGGCAAGTTTGCCGGAGATCCGAATGGTGGTTGGGTCAGTGTTGCCGGACATAGCATGAAAACTGATTTGGGCTTCGGAAGTGTCAGTGATGACAGGAGAAGATGGTGAGGGGGGGTGTTTCAATAGTTGGTGAGGTGATTGGGGAAGAGGTTGGTTCGTCAGAGACAACCTCGTCGTCAGATTTGAGGAGGTAGAATCGACCTTTGCATTTGTGTTGGGGGGTGAAAAGTTCATCACAGTTATAACATTGGTCGTTTTCTCGGCGGATAGCCATTTCTTCTACTGATAATTTTCTGAAATTGACTCTATTTGATTGTGGTGGTGCTGGTAATAGGGGAAGGTGGGAGGAAGAAGGTAAGGTAGTAGAGCTAGGGTTGGAAGTAAAGGTTGAGTTTTTACCTTTGAATAGACGACGGCGGTCTTCGATTTTGTCTTCCTGTAGCTTGGCTAAGGCCGTAGCTTGACAAAGTGTAACTAGCCGAAGTGCTTGTACTTCTCGGTGTATCTCCGGTGACAAGCCAGAGATGAAACATCTCAAAAGAAAGGGCCGTGGAAGGCCTACGATGCGGTTGGCGAGGCGTTCAAACTCAGTGAGGTAAACTTTAACTGTGGATCGTTGGGTGAGTTTGAATAAAGCACTGGCTGGGTCGTCGTAATACGACAGAGCAAAACGAGTTTCTAGAGCTTGCAAGAACCCGAACCAGGTTGTGATAAGGTTGTTGCGATGCATCCATTGGTACCAACTGAGGGCTTGTCCTTCCATATAGAAAGATGCAACGGTTAGTCGGTCTTCCTACGGTGTGTTGTGGTAGTCAAAGAATTGGGAGATTTTGAAGATCCAACCCATGGCATCAGAACCATCAAACTTTGGTACGTCAAGTTTCATACGAGGTAAAGCGGTGTGGAGTGGTGGTGGTTGATGGGGTGGAGGTGTTGGTGATGTTGGTTGAGCGGTGAGGGTTGCGAGTTGGTTGATGATGGCATCCACCTTATCGGAGAGGTCGTCAAGGCGTTCAGCGTTCGTACGAGCCATGGAAGATGAAAGGGCAATGAAAGCACCAAATTGTTAGGTGTTTTTTCCTTGGATTAGTAGGACAAGGCTATCCTCCTTAAGAATTTAGATAAGAAGATGAGAATAAATTTCTGCTTACTTTTATTTATCACTTAATAGAGTTTATATAGCCACAGAGTATGATTCATATGGCTAGTACAAGATATGGTCCTGAAATTCAGGGATAATTCTAACGGCCTATTGCCAGCAAATAAATAAATTAATACAAATTAACACAAGAAACTACGAGTTAAGAATAAAACTCATAGGATCTTGGCACTAATCCGGAAAAGGAATACATGAATTACGAGCAAAACGCCCACTAAACCACCTCCACGAAAAAGATTTAATGTCATTCAAAAGAGTAGAAGCATTCGGAATAACACCTTTAAAGATCACATTATTTCTAAGATTCCAAATATTCCAAGTTGTTGTCAGCCAAATCAAGTGATTAGTTCGCCCTCCTTTTTGAAAATTGAACAGAGTGCCAAACAAAGAAAAATGGTTCCAACCGACGTTATCTGTAATAACACTCTTACCAATCCAATTGAAAACCGCTTCCCAAACAACCGTACTAAATGAGCAGTGAAAGAAAAGATGGGCACAATCTTCAATATATTGTAGACAGAACACACAAGATAAATCAAGAGGATTGTTCAAGATACCTCTATGGTGAAGAGCTTCTCTCGTTGGTAAGCGTTGAAGCAAAAGACGCCAACCAAAAACCTTGATTTTAGAAGGAACATCGTTCTTCCACAACTTCATAATAGCTTCCAACACCTCTTGCTCTAACACAACAAATTGGCGAAAATCTAGTAACAAGTTATAACAAGATTTAACGGAGAAAATATCTGCGGGTCCGGGCATCCACCTCCACTTATCGGGACAATTCGATTGAATCGAAAAACCAACAAGCAGCTCACAAAGATCATTCAACTGCTGCTCCTCCGTATCGGACAACGTATTAATCCATTGTCACCTCCAATTATAGACACTTCCATTAAAGATAAGCTTGTCAGCTATTCTAATGTCTTTTGCAGCCTCTTTAACATAAATATTAGGATATAACACCTTGAATGTCTGATTACCATACCATTTGAAATTCCAAAAACCAATATCTTTCCCATCTCCACACAACAGCCCACATTTGGTCTAAACCAGTCTTCTTCAATTCCTTTACCCTTACCGATGACGTCCCTCCACCAAATTGAATCCTTATTACCATTTGTGTATGAGGCGCTGCCCATTAAAATAGAGGGAATATGACCATATCGAAACCGCAAAAACTCTGCCCACATAGCTTCACCATCCGATAAAAATCGCCATTTCCACTTACTTAATAAGGCAAGATTAAACAGCTCTAGATTTTTAACTCCCAACCCTCCTTTGTCTCTTGGTAAACAAATATGGTCTCGTTTAACCCAACACAATTTTTTGTCTTCAACTCCAAGTATGGTCTCATTTAACCCTCCTCCCCACAAAAAGTTTCTTTGGATCTTTACTAATTGACTAATAATGCATTTGGGAGCTTTGAAGAATGAAAAGAAATAAAGGGGAAGACTTGATAGTACCGAGTTGATAAGCGTGATCCTCCCGCCGTAAGAGAGATGACAGCTACTCCAAGTATTCAATCTTTTTGTCATGGACTCCACCACCGGTTTCCAAGTTTCTTTCCTTCTAGGATTGGCCCCGACCGGGATACCCAGAAATTTAAAGGGTATAACATCGGAACGACATGACAGAAGTTACTTGGTAGATGTGTCTAAGACTCACAATTACACCGTTAGTATCAAGACGAATTAACAAAATGACTATGACCAATCTATTGGCTCATAACCCTCTCATTTATTTATAATTTCCTAATCTCTTGGGTGGATTCATAATTAAATGAGGTTTAATATAACGTTAATTCCTAAATCACAATCAACAATTTGATATCTCTAAAACAATTGAGAATTGAACAATCATACTAGATCTAGTATCAAAACCTAGTGCTAAATGCTAATAGTGAATTAATACTTGGAATTATCTCATTTGTGATCAAGATAGCATTAAGAACAAGAAAAATGCTAACAAGTGCCCTCAGACACTCTTTAATGACTTTAAATAGTAAGTTTTTATGAAAATTTTATAAAAATATGTAAAGTCAATGCATTGGAAATTGAAATATTTAACCTTTTGAATAATTAGTTTCCTTAATTGGAATCCTTAAAGAGTATCTGGGGCACTCTTTAGCTAGATGATTGAATAAAACTAACTTCATAATTGAATTAAATAGTACTCAACAACTACATGGTTCAAATAACATCAAATTAAAATCATTTAAAAGAATCTCCAATAAGAGTATCAAAGAGAGTTTCATAGACTAATAATTCATATCTTATTTATTTTTATCATTGAGGTTCCATGACGTAACACAGAGGGTATCAAAATTGATAATACATTATCTTAAATAAGATAAGATATTGTATCATCAATTTAAATAATTATAACACAATATATTGGCTCTGTCATGGTAATCCTATATATTAACAATAGAAAACATAACCAGAACTACTGTGCGCGACCTGAGAGGGGCTGAGAATGGAGTATTTCGAATTGGAGAGCTAGCACCGTCCGTGGCACTGTGCTTCTCAAAGGCACTTGAGGCGATTCGAATTGGGTTGCGTTGCAATAGTTCTCTTCGTTGCCCACATCCTGTAGCGATTTCAAAATTTCTTCCTCTAATTGATGAGTGGCGCTGGAATGGGTATGTTATCTTTCTTTCTTTCCTATTTCATTTTTGAATTTCAAATTTTACCCACTGTTTATGTGATATTTGATCCCTTTTTGAATATATCAAGAATAATTGTCTCTGTTTACTTGATATGAATAGGAATGATAAGATTCTTAGTAATCCAATGGTTTGTTTGCTTCGTGCCTATAAATACCAATTGATTGTTTCCATTGTCCATCACAATCCACCCTAATCAGTTCTTCATCTTCTCTGTTTGTGTAATTTCTAATTCTTATGGGTACCCATTTTGATATGTTGTGTGATGTTGTTCCCGATCGTGATTTCTGGAAATTCAAAGTCCGTGTCCTCCGCATGTGGTCGATTGATTCTTTTATGAAACCTGGTGAAATTAGTTCTTTAGAAATGGTGTGTTTATGATTATTTGTTGTTTATGATTTATCCTTTTTGTTGATTGTGTTTATGTTTTATCCATTCATTAGTGTTTCAATAGTTTTTCATTTCATTTACATAAAAATTTATGCTTTTCTTATTTAGTCATAACTTGTGTGATTTGATTTATCTTTATTTTGTTGTAGAAAATGTGTGTTTGGATTATTGCTGATTGTGTTCCATGTGATTTATTGAATTATGGTTCCAAATTAGTTGTGAAGTATCCTCGATGCAGTATCAGGAGGCAATCAACTTATGCTGATGCCGAGGTAATTTTCTTCACAAGTTTAGATTGATAAATTCTTCACAAAAAATTCACCAATTTCAGTTCTGTTACATGTCCTATTTCTGTTGAGTTAGGTTTCTACATGTTTTGTGATACATATTATATGCATCTGGTTAGAATGTTAAAGTTCCTTTCCTCTACCCCCTTTTTTTCCTTCCATTTCCTCTATTTTTGGTTTCTTGCTTCACCTTAATATTGAATGGTGTGGATATAGGGCAGGAAGATCTATCTATGGTTTTTACATTGGCAAGTACATGGGCCCAGTTTTTTGCATTTGGCAGTTCAGCATGTGTTGGGCCAATGTTTTACACCATCAACTTAGCTTATCAAAATGCAACGAATTTAGGATTATCATATGGTAGCCATGCATCAGAACTAAAGCCTCTTTTCATGGTGAATACCATTATCTTCATGACAATCGGTTTTATCATAGGATATCCAGTTGCTTCAGCTTCAGGTAAAAATCCTTTTGCTGCTACTTTTCATCTTATGCCTTGTCATTTTCAAATTCAATCTCCCATTCTCTACTTCTATATTGATTTGTTATCAAATGTCTTTTCTTTCGCAGTTAAGGTACTTCATGGCTTGTGGAGAAATGACATAGCAGCACTAAAGGGTTCATGTCCAAATTGTGGAGAAGAGGTTAGTCACTCCCTGAATTAAATACATAAGACTCGAAGGGCAAATTTCATGGCCCCTCATAGTAAACCGTTGCTTGGTGTCGTTGACTTATGATATTGTTTAGATACACAACTTAATCAGACACTTATTCAACACACAATTATTTTATTATGAGCTTATATACCAGTTGTTTCTTCTATTGAAAAGGGAATGAAAGTGAACTTTACATAATCTAAGAACATTTTATGATAATTAGCTATTTTGAGGAACTTATTGATATATCATAGACTATTTTTATGTTCTGTCAAACACTTATACAAGTTCTTAAGTTATAAGTCCAAATAATATCTTTCAAATGCATTCTAAGTCTTTAAGTTAGTGTCTTCAGTGGTTTCATAATAGCAAGTCTACAAATCTAATATATTGGTCTAATGGTTTCTTTTCCATCATATTCATTCATCAACCAATGCCCTTATCTATTTGGCTAGAGAAACTTAAATTTCATGTTTAACTTCATTTAAATCGTCTCAGTCAGTTGGAATCCTTTTGTTGCAGGTATTTGCATTTGTAAAAACGGACAAGACAGTGCCATGTGTGTGAATGCTTATTGGAATTTTGCACTGAAGTCGAGGTATATTGTTTTAATTTCATGCAAAAGTCAGTTAGAATATTTGGCAGCTATTTGATTTCACATATTATTGAGTAGAGAGTTGAAACATAGAGTGTAAAGCAAGAATTGCAAGTATTTTTTCTTTTGCATAACACATGATGTTCTCATTTGCAGCAATCCACTTCAAGATTTGGTAGACAATGGGTTTATGAAAGGTCAAATGTAAACCAAAATGTTGCTTGCCATTAGTGTGTGTATGTGTTGTGATAGAGATTGTTATGAATATGATGACATAAGTGTTATTGTGTTCACGTGTGTGTTTGTGTGGTTGAACATACTTTTATTATCTGATGTGTATTTGATATTTAGGATGTTGGTGTTTTACTACTTTAGTCCATGACTATTTCAAATGTGATATATTAACAATAGAAACCCCTTCTAAGAGTACTATTCGGGGGCTGAGAGTGGCTGAGGTTCCAGTATTTCAAAATACCGATCCCTCATCGTTTGCGTTCCTTTGCATTTTCAAAGGCATACGCTATATTGTAAGCTTCTTCTTCCATGACTATTCCTTTTTTGAATTTCAAATTTCTCCCACTGTTCATAAGTGATTCGATCCCTTTGGAATATATGCAGAATATTTTGTTCTGTTTGTTCCCTATGAATATGAATCTGAATATTTTTAGTGTAATAATAATTTTGAATGAAGTAATCCTATATATTAACAATAGAAACCCCTTCTAAGAGTACTGTTGGGTTGCTGAGGGTGGCTGAGAGTTCACGATTTCAAAATGGAGCTCTCTCAACGTTCGTGATACTGTGCGCTTCAAAGGGATACGCTGTAATGTCATCTTCTTTCATCGATTACTATTCCTTTTTTGATTTTCAAATTTATTCTACTGTTCTCATGTAAATCGATTCCCTTGGAATATATGCAGAATATTATGTTCTGTTTGTTCCTATGAATATGAAAGTGAATATTCGTAATAGTGCAATATGTTATTTTTTCGTGTATATAAATAACAATTGATTGTTTTCATTTCCACCACAATCCATTCTCCATCAGTTCTTCATCTTCTCTGTTTTAAAATTTCTAATCTTCTCTGTTTTGAAATTTCTAATGTCTACCCATTTTGATATGCTGTGTGATGTTGTTCATGGACGTAAAACGTGGAAATTCAAAGTTCGTGATCTCCGCATGTGGTCGATTGATTCCTTCATGAAGCCTGGTGAAATTAGTTCATTAGAGATGGTTCTCATTGATGAAAAGGTTTTGTTAGGATTACTTTGGATGCTTTAATTGTCGTGCTTTATTTTTATTTTTTAATTACTCATGTATAGCTTGGATTTGGATGTTGTTGTTGATGGTACTATTCTTTGTTTCTTTTATTTTATCAGAATTAACTCATTTACTTCAAATTTATGTTTGCTCGATTTTCACTTATATATGCACACCATCTGTCTGATAAAATGTCCCTGTCAATTGGCATCAACATTATATTATATTTTGCAAAAATACAGTCATTGTTGATGTTTTTAGTAGTTATATAACCAAAACATGAACATGTTCATATATGACATTTGAATTATTTTTATTATCCTTCCAAATTGAACTCCAAAAGTTATGGCTATTTATGATAATAAGAGTGTATAATCTGGTTTTAGTGATGATGTTGGTGATTCCATTGGAGAATGTTGTTCTTATATTAGGTGTATTTTTATGGTTTGTAAAGGAATATGGTTTGAAAGGTCTGTTTCATTTTTAATTGTTATGTTGTTGTACATTTGTTTATTGTTTTTCTTGGCTGATCTTGATCATATGCAGGTACCCAATGAAGGTTCAGTCCCTGCTGAGTTCGATTCCTTGATTGACAAGGGAGCATAATCTATTTGATTCTGATGGCTGATCTATTTGATTCTGATGTTGAGTGTTTGGCAATGGAGACTTGTCCTGTGTTGTATTCAATGGTAATTTACAGGATAAACTGTTTATCTTTTGTCTAAATTGTTAGTAAATCATTGATTATGTTCCACTGTAAACTACTGTTATTTTCTCTAATTAGATGGTTTCGATTGCAGGGAGAATCATGTTCATTATTTCCAGATGAAATGAAATGTTACTTCGGAGATGCGATTTTGTATAAGTTTAAAAAGGACTATTCTGAAGAAGATGAGACGATTTCTCATTTTAAAGTTATTTCTATGTGCAATGAGGTTGAAGTTGTTAACAAATTCATCGATGAGTATTTATTGAATGATGAAAACATTGAGCCGGTATATCATTGATTTTAGTCTTTTAATGTTCATCTACTTATTGGTATGCTTCTTGTGTTTAACATGGTTCTTTTAAAATTAAATGTATCTAGATATGAAGTATTAAGAAAAATAGTATTTATTGTACTGGGGAAACTATCTCTTCACTGGAAATTCAATCTCAAGCTGTTGTTGAGAAAGAAGATTCGGAGTGGATATTATTTGATTTGGCATGCTACGATATGGATGATTTGGTGCTCGAGGAAAAAAATTATTTTTATTTTTTATAGGATAATTATGTTATTATTATGTGGTGCAGGATATTGATAAGAAGGATGTTAATCTTAGCAAATTCAAGGGGAAGGTTCTATTGATTGTCAATGTTGCTTCAAGATGGTATGGATTATTTATTATTTAATTTATATTTCTGTGAGAATCTTTTCTTTTTTTTCCAATTGAAATTGAAGATAACATGATTGTTAATGTTTAGGGAGTGGTTTCAGGTATGCTTAATCAAGTAGTTCTAAATTGCGGTCCGTAGGTGCAGCTGCAATATAAGGTCTTAGAAGTTAGAAGAAGTTTAGTTGGTTGATATACATTCAGAGTGTAAAATAGTTTTATACAGTCATCTAATATGAAATCGTCAATTTGCCATGTCATACAACTAATTTCAAAATAATTCTGATTTGGCAGAATACAAGATGCTTATTGGATATCACTGTAAAACTATTATACACCATTGTCGGTACATATTCTATTTTCTCTTTTAGAAGTTTCCAAATTGGTATCCTAACTAGAGTTGCGGCCGCATTGGTTGCATTTTGTCACAATATCTAAGTTCGTGCATAACTGCAACCGCAATTTAGAACTATAACAGTCCCACTTCTCTGATGTGAGACATTAAATTCCCCTCAGTTGCATACACCTCTAAAGGGGTGTAACTCATTTAACAAATTAGGGTGAGTCTTCATTTAAAATAATAGAAAGGGTGTGTTCTATTTAAGCATACCTTAGGCGAGATAAGTCAGATTCTCCTAATCAAATCTTATTTGAAAAGGTCAAATCAAATAACTTGATAGTTATGTCAAAGTTTCTGGTAAGTTATGATTCGATTGATTGATTTCCTTTGAATGACAGCGGTTTGACATCATCAAACTGCACGGAACTCTCGCACTTATATGATAATTTTAAAACCAGAGGTACATTACTTATGAACCATAGTTATTTGTTTTTATTTCCTATATTTTTATTATGACTATCGGTTACTACTTGACATTTGGATCTGAATCCATCTACCTGTGCAATCTTTCTGTTCGGTGTCGGATCCTATACTTTGTAGTATAAGATTAGAAGAGAAGTATGCCCTTCCTTTCCATTGAAATTCAGGCACAGCCGCACTGGTTATTGGTATTTTTAGATGTGGTATAAAGACTTAATAAATCAGTTCGGTATTCGGGATTCACAAATTCGAAATAGGAAGCCATGTTAGAAATTGTTCCTTCATTGATCAATACTAATATGTGAATGAAGTTAACCATCTGGGACATGTTATTGATCACTTTAAAAATCATATCTCTATTTAAAGTATTTATCCATCAGACAAACATTTCTTTATTGGACATGATTTTAAAATGCATGTCATTTCAACCAACGGTGGTTGAGACTAGCAGACGAGGATAGTCCCCTCTATTGCAGAAAAACACATTTTGAATCTTTGCTGGAAGAGACACTCGCATTTAGTGCCCGATTGTGCCTCAAACAGAATTGACTTGTGTGTGAGGATATCCGGGGGAAACCTAAATATAATGATTGTTTATTTCACTGCATAATGCTTTATCCAGACAACCTATATTTCTTGATTTTCATGGTTTAAAGGATTACAAATTTGGAAATTAGATGAACAAAAATGCGAGTTGATGCATTTTGATCACGATTAAAATTTTGGGGGTGCAAGAATTCGCAAAAGGATAGAATGACTATTGTAGCCATTCAATTTTTGTTACATGTCTGTAATTAACATAAATAGCATATCAGGGTCACTATATGGTGGAACATGATCGAGCTTTTAGCCTTAGATGCTTTTCGTTGTAGGAAAATTCAAAATTTTCCAAAGTCAATTTTCTACTTGGTTTCTCTTTGAAGTTTGAACACGGCTTTCAGATTTGCTTTTAGTTCAAAAGTAATTTTTTCATTAGCCACACATTTTTAGTGTCCTTATGCATTTTATTTCCAGGTTTGGAGGTTCTAGCTTTCCCTTGCAATCAATTTGGCATGCAGGAGCCTGGATTAAATGAAGAAATTAAGCAATTTGCTTGCACCAAGTTCAAAGCAGAATTTCCAATTTTTGACAAGGTTTGATAATGTTTCTTCATCCAATAGTTTTGAGTAAATTACATGCGAGTAAACAATGTAATGAAGTTTTGTAAAACAGGTTGATGTAAATGGACCATTTACTGCTCCAGTATATCAGTTTCTCAAATCAAGTTCTGGAGGCTTTTTTGGTGATCTTATCAAGTGGAATTTAGAGAAATTCTTGGTTGATAAAAATGGTAAAGTTGTTGAAAGATATCCACCAACAACTTCTCCTTTTCAAATTGAGGTACTTTGCACTTTCGACCTGAATCCAAAAAAAAAGTTAGTATATTATTATCTCTTCAATTAACTATCTATCTATTTCTTATGTTTATTTATACTTTATTATCTCTTCAATAGACTAATTTTTCTCTATTGTTCAGAGTTATTCAAACCATCAGGACAACCACAATACAGTTGTGTTAGGAATCCCAAGTGCTGAATCAACTCTAAGAGAGACAAAGGCTCAATTCTAATTTGCACATGGTAGAAGGAAACGCAATAGCACTGTTTATGCAGAGGGAGTGGAGCAAAATCTTTGGAAACGTACCAAGCATGCTTTAGGGAGAGATATCTAATAAATTATGTTTTTAAGTTTTGTTGCAGCACCTCAATAATGTATATTAGCTAAAGCTTATTAGATATTTAGTTATCTTTCTGTTGTAATATATATGTTATCTAATGGTGCTGCACTCTGCCTATGGTTACAAAGATAGAATATATTAATGCCCAAATTGAAAATTGTGTTCAATTGGCAATTATTGCTTGAAATAATAGTATAAATATTTAATTTATACTTAACTCCCTTTGGTGTTATTTTATTTGTGTATTACACAAATTTAAGTTTTCCCAATATGCATTATTATTTTTTTCTATAAAATCGAACCACCACAGTCCGAAAAATTTAGATCATTTAGTATTTATTCTTTGTTGATTTGTTTATATTCTCCGATTGAAATATAATAATAAAATTAATATATGATTAAAAACAACCTAGGTAGGTGATATTGAATTTATATCATTTACTTCTTCAGTTTTGATTAAATATGTGCAATTGTGATATTTTAAGTTAATTGTGTCTTTGCGATGTATCTATTTCAAACTTATTCAATTTTATTTGTGTACTTGGTTCAATGTATCGGTTTTTAAAATTAATTATTAGTTGTGTATTTCTGTTTGTATGAATTTTAATATTTAAAATTAAGAATTAAAAAATATGCTAACCATTTTAAAAATCTCCTTCACTCATAGATATACAAAACTATTATTTTCAACTATTTATTCATAATAAAAATATATATTAATCACTTTTTTAAAGTTATTGTACTTCTGTTTTTGATTTTATTATTATTATTATTATTATTATTATTACTAGCCACCAAACGGGCACGTTCTGTGCCCGTTTGTGGAATCGATATTCTTTTTCTTTTGTGTGATTGATATTCTGTAATGTGCAAATATAAATAATTACTTAATCTCATTTTTTATTGGACTTTGTTAATTGATAACTACGTAACCTCTTTTTTTTTTTTTTGTGGTTAGTTATTAAGAAGAAAAAATATTTTTTTTTTACTATAAAAAAACTGAAAATCTACTTTAATGTGAAAGTTGTGCTTAGTTATTAAGAAGAAAAAAAAATTATTTACTAAAAAAAACTGAAAATATATTTTTCTGTGAAAGTTATTTTTTAAGGGTAAAATTGGAATAATAAAAAAGTCATCCCAAAAATTTGTATCCCCTTTATATATTAATATAGATTATGTGTAGGGCTTACATTAATTTTATGTGTTGGTTGTTGAAAAAATGTAAAAACCGTGCATTGCACGGGTTAAGACACTAGTATTCTTACATTAGTACATGAATAGTTTTAAGACAACCAAAAGTCCAAAAGAATATATATACAATTTCCTTCACAAATAGTGAATTAGTACCGCATGTACAAAGTGTGGGATAACCATAGTATCTAGCCAGCACCTAGTTATTTACAACAATGGTTTTCACACACTTCCCTCACCTACTGGACCATACTTAATATTTCAAACAATGATTCTGCACTATCTATCATCACTCTCCTTATTAAAACTGCTGTTAACAGTCATAATAACCAATTCATATCTACATATACTTTATACTTTCTCTTTCACTTTTATATCTTGCCAAGTTCTATCACTATCCACATCTCCTGATACTTAATGATATACTTGAGGAGATACATAAAATTCACTCTCAATAACAGCTGGTCTTAAATCTTCCTCACGCATGAAATCCAAAGGAAAGGAAACAAGATGTCCCTTTATACACTTCAATCTATCTATTGGGTCTATTACTTTTGTTGCTCCATTCTCATGACAGATTACTTTCTCAGGGGCTATTCCTAAATCTATGATGGTTTGGCCAAGTTTTTCCTTCCAGTGTACCATGCTTTGCCGAAGTGCAGCTCTGCATATTGAAGTACAATAATAATAATGCATTATAAGAATTAATAGACTAGAATTAAAAAGAGACAAACTAAAATGGAAGAAAACTGGGATAAATCTGCACCTTGAGTGTATTTGATCATTGGGAATGCAAGCAAAGACTTCATGGTAGATTCTAGTATTTTCCTGTAACACATACATAAATATAAGAAGAAATACACAAACCAGTGAGACAATATACTAGATCTAACAAAGTCTAACCTTTGCAGTAGCTAACCACAAATCCTTGTAAGTTGAATCAGCCACTGGATCAGTAATTTTATTAATCTGCTATGAGATCAATAATATTGTCAGGAACTAAACAGACGAACACAATCATTTTATAATAGACCAACAGAAAAATAGTACTTAAAATTGTCAGCATTGTTTCTTCAGAAACAATAAAATTGTCAGCATTGTAGTTAAGACATTTTTCTAAAAGGTTAGCTGAATAGCCTGTAGCAGAGTGGATTTACAGTATCCCCCCTCCTCTCTCTTAGAGTGCTTGCCAAAACCAAGAGCAATTGACCGACCCACGGGCAAAGGCGTTACTCATAGAAATTATAGTTTAAACTTGAGCTAACTAGAAGCACAGTTTGAGAAACAATTTGAAACATTGCCTGTGTTTTCTGTTACATTGTGGTATATACTATATGCGTATGAAAACTCAAATCTGATTATTTTGACTAACCTCACCGGTATGAAGACCAAGATGCTCAGACCATAGGGAACAGCGGAGGCTATGGGAAAATTTACCAGCCTTCCATGGCTTTCCGTTCATCAGTGATTCAACATATTCTTTGTCTTCTATAACCACTCCGATCTAGTAGACAGAAAGATAGAAATAAAGTCATTTTCTTCTCAAATCCAAATGTTTTCTGCTAAAGATGTGTCAAACCATTATTCTTTAGCTACACTGTTAGGTAGTGTTTTCTGCTAAAGATGTATCAAACCATTATTCTTCCAAAAGATTGGACTCTACCAGATATACAGTTGAACAAAGGCATTGCAATTGCATATTAAAAAGGCCAGTCATAGAATTATTATGTAATAACAATAATAGCCACATAGATTATAAAGCTAGGAAAAACATAAACAATGCTGTTATTCAGGCCCTGATAAAAAAACTGAAATTCAATTTCGCTGCAATATAATTCTATAAGCAAGCCCACTATTGCCACTTAAACTTGGGGGTATGAGTGAGCTGAACACAGGTTATGGGTTATAGTAGCAAGAAGCAGATATCAAGTGTACCTCAGAGTCTCTTGATCCAAGCAAACTCCGGTCATTTATATTAGACGATCCTATCAAAGCTACACGGTCATCAATTATCATCAACTTACTGTGTACATATACCTGTACAGGTATTGGAATATACATCAAACAAATGAAAACATTTGTGCTGTTAAAATCGCTATAAAAACATTGTGTATTAGCTCTGGTAGATTGAAACTACACATTATTTAACAATTTCAAGATCAGTTGATAGTCCCGAGTTGGAATATTAAATTGAAATTTAAAAACGAAATCAAAAGATGTAACAATAGGATGGTAGTTTACCTGACAAGTTGCCATAGGACCATCTGGGTAAAGTCTACCATGAGATCTTAGACCATAAAAAGAAATATAATCATGTGTCTTACGACCAAGTATAGCTTCCAGATTGTGTAATATGGAGTGCCTTTCTCTAGAAATTGTTCTATACTGCCAATGTGTTAAGGCTCTCACAGTTGCAGCACCAACATCATCCAGACCACCCTGTTGGTGAATGATAGTTCATAATCTAAAGGTTTAAGCCAACAGAAAAGAGGAATGATATTGTAAACAAAAGGCGAGTAACATTTACCTGGAAGCCAGGCAAGAGGGGCAATACAATTATAACTCTAAAATCTTCCTGTTCTTTGTGGGCTTGCAAAATACGCCTGTATATTGCTTCCAAAATACGGTTTTGTATTGTGTCATCCTTTGCTAGACCTGATATGAAAAATTGGTTCTGAATGGAAAACCAAAGGAGAAAGGAAAAGAAGGGAGAAATGAGTTCATTATTAGTGAAAGTATGAAATTAATATACCATACTATTATGCTTTGGATGCTTGTATAATTTAAGCACAAACTCTAATTAGGCCTTATCTTTATTCTATGTAGAACTTGGATTCAAATGAGTTTATTTCCTTTTTTCCAATAGACTCCCTCACGCCCAACACTATTGGCATTTTTCCTAATACCATATTAGATTTTTATATGGGGTGTAACTCATCCTTACAAAAACGACCTATAAGGTGAGGAGTGTCACTCTTTATAAACTCTAATCAACCATTATCTATATTCTATGTGAGACTTGGGTTTTTCCCAATAACTTGCAAAATTTTATTATTTTTCATCCTCACCAAACAATCATTATTAATGATCTCCAAATTCAATGATTGGAGATGATGATTTTACATCACGACATTGGCTCTTGAACTTTTCTGTCAAATGTCAACCAAGCCAATGTAGAGAATGGGACATTAATACCTGACGGACTAGCATTTACATAAATGCTGCATAATTACCTAAATGCCATATATTCTTGTTGTATGATACTCACAGGAAATTTGTTTTCAAAATAGAAATGGCATTCAATCATATACATTTAAACTTTTTAACCACAAATAAAGTTTTTCCTATGCTTTCTTAAGCATCAGATAATATAGAATAAGAAATCAAGTTGAGATCATATGAAAATATATGTTTCATGTTATTACAATGCTAAAGCAGGAGATTGAAAATATATGATTTTACTTCCACGTAGTTTATTTACCTCTACGTAGATAAAATGCTTTGCCTTTTCAATAAGAGAACAATAAGCAGTGTGAATACTTTCTTCAGGTTGACTTGTTCCAACAGACCACTGGCTTACACTTCTGATTATCTGTAGAGTTTACATCCATCCAAGATATATGGCAGAAGATAGTAAATAGTTATGTAAAATTATACTGATAAAAATTAGGACAATCAGAAACTAAGTAATATTTTGTGTTAAACTCATTACACAAACATGGTTAACAGCTTTGGGTCCTTTGCAGGGTTATTGAGGATGCGGCATCTGTAACTATAATAATCTATTTTACAAGTAAACATAGGGTCCGTTTGTTTGAGATTTTTTTAAGAAAAATATATTTTTTTAAAGAAAAAATCTTTTTTTTTCTTAAAAAAATCTATTTTATCATTTTAATAGTGTTTATTATAGATTTTTTAGAAAATCATTTTTAACCCCAAAATGAAAAGCTATTCCTAATAGCTTTTCTAGAATCTTTTTTTTTGGAAAACTAAGGAATCTAAGTGTAGGAGTTTCACTTGGGGTTGCCCTAGTGGTGTTGGCTTGGGTCCTTGGAGTTTGCTCCTCTCAAGTTCGATTCCCACTGGTGTCAATTTCGGTGGGCTAGTCCATACAGAGTAAAAGCTTTGGCTTTAAACGAGGCCCCCGCAAGTGGACGGTGGGATTGGTCCCCTCGGATTAGTCGGTCTTTGGGCCGGATACCGAGTTTCCAAAAAAAAAAAAAAGTAGGTTTACATTTTTTAAAAAATCTCTAAAAAAGTATCTCTAGATTTTTTCAAAACAAAATCAATTTTTTTAAAGCTTAAACAAACACACCCATAATAATATTGCCAACCTAAACAGAAATAGTAAGTTTTTAAAAAACTGTGGTAGGAACATGTTTTTGCAAATTTCTTTTTATAAACCCTTGCTCTTCAAAGCAATTGTCTCTCTTAAAATTTATAGAGTTGCAAATTTTTATACAAGTTAATATCTTCTCTCTCAGCTTGATTATGATGGATGACATGTCATCCACACAATTTATTCTTCACACCATTATAAAACTTCTTCCCCTAACTTCTAATGAAAAAAATAAATTAATATAGCTGTTAATCTTACTAAGATGGCTTACAGAATAAAATGTTAACTTAGTATGAACATGTGATCTTTATGTCCTTGATATGTTTTTACCAAGGACAAGAGTAATATTTTACCAGTCGCAGTAGAATGTGTTGAGGACTATGAACAAAATCATTCAAGAACAAATTTGAAAATTTTCACACTAAGCATACAAGACCAAGAAGGCATAACTAACCTGACAGTGACAAGTAGTACGTGGACCAACTTGTCCATATTCCAAAGAAGTGGCTTCATTAGTACCTTCTGGTGTTTCCCACCAATCATCTACAGCATCAACAATGCATTTATCCTTATCCTCCAAGTTAAAAGCAACAGCTTCATCTTGAAGCCCTTTCTTCTGGTTAACTGAAACTAAAGTTTCACTGTCCAGATTTTGGGACAGTAATGGAGAACTTTCGCTGGAATTTCTATCATCATCACTCGAAGTAACTGCTCCGTCAGCTTCTTGAGGCAAAAGTAGTGGTATATCTTGCAATGGAGATTGTGAGGAGAACGAATCCTGCCTTTCAATTTCTTTCTTGTCATCTTCATCCTTCTTATTATCAATGTCAATCTCTTTGCTTCTTCCCATGTAATGTGGGATGACCATGTGATGGTGAGGCATAAGTAGAGGAATTTCATGTTCATTTGGAGCTTTAGTTCTCTATGATATGTTAAACCAAGTAAGAGAGGATGACAACAAAAAGAAGCATTTAAGACGAAATACACATCATTTGGTATATACCTTAGCATGATTCCAACGTTGAACAAAGTGCCGAGCAATGTCACGACATGCAGGTCCCCAAAGAGCACAATGGACATCATGCCATGGCATACGGGGATATTTGTGGCGATCCAATTCGTCTTTCATGGTGTCTTCCCATGAATTTGGTTCAGATTCTCTATGCATGAATAAAAAATCCAGAAATCATGTCTCCAAAAACATAAAGGAAAAAAAGCACCAAGTCACCAACCAAATCATGGATTTCATTACTCATCAACAATGGTGTGACTTTTCATTCTTATTCTTATGGATTTCATCACCCATCAACCAAATCTAAGATTAAATTCTACTTCTCGTTCTTATGGATGTACGTAATACATATAACACACAGCTAAATCGTTACAAGGGACCACACAGCATTAACTATTAAGCAGCCTGGACCTTTTCTTTTGTAACAAATAGTTGTACTTGTATGCAGTGGGTTGTTTTGCTAAATAGTATTTTTTTAATCATAAAAAATAGGAAAAAAAGGATTACCTTGGATTGTAATAGTCCTTTCCTGGCCATATTACAGAGGGACAATCACCCACTTGATGCTCAGGTGTGTCATATCGTCCAAAGCATAAATCTAATCCTCCAAGAAAGCAAACCTTGTAATCAACAATTACAAGTTTTTCATGGTGCGACCTGTAAGAACCAAGCCAGCCTTAATCATATACTCATGCAAAAGATCCATCTGAATTTATGCCAAGTTCATTTTCATATTTCATTTATAAATAATTTATAAAAAAAAGGCCAATTCATAAATAGTACATACCATAAATACACACGAGAAGCAAAATGGTCGGGATAGCGTAATACCCTCACATTCTCATGAATTTTGAGAAGTCTTCTCATACTGTACAAACTGTTGATTTTCAAAGCTATAGAAACCTCCTTGTAGAGAAGCACATAGATCTGTACAACCAGTAAATGGCATAAGCTGATAAGCATAATTCTCTTTCATGCAATTTATTCTTATAAAGTATAAAAGTAGCTGAATATGAAGATCACAAACAGAACTGACTATATCGATGAGAATAATGTATACCTGAACCCCTTGTTTAGCTTTTTCTTCCAGTAATGAGTCTAACCTAAAGGTAGGAAAACTATCGAAAGGCCGTCTCATGTACAACTCTGGACACAGCCACCAACCTGTTATGAAGATCTGCAGCAAGTTTCCATATTCTTATCAGTGAGAATTGAATTAGGACAACAAAACAACTTAAATATGAATATTTTTTAACAATGGAAAACGTATACCTCTGATTTTGCATCTTGAATTGAAGAAGCAATTGCTTCAAATGCAGCTTTTCCATCTACGTACCATTGGGCTTGGCTTCCATCTACAGTCAAACCTCTTACAGGAGCAAATGAACCAAAGCGATGAGGAGAACACCACCCTTCCATAGGTCTTAGACCAGCTTCATTAATTGCAGTAACCCAAGTTTTAACTTTAGCACTGCTGATAGTTCTCAAGCAAATGCTCCTGTTTCCACCAGTAACCTATTAATTTCAAAAAATTATTTTGTTATCATTAGTTTTCTTTTCTCCAATATATATAGACTAAACTCATCTCTGAAACCATTAGGCAAGAAAAATGTCTGTACTAAAGTTTGATGACCATGATTTTTAATGGTTAATGAGTAAAGGAAAAAGATAGTTGGAACATTATAGGTCTCAAAAAGATAAGTCTTTGGTCCTCTTTAAGCTCTAAAATTATGTTATTAGTTAAAGTAGAACAATAACTGAAATTTTTAAATAACTTCGAGGTCATCATCATCTTGACCATGCCATAACTAAACGCATTTTATTGTCCGAACATTGAAGTACAAGTTAAATTTATGTTGAACCTAAAATATTTAATTCAGATTTCTAGCAACAAACAAGCAGAACGAAATATTGGTGATAAATGTATGATATAACAAGAAGAAAAGGTTATATCATCATACTTTTGTAAAGTTATGTCGGGACAAGGTTCCGTTAAAAAAAGTAATGTCAGGTCAATCTAGTTTCCGTTAAGAAAAATAGGTCAATCTAGTTGCTTTGACTGATTGAGACAACAAACAATAGACACAGTCCATAAGAGACTTAACTATTTCTAGTCTTCAAGTTTAAATATAAAAAGGTTCCCATAGACATAAAATCTGATCACCTTAAATGTGTAACGCAAGGGATTGCGTTCCTTTACAGGTTCAGCTAAATAGATTTTGGTCTCTCCCTTGCCAGTTGAGGATGGAAGGACATCAAACATAACTATATCCAGTGGCTTGTTGTTGAAGGGATCTTCCAGCAAGGCCAAAAATCCAGGCTTCAAAACTGCCCATACCTGTGAGCAGAAAATGTAATCTAAATGAAAACTAAGATCAAATGAAGAAAAGAGAGTTGCAACAGAACATACATAACTATAAAGTGGAATTTCTCCAGAGAATTTGTATGGTTAAATTTGTTCTCTATTCCTACTTTTATCATCATATCAAATCTTATAAATATTGCTGCTAGAGATATAATATTAAATCATCTACGCCATCATGCGTCTTCACTTAATAGCTTAGGCTTTGAGGATTGTGGGTTGATGACAAGTATCAATTAATGTTAACCA
This sequence comes from Trifolium repens, assembly GCA_030408175.1. NCBI lineage: Eukaryota > Viridiplantae > Streptophyta > Magnoliopsida > Fabales > Fabaceae > Trifolium > Trifolium repens. The sequence goes on along the minus strand of CP125836.1, from coordinate 47,133,067 downwards.
ACATTGATAGATATTGACAGTAATTCTAATATTGCTAACCAGTTATCGACATTTATAGCCAATGGAATCCAGAAGGTTACTATAAAAATATGTAACCACAATATGATCACAGTAATATTCAATATTTCTGTTGATCACATATCCCTTACTTTTCTCCATGTTACACATACAGCTTATGTTTCTGATATGGAAAATGATATGTTAACATTTTCTGTTTTTTTTCCTATGCTGCAAAGCGAGAACGCATATCATGGTGATAATATCAGGTTTTTATGAAGATAATCCTAGAGATAAATTATGTAATGGCAACTAATCATATTTTTGAAACTTAATACAATCTACCATTGCATGCCTGGTATTGGAGCATTCAGCCTTGAAACTTAGTTACATGGAAGATGTGACTGCAAATGTTCATAACAAAGGTATGAATCAACTGTATGTCACAGAAAATGTTATTTTCTATACCACTAAGACAAGTGAACATACGATTATTATATAAGTACTTAAAAGACGAAGTCAGAAAAGTTTTATATATCAAAAGATCACTTGGAAAGTATTAGGCATGTTAAAATTTTGAAGCTAATGTTTAAAAAAGAAAGCATATGAATGGTTAGATCAATTCAGTTCATAGCCACACATGCATTTAACTAAACTATCAATTATCACAAAAAAAAAAAAAACAGAAAAACTCCAGAACCAAACCTTCTTCCAATTGTTATCACAAAAGTGAAACCAATGACATGGAAAGCATGTTACATCTGAATCCAGTGAAATATTTGACAAATGCTTCACCGTTACATATCCTTCTCTCAGCTTTGGACCATACTCTTGTAAAAAAGACAGCTTGGAGACCTCCAAAAACTTGCAGACCTATAATCCAAAGCCTTAAATTAGTGGAGATACATTACATACACAGTAATGGAAAATCGTATAACAAATCTGTGTATCTAAATAAATCATACAACAATCAACTGCAAAGCTTCACTTGTTACCTCTCTAGAATTCACAATCTCTAGATTTCCTAAAAAAAGATCCAAATAATTTTGCATTGCAATTTTGGCTCTATCTGCAACTGACTGCTGACCTCCTAGTGATGGACGAATTATCGATAGAGCAGCAACAGATGGGACATATCTGTACAAAAACCAAACTTTATAAGTACATTTCTTTATAAGACCTTTTTGAGAAATAAGACCTAAAGAACTAAAGCTACAAAATTTTGAAGGGCTTTATAAGCCCTTTTTGATATATAAATGACTACATTTTTCATTAAAATAAATTACATAAACTATGTGATAAAAAATATGTTTGGAAAGGCTAGTAATATTTAATGCAGTCTGAATTCAACCCCTTTTTCCCCTGCTTTGCCTAAATTTTTCAATGAAAGATTTTGTCCAACAACTGAGAAGTTATTTTCATGTAAGTCATTAAGTTCCTGTCCTAATACCTGTTATTGACACTGTCTTCATGATGTGTAGGTACAGATCCATCATCAGGTTCTTCATCATCTTGCATCATTACCGTTTGATCTACTATTCCTAAGCTATAAAGCCATTCTTTTACCTTTATGAGAAAGTTACAAATAAGAATTTAGAAGGAATCATATCAAACATAATGAAGGAAACTAAAGCTATTAAAAACATGTATTTTCACTTAACAAGAACAAAGTAACATGAAAAACTATCTAGTCATGTAACCTATATAGATATGTGCCATCATGTAGCACCCACAATTTTGATTGAATGTGTCTCCGGTGTCCGACATTGTCACATGTGATTACATTCAATTTATTTATTTTTTTAAACTATTATTGGTATTGACGTATCAGTGTCAAGATCATGTCCAATGTCCGTGTGAATGCTTCATAGGTGGGATCCCAGTGAATTAAAAGAAAAACATTGCTGCAAAATGAAAATTGCAAACCTGTCCTTGCTTGTCATGAAATTCTTCAATTATTGCACGTTTCCGCAAAGCAAACTGTAAATAGAGAACTTGTGATGCTTTCTTCCTTAGACGCCATTTGAACTGTGTGAAACACAATTGAAGATCAGTACCTTAACATTAGTCAATTGCATGCACAGCTTGATGTCACATAATTCAAACATCAAAAGGCTATTCTCTTGCTAGCCAAAACAAATAATTAAATAATAGATTAAAGTGGTATTTAATATTCATAAGATAAAATGAACATCAAATAGTCCCTCAAATGATGGTGTAAAGACACACCGATTAATATCTATATTAATATTAATAATTAATTAATACTCCTAAAATAAAATACTAATTAATTTAGTAAATAAAAAACAATAACTAATTGTACTAATATCTATTTGGAAAAATTTCATAATAATTTAGTAAATAAGAACAATAATCAATTATAATAGCAAATTAATTATACTCCTAAACAATATTAATATTCATAATTTGCATTATAATTTTCTATTTCTAGGCATAAAGGTGGCAAAGAAAACAGAATCTGAACAATAATTCCGTGAAAGTCGGTTTCAAACAACACTCCGCAAAACTAAACCATATCAAAAATCGGTTCAATTTTCCCGCTCAAATTCACCAAATAATTTTCATCAGCAAGAAAACAAGAAAAAGTTATCGTGCCTGTTTATACTGCAATTCAATCGTATAAGAAAGTAGAATTGGACTTATTTCACCGGTCTCTGGTCGCGAAACGGAAACGATACTTGCTTTCGGCAATTCCTCGAAAATCCTTGCCGGTTCGCCGCCGCATTGCCGGAACGCTGAAGCTGTATCGGACGGTTGAAGCAACGGCTCAGTCGACATCGATTGGATTTAACGATCAATTTCAGAGACAGTTAATTCTGCAGTGGAATTGGAAAATGAAAAAAAAAATGAAAATAGTAGCATGAGAGAAGCGTGGTGGTTTGGTTTTATTATAGTTGTTAGAGACTATGGTTTTTCAGTTTCCATATATACATACATCACAAAATTTATTGCAAAAGTAAAATAAAGTATGGATAAATAATAAATATTTTAAATGATTGGAATAAGAATATTTTAGGTACAAGTAAAAGGTACTGTTGAGAAAAAAAAATTGTACTATTTTGAGCAAAGGCCAAAAATTATGTAATTCCAAGTAGATAGAAGGGAAATGATTATTGCAGCCATAAGATTGCAATGATATATATTATATATATATTTTTTTTTTTACAAAGATATTTATATGTTAATATAAATAAAATTTAGACTTACGATTCTTTGATTTTTAGCATTTATTCATTCGAGTTTTACAAAAAAGACCGTCTTAACAAACATAAATATAAATCATTGGATCACAAATTGACAACTGAAATCGACTACTCGATTCATTATATGAGTTACCTTTTAGTTGTTGAAGGGTAACTTGGTAAAATAATGAGGGGGAACGAAATTGAAGCACACTTGCTGCGGATGGATGTCCAACATGGTATATGCTTTTAGTTTAGAAGAGAATATCCATGTTTTGATACTTGTGACTGAGAATATGCCAAAGTGTCATATGATTGATATTCCTTAGTATTAACAAATTCAAGTGGAATCGGCATCTTGGCTTATTTGGCTGGTAATTGATTCTATTTTCCATCATAAGAAGTCAAGTCAAAATTACAATAAATAGAAATGTTGCTTACTAGAAAGTAGAAACTTTAGTTAATTACTCCCTCCGTCCCTAATTATAGGAGCGTTTGACAAAACACGGGTATTAAAAAAGTGGATTTTAGTATTAAATTCATTGGCAAATTATGTTAATTTTACATGTTTACCCTTACAATAAATTGTAGTGCTTTGTATCAAACAAAAGAGAATTTAATGCTATTAAAAAAACTATGCAAAGTAAATAAGGGTAAATTTGGAAAATAAATAATTAATATCATTGATAATTATAAAGGGGTCTTATAAAAAGGGACAAACTTTTTGTCAAACTAGCTCCTATAAATAGGGATGGAGGGAGTACTGCTTAATTTGGTTTGTGTATGTTTGCACATGCTAGTTTCGAAGTAAAGATTTTGGGCAAAATTGTACAAATGTGAAAGAGCATAGTAAAAATTGAGGTGTAAAGCTCTCACATGTGATACTTGTAAAATATTTCTTACTCAATAGATTAAAATGGAAACTACAAGAGCAGATCCTCTCCCGTCTTAGTTCCATGGGAAGGAGTAAATTTTGAATCCTGGCTATTGATTTATTTTTTAATTAAATATTTATCTTGCTACTGTAACAAATATGCAGCCAGGATTAAACAACAGAAAATTTACACGTGAGAGAAACCACTCTCTGGAAACTACACAGTACACATAAGTACATAGTATTAATAACTTTTCGATTAAGATTGAATTTTTTAAATAAAATAAAGAAATTTCTTTTAAATTTGGATGCTTGATCTAAGACAAATAATCAAGTCTTTCCTAATAAATAGAGAAGAATGATCCAATAATTTTTTTTTTAAAAAAACTGGTCCAATAATTTTTAATAGTAAATGAGGCACAAAGTAAATTTTTATTTATATATCTATTTATTCCAAAAATGAATGTATTTGATTCAAATCTTTAATCAAATACATCAAATTTCTTTGATTTATTTTTTATTTATATTTTGGGACGAAGGAAATATATATATATATATGATCTATTTTTTGTTAGCATATATGAGTTCTTTGTTTATAATATATATATATATATATATATATATATATATATATATATATATATATATATATATATATATGAGCTCTTTTTTGTCAACATATATGAGTTCTTTGTTTATAAAATCTAAAAAAAAAAGTAACTTTTTGTTGACAAATTTAACACGAGTTTCTATTATGTTGTGATTTGCATTGTAGTCTAAAATTTTGCAATTGATAAAAATATTTTTACTCAATAAAAAAAGAAGTTATACCAAATAAATTTCAAATAAGTTCTTTGTCGTGCCGTGAAAAAATACCTGAGCGTAATGACGCTCGAAAAGACATAAAGTCGCCACTGAAGTTTTTTATTAAAAGAGAAAGGTTGATAAAACCCTTAAAGGATGGAAATGAATGGTCATCGCAACCAATCTTTCCGGTTCGGGAGTTGGTTATATAAGGGGAAGGTATTAGCACCCTCATATCTGTTATACTCAATGGGAACCTCCTAATTAGTTGAAAGGCTAAAATTTTAAAAGTTATTTTGCTTGTTTTTTATTATTAATTATTGTAGTTATTTACAAAAGGAAAAAAAGTTTGTTTTTTATTAGTGTGTTTGACGAGATGTTTCGATTTCGCTCTGACGTATTCCCAAGTGCAATGAGAAACTCAAAACTACGTCGTTCTTTGTAGAAAATGTTTGTTTGTTGGTTGATTTTATTTGTGAAAATGATTTGTGTTTAGATGAAAAATGTTTGTTTGATTGAAAAGAAGGACTCGTGCTTGGACGATGGTATCCGTTTGAGAAAAAATAATTAAAGCGTGCATGGATGCGAAAAAGAGTTAAGATCGATGAGTTGAGATTGATTTTATTTCATGGAATACAAATATGAACAATGCGCATGATTCTCATACAACAAATAAAAAGAAACAGATGGAGTATTAATTTGTGTTACCAAAATGACACCTAACTAAACTACTTTTTTGGCTAGTTAATAAATAAGGGTATAAGTGAAATTTAATATTTAAAACATTTAAAAATTAATCAAAGTTTCTTATAAAAAGGACAAAAAAAATTTCACTTTTGTTTTTATAAAAAGAAGAGGAGGGAGTAATAAACATTATGTTTGGATCCTTAACTATGTTTCTGGTAGTCAAATTAGTCTCTTCTAATTTTTAATCATCAAAATCAAATGTATTTTTTTTTTGACGAATATTGTATGTGTTTGATTTGGCGGTGGATAGAATTGATTTTAACAGAATTGAGTTCGATAGAATTAATTTTTAAAAGTGAGTTGACCAAAATTGATTTGTGTTTGGATATATTAATGTAAAAGTGATTCTCAATATTTTGTGTTGTTTGGATAGTTTGAATCAAAATCGATTTTGTATGTATAATTACCAAAATGGGCTTAGACATGTGTATTTAAAATAATTTTTTATATAATTATTTAAATTTATATTGTATTATAAGCCAAAAAAAATTATGTTGTATTATTAAATTTAAATATTTATATGTAAAGACAAAAAATGGGCCTTTGGACTTTGGAAATTGGAGCCCATTTCTTCTTTTCATTTTTGACCCGCATATATCATCCCCAAGTTTCCAATAAAAATATCAAAACATATATCACTTAATAGAGTTCCACTTCTAATCTCATTATTAAAAAAGAACACTCTTAAGCTTCCAAACTATCAGAAAAGACAACTACCCAACCCATAGAGAAGCCACCGGACACTATTGATGTAAATGTTAAACATTATATGAAAGACTAATTGATGCAAAATCAACCTTTCAGAACCCTATGGTACTCCGTCCATGTGAATTTTATTTTTTTACAAACTGTCCATGCGTATTATTCACATATGAGAAATGCTAATGTTTACGAATAATCAAAATAAGAAAGGCAAGAAGCAATCTCCACCCTTCATTATAAACCACCACCCCCATGATTGTGTACAAACAACAAATATTAACTGCATGGTCAGTTTATTTAGCACATTAATAGTGTTATTCTTGCAATTGTTTGCCAATGCTCCCGTAACAAATATCAGGACTCTTCACATATTTTATTGACCATATTTTTCTACTAATAAATAAAAACAAATATTAACACTAGCCGCCAAATGTGAGATCGATATTTTTTTTTGTGATCGATATTTTTTATTGTGCAAATATAAAGAACTACTTAATCTCTTTTTTTATTGGACTTAGTTAATTGATAACTACGTAACATCCTTTTTTGTTGTGGCTAATTATAAAGAAAAAAAAATTACTATAAAAAACTGAAAAGTGAAAACCTACTTTTATGTAGAAATTGTGCTTAGTTATTAAGAAGGAAAAAAATATTATTTACTAAAAAAAACTGAAAATCTATTTTTATGTGAAAGTTATTTTTTAAGGGTAAAATAGAAATAATGAAAAAGTCATCCCAAAAATTTGTATAATTTTTATATATAGTAATAGATATACAATGTTGAATTTGTTTCGATGAATATTTTCAACATATCAATTTTTTATAATTTTTATTATTATACAGTTAAATATATTAATGGTAAAAATTATGCATTGTCTTGTGTGAAACAATCAACTTGTCACTCGACAGAGAGAGTAATATATATCATCACTTCAACGAACTAATATCCATTTAGACCACAAAATCAAGTGAAATTATGAAGGAATGTGATAAATTCTATTAACCATCTCTATAGACTGTAGTGTATAGAACAGCTTACGAATGAGTTTGATCTTGCTGCACAGACATGTACAAAATATTTCAGCTGGAGATCCAATTTCGACAAAGACAGTGAACCTTGGAAAGAGAAGCCATATAATCATCAGATCTGCATAAGAGAATGCATGTTTCATGTTTCCAAGTTGCATTTTTTTTGTCTAGCTAAGAAATGTTTACATATTAAAAACGAAACCTTTGCCCATAAGATGATTGGCAAGCAGCGACTATATGAACTTTAGCTGCATCATTTTCTTTCTACACATGGAAAAATCATTAACAAGCTTTAACAAATTCACAAATCATATTCAAACTAATTAAAAATCAGAAAAAGCACAAGTTTTGTGACAGTGAAAAATGTAAGAAAATACACAAAATTTCAGTTTGGTCCACTTTCTTCAATTTTATGACTAGGCTTATCAATTCCAAAAACTAACAATAAAGTGTAGTATTAACTACTCTTACATCATCATATATCTAACATGATGTATATATAATCTCTTAAGATGTTTAAGATCGGAGTAACTAGTATTGGTAGCAAGAAAATAAAACTCTTGAAACTTGCAAGAATACCTGAGATTCGTAATAAAGCCCGGCATATAGTGACGCGTAAAAATAATCGCTTTCTCTGCTATTGGAGAATGCAGCTACAAGCTAAACAGGTAAAATCAATAGCTTGTGTCAGATATGTTTAGTATGGCTCATAATTACAAATTGTACGCTGTAAACTCTAATCTTTCACTAATAATACAAAGGAACTGCAGCCACTCTGCAGTCGGAGACGGAGACGTAGTCACTATTGGCTGAGTTTCATTACCAAACATGTTTATCTCAGTTTGCATTTTTGATCCTTTATTCTTTTGAATTGGGGTGGCTGTTCTAACAGGATTGCATTTCGCAAAGTCATAAGGAAAATAATCTAACAGAAATAGCTGCATTTAAATTGTCAAGGGAATGTTTGTTTTAATGAAACTTTCAAAGGCATTATTAAGCACACCTTTTCAGGATCTCCACCATCTTTAAACATGTTATATGTTTCCCTCATGACTGGCCTTGGATCTCTGCCAACCTAAATTCATCCAGAAAGTGAACAATTAGTTGAATATCGTCATGTTTACTGACAACTTCCTAGTAATAGAATCCATAACATGCCTCAAGATATCGCTTCCTTGCTTCATCCACTCCATATAGTTGAGCTTCACATAGATAGCACCATATGGACTCTTCTGTATCATTTGGATTTTGAGCAACATCTATCCGAAACTGCTCAGCTCCTTCTTCAAATCTATGGTAAAATTAGTTATAAAAATCATTCATCTGGAGAAAGTTTTAATTCATCCTCCTTTTGTTATAATATATTCAGATGAGGCCCATTGTAATTGCGCTTGCAAATACCTAATTTCAAAGAAGCCTCGATACATAGTACGATACGGATACATACAACACACTGCCTCGATACATAGTACGGATACGGATACATACGGTAAATTTTAAAGAAATCAAGATATGATGTGGCAAGATATGCTAACAAGTTTGTTAAGAGACATTCACATTGCTAATTCCTTACAAAGACATAAACATTTCAAATGTTAACAAGAAGCTTCTAGACAAGCTTCGCAATGACTGTGGTTCCAAACACACTGATAGTTACATATCTTTTACCACATATATAAGAATACATTCTTTCAAGTTTCTACGTCGTAAAAAGCATAAAATTTTGTGTCTCTAGTTAGTATGATGTCACAAAGATGTATCATATTTGATGAAAATTGTGTCTATATTCATATGATGCATGGTGGAAATATTTGTAAAATGAATTAAAAAAAATTTACCAGATACTTTTTGGTCCGTATCAGAAAGTATCAAACGCATATCAATATCAGATATATGTCATATACACCACACCAAAATCGTTTACATAACCTAATTTTGAAAATGACTCTATAATTTAGACTAAACATAGAATAAAAATATATCAGGAAGTATCAAACGCGTACCAATATCAGACATGTGTCAGACACCATACCAATACTTTTACATAACCTAATTTTGAAAATGACTATAGAATCTAGACCAAACATAGAGTAAAATATAAAGTGAGGGGTAAGGCAAAGTGTGAGTACCTATCAAGGTAGTAAAGTGAGAGACCCCTTTGCCAAAGATCTGGTAACAATGATAACATCCATAACCAAATTTCATGTATCAATATTCCAAACTGAATTGATAGTTAGTTAGAAGAGAGTAACCAAAAATGAATAAACCTACATGCCTTTTGACGAGGATCCAACTCAATTGCTCTGTCGAATTCTGTAACAGACCCCAAAACATTGCCCTGAACGATTATTAGTAGTTAGTTACAACTTACAACTTACAAGCACACTATTCCCTCCATACCATATTATAAGTAAAAACAAAGCACTTAGGAAAAACAAAGAACTTTCATTATTTTTAAGATTTACTTTTACTTACTCTAATAAAATTTAATACAAATTATATTTAATTTACTCTCTTATTTAATCCATAATTAATAACCGATCAAAATTCTTCTTACATCTTCTAATGAAACTAATTTCAAGGAAAATGCAAAAAGTAATACTTCAAATTATAACATTTTACTCTTTTTTTAATAAGGGTGAATTTTTTTCTTTCGAACTTAGGGAGTATATATTAAAGAACAAAAACAAAAGATGTTGATACCTGTCTGAAGAGAGACATTCCGCGTCGAATAGCGAGAATTGCTTCATTGATGTTGTTATTGCCACCTCCGCCGGTTAAGGCGTCCCAGATGCCGGAGACGGAAGGGAGGAAGAGTCTACGGGAAAGGAGTGAGGAATTGGAGCAAGAGATGAGTAGTTTCAAAGATGATGATGATGATGATGGTAATGATGGGAATGAGGAAGTGTGGCTGGAAGAAGAAGAAGAAAAAGAAAGGGAAGGGGAGAGTAAGGTGGCGGGTTTAAGGTTGTGGATGATGGACATGGTTCAGAGATAAGGTGTCCGTCCAAATTTTTAATGCTTTGAAGTCATAACCGATACTGTAACTAATAGTACAAAATAAAAGTTGTATTAAAGTACGTGACTTTACATTATCAATAAAGTATTTAATGTTTTTTTCCTATCATTTCATTAACTATTTATTTTTCTTTCTTTTTTTAATTCTTCAATTTATTTTTTTCATACCATTAATAAAGGACAATTTTGTAAACTATTCATAATTTCTCTATTCCATACAACAATGATTATTTTTCTTAATTTATGTAAAATAGTCAAAGTCCTTATATTTTGGTATGGAGAAAATAACTATTTGATGTGTAATAAAAAATAAATAAATATTTTTTTCTATAAAATTAATATTTTTTTTCGTTTCTATAAATTAAAATCATATATTTTCATTCTCTAATTTTTTTGCTTTGTTTTTAATTTTAATTACCGATTTAGTGTATTACTTTTTTTTATACATCGAGATGAATCCAATAACATCTTATATGCTAATGTTTATTTTTATTTATTAGTAGAAAAATTGATTATTTTACACATATCAATGCATAACTTTGACGATTAATATATTTAATTTTATGATAGTTAAAATTATAAAAAGTTGATATTTTGAAAATATTCATCAAGACGAATCCAAAACATCTTATATGCTAATGTTTATTTTTATTTATTAGTCGAAAAATTGATTGTTTTACACATGGCTATGCATAATTTTGACTATTAATATCTTTAATTGTATGATAGTTAAAATGCTTAAATGCAATTTTGACCCTCCAAGTTTCACAATTGTGCAATTTTTACCCCTCAAGTTTCAATTATGTGATTTCAACCCCCTAACTTTTACAATTGTTCGATTTTAACCCCCAAAGTTTCAATTGTGCGATTTTGGCCCCCCAACTTGGATTTTAGGGACGAACCAATAAAATTTAAATCTCAAGAGTAGGGATTCTAATGATCTTGAATAGAATACGGTACAATTAAGAGATATTATGAAACATAATATTGAACGAGAGAGTTTGAGGGAAGAAGATAATTTGTTGAATATTGATTGATTTCCAAATGAGGCACCAAGCCTTCTTATATACAATTATAAAGGGCTAAAAAGGTAAAATAATATAATATAAAACTAATATTTAAAATAAACTAATAACCTTAGTATTTATTCCTGTTACACATGATGTAATGCTATATAAAATTAGGAATTTTTTTCCTACCCATACATTTATCTCTTTACCCCTACAAACTATTCAATATTCCTATTTTATCCCTTGTATCATTTAACTTTACCTTTTTTTGGTGGGCATCATTTAACTTTACCTCACAAAACTCTTTCGGTACATAAAAATTTATCCGATGTTCCAGTATGTGTAACTTTTGTTTGTTCTGGTATGTACCAAAATGATTTAAAACAAATTCCAGTTCAATATCCAAGTCTCCTCAGATTAAATCCAATTCTCCATCTTCAAGCAAGGAGAATAGTGAGGATATATGAGTAATTAGTGAATGAGATAGGGTGATTAGTTGGCAAGTTTGTTATGCCTCTTAGTAGTATAAATAGTGGGTGAGTGAGTTGTAATGTGTATGCAAGATTATTGCTAGAACCAATATGGTTAGGCAAAGAAAGAGAATCCTCTTTCTTTGAAGGAGCTTTGCTCTTGGGCATTAGGATTTTATCCTTTTGCATTTTATCTTTCATTTTAAGAAATAATACTCTATTTTCCATTATTTGTGCATTTTAATCCATTTCCTCTACATTTTCTAAGTTACGAAATTTCCGGTTCGTAACACTTACCATAGCTCCATCATAATAGCTGCTTACTATAGCTCCATGAAGATTAGTAATAATGACCTCTTTTCCCTGAGCTATAATTACAATAATCAATAATATTTGCAAGAGTATTACATTAAAATACCTATATTGCTTTAGAAAAAAATATTTATGTTGCAACTTAACTTTAAGTATTAAAATATGAAACCAATTTGAAGAGAATCATTAAAAATCCACCAGGCTGAAACTATCCATCATGAGAATCCTCGTTATTGATAGAACTCAGAACTCAAAACCAATTTTTATAGCAAACAGATTGGCATCTATATTCTATATCGATAGCACTGCGCACAAGCTTTTCTAAGACAATGTCATAGTGCTGCCATTGACTTCTCATCACAAAAGTAATGTCGTGTATTTGATCAATCTACAAGAGTAATGGCGTGTATTTGATATCATAGGAAAAAACTATCTAAATTGCATCAAAATTGCAACTGCAAAAGCATTCTTTACATATCATCAAAGTGTAACTCTACTCAAATAAATGTAACTTGCAATTTAGCACTAATAATCAAAGAACAAGTATAAGGTATAATAATCATACCAGTCATATAACAATCATACCACATGCTTTAAGTTTAAGATATTTGAGCTATAGTTTAAGTCTATCCATTACCTTCACACTTACTCTATAACCTATAATTCAACCGAAATTCAACGCTATCAATATAACAAGAAACCGAAATTCAACCTCCCTCTTGATAAAATATGGAATCTGATACATACAAATCATTAAAATGTTGGTTCCAATTCTCAGTTAAACAAAACATGAATAGAATCTAAAATTGAAAAACTCAATGCTATCACAATATCACTATACCTCAGATTTTTTCTCTCAAAAATATTTACTACTTTTCTCCTTCACAGGGCTCCACGCTCAAGAGTTTCTCTATAGATTACAACTAGAGAATGAGTAAAACTTTATATATTTTATCTTTTGCTACTGTTTTTTAATCTTCTTCTTTTTGTTTCCTCAAGGTCAAACATTCTCTTGATTGTGGGAGGATGATTATTAAATTGGTGTAAGAACTCAAAAAGGATTGTGAGAGTGAATTTCAAAGTAAGAATTTTCTAACAATATCACTGAACTCAAAAACCCTAAAAATATGGTAAAAGGACATTCCCAAATGGACAGATCTAAACCCAAAATCTCTTAAATAGCTATCATAATACAGAAATTGAATATATAAAATCAAAATCCCTAGATCATCAAAATCAAACTATCAACAAATTAACAAGAGACAATCCTAAAATTGAAGACAAAAATCAATTGCAAGACAAAGGGGGGGAGAGAGAAAGAGAGAGAGAGAGAGAGAGAGAGAGAGAGAGAGAGATATGAAACCTGCGAAGAAGATGACTTGTGGTGGCAGCCATGACGTGCACGGGGTAAAGCTAGGGTTACAAAGAACTTGATTTGACAAAACGAGGGAAAAGGTGAAAATATAAGTGAAAATTTGGATCATGCGCTTAAGATATTCTATTAAGAATGCAGCGGCAATTCGTAACTGCCAGAGTAACCGCCGGTCAATGGAAAAGCGGCGGCAGTCCTGTTCAGCCGCCTCAGAATGACCGCCGCTATGTTCCATTTTCCTTGTAGTGAGTGGTACTCCTGTAATGAAGGGTCTATTTAGTATTGTACTGTACTTGCAAGATGATGAATAAAGCAACGAATTGTTCAGTGAACACTGAAAAGTATAGTCATCAATCATAGTTACATGGTTCAGTGAACACTTTTGTTCAGTGAACACTTAAATCGCTCTCCGAGTGACTATTGTAACCATAACACAAAAGTTAACAAATATTGCATATTTTAATATAAAACTTTCAATTTAAAGTTACATGGTTACACACCACTCACTTGTTTGCATATCACTTCTCTCAACTCTCAACCTCTTGCTTGATATTCTAATTCTACCTATTTCCCAGTTCCTTTTTAAACTAAAATATCTAAAACTGGAAAGTTAGTGTATGTTCTGTTAAAAAGTGCAAATCAATGACAAAAAAAAAACTGTTTGAGAAGCTCCAAAATTTTCAAAGTCAACCAAATCTTGGAACAAGAAAGTTTTGGCATTCAACAACTGTTGTGCAGTAATAATATAATAAAACCATTTTGCTAATGGAGGATGCGAGGTAACATTATCACCGATTAATCAATTCAACATCTTCAATCAAAAGGTTCTTGCAACGGACAGCACAAGACATACATATAAATAGCAGTAAAGTAACTCTAGATTATTCCAAAAAAGGCAAGATGAAAACAAATATCAAATATTCGTTTCACAAATAGATTCTGATTACCACACATCCTTATCTTTAAAGTAGCAGGATAAACTTTTTACTCAAGGGGTTAAATTCTACACGATCATAACCAAGTACTTGGGGTAAAAGTTAGGAAAGAAGTACAAAAACTCAACAAAAGACATGATATATTGATAATGCATCATGCTAATGCTATCCTTTGCTTTTTTCAACAGTCTATTATTGGTACTAATTCTGATCTGTACTGCTAAACATGGAGATGCTCAGAAGTTGTAACGAGTGAAATAAATCAAATATTGGGTTGTAATTTTACTAAACATGGACTAAGCATGCAGTTTCAATTGCAATATTAAAAATAATACATTGTCTTGTATAAATTTTCTTATAAACAATAACAAGTTACACATATTCTGAACACATATACCACATTAGTAGTTGAACTATATATATATCACATAGCATGAAATGACTTAGACTTGCCTAACCAAATATCTTGATCATTCATTACTATCCATTTGCCTGTAACCAAACCTTGTGATTATTCCAAACAAGGGTCGAACTTGAATTAACTTTCCAAAGACTAGGAATGACCTACTTGCCTGCCCCACTGAAGATCCGAAGAAAATTCAGCAAGAGCAGCACGAGGATCGCCATTTGAAACAGACCAGTAGTATTGAGCAGTTTCACTATCAACTTGCATGCTTCTTTTCAAGGAATCAAGCACCTTTTTGTTGCTTTCCTCTGAGGATATTTTGTTTGATACATGTGTACTCTTTATGTCCGGTACATCATCTGGGTACAACACTGCAACTTCTCGTTTAGCATAAACATCAAGCTCAATAAAGCAAGTTCTTTTGATAAGAATATCGGGATTACTAATAGGAATCAATAATCTTTCCCTTGAGTATATGCCATGATCGCTCATCATGTTGTTCAATCGTTTTATGTCCATCACCTGTCAAAATCAAAACATAACAATAATCACCAGAAGGTCGATGCAGTTTATCAAATTTTTCATTGTTATTAATTATTAATAAGGAAAAACCAAGCGCATATTGAGAGCTACAATTTTCAATTTCAGTGATGATTTTGCAATATCATTCTAATCAATTTCAAAGAAAAAAACAAGCGCATATTATCAAACACAAATTGTGCATTTCACGTTGATAATAAACCCTAACAGATATCAAACAGACCTGAACAGAGTACTTAACCGCAAGACTAGCAACGCTATCACCACGCATAATGTGATGCGAGATTGCGAATTTGGCAAGTGAATTATCTCTCCAGAAGCTTCTAGAGAGAGGGTTTCCAACTACGTCCTTCAATTTCCATGGTGCTAAGAAAGCTCTGGTTACCATATCCCTTTGAGAGGCGACAGATTTCCAGACTCGGCATACGCAACTCGCTCGAGCGAGATCGGGGATCGGAAGTTTCTCGAAGATGATTTGAAGGGTGTCGGTGGAGGATAGTGCCGAGAAATGAGAATTCATCGGTGAAATTACTGTTGAGGTAGGTTGAGGTGGAGATAGGGTTTCGGAGGATGTAGAAGAATTCATGAGGTGGCGGAGAATGTCGCCGTCGTCTTCGTCACAACAACAACCCATTCAGAGGGTGGGTGGAGATGATGAAATGGGTTTGTTACACCTTTGGACCAAACTCATCCACGAATCTTATACGACGGTGCGTGGATAAAGATAATCTCAATCACTATTAGACGGATTTGGATTCCCTGCAGTCAAACGGTCCAGATTTAACTGAATGCAGTGCAGTCATCTCTCTCTGACTGCACCGAATCCAGGTCCCTATTAGACCATCTGCAATGGTTAAAAATCTTCAACACCCTCAACACCTCTGAAGCCCCGATACTCTAAAATTGGTGAAGTATCGTGTCCGATACGCACCCGATACCGATACTCTTCCGATACTCGTATCGGAAGAGTATCCGTTAAATCTTTATTTTTAAATAAAAAAATAATATCCGATACGCGTCCGATACTTCCCGATACTCGTATCGGAAAAGTATCGGTTAAATATTTATTTTTAAATAAAAAATAATATCCGATAGAATCCGTGTTTCCTAAAGAATGTCAAACTATTATGTTGTTACACGGGTAACTAACAATGTCTTTTTTTGGATAGTACTAATGATGTTGTATAATACTTAACTTAAGATGTATAACATAACATGTACTGGTGATCATTATTTTTTAGGACAATATTAATGAAACACAAATACTTAACTTAGTATTAATGATTTTAATTTATTATAATTAGTATTTTTTGTCTTTGTCACTGTTCTGAAGTCACTATGGTGTCCTACTATATAACAGGTTGTTTAAGTATTTGGGTTTGTCCCAAAATTCTAGTATAAGAATGAATGCTTTATGCTTTTAATTGGTCAGCTGCAGGACCTATATAATTGTCTGATATTGCTACAAGATGAACTTGTTGAAGAGGCTTGATGTCATGACTATTATATGTTTTTTGAGCTATTATATGTCTTTAGTTAGGACTGATGAACCCTTGTATGTTGAGCCTCAAACTGTTTTGCTCTTGTGCAAGCTAATTGGCTTGTGTGTATTCTTTGTACAATGAACTATTGGCGTTTATAATAATAATTATTATAATATTTTTTTGTCTTTCAAAAAAAAAATTATCATTATTAATATTATTGTGCATTTATATATTTAATTTTAAAATTAATTTTTAAATAACGTATCGCGCCAGTATCGGATATGAATTTTTTAAACTTTTCACGTATCGGTATCGTATCGTATCCGTATCGTGTCGCGTATCGGGGCTTCATAGCTCAACACCCACTTTTACACTCCACATCATCTTCTCTTTCTTCCACCTACTCATTCAACACTCATTCAACACTCTACCCTCTCCAATGGTTTTTTCTTTCAACACTTACACTCTACCCCACCATTTTTTTATTTCATATTCTTATTTAAATTAAATTTTTATGATTACATAAAAATACAATTATCGATTAAAATTTAAATTTAAATTATACGATACAAATCATCGATTAAAATTATAATAAAAATTATCGATAAAAATTAAATTATACTCCCGATTGCAATTATAATAGAAACAAAATTTATTTAAATATTTGATGCGATACAATCATCTTAACTTGAAATTAAAATACGACACACAAGTAGTTAAAACGATACAAATAATTTAACATACATTAATACGCACAAGCAATAAAACGATACAAATTATCTTCAACCGCGTCCCATTCCAAACTTTGTCCATATGTGCTTCACTAGATCTGCTTGCAATTCTTGATGACCTTTTGGATCACGAAATTCGGATCTAGCACGCACATGATTTGCAAAAGCGGGTAACACTTCGGTCGAGTATGGTTGTTGCGGTGCACTAGATCCACTTTCCTCAGATTGCTCAAAATCGGTCCAATGTTGAGAATAGGAATCTCGTTCATCCTCAACAATCATATTATGTAATATGATGCACGACCTCATGATGATACCCAAATCGTCTATGTCCCACAAGCGAGCTGGTTCACGGATGATTTTAAATCGAGCTTGAAGCACTCCAAATGCACGTTCGATGTCCTTCCGACATCCCTCCTGATATTGAGCAAATAACTTATCGGGTTCACTTCGAGGAAGTCTAATTGATTTGACGAAAGTTGGATAAGAAGGGTAGATATCATCAGCTAGATAGTATGTCATATCATAGAGACGTTGATTTTCAAAGAAAGTCACACTTGGAGTCTTTCCCTGTTCCACATCATCAAACACTGGTGACCGGTCTAGAACGTTTATATCGTTCAACGTTCCCGGACATCCAAAAAAGGCATGCCAGATCCATAGATCATGAGTTGCAACTGCTTCAAGAATAACTGTTGTGGTTCCCTTATCCCCCCTAGTAAATTGACCTTCCCATGCTTTAGGACAATTTTTCCACTCCCAGTGCATGCAGTCAATACTCCCAATCATCCCTGGGAACCCCCGCCTTTCACTAACTTGTAGTATTTTTTGCAGGTATTCTTCGGTTGGTGATCTCATATACACTGGCTCATACAATCGTATGATTCCTTTACAGAATCTACGTAAGCACTCCAATGCTGTAGAACCTCCTATTTTAATGTACTCATCGACTGCATCTGCTGACATACCATATGCTAACATTCGCATCGCCGTGGTACATTTTGCCAAGGGTGATATACCTTCTTTGTTGGCTGCATCAACTCGTTGGGTGAAGTAGTTATCACTACTTGAAAGGTCCCCAACGATTCGAAGGAAAACATGTTTTTGCATCCGGTACCGACGACGAAACATTGCATCGTCGTATGTAGGCTCAGTGGCAAAGTAGTCGTCGATGAGTCTTTGGTTTGCCGCTGCATGATCTCTGTTGATATATTTTCTAGTACGAGGTGCATAAGCTTCCAATATTTTCTTTCGATGCTCTCTAAATCGATTGGTCATAAAAGCTTCTTCAATTTCAAGATTTTGCTTATAAGCTTCGACATCAAAATAATCAAACTGATCTTCTTCTGGATCCATTTTTTGTGATATTAGAATTAGATTGGATGAGATTTGAGATATTGGTACATAAATGGATGTATGAGTCCGTATATATAAATGGAGTGGTGGACCATTGACGGATTCGAAATATTTATTGTATAGAGTTAACTATCAGATAACGATTGGATTTGAGTGGTGGACCATTGACGGATTCGAAATATTTATTGTATAGAGTTAATTATCAGATAACGATTGGATTTGAGTGATGGACCATTGACGGATTCGAAATATTTATTGTATATAGGTAATTATCAGATAATGATTGGATTTGAGTGGTGGACCATTGACGGATTCGAAATATTTATTGTATATAGTTAATTATCAGATAACAATTGGATTTGAGTGGTGGACCACTGACGGATTCGAAATACAATAATCAAACCAAACAATACACTGACATATTGAAACACAGTAATCAAACCAAACAATACACTGACATATTGAAACACAATAATCAAACCAAACAATACACTGACATATTGAAATACAATAATTAAACCAAACAATACACTGACATATTGAAACACAATAATTAAACCAAACAATACACTGACAATTTTTGCAGCTAGAAATTAATTACCAAAAAGTTCTTCTTCCAATTTTTTCAACATCTCTTTCTTACGATCATTGAGATGCTCTTCGGAACTTAACTTTGGATACATTTCCATTTTCTTCAAGCGGTTAGCCTCTTGTTGCGTCTCCCTTAACTTATCTTGTGTCTCCCTTATATCGTTCAATCGTTCAAGCTCTTTCTCCTTGAATTGTTTGAAAGAAGACATTTCATTGTTGAAATTCTCCAAGGCAGCTTCCTTGCTCTTCTTTTTACCCTTTTTTTTAGCTGCCTCCCTACCCATGGGACGACCACTAGATCCTATAGTGTTTGAGCCACATGCATCACTATCGCGAGATCTCTTAGATCCACTACTTTCTGAGCCATTATTTCCTCCTACTTGACTACTATAACGTGGTTGTTCACGGAGAGCGTCCCATTCTGCCATTAAATTAAATTTAACATTCTTCCCACCCGCGTATATTTCCTGCGCTTTTGCCAAAACATCATTGTCCGACCAACCACTTCCTTTCAAACGCATAGCTTTATCGTAAGCAGCAACCCATTTACCAATTATTTTGTTCATATAATTAAAACGGTTTCGGCATGCATGTTGATCACGCGGAGGATCGAATGAGCAATGCTCATTACAATACTCAGCAATTTTACCCCAAAATGTTTCACCTTTCTGGTTGTTACCGACAATACTGTCACTTCCAAATTTAATCCACCCACTAATTAACACCAAATTTTGTTCAGTGTTCCATGCTGGTTGCTGGGTTTTTCGGCTCTTAGGAGTTGATTCCTCTGAATTTGGAGTGTCTTCATTAGCAGCTGTCATTCCACCAATGGTCATTTGTGTTGAAAACCCGGGAAATTCAGGTGCACCACCACTCGGAAAATTTTCATTAACCATCGGCATATAACCATTAAACGGGGGTGCTTGATATGGATTTCCCGTCATAGATCCATAATATGGATGAAAGTTTGGAGGATGTTGGTTGGAAAACTGATTTGGATTTTGATAATAGTTGGGATTTTGATAATAGTTGGGATTTTGATAATAATTTGGATTTTGATAATTGTTGGGATTTTGGAAATTGTTGGGATTTTGATAATTGTTTGGATTATTAGAAGAATTTTGGGTGTTGAAATTATTATTGGGATCCATTTCACTAAAAAAAAAAGACTAAAACTTCAAATTAAACACTAAATAGAAAGATAAATAAGATTAAGAGAGTGAAAAACTTGGTTTTTTTTTCGGTGGCCAAATCAAATGAACCAAGTCTCTATTTATAGAGAAAAAAAAATCATGAAATTTGGTATAAAAATAAAAAAATAAAAAAATAATTTGCAATGAAATAATTGAGTTTAAAGATAAAAATCTCGTTGGCCAATCACGTGAAGCCACCTGTCAGCACAATCCGTCTCTCTCCGTGTTTCAACGCCTTCACGCGTTCTGTCTCCGCGTGTGATGCACGCGCCTGTTTTCAACCAAAAATCATGCGCCGCGTGTCCCTCTGCTGCAGGTTTCAACACAGTTGAATTATTTCAACTTCTCTTTCTGCCAACTCAGTTTCAACTCTCCATTGGAATGTTTTGCTGTGTTGAAACAAAACTCAACACCCCTTTCAACTATACCATTGCACTTGGTCTTACATTTTTTTTTTCTTCTTTTCTTTTTGACTAAATTATGGAACTGGCTGGAATCACTTGATGCTCAGAAATGACCCCCGAATCAAATTCAAGAAAAAATCAAAAAATTATTACATTTAATTTGTCAAAAAAATTTATTACATTTGCATGAAGAGCAATGCTATTTAACAAGAAATATTGAGGTAGGAAAGAGAAAAACCATAAAATTAAGAAATTTGATCAATTAAAACTTGGCTAACCATACATGGGAGAGAGTGTGATTATAATTTGACCAATTAAATGTTGCCACCTAAGATTCTTTCTCTTTCTTGCATCAAAAAATTCTTGCTAAATACTCCCTCTAGTCTTTATATGTAAGAAAAAAAAAACATATTATCTAAGGAAATGGATACAGTGCAATAAGTAATGACAAATAATATTTCATTTACAATTTTACCCTTGCTTTTGGTTTTGTTTATGACATTAGTAGTTATATGGATTGGTGAAATTGAGTAAAGCTGTATTGGAAACCGCAAAAAACAGTATAATTCTTAGGGAGCTTCTATGGTGCAGTCCAAAAAGTGACTGCATGGGTGAAGTTGTTTTGACTAGCCAATAGAAACTTAGCTCCTGCCACATCAACATTATAGTATGTAGAAGGTCTATGGTGAGTCCAGTAAATGAACGGCTCAGATTATTTCAGATCAATCTCACTTAAAATTAATAATAATTTTCAAATAAACAAAATAAAAGTAAGTTTTATTTATAAATTAAATTTGATAATAATAAAATTACAAAGTTATTTTATTTGACAAAATTAATTTTGCAATTGAAAACCCTAAATCCCAAAATCACTTCTGTTCTTCATTCTCCATCGTATTCTTCTTCGTCCTCCATCTCCTCCACCGTACTATTCTATTTCCTCCGTCTCATCCATCGTATTATTCTTTTTCGTCCATCTCCTCCACCTCTTCATTGTCGTCCATCTCCTCCTCCTTACTCTTCATTGTTCTTTGTCCTCAATCGGTTTCGTCTTTGTCGCAATCGTTGAAGACCAAATTATTGGTTGTGGTCTTCGTCGTTCTATGGTTCGGTGTCCTTTCAAAGGTAAATTAATTTTAATTTGATAATAATTACTGAATTGGGTTTTGTCTTTGTTAGCCAAAAAAATGATCGATTTTGAATTAGGTTTGTTATTAAATTTGACTTTGAAAGATCAATTTGGGGATTAGGGTTTGTATGTTCAAATTACGGAATTGAAGCTGGTTTGGATTGAATTGTTATCCAGTAACGATCAATTTGGGAATTAGGGTTGTATGTTAAAATTATGTAATTGAAGCTGATATGAATTGAATTTTTATCCAGAAACGATCAATTTGTGAATTAGGGTTGTATGTTCAAATTATGGAATTGAAGCTTATTTGAATTGATTTGTTATTCAGAAACGATCAATTTGGGAGTAGTCTTTGTATGGTTCAAATTCTTAAATTCTGAATTGTTAAATTCTCAATTTGAAACTAGTGAAATTCTTTATGAACTTTGTATGCGTATAAATTGAATACTAAAACTAGAGTGTGATATTATTCAGATTATATTTTCGTGTCATTGTGAATTGATTGAGTAATTAAACTTGAAATTTAATGCAGTTAAGTTATGGATGGCAAGGATATCAATGGGGACAACAGTGATCTTTCTACATAAACGCATGGCACCAGATTGTAAGTACATAAAGGAAACAGAGGAGCTAACAATTGACAAGTTTGAAGTACAAATCAGGCAATGCAGAAGGGCTTGGATGTGTAAATGAATCACAGGAAATAGTTTCCCGTAAATTTAAGTACTTAGCATAGCATAGCATAACATAGCATATGATGATATTATGCTCACCTAGTATAACTTTGATAAGATAGCCAATTTATATGTAGGTTGGACGTAAGGACTTAGCATATGAAATACTTGCTTGTAATTTTTTTGATAAGCTAAAGTACTATATCTTTCATAGGATGATAGCGCATGTTATGCTCTAAATAATGAAAAGTATTTTGTTACATTTCAATGTTGTGCAATTTACCTTAAGTTATTACACACACAAGTCAAAAAGAATTACATATAAGTTACTCACATGTTGATAAACATGCAACATTTATACAATGGTTTCGTATACAATGATTTGTCATTGAGTTGAATTTTACATACATATACATGCTGTTAACAAATGAATACTTGTTTAGTTAGTTGAAAATAACTATGTTTGTCACAATTCTAAATTTGTGATATATTGCTTAACTTAAGTTTTATTTTAATTTGAAAAAGGTTTGCAGCATGGTGAAGGAGAGCATGTGAATGCTAAAGTCATATTACCTGTAACCACACAAGAGGTATGTAATAGTAATTGTCAAAAAAAGTTATCTCTGTGTATGTGTTGAACTAAGTGTATTTTTTGTGTAGCTAAACCGTAATGTGTGAAATAAATGATAGATGAAAACTAATTACTGTGGTTAGTTGATCCAAACTGAATATCAAAAACTATCCAAAACACAGATCAAAATATCAAAAATTATCCAAAATACCGATCAAATTATAAAAAATTATCCAAAACACAGATCAAAAGATCAAATTATCCAAAACAAACATAGAGCAGCCGAAATATCAGAGTACCAAACAACACATCAAAATCCATGACTGACAGATGAAACCATCAATCATACAACCGGAAATTCAAATCGAAACAAACAAAATGTTCCAATAGTTTCACGTTTTAACCAACATAGAAAACAGTTTCAAACTTTCACCAAAGCCCTTCTTCTCTTGTGCTGATCATCCCAATTCCTGGCAGCCTTTGACATGAGTTCGTTCCGCAGCATATTGTTAGATGAGTGACAAATAAACAGAACTAGCTTCATCCTAGTGGCCGTAACAACCTGAATATAATTATAAACAATTAGCTAAATTTGAAATATAACTATTGGATCATAATCATTGAGTGTTAGCTATACTTACAGTTACGTTTTCATAATCATTCTGGTATGGACATTCTATCATCCATTTTGCGACCCACACTCCACAGTCGTTTCTATGATTAGCCATTAAAAAACATTGCATTAGTGTGATATATAGTGATAGGTAAAGGTGAATAGATTTAAAATATGGTGAGGGTTTAGTAGATTTACGATCCATGTCACTGGTGAGAGAGACCCCTAGGCTGAACAGTGCTGAAGTTTGTGATCAAATTGTCATGGATGTTAGGATTTATTATCCCAACAGAAGGATGATACAGGATTTTCTCCACAAACATGCCCTGCCACACGATTTTAAACCAAATTTCAATTTACATACAATATATATATATATATATATTTCAAAGTAAAACAAAGTATGTAGCATTAGAGTGAATGCACACCAGATACAATATGGCATGACGTCTCTCATGATATCTTTCTACATCAGGCATGGAGTCCAACCAAATACACTTTCTATCCATCAAATCAATAACCAATAGGTACCAGTGTGCTCCATTGTCGTTTATGGGAATAAAAATCTATAAAAAAATGTAATATTTAGTCGTATGAACGTAATTGACAAACATTTTTTAAAGTGACATACTAACCTTGGAAACAAGAGCTTTTGGTTTGAGGAAGGTCCCCAGATATTTTTCCCTAACCTCATCAGCTGTGTGTTTGCTTTCCAGTGCATATTGCTTCAAATCAAATGTAGTTTAAGTCAATACTTAATAAATAATACGTAAATGATGTAAAATTAAGAGTTGAGTCGGTGGTAAATACCGCAAATTCAGTGGGTAAATACCAAACTGTCCTGTCTTTGCCTTTGGCAACTGAATCCTGATACCAATTATTTCTAGCAACTACTAGATTAATGATCTGTAAATTCAAATATAATTGAAATTAGATATACATTTTATTTTAGTTATACGAAACTTATTAATTTCTAAAAATTATATATATAGATATTTATATATAACCTCTTGGTCGACCGGGCATCTAGGCATGAGAGACTTCAGTGCTTTCCTGTCCCCATATACATGCGATGTAGTTCTAACCAGGACCTCATCACTACAATCAATGGTTTGCAGTGTTAGTTGTTATGAAATGAAATGTCATAAATAAAATTGACAATTATAATTGTGTAAAAAATATCAACCCCAGTATCTGGTCATCATCTCGCTTAAAGATGTATGCAGCAGTGTAGGAACATATGTCATTCAAGCACATCTTTGGAGTGGGTCGAAATGTCATTTGTATCCACTGTTATTTAAATAGGAAATGAAAATACTGTAAGTAAACAACAATTCATAAAATGGTATAATTTTGTTTATTTAAAAAAAAAAGGTAATTAGTTAGGGTTCCAAATAGTTAATACTTACTTCAGGAATATAAAAACGAACATCACCACCCTCGTATCCAACCGTATCTTCTGGATGGAAGTTAAGGTAAAAATCACGGTCATCATCCTGTTCTGGGTTGCAGAATAGATTCCTTGTAATACTAGCATACTGAGCGTAATCAAGTAAACCCGGGCCATCATGTTTAAGCTTCATTTTGGGTGGGGCTGAATTGTTGCCTTAAGTCATATCTTTCTTTGTTGGTTTTGTTGTGGTTGCTGCCTTTTTTTTAACTGCACGTTTACGGTCCACCTTAGGGGTGGAAGCAGTGGACTCATAACCCTTTTCCTCCTCACTTTCAATTTCTCGGCTAGAATTGTATCTACTGCACAAACATAATAATCAACAACGCATTAGTAGCACATACAAAAAACATCGTTGTGCAATAAATAAATTGCAACTAACCACATGAACCCTTTAGAAACCCTAAAAACTCAACATGATAAAAACTCATTAAAATATGATTCTAATCCAAAAACCTTAGGGTTAAACATTGTATCACAGTGTGTTCCTCATTAAAATAAACCCTAAGTTTTTTATATTTTAGTCAGAATTTAACTATTCTCTTTGTTTTTTATCTCAGTTTTTTTTTTGTGTTACTAAAACTTTTGTGTTTGCTGATGTTCAAAACTTTTGTGTGTCATATCATTTTGTGTACTATTTATTTAAATTTCAAAATGTGATTTATTATATACAAACAACTTTGTAATGATACAGTCTATTATGTTTTGCTTATCATACATAAAATGAATGACAACAAACTTTTAAAATAGATGTTTATAGACATGTTACCTAGCTGATAAGTCAATAAATTCTTCTTTGAGTGTCTTTTCGCGCGACTCAGTATAGTGCTTACTAGGGGTGTGCAAAATATCCGGTTAAAAGGCCCAAACTCATAACCGGATCCAAATCCGTTTTAAAAAATCCGGATTTTGGTATATGGTTATCAACCAAACCATTTTCATCTGGTCGGTTATCCATCCAAATTAAATTTTCGGATTTGGTTTAAATTAGTTATTATATCCTTTTCAAATTTGTTTTTGTCAACAACAAAAAAACAAACAATGTCCTTTTTTTTTACAAAATTAACAAATATCCATTTTTTTTTTTACAAAACAAACAAATATCATTTTTTTTTTACAAAAAAAAAAACTAATATCCTTTTATTAAAATTAATTCACGCACACACCATCATCGGTTCACCATGTGCGTGTGATCTCTGCAATTGTGATTTGCGATGAACCCTAAACCCCAAATCTACAATAATCTCTCCAATTGAACGTTAATCGACGATATTCTCTTCCAATCGAACCACACTCATTCTCTCCAATTGCTTCCAGATAAAAAAAACATAAAATATTTTTAGAAAATAAACAGCCCTTATCTCGTTGGAATTGAAAAAAAAGAAATCTAGAAGAAGGAATGTGAATGATCTTCTTCACATGTTTTTTTTCATCTCTTTCAAACACATATCAAAAGCAATTTGCTGCAAAGAATAAAAAAAGAAAAGTGTATTTTTTTTACGATTTTTAATATGTTTTCCGTATGCGTAAAAAAAAAAAGACCAAATTAACCGATTTTAAATCCAGTTTTAAAAATAACCAGTTTAAAATGGGATTTAAAAATTAACCGCTTTTAAACCGATTTTATAAAAATATCTGGTTATGTATCCGTATCCAAATTTATAACTGGTTATATAACCGGGTTATAAAAAATAATGGTTATGGTCATGTATCCAAATCCATATATCTGGTTTTGGTTTGGATATAATTTGGTTTGGCAAAATAACCGACCATGCACACCCCTAGTGCTTACTACTTGTTATTGAGCGAGTGGTAGTGTTGGATGTCATTGTAACCCTCCTAATACTTGAATCTGTTTCAGGGATGGTATGTTTCATCCGTCTTCGTAACTTAGGTGGTGAAGGTCTTCTCATTTTGTTGAAGTTTTGATGAAGATGATGTTGTTTAGGTGTGGTTTAGGAAAGCAAATGAAGTTTAGAACCAAAAGGTTATTGGTTTTGTTGCATTAGAAAAGTAAATGAAAGGTTGGAGGGTTGGATATACGTCAGATTTTGGAAGTAGGAGTACAAAGGCTTCTAAAATGATTATGCCTCTACATCACGGTTTAGTAGGCTTAGAATAGATAGTATTAATTATATCAGAATTTTTGTGTGCTCTAAGTAAACTTTTGTGTTAAAACATGTATGGATTAATGTGTTGTAGTAAATGTTTTGTAAAATAGATTTTATAAATGTAAATATAATTTGGCAAAGCAAGCTGTAAGGATTTATCACTCATACACTTTTCGTTTTTTAATTTACTTTTGAAAATGTATGGATTTGTTTGTGCAGTAGTAAATTAAAAAAGTGTAAGTAGTTTTACTATTGTACTCAATCATATTAAAAATAAAATTAATCAAAAATTTAGCAGTATTATTAAAAATTTTACAATTTTTTTTTTTCATAAACACTTTTTGGCTAATGTTTGGACCTAGCAGTCTATAAGTTGGGAGTCCCTATAAGTTGAATCATATTTGTTTGGGACAGTGACTTAAATAACATAAACGTGCACAGATTAAGCATACAAACTACTAACAACGCTTCAATATTTTTTCTTCGAAATGACGGCCATTAAATTACACAACTGAAACTTAAAATACTAATATGTATTAACATTGCATAAATATCGCAATATAATATCAACCATACGATGTCCTAGATAACTTGGATCACAAGTTATCAATTGTCATTAGTTCAAAAAGCAAAAACCAAAAAGAAAGCATCCTAATTAACACATCCCCTGCATCACCATCTTCATCAAAACAACTTCTATCAAACCAAATGGAATCTTAATTAAACTAGTTACCACGAACTTTCTCAACAACCCAATCTTCGCCGATTTTCCTAACCCAAACGACATGGTCCTTGTAGATATCATAAACATGGAACACTATCCATTCTCCAACATGCAAATTATTGATTCCAACAACCTCACGCCAACCACTTTCAATCCTAACCACAAACAGATCAAACTGGTATCGCAATATGCACTTGTGCTTTTCACCATTTGTTCCTGCAATCCATACTTCATCCAACCCGGAATTCGCCAAAAACTCCCTCATTTCTTTCGGTAATGTCTACAAATACAAAAATACAAATAATTTAACAATCGAAATTTTAACCATTGAATAACATTAAATATAACTAACAAAACAAATAATATAACAATTGGAATTAAAAACATACCAAATAGCTAACGACATCAGGATCCTCGGTGATTTTCATCTCGAAGGCAACAGCTTTTCGAAGGCCTACAGAACTTGTATGCCAAGTAGGGAATTTGGATGGATTAGTTGGTGTCATGGTTGGGATAATCTGGAATCGATTTCTACCCAAGTATTTAAATAAAATTTGGTGATGACCGGTGAATTTGTAATGATCCCTTAAAAACCCCCAACCATTTGTAATTCTAGGGATTTCATCGTCATCGTTGAATTCGACGGCATGTTGAAAACCATGTTGATCATACAGTCCCCAAATCCTACCTAACTCGGCTTTAAATTCTTCGTAAAATTGTGGTTCTATCTCGCCGTTGTCCTAACATTGAAAACTTTATTAGCACTTTCTAATTGAAATTAAAAAAAATAAAAAACGAAAATACGCAATATGTCATGATATAAAATATGCTCTGTATATCATATGAACTCTTAAAAAACAAACTACTATGTTTTCTTCTACATTAAATATAAAAAAAACAAAAAAAAAGAAGATAAAATAACCTGATTAAGCATACAACCTGTAACACATTTAGGTTTTATTTTTCGTTTTATTCTACAACCTCTATCACTACTTCACTGAATATTTTAAGGTTAAAACAGAGTTAAAAAAAAACCTCACATATTATGTCACAACAGAGTAAACACACTCTGTTTTTTAAGGTTATTTGTAACCGATAAAACAATTAATTGATGAAATTAGTTACCTCTCCAGAAACATGAATGGTCATAAAATAACCCTTAGGTGGTAGTTGAAGAAGCTCCTGAAGTGATTCTGCCATTTTTCACGTACTGATGAATCTCTGGTTTGTATTTGTGTTTGAAACAGATTTTGGAATAAAGTGCAACAAAGAAGACGATGGTAGCCTATTTAGAGATACAAAGATGCTACTGTTAATTAGTACACCGTTTCCCAATGTTTGTATGCTCTGCAATGATGACTTGTGGTGAACGAAATTAATTAATGAAGCGATGGGAACCGGTGAGAGTTAAAGAGACCAGAGTTAATTGTGTTTGGAAGATGAAAGTATGCGGACTGAGAAACATAAGCGGGTGAGGATTGCTTAAGCACATAATTTGAACCGGTATCTTATTACCACCGTTTGATCAAACAGGATGGTTGGTAATTAATATGATCGTTGATATGTTGATAAGTGTGACTCAATTCTAAGCCGTCTGATGAAATTTGTGTGGCTTAGATCACTTAATGTGTTGTTGTACTTTGAAGAAAAAAAATCACTGGATTTTTTTAAAATTTTAATATATCAAAAAATTATTTTTTTAAATAACGAACTTAAGTAATGTATATATTATATTATATTTAAAACTTAAAAATTAAAAGAGTAAGCCTTATAATCGATATCGATTTTGTATAAGTCATCGTTGATTATGCGACACTAATTTTTAAGCATTAGTACACTATAAGAGTAACTGCGACAAATTAATAAAATACGGTTTAACATTTTATTTTATAAAAATACTTCTATTTTTAATAAAGTTATTTTTGATGAAATTGAATTCGTAATTATAATATTGTCCGAACAAGAGTTTCGTGTGTCAGACGTAAATTCAAACAACAATATGTCATAATGCATTCAAAATAGCATATTATCTCAACCATGCATTGTCAACACAGGATCGGTACACGATGATTTAAAATCAGCAACCAATTCATTATTTCTATAACCACTCAGTGCCTCATCATAGTTGTGCATAAATTCAAAGATGCATCCTTTCTTTCTCACATAAGTCTTGATAATTGCATTCAACGCTTCACATTGAGAAGTCGTTCTTAAACGTCCGAAAAATTGATCACATAGATATGCAGTTGCCCACATTGACCTATTCTCGTACGTTTTGAGAACCCATGGATTTCCTTCCAATCCATTTCCTTTAATCATATGTGACCAGTACTCTTCAAATTCATATTTTGTAAAATTTGAGTACATCACCTTTCTAAAAGCTTCGCCAAATTCTGGCTTCTTCACATTCTCCCCTGCATTCCTATTCAAATGCCAAGCACATAACCTATGGGTCGCATCAGGAAATACCTGTTTTATAGCTTCCCTCATTGCCCCATCTCCATCTGTTATCACTGCCTGTGGTTGTTTACCTTCCATGCATTTTAAGAATTTACTCAACACCCACTTATACGTCTCCGTGGTTTCATCAGATACCAATGCAGCACCAAATATTACTGTCTGCGAGTGGTGGTTACACCCTGAAAACATAACCAATGGATAATTGTATTTGTTCTTCTTGTACGTCGTGTCAAACGCAAGCACATCACCAAAACAGAAAAAATCAGTCCTGCTATGCCCATCAGCCCAAAATAGTGTTTTCATTCTTCCATCGCTGTTGTCGATATCATACTCAGCAAATAGCAACGGATCTGTAGCCGTCTTAACATTTATATAATTTAAAGCAGCGGCAACATCACCGTCTTTAATAACAGCACGCATTTTTTTTTATCAAAATAGTTGTACAAATCTTTCTTTGTAAACCCAACATCGGCATATCCACCCTTCTGCACAACCATGTACCCCATAATATGACATGTTCTAATACCATGGTTCTGAAGACCATCAATCTGTGCCTTATCAGCCTCAGTGATTTTGCGAAACAATGGGTGCAAGTGAATAAACCTAGCTGGGGTTAATTCATGGTTGTGAGCCTCTTCAAACATTGCTACTACATATTTACCCTTTGCAGCATGGTATTTCACACGAAACCTAGCTTCACAGTTAGTACGGCTCAAGCGTCTATGTTCTATTTTCCTATCTAACCTAACTAAATGTTTCTTCTCTCTTAAACCAGCTTTGTTGCATACGTACTGCTTCATTGCTATTTTTGTTTTACATTTGCTTTTCCTACTATCACTTTTCCTAATAGGAAAACCATGATGTTTACCATAGCGGTAATAAAAGTCATAAGCTTCACTTAAATTAGAAAATTCCATAGAACGAATATCGTCAGCAGTTAAGGAATCAAAATTTACCTCACTATGACCTGCAACTGCATCTCCATCAACATTGCCCTCATCAGATGCATCTTTGCCATCCTTCATATTTTGATCAGCAGTAGACCCCGATTCACTCTCATCATCATCCGATTCAATATCAACATTATCAGGTTCAGTGGAATTTATGGACTCAACATCCACATCAACAGAATCGTCATGGTTTTCCTTAGTAATCCTGAATTAACACAGGTTGTGACACAATAAAACTCAGCAACAAATTACAACACATCCTAATCAGCTAAACACTAAAATCACATGTAACTAACCAACTTCTAAATCTATAAATTTATAATTCAAACATAACATTAAATAACAGTTCCATTGTTAAACCCTAAACCCCCAAATTGAAATCAAATTTAACAACCCCAAATTAAAAATCGAAGTCATTATATAAAAATAACTAATTCGATAACATTACCTTAATACAATAACAACCAAATTGATTTTTGGCTCGATGTATGTGGTGTTGGGAAGAACACCAAATGAAGACGAACACCAAATGAAGTTTGGCTGGTGAGAAAACACGATGTTGATGAACGGAATATTTTAATGGAACTGAGGTTGGCTGATGAAGTTGAAGATCGAACTTCGTTCAACAATGGCGGACGAACAGCAGCTGTGTTGGTACGATGTTGATCAACGATGAAGTTTTAGAGATTGTGATGTTTTGTTTTTGATTATTTGTTATAATTATAATTAATAAAACAAAATAAAGAAAGTAAGTTTTTTTAAGTTTTAATTTTTTTTGACAAAAAAATAGAGGTGAGGGTGTATGGTAACTGACTGCACCATATAATCCTAGATGGAAATGGGCCCAGATTTTCATTGGACAGCTAAGCAACTTCACCCATGCATGCACTTTTTTGACTGCACCATAGAATTCTCCTAATTCTTATAAGTTTATAAAAGGTTGTAATAAATGTAGTAATTTTTGCTTATATTTGACTTTCAATTTATTTATTTATTTTTTTGTTGTTTATATTCCAGACCGGAGGGAGTAACATTTTCCTTGCAAATTAGAAGTTTATAAGTCGCATAATCAAATATTTATTGTTATTTTTTTTATAATATCTTTTACTATTTATTATTCTCTCTTCTTTTAATTTTTTAATTTATTTTTTCTATAACATTAATAAAGGACAATTTTATAAACTAAGTTATAATTTCTCTTCCATATAACATTAATTACAATTCTTAATTTATATAATATAGTCATAACAAATTATTGTGACACATAGGGAGTAGTGTTATTGTGTACACATAATAAAAATTAATTACTACCAACAATAAATTATTTCAGATAAGAAAATAAAAATAAAAATAAAATCATTTTAGGTGATAAGTATTTTGAAACTGTGGTCAGAAATTCGGAGATTAGTTTTCACTAAATTAGTGGAAACTTCTTAGAATAACATGGGTCAAAATGTTATTTTTCTTGAATAATTTATTCAAAAATTGTAATGAAATTTCCATTGTAATTAAAAATATTGGTTAAAAAAACAAATTTGGAAACAAATATTCCATCCAAATTAAATTATAAACAAAAACTTATGAAATTTTGCGCATTAAAAAATGTAGTTGATCATGTGTAATCTTAGCCAAATAAATCTTT
Source organism: Trifolium repens (assembly GCA_030408175.1). Taxonomy (NCBI): domain Eukaryota; kingdom Viridiplantae; phylum Streptophyta; class Magnoliopsida; order Fabales; family Fabaceae; genus Trifolium; species Trifolium repens. The sequence goes on along the minus strand of CP125836.1, from coordinate 47,099,562 downwards.
CAAGGTGATGATTATTGGTCCATAAAACATGATTCTACTAGGTTGTACCCGGTTACGTTGACTTATTCTTTGCTCTCAGGCTTCTTCCAAGGAGGAAGTAGTCACCGACACCAAGCAGAATTTCACTCGCATTTTCGCCTTAGTCTGAAAGAGTTTGGCTCCTTCTAATGTTATTATTTTTTCTTGACAACTCCTTCAAGATAGGGTCTTGAATCGCCAAAAATTGTGAAAATGTGTGATTCTAGTGGCATTTCTTGTATTTTATGTCTAGTCGATTAACCATTTGTTTGTCAATTCAATTGTAATATTGTAAGTCAGGTATGATACAATATTTTTTAGAAATTTAGGGTATGAGTCGATTTTTTTTCCCAATTTTTTATCCTCTCTTTTAAAGACTTTGTCAGGGCTACGGGTTGTATCCAAGGTTAGGTTAGAATTGTTAATGGTTTGACAATTGTGTGGTTTATTTGAAAAACTCAAAATAATGCTGCTTTTATTTTTTAACAACAATAAGTGTTGATTAACTGGGGGATACTAGATAAGACAAAATTCTTCTAGTGGAAATGGTTCTTAGAAAGACTGTTGGGAATTTCTATCTTTTTTATAAGTGAGAGATGAAGACTATTTTTTGTTGGAGCTCTCCTCCTGCTGGTTGTACTTTTGAATTTCTATGCTTTATTATCTATCTTTTATATACTATTTTGGCATTACAAAATCTATACAAATCTATTTAAAGTTAAGTTTTTTGTCTAAATTACTTTTGTATGATTAATAAGTTGGATAATTAAAAATATAAAAAGTTTTGTACCAAAAAAAAAAATATATATATATATATAAAATTAAATTGACCGTTTAAACTAAACAAAAAGTTAAAGGCTAAAATGCACTTTCGGTCCCCCAATTTTTAATTTTCTGAACTTTTGGTCCCCCGATTTAAAAACTCAGCTTTTTGGTCACCCTATTTTAAAAGTTAACATTTTTTTAGTCCCCCTCTCATTTGAATGACATGGCATTGTAGATGATGATGTGGCAATGATGAATAGAAAAAAAAAAATTACCATATCATTATTTCATTTATTTTATTATTTAAATTTAAGGTAATAAATATAATTTCATTTAAAATAAAACAATTGAAATGAAATTAACAAAAAAACATAATCAAAGTTACTAATAATTACGTAACAGAGTAAATTATGCCAAACTTCATTCCCAATATGTTTGTTCCCAAATTATACAATAACCCTAAATTATGTCATGAAGTGAAACCCACCTAAACCAAAATCCTATTAATCGATGACCCAATCAAAGTGAAACCCACCTTGTTCGTTCGTTTCCAATCGTTGTTTGTTCGTATTGTTTTGTTCATTCGATTTCGATCGTTTTCTTCTATTCTGTTCGTTAGTTCCCAATTTGTTTCGTGTGTTTGTGTTCGTTCCTGATGGAGAAGAAGCAGGGCAAAGAGGCAGCGAAGTATTGTGTCGGGTATGTATATGTTTTTCCTATGTTTGTTTAGTTTAGTGTTGATTCTGATTTATTTAGCTTATTTTAAATGTTGATTCTGTCTTTCTGGTCCCCATGTTGATTCTATTTTTAATGTGTTGGGGTTATTTTAAAGTTGTTGGCCAACTGTGAGATTTTGACGTTTAGGACATTTAGGTTAACATTATTTTAATCCAACTTTTGTGCAGGTTAGCAGAGACACAACGTGTTAGAATAATATTTCATCATAGGGGTGAACTTGTAAATTCACCTGTCAAATGGTATATTAATGGTGAAGTTTCTGAGATGAACTGGGAGTGGGATGTGGATAGAATGTCTTATATGCAAGTGGAAAAGATGATTAAAAATCAAGGCTATAATAATATGAAGTGTCTATGGTATTGGGACCCACCGGGGAGTGATGATGAAGAAGCTGTGGAAAAATTTCCAAACTATAAGCCGGGTGAAGGTATTAGTTTTCAAACAACCTTGAAGTTCAACAACAAGAAGCTGATAAGAGATGCAGTTAAAGAGTATGCAATGGAGAAAAATAATAACATGTGGATTAAGAAAAATGATGCAAAGAGGATTGTTGTTAAGTGTGACGATGGTTGTCCATTTTATATGAGAATAAGTAAGAGGGTTGGAAATCCATTTTGGCAAGTTGTAAGCTTAAAAGATGAACACTCATGTCATAGGGGACCGACAAACAAACAAGCAAAAACTGAATGGCTTGCAAAAAAAATTGCACACACTCTAAGGCATTCTCCTGAAATAAAACCAACTGGGTTGATTGCTCAGGCCATTGATAAATGGGGGGGGGGGGGGGGTGAAATTGTCACATGATCAAGCTTATAGAGCCAAAAGAAGGGCAATTCAGTTGATTCAAGGAGCTGGTCGTGAACAATTTTCACATTAAGAACTTATGCTGATGAGCTGATAAACTCTAATCCAAATAGCATAGTCATTATCCAATGTGCTGATTCAAATAGTGGTCATATGTTTGAAAGGATGTATGTATGTTTAGAGGCATGTAAGTCAACATTTCCATACACATGTAGGCCTCTCATTGGATTAGATGCATGTTTTTTGAAAGGAGATTATGGAGGTCAATTGATGGCAGCTGTTGGAAAGGATGGGAATAACCAGATATTTCCAATTGCATATGCAGTGGTTGAGGCAGACAAAAAATTCTTGGCAATGGTTTATAAAATTGCTTCTAGAAGACCTACAAAGTATTTCACAAAAAACATATGCATTCATCTCAGACCAGCAGAAGGTTAGTTATTTAACTTTAATGCATTACACTATAAATTCTGTTATGTTATTTTATATATTATGAAGACCTATAAATTATGTTCTATTATGTTAGAAGACTTATAAATTCTGTTATGTTTCTATATTTAGGGACTGGTGCCTGCAATTCAAGAAATCAGTGAACATGTGGAACAAAGGCTATGTGTTAAGCATTTATACTCAAATTGGAAAAAGAAGTACCCGGGATTGGAATTGAAGGAAACTATATGGAAGGCTGCAAGAGCTACAACAATACCATCTTGGCAGAGAGCAATGCAAAGGATGAAAGACATAAATGAACAAGCTTGGAAAGACATGATAGATGTACCACCTGCATTTTGGACTAGGTCTCATTTCAAGACTGATACTCAGTGCGACCTCCAAGTTAACAACATGTGTGAAGCATTTAGTAGGGCTATTTTGGAGAACAGGGATAAGCCAATAATAACACTGATAGAAGGAATTAAGCACTATTTGACAAAGAGAAATGCAAAGCAGAAAGAAGTGATGCAAAGATATAGAGGTAACGTATGTCCTATGATCCAACAAGTGCTTGAGAAGGCTAAGAAGGAAGCTGAAAAATGGACTTCTACTTGGCATTCTGATGATGATTATGCTATTTTTGGAGTAACTAATGGGACTAAAACACATTGTGTTAATCTGTTAAAGAAAACTTGTGCTTGTAAAAAATGGGATTTAACTGGTATTCCTTGTTGCCATGCTGTTTCATCCATTTGGGATCACAGAAAGAATCCTGAAGACTTTGTTTCAAGCTACTACAGGTACTTAAAATTGTCATAACTTACAATTTTTGTTTTAGACAATACTGACTAGTAGTTAATATAATTTGCGGGAAAAGTACTTTTTTGGCTATTGGTCGACCCAAAAAGAATAGAAACAAGGCAAATGATGAGCCAAGAAACCCACACTTAATGTCTAGATCATGCAGCACTGTGACATGTGGTAAATGTCAAGGTATGGGACACAATATGACGTCTTGCAAAGGAAAGAGGGCAGCTGACAGAGAAATACCCAAGGGTGAAAATAAAGTAATGAAACAACTTTTTTTTATTCTATTTTGATTGTCATGTCTGAATTTTGTTATAAGAATATGAAATTTTTCTTTTTGTAGGAAAAGAAGGCTAAAAAGACAACAAATGGGGAAGGAACTTCAACTAAAGCACCAAAGGCTAAGAATGTACCAAATGGGGAAGGAACTTCAACTAAAGGACCAAAGACACCAAAGTCTAAGAAGGCACCAAAGGCTAAGAAGGGGAAGAATGGAAAGAAGGATAATGGACATATAGAAATTGGACAAGGATCACAAGCACCACCTACAACCCAAGAATAGATTTAAGTTATGTTATTAACTAGTTGTATGGTGGTATTATGATATTTTGTAAGCCATATGAATTGGCCCTTTGTGATATTTTGTAATTAACCATTAGCAGTTTTTTTCCTAAGTGATGAACTAGCCTTAGGAACTTATTTTGTAAGCCATTATAATTGGCATGTTATTTTGTGAATAGCAATTATGCTACTACTGTTTTGTAAGACAATGTGCATCTTTAGCACCAAAACAAATTATGTGAATAGCAATTATGCTACTACTATTTTACTTGAATTACAGGTCTGTTCATAATATTGTTGAAAATTAGCAATTACAGGTCTGTCCATATATGTCCAGGATTTGAGGCAATATATGTCCAAAAACTCGGCAGAAATTATGTCCAACTCTATTCATAACATCGTTTAATTTTAGGGTTCGCGACCGCGCAAACGGCTGCGACAAACAGTTTTAGAAGGCGTCGATACCATTACCGTTATCACCGCACAAAGTTTGACATTCAACTATCAAAAGTTCTTTAGATTCTTGCTTGTTCTGCTATCTGATAAGCAGCCTCAAGTTTGATTGAGTTCTACTTGATAGGCCTTCTCAATTATTAGGATTGAATCTAAATCATTAGCATTAGTTTAGATGTCATAATTCAACATATACTTAAGAATTGATAGTTATTTAACAAACTGATAATTGACAGACTTATATATACCCTTAATCATTAGCTTATACATAGAAAAAGATTAAAAAAACTTTTGTATATATGAACATATTAGATGCAACAGTCTCAAAAATTAGTTGCATCTGTTACATGTATGCAGTCCAGTACATTAAGCAGAATTTATGTTAATTATTGCAAAGAAATTATGCAGAAAATATGTCCAGAAATTTAACATAATTAGAACAATTGATTTCATTCACATTAATCATCATTACAAAACAGATTGAACTGCTAAAAACCTTACACTGTTGACCCCTAAACATCAAGACGAACCTAAATTTCACATCAGACCCCTAAACAACACATCTTAAATACCTAAATTTCAACTAAATAATACTAATCACCTAAATTTCATATTTGTGTTTCTTCAAAGCCATCTTCTTCTTCCTTCTTTCTTTGGTGTTTGCCCTGTTTCTTCTCCATTTCTTAGTAAACAAGACGAACCTTTCAGGTGACGAGAACACATGTGAAAAATCGGAGATGAGACGAGAACAGAAACAAAGAACGATGGGGAGAACAAAAGCAAACGAACGATGACGAGAAGAGAAACGTGACAAATCAGAGATGATCGATTTGGGATTTAGGGTTCATCGAATTATACAGACAAATTGGGAACATGAATTTAGGGTTCTTTGATTTAGGATTTTGGGTGAGGTGAATTTCACTTCATCGTATAATATGGGAACAGATACATTGAGAATGAATTTTGTTTTAACTTTTATTTTAACTTTGATGTTTTTTTGTTAATTTCATTTCAATTGTTTTATTTTATTTTAAATGAAATTATATTTATTACCTTAAATTTAAATAATAAAAAAATGAAATAATGATATGGTAATTTTTTTCCTATTCATCATTGCCACATCATCATCTACAGTGCCATGTAATTCAAATAAGAGGGGCACTAAAAAAAATGTTGACTTTTAAAATAGGGGACCAAAAAGCTGAGTTTTTAAATAAGGAAACCAAAAGTTCAGAAATTTGAAAATAGAGGGATCAAAAGTGCATTTTAGCCAAAATTAAATTAAATGAGTGAATGAGCATTATACTATAGTTGGTATATGGCAAAAGAACACCAAACCTTTTTTAATAGGTAAACCAATTTTTTTTTGCACACCCCTAGTTTAAAATATGTTTTTATATTATGTTAAGTATATATTATGTTCAAAAAATATCAAAAGTATATCAAAAAAATTTCATTAGGACTAAAAAGAACACTGAATTTATTTATTTTTAAGAATTAAAGCATGCGATATTTTTTATAGGAACAAAAATCAAAATTTATTAATTTTATAAGGATTAAAAATATATTTAACCCTTTTGTAAAAAAAAAAATTCCCGCAACTGCGATCAGGAGGGGGCTGAAACCACTTGATGCCAGAACTGATCCCCGAACCAGATTAAACTGGTGGTGAAAAACAAAAACAAAAATATTTAACCCTTTTGTAAAAAAATATATTTAACCCTGAAAAATAACTATTTGGTGTAACTCTATAGTGTATGCATGATAGAAAAGAAATCTCATATTGGATGTGAGTTGATGTGTATATAAAGTTTATAAGTAGAAGCAATTCTAATTTTACAAGCCAATTTTGTAGAATTGAGTTGAACTCAATTTTCATATTTAAAATAGTTTCATGTTAGTATGAACATGAGTATGGATAACAATAGATAGGGTACTATAATCTCCATGCAGATTGAAAAAATACTCATACTCCTCCATACACTCACTTGGGTGACAATCTTTGTCTTCGTGCACATACCCTATGAGTACCTAAATTCCGATACTCATACCCATTACCTGTATTTTTGCTACAATTAAATTGATCAATTATAAAATATCATATCATTTTAATAGAAATAAAAAAAATTGAAAGATTTTAATGCTGAATCTGTTGGAACAAAGTGGGTCCGACATGAACCTCTAATGTTTTAAGTGGTTTTGATGATAACAAAGTATTAAAATTACAATTGGTATTACTAATGATTATTCTAGTGTGCAGAATTACAAGTTAAAATTCATTCAGAAGCACTATGAATAGTAGCAGAGAAGCCAGTCAAAACAAGCTCTGAAAGAGTATCACTGTTCATCAGAAGCTTAATTTTTTGCGTGCTGAAGATAGCACTTCTGAAGACCAAAAGCTAGGCTCTGATGAAGTTCAGAAGCTGAAGATCTTAAGAAGCTATGACAAGAACATCAGAAGCAAAAGGAATTTACGTCACTCAAGAGCTGACCTATACAGAGCCAATGATTGAAGAACAATCCACTTCAAGGCTCTGTCACATCCACAGGAAGGAATATTCGTTGGTACAACGTTAACCTTATCCATAAGTGGAGCGCATTTGAGGATTGTACTATCGTACTATTATTACTCAAAATGGATGAGTGATAAATTGAATAGCTAGGTAGTGGAATTGGAATTCCTTACCAAAGAAGGCAATATACAGCTATCAATTGTACGAGTAAATTCCAGCTGGCACCTCTCTCTCTGCAACGGTCATCATCTTCCTCCAAGTATAAATAGAAGACTCAAATGGAAGAAATGACTACTGTTACTACAACTGTTATCACTACTGTTCTAACGACTGTTCTACGTTCAAAGACTAAGAAGCATTCTGACATCATAATTTAAATCTGTCATTCTAAGTCTTAGAGCAATTTGAGTTGTATTTTGTAAACACCTCTGATAGTATATCAAGTGTTCCTTAACATTCATTCTTATTCTTAAGTTTGTTTGAGAAGTCTCTTGTTAAGATTAACTTGAGCATTTGAGAAGTCTCTCGTTTAGTGAAACTTGAGCACCTGAGAAGTCTCTTGCAAGTGTGCTTGAGCAATTTGTAATCTTTAGTAGATTATAGTGAAAATCTCTTGTTAGTAACAAGGGGACTGGAGTACTCTCGATTTGTGAGGGGAACCAGGATAAATTCTGTGTCCTTCTTTCTCTCTTTCTCTCAGCATCTCTTTTAATTTGTGTTTTATCCGCTGCAAACTTGGTTTTATTTCGAAAAAGTTTTAATTCTAAAAACACAATTCAACCCCCCCTTCTTGTGTTTTTCCACCTTCAATTGGTATCAGGAGCTGGGCTGTTGCCTAACTCTCACCTATCAGTGAAACAGTTAAGATTCAGGGAGGAAAAACATGTCTGCTGAGAAGAATCTCAATGAAGTTCCATTTGACTATGATTCTAATTCCAAAGACAGAAGGTCTTCTGACAAAATTCCCTTTTTCAATGGAACTGAGACTGGTTATCCATTCTGGAAAACCAAGATGTACAGTCACATCATGGCGATTGATTGTGATCTGTGGGACTTGGTAGAAGATGGAGTGAACTTTGAAAATATGGACTTAGAAGGCGTTGTTAGCTCTAAAGACAGAAAGGCTTTTACACCCACTCAAAAGCTGGAATATAAGAAGCATCACAGTGTAAAAGGGATGATGACAAATGCCATCTCTCATGATGAGTACTTGAAAATTGGAGATAAGAGAACGGCTAAGTCTATCTGGGATTCTCTTAAATCCAAGTATGAAGGAAATAAACAAGTTAAGGAGGCTAAGGCCAACTTGTTAGTACATCAGTATGAATTATTTAAAATGAAGGACGGAGAGGACATTGAGACAATGTTCTCTAGGTTTCAAATTCTTGTTTCGGGACTTCAAGTTTTAGATAAGAGCTATACTGAGGCTGATCATGTAAGGAAAGTACTCAGAAGCTTGCCGCCAAAGTGGAGACCAAAAGTGACAGCGTTTCAGGAATCTAAGGATTTAGATACTGTGTCTCTTGAAAGCTTGGTTAGTTCTCTAAAGAGTCATGAGATGGAACTTATGACTGATGAATCGACTAAGAAGCTAAAAGGGATAGCCCTGAGCACCAAGAGTTCCTCTAAGGCTCTGAAGGCGAAGGTTATAGTATCTGATGAAGAAGCTTCTGAAGAAGGTCACGAGATGGACTCTGATGAAGAAGAAGAAATGGTTCTGATGGCTGCAAGAGTATCGCAATGGGCTAAGAGAAGCAAGAAGTATGCTGGTAAATTTGGAGGTTCTTCCAAGAAGGTTGGTGCTTCTAAGGATAAAAAGGAAGAACAAAACAAATGCTTTAAGTGCAACAAACCAGGACACTTCATTGCTGACTGCCCAGAGAACCTAAGTAAAACATCCAAGAGAACCTCTAACAAAGAAAAATACAAAAGTAAGCTCAAGAAGGGGTTCCTTGCCACTTGGGATGATTTGGATCAGGAATCAGATTCTGATGGGGAAGAAGAAGCAAACCTAGCCTTGATGGCAACCGCTTCTGACCAAGAGAACTCTGAGCACGAAGCTGACTCAGATTCAGAAGATGAAGATGAGGTACTTGCTAAACTTTCTCGTTCTGAATTAATAGATTCCTTAAAAGATGCCTTAAAACTTTTAACCAAAAAGGCAGGTGAGTGTAAGGTCCTTAAAAAGGCCTATAACAACCTGACCGAAAAGGCAAATGAAATAATTGAACAAAATGAGTCTCTAAAATCAAGAAATGAATTTATGGAAACTCATTATGTTCTTGATGATAAGGTTCCTCCAGAACATGAATTTGCTCTTCAGGAATTCCTTATCAATGGAATGAAAAGGAGTAAAATAGCCTCTTTGATTTATCATGTAAGTAGAAATAGAGGAGAAGGTCTTGGATTCTCACGTTTTAAAGATAATCCATTATCTTCAAATTCCTCTAATATAGATAAATCAAAACCTAAGGTTGTCTTTGTAAAGTGTCAATCAGAAGTTCTAAATGAGTCAACTTCTAATAGAACATCAAAGCCAGAGGCTCAAAAGTCAAAGACTCTGAAGGATAAAACCTCAGAACCTAAGATCTTTAAGCCTCAAGCTAATGTTAAATCTAAAGAAGCTCTGACACATTCAAGAACAAAGCTCAAGAGCTATACTAAACCCAAAAACTTTTCAACAAGGGTGGTTAACTCTAGAAGCTCTGATAGGTCCTTCAAACAAAGACCACCTGGACCTGTAAAGACTAACACAAAAGGACCCATAAAGATATGGGTACCAAAATCTCAAATAATATTTGCTTCAGGTTTGCACACTAAGAAGGCCAAAGCAGCAATGCTGGTACCTGGACAGTGGCTGCTCACGACATATGACGGGAGAAAGGCATATGTTCCAAACCCTGACTCTGAAAGAGGGAGGTACTGTGGGGTTTGGAGGAAACCAAAAAGGGAAGATCATTGGTACAGGTATAGTTGGTAACTCTTCTCTTTCAATTAAAAATGTTTGGTTAGTTGATGGCCTCAAACATAATCTGCTTAGCATTAGTCAATTTTGTGATAGCGGATTTATTGTTAAATTTGATAAAGAGGCATGTACAGTAATCAATGATTCTGACAAGTCCATATTGTTTAAAGGATTAAGAAGAGGTAATGTTTATAAGGTGAATCTGTCAGAACTCACTGAGCAGAAGATAGTTTGTCTTCTATCTCTGAATGATGAAAAGTGGGTCTGGCACCAACGCTTAGGTCATGCTAACTGGAGATTAATCTCTAAGCTTAGCAAACTAAAGTTGGTTAAAGGCTTGCCAAATCTTAAATATCATTCAGATGCTCTGTGTGGTCCTTGTCAGATTGGCAAAATTTCAAAAACTTCTTTTAAACCTAAAAACATTGTCTCTACCTCAAGACCCTTAGAACTACTTCACATTGATTTGTTTGGTCCAGTAAGTACTGCCTCAATCAATGGGAAGAAATATGGATTAGTCATTGTTGATGATTACAGTAGATGGACTTGGGTAAAGTTTCTAAGAGTGAAAGATGATGCATATGATGTGTTCAGCATCTTCTGCACTCAAGTGCAAAATGAGAAAGGTCTCAAAATCTTAAAGGTTAGAAGTGATCATGGTGGTGAATTTGAAAACGAACCATTTGCAACTTTTTGTGAAGATCATGGCATTGTCCATGAGTTCTCTGCTCCTAGAACACCACAACAAAATGGTGTTGTAGAGAGAAAGAACAGGTCTTTACAAGAAATGGCAAGAACCATGATGCATGAGACAAAACTTGCTAAGCACTTCTGGGCAGAAGCTGTAAACACAGCTTGTTACATTCAAAATAGGATCTATATAAGACCTCTATTGAATCTAACAACATATGAACTCTTCAAAGGAAGAAAGCCCAACATCTCTTACTTTCATCAGTTTGGATGTACATGTTACATTCTAAACAACAAGGCCTACAAAAGAAAATTTGATGCCAAAGCTTGTAAGGGAATCTTTATAGGTTACTCTGAACGCTCAAAGGCATACAGAGTGTATAATTCTGAAACTAACACAGTGGAAGAATCTATACATGTTAGATTTGATGATAAAGAGCCTGACAGTAAAATGTCAGAGCAAGATAATAGTTATGCAGGTGTTCCATACCAATACATCGATTCAGAACCTGAAAAAGCATCAGAAGCTGTTGAAGCTTCAGAAGCTGTACTGGAAGAAGATGCTGAAGAAGCATCTCAATTAGAAGCATCACAAGAACATGATGACACTCCAGAAGAAGACACCCAACCAAGTGCTGATGTTGATGAAGTTCCAAGAAGGAAGTTCAAATATAGATCATCACATCCAGAAGATTTAATTCTTGGAAACAAAGAAAGTCCAAGAAAAACAAGATCAGACTATCAACAACTTGATTCACTTCTGGGACTAATCTCAATGATAGAACCAAAGAATGTTGATGAAGCACTTACTGACGATGGATGGATTGTAGCTATGCAAGATGAGCTCAATCAGTTTCAAAGAAATGATGTATGGGACTTAGTGCCAAGACCAGCACATAAGAACATCATTGGAACTAAGTGGGTATTTAGAAACAAGATGAATGAACAAGGTGAAGTGGTAAGAAATAAAGCTAGACTGGTAGCACAAGGCTACAGTCAGCAAGAAGGTATAGACTTCACTGAAACATTTGCTCCAGTAGCAAGACTGGAAGCAATCAGGTTACTTCTTTCATATGCTGTTAACAATGGAATCACATTGTACCAAATGGATGTTAAGAGCGCCTTTCTTAATGGTGTTATTTCTGAAGAAGTATATGTTAAACAACCCCCAGGTTTTGAAGATTTGAAGATGGTGGGAAATCCATCACACCAGAAGTACTTTTCGTACACTTGCTGTAGAGGTGTTTTCACTTGAATGATTTCTTCCTTGGTTTTTCTCTTCATATTGACCAGAACTGAAGCATCATACTTAGAGGTTTGGAAAACTCTAAGTTTTTCTTTGGCACTCACAATATCTGTGAGTTTGGTTTGCCTTATCAGTTCAGAAATTAACCTAGGGTGATGAATGACTGATGGTATTTTGGTTCTACCCTCATTGATGGTAAGGCACATGTGATCAAAAAGAATCTTAGCCAAATTAACTTTCACCCTCTTGTATAAGAACCAGATGAGATGTTTGTGTGGAATGGAGATGGTATCCAATCCACCTTTTCTGGTGAAGATGGTAGACAAACACATTCTGAAAGCAAATTCAAATGTGTGCTTCATGTGCATTACTTTTCCAAAATCCTTTTGGTTGCATCCAGATTTAAAGAGGTCCTGATGAATTGAATCCAAATGCTTGCTTTTCTTATCATACACTTCTATATCTTCTCCTTTGTTGTCTAAACCCAGAATCTTAGCAATGTGTGCCTGAGTTATCACAACATTTATTCCCAAAATATTTGACCTAATTTCCCTTTCTCTATAAGGTTTAAGACCAAGTTCCTTTCTTGTTTTTCCTCGTAATTCCTTGTTCTTTTCAACCATATCCTTGTATTCTTTATCAGCACTTGCTCTATCGTACACTTTAGCCTTCTGCCAGAAATACTTCACTATGTCATAGTATACAAAGCCATTAAGCATCTCAAAATAATTTTGCCATTGTTGGTTGTAGAACAAGTATTGAATGTCAATCCCATTTGCTTTCAAACTTTCAAAATCCACGAACTTCTCAGTGAAGAAATCATAAGCATCTGGTCCAGCGTCAGTTTGATGATGTCCGTAGACTAGATTATCCTTTGAATTAAGATCGATGATGGGTGGTAACGTAGGGTTAAAGGGTTCTTGAACGATTTCGTTTGATGAACGAGCAGCCATAGTTGCAGAGAATTAAGAAGATGAAGGTTGGGAATTTCTGTAAGGTCTAGGGTTGTGTAGGTAGTGATTTTGTGTAAAAAGTTGTGCAAGTGAGTGAAGTGACTTATAAATAGTAACTAGCACACATACACAGAGAAAATAAACATTGGGAGGGAGCGCGAGCAGTTTTTTAAAAATTAAATAATATTCTTAACTGCCATAATCATCATTAACTGTTCTCTGCCCGTCAGGATCTAGACACGTGTTGAAAAAGTTTAAACATAGCTGACGCGTGTATAGACAACTGTTGTACACTTACTCGTACTGAACGTTTCATTTCCAAAAGGTTCAGAGCCTCACTCATTTGTATCTGACACCTCATCAGAACCTGTTACTCTTCAGAGCCTAAATTATTTAGAGCTTCCCAAGGGATACTCTAAATTATAAGAGGTTCTGATAGAGCTTCAGATGCTAATTCTATTCTACTTCTCAGAGCTAATTTTCTTCAGAGATATAGTGCATGTTCAAATTCTTTTTGATAAAATCAAATCTTTCAATAGCTAAAGGTTTAGTAAATATGTCAGCCCATTGATGTTCAGTATCAATGAATTGAATATCTATTGTACCTTTCTGAACATGATCCCTTATAAAATGATGTTTTATTTCAATATGTTTAGCTCTTGAGTGTAGAATAGGGTTCTTAGACAAATGAATAGCAGCAGTATTGTCACAATATAGTGGAATACTGTTTTCAGCTATGTTATAATCTTCCAACTGATATTTCATCCAGAGAAGCTGTGTGCAGCATTTAGCAGCTGAGATGTATTCTGCTTCTGCTGTAGACAAAGCAATAGTTGTTTGTCTCTTGCTGGCCCAAGATATGAGATTCTCACCAATGAATTGACAATTTCCACTAGTGGATTTCCTCTCAATCTTATCACCAGCATAGTCAGCATCACAGAATCCAACTAGCTTACTATCTAGGGATTTTTTATAAAGAAGTCCTAGATTAGTAGTTCCTTTCAGATATCTAAAGATCCTCTTAACAGCAGTTAAGTGAGGTTCTCTAGGATCTGACTGGAATCTTGCACACAAGCATACACTATATAGAATATCAGGTCTAGATGCTGTAAGGTAGAGTAAAGAACCAATCATACCTCTATACAGCTTCTGATCTACTTTGCTTCCTATCTCTTCTTTGCTTAAGCTGCTGGTAGGATGCATGGGTGTAGACATTATCTTGCAGTCATCAAGATTGAACTTCTTCAGAAGCTCTTTTGTATACTTGCTTTGATGAATGTAAGTGCCATCTTTTCCTTGATTAATTTGGATTCCTAGGAAGAACTTCAATTCACCCATCATACTCATCTCGAATTCATCCTGCATCAGCTTTGAAAAACTCTTGCACAAGGAAGCATTAGTAGAACCAAAAATAATATCATCAACGTATATTTGAATGATTAAGATATCTTTCTTAGATGTCTTTCTAAATAATGTATTGTCAATTTGACCTTTTTGAAAACCATTTTCTAAAAGGAAATTACTCAGTCTTTCATACCAAGCTCTTGGAGCTTGTTTGAGACCATAGAGTGATTTCTTAAGTTTATAAACATAATTAGGATTCTTCAAATCTTCAAGAGATATAACAAGGAACAAAAGAAAGCCAAGAACTATTGAGCTAGAAATGATCGATGAAGGCTCTGATGATCAAGGACATGCTAGTGCTGATGAGATTGAGGAAGGTGCTGAAAATATGATGACAGAAGCTGTTCAGAAGGAAAAACGGACAAAGAAAAGGCATGATAGGCCTTCAGCTTCTGAGGAAGATCAGAACCCTGCTAAACCTGCAAAGAGATTAAAGACCAGAGCTTCTAAACCAAAAGGTAAGATCTCTGAATCTAATACTTCTAGCATTCCTGTAGCTCAGGTTATTGGTTCTGAACCTCAACCCTCTATTACTAAACCATCTATTTCTCAACCTCCATCATCTACAAATCAACCTCAACCCATAGACTTCACTGTACCTATTAGTGTAGTCTTACCTGATCATAAAGCTATACCATCATCATCTTCATCAGATACCAGCACTGCCTCGGATGAGTTAATTGCTACACTCATCAGAGAATCCAACCCAAAACAAAAGAAAACTCTTACACCAAAGAGAACCTCTTTCAAGAAAACCACAAAGAAAACCACCATAAAGTCCATTCATCTCTCTTCTGATGAAGAACCTTCTATTTATGTAGACACAACCATTCTCAATCAAACCACAAATCAAGATTCTGTCATAGAACATCTTGAACAACACATGTGTGGTGTTGCATTTACCAACTCAAATCCAAATTCACCACATCAATTTCCCTCCATGAATCTCACAAATGATTCACCCGTCCATAAAACACAAAACACACAGGTCATTCACACACCCCCTCCCTCACTTGATCACATCTCACGAGTGAATCCACCTACATTCACCCCTGTTCAGAATGAGCCAATTGCTCATTCTGAAGAACAACAAAAATCACCTCACTCATCACCAATCAATGTCATGACTGAACAACAACACCAATCACCACAACCTGTCTCTGACCCACTCAACAAACCTCTAGTTTTAGAAGAGGTTCTTGAGCTTTACCAACACCTAACTAAAGCTGACCATCAAATATTCAAGGATTCCATCAATCTTGATGATGATATCATACCTCCAAATCTCAGCAAAATCAAAATCATTGAACTCAAAAGAAAGAAACCTGAACCAACCATTCCCTTTGACCCATCCTTACCCTTTTTCAATTCTGACTCTGAACCAAACCTTGAGCTGCTAAATAATGCTATAGGTATTAGACTTAAGAGGTTTAAACAAAGAGAGGAAGAAGCTCTTATCTTCCCCTCTGATATGGATGCTGATGTCAGGGAATTAGAGTACTTATTTGGTAAATCTTTGAGGATTCTCAGTACTCATCTGAAGGATAAGATTAAGGGTAGAGGAGCAAACACTGTACAGGAACTGTTTGAGGTTGTTGAGAAGCTAAACGCTCCAAGGCTCACATCTTTCAACCATGAAGAAGAATGTCAGAGGTTAGCTTTTTTAGCTGCTGTGAATGAAAGTATCACAAGATCTCTGGATGATGAGCAGGCTAGGATAGCTGCTGAAATGGAACGTCAGAGGCTTGCTGAACAAGAAGCCTTCCAGTTATTGGTTGATAGAGCTGTTCACATTGCTGTCATTGAGACTAATAAGATTCTTGAGAATCAAGGAGCTGCAGAAGATACTGTTATGAATGATCAGAACCTTAGTGAACCAGATTCTGATAAAGGTAAAGCTCCCATTGTTGCTTCATCTCCTCCTAGATCTCCACCAGTACTTGTCCAAGGCTCTTCTTCATCTGCTATACCCTCTGTTATGCAAGAAGCTCTGGATGTAATCAAGCATGACTTAAGAGAGGAACTAAGAAATGAAATGGATGAGTTCAGGGCCGATATAAGAGAAGACATGAACAGATCTGGTGAAGCTACAAACAAGAAGATAGATGCAATGATGGAACTTCTTCTGAAGCTTACTCAACAGCAACCCAAACCTTAACCCTTATGTTTGAGCACTTGTTTTACTGTTAAGTTCTTGTGTAATTTTTGGATAATTTTCTTTTAATTCATATCTATATTATCCATATTTGTGTGTTTGTTATTTGCTTATATGTTTGTGTTATCTTTGTTTTTCAAAATTTAACTTTTCTATATACCATAATATTGTCTGGTACTCTTGAGAATTCTGACTCTAGTGAAAGATGCTGAAGAGCATCTTAGTATTTAAACTAATAAGCCTAGGATTTTCAAAACCTAAGAGTCCCTCTCATCAGTACTCCTGTTTACTCATGAAATAGCTTCTTAGTATTAAAGCCTGTTTAACAACGGGGCACCAATACCGAATGAGGCGTGTCTGGTAACTGGTGTTCTGACAATACTTATGTGGTATATAAAAAGAAAGCAAGCTTAAAAGAGAGAGAGATAGGTAGAGGAATAACTTTTATTATTAATAGAAAGATTCTTTATTACATATGATTGCATCTAGCCTAAGGCTTAGATTTAGAAGCCTCTGATTCTATACTCTTCAGTTTCTCTTTGAGAAGAGATAATGCTTCATCAGCAAGCTTCTGAACCTCAGCTGGATAATCTGCTAGATTATCTTCATATGTCCATAAGAACTCTTCCAGATCAGAGCCCAATTCTTCCTCCTCTGACTCTGTTAAAATAAGTTCTTCCTTGTTTCTCTCATATCGTAGCCTGTTTTCTTCGCAGCGCCAGGGCTCTGCTCCCTTCTTGCTCTCTCCTTTTGAGCTTGAAGCATCCTTGGTAACCTGTCTTTCCATTGTATGTTTTTCTTTTGATGTTACTTGATTACTCTGGATGAGTAAAATGAGAGGAATCATCCCTTTTTATAGTGTCATCAAGCTCTCTTGTCAGGACGGTTTTCAACACAATTCATTAAATGAATTTAGTTGTCATCACTTTTTGACTTGACTACCTTGTTATGACGAGTTTGACTGCTTGGTTTTCTGTGTCTTTTTGACTGATGCCAAAAGGGGGAGTAAGAGTAGCGTTAAAATTAATGTTGATTCATTCATATACTGCTCAATCTGAAACTGTAATGTTAAAAGCATTATGAATCAATATTTATCTCTTATGATTCTTTCTCATTCTGAACGAGTATTGAAAGGGGAGAAAATTTAAGAACCTAAAATAAAATTCATAGACAATGTCAGAAGAGCTTGCAAACCGCTTCTGAGCATTATCAAACTCTAAGAAGCAAAGCTTGCAAAACTATGCTTCTGAGAGTTAAAAATGAAAATTTATTTTAAGTTAATAAATCAACTCTTAAACTGTTTTAATTAATTATGGATAAAACTTAGGGGGAGCTTACAAACCTACCCTTATGGATTATCAGACTCAGGGGGAGACTGCAAACCTTTGAAACCTGAAGTCATCATAATTAAATTAAATCAACAACAATTGAATTTTAATGCTTTGGTTTGTCATCATCAAAAAGGGGGAGATTGTTGGAACAAAGTGGGTCCGACATGAACCTCTAATGTTTTAAGTGGTTTTGATGATAACAAAGTATTAAAATTACAATTGGTATTACTAATGATTATTCTAGTGTGCAGAATTACAAGTTAAAATTCATTCAGAAGCACTATGAATAGTAGCAGAGAAGCCAGTCAAAACAAGCTCTGAAAGAGTATCACTGTTCATCAGAAGCTTAATTTTTTGCGTGCTGAAGATAGCACTTCTGAAGACCAAAAGCTAGGCTCTGATTAAGTTCAGAAGCTGAAGATCTTAAGAAGCTATGACAAGAACATCAGAAGCAAAAGGAATTTACGTCACTCAAGAGCTGACCTATACAGAGCCAATGATTGAAGAACAATCCACTTCAAGGCTCTGTCACATCCACAGGAAGGAATATTCGTTGGTACAACGTTAACCTTATCCATAAGTGGAGCGCATTTGAGGATTGTACTATCGTACTATTATTACTCAAAATGGATGAGTGATAAATTGAATAGCTAGGTAGTGGAATTGGAATTCCTTACCAAAGAAGGCAATATACAGCTATCAATTGTACGAGTAAATTCCAGCTGGCACCTCTCTCTCTGCAACGGTCATCATCTTCCTCCAAGTATAAATAGAAGACTCAAATGGAAGAAATGACTACTGTTACTACAACTGTTATCACTACTGTTCTAACGACTGTTCTACGTTCAAAGACTAAGAAGCATTCTGACATCATAATTTAAATCTGTCATTCTAAGTCTTAGAGCAATTTGAGTTGTATTTTGTAAACACCTCTGATAGTATATCAAGTGTTCCTTAACATTCATTCTTATTCTTAAGTTTGTTTGAGAAGTCTCTTGTTAAGATTAACTTGAGCATTTGAGAAGTCTCTCGTTTAGTGAAACTTGAGCACCTGAGAAGTCTCTTGCAAGTGTGCTTGAGCAATTTGTAATCTTTAGTAGATTATAGTGAAAATCTCTTGTTAGTAACAAGGGGACTGGAGTACTCTCGATTTGTGAGGGGAACCAGGATAAATTCTGTGTCCTTCTTTCTCTCTTTCTCTCAGCATCTCTTTTAATTTGTGTTTTATCCGCTGCAAACTTGGTTTTATTTCGAAAAAGTTTTAATTCTAAAAACACAATTCAACCCCCCCCTTCTTGTGTTTTTCCACCTTCAGAATCATGAAAATTATAAAATAAAAAAATTTCAAAGATTTTAATGTTGAATCATGAAAATTATAAATAAAATTATTAGTAATATCGTATTAAAGTTTATTTTTCTGTTAAAATATTTGCATTATGTTATAAATAAACAAAAATTATTAAAAATATATAACAGTATAATAATGTTTCATTTTTATGTGAAGATGTATTGTGTATCTCTTGGAGCCTTGGATTGCATTCATGATCCAACAAGTTTGACATCATGTATCAACAAAGATAGTTACTTTTGCTGCCATACTTCTTCTCGGGCACCCTATTCAGGGTCAATCCCGACAATTTAGAAGTCTGGTGTTAAATATTATAGGTGGACCGCTTAATAAACAAATTTAAAATTCAAAAATAATTTTTAAATTGTAAATAATATAAATAACATAAAAATAGTCATATTATAATCAATATCAACAAAAATATTTTTTAACTACTTAAAAAAAAAAAACTTTCTTTCTAGCAGCCAAAAGGAGAAAGAGAAGGAAAAGATACATATATTTTTGTTTGTGTTTGAGATAACAAAAAATTTTAATTCATTCTTTTTTTAAAATTTTCCTAAAAAGTAAACCTAACCACTTTAGATTGGACCAACAAAAATAGATTAAAAAATATTAGGACTTTTATTTAATTTTTTTAATCATCTTTTTTCTTTTTTAAAAAAGAACTACTACTGTATAAATTATTTTTATGAAGCCCCTAAAAAATTGAGTCCTGACACTGTAGGGAACCTTGCATACCTCAAAGCCGGCCGTGGGCTTCTTTTTTTTTTTTTAAGCAATAGAGAAAATATATTAAAAAAGATAGCAAGCTACATAGATTGGGGGACATAAAACCTGACCCAGCTCCAACTCAAATGAGAATACATCTCGAACATTATAAAATGAAATTAGTCATTTATTATTTAAGTATCGAATATTATAAAATAAAATTTTTGTTAAAAAAATACAATCCACTATTTAAATAGACATGATATTTGAGAAAATGATAGGTGACAAAAGAACATCTCATATCAACAAATCATGTTTGACTCAAAATCTGAAAATCCACTAAATCTCTCAACCGATAAGTGTCTAATTTTTGCTCTCTTCTAGAAGATTTAAAAATCAATCTAGCCAAGTGATTGGTCATTAGATTAAGGGTCATTAGATTAAAGGTGCATTTGTTTTAACTTTAAAAAAATAGATTTTTTATTTGTATTTTTGAAAATGGATTTTGTAAAACCGTTTTTCAAAATATTACAACTTCTTTTATATTTATTTTTTTAAAATTGAAACATTAACATCATATAACATAAACATACATTATTGAAGAACAAAACATAATCAAAATCAAAAGTGTTTTAAAAAATTATATTTCAAAAATGATTTTTATGAAAATCTATTTGAAATAGCTTCAAATTAAATGATTTTTTTGAAATTTTGATATCCAATTTTTTTAAATAAAATGATGAAATACCTAAAATAACATTTTAAGAAAAACTATTTAAACAAAAATTTTATTTGAAGCTTTTATAAAAAGTTTCTTTATAAATTTTTTTTACACTAAATTATATAACACTATTAAATCTATTTTAAAAAAATGCCAAAACCAGCCGACCTTAAATATACTACCTAAAATGACACTTAATACGAATCATAGAATCCAAACAATGACACCTACCTTCAACATTGACACCTACCTTCAACATTGACACCGTAGCCATGAGTCATCCACAAGTTGGATTTTGTGAATGCTAATCCCATGTCAAAGCTAATAACATGATCGATGCTCTGTCAGAGGATTGTGTCTCAAATATTTTAGATTTTATTTGCGAATTTAAAAGAGGAAAAGTAGGGGTCTATGAAAAATAAAAGTAGAAAGAAAAATATAAAATACATCAATTACTATATATAAAAAGGATACAAATTTTTGGGATAACTTTTTCATTATATCTATTTTACCCTTAAAAAAAAACTACAAAAAAAACTAAATATTTGTATATGTTGAAAAATAACTTCAACTCAAAAATAGATTTTCAGTTTTTTTTAATAAATAATTTTTTTTTCTCTTAATAACTAAGTACAACTTCCACATAAAAGTATATTTTCAGTTATTTTATAGTATAATATTTTTTTTCTTCTTAATAACTAGCCACAACAAAAAAGGAGGTTAAGTAGTTATCAATTAACTAAGTCCAATAGAAAAGGAGATTAAGTAGTTATTTATATTTGCACAATAGATAATTTCGATCACAGCAAATAATAAAAAAAAAAGAATATCGATCACACAAACGGGCACGGAACGTGCCTGTTTGGCGGCTAATTTTATATTAAAAAAGTAGTATTTTGTTATTGGTAAATAAGCTAAAAAAAAGGAAAAAAAACTAAACTAAAAGAAAAAATTATTCACAGAAAAAAAATTTCCATTGCATCGTCCAAAATTAGGCATGACAATAAAACTCATAGGCGGCGCGATAGTCCGACCCATTTTTACAGCTCTAGCTACAGATATTCGTCCATATCATACCCGTTTTGACGAGGAAAATCCGAGTTGATTTTGGGTTCGGGGTTGAGGTTGGTATTGGGGACATTGATATTCGCCCTAAACCCGCCCCGCTTATATTATAATTAGATTTTACTTCTTTGAAATTAGAAACCCTTAAACAATATTTTAAATTACATTCATTTGATTATTTTTAATTTTTAATTTGAATATTAAATAAACCGTTTTCTTGATTTCTTTTCTTTTTTTAAAAAATTATCGTTGAAACAAAATAATTTTGGATTTTTAACTTCTTTTTTAATAAAAAAAATACTAAAATGCATTCCAAATTCATGTGGGAAGAGGCGTAATGGGATATCCGAACCTCGTCGGATACCCGATCTCCGTTTGGACTTCGATTTGAGTTATATTTTTTATCTCCGCTCAAAATTAGGATGGATATGGAAAAACACAAACTATATGGGTTTAAGTTTAGGTTTGAGAAGAGCAAAATACGTCCCCACCCCATCCGGGTTTGATTATTATGCATAAGCTATCCTTATGCACCATGCATAAGTTACTTAGTGCATCCCCAAATTACTTGTGCACCCCCCAAATTTTTCGCACACCCCCATATGACTTTTGCCCCCCAATTTTTTTTTGTCCCCTCCACATTTCTATCATAAACCATTTTGCTGTGGGAATGGTTTCAGAGATATGCACTCAAAAACCATTAAGTACATAAGATGGTTTTGGAGTACAACCCTATAATTAGAATAGAAACAATAATTGTGATTTAATGGTTTCGATTGTCATATATGAGAAACCAAAATTATTGTTAAATGGTTTTAAATAATGATTATAATTGTACCAAAAAAAATAAAAAATAATGATTATAATAAAAAACTATTAACCCATTTTGCTGTGGGAATGGTTTCAGATGGTTGTAATAAAAAACCATTAGGTGTATAAAGTGGTTTTGGAGTACAACCCTATAATTAGAATAGAAACAATAATTGTGATTTAATGGTTTAGATTGTCTTATATGAGAAACCAAAATTATTGTTAAATGATTTTAAATAATGATTATAATTGTACCCAAAAAAAATAAAAAATAATGACTCTAATTATAGGTTGTACTTCAAAACTATCTTATGCACTTAATGGTTTTGTAGTGTATATATCTGAAACCATTCCCACAGCAAAATGGTTTAGGCTAGAAATGTGGGGGGACAAAAAAAAAATTTGGGGTCACAAGTCATCTGGGGGGTGCGTGAGAAATTTGGGTGGTGCACGAGGAATTGGGGGGGGGTGCACGAGAAATTTAGGGGGTGCACGAAAAATTTGGGGGTGCACGAGAAATTTTGGGGATACGCGAGAAATTTGGGGGTGTGAGTTGAGATTAACTAGGATTATTACAAATATGCTAAATAAAATATCTACAAAAATTTGAACCAAAAAAAAGTCTACAATAGTTTATTTATAAATAAAAACGCAAAAGCATCAACTTCCAAAAAATCAAATCCAAATTTCAAACAAGACAATAAGTTTAACTACTACATATTCAAATTAAAATTAAAACATTTTTTTTCTAGTCTTCTACCACTATTATTATGATAATTTTTTCACCTTATTAATAACTCATTTGCTGATGAATCTATCTGAAAAATCTTATTCTTTCTTACCTTCTAGAGACTCCAACAAGTTAACCACAAGCAAATTAGCAAGTCAAGTAAAAATTAATTTGTAGATATCACATGTAATTTATTCATGAGACTTATTATACCAATATACTCATGTGACTTATCGGCTAAATTAATTCAAATTCTTCAAAGAATGATGTATAGTACATTAACTGATTGATTTTGTTTTTATAATAAGATTTAGAGGGAGTATACATGAGTGCTTCGTAGAAAAAAGAAGTTTGCAAGTTTGTGGAAAGTGGAAACATTAATATAACGAAAATGTTAACTAGTCTCTCTGACATGGTTATTAACAAATAAAAAAGTTAAAAAAAAAAATTTAAAAATGTCATTTCTAACATTTAATAGAAAAAAAAGCTAACTAGTGTATGAGGAGGATACAAGTTAATGAAATTCAATATACAATAAAGTTAGGCTAAACTGTTCATTTGGTCCCTTACGTTTATTTTAGGTTTGAATCAGGTCCCTTACGTTTGAAAAGTTCCATTTTGGTCCCTCACGTTATCACCGTTTGCGTTAGTTAGTCCCCTCCGTCAAATTTCTCACTGACGCCGTTTGAACAGTACACGTGGCAGACGTTTTTGTACAGGTGGACTTTAATATTGACACGTGTAGTGCCATATGTGATGTTGGCTGTTATAATATTTATTAATTAAAATTAAAAAAAAAGAACAGTAATTAAAAGGAATAAAGTAAAATAAACGTAAAATTACAAGAAAGAGGGATTAGGGTTTCAAAGCTGAACTGCAATTGCGATTCTGAAGTGCGATTCCGATCCGATTTTGAAGTGCGATTCCGAGGTGAAGTAGCAATTCCGATTCCGATTCCAATGTCTCTGGTACGTTTTTCTTCTTCGTGCTCTCTGCTACGTTTGTTGTCTGCTTCTTTGTTTCTCTGTGTGCGCGATTTAGAATTTGTTTGTCGTAGAATTTGTTGGCTGCCATTGATGGTTGGATTTGCAGTTCGTTTTGGGAAGAAGAAGAAGAAGTAGAAAACCCTAATTTTTTGAATTGGGGCCAATCTATTATATGTTTGATTTATTAATTTTAATTAAAAAAAAAATTATTCAGTCAGCATATGTTAACATCCATGTGTCACTAACCGTCAGTACAAGAAATATGATTTTTTGCAACAACTTTTTTTGTTAAAAGTTGTTACAAGTCGCTGGCAAAACTACCCAAGATAGTTTTGCCAGCGACCTGTAACAAAAAAAGTTGTTGGCAAAAATCATATTTCTTGTAGTGCGTCTGCCACGTGTACTGTTCAAACGGCGTCAGTGAGAAATTTGACGGAGGGGACTAACTAACGCAAACGGTGATAACGTGAGGGACCAAAATGGAACTTTTAAAACGTAAGGGACCTGATTCAAACCTAAAGTAAACGTAAGGGACCAAATGAATAGTTTAGCCATAAAGTTATATTAAACTTTGTGTAATCAATATTTATAAAATATAAGGTGGTGTAGGTAACTCAATTGATTTGAAGTAAGGATGAAAGATGTTAAAGAATAAAGGTCTATGATTTAAATTTTGGCAAAGTGAAAAAATTAACTTTAAGAATAAATTACAAACTTAGATTGTTTCAATTTTTTTCTTCTTCTAATTTACCCCTTCGTAATTTGAGATTATTTATCTATTAATAAATAAAAACAAGTTACATGCATATTGTAATAGCCCGGGTCTTCGGCGCTCCCGACATTGCTACCTCACGATCTTCTCCACATCCCTTAACTAGTGGAGTTTTTGCCTTCCGTGAGAATCGAACAATGTACCTTGGGATTCAAGTACATGTTCAATCCATTCTCACTACCAATTGGGTTAGTAGCTCAATTGGTAGTGGGAATGGATTGAACAGTACTTGAACCCCAGGGTACATGGTTCGATTCTCACGGAAGGCAAAAACTCCACTAGTGAAGGGGGTGGACAAGATCGTGAGATAGTAGTGCCGGGAGTGCCGAAGACCCGGGCTATTACACATATGAAATAAAAATTGGTTGGTAAAAACTCTGATCCACATCTTATTTGGATATGTATCGGTACACCGCTAATTTGGATAATTATAATAGGTCCATAAACAATGTTTAATATAGAAAAAATTAAACATTATTTGTGAGTCAATCACAATTATCCACCTCAACAAATATGCCAGTACATATTTAAATAAAATGTGTACCAAAAAATTCACCAAATTGGTTACAACCACATGCAAATTTGTGATTTGTTATTATTAGTTATTGGACAAATACCTCTAAATTATTAAAGGGCAGAGTATGTTTCACCACTTCAACAAATTCTAGTACAACTGACAGAAATGTCGAACTTACTAATGTCAAAAATCATGATGGGATTCGAATTCCGATCCCTTCATTTTTCTATTATGAATTTTTAATAATTTTACCATTTTATCTATGCATAAAAAAATGTTTTTGTACAAAAAAAAGAACGTTTCACCAAAAAAAATTATAAAATTATGTGCAGTAAATGTATCCAAATCACTCATTATTGGTTTTTTAGAAACAAAAACAAGTGGGATTATTTATGTGCAGTTAATGTATCTAAATCACCCATTATTGGATTTTTAGAAACAAAAACAAGTGGGTTCAGCCGCCCCATTGTTTACTACGTGCATCTGTTCCTATCTCTTTCACTTGAAACTTAAACAAATTTCCAATATTAAATGTTAGTAGTACTCCCTCCGACTAGTGTTATAAACAAATTTGACATTTTTGATACATTGAAAAAAGTTATGTATTTAGTTCATAATGTGAACCACATACATTACTTTTTAATGTATAAAAAAAAATTAAATTTGCTTAAATAATTGCCGGAGGGAGTAATACTTTTTTGGGAAATGTTAACTTGTGTGTTTAAGGGCACATGTTAAGGAGTTTAATATAAAATTATTTTTATTCATTCTTGTGTAATATACTCCCTTTAAACATTAATTTTTTTGAATTATTTAATGCTAAATTTTTTCATTTGAATAGTTATCATATGCCATAAGAGCACATGTTAACATGACCCATATTTTTTTCTTTCAAATAGCTTAATCAGTAAACTTACAAACTTTTAAATATGAAGATGCAGAAAAATTAGAATTTGAACTCCAACCTTACAATAATATTTCCAGTACTTAATAAATATTCCCTCCTATAAAAAAAAATATTTCCTTGACTGCCACTCTTTTTAATTTAATATATTTTTCTTTGATAGAATAATTTTAACATGTTTTTGACACTTAAATATTGATAAAATTACACTGCAGATCCTTTATTTTATTTTTTTAACATTTTGATTTTTATCTTTTATGAATTTGTCTAACATGTGCAACATTGCATATATTAAAGTTGTAAGACCCAAGATTTCATTGTATAGTTGGTTTAAGGAATATTAGGGGTTCGATGTGTTCATGTGATGAAACATCGTGTATTTATTAAGTTTTGCTGTAATCGAGTCTGTTTTGTGCTCGTGCATTGTAACTGTACAGACTTTTGTCTTGTGATCCTGTTGCTTGAATAAGAAGTTATCTGTGGTTTCAGAATAATAAGTTTTGGATTATTCTTGTTTTTGGAAAAACGAGTAGGATTTCACCCGTCGTTGTAAAATCTTATTGCGTCTGTTTTGAGTGAGGTTTCGGATGGAAGTTTTATATATCTGCGCGGGTTAGGATATATTCTGAGATTAATTTTCTGAGGTATGGAAGAAAATTACAGTCGCGGAAAAAGATTCGGCGATAAGTTTTGGAAATGTTAAACGTTGGACGTCTTTCCGTAGGTTTTACGTTTTTGTGATTTACGTTCGTCGCGGCGCGCGAGAACTGAACGTGTGAGTGTTTCTATGAGGTTTTGAGTTTTACCTCAAGTGGATTTGAATTGGTTTAATCCAATGGCTATGGTTTGGTCTTGGCATTGTGTTTTTGATCCAATGGCCATGAGGTAGCAAGAGGTTAGGTAATAGTAAGGAGGTTTAGTGACTTGGTCACTTAGAAACATCACCAAACATCTCCATTCTTTCTCTCTTTCACGTGGAACTCCATTGCCATTTTCCAACCTTCACTAAATTTCATTTCTTCACCATTTCACTCCAATTCAAGCTTGGAAGCTTTGAGGAAAGTTGTAGAGAATCACTTTCTTGAGGTAACCCTCTCTTCTTATCTCCTAGGTTGGTAGATTTTTAGAGTTGTGAGGTTTTTAGGTTTATGCTCTTAAGAGGGTTTAGTGAGCAAGGTTGTTCTTGCTAGTTTTTGTTTCATGGAAGTTGTTCATGAGAGCTTAGGAAGCATGCTAGGCTTTGTTGTTTCAATTTTTCCATGAGTTTGTGAGAATCTCATGAGAAAAGTTAGGGTTTTGAGTTGGTTATGTATTGATCCATTTCATGAGGTTATGTTGTAAGGTTTTGAAAAGAAAAGTTGTCTTTGAACCTTTGGGCGAAAGGGAAATGCGTTGTATGGTTTTGTTTTAGAAAAATCCGATGAAAAATATTTTGTGGTTTATGAAAATATTTTCTAAGAGTTTTGGGTAGTATTTTGGGGTCAAAGTGGTTTGAAACTATTGGGACATGTGATGTTACTTTTACCTTGAAAACATGTTTGAAAATGATTGCCGGACGGTTAAGGCCCGTAATAAAACTTGTGCTGGGATTTGGTTTTGATTTTGGAAATGAAAATCAAATAACTTGCACTCGAAGCAACCAACATGCTTTCGGAAAATGAATTGCTTGCTTATGAAAATGGTTTGCTTTTGTGCCTTGAAAAAGTGTTGGGAACTAATAGAATCAAACTAGGCTTGGGTGGAAAAAGGTGGTGTGAGTTGCTGTCTTTTGCTGTCATGACAGTTGAAACTCGCCAGGCGAGTGGTTACTCGCCAGGGCGAGTGTCACAGGTCTTGACAACTCGCCAGGGCGAGCTCCAGAGCGAGCTAGACCTGTCCTCTCTGCCTTCACTCGCCATCAACTCGCCAGGGCGAGCTCTGAGAGTTGAAATTTTGGATTCTGATTTCTAAACTTGGTTTTTAACTTTCTAATCCCTTTTTGTTAATTTATGGAAGTGGTTGGGATTGGAAACGAGTTTTTCGGGTACTCGGAAAGTACGTAGCTTGTAACGCAAGAAAACGGCCATTTTGCATTTCAAATTATTTAAGACTTTTGGCAATTGTTTTGGGTCCTAAAAATAGTACATATAGCTCATGAGTGTTGATCAATACGATGGTTTTGGGTATGGTATCCGAAAGAAGGATTTTACCTTTGAAAACCTTTGGTTTGTGAGGTTTTAGAGTCCAAATCATTAAGGCTTGATTGGTTATGGTTTTGATTGATTACTTTGCTTGTTTTAGGAAGCAAGTAAGTGTTGTGCGATCGTGTGTTAGTTGAGTGCTTGACGAGGTAAGGGCTCCACTTTATTTCCGTCTTTTAAAATGGTTACTACATGCTTGTTTTTGCTGTTTATGCATTTGCTGTGTGCTTGGCATGTTTGTACTTATGTATTCTCGTTGATGAGAACGTGGTGATATATATGTGTGCAATTTACATATGATTGAGAAAATGTATGTATGTTGTGAGGTTTGTACATAGGCTTTAGGCTTTGTGAATGTTTGCATGAGCATATATGAATGCGTGCGTCTGATGGGACTACGCGAGGATTTTGTCTTGTGTGACTATCCCGTATATGCCGAAGAGAATATATGCCATGCATTTCATAGTTGCGTGCCTAGGTGTATGTCTGTGTGACTTTGCCTACGTACCGGGCGTTTGACTGTGTGGCTTCGCCAAATCCCTCTGGATTTATATTGAGTTGGTGTTTGTCTGTGTGACTTCGCCTGGTGTTTGTCTGTGTGACTTCACCTGCCTTGTGTGGCAATTTTTAGTGCGGGTACGTATATTTCTGTGTGGCTTTGCCTACCCCACGACTCTTCGAGGAGAGGTTGAATTCCGGAATTAAAATCATGCATGTGACGAACCAGTGATTGGTGTCACACTCATTGTAGAAGTCTGCATTAGGCTTGGTGATTTATTTATATAAACCCGTTGGTGGGAATGGCTATATGTTTAAAGAGCTTTCTCTTGTGTATGTGGAAATTTGTTATGTGTACATCTTTCGCACCGGTTATATATATATATACCTGTATTTTGTGGTGACCCTTTCTTTCATTTGCGGGCTCATCCCACCCAGATGATGGGTTAGGTCGTGGTGACGACGGTGGCTGTTCCAGGCCCCAGTGAGCGGTTGGAGCTGTAGCCTAGGATAGTTAGACTATGCGCCGGTGTGTTTTGTGCACCGTGCTTTTTGGTTAGCATAGGATTTCTAACTTGTTTTGGTACTTGGACTTGGATTGTAATTATTCAGGAAATACACTTTGCTTGTCGAAGCACCTTTTAGTAATGAGTTCTTTGTATATTTGAATGCCGGTTCATTTAAAATATTTTATGCGCACTCTGAGTGTTAGTTGAAAAAGAAAAAAAAAAAAATAATGCCCTTTTTGGCTTACGAAAAACGGGGTGTTACAATTTGGTATCAGAGCACGGCTTTAAATCTTCAAAGGGAAAGTGTATACTTGAGTCGTTAGTCCAGAGTCGGTTAGAACGTAACTAGTGTGGAGTTGGTTCTAGTGTTTGTTCTGTGTCGGGTTTCGAGTTAGTAATCCGTGGAGTGAGATATTCTGCTAGGATTCAGAATTGTATGACTAAGGATCTAATCAGAATTGGTATTGTGCAGAAATCGAATGCCTCCAAGAAGAGTACCTACTGTACCTATGGCGGACAATGTGGATGTAAACCAGATGGCTTATGCCATGCATACGATGGCAGCAGCTGTGACTGCTCAGAGCCATGCTAAGGCGCAGAGAGATCTGGAAAAGCGCGAAAGGGAAATACTTGCTGCTGGTTCTAGACTTCTTTCGAATTTCAACCACCAAACTCCTCCTAAGTTTAATGGGGAGGGAGGTCCGGAAACTGCTGATTTGTGGCTCCAATCTGTGGAGAGGATTTTCGGGGCAATTCATTGTCCGGAAGGAGAGAAGGTGGTCTTAGCTACCTATCAATTACTCGGGGGTTCTGAGTATTGGTGGAGGAACACCCGACTAATCATGGAGAATGTTCATGAAGAGTTAAGTTGGGAGAACTTCAAGAGGAGGTTCTTGGCCAAATATTTCCCTGAGACAGCTAGGGAAAGGTATGGGGAAGAGTTCCTGAGGCTGAGGCAAGCGGGCATGAATGTTGAGGCATATGCCAAGAAGTTCGAATCACTATCCCGTTTCTTCCGCTTCTTTAGGGATGGGATAGATGAAGTTTATATGTGCCGTAGATTCCAAGATGGGCTGAGGTACGAGCTGCAAGATGCGGTTGTGCCGTTGGGTATCCGACAGTTCCAGGTCTTGGTAGAGAAGTGCCAAGAGGTAGAGGACATGAGAAATAAGCGGGTGAACCGCCAAGGAGGGTCTAGTGCCGGAGGACCAAGTCGCACCAATGATCGTGGTTCGACCCAGAATAGTGGGAGGCAGGGGAGTAAGCCTTATAACCGTCCCCAGCACAGTAAAGGACCGGGCCGATCGGTGAATCAAGGGAATCGGGGAAAATCTGAGGGTAGTAAGGGGACTTGCTACAACTGTGGAGAAGCGGGGCATTTTTCTAATGAGTGCACGCAACCTAAGGTGGGAAACACCTGCTACAACTGCAAGAAGCCGGGACACTTTGCTAGAGATTGCAGAGCCCCGAAGACTGGGCCGTCGGCAAATGTGGCACAAGGCTCACAGGGTGCCAGACATGCGGCAAAGGCACGTGCTTACTGTATGGGCACTGAACTGAGTGGGCAGGCTAGCAATGCCATCCACGAGAGCTGTCACATCGCAGGTAATTCTTTAACTGCTTTGATTGACACGGGGGCAACCCACTCATTCATATCTTTGGCATGTGCAAATCGTTTGAGTTTGAATGTTTCTGTGCTTCCGTTTGATTTGAATGTTTTGACTCCTGCTAAGGATTTGGTAGTGAATACTGCATGTTTGCATTGTTTGGTAGTAATTCAGAATAGGGATTTCCTGGTAAATTTGGTTTGTCTACCGCTTACATCTCTCGAGATCATCCTCGGGATGGATTGGTTGTCGTATCATTATGTGATTCTAGACTGCGCTCGGAAATTGGTTTTCTTTCCCGAGCCAGGTGTGCGAAGGTACTTGTCTGCGAATCGGCTTTCCGTGGTTATGTGTAATGGAGAGCCGGAGATAGTTTCACTTGCTAGCTTAGGAGTGATGTCGGAGATCCGAATTGAGGAAATTCGAGTGGTTCAGGATTTCCAAGATGTGTTTCCATCGGAGATTCCAGCTTTTCCTCCGTGTAGAGAGGTGGAATTCTTCATTGATTTGCAACCGGGTACGGGTCCGATTTCGGAATCAGCTTATCGGATGGCTCCAGCTGAGTTGGTAGAGTTAAAAAGTCAGATTGAGGACTTGTTAGATAAAGGTTTCATAAGGCCTAGTGTGTCGCCTTGGGGAGCACCGGTCTTATTGGTTAAGAAGAAGGATGGGAAATCTCGTCTATGCGTGGATTATCGGAAGCTTAATAAGGTGACTATCAAGAACCGATATCCATTGCCACGGATTGATGATCTGATGGATCAGTTGAGGGGAGCCTCAGTGTTTTCAAAGATTGACTTGAAGTCTGGATATCACCAGATAAGGGTTCGAGATGAGGATATTCAGAAAACGGCGTTTAGGACGCGTTATGGGCATTATGAGTTCTTAGTGATGCCGTTCGGAGTGACGAATGCACCTGCTATCTTTATGGCGTACATGAATCGGATATTCAATTCATTTTTGGACAAGTTTGTGGTGGTGTTCATTGATGACATTTTGGTGTATTCGAAGAGTGAAGAGGAGCATTTAGAGCATCTTCGCTTGGTTTTACAAGTTTTGCGGGAGAAAAGGTTGTATGCTAACCCGTCAAAGTGTGACTTTTGGTTGGAAGAGGTGAATTTCCTTGGCCATGTTATATCAAAAGAGGGAATAGCCGTGGATCCAGCCAAGATTGATACGGTACTTTCATGGAAGCAGCCTCAAACAGTGACTGATGTGAGGAGTTTTGTTGGTTTGGCCGGTTATTACCGGAGGTTCATAGAAGGATTCGCTAAGATTGTGGCACCAATGACGCAACTTACGCGAAAGGATCAACCGTTTGCGTGGACTGAGCAGTGTGAACTTAGTTTTCAATTGTTGAAGGAGCGGTTGACGACTTCACCGGTGTTGGTGTTACCTCAGTCAGATGAACCTTATGAGGTTTATTGTGATGCGTCTCATCAGGGTTTAGGTTGTGTGTTGATGCAGCACAAGAGAGCAGTGGCTTATGCATCACGGCAGTTGAAGGTGCATGAGAAGAATTATCCGACGCACGATTTGGAGCTTGCGGCCGTGGTTTTTGCATTGAAGATTTGGAGACATCATCTTTATGGTTGCACTTTTGTCGTGTTTAGTGACCATAAAAGTCTTAAGTATCTGTTTGATCAGAAAGAGCTTAATATGAGGCAACGGAGGTGGATGGAAACTTTGAAAGACTTCGACTTTACGTTGGAATACCATCCGGGAAAGGCTAATGTGGTAGCCGATGCTTTGAGTAGGAAGAGTGTGTCGGTTTGTTCGGCACAAATGGCTAGTCAACAGGAGTTGTTGAGAGAGTTTCGTGACTTGCACCTAGAGGTAGAGTTTGCTTTAGGGAATATGAGACTGGGTATGATTACCATCTCAAGCGGTTTGTTGGAGGATATTGCTAATTGTCAAGATGACAAGTTTCTCATGGAGAAAAGAGCTTTGATTGTTCGAGGAACCAACCGAGATTTCAAGGTGGGATCGGACAACATTTTGAGGTGTCAAGGGAGAGTGTGTGTACCCGAAGTTATGAACTTGAGAAACATCATTCTAGGGGAGGCACACAAGAGTAAGCTTAGTATGCATCCCGGGGCAACAAAAATGTATCAGGACCTGAGGCAAGATTTCTGGTGGCCGGGTATGAAAAAGGATGTGGCTGAGTATGTGGCGTCGTGTCTGACTTGTCAGAAGGCGAAGGTTGAGCATCAGAGACCAGCAGGGATGCTGCAGTCGTTAGATATCCCCGAGTGGAAGTGGGATAGCATCTCTATGGATTTCATCACTGGTTTACCTAAGACCAGGAGGAAGCATGATTCCATTTGGGTGATAGTAGATCGTTTGACGAAGTCCGCTCATTTTCTACCGGTAAGAATTACGGATACGGCGGCAAGGTTGACCGATGTGTATATTGCTGAGATTGTGAGGTTACATGGGATTCCGTCAAGTATAGTGTCGGATCGAGACCCAAAGTTTACTTCACATTTTTGGAAGACTTTGCATGAGGCGTTGGGGACGAAACTGAGATTGAGTTCCGCCTACCATCCTCAGACAGATGGGCAGACCGAGAGAACAAATCAATCTTTGGAAGATTTGTTGAGAGCATGTGTTTTGGATGATCGTGGGAGTTGGGACGACGTGTTGCCATTGATAGAGTTCACGTACAACAATAGTTACCATTCGACTATCGGAATGGCACCATATGAGGCTTTGTATGGGAGGAGATGTCAGACTCCTTTGTGTTGGTACCAAGATGGGGAGAGTATGATAGTAGGACCGGAAATGGTACAACAAACGACGGACAAGGTCCGAAAGATAAGGGCAATGATGAAAGTTGCTCAAGATCGACAGAAAAGTTATGCGGATAGGCGTCGGAGGCCTTTAGAGTTTGAGGAGGGAGATCACGTATTTCTCCGTGTTACTCCAACTACGGGTGTTGGAAGGGCTTTGAAAGCAAAGAAGTTGACTCCGAAGTTTATAGGACCTTATCAGATTACGGAGCGGATTGGGAAGGTAGCATACCGGATCGCGTTGCCACCGGTACTATCTTTGATTCATGATGTGTTCCATGTGTCGCAATTGCGGAAGTATACACCGGATCCATCACATGTGATCACACCGGATGATATCCAGTTGAGGGATAACTTGTCATTTGAGGTTCCGCCGATCAAGATTGCGGATAGAAAGATGAAGCGTCTGAGAACGAAAGAGATACCTTTGGTAAAGGTAATATGGAACGAAGCTACAGGAGATACCACCTGGGAGCTCGAGAGTAAGATGAAAGAGTTATACCCCAGTTTGTTTGACGACGTCTAAGTTTCGAGGACGAAACTTCTTTTAGGGGGGTAGTATTGTAAGACCCAAGATTTCATTGTATAGTTGGTTTAAGGAATATTAGGGGTTCGATGTGTTCATGTGATGAAACATCGTGTATTTATTAAGTTTTGCTGTAATCGAGTCTGTTTTGTGCTCGTGCATTGTAACTGTACAGACTTTTGTCTTGTGATCCTGTTGCTTGAATAAGAAGTTATCTGTGGTTTCAGAATAATAAGTTTTGGATTATTCTTGTTTTTGGAAAAACGAGTAGGATTTCACCCGTCGTTGTAAAATCTTATTGCGTCTGTTTTGAGTGAGGTTTCGGATGGAAGTTTTATATATCTGCGCGGGTTAGGATATATTCTGAGATTAATTTTCTGAGGTATGGAAGAAAATTACAGTCGCGGAAAAAGATTCGGCGATAAGTTTTGGAAATGTTAAACGTTGGACGTCTTTCCGTAGGTTTTACGTTTTTGTGATTTACGTTCGTCGCGGCGCGCGAGAACTGAACGTGTGAGTGTTTCTATGAGGTTTTGAGTTTTACCTCAAGTGGATTTGAATTGGTTTAATCCAATGGCTATGGTTTGGTCTTGGCATTGTGTTTTTGATCCAATGGCCATGAGGTAGCAAGAGGTTAGGTAATAGTAAGGAGGTTTAGTGACTTGGTCACTTAGAAACATCACCAAACATCTCCATTCTTTCTCTCTTTCACGTGGAACTCCATTGCCATTTTCCAACCTTCACTAAATTTCATTTCTTCACCATTTCACTCCAATTCAAGCTTGGAAGCTTTGAGGAAAGTTGTAGAGAATCACTTTCTTGAGGTAACCCTCTCTTCTTATCTCCTAGGTTGGTAGATTTTTAGAGTTGTGAGGTTTTTAGGTTTATGCTCTTAAGAGGGTTTAGTGAGCAAGGTTGTTCTTGCTAGTTTTTGTTTCATGGAAGTTGTTCATGAGAGCTTAGGAAGCATGCTAGGCTTTGTTGTTTCAATTTTTCCATGAGTTTGTGAGAATCTCATGAGAAAAGTTAGGGTTTTGAGTTGGTTATGTATTGATCCATTTCATGAGGTTATGTTGTAAGGTTTTGAAAAGAAAAGTTGTCTTTGAACCTTTGGGCGAAAGGGAAATGCGTTGTATGGTTTTGTTTTAGAAAAATCCGATGAAAAATATTTTGTGGTTTATGAAAATATTTTCTAAGAGTTTTGGGTAGTATTTTGGGGTCAAAGTGGTTTGAAACTATTGGGACATGTGATGTTACTTTTACCTTGAAAACATGTTTGAAAATGATTGCCGGACGGTTAAGGCCCGTAATAAAACTTGTGCTGGGATTTGGTTTTGATTTTGGAAATGAAAATCAAATAACTTGCACTCGAAGCAACCAACATGCTTTCGGAAAATGAATTGCTTGCTTATGAAAATGGTTTGCTTTTGTGCCTTGAAAAAGTGTTGGGAACTAATAGAATCAAACTAGGCTTGGGTGGAAAAAGGTGGTGTGAGTTGCTGTCTTTTGCTGTCATGACAGTTGAAACTCGCCAGGCGAGTGGTTACTCGCCAGGGCGAGTGTCACAGGTCTTGACAACTCGCCAGGGCGAGCTCCAGAGCGAGCTAGACCTGTCCTCTCTGCCTTCACTCGCCATCAACTCGCCAGGGCGAGCTCTGAGAGTTGAAATTTTGGATTCTGATTTCTAAACTTGGTTTTTAACTTTCTAATCCCTTTTTGTTAATTTATGGAAGTGGTTGGGATTGGAAACGAGTTTTTCGGGTACTCGGAAAGTACGTAGCTTGTAACGCAAGAAAACGGCCATTTTGCATTTCAAATTATTTAAGACTTTTGGCAATTGTTTTGGGTCCTAAAAATAGTACATATAGCTCATGAGTGTTGATCAATACGATGGTTTTGGGTATGGTATCCGAAAGAAGGATTTTACCTTTGAAAACCTTTGGTTTGTGAGGTTTTAGAGTCCAAATCATTAAGGCTTGATTGGTTATGGTTTTGATTGATTACTTTGCTTGTTTTAGGAAGCAAGTAAGTGTTGTGCGATCGTGTGTTAGTTGAGTGCTTGACGAGGTAAGGGCTCCACTTTATTTCCGTCTTTTAAAATGGTTACTACATGCTTGTTTTTGCTGTTTATGCATTTGCTGTGTGCTTGGCATGTTTGTACTTATGTATTCTCGTTGATGAGAACGTGGTGATATATATGTGTGCAATTTACATATGATTGAGAAAATGTATGTATGTTGTGAGGTTTGTACATAGGCTTTAGGCTATGTGAATGTTTGCATGAGCATATATGAATGCGTGCGTCTGATGGGACTACGCGAGGATTTTGTCTTGTGTGACTATCCCGTATATGCCGAAGAGAATATATGCCATGCATTTCATAGTTGCGTGCCTAGGTGTATGTCTGTGTGACTTTGCCTACGTACCGGGCGTTTGACTGTGTGGCTTCGCCAAATCCCTCTGGATTTATATTGAGTTGGTGTTTGTCTGTGTGACTTCGCCTGGTGTTTGTCTGTGTGACTTCACCTGCCTTGTGTGGCAATTTTTAGTGCGGGTACGTATATTTCTGTGTGGCTTTGCCTACCCCACGACTCTTCGAGGAGAGGTTGAATTCCGGAATTAAAATCATGCATGTGACGAACCAGTGATTGGTGTCACACTCATTGTAGAAGTCTGCATTAGGCTTGGTGATTTATTTATATAAACCCGTTGGTGGGAATGGCTATATGTTTAAAGAGCTTTCTCTTGTGTATGTGGAAATTTGTTATGTGTACATCTTTCGCACCGGTTATATATATATATACCTGTATTTTGTGGTGACCCTTTCTTTCATTTGCGGGCTCATCCCACCCAGATGATGGGTTAGGTCGTGGTGACGACGGTGGCTGTTCCAGGCCCCAGTGAGCGGTTGGAGCTGTAGCCTAGGATAGTTAGACTATGCGCCGGTGTGTTTTGTGCACCGTGCTTTTTGGTTAGCATAGGATTTCTAACTTGTTTTGGTACTTGGACTTGGATTGTAATTATTCAGGAAATACACTTTGCTTGTCGAAGCACCTTTTAGTAATGAGTTCTTTGTATATTTGAATGCCGGTTCATTTAAAATATTTTATGCGCACTCTGAGTGTTAGTTGAAAAAGAAAAAAAAAAAAAATAATGCCCTTTTTGGCTTACGAAAAACGGGGTGTTACAAAAGTAGTAAAAAGTAATAACTTTTTATTAAAAACAACAATTATTTATTAAAAATTTATATATTTAATATAAAATGCATTCATTCCATTACAAACTTACCATTTTAAACTTCTTAACGTGTACAACTTTGTATATGATAGAAAAACCCTTCTTTTATTTGTAACATTTTGGTCTTTATATTATTTATTTGTAATATTTTGGTCTTTATCTTTTATTTGCAACATTTTGGTCCTTTATTTTTTATAACATTCACATATAAACCATTTTTCTCATTTTTTTTATTAAAAAAATGCTGAGTTTTTTTTTTAAAAACACTTTTCTATTAAAATTAAATAAAATTCATAATTTTGATGAAAATGGTCATCATTTTCATTAATTATTTCAAATATTTTCAACTTTTTTAAAAGACCAAAATGTTACAAATAAAAGATAAAGAACTAAAATATTAAAAAAAGTAAAATAAATAACGAAAGAGTTACAAATAAAAAATAAACGATCAAAATATTATAAAAAAATAAAATAAAGACCTCTTAGTGCTGTTTTACCCTGATAAGGATATACAAATATGTGACATAATAGATACATATAAAGTGTCATAATAGACACATCTTCATGAGTTATAGATGGGTCGTTAGTGACCAAAAATGAACCTAAATTTTTTTAAAGAATAAAATATTTTATACGTCCCATTTTATAAGAACTATTTTGAATAAATGCACTATTTTATATGTGTTGCTTTGATTGTATTTTTTGAAAAATATATAAATGTAAATATAATCATATAAGATCTTGTTTGATTTGTTTCGATGAATATTTTCAAAATATCAAATTTCTATAATCTTTTAATACACAATTAAAGATATTCGTAATTAAAATTATGCATTGACGTACGTGCAATAGTAAAAAAATTCTTATATTTTGAGGTGGATGTAGTATTTGATTTTACTAGCATAAATAATTTAGAGGTATTTGCGCAAAAATTATTAAAACAAATTATATGCATTTCAAATAAAAATTAATTAAAAATTAGTTGTAAATATAACAAAATTTATTTACATGACTTGTTTTCATTGATGGTTGAATAAATATCCAAAATTATAAGGGGTACATTCATCCTATAGGCTAATGCTACGGTGGACAACCTTCACAAGTGGTCCACCGTGGACAAGTGATATACCGAATACGAATTTTATAAAATTTATTGGTAGATTGAAAATTTATATCATATAGAGCATCCATAAAAAAATTTAGAAAAATTGAAAATCATTTGATATTTTATTGGGATTTATCAAGATTTACAGTATTTAATAAACCGTTAATCTTGATGGGTCTCAATAACATATCAAATGATTTTCAATTTTTCTAAAATTTTCTACAGATTATCTATATGATATAAACTTTCAATCCAATAGTGAATTTTGTAAAATTCATATTCGTTATAGGGTTTTTCATGAATGTTCCACCATGGACCACTTGAAGAAGTGGTCCATGTTAGAATTTTCCTCGTCCTATAGTAGAATATATTTTTAAACCCATACACGCCTATAAAGTGAATTCAATTTTGACTATGATGAAATTATTTCGTCACACCTAAATCAGTTTGGCTGCTTGGGCAACTAAATTGACCAATCCCAACCTAAATAGGCACATAAAAAATGACACCTATCATCAAATTTGCCTATATCAAGCAAACAACCCATGAGCAACATACAGCAACATTTTGATTTTCTGAATCATAATCTCCCACACCACACCATCACATATGGCTATTATTAACATAGATACTCTTCCAAATGATTGTGTTTCAAAAATTCTATCCTATACATCTCCAAAAGACGTATGTAGATTCTCAATGGTGTCCTCAACTTTGTATTCAGCTGCTAACTCTGACTCAATCTGGAAAACATTCTTACCCTCTGATTATGATGATATCCTTTCAAGAACAATCAACCCCTTCACTCTCCAATCTTGTTCTTCATATAAAAATCTCTTCTATTCTCTTTGCCAACATCCCCTTCTCATAGACAGGGGACGCATAGTAAGTATAATAATTTACGAGCTCAGTCGTAAAAGTTTGACTTTATAATTTTTTATATATTGAGAGGTTCAAATCAAATTCCAGTTTTACCAATAATAATAATTTATGCATTTACAATATGTAGAGCTTTAAATTGGATAAGTGTTCGGGTAAAAAATCTTATATCCTATCTGCAAGAGAATTGTCAATAACATGGAGCAATGATCCAATGTATTGGAGTTGGAGACCAACGCCTGAATCAAGGTAAACTAAACTAGCTTCATTTCATATTTAATTTCAACTAGTTTTAATTAAGCACAATATATTTAATATTATTTAATAAATATAAAATATGCATTTTTTATACCGGACGCTTTTTCAGACAGCTACAAATACAGTAATTGCACGGAAAAATGATATCATCTAATTTCCATTTAAATATTATTATAGATTTTAATATTATTTCCTCAAGTTTTTTTCCAACATGAGAGAATCCTTTCTCCAATGGATCCTCTTAATTTTTTCTCTTTCAATTTTCCTCAATTTCTACTTTTCAATCATTGATCAACTTTACACCAATTCTTTTAAATTTAAATATTATTATATATTTTGAATTTAATGGTTTAGATTTTAACATTATTTCCTAAAGTTTTTTTCCAACATGAGAGAATCCTCTCAATTTTTTCTCTCTCAATTTTCCTCAATTTCTACTTTTCAACCATTGATCAACTTTACATCATTTCTTTTAAATTTAAATATTATTATATATTTTGAATTTAATGGTTTAGATTTTAACATTATTTCCTCAAGTTTTTTTCCAACATGAGATAATCATTTCTCCACAAAAATTACATATTACTGTATTTAATTATATTAAAAATATATATTTAATCATTTTTGTTTTTACCTTTTTTCAAATACGTGAAGTAATAAAAAAGAAAAATACGTCAAGTGTCACCTTCAAATAATGCTACAAAATATCTGTGAATATGGAAGACTTTCATTCCGTGTGTGATTTTCTTTATATTTTTTTTGGAAGAGATCAAATTACACCGGTGTAACATTTGAGTAATGTTACACCGCTCAATAACACTTTAACGAATTCAAATTTTACAAAAATCACCATTGGATTGAAAGTTTATATCGTATAGATCATCTATGTTAAGTTTTACAAAAATCTAAAATCGTTTGATATGTTATTAAGACACATAAAGATTAATGGTTTATGTGTTTTTATTGAATACCGTTAATTTTAATGTGTCTCAAAAACATGTCAAATGATATTAGATTTTTGTAAAACTTAATATAAATGATCTATACGATATAAAATTTCAATCCAGCGATGATTTTTGTAAAATTTGAATTCATTAAAGTGTTATTGAACGATGTAACATTACTCAAATATTACACCGGTGTAATTTAATCCATCCCTATTTTTTCTACCTAATCTTATTTTTATAATATTTGTTCTATCTTTTTATGCTATTTCTGTCCCCCCGTGCTTATCCTGTCTATATTTAACTTAATTTTATCTACTTTATCTTCTACTTGTATCTTTTTCATTTTTTTTTTGTCTCTTCCTAATTGCACTTAAAACGTGGGAGGATGACAATTATTGTTTTAAAGTATTTTAGATTATTTTGTACAATAAAATTAACTCGTCATTAAACAAAAATAGCTTGATCTTGATACAAGAAGATGCAATTTCAACAATACAGTGAATTTTTTTCGTTGGTAAACAATATATAGTAATTTTAATAATTGACTTGTGTTATTTAAATATTAAAATACAGTATCTAATTGGTGTTCCAGAATATTTGTTAGACATATTAAAAATAAGAAATAAAAGATAATGATAAAATAATTTTATACAATTTTAAAGTTTTGAATTCACCAATTTTATAAATAATTTCTTTATTAATATATTTAACTAGTATTTTGGAAGCACTGCTTATCATTTTCCATTAAAATATAAACATTTTATTTATAGTATTTTTGCAGTTTCTTTTTTACCGGTCTTTGTTCGTCTTGTGCAGAGATATAATTATTGATAATATTATATTTGCCCTTCAAAAAATAAACATTTTATTTATTTATGATCTCTACTTCTAACTTACATTTTATCTTCCTTTAAAAAACTTACATTTTATCTTCTATATTTTAACTCAATGTATGTTTTTTTTAAACTTACATCTTATCTTAAATTTATGCATAAATAGATCACGATTTTTTTTTTATGAAAGTTAAAAAGCATAAAAAATTGAGTAAATATTCTAATTAAGTTGACGCTCCTAAAAACAATGTCTTATATTTTTAGCTCATAATATAAATAACTGCTACATCGACATCAAAATTTTGTTGTAAAAAATATCATTAAATTTCTCTTTTACTAATTTTACAGATTCGCAGAGGTGGCTGAGCTAAGAACAGTGAGCTGGTTAGAAATTAAAGGCAAAATAAGAACTAAAATTCTAACACCAAACACTTCATACGGTGTTTATCTCATATCAAAGGTTTCTCATCGTGTATATGGACTTGATTATGCACCAGCTGAGGTATCAATTTCATTAGCCAACAAAGTGCAAAATGGTAAGGGATATTTGTACAATAAATACGAGGATACATTATTATATGACAACCAAAGAAAAATTGAAGGACAAAATTTAATGATTGAATATAATAATGAAAATGGAATTCGAGTTCCTTCCAAAAGAGATGATGGGTGGATGGAAATTGAATTGGGTGAGTTTTTTTGTGGTGAAGCTGATGAGGAGATTGAGATGAGTGTTATGGAGGTTGGTTTTAGATTGAAGGGTGGTCTTGTTGTTGAAGGGATTGAAGTCAGACCTAAATAAACATGCTTGGCTAACTAGCTAAAAGGACATATATAATCAAAGGGTAAAGGCAATTTTTTATTGCCAAGTATTTATGTGAATAAGAGTGTATCAGTATAGTATATAGCGAAATTTTATGCAAAATGATATATTTTAATTTTATTTTTTGACAATATTACACATTTTAAATTGTACTTATAGTATATTTTATTCTATTTTTTTACAAATATACTTTTATTCGAAGTTAATCATAATTCTTGGCGTAATTTCATGATATTATAAGAGTATACTTTTATTCACAAAAAAAAAAAAAAAAACTTTAAGGGGAAAAAATTACCCTATATTTTTAAAATTTGGATGGAGGTTAACCAATTTTACTTATAAACTAATTTTTAAGTAACATTTAATCTGATGTAAAATTGTTAATATACATGCATCCCTCACACTCAAACCTACATTTATGGTGATCACTAGAGTAGCCCCATATATAGTAGTGGTTCAATTGTTTTTGGATATTCTTATGGTCAATTTGGTTCAACGGAAGAGGGGAGTGAAATAATTTTAATGGGGAGGATGAGAAGGGAGAGGGGGATTTTAATTAAGAGAAGTGTTAAACAATATCACTGAGAAATGGTTAAGAAAATAACTAAAAAATTGTCAAAAAAATTATGATACACAAGATATACAAAGTTTCTTTTGTTGTTTAGCCGTCATTAATCTCTAATAAAGAATTTGTTGGATTGTTGGGACGTCGAATATCCTCTTCAAAAATACTCTTATTTCTCCAAACCCACAAGTGCCTACACGTTATCATGAAAATAGTCTTTTACTCTCTATTATGTGCTTTCTCCATAATATCGAATATCCAATTCCTGTAAGTCAAGGAAAAGAAATTAGTAATATGATTAGAAGCCACTAGCTTGATCCATACTTAGGTTGCATAGAAGCAATCCCTCAAAACAAGGATATTAGTTTCATCTCCATTCCCACAAGTAGGGCAGGTAGGGGGTATATCATTCCCCCATATGCTTCTGCGATAGTTTGTTAGAAGACACTCATGAGCAGGAATCCAATTAAAGGTTTGTATTCAATTCTATAAGGTCCCTTCCAGTTCCACAAACTTTTCCAATTTCCTACAATATGGGGATATAATTTCCACGTTGAAGATAATAGGCGCTTTGAACCGTAAATTGATGAGTGTTAGTTCCGATCCACCCTTGGGAGTCTGGGCCATCAGTCTCCTTCGGTGTTGGGATCGCCACTAGCTGATTTACAACATCCCAATTTTCGGTCCCAGACAAAGTATCCTTGATTGTAAGAGTTTTATCCACAGTCTGCTGAGTAGAAAGATTCAATAGAGTACGTCCATTAGGCATCTATTTATCAAGCCAGAAGTTTATTTGTTGTGCATTCCCCACTTGCCAAACTGTGTGACTTCGAAACTGATCTCTAATACCCGATAAGGCTTTCCACAAAGGGGAGTCATAGGGTTAAGAAATAATAGAAGCTCGAAAGTTAGTGTTTCTACCATACTTATTGTAAAGGACTTTGCACCAAAGATCATCAGGATGGTTAATCATATTCCAAAGAATTTTCATAAGGAAAGCTTCATTCATTTGACGAGGACTTTTAATTCCAAGCCCTCCATCCACTTTAGGCAAACAACAATATACCAATTAATCAAATGAGGTTTGTGAGTTTGTTCAGTATCACCCCACTAGAAGCCTCTTTGAATCTTTTCCATTTCATCACAAAGAATTTTTGGAAGCTTTGCATATTACATGTGATAATAAGGAATAAAGTTGAGAACGGACTTGGTGAGGGTAAGTCTTCCGGCCATGTAAGACAATGATGCTTCCAACTACTTAATCTTATTCTGCATTTTCCCAACGATATGATTAAACTTTCCTCTAGTAGTCCTCCCTGGGGAAATGTTGGCTCCTACATATTTACTCAGACTAGTAGTTGGTGTGTAACTAGTATAATGAACAATATCATTTCTAAGTTATTGATTGACGTTCTTTTAGAAGAAAATTTGAGTCTTTTGTCTGTTAATCTTTTGGCCTGAAGCCTCACAAAAAAGATCCAAACAATCACTACAAGAAAATTAACAG
The DNA here is from genome assembly GCA_030408175.1 of Trifolium repens. Lineage (NCBI taxonomy): Eukaryota > Viridiplantae > Streptophyta > Magnoliopsida > Fabales > Fabaceae > Trifolium > Trifolium repens. The sequence goes on along the minus strand of CP125836.1, from coordinate 47,054,900 downwards.
TTAGCGACAGTTTTATAAAGGTTTTGTAGCGGTTCCGAACTGTCGCAACACCCTATAGCGACAGTTGGTGAAAGGTTGTAGATCCTGGCGTCTAGAGTTGTTATAAAGGTTTTTTGGTTAACTAAACAGTTGAAAAATAATTGAACTTTAATAAGCATACCTTCAAACTCATATAAAGATATAATTTTTTTTAATTGTAATATATTCGGGCCGGCGGGCGGCCCGCGGCCCATTCAGGCTAGTCCATATTTTTTGCGGGCTTTATCAGACCGGGCTAAAAAGCCCGAAAAACTTTTCAGGCTTGAATTGTAAGGTCCAAGCCCGGTAAAAAATCGGGCCATTTGGGCCGCCCCTTTTGGGCTAGCCCATTTTGACAGTTCTACTGGCGTCGGCAGTACCATATGGCGACGGTTTTAAGAACTGCCACACAAACCGTCGCAACAGTTTTAGCGTCCGTTCAAAACTAATGCAAGTTTAGTATAAACCGTGGGTAAATGATGAAGTGCAAGGGAATTTATTTCAGCCTTTTGCGGCGGTTTTGAACCGTCGCTATTTCATTTAAATTTTTGTTTTGTTTTACCAGCAGTTTGAAACCGCCTCAATATCTAATAGGCTTTTACACCCCTGTAATTTTTTTTAGATTACCCCCTTGTAATGTTGCAAATTTTTTTTCTAGTTCACCCCTTTAATGTTGTTCTAGTTCATTTTACATCCGCCGCAATATCTAAAATGTACTAGAAAATTTTGTTTGCAACATTACAAGGGGGTAATTTCAAAAAAATAAAATTACAGGGGGTAACACAAAACTCGCCTACTTTGCAGGGGGTAAAAGCCTATTAACCCATTTTTTTAAAAATAAAAATAATTCTGAGCCTTTATTTTTGTTGTAATTAATTGTTCTTTTTTTTTCCTATTTAATGAAGTATTTCATATAAGTATAAATATACAACTTTAGGCAGTACCATCTGTGATTTGAGGTTTTGATGACAGGGATAATATCTGATAACTCAGCCTCAAATGCACTATATCAAACAACACAATAATTTATTCATCAAGATAACATGTATTGCAAATTCAAATCCATTTGAAACCAAGAATGAATAACTTAAATGCATATATTCGGGAATGTATTTTCAGTAAACTAAAGCAGAGGAAAACCTGTAGAAATTTTCAGAACCACCAATTGCAACCAAACAATAGGCATTGGTAAGTTTTGAGAAAACACCAAATCACAAGAATTCTCAAACTGAAGTCCTGCAAAAAAAAAAAAGCATTATGAGTGGGTCTATAATTGAAGAGAAAAAATGAATAATTAAAAAAAACTGAAGTCCTCTCATGGAGTTACATGCATACAATTCCATCTCAAAATAAATTATAACATAAAAATATTTCCTCAAAAGTATTTCATAACCCCTTCAAAGCTTACATTTGCCTTCATACTTTTCCTATAAAATAAATAACATGGGGTGATATATAATTTCAATGAGTCTCCAGGAAAAAAAACTATCTTACAATTATCTATACTCTTAGAATCCTCTTTTAATTCCAATGGGACTTCAACTTAAAAAAAAGATTTACTAACTAAGTCAATGTAATCATTCTATTTGTCCAAGTCTCTGAACATGAGAATAATCCAATTCCAAAGACTTAAACTTAAGTGATTGTGACCAAATTTCTGTCACCATAACATGTGAGTGAACCTCAACAGTTTTGTGGTAAGATGGAGATAGAATATCACTGTAAACGGTGCCCCATTTACCCTCACTTACATGTCCTGCCTTATGAACGAAAAATCCACTTAGCAGGGTGGATCCTATTATTCTCACTTAGTGATATATACAGACACACAAAAACATTAATTCAATGTAAGAATATATCTTTTACTTAAGTATTATCTACATACATGATTCATTTTCTCAACCTTAACATCATAATTTCTTATTTTTCATAACCCTTGATCAACTATACAATGTCTATCATTTACGAAAGTCTAACCCTGCAAAATAAGCATAAAACTATACAATATACATTTTGGACCTTTATTTTACAATAGAGAAACCAAAGGTGTAGTAATTAAGCTTATATTTTACAATTAAAGTAAATGTACCTTCATTTCCCATTTGTCAGTCCTCCCATCTTAGTCCTCATGGCTTTTATCTTTGTAAGGAGAGCTTGAGTCCCCAAATGCAGACGACGTGTCTGAAGAGCCAAACACTGATGAACTGAAAGCAGAAGTTGAAGTTCTAAATCCAGAAGAAAATGTTGAAGTCTTCGGTGCAAATGGGTTGGTAGAATTTGGTGTTGTGCTAGAGCAGGGATTGGCTGATGATTGAGCAAATATAGGTGAAGGAGAAAAGGCATTTGTCTGTGTCGTAGATGAATTAAATCCTCCCATACCAGTTGACTGAGGAGCAAAGAGAAGTGGTCTACCTAAATTGGAATTAGTCAAGGTCATCATCACAAATGAAACCCAGCAGCAGAATTATGAAATTATTTATATTTTATAAAACTAAAAGAAAAGATGTACCTTTAAAATAATTCTCAAACTGAAGTCCTCTCATGTTAACAATTAAAAAACTCACTGATTATTGCTCCATGGTCCACAGGTTATTAGCCATACTAACAGTATATCCTCTCATGTTAACAATCAATAAAAACAATTTATTCCAACAAAATAAGATACTCTGCAACATTATAATATTATTAATCAACAACAAAGCTAAGCCAAAAAACCACAACTTCAACAAACATGTTATACAAAACTAAGCATTTTCGTCACATTACTAACTTTTGCCAAAACCTTATAGTTATTATGCCAGCTGATGTAATCATGTGCTAGTCCATGTCGGTTTCCTTTTCCTACTCAATGTTGGCTTTGGTTTTATTCTCAAACCTTATAGAAAACTTACCATTAGAAGATACCATTTGGTAAGTAACTACCAGATTAGGTTAATCTATATTGTTTTATTTTCTTTTAGCCAAACAAGAAAATAATACCTGTTAAAGAAATGTGTTGGTGAGAGGACCCCAAATGGAGACCCAACTGGCAGAAGAAAGTCACCCCTTTTATTCATGGAAGATTTTTTATAGTTCAGCATATCCTATGTTACAAGTATCAACTTGTTATTCTCATGAGGAAAATGGACTAAGAAAGAACACCAGTAGAAAAATAATTCCATGTGCAATCATTATGTTATTGTTTGCATGAGAAAAATAAGATTAATAAAAGCAGAAAAATACTTTGAAAGACAAAGAAACACTAAGAATGGCCATTCTAGTTAGTGATTTGCACATACGACTTGCACTTCCAGATCCTCTGAATGCCAACCATACATCCAAGTCCTTCGCCTTCATCTCATCAATGTGCCTACGATGATGGGGTGTTTGATTATGGCTAAGAGTGTTTGGGTATACACCGCCATTGTTGATCTGTCCCAAATCAAAACTCTAATTAGAACTTAGGTAAGAATGCCTTTAGTTGTCAAAAGAAAATACTGATATAGTGCCAAGTAGTCCATACATAACAGCCTTTACATTAGATTTGGGCCAAATAAAAATCCAATACCAAGGAGGGTTTGGCTTCAGTAGGGTCCTTCATAGCAAAATATTGATCCGGAAGTCTCGCTAGTTCAACCTCTGTCTGGTTTTTAAAACATTGATAGTCTAATAAGGGGGCTCTGATTGATCTAATTAACCAAACAAAATCAGGAAAGTTAAACAAATGAATGATAACAAGTTATAATGCATACAAAGTAAATATTCTTGTATTTGAACCAAAAAGAAGTATCAGCAAAATTCATTTCTTAATAAGTCAACATGTTTATCAGAAAGTGATTAATTTACAAGGTAACTTCTTGTGCCAGAAAAAAAAAAATCCTCTTACATTCCTCTTGAATCAAAAGACTCCAACACCATATTATCCTATTCCACTTTCTCAAAATGACAACCGAAAAAAAATCAAACAAGCCAATCAGGAACCAATGAGAGATTATTATCAGGTACTATGAAAAGTTTACTAATCTTATATCATAAGCACCTGTTAGTATAAATTAGCTTCAGACATGTTCATAAATTGCCAATTTTTCAAGAAGTTTTTCATAATAATTTATGAAAAACAACTTATGACTTATTTTCTGGAGCTCCATAGTGCAAACACTCTTAGAAATAATCAAACACTCTTAGCCGTACAAACACTAATGAGCTACCAAATTTCAACTATCAAATTAGAGTTACAATACAATGAGCTATGTAAAGGGGTTTCAACTATCAAATTAGAGTACCAAACAATAATGAAGATTGAATATGAACCTGGATTTCAAGGAAGATTGAATCTGAAGCTTGATTGAATCTCAACGAAGATTGTAGAGTTACCAAACAATAATGAAGATTGAATCTGAACCTGAATTTCAAGGAAGATTGAATCTAAAGCTTGATTGAATCTCAACGAATATTGAATCTGAAACTACAAAATTTAAAAAATCTCTAATTACCAAATTTGTAACAATAAACCAATTAGTAAATAACTTTCAAATACCTAATTACAACAAGCTGAAGCTGAAGAAAAATCTCAACGAAGGAGTTTAAGGTTGAAATGAATCTGAACGAACGATTTTGAGGTTGAGATTGAACAAGGGAGAACGAAGATGGAAGAACGAAGGTTTGAGAAATCGCGGGGAAATTCTGGAAAAAGAGAGCGAAATGTGAGTGAAATGGGTTTTAGAAGTAAGCGGCGACGGTTTACAAGAACGGCCGCAAGTTTCCAGAAAATATGTAAGCAGCTACAGTTGCTAAGAACGGCCGCTACTGTTCGGTCGCAAGAAACAAATTTTTTTGTAGTGAATGCATGATACAATGAGCCTGTTCGATAGATGCCTTTGCAAAAAGAAGGAGGTCAAAAAGAAGAAGGTCATCGGTAAAATGGAGATCCAATAGTTAGCCTCAACTTGTTGGTCAGAAAAAGACATTCCATACCAGTGACAAACAAGTATGGGGATAGGGGTATTCCCTTGTCGAATTGAATGTGTCAATTTTATCCATGTTCCATAAGTGTCTGTTTGGTTCGAGTGTTTTGGAGTGGATGGGAGGAAAAGTGATATTTTAAATTTTTATGTTTGGTTTAATTTTTTAACAATGGGAGGAGAGGGAAGGAGAGAAGTAATTTATGTTTTTATCTTAACCTTATAAACTTAAAAGATTAAATTATAATTGATATATTACGTGCATATGTAAGATAACGGCCAAAGTTGGTTTACTTAGATACATGATTTCTTACCAACGTCAAATGAAAGTTCATGAAACAATAAATAGAGGGTAAACTTCAAATGAAAAGAAAGGTCCTTTTTTACTCCTATTATATTTTTTATTTGGGTTGTTTCAATCAATATGAACGTGGATTCTTTCACGCTATAACCTATGGATTCTTTACAAATATTTTCACATAAATATTCAATACTTAATTAAACAACACTTTTTAAAACTATGTTTGACAAAAAAGTAGAGAAATCAAAACTACTCTTTCATATCATTTTATTTCCGATGGTTCTTTTTTTATGTTTTATATATACCAACATTTTGCAAGTTTTATTTTTATTTTTTTGTCTTAATTAGCAAAGCACAAAAATGTAGGTAATTAACAAATTTCATCGTTGTGATATGCATAGAAGTAACTATGCACATAGAGAACAATGAAGTTGATAAGTAATTGGTTGTGTCTGCAAGTGATCACATATTAGACGGAAAAGTAGGCTGAAAACAGAATTGAATGTACAAGATAAAGAAAGCGAAAGGACGTAAGAGGAAAGAAATATACAATAGAAGGAGGAAAAAAGAAACCGTGACATTTGAATGGTTTATGTATCGAAAGCATATCATCTTATTTTCTGAAAACAAATGAAGGGTATTATGCTTCTTGCTTCATAATTAATCTTTTCAAATTTTTCCAATTTAGTCACTTCAATAACAAATTGCCAACGATTTCTTTGGGAAGAATTTCCAATGCTACTCCACAATTTCCAATGCTAATCAAAGTTGCCCGTTACACAGTTTTCAGTTGCCCAGGATTGAACAAAAAACTATAAGAGGTGAAAGTTCTTGCCTGCAAACGACGACCATTTCCAAAGAATTAATCAAACATTGTGAACACACAACAATGGCAGTATAAAGTTTCCCCTTTATACTCCCCAAATGTAAGAACAATGTTTTGGTTATTTTATTACTTAATTCTTTATCTCTATTATAATACTGTTGATTTAAGAGAGTAACTAAATTTGGTCCGATTTAAATTTATTTATTATTTTTCTTTTTTCCCCACTTTCACTTGGCTTTGAGTACTGAAAGTTATATATAGTAGTGAATTTAACTGGATTGTTGAGACAACTTTTTGTGAGTATGAGAGCCTCTTTGAAACAATTTCGTTTTTCAGTTTTTAAAATATGATTTATAAAAAAATTTAAAAAAAATATTTTTAAGAAGAGAAAAACAAAACATTTTGAAGTTGTTATACTTTTTTAGTTTTAAAAATTGATAAATATAGAACAGTTTTTGGAAACACTTTTGTAAAATTGGATTACTAATTTTTTAGTTTTAAATTTTTAAAAACTAAAAAACTGTTTTTGAAAAGGAAATCAAACAGGTCCTGAATCTCTACAATTTTATTGTTTGCTATTTACTTTACAATTCTTTATAATGTGATTCAATTATCCATGCATTTTTTATTTATGGAATCATCCATGCATCTTGACGAACTGTTATCAAACAATTTATCTACACCAAACAACAAATTAATAGATTGATTATGGGAGAAGGCAAAAAAGGGAGATTGGGTTACAATTACTATACTATACTATGTAAAACTCACTTTATTCTCTCTTTTTAGGCCAAATGCATAAAATTTGAAATAAATTAGTCCTTTAATTTTTTTCAGGTACTTAATTAGGTTTAAGTCTGTAAAGGTTACATTGTTACTATTTTATAAGTGTAACATTAAGTTTGTAAGGGTTGCATGGTTAATCTATCTATCTATATACTCTATGTAAAACAAACTATTTTTTGCTTATGTGTCAACTTACCAAAGCTCCTCACATTTTTCTCTTTTCTAAGCAAAAGTTGGTGCTTATGTGTCATTTCTTAGTGCATATATTATTATAAAAAATTGTGATGATGTGTTGCCACTTGCTTCTAATCAACATGATTTAATAAAATTGATGATTGATGATTAAAAACAAAAAAACGCATAACCAATTATATTCAGAAAAAAATTCACACGGTAACTTATATCACCATGGCACATGAAAAGTTTTGTAACAAACAAAACACTTCATAAACAAAAGCCAACAACAATAATTGGTTATGTAACGGTTTTTGCCTGCTACTCTTCCAAATAAGGCTAACTTAATTAGCTCCACATACCACATGAAAAACGTATGCACTAATTATCACAATGACATGAAAAGACCATTACAAATTATAAAATTTATCTTCTATAAATTCTTGCTAGAACATGCATCAGTGTTTGCACGATAATTTTTTATTTTCTTCTCCTTTTTTTTTTCTTATGGATTAATTGGTTCTTCTTTCTTTTGTTTCCATATTAATTCTTTTATTCATCAACCGTCTAATAAAGAGTTTATTTTTTTTAGATTCATAGTTTTTTTTTAAAATTTTGCTCCCAAGAGGATGTTAAATTTTTTATTGTTTTCTCCTTTATTGTTTTCTTAGAATCAAGAGGATGGTATGGTAATTATTATTATTTTGTCTGTGTGTTTGCAGATCCCAAATTCATTATGTGTCTCAATCAACATCGGAAAAAATAATCAAAATAGGTAATTGAAGAAATATTGCACATCGTCTTTCTAATTTTTTTTTATAACGGTTATTTTTGTGTGTATGTGTTTGCAGATCACAATTTCATCCTTTGTGTCTCGATCAACATCAGAAAGTTCTATCGTGTCACAGTGCCGTGCCTTTTTGTATATTTTTATCATGTGTGATTGTTATTGGTCTATTCAATTTTCAATAGTTTTGTACTTAATTCCTTTTAAAATATTTTTGTGGATAGGTTTGAACAATTTACTACTATCTTTGAAATACTTTTATGGTCTTTTTGGGACTGTTGTTTAATTTTATAATTGATAATACGATATTGAGTGAATTTGATATTCTTCTATATACCATTGTAAAGCAAACTACATTAATCCTATATGGCATCTTTACAAGTCTCTATTGCTTATGTGTTATCTATACAAAATTCAATTTATTTTATATATATATATGTGCATTCTTTTTGTTTCCTTCACCTACTAATTAATTGAATAACTTAATTATAAAAAAAATGTTATGAAAGGTGAAAGATCACTCTTTTAATGATAATTTTTTCTATACTTCTTTACAATATCTTGCTTGCTAATTAATTGAATAACTTATAAAAAAAATGTTATGAAATATGAAAGATCACCCCTTTTGATGATGATTTTTTGTATACTTCTTTATAATATCTTGTCTCTTTGTTTCTTTTGCATCAATTATAAATACCTTATGGAGCTCCCTTCAATTTCATATTTTCTCAATTTCTTATTCTAACCATCTACTCCAAATTTCCATTTTTTGTTGAACTATTCTTCTTTCTACTCAATCTCTTTATATAAACCAACAATTTGTGTAATTTTTCTATCAAAAAGTAATAATAATAGTACTATTTGGGACCTTTGATTAATTTTCCAAATATTACGGTGGTACAAGTTTTTTTTGGATGTTTCTCATTTGTTACAAGTGGTGGAGAAGTGGTGAAGATTATATGTATGATTTATCTTTAGTATAAGAGGTTGATGTTTTTAGTCTCCTTTGACTATTTTATTTTGTGAACATTTTGCAATATATCTAAGGAAGATTAGTAGTGAAAACTATCAAGATTTATCTATTATACTATTTAATCGTCATGTCGCAATATAAATATATTATATATGATGAATGAGAAAATTGGCACCAAAAATATATGTTCTATATATACATTTATCGATCAATCTATCTATCTATGTTCTAACTAATGATGTTCTTACATTTAAAAGTCATATTAATATTTGTAACTTCCAATTAATAGTATTATTATTTCTATAAAAATATAATTATCATTCACTTTATTACTTCAATTAGCACTTAAATAATTTTAAGAGTCATATACTAAAAAAAATATTTGTTTGGTCATTAGTCTCTTTTATGATAATCGTTCTTATAGTTATACAACAAAATATGTGACATGAATTATAATTATAATTTCTTAACTACTTATACTAAAAAATGTGTGATATCATTTTTGTGTGCAAGACTCCCAATTAGTATTATAATTCACTTTTATAGCTACAATTACCAGAAAAAGGAAAAAAGAAAAAGGCAAGGTGTATTAAAGTTTTTTTTTTTCATTAGTATTTTATGTATATTAAAAAAAATGAAAACTGCAATATATTAAAATGGATTTATTCTAATATTTAAAAGTCTAAAAATAAAATACTTACATATATAATGATAACTATATAATGATAATAATATATAATATAGAACATTAAGAAGTAAAAGATCAATCTATTTTCGTTCAAATATTCTAAATTGAATTTGGAAAATTATTTTTAAAGAAATGCCATCATGGTAGACAACCATTGCGTGGATAATCTTGACCTTTGTCTTTGAATGATTTCACTTATTAGTGGAGTTCTACTCCTACAGACATAGGAAATAGTGAAGATCTAACTAGAAATAGATTTGGATTTTTGTTATTTTAGATTATGATAATCTCTCTTTCTAGAGTTTGGTTTAACCTCTCTTTTATAATATTTGATGTTAAAATAAGAAGAAGAAAAAAATAACTTAGAAGATTATATTTTACATAAAATACTATTTGAATTTATAAATGTAAAGATAGGTATGTGTCATTTTTCCATAATATATATATTATGGATTTTAGACAATTGAAATTCAACGGTTTTTTCTAAAAGTTTTTTGTACGTTCAATTGAAGTGTTCATAAAAGGTATCAAAGGATTTTGAATTTTTATAAAAATTTGTGAAATTGATCTACTCAATGAGATCTTTGAATTCAACGGTTGGATCGAAGAAATATAATGCCGATATCGAGTTATTACGTTGAGTAAGTCAATGGAGAATATAGTGCCTCTAAAGAATATATTTGCATGAGATCTTTGAATTCAACGGTTGGATCGAAGAAATATAGTGCCTCTAAAAAATATAGAGAAGAATGAAGAACATAATACAAATTATATACATTTGTGATAATAATTTGCTTGGAACCTAAAGAATTTATCATTTAAACACTAAAAAATCTAAAAAGGTTTATTGTGTTAACACCGGAAAATATATATTTTGAAGATTAAACAATAGAAAAATATATTTAACACAATAGAAAATTTTTTGGTTAAACATGTTTCTCATTCTTATAAAATCAGTGAATTTTGGTTTTTGTCCCTATAAAACAAAATCATATGTTTTTATCCGTAAAAAGTTTTCTTTTTTGTTTTTAATCCTAATGGCAAAAGAAAAATGTGAAATCATTTTTTAGTAGTGTGACAGGATATGAACCAAACTCGGAAAAACAAAATGCTAAATAACTTTACTATAAATTATTATTCAAATGCACTTCTATTAATTTCTATATAGAGTTTAAAGCCACAATATTTTTTTCAAAAACTATTTTATATATTTAAAGTATGATATATATTGTCCTACAGGTTAGTCTTAAAAAATTATTCCATTTCATAGTGATAAAAGATATTTAGAATTTTCAACCAATAATAAATTATTATATACCAAAAAATTATAGTTAGCTATTTTGTATAAAATTTAACTATTTTGGTAAAAAATAAAAATTTAAATATATGTTAATAGTCATATTTTTAACTCGAAAAATAATTAATACATCCACTAAAATTGTTTTTTTTTGTGGTGACTAAAATTGTCACTTTCAATAAAATATTATTAAATCTGGTAAAAAAAAAATATTATTTATAAAAAAATTCCAAACAAACCCGTGCAACACAATATTCCTATTCCATTCAAGTTACATAACTTTTTTGTTTACGCACCTTTAATAATTCGATAATATTCCTATTCCTATTGTTATGAATAAGACATGACATAAAAAAAGCCTTGAAAGATCTAAAGAAGGGGATTAAATATTTCATTTTTTAATTAATTATATAGGTTGTTAAACTTTATTTTATTAAAGTCAAATCTACGTAGTTAAAATATGATTTATATTGTCCTATAGGTTAACTTAAAAAAATTCTTCTATTTCATAGAGATAAAAGATATTTAGAATTTTTAACCAATGAAAAAATATTATACCAAAAATTATGTAAGTGCATTCTAAAAAAAAACACCCGTGTGTTCAAACATTTGAATTTTATTTACAGCTACTACATATCGATAATATACATTTGAATTTTGGATCTTTCTCACTTTCTTCAAACAAACTCTAAGTTATCAAATAAACAAATTACAAAATAATGTGCATCATGTATGTATAATGAAGATTACATAATTGAAATATAAGTTATCAAATTAAACTTTAATTTTAAAAAGGAATTAAAGGTGCGTTTGTTTTACTTTAATTTTTTTTTTTTTTTGGTATTTTTAAAAATAATTTTTATGATAACTTTATTAAAATTAGTAAATATTATTTCAAGCTCTTCTTTTTATTAATTAAAAGAGTGATTTTGACATTCAATAACTTAAATATTCATGTTAGAGATTTTAACTTAAAAAAAACACAATTTTTTAAAAAATTTATCTCTAAAAAATGACTTTCACGAAAAGCTATTTGAAATAGTTTTTTTTTTTTTTAGAGATTTTTATGATCGAAAAAATATTTCTAACAAAACAATGAAATACTTAAAATGATATTTTAAGATAAGCTATTTAAACCGATTTTTCATTTGAAGTTTTTATAAAAATGTTCTTTGTTAAAAAAGATTTAACACAAAAACAATACACTATAAATATCTATTTTTAAAAAGGTTAAAACAAACGCACCCTAAGATGAATAATTACTATTTTTTTACTAAAAAAATGTTACATATGAAAATAGGCGTAGTTTGATTTTATTTTTTTTTAAAGTGTGTTATTTATTATCATTAATTTTTCTAAATGAAATAATTTAATTTGACTCAAGTTACAATAAAATTTTAATAACCTCTATTTAGATTCCACTATTATAATTTTTATATGTAAGTGAACGACACATTATCTATGTCAAAAGCATTTTTTTATATATCTCTCTCTATATTATATATTTACTTTGTGAAATAACATGTTTCAAAATATTTTATAAGTCTTTTTCTTAAAACCAAAAAATAATATAATACACCTATCAAATTAAATTATTATTTAAAAAAAATTAAAAAATTCTAAATTTTATAAATCTATAATTTGTGATAAATTTTTATTAAAATAACAAAATTAAGTTGAAAAAAAATTATAAATACCAAACAACTTTTACGTTTTAAAAAAGTAGGATCAAACACAACTTTAAACTATACTTCAAAATTTAAGAAAAAAATCATTATCTATCAATAAACATATTAAATTTTTAAAAATTGAATATCATATTATTTTCTTCAATAAACAAATTATAAAATAAAAAGTTTAATCAAACCCGTGCAACGCACGGGTTTAATACCTAGTTACTATTAATAATGCAAAATAGTCCGCACTTTTATTTAAATGGTTTTTTACAATTAATTCAATGTTTATGTATGTGAATTAATTTGTTGTTTTTTAAAAATTTGCTATTCATAAAAAATTAAATATGTTAAAAATTTAGAATAATTTTCAACATAAATTAATAGAATGGAGAATGCAAACAACATAAATGGGCACGGCCGCTAGTGATGGATAACATTGATAAGATTATGAGGAAACTTACAATCAACCCAGACACTGATGAACAAAATTCCAATTAAGACGGTCGTATGCTTTTTCCAAATCAATCTCGATGGAAATAAACATTTTGTTACCTTTCATTTTGGCCATAGAATGCACCATCTCTTGAGCCACAATAATATTATGGTGGATAGTGCGCCCTGGGATAAAACTAGATTGATATGGAGAAATAATGCCATCCAGAAAAGACTTGATTCTATTGACAATTACTTTAGTAATAATTTTATAAATACTACATAAAGCTATAAGACGAATTAAATTGAGCTGTAAACTCAGGTTTTTCTACTTTAGGAATCAAAACAGGAAGAGTATTGTTAATCAAAGATGTAACATCCCAGTCTTTCAAGTTACCTAATTAATTTTATTAGAGTCTTGTCTAATAATCAGAATTAATTCGAGGTGATTACATTAATTAAAATCATGGGATTTAAGTGTGATATATGTGTCAAGTTAGGAGCTTTAATTAAACTAACCTACACATCAATACACTACTTATTCCCTTATGATTTAAAAATTAGCACAAGAAAGTCAATCCTCCCTCTCTCACAAACACTCCCTCACGTGTTCCCTCCATTTCCTTTCCTTCACCTATGACTCACATTTCCACTAAAGCAAAAATCTCATTAAAATCACCTCAACTCCTCACCACTCATATCACATGCAACATAACCTCTACCTATTCCATTCACTTCAGCAGCTGAAGCAAGAAGAAACCCTCTTCTCCTCTCAAATTTCTCTAGAGCTTATCAACCACCCACAAATTAACAAGCTCTCAACCATCTCATTTTCTAAATCTCACCAATTCCTTAATATGAACATTTCCCAAACCACACCTACTGCAGAATTTAATCACATGCAAAGCTCATAGACAGAGGATCAAATCAAAGATATCTTTCTACCATCTACCTAGAAGTTTATCAATAAAGGCAAACAACAACAACCACCCTTCCATTTCAAATTCAAACTCTCAATTCTAATCCATTCTTGAAGATACCTTGCTGCATGTGTTATTATCTTCAAAAATACGAATTTCTGCACATTGGGAATGTTCTGGGTGCTGAAGAAAGGTGAAACATTGGAAAAAATGCAGCTGGAATGCGTTGGTGATGTTGCTGAAACTGGGCAACTCGCCTTGGCAAGTTGTGCTACTCGCCATGGCGAGTAAGACAGGAGCAGGAATTGCTCTTCAGCTCAAATTCTTCGTGTTCTGGCCGTTTGGTGAGCTTCTATCGTTCTTTTCGCGCCCTGTCAAGCCGAGTTCGTGTCAATAGTATTTGTCAGAATTGTCTCCACTCCAATCCATGCAAAATAAGGCTAGGTAAAGACAAGCTTAACTCCCTCATTCAATTCTAAATTCGTGCCTTGCTTACTAACTAAGCCGAGCTATCTTGCATGTTGGGTATGCTGTATTCTGAGGTGCTGCAAGTGGTGCCATGAAAACCAAACAAATTAGAAAGATCATCATCCTTCAATTCTGTCCAAAAAGGGGTTAGTGAGTGTAGCTGAGGATTTTGTAGCTGTGCAGAGCCCAAGGAGCAAGTTAAAGCTTCTTTTATCAGGTGGGTTCTTTAGGCTAGTTTAGTTAGATTTCCCTTAAATCAAAACTTGCATGATAACTTAGGAATATTAGGAATTGTTGTGTGAAAGGAATTAATCCCAAATTCCACTCCATTCTGTTTTTATATTATGTAAATTATGTTTCTGCACTGGTTAAATGAGGATTGTAGGTGTGTTACTTGAAATATTACGATTTCTGCAAAACAGGGTAAGTTCTGCATGAACTCGCCACAGCGAGTAGCTGGCGAGCATTCATGGCGAGCTGGGCTCTGAGCTGATGAAACTCGCCATGGCGAGCTTTTGCTCGCCACAGCGAGTTGATTTAGGTCAGGACCTATAATCTCGCCATAGCGAGCTGGTAACTCGCCGTAGCGAGCTTGTACAGGATTGGCCTATATTTCCATTTTCTAAATAAAGTTTTCTTCACTCGTTTTATATCCTCGTTATAATCAGATAGCTTGCAGTAACGTAATTAATATAATGTCGGACAGAATGTTAATCACAGATAATCATTAGGGTATAACATAGAAAATTTATTAGGTCTGTATGCTCCCCGGGATTGGGAAATTATGGTAGTAGTAACTAATTTAGTTTCAGTCAGTTATGAGCGATCTTGCGATATCGCGTAATGGACTCCCAATGGGACAATCCATTAGGATATGTTATTGTGAGCTGCATGCCGTGACCGAATCGGTTGACGGATATGGCAGGCCTCTGAGACATGCTCACCTCAGAGTGTCCTTGTGTTTAAAATGAATAAGAGTTAAATTCTGTGTTACACCTTTTACTTCCAGTTTCAGGATATGAATATGTATATGTTAGCATGATACGACTGATTTAGGTGCCCCCGGTGTAGTCACCTCTAGGAGGGTAGTAGGACTCACTGAGGCTTAGTAGTCTCACCCCACTCCAAACCAATTTTTTTTAGGTAGACAGATCAACTGGAGCAAGGACCAGGAGGGAGCTGATGATTGGAGTTGAGCTTGATTCATCAGACTTGAAGACTTTAGTCTTCCTCTTTGTTTTAGTTTATTCTGTTTATTTTGAAATCTCTTTTGTTTCCGCTGAATTCTTTACTTCCATCCATGTTGTTAAGAAATTCTTGTAATCCAATTGTCTTAAGTTCTTTCAATTAACGTACTCAGATACTATTATTTATGTCTTGGCTAAATATTCTAGATATTTTGGTTGGGGCGTTATAATTGGTATCAGAGCAGGTCGATCCAGTATCGGACCTTGCCATGAGTCAGAACAACTCATTCCTAAGTAATGCAGACCCTTTGGATCTGGACTGTTTACGCTGAAACCATCGCGTGCTGAGCCTGATCAACTCAGTATTGAGAATGGTAGGCAGGGTATTATGGTTTAGAACTGAAGTGAATTCTGGAATTCCACCGTTAAATCCGTAGTGAAACTACAATCGAGGAGCAATCGTCGATGGAAGTTCTTTTAAGTGGATATTGGAATGTGGCAAATGGTGCCACAGGAGTAAGTTGCGTAACACAAGACAGGAGTAGAGTTATAAATTGAAGGAATGTAAGTGTACCCTTAAAACTGAAGTGCGCAGTGCACAACAGTATTCCACTGGCACAGTGTGTCAGGTGAATTTCCTGAATCTAGAATTGCCTTATCCACCGAGAGCCTAAATCAGTCAAGTATATTGACCAAGTAACACCAGTAATAGGAGTAAGCCAAACTTATCTCGGGACGTTTAGTTATCCAGTGCAAACGAGGAACTCCCCTTTATTAGGAAGACTTAGATAAACCTCACATGTATTCCATTAATTTTTGTGAAGCCGAGAAGTTCACCCTGTTAGGAGACAACCAGTTAAGCTTACCCCAAGATTATTAAGCCTTAAGTGTTTTCATTGGAATGAGTACCCTCTCTCAATTAGTAACCAGTAATTATTCCGAACGATTAGAGACTTGGCCTTCACTAGTATAGCGACTAGAATTCTCTGCTAGCAGTACCGTACTCTTTCTTTAGAAACCAATAGGTATAGTGAAACTATTAGGAGCTTAATCGTAACTGATGCAACAATTAGAAATCTTGGAATTGGACACAATCAGGAATTAGAATGAGTATACCTTTCCTATTAGGAGCCTATGAGCATTTTGAGACTAATAGGAAAACCCAGCCTTAAAACCAGTATTAGCAATCAGATTTCCCTTCTAAGAGTACCTTACCCAGAGGACGTATTAAGTAGTAGTGCATAGGTGTTCCAGATTTAGCAGGGTTAGTATAGTGAACCTGATGGATATTAGTAATAGGGATCCAACCCGTAACACCTAAGTTAGAGGAACCAAGATTAGAATACTAGCACTATCTTTATCACCCAGGTTACCTTATTAGATTATTAGTTAGAATATCCTTAACTAAGTTATTCTTACCCTTCAACTCGTGAGAACCCTTCTACCTCACCCTGAGGGACCAGTTACTTTTAGTACGACAATTAGAAAATCACCTTGCAACTACACCAGTCTTTAGCAGTAGACCCAGCGAAACTTTAGAAACCCAAATATAACTAGATCAACAGTTAGGCCATATCACGAGAACTCTTCAGTCAAAGCCTCTAGGACATTATTACCGAATAGTTTAGCAACCAAATCAGTAATAACGCACTGTCACATACGTATAAAGTTCTCCCTTAGCAATACCATCACCAAATAGGTTTACTGAAGGCCGTTAATTTGAGTACCCATAGACTAGTAATCCAGCACTTTTGACCAGTTAGTTACATTAATAAAAATAGTGGAACCTTAGCATCTTTACCTTAGTATTAGCTCATCACAAGACCGTTAAGTTAACGCTTGCGACAGCTACTCTTAGATGCCCATGAGATAAGACAGCCTGTCACTTACCCTAGTAATTACACCAACCCATCATAGGATAAGTTTGATTAGTAATAATAATTGAGAGTTACCTTTAGCATGACCTGTCCCCAAGGTTGAACCATAGATACCTCATCATTGGGCGGTTTAGAGATCAGTAACTTAGTTCCATACTAGTTAGACTACCCACTATACAAGTTTGTACATATAAATCCGTCAGCTAGTAAATCAATAGGTTCGGTTGACCATACCTTGAGAGATGCCACTCAGTCATCCTTAAACTAGACATTCAATCGTATAGGCCAAATAGTTAACCAGTTGAGATTCAGATCTAACCAGCCATAGTTTACCACTACCGTAGTGCCGAAGGTAGGAAACCAATACTTGACGGAAATAACAAATAGGATGGCTCTATTAATGATCCTTACCACTTGGACTAACCTTTTAGATACACATTAGTTAACCTGAGACAAGTAATTAAGATCGACCTTAGCTTCAGCCAACAGTCGACACCTTCTGCATAATTAAAATCTTCAGCCAGGAGACTATTAGAACCAGTTAGACCTACCTGTGAGAACTTGTCAGCGATGAATGATCAGTGCATTTTAATGCACGTTCTTCTACTATTGTACTGATGTATTCCTATAGTTTATTATACTATTTTTACTATTTTAATGTGTTTTTATATTTTAGTTTATTTTTGCACTTATTTAATTTTCGCACTTTATTTTCAGCATTAGCGGTCTGCACAAATAAATTCATATCTGGAGCTAGGAATATCGGATTGAGACGCGGCCAGTTGCGTTAGAAAGCTAAGAGAAAGAGCTACATTTTACATGTTGAAGCCAGAACCCAGTTCGGAGCGCAAATGTGTCGAATAATTGCGTCAATGTTCCAGACTTTATGCATTTTAACTATTTACGACCCAAACTTATGTTTTCGGCCCAATTGTTTTGAGGCCTGTTTTTCCTTGCACCTTAAATAGAAAACGCAGCCTAGGGTTTATGCATTGAGACTGACGAAAAATACATTGTTTGAACCATGGCTATGGAGAACTAATCACAAGGTTGATTTGTTGTGCTCGGATTCCGCAACTTTGAGGTTTTACTATAATTTCAATTCCATTTTTTGATTTCCTTTTAATTCTGCCCTATGAATTCTAATGCTTAATTTGATTGCTTTCGTTTGCTTAATTCGATTGCTGCTCATAGGGTAAAATTGATTAAATTCGATTGTGTTTATGTTCCCAAATTATAATCGCGTTGCGTAGCTTTTTCGTTATTGCGGTTGGTAAAGTCATGTTTGCTTAATTCATGAGTGCTTAATTCTGTTTGCTTAATTCAGAAAATAGGATCATAAACCATATAATATCATTTGCGCTTGTTTAATCGATATTGTAATCGAATAGGATCGAATTAGGGGAATTGGAATTAATTAAATCGATGATAAGTAGGAACCGAGCCAACAGAACAACTTGTTTACCGTAATTGTTTAAATCATTTTTATCTTTGTTTCAGTTTAAGTTCAGAACCTTAAATCCCCCATAATTGACAGTTTTCTTTTTGATTCTAATACTGGTAAATCGATCAAGAGTCCTTGTGATACGATACTCGAGTGTCGCTTTCCTAAACTACCTTTTAAAACTCGTTTTTGACCCGTGTGCGACAGCGGATCAAAATTGGCGCCGTTGCCGGGGACTCTTTGTCATTTTAGCCAATATTATTGTCATAGATTACAATAGCGTGTTCTAGTATAGTTTTCTTGCGTTTCTAAGTTCTACGCGTCCTAAAAGCTAGTTTTCGTAAAAACTGTTTTTCCTAAAATCTGAGTCGGATTCTGGTTTTTACCTTACGAGTTCATTGGAAAAAAATCAGAGATTAAAACTCACTTGTTTACAAAGTAAACAGTGACTTCACCCTTAAAACTCCAAATTCATCATTTTTCTATTTTTTATGATTTATTTACTGTTTTCATAGTTTTAGAAAATTCCAAAAAAATTCTCAAAATTCTTATTTTGCTTCAGTAGATTAAATTTGGTGTTTTTGTATTTTTATGAATTTATTTTAATTATATCTCTTCTTGCATTTTGTTTCTGCCTTTTTGGGACATAATTGGTATTGATGTGTTTGTTGATAACATGGCTGAACAAAGAACTTTGAGACAGTTGGCTGCCCCTGATGCGAACTATAATGGTTTATGTATTGAGTATCCCGCAGCTGATATACCTTTTGAATCAAAATCTGGTTTGATACATTTGTTGCCTAGGTTTAATGGTTTTGCAGGTGAGGATCCACATAAGCATCTGAATGAATTTCAGGTTGTGTACTCTACTCTTTCCGAACCTTCACTAGAGGATATTGTCAAACAAATGGCTATAAATAATCTCCAGTATCAACAACAAATAGATTCTACTCTTCAGACTTTGCAAACACAAATTGGACAGCTTGCCTCTTCGATAAATGCCATGCAGCAAGCTCAAGGATCAAACCAACAACCCATGGAAGAACATTCTATTTTTCAAATAGAGTTGCTTTCTGAAACTGTTGATGATACTTGTACTGATTTGCTCGCATCTGATTTTCCATCATTGTCTGATTTTGATGATGTTTACTCATGTTCTGATTGTACTGACACTACCATTTGTGTTGTATGTGCTGAGATTGATGCTGCCTTGCAGGGTGACATATTTACTACAGGTGATATTGTTATCGATGAAGTTGTTTATGCAGCTGACACTCTTGACATCCCGGCTGCCCCAAGCACTCATTCCATTGAGCAACCACCTTCCCCCGAGCTGAAGCAACTTCCAAAAAATTTGAAATACACTTATTTAGAGAGTAATGAAAAACTCCCGGTTGTAATTTCTTCTAATCTTGATTTTGATCAAGAAAATAAGTTTTTGCAGGTTTTAAAGAAGCATAAGAAGACGATTGGATGGACTTTGATCGACATTCCCGAAATTAGCCCATCCATGATTTTGCATAGGGTCTCAATTAAAGTGGAAGATGAAACAAAAGTATTGAGGCAACCCCTCAATCTTTTGATCTTTGATGTTGTGGAAAATAAGATCACGTGCCCATTCGACACTTTTACTTATCGAAGACTCTTCTTTGATCCTGGAATAAAAGGCGAAGGCACTTATAAGAATTTCAAGTTCAATGGACATTATCCAAAGCTACTCCATGAGAGCCGCTCTTTGGAAGAAGAGAATTTAGAAGATCTCTTTTTGGGAAAGGCTGCTTATTTTATCACTTATCCTCCTTGACTATTCGGGTGTGTTCTTTCCTTTCTCTCACTTTTATTGAATATTTATGTCCTTTCATTGAGGGCAATGCTTAGTTTAAGTGTGGGGGAGGGAATCGTGTGTTTTTTTTATTAGTGTTTTGTTTGTTTTTAGTCGTTAAAAAAATAATAAATAAAAAAATGCATCTTCTTGAAAGTTTTAGGCTATAGGTTACTTTGAGTCGAGTTTGCGGAGACTTGGGAAAATTTCACAAGATCGGTATTGTTTTAACACCGTAAGTCTCTTGCATATGTAAATTGAGTCGAATTTTTATTATGTTTCAGCCTTACATTCGCATCCTTTGAAAGCTCTTGAGTAGTTTATTTCAGCAGTCAGCACCATCTCACATACACACTCTACGCAGGGAAGCCGATGAATATAAGTGAGTGTTCCGAAAAAAAAAAAATTCAAGGTTATAAGTTTGGTGGCCCTCACCCAACGGTTGTAGAACCTTTTTAAAAAAAAAAAAGAAGGATTTTGACTCGTTGTTAGTTGGTTCAGCGGTTTCTGGTGCTGAACTTGGTAGGGCGGATTACGGTCCGATCCCCCGCAACTACAATTGAGTAAGCAGAGGGTTATGCCACGTAAGTACCAGAATCCCGTGAAAAAGAGGATCAGAGTCACTAACCGGTCGCCTTGCTATGAGTGTGTGTGGAGATAACGGGCTTAATGTGATTGCGCCTGAATGAAAAAGAGAGAAAAAAAAATGATGAGTATGTTAGGCTTTAATATAATAACATGATTCGAGTTGATTTGTGTATTCAGGAGGTTTATGTCTGCACAATTGTGGATTAGTGTTCTTACAATGTCCTTAGTGTGCAAGATTAGTACCTGCCGAAGTGAACTTAATCGAGGATGACTTGTGGCCTAGGATGAGTAACTGTTGATGTGTTTGTGCTTTATTTTTCATTTTGCTCGGAGTGCAAAAGTTCAAGTGTGGGGGAATTTGATCAGTGCATTTTAATGCACGTTCTTCTACTATTGTACTGATGTATTCTTATAGTTTATTATACTATTTTTACTATTTTAATGTGTTTTTATATTTTAGTTTATTTTTGCACTTATTTAATTTTCGCACTTTATTTTCAGCATTAGCGGTCTGCACAAATAAATTCATATCTGGAGCTAGGAATATCGGATTGAGACGCGGCCAGTTGCGTTAGAAAGCTAAGAGAAAGAGCTACATTTTACATGTTGAAGCCAGAACCCAGTTCGGAGCGCAAATGTGTCGAATAATTGCGTCAATGTTCCAGACTTTATGCATTTTAACTATTTACGACCCAAACTTATGTTTTCGGCCCAATTGTTTTGAGGCCTGTTTTTCCTTGCACCTTAAATAGAAAACGCAGCCTAGGGTTTATGCATTGAGACTGACGAAAAATACATTGTTTGAACCATGGCTATGGAGAACTAATCACAAGGTTGATTTGTTGTGCTCGGATTCCGCAACTTTGAGGTTTTACTATAATTTCAATTCCATTTTTTGATTTCCTTTTAATTCTGCCCTATGAATTCTAATGCTTAATTTGATTGCTTTCGTTTGCTTAATTCGATTGCTGCTCATAGGGTAAAATTGATTAAATTCGATTGTGTTTATGTTCCCAAATTATAATCGCGTTGCGTAGCTTTTTCGTTATTGCGGTTGGTAAAGTCATGTTTGCTTAATTCATGAGTGCTTAATTCTGTTTGCTTAATTCAGAAAATAGGATCATAAACCATATAATATCATTTGCGCTTGTTTAATCGATATTGTAATCGAATAGGATCGAATTAGGGGAATTGGAATTAATTAAATCGATGATAAGTAGGAACCGAGCCAACAGAACAACTTGTTTACCGTAATTGTTTAAATCATTTTTATCTTTGTTTCAGTTTAAGTTCAGAACCTTAAATCCCCCATAATTGACAGTTTTCTTTTTGATTCTAATACTGGTAAATCGATCAAGAGTCCTTGTGATACGATACTCGAGTGTCGCTTTCCTAAACTACCTTTTAAAACTCGTTTTTGACCCGTGTGCGACAGCGGATCAATGAACGTGAGTGAAAAACTTAGTTGCCCCAGCCCGAGAGTCTGGCAGGAATAGGAATGTGAAACACTAGTCTCAATGCAATAGGAGACCAATTTTCAGTAGCCTCCATTTCGTTCTGGAATCCTCTTGCAGCCAACTCAGTGGATCAAGCAATGTCCAAATTTGCATTCATAAGTCCTGGAATACTATGAACGTGTGTACATTATAACTTGTACGATTACGTGCCAGATGAGAAAATTCTTCTCGTGCCTTAAATGACTTGTCAATCACATGTCATGCCTAAATTCAATCAGGATTCAAACTTTTCAAATTCCTTGAAGCCAATTAGTTACATTAATAGTGATTAATGTCACACATAAGTAACCGCATTAGATGTTTTTCAGTTTTCCAGTTGTGTTATTATCAAGGAAGATCTAACTGCGGAAGTTAATTATTCTTGAGAAGGTCGAGAATATTTTCAGTTTCATTTCCAACTCGCTCGGTTGATCCGTCAATTAACATACTTCAAACCATTCGGTAAAACTTACCCAGCTCTATATCAGCAAATCAATAAACTTCGTGCACTCTAAATCTAGCAATCTATTCACCAATAAAGTTAGCTAACTATTTTTCGTAGCCTTATCAGTAGAATTCAGAATTAAGTTTGGACCGATTCCAAATTCAGTGGAATTAAGTTATACCAGCGAAAGCAGTGTTGAGGATTCGAACCTACTAACTCCGTACCCCTGACCATGTGAGATCAGTGTGTTAACCTTGAGTGTTTCTGCCCGAACATTTCAACCTTCCCGAACTCAATTCCTGTAATCTTGTGAACTCAAACGCAGAAGCTTGAACGCCTGAACTAGAAAATTTCAATTCCAAGTCTAGTTTCCTGCAATCAGTAGTGTGAGTGTGGAAATCACTTGTCCGAAGTAATATACCAAACCCTTTTTCCTATCATTAGTAATCTGTTAAGATAATCCAGTCAACCGTGATAAGCCCGATTATTCAATCAAGTCTTAGCATTACTATTCCGACCTTGTGCTTTCAGCTAGCCAAATTTCATACACTCGTTACCAGAGAAGGACTTCAAACAAGTGTGACCTGTAACCCTGAGGAGTGATCTGAACCCAAGTACGCCACGTGTTAACTGTGCGACTTAATCATCGTGTCGTGTCGGGATAGATAGAGATTGTAGGTGGGATTTTATCGGAAAACTATAAGTCCGTCTGCGAATGAGTCTGACTCGTTGGCAGAAGAACCAGTAGTATAAAGCTGAATCAAAGTGCGCAGCGCGAGATTAGACGAAAATATAGTAGATGATCAAATTTGGACGAATAACCCTTTGAGAGGGGAAAGTTTTATTCCAAGGAATAAAGATAATTAAGTATTCTTGAGAATAACACCAAAGTTGGTACTACGAGGTGTTCCTAAACGAAGAAATTCTATCCGAAGTATATAAGACCTTATCAGATCCTTCAACACGTCGGTCCTGTAACCTATCAATTAATTTTAAATTCTATCCTTGTCAGGGTTACACGACGTGTCTCTTGTGTCTCAACTTCGGAAATTCATTCCCGATCTTTATCATCCTTTAGAGATTAATCTTCAGTCAGCCTTAACTTCTCAGCCGAATCCAGTTCATATAGTTGATTGTGAAATTAAGATCTTTAGGAACGAGTTATTACTATCCTCTCTGAGATAAATTTCCGAATTTCGAGGACGAAATTTCTTTAAGGGGGGTAGATTGTAACATCCCAGTCTTTCAAGTTACCTAATTAATTTTATTAGAGTCTTGTCTAATAATCAGAATTAATTCGAGGTGATTACATTAATTAAAATCATGGGATTTAAGTGTGATATATGTGTCAAGTTAGGAGCTTTAATTAAACTAACCTACACATCAATACACTACTTATTCCCTTATGATTTAAAAATTAGCACAAGAAAGTCAATCCTCCCTCTCTCACAAACACTCCCTCACGTGTTCCCTCCATTTCCTTTCCTTCACCTATGACTCACATTTCCACTAAAGCAAAAATCTCATTAAAACCACCTCAACTCCTCACCACTCATATCACATGCAACATAACCTCTACCTATTCCATTCACTTCAGCAGCTGAAGCAAGAAGAAACCCTCTTCTCCTCTCAAATTTCTCTAGAGCTTATCAACCACCCACAAATTAACAAGCTCTCAACCATCTCATTTTCTAAATCTCACCAATTCCTTAATATGAACATTTCCCAAACCACACCTACTGCAGAATTTAATCACATGCAAAGCTCATAGACAGAGGATCAAATCAAAGATATCTTTCTACCATCTACCTAGAAGTTTATCAATAAAGGCAAACAACAACAACCACCCTTCCATTTCAAATTCAAACTCTCAATTCTAATCCATTCTTGAAGATACCTTGCTGCATGTGTTATTATCTTCAAAAATACGAATTTCTGCACATTGGGAATGTTCTGGGTGCTGAAGAAAGGTGAAACATTGGAAAAAATGCAGCTGGAATGCGTTGGTGATGTTGCTGAAACTGGGCAACTCGCCTTGGCAAGTTGTGCTACTCGCCATGGCGAGTAAGACAGGAGCAGGAATTGCTCTTCAGCTCAAATTCTTCGTGTTCTGGCCGTTTGGTGAGCTTCTATCGTTCTTTTCGCGCCCTGTCAAGCCGAGTTCGTGTCAATAGTATTTGTCAGAATTGTCTCCACTCCAATCCATGCAAAATAAGGCTAGGTAAAGACAAGCTTAACTCCCTCATTCAATTCTAAATTCGTGCCTTGCTTACTAACTAAGCCGAGCTATCTTGCATGTTGGGTATGCTGTATTCTGAGGTGCTGCAAGTGGTGCCATGAAAACCAAACAAATTAGAAAGATCATCATCCTTCAATTCTGTCCAAAAAGGGGTTAGTGAGTGTAGCTGAGGATTTTGTAGCTGTGCAGAGCCCAAGGAGCAAGTTAAAGCTTCTTTTATCAGGTGGGTTCTTTAGGCTAGTTTAGTTAGATTTCCCTTAAATCAAAACTTGCATGATAACTTAGGAATATTAGGAATTGTTGTGTGAAAGGAATTAATCCCAAATTCCACTCCATTCTGTTTTTATATTATGTAAATTATGTTTCTGCACTGGTTAAATGAGGATTGTAGGTGTGTTACTTGAAATATTACGATTTCTGCAAAACAGGGTAAGTTCTGCATGAACTCGCCACAGCGAGTAGCTGGCGAGCATTCATGGCGAGCTGGGCTCTGAGCTGATGAAACTCGCCATGGCGAGCTTTTGCTCGCCACAGCGAGTTGATTTAGGTCAGGACCTATAATCTCGCCATAGCGAGCTGGTAACTCGCCGTAGCGAGCTTGTACAGGATTGGCCTATATTTCCATTTTCTAAATAAAGTTTTCTTCACTCGTTTTATATCCTCGTTATAATCAGATAGCTTGCAGTAACGTAATTAATATAATGTCGGACAGAATGTTAATCACAGATAATCATTAGGGTATAACATAGAAAATTTATTAGGTCTGTATGCTCCCCGGGATTGGGAAATTATGGTAGTAGTAACTAATTTAGTTTCAGTCAGTTATGAGCGATCTTGCGATATCGCGTAATGGACTCCCAATGGGACAATCCATTAGGATATGTTATTGTGAGCTGCATGCCGTGACCGAATCGGTTGACGGATATGGCAGGCCTCTGAGACATGCTCACCTCAGAGTGTCCTTGTGTTTAAAATGAATAAGAGTTAAATTCTGTGTTACACCTTTTACTTCCAGTTTCAGGATATGAATATGTATATGTTAGCATGATACGACTGATTTAGGTGCCCCCGGTGTAGTCACCTCTAGGAGGGTAGTAGGACTCACTGAGGCTTAGTAGTCTCACCCCACTCCAAACCAATTTTTTTTAGGTAGACAGATCAACTGGAGCAAGGACCAGGAGGGAGCTGATGATTGGAGTTGAGCTTGATTCATCAGACTTGAAGACTTTAGTCTTCCTCTTTGTTTTAGTTTATTCTGTTTATTTTGAAATCTCTTTTGTTTCCGCTGAATTCTTTACTTCCATCCATGTTGTTAAGAAATTCTTGTAATCCAATTGTCTTAAGTTCTTTCAATTAACGTACTCAGATACTATTATTTATGTCTTGGCTAAATATTCTAGATATTTTGGTTGGGGCGTTATAAAAGAAATAAGTGAAGGGTTTGACCACACCTGGTTTACAAAGTGATGAACAGAGCCAGCGACAATTAATATCCCAATTTTGCTGGGAAAAAACAGCGGGGTTCCCATCCTCACCTGGGGCCTTATGAGGGCCCATATCAAACATAGCTCGCTTGAACTCAACATATTGAACCGCAGAGCTAAACATGTGGTTATCGGCTTCAAGATTCCGGGGGTAAGTCGTAGTGGAGTTGATTTCTATTTAAATAAAATTAGGCATTGGTTTCATATTTATTACATGTTAGCTATCAAATTGATTAATGTAATTTAGTGACAAATGTACCACATAATTCCTAAAGGGAAAAAATTTCTTTCTACCCCACCAGTTATACCCTCACCCCTACAAATCACAAAGTATTCCAATTTTACCCTTTTAAAATCTAATTTTTCTAATATTTCTTTTATAAAAAAAATATAATTTTCTGCACTTTCATTTTTTTCCAAAAATTTTACTGTTCACCAGATTTCCACAAAAAGTTAACAGAAAACTTGTACCAAGTATACTTTTTCATTTTTACCAAACCTACCTTTCATCTCCTTGAATGAAACAACAACTTCTTCTTCCTCTGATTTTTCTTCTTTAGCATAATGTATTTCTCCTCCAATATTTTCATATTCATCTATGCCGCCACTATCAACCTCATCACCATCTTCTTCTTATTCGTGTTCCGTGTCAAAATTTGTAGTAGTTTGAATTGTCAAAAAAACATATGCAAAGATGGTCATGGATTCTAATTATATCACCTTGATCTGCTGCAAATTGTATTATGGGTTTGAGGAAAATTGTAAAAAATTATACGTTTTTCATGTCCTTTTAAAATTATGGGTTTGAGGAAAATTGTCTTCTTTTTTTTTTTTCACGTTTTGCAATTCATCTAAACCGTTCATAAATCTCAAAAAGAAAATAGAGGAATTTTTAATTTGCTACTGGAGACAAATGACGAAAAACAAAGCAATAGTGGCGGTGGCCAGCGGCAGAGTGATAGCCTTCACGACAACAGCACGAGGGAAGCAAAGGTGTTGGATTCCGATTAATTCATCAACTAAACCAATCTAATTAATTTTCTGGAACATTTTTTACAAACCAGAACACGTTTAAAAGTGTTCTCTGGTATCGATAAAGAAAATTTACAAACCGGAACACTTTGTATTTGTGCCTAGAAATCATATTTTATTAATAGTGTTTCGGTTTGTAAATTCCTTTTTATTGATATTAGAACACTTTAAAAAATGTTCTGATTTGTATTTGTGTCTAAAAACATATTTTATTGATACTGGAATTTACAAACCGGAACACTTTTAAAAGGAGTGCAGCTTTGCTCCATTTACAATGGTATCAGTACAAAAGAAGCATCAAAATACAAAGAACACTAGTAAATGCCCAAGCAGAGCAATGAGTTTGACCACCAAGTATGATAATGAGAAGCAAGTGTAACATTCGTCATCTTCAGCCATCGAAAGGAGAACAACTTGACTTTGTCCAGCAGAAGATGCACGAGGCTTGCTGCGTTGTTGAACAACCGATGGTTTCGTTCATTCTACACGACCCAGACGCAGGCAAGCCATATAAGCTGCAGAAAATACCGACGAGCTCGTAAACCTCCAGCTGAGAAAGTGAACTGAATAAGATGATCACGTATAGGCATCGGCCACCGAAAAACCAATCCACGAGCGAACTAATGCCCTTATAAGGGCCCAAACGTGCTGCATATGAGAAATAAGTGTTGAGCCGATTCGATGCCACCACAGTCAGACACGCAGAAGTGAACCTCTGAAGAGATAATGTCACGGGCTACCAAGTTTCTTTTCGTTGGCAGCCGATCGCGCAGGAGACGCCACGCAAAAATGGAGATCAAAGGAACTTATGTTAATATCAATAACGTAAAAGACAAATTGGAACTTTTAAAACATAGAGAATTAACTTGAAACCTAAAATAAATATAATGGTTAAAATATGCAATGACGCCAAAATTAATAAACATTATTTATAAACCTATCACAATTGTCTACTTAACAAATATATCAATACATATTTAAATGAGTAATAAAAAATTCACCTTAAATTAAATTGCTACTACAATTTAAGGTAAGAAACAAGCATTATCTCCCCTTCTAATCGCAACAATTATCTTCCTTTGAAAAAAAATAAAGGGTTATGTTAACCGGTGTCCTTGAGATACTGGTTAAGGATATTAAAAGAAGAAAGTTTTAAATTAAAAATAATATGTTTTATATTTTTAAGAAGTTGACTGCATAAATTTTAATACTATATTATTATATTTGATTCCTTAAACAGTGCCCCATGGACACCATTTAACATTTTCCAAAAATAAAACTGCAGCAATTAGCAGAGCGCATAAAACATTGGCATTAGGCTGCACTAAGCATATGCTTGCTGCCTCTATCCATGGACATATTCATGTGCGTTCTTAGCAACCCATGTGCTGACAAGTGGATTAGAATATAGTGAATGGTTTTATGGTATTAATAAAGTAAATTTTAGTATTAAATTGATTGACAAATTATTTTAATTTTACATGTTTACCCTTAAAATTAATTGTAGTGCGTTGTATCATACAAAAGAGAATTTAATGCTATTTAAAAAACTTATGCAAAGTAAATAAGAGCAACTTTGAAAAATACATAATTAACGTCATTGATAATTGTAAAAGGGTCTTATAAAAAGTGACAAATTTTTTGTCAAAATAGTTATTATAAAAAGTGACAGAGGGAGTTGTAATTAGGTGACACTAGATTTGAGACTATTTAATATTATCAGATGTATTAAAAACTTAATTTATTTGTCGTTATGAACTTAACTCAGTTGGTAGTACATCATATTATAGGAGTTGGAGATCCAACTCAAAATATTACACTTAGTCACTTTTAATGTAAAATTTTTAGTCACTAAACTATTTGACAAAAAAATTAATTAATTATTTTTTACATATGTTATTTCTATTGGCTAGCTAACTTGAATAGTTCCTTTTCATTTTTTAAAACAAAGTTATTAGTTTCCTTTCCAAAAAAAATGATTCCACCTACTTAACAATATTACAATGTATGTTATCTCTTTATATGGTATACATTTAGAAACAAACAAAATTCCTAAAAGTTCAAATTATAATAGGATTATCTTCGGTAAAATTAAAAAGACTATCTTCAACAGTTTTTTTTTTTTTGAAGACTATCTTCAACGGTATTGAAAACTACTTAGTATTAAATATTTTCTATAGTATTTTAAAATCTGTAAATTGGATTGGATGGGATTATAAATAAAATAAAATTATAGTATATGTATACAAGGGATTGAGGTTTTGTGCATTTGGGCAATAGTGACTGCAGTATAGTTGATCATATACGGACCGTCAAATTTAAATCGAGTGGGCCAAAATTTAAGTTCAAATTTTCTATTCATAAACAATTAAAATTCAACAATAAAATATAGACTATTTGATTTTGATCGGATGTTCCAAATGCACTAATATTGCACGCAGTCTAACTGAATTGAATCTAAATCCATATATAAGTAGTCTAAAATTATTGTATACTTGACTGACTTGTTGGGAAAAACTATACTTAATAGTCTCTTTAAAAATACGAAATTATTTTAATTGTACAGGTGGTTGGGAAAAAATAATTCACATTTTTAAAAAGACTATTAAGTCTAGTTTTTCCCAACATGACTTAAGCTATAAGATTGAACAAAAGAGAGTATACAAGTAAGTATCGAGCACATTAATAAAAAAAACAATTAAATAGCTAAACTAAGAATGACCACTTCTCATTAAACATAATAATATAAAAAAATCCACCGTGGATCATTCAGAAACAGACTCCAACTTGTATAGAATAATTAATAATTAATTAGAGTATAATAATAATATTAAGGGGAGGGATCAAATTACACCGGTGTAACACTTGAGTAATGTTACACCGCTCAATAACGCTTTAACGAATTCAAATTTTACAAAATCCACCGTTGGATTGGAAGATTATATCATATAGATCATTTATGTTGAGTTTTATAAAAATCTAAAATCGTTTGACATGCTTTTGAAACACATAAAGATTAACGGTATTCAATAAAAATGCATAAACCGTTAATCTTTATGTGTCTCAATAACATATCAAACGATTTTAGATTTTTGTAAAACTCAACATAGATGATCTATATGATATAATCTTCCAATCCAACGGTGGATTTTGTAAAATTTGAATTCGTTAAAGCGTTATTGAGCGGTGTAACATTACTCAAGTGTTACACCGGTGTAATTTGATCCCTCCCTAATAATAATAATAAATAAAAGAGTACAAAATCTTTTTTGTTAGAGGTTAATGAATTTTTTTTTTTGGTATTGAAAGGGGCCTAGGCCCAAAGAAAAAGAGGTTACATCGAAATTAAGCGGGGGAAAGAAACACCCCTAACATCATCTCTAACAATTTGCCTCACCCTAATAAGGGTATCGAGTTCTTTGTCAACCCCGCTGTTAGAGGTTAATGGATTTTCTTATATGACATGTTATGATCGAATGTTTCTCCATCCAATGTATTTGAATTCACGCATTTGTTATGTTATCTATATTATATTATGAAGCCCCGATACGCGATACGATACTGATACAATATGATATCGATACGGGAAAAATTTTAAAAACCCTTTTCCGATACTGCCGCGATACGTTATTTAAAAATTAAATTATAAATGCACCACATATAAACATGATTGTAAAATCAATATTATTAATAATGATATTCTTTTTAAAGACAAAAAAATAATAATAATTATTATTATTATTATTATTATTATTATAAACGCCAATAATTTATTATACAAGAAGTACAAACAAACCAATAAGCTTGCACAAGAACAAAACAGTTTGAGGCTCAACATACAAAGGCTCTCCGGTCCTAACTAAAGACACATAATAGCTCAAAAGACACATAAACATCAAGCCTCTTCAACAAGCTCACCCTGTAGCAATAGCGGACAACTATATAGCTCACGCAGCTGATCAATTAAAAGCATAAAACATTCATTCTTATATCAGAATTTTGGGACAATCCCAGATGCTTAACAACCTTTTATATAGTCGGACGCCACAGTGACTTCAGATCAGTGACAAAGACAAAAATACTAATGATAATAAGTTAATATCATTAATACTAAGTTAAGTATTTTAGCTTCACTAATATTAATGTTCCAGAAAATAATGATCACCAGTACATTTTAAGTTATACATCTCAAGTTAAGTATTATACAAAAATGATATCATTAGTACTATCCCAAAAAACAACATCACTACTATCTAATTTATTTGAATGAATGAATATTGTTTATTTTGTCAAAAAAAAAAAATAGACATATTTAATTATTCGTATAACAACATAATAGTTTGACATTCACTACGAAACACAGATTGTATCGGATATTATTATTTTATTTAAAAATAAAGATTTAACCGATATTTTTCCGATACGAGAGTATCAGAATGTATCAGGCGAGTATCGGATATTATTTTTTATTTAAAAATAATGATTTAACCGATACTTTTCCGATACGAATATCGGGACGTATCAGACGAGTATCGATATCGAGTACGTATCGGACACGATACTTCACTATTTTTAGAGTATCGGAGCTTCATAGATATTATATCAGCTACATCTACTGTTATATATATATTATATGAGTCACGATCAAATGACATTAACTAGTTTGACATTAAATGTTACATATCTCAATAATATTTTAACCGATATAAGTTTTATAAAATTTACCGTTGGATTGAAAATTTATTTCATATAGATTATTTATGTAAAACTTCAGACAAATAAAAAATTATTTGATATGTTATATAAATACATCAAAATTAACGGTTTGTGTCTTTTTTTAAATGTTTTTAATCTTTATGTGTCTCAATGGCATATTAAATGATTTTGGATTTTGTCCGAAGTTTTACACAAATAATATATATGATATAAATTTTCAATCAAACGGTGAATTTTGTAAAATTTATATCAATAAAAATATTATTGAGAAGTGTAACATTTAATGTCAAACTAGTTTGTGTCGTTTAATTTCGACCCATATAACAATTTCAATTCTTGAGAAAAATCTTTTCATTATTATTACATTGGGGGTTTGATACATGATATGATTGAAATTGAAATGTGCTATTATAATTCTAAAACAAACAGTTTTTCTTGGATTCATGGAAAATGTTCTTCAAATGAAGGAGAGGCTTTAGCCTTGTTAGAAGCAATGAAGGAGCTCCAACAAAGAGGCTTTGCTAATGTTATTTTTGAAAGCTCAAAACATAGTGTGTGCGATTCGTTGGTGGAATACCGGTGTATCAGAATTTAGCTCAATTATTAATAACATTAAGTGTATGTTGTCTTTTTTTCCCGGCTTTGAGGTGAAGCCTATAAGGCATCAGGCGAATAGGGTTGCTCATACTATAGCTAGAGCGGCTTTTCTTGGTCTCGTCGCCATATTTTTGATTTGCTACCGCATTGTATTAACAACTTATTGCATAATGAAATGAATTGAGTTTTCTTTTGTAAAAAAAAAAAAACAAATAGTTGATATCAATCCAAAATGGACTTTGAATTATTTCTATTTTTAATTTGTAGAGTACAAATAGACAACCACTCATAAATAGAAAATCACAAAATAGAGGCTTTAACTTACGTTAAATGTAAAGCTATGAATCAATTGCAAAAATAAGTACATCCTCTTTACAAGAATTAATGAATGGTCTCAAAATGATATAATGGATCACCAAGATAATAATCAAATATTAATTACGAATACTCTTTGTAATCACACACCATGAAGATCACCATTTAAACACTGTCTTTTTGTGCTTTTGGTGTTCCGGAATACCGGAAAAGTAAGGAATTCCAGTTTTTTCGATCCAGTCACTACCATGGAAGAACTTGGATGGTGCAAACCAGTGTGCTGCCTTGGAATTGAGGTTCCAGATTCCAGCCCATTTCACACGCTTTGATTTGTCTGAACCAGGGCCATAGTTATGGTACTCAGCATAGAAGCAAGTGTCCATGTTGGTTGGACCAAATTCTGTTTGCCATGGCAAATAACCATCGGGTTGAATCAAATCATCAATGAAGGCATCCATAATGATAGTCCTTGAGAAGTTCTTCCATGGACGGGCTAAGTATGCCTTGTTGTCAAACCTGACAGGGTAGAACTCAGGATCGGAAACAATGGAACCCCCTTGGATGATTATTGCTGATGGTTGGAATCTTTCTTTCCTTCCTTGTGCGGTCACAATACATTGTTGGTTTGACATAGGCTTACGGACCACGAATTTGCAGTTTTGGAAAACAACCAAAGCATTACCAAAGACGAAGTCAATGGTACCTGAAATAGTGCAATCACGGTAGAATTGACGCATAGTGTGTGCATAAAGTGTGTCTTGATATCCATCCATTGAACAATTGAAGAAGATGGACTTATCTCCTTGAACCCTTAAAGCCACTGCTTGATGTTTGTGTGGACCAGCTGAGTTCTCAAAACCCATGTTAATGGCGGTAAAGTGATCTCCTTGAATAGCTGCAATAATATGCAAAATAATTTCATAATATATAATTTATATATCAACATTGGAAGAAAATAAGTGACGCGTTTGCTTAAACCTTAAAAAATTATTTTGTTTTGAAAAAAAGTTTGAAACAGACGCAAACAATAAAAAACAAAGAATGTATCAGTAGTTGTTTAATTAAACTATACATATATGCATGAATTAAAAGAGACATACCAACAGTGGCGGTTCTGTAGGTGTTAATTCCATCGATAAAGTTTCTGTTACCAGTGATTACTGACTTCTTACCACCTTCACCAATAAACACGACATTGGTCATATGCTTGGTAACTTCGACATACTCTGCGTAAATACCCGCCTTAATGAAGATCACAAATGGTTTTTTGCTCTTCTCAGGAACCTTTGTCAATGCCTCATTGATACTTTTAACATCACCGCTACCATCTAAAGCTACAGTAACATTAGGCTTATGTTTGAATGATTTTGTCTTTTCATCAAGGAGTATGCGATGATCAACCCAAGATGGAGTATCAGAATCATCAAGGAGACGACGACCCCCGAGAAGATTGGTGACGTTCCAATCAGAGACAGTGTCTGCAAAATCTGAAATGATGGCAAGGGCATTGCTACCCATGTGCATGCTTGATGTTAATAACTCCTTCATCTTCTTACCAGCATCGGTGGTAGTGTTCTCGAACCCATCCACACATGTATCCATGTATGTAACAGCACCATTGAGCCAAACCTTCACATTCATGAGAAATTTGTCAATATTTTGAATATGAAACTCACCCATTCCATCTAGTGACCTTGTGAATTCACCAATGGAGAGATCCATAAGTTGCTTGCAAGTATCAAGTGCATCCTTGGATCTAGGATCCTTCTCAACCTCTTGCATTAGATTAGTTTCTTTGAGTTTTTCACCAATTTTTTTTATGGTAACATTGAATGCTATTTTAATAAGTTCTTTTGGGTCGGTAATATTGCCAGCCTTCGCTTCTGAGGTGAGGGCATCCTCACATTCTTTCTTGTATTCGGCGGGATGACAAATGGTTTGTACTGCTTTCATTGAGGAAGCAACATGATTTCTCCTATTGTCCTCTATACCGTCATCTGAACCATTTTGGTTTCGGTTGACGCCAACTGTAACAGCAACAACCATAGCCACCAATAACAATGCAGATGCCCCAATTATAGCTACTCTTCTTCCTTTATGTGCATCTTCTCCTGACATTGTCTATGAGGAAACACACATACAACAAAATGAAGAAGAGAAATTTGGTTTGTGAGGATTACCGTGTTTCAACATGCTATGTTGATGGTTATTTATATGCATATATATGGATTCAAATTTGATGTTTCTATCCGTTCCTATAATTGGTAAAACACGGAAGCCACACAATATGTTTAGAAAAAATGGCTTGTTACTAAAAAAGTATCATACTTGACTCTATTTTTTACATTTTTTTTCCTGGTAACATTTCTTATTTCTATAGGCCAGCTAACTGGAATGGTTCCTTTTCAATTTATTAAAAATTGCTATTAGTTCAATGTATATTTATTTTCTATTTATATGATTGAACCTACCTAAACATTATTACAATGTATATTTATTTTCTATTTATATGGTATACGTGTCATTTAGATGAGCTTACAAACATGAAAAAAAAAATTCCCAAAAGTTATGGGTTTAAAACTTTGGATCTCTCCCTTAAGTACTTCTTGTACTTGGATGCAGTTTGACATTGTCCAACATTTGAGTAAAGGACTGCTATGAGTCTCTAAATAGTGTCTGATTTCTTGTCGTTGTCGAAGACCACCTGCTAAATAAGTAATCTGAAGAAATTGATCTGGGAGATGGTGCGAGTCAACCGCCGAGAAGCCACTCCAGATCTGGATTGACGACCAAAGGGAGCCAAAAGTGCTACAAGAGAGAAATAAGTGTTTAGCTAATTCAACACCTCTACAACCGGACACGCAGAAATGGGATGATGGGGTGATGATTTCTCGAGTTACCAGATTTGTTTTTGTTGATAACCTATCTCGCAAGAGTCTGCAAGCAAATATAGAAACCTTCAAGGGAACTTGTCTGTGCCAAATAAGTTTTTCAGCTGCATCCAAAATAACAAGTTGTTGAGAAGTTAAAAGCTGATATGAACCACACACAGAGTAGCCTCGATCAGGATTATGCTGCCACTGCCATGTATCGGGACACTAAGCTTATAAAAAGAGTTTGTGAAGTAAATCCTGACACTTCATAAACAACTTCTTCCACACCCACAACTGTCTCCACCCTAAAGCATACATCTCGGCTTTCGTACTCGATATATATATATATAAAAGATATTAGTATATGAGAAAAAGTGTATTCAATTTTAAAAAATTTAAAAAGTTATTGTTCTCAACAAAAAACTTATATTTTTTTATAGATATTTACTTTGTCAAAATATATAAATAGATACTTACTGATTACTTAAGAAGTGTCTTAAGAGCATATATATTTTTTACAAGTTTAGGAGCATATCTTAAGAAGTTTCATTTAAATTTTGTTTACATTAATAATTAGTATTTCTAGTTGAGATGATTTAATAATACTGTAACAACTCAATTTTTAATGTAAGGAAGAATACCAATTAGAGAT
This sequence comes from Trifolium repens, assembly GCA_030408175.1. Lineage (NCBI taxonomy): Eukaryota > Viridiplantae > Streptophyta > Magnoliopsida > Fabales > Fabaceae > Trifolium > Trifolium repens. The sequence goes on along the minus strand of CP125836.1, from coordinate 47,017,847 downwards.
GATTATTGAAACTAATTGAGGGGTCAAACAAATCACAATTATTTTTTAAGGAGAAATGGAAGGGCAAAGTGGTAGTTACACAAGGAGTGTAAGCCTTGGCTTATAAGAAGGGGGCTTTAGTGAAACAAATCACTTAATCAATTTCATTTCAGAATTTCTCATCAGTAAAACAACTTCAACTCTTCCTCTCCAAAACCTCCCTTCTCTCACATTACCAAACAACACAATAACAACCATGATTATTCAAAGGGCTAAGCATGCATATTGTTCAACAAAACCTATCATCCCTTTTCTTCTGTTTCAGCCTCACCCCTTTCCCCCCATCTCCTCTGATTTTCGCCCACCATCAGCAAACAATAAACAAACCACTATAAGAGTATGATTCTAGTTTTCCATTACTAGAACTAACCCTCAAACCCAAAACTCTCATCTCCTCCGTTTTGTGTTGCATGTTGGATTTAAGACTTCGTGGGTGACTGGAAGTATAATTTAGGATCAAGGATTGAAGTGTGGTGTTGTAGCAGCAAGCAACAAAGCCATTCTCTAGCAAATCGACGAACTCGCTGAGCGAGCTATGTCACTCGCTGCAGCGAGTGTTGCAGAGCAGCATATGTTGCTGCATGTATCGTCCAACCTTTCATGTAGCCATAACCAACTTCTTGGTAAGCTATTCCTAAATCCCTCTTACCCTTTCAGTTCTGATGATGAATATTCCATTCCTTAAAGTTAGTAAGATTTCAAACATTCATAAATCCCTTTCTTGTGTTGCATGTGAGTTCATGGATTTTAGGACAAAGGAGTTGGAGCTTGAGAGAATACAGAGAAGCCACTCATCAACATTTCAGCACCATAGAAAGTCTCTTCCACCATTTTTCTTATTTTCTTGAACAAGTTGGGGTTTCAAGTGAGTTCTAGTTCAGAGTTTCGTGGGTGTTGCTGAGCAATAGAATCAGTGCCAAAGCTTCGATTTCCAGGTGGGTTCTTAGGATAGTGTAATTAGTTTCCCCAAAAATTATGAACTTTGCATGTTAACATAAGGTTTAGGGAAAATTGTTGTGTGAGGGAAATTTACTCCCAAACTTCCCTCCATTCTGTTAGATATTATGTATATTACCTGTAATCTCGCTGTGGCGAGCTGGCAACTCGCCGTAGCGAGCTTGTACAGAACAGACCTGCATTTTTCCATTTTTCTAATAATTTCAAACACTCGTTTTATATCCTCATCAGAGTCAACTATCTTACAGTAGTGTGATTAATATAATGTTGAACATGATGTTAATCACAAATAATCTATAGGGTACAACTTATAAATTAATAGGTTTGTATGCTCCCCGGGTTTTGGGAAATAATGGTAGCATGAACAATTTAGTATCAGTCAATCAGGTGCAATTGTGATGTCGCTTTATGGATTCCTAATGGGAATGTCCACCAGGATATGTTATTGTGAGCTGCATGCCGTGACCGAATCGGTTGGCGGATATGGCAGGCCTCTGAGACCTGCTCACCTCAGAGTGTCCTTGTGTTTAAAATGAATAAGAGTTTGTTTATCTGTGTTACACCTTTATTTCAGTTATTATGTTATATATATGTTACCATATTATGACTGATTAGGAATCCCCCGGTGTAGTAATCTCTAGGAGGGTAGTAGGACTCACTGAGGCTTAGTAGTCTCACCCCACTCCAAAACAATTTTTTTAGGTAAACAAGTTAATTGAAGCAAGGACCAGGTGGGAGTTGATGATTGGAGCCAAACTTGGGTCATCGGACTAGAAGACTTTAGTCTTCCCCTTGTTTTAGTTTTATCTGTATATCTTAGAAGCTTATTCCATTTCCGCTGTATTGTTTAAGTTCATCAATTGATGTCAGAAATTCTTGTAATTCAGTTGTTTATCTCGTTAATTTAATGTACTCAGATCCTTTTATATATGTCTTGACTAAATATTCTAGATATTTTAGTTGGGGCGTTATAAATACATCAATTATCGTGAGAAGGAGCAAAATATAATGGATGAGATAGTAATAATGAGATGAAATAAATATTTTTAAAAGAGTGAAAATCTCTTCTGATCTAAGGAAAAAAATAAGTGAGACTCAATTTGTTTTATGATTTTTTTTTTAATTTTAAGAAAAATTAATTAGAACAATTTTCTCTTTATTTAAACTTGTGTTAGCAAATTGATATTTAGAGATGATATTTATTCAAGCACACTTAAAATGTTTCACAACACTTTTTTTTGGTAGCACTTAAAATGTTTCAAAGCACTTAAAAAAATGACAAAAAGTGTAGTTTATAAATAACACTCACACTTTTTAATCTAGGCTAAACTGTATTTTTGGTCCCTTACGTTTATTTTAGGTTTGAATCAAATCTCTTACGTTTTAAAAGTTTCAATTTGGTCCCCCACGTTATCAAGATTTGCATTAGTTAGTTCTTTCCGTCAAATTTTTCACTAATTCCGTTTGATCCTTACACGAGACTAACAGTTGGGACACATAGACACTATTTTGGACATGTTCAATGTCATTTGGGATGCTAACTAAGTAAAAAAATAAATTAAAAATAATATAAATTACTTATAATAATGGAATTGACCCCAAAAAAAGTGTCCAAAATAGTGTCAACGTGTCCAAAATAACGTCCACGTGTCCAAACCGCCAGCCACGTGTAAAAATCAAACGGAGTTAGTGAAATATTTGATGCAATGGACTAACTAATGCAAAAGTTGATAACGTGATGGACCAAATTGAAACTTTTAAAACGTAAGGGACCTGATTCAAACCTAAAATAAACGTAAGGGACCAAAAGTATAGTTTAGCCTTTAATCTAACTAGATAAAATCCATGGATAATTTACCCAAAAAGACACTATTTTGGAAGGTGGTGTGAAGATAAAAAATAGGTAAAGCTTAATAGCATTCACAATGGAGAAATTTAATTTTGGATACTTATGTGGATCCTATATGTACAAATCATTTCATCTTTCTCCTTTGATCAATCTTTTTAGAAAAAAAATGATTACTGACTACAACATCGGAGTCTTAACGGGGCGACGCCGAGAAGATGCCGGAGACAATGCCAGAGACGATGCCAAAGACGATGTTGGAGATTTAACAGAGTGGTGATGAGTTTGTAAATTTATTATACATATACTTTCTTCATTTTATAGATCTACTATTTTTTTCTCTATTCTTGAAACATTTGTAAATTTATTATGAAAAAAGTTTGTATTTGTGAGATTGAAATTTTATGTACTCTCTTCATCTATGAATTTCAAATTTTTTATTGTTATTGTCTTATCTGTTTTTTCCCTCCACTTCTATGAATTTTGGTTGAGATTTTAACAAATTTTATTAATATTTTAATGATAAGCAACACTATCCTTGCATTGCTTTAGAAAACAATTGACACACAAAAATAAGCAATAAGAACGCCAACTCACTTTGCTCCAATGTTGAACATTTTGAGAGAGAACCTAAAGCTCCACCTAAGTAGTAAACAACCTGCATTGGAGTTGTTCTAATAAACACTTAATTCCTCAAACACAACATCTCTTTAAAAGTTCTAAATGGATCCCACTATAGAAATAGTATACTCCCGCCGGTCTCATATATAAGCAACAAAACAAAAAAATTAAAAGTCTCAAATATAAGCAAAAGTGACCTCTAATTATTACAATTAATGCCACTTTTCCAAATATATCCTTACTTTTTTCACATTCTCATATTTTTAATGGTTTCCAAGTCAAAAGATAGGGGTAAAATTAAAAAAGTGTATGACTTAAAATGCATTTAGACACTTTTCTTAAAGGAATAACTTTTTTGTAAATTTTCATATATATGAGACCGGAGGGAGTAAGTACTATTGCTTATTGTAACACTAGTACCTTTCTTTTTGACCACATAACTAGTACCTTTTAGATACTCCATTTGTGTTTTGCTCCAATTGGATACCTATTAGTTGAGTGAGTAGGTACCAATTCTTAACAAGTAGGTATCATCATTAGATCAATATATATTTTAACAATATACAGGGCCGGCCCAAGCCCAAAACAAATGAAGCTAGGGCTTTAACCCCCAATATTTTGGCTAAGAAATAGGCCTCAACCAAGAAAAAATAGGCCTCAACATTTAGTAATATTTATTATATTAAGTGGGAATAAGAAGCTACTCCTTAAGAAACTCCTTAACCCTAATCTGCTTTTTTACTAGGCGGGAAATGCAATTACCATTGGTAATTACTACTTGATTAACTGTCATTTAATTTTAATACCTACTCTCTTTTTTTCCACCGCATGGTAACATAATTAAAGGCTAAAGCAGTATAGCATACCAGCATGAAGAAACGGCTCAACATTGAATGCTAACCGGTTACCAATGAATTTTTTCTTTTAAAGAGGCAAGCACATATGAGTTCAGGTTCCCTCCATTTAACTATACCTCCATTTAGCCCATTAAATACATGGATGAGTGCCATGTGGAAAACATATATCCAATGGTTGAGATTAGCTCCCAAAAAATTAATATTTTTTAATAAAAATAAAACAAAACTCTGTAGCGCGTGTCTTTTCTTCTTCCTCTTATGCATCATCAACAGCAACAACAATCCTCTCTTTCACTCGCCGCCGGTTCAGCCACCGACCTTGTCTATCTTCCCTGTCTCTCGTTTCCGTATGTCCATCTTGATTCCTCGTTGACCCACAGTCTTCAGTTTTACATTGAAGATTTCTTTGAATATTGTTGTTAGAGAAGTGTGTTGGTGGTGTTGTTGAAGTCTGGAAGAAGAAGAGAGATTGTTTTGTTTGGAAAGTTTGATCTCAGCCGTTAGATATATTTTTTCCACATGGCACTCATCCATGTATTTAATGGGCTAAATGGAGGTATAATTAAATGGAGGGAACCTGAACTCATTACCTATTACCTATGTAAATTATGTTTACCATGCTATCAATGTTACAATGCACCGTTTAGAAACTAACATGCAACATGTATTGGAAAGATACAATAGTCTAGGAACTAGCATCTTGGTAATATCCACCATAATTAAATGCATACTATGCTCATGTGACTCTCTCTATATAAACTTTCAGCTATTGAGTTAGAAAGCAAATTCTCATCGCCTCCGATACTACACCATAAACATAAATTGATTCTTAAACCATCACTATTATTCAATAATCTATTAATTGCAATGGCTTTCAATAATCTGTATGCAAAGGGTTTCATGCGCTCAATTTGAAAGGTTGATTATTTTGGATAGTTTGTTTTCTAAATTAAAATTTCGTTTGTATGTGTTTGTTTTAAATTTTTAGTTTTTTTTTTAATGTGGCAGCTGCTAGGTTTGATGATGAGTACCAAATTTTGATAACATACAAACTATCTAACATCAGGACTTATCATATGGAATTTGGTTCTATCGGTGTAAGTATAAACAACAATTATATGCTACTCTGATAACACGAGAAATTCTTATATTGAAAGTGAGAGTATGCAGATCCTGACCAACATAGTCTACTGCAACACGAGAAATTCTTGCATGGATATTCCTTTAACACATCACTCTTACACTCAACCAATTAAAACGCTACACGTCATAAAATTAGAATAAATAATATCAAACTCATTATATCAACTATTCAATTGAAAAGTCTCTTATATTGAAAGTGAGAGTATGCAGATCCTGACCAACATAGTCTACTGCAACACGAGAAATTCTTGCATGGATATTCCTTTAACACATCACTCTTACACTCAACCAATTAAAACGCTACACGTCATAAAATTAGAATAAATAATATCAAACTCATTATTGTTGTTAAAGATTTTCTCTTTCTCCAATCTCTTCTTTAACCATTCACACAACCCTAAAAACAATTGCACCCATTATAATTATTTCCTCACAAAACAATACTCGCTTAATTTCTCATTCATGAATCAATCACCCCCATATATACTCGTTTCCGTATGTCCATCTTGATTCCTCGTTGACCCACAGTCTTCAGTTTTACATTGAAGATTTCTTTGAATATTGTTGTTAGAGAAGTGTGTTGGTGGTGTTGTTGAAGTCTGGAAGAAGAAGAGAGATTGTTTTGTTTGGAAAGTTTGATCTCAGCCGTTAGATATATTTTTTCCACATGGCACTCATCCATGTATTTAATGGGCTAAATGGAGGTATAATTAAATGGAGGGAACCTGAACTCATTACCTATTACCTATGTAAATTATGTTTACCATGCTATCAATGTTACAATGCACCGTTTAGAAACTAACATGCAACATGTATTGGAAAGATACAATAGTCTAGGAACTAGCATCTTGGTAATATCCACCATAATTAAATGCATACTATGCTCATGTGACTCTCTCTATATAAACTTTCAGCTATTGAGTTAGAAAGCAAATTCTCATCGCCTCCGATACTACACCATAAACATAAATTGATTCTTAAACCATCACTATTATTCAATAATCTATTAATTGCAATGGCTTTCAATAATCTGTATGCAAAGGGTTTCATGCGCTCAATTTGAAAGGTTGATTATTTTGGATAGTTTGTTTTCTAAATTAAAATTTCGTTTGTATGTGTTTGTTTTAAATTTTTAGTTTTTTTTTTAATGTGGCAGCTGCTAGGTTTGATGATGAGTACCAAATTTTGATAACATACAAACTATCTAACATCAGGACTTATCATATGGAATTTGGTTCTATCGGTGTAAGTATAAACAACAATTATATGCTACTCTGATAACACGAGAAATTCTTATATTGAAAGTGAGAGTATGCAGATCCTGACCAACATAGTCTACTGCAACACGAGAAATTCTTGCATGGATATTCCTTTAACACATCACTCTTACACTCAACCAATTAAAACGCTACACGTCATAAAATTAGAATAAATAATATCAAACTCATTATATCAACTATTCAATTGAAAAGTCTCTTATATTGAAAGTGAGAGTATGCAGATCCTGACCAACATAGTCTACTGCAACACGAGAAATTCTTGCATGGATATTCCTTTAACACATCACTCTTACACTCAACCAATTAAAACGCTACACGTCATAAAATTAGAATAAATAATATCAAACTCATTATTGTTGTTAAAGATTTTCTCTTTCTCCAATCTCTTCTTTAACCATTCACACAACCCTAAAAACAATTGCACCCATTATAATTATTTCCTCACAAAACAATACTCGCTTAATTTCTCATTCATGAATCAATCACCCCCATATATACTCGTTTCCGTATGTCCATCTTGATTCCTCGTTGACCCACAGTCTTCAGTTTTACATTGAAGATTTCTTTGAATATTGTTGTTAGAGAAGTGTGTTGGTGGTGTTGTTGAAGTCTGGAAGAAGAAGAGGGATTGTTTTGTTTGGAAAGTTTGATCTCAGCCGTTAGATATATTTTTTCCACATGGCACTCATCCATGTATTTAATGGGCTAAATGGAGGTATAATTAAATGGAGGGAACCTGAACTCATTACCTATTACCTATGTAAATTATGTTTACCATGCTATCAATGTTACAATGCACCGTTTAGAAACTAACATGCAACATGTATTGGAAAGATACAATAGTCTAGGAACTAGCATCTTGGTAATATCCACCATAATTAAATGCATACTATGCTCATGTGACTCTCTCTATATAAACTTTCAGCTATTGAGTTAGAAAGCAAATTCTCATCGCCTCCGATACTACACCATAAACATAAATTGATTCTTAAACCATCACTATTATTCAATAATCTATTAATTGCAATGGCTTTCAATAATCTGTATGCAAAGGGTTTCATGCGCTCAATTTGAAAGGTTGATTATTTTGGATAGTTTGTTTTCTAAATTAAAATTTCGTTTGTATGTGTTTGTTTTAAATTTTTAGTTTTTTTTTTAATGTGGCAGCTGCTAGGTTTGATGATGAGTACCAAATTTTGATAACATACAAACTATCTAACATCAGGACTTATCATATGGAATTTGGTTCTATCGGTGTAAGTATAAACAACAATTATATGCTACTCTGATAACACGAGAAATTCTTATATTGAAAGTGAGAGTATGCAGATCCTGACCAACATAGTCTACTGCAACACGAGAAATTCTTGCATGGATATTCCTTTAACACATCACTCTTACACTCAACCAATTAAAACGCTACACGTCATAAAATTAGAATAAATAATATCAAACTCATTATATCAACTATTCAATTGAAAAGTCTCTTATATTGAAAGTGAGAGTATGCAGATCCTGACCAACATAGTCTACTGCAACACGAGAAATTCTTGCATGGATATTCCTTTAACACATCACTCTTACACTCAACCAATTAAAACGCTACACGTCATAAAATTAGAATAAATAATATCAAACTCATTATTGTTGTTAAAGATTTTCTCTTTCTCCAATCTCTTCTTTAACCATTCACACAACCCTAAAAACAATTGCACCCATTATAATTATTTCCTCACAAAACAATACTCGCTTAATTTCTCATTCATGAATCAATCACCCCCATATATACTCGTTTCCGTATGTCCATCTTGATTCCTCGTTGACCCACAGTCTTCAGTTTTACATTGAAGATTTCTTTGAATATTGTTGTTAGAGAAGTGTGTTGGTGGTGTTGTTGAAGTCTGGAAGAAGAAGAGGGATTGTTTTGTTTGGAAAGTTTGATCTCAGCCGTTAGATATATTTTTTCCACATGGCACTCATCCATGTATTTAATGGGCTAAATGGAGGTATAATTAAATGGAGGGAACCTGAACTCATTACCTATTACCTATGTAAATTATGTTTACCATGCTATCAATGTTACAATGCACCGTTTAGAAACTAACATGCAACATGTATTGGAAAGATACAATAGTCTAGGAACTAGCATCTTGGTAATATCCACCATAATTAAATGCATACTATGCTCATGTGACTCTCTCTATATAAACTTTCAGCTATTGAGTTAGAAAGCAAATTCTCATCGCCTCCGATACTACACCATAAACATAAATTGATTCTTAAACCATCACTATTATTCAATAATCTATTAATTGCAATGGCTTTCAATAATCTGTATGCAAAGGGTTTCATGCGCTCAATTTGAAAGGTTGATTATTTTGGATAGTTTGTTTTCTAAATTAAAATTTCGTTTGTATGTGTTTGTTTTAAATTTTTAGTTTTTTTTTTAATGTGGCAGCTGCTAGGTTTGATGATGAGTACCAAATTTTGATAACATACAAACTATCTAACATCAGGACTTATCATATGGAATTTGGTTCTATCGGTGTAAGTATAAACAACAATTATATGCTACTCTGATAACACGAGAAATTCTTATATTGAAAGTGAGAGTATGCAGATCCTGACCAACATAGTCTACTGCAACACGAGAAATTCTTGCATGGATATTCCTTTAACACATCACTCTTACACTCAACCAATTAAAACGCTACACGTCATAAAATTAGAATAAATAATATCAAACTCATTATATCAACTATTCAATTGAAAAGTCTCTTATATTGAAAGTGAGAGTATGCAGATCCTGACCAACATAGTCTACTGCAACACGAGAAATTCTTGCATGGATATTCCTTTAACACATCACTCTTACACTCAACCAATTAAAACGCTACACGTCATAAAATTAGAATAAATAATATCAAACTCATTATTGTTGTTAAAGATTTTCTCTTTCTCCAATCTCTTCTTTAACCATTCACACAACCCTAAAAACAATTGCACCCATTATAATTATTTCCTCACAAAACAATACTCGCTTAATTTCTCATTCATGAATCAATCACCCCCATATATACTCGTTTCCGTATGTCCATCTTGATTCCTCGTTGACCCACAGTCTTCAGTTTTACATTGAAGATTTCTTTGAATATTGTTGTTAGAGAAGTGTGTTGGTGGTGTTGTTGAAGTCTGGAAGAAGAAGAGAGATTGTTTTGTTTGGAAAGTTTGATCTCAGCCGTTAGATATATTTTTTCCACATGGCACTCATCCATGTATTTAATGGGCTAAATGGAGGTATAATTAAATGGAGGGAACCTGAACTCATTACCTATTACCTATGTAAATTATGTTTACCATGCTATCAATGTTACAATGCACCGTTTAGAAACTAACATGCAACATGTATTGGAAAGATACAATAGTCTAGGAACTAGCATCTTGGTAATATCCACCATAATTAAATGCATACTATGCTCATGTGACTCTCTCTATATAAACTTTCAGCTATTGAGTTAGAAAGCAAATTCTCATCGCCTCCGATACTACACCATAAACATAAATTGATTCTTAAACCATCACTATTATTCAATAATCTATTAATTGCAATGGCTTTCAATAATCTGTATGCAAAGGGTTTCATGCGCTCAATTTGAAAGGTTGATTATTTTGGATAGTTTGTTTTCTAAATTAAAATTTCGTTTGTATGTGTTTGTTTTAAATTTTTAGTTTTTTTTTTAATGTGGCAGCTGCTAGGTTTGATGATGAGTACCAAATTTTGATAACATACAAACTATCTAACATCAGGACTTATCATATGGAATTTGGTTCTATCGGTGTAAGTATAAACAACAATTATATGCTACTCTGATAACACGAGAAATTCTTATATTGAAAGTGAGAGTATGCAGATCCTGACCAACATAGTCTACTGCAACACGAGAAATTCTTGCATGGATATTCCTTTAACACATCACTCTTACACTCAACCAATTAAAACGCTACACGTCATAAAATTAGAATAAATAATATCAAACTCTTTATATCAACTATTCAATTGAAAAGTCTCTTATATTGAAAGTGAGAGTATGCAGATCCTGACCAACATAGTCTACTGCAACACGAGAAATTCTTGCATGGATATTCCTTTAACACATCACTCTTACACTCAACCAATTAAAACGCTACACGTCATAAAATTAGAATAAATAATATCAAACTCATTATTGTTGTTAAAGATTTTCTCTTTCTCCAATCTCTTCTTTAACCATTCACACAACCCTAAAAACAATTGCACCCATTATAATTATTTCCTCACAAAACAATACTCGCTTAATTTCTCATTCATGAATCAATCACCCCCATATATACTCGTTTCCGTATGTCCATCTTGATTCCTCGTTGACCCACAGTCTTCAGTTTTACATTGAAGATTTCTTTGAATATTGTTGTTAGAGAAGTGTGTTGGTGGTGTTGTTGAAGTCTGGAAGAAGAAGAGAGATTGTTTTGTTTGGAAAGTTTGATCTCAGCCGTTAGATATATTTTTTCCACATGGCACTCATCCATGTATTTAATGGGCTAAATGGAGGTATAATTAAATGGAGGGAACCTGAACTCATTACCTATTACCTATGTAAATTATGTTTACCATGCTATCAATGTTACAATGCACCGTTTAGAAACTAACATGCAACATGTATTGGAAAGATACAATAGTCTAGGAACTAGCATCTTGGTAATATCCACCATAATTAAATGCATACTATGCTCATGTGACTCTCTCTATATAAACTTTCAGCTATTGAGTTAGAAAGCAAATTCTCATCGCCTCCGATACTACACCATAAACATAAATTGATTCTTAAACCATCACTATTATTCAATAATCTATTAATTGCAATGGCTTTCAATAATCTGTATGCAAAGGGTTTCATGCGCTCAATTTGAAAGGTTGATTATTTTGGATAGTTTGTTTTCTAAATTAAAATTTCGTTTGTATGTGTTTGTTTTAAATTTTTAGTTTTTTTTTTAATGTGGCAGCTGCTAGGTTTGATGATGAGTACCAAATTTTGATAACATACAAACTATCTAACATCAGGACTTATCATATGGAATTTGGTTCTATCGGTGTAAGTATAAACAACAATTATATGCTACTCTGATAACACGAGAAATTCTTATATTGAAAGTGAGAGTATGCAGATCCTGACCAACATAGTCTACTGCAACACGAGAAATTCTTGCATGGATATTCCTTTAACACATCACTCTTACACTCAACCAATTAAAACGCTACACGTCATAAAATTAGAATAAATAATATCAAACTCTTTATATCAACTATTCAATTGAAAAGTCTCTTATATTGAAAGTGAGAGTATGCAGATCCTGACCAACATAGTCTACTGCAACACGAGAAATTCTTGCATGGATATTCCTTTAACACATCACTCTTACACTCAACCAATTAAAACGCTACACGTCATAAAATTAGAATAAATAATATCAAACTCATTATTGTTGTTAAAGATTTTCTCTTTCTCCAATCTCTTCTTTAACCATTCACACAACCCTAAAAACAATTGCACCCATTATAATTATTTCCTCACAAAACAATACTCGCTTAATTTCTCATTCATGAATCAATCACCCCCATATATACTCGTTTCCGTATGTCCATCTTGATTCCTCGTTGACCCACAGTCTTCAGTTTTACATTGAAGATTTCTTTGAATATTGTTGTTAGAGAAGTGTGTTGGTGGTGTTGTTGAAGTCTGGAAGAAGAAGAGAGATTGTTTTGTTTGGAAAGTTTGATCTCAGCCGTTAGATATATTTTTTCCACATGGCACTCATCCATGTATTTAATGGGCTAAATGGAGGTATAATTAAATGGAGGGAACCTGAACTCATTACCTATTACCTATGTAAATTATGTTTACCATGCTATCAATGTTACAATGCACCGTTTAGAAACTAACATGCAACATGTATTGGAAAGATACAATAGTCTAGGAACTAGCATCTTGGTAATATCCACCATAATTAAATGCATACTATGCTCATGTGACTCTCTCTATATAAACTTTCAGCTATTGAGTTAGAAAGCAAATTCTCATCGCCTCCGATACTACACCATAAACATAAATTGATTCTTAAACCATCACTATTATTCAATAATCTATTAATTGCAATGGCTTTCAATAATCTGTATGCAAAGGGTTTCATGCGCTCAATTTGAAAGGTTGATTATTTTGGATAGTTTGTTTTCTAAATTAAAATTTCGTTTGTATGTGTTTGTTTTAAATTTTTAGTTTTTTTTTTAATGTGGCAGCTGCTAGGTTTGATGATGAGTACCAAATTTTGATAACATACAAACTATCTAACATCAGGACTTATCATATGGAATTTGGTTCTATCGGTGTAAGTATAAACAACAATTATATGCTACTCTGATAACACGAGAAATTCTTATATTGAAAGTGAGAGTATGCAGATCCTGACCAACATAGTCTACTGCAACACGAGAAATTCTTGCATGGATATTCCTTTAACACATCACTCTTACACTCAACCAATTAAAACGCTACACGTCATAAAATTAGAATAAATAATATCAAACTCATTATATCAACTATTCAATTGAAAAGTCTCTTATATTGAAAGTGAGAGTATGCAGATCCTGACCAACATAGTCTACTGCAACACGAGAAATTCTTGCATGGATATTCCTTTAACACATCACTCTTACACTCAACCAATTAAAACGCTACACGTCATAAAATTAGAATAAATAATATCAAACTCATTATTGTTGTTAAAGATTTTCTCTTTCTCCAATCTCTTCTTTAACCATTCACACAACCCTAAAAACAATTGCACCCATTATAATTATTTCCTCACAAAACAATACTCGCTTAATTTCTCATTCATGAATCAATCACCCCCATATATACTCGTTTCCGTATGTCCATCTTGATTCCTCGTTGACCCACAGTCTTCAGTTTTACATTGAAGATTTCTTTGAATATTGTTGTTAGAGAAGTGTGTTGGTGGTGTTGTTGAAGTCTGGAAGAAGAAGAGAGATTGTTTTGTTTGGAAAGTTTGATCTCAGCCGTTAGATATATTTTTTCCACATGGCACTCATCCATGTATTTAATGGGCTAAATGGAGGTATAATTAAATGGAGGTAACCTGAACTCATTACCTATTACCTATGTAAATTATGTTTACCATGCTATCAATGTTACAATGCACCGTTTAGAAACTAACATGCAACATGTATTGGAAAGATACAATAGTCTAGGAACTAGCATCTTGGTAATATCCACCATAATTAAATGCATACTATGCTCATGTGACTCTCTCTATATAAACTTTCAGCTATTGAGTTAGAAAGCAAATTCTCATCGCCTCCGATACTACACCATAAACATAAATTGATTCTTAAACCATCACTATTATTCAATAATCTATTAATTGCAATGGCTTTCAATAATCTGTATGCAAAGGGTTTCATGCGCTCAATTTGAAAGGTTGATTATTTTGGATAGTTTGTTTTCTAAATTAAAATTTCGTTTGTATGTGTTTGTTTTAAATTTTTAGTTTTTTTTTTAATGTGGCAGCTGCTAGGTTTGATGATGAGTACCAAATTTTGATAACATACAAACTATCTAACATCAGGACTTATCATATGGAATTTGGTTCTATCGGTGTAAGTATAAACAACAATTATATGCTACTCTGATAACACGAGAAATTCTTATATTGAAAGTGAGAGTATGCAGATCCTGACCAACATAGTCTACTGCAACACGAGAAATTCTTGCATGGATATTCCTTTAACACATCACTCTTACACTCAACCAATTAAAACGCTACACGTCATAAAATTAGAATAAATAATATCAAACTCATTATATCAACTATTCAATTGAAAAGTCTCTTATATTGAAAGTGAGAGTATGCAGATCCTGACCAACATAGTCTACTGCAACACGAGAAATTCTTGCATGGATATTCCTTTAACACATCACTCTTACACTCAACCAATTAAAACGCTACACGTCATAAAATTAGAATAAATAATATCAAACTCATTATATCAACTATTCAATTGAAAAGTCTCTTATATTGAAAGTGAGAGTATGCAGATCCTGACCAACATAGTCTACTGCAACACGAGAAATTCTTGCATGGATATTCCTTTAACACATCACTCTTACACTCAACCAATTAAAACGCTACACGTCATAAAATTAGAATAAATAATATCAAACTCATTATTGTTGTTAAAGATTTTCTCTTTCTCCAATCTCTTCTTTAACCATTCACACAACCCTAAAAACAATTGCACCCATTATAATTATTTCCTCACAAAACAATACTCGCTTAATTTCTCATTCATGAATCAATCACCCCCATATATACTCGTTTCCGTATGTCCATCTTGATTCCTCGTTGACCCACAGTCTTCAGTTTTACATTGAAGATTTCTTTGAATATTGTTGTTAGAGAAGTGTGTTGGTGGTGTTGTTGAAGTCTGGAAGAAGAAGAGGGATTGTTTTGTTTGGAAAGTTTGATCTCAGCCGTTAGATATATTTTTTCCACATGGCACTCATCCATGTATTTAATGGGCTAAATGGAGGTATAATTAAATGGAGGGAACCTGAACTCATTACCTATTACCTATGTAAATTATGTTTACCATGCTATCAATGTTACAATGCACCGTTTAGAAACTAACATGCAACATGTATTGGAAAGATACAATAGTCTAGGAACTAGCATCTTGGTAATATCCACCATAATTAAATGCATACTATGCTCATGTGACTCTCTCTATATAAACTTTCAGCTATTGAGTTAGAAAGCAAATTCTCATCGCCTCCGATACTACACCATAAACATAAATTGATTCTTAAACCATCACTATTATTCAATAATCTATTAATTGCAATGGCTTTCAATAATCTGTATGCAAAGGGTTTCATGCGCTCAATTTGAAAGGTTGATTATTTTGGATAGTTTGTTTTCTAAATTAAAATTTCGTTTGTATGTGTTTGTTTTAAATTTTTAGTTTTTTTTTTAATGTGGCAGCTGCTAGGTTTGATGATGAGTACCAAATTTTGATAACATACAAACTATCTAACATCAGGACTTATCATATGGAATTTGGTTCTATCGGTGTAAGTATAAACAACAATTATATGCTACTCTGATAACACGAGAAATTCTTATATTGAAAGTGAGAGTATGCAGATCCTGACCAACATAGTCTACTGCAACACGAGAAATTCTTGCATGGATATTCCTTTAACACATCACTCTTACACTCAACCAATTAAAACGCTACACGTCATAAAATTAGAATAAATAATATCAAACTCATTATATCAACTATTCAATTGAAAAGTCTCTTATATTGAAAGTGAGAGTATGCAGATCCTGACCAACATAGTCTACTGCAACACGAGAAATTCTTGCATGGATATTCCTTTAACACATCACTCTTACACTCAACCAATTAAAACGCTACACGTCATAAAATTAGAATAAATAATATCAAACTCATTATTGTTGTTAAAGATTTTCTCTTTCTCCAATCTCTTCTTTAACCATTCACACAACCCTAAAAACAATTGCACCCATTATAATTATTTCCTCACAAAACAATACTCGCTTAATTTCTCATTCATGAATCAATCACCCCCATATATACTCGTTTCCGTATGTCCATCTTGATTCCTCGTTGACCCACAGTCTTCAGTTTTACATTGAAGATTTCTTTGAATATTGTTGTTAGAGAAGTGTGTTGGTGGTGTTGTTGAAGTCTGGAAGAAGAAGAGGGATTGTTTTGTTTGGAAAGTTTGATCTCAGCCGTTAGATATATTTTTTCCACATGGCACTCATCCATGTATTTAATGGGCTAAATGGAGGTATAATTAAATGGAGGGAACCTGAACTCATTACCTATTACCTATGTAAATTATGTTTACCATGCTATCAATGTTACAATGCACCGTTTAGAAACTAACATGCAACATGTATTGGAAAGATACAATAGTCTAGGAACTAGCATCTTGGTAATATCCACCATAATTAAATGCATACTATGCTCATGTGACTCTCTCTATATAAACTTTCAGCTATTGAGTTAGAAAGCAAATTCTCATCGCCTCCGATACTACACCATAAACATAAATTGATTCTTAAACCATCACTATTATTCAATAATCTATTAATTGCAATGGCTTTCAATAATCTGTATGCAAAGGGTTTCATGCGCTCAATTTGAAAGGTTGATTATTTTGGATAGTTTGTTTTCTAAATTAAAATTTCGTTTGTATGTGTTTGTTTTAAATTTTTAGTTTTTTTTTAATGTGGCAGCTGCTAGGTTTGATGATGAGTACCAAATTTTGATAACATACAAACTATCTAACATCAGGACTTATCATATGGAATTTGGTTCTATCGGTGTAAGTATAAACAACAATTATATGCTACTCTGATAACACGAGAAATTCTTATATTGAAAGTGAGAGTATGCAGATCCTGACCAACATAGTCTACTGCAACACGAGAAATTCTTGCATGGATATTCCTTTAACACATCACTCTTACACTCAACCAATTAAAACGCTACACGTCATAAAATTAGAATAAATAATATCAAACTCATTATATCAACTATTCAATTGAAAAGTCTCTTATATTGAAAGTGAGAGTATGCAGATCCTGACCAACATAGTCTACTGCAACACGAGAAATTCTTGCATGGATATTCCTTTAACACATCACTCTTACACTCAACCAATTAAAACGCTACACGTCATAAAATTAGAATAAATAATATCAAACTCATTATTGTTGTTAAAGATTTTCTCTTTCTCCAATCTCTTCTTTAACCATTCACACAACCCTAAAAACAATTGCACCCATTATAATTATTTCCTCACAAAACAATACTCGCTTAATTTCTCATTCATGAATCAATCACCCCCATATATACTCGTTTCCGTATGTCCATCTTGATTCCTCGTTGACCCACAGTCTTCAGTTTTACATTGAAGATTTCTTTGAATATTGTTGTTAGAGAAGTGTGTTGGTGGTGTTGTTGAAGTCTGGAAGAAGAAGAGAGATTGTTTTGTTTGGAAAGTTTGATCTCAGCCGTTAGATATATTTTTTCCACATGGCACTCATCCATGTATTTAATGGGCTAAATGGAGGTATAATTAAATGGAGGGAACCTGAACTCATTACCTATTACCTATGTAAATTATGTTTACCATGCTATCAATGTTACAATGCACCGTTTAGAAACTAACATGCAACATGTATTGGAAAGATACAATAGTCTAGGAACTAGCATCTTGGTAATATCCACCATAATTAAATGCATACTATGCTCATGTGACTCTCTCTATATAAACTTTCAGCTATTGAGTTAGAAAGCAAATTCTCATCGCCTCCGATACTACACCATAAACATAAATTGATTCTTAAACCATCACTATTATTCAATAATCTATTAATTGCAATGGCTTTCAATAATCTGTATGCAAAGGGTTTCATGCGCTCAATTTGAAAGGTTGATTATTTTGGATAGTTTGTTTTCTAAATTAAAATTTCGTTTGTATGTGTTTGTTTTAAATTTTTAGTTTTTTTTTTAATGTGGCAGCTGCTAGGTTTGATGATGAGTACCAAATTTTGATAACATACAAACTATCTAACATCAGGACTTATCATATGGAATTTGGTTCTATCGGTGTAAGTATAAACAACAATTATATGCTACTCTGATAACACGAGAAATTCTTATATTGAAAGTGAGAGTATGCAGATCCTGACCAACATAGTCTACTGCAACACGAGAAATTCTTGCATGGATATTCCTTTAACACATCACTCTTACACTCAACCAATTAAAACGCTACACGTCATAAAATTAGAATAAATAATATCAAACTCATTATATCAACTATTCAATTGAAAAGTCTCTTATATTGAAAGTGAGAGTATGCAGATCCTGACCAACATAGTCTACTGCAACACGAGAAATTCTTGCATGGATATTCCTTTAACACATCACTCTTACACTCAACCAATTAAAACGCTACACGTCATAAAATTAGAATAAATAATATCAAACTCATTATTGTTGTTAAAGATTTTCTCTTTCTCCAATCTCTTCTTTAACCATTCACACAACCCTAAAAACAATTGCACCCATTATAATTATTTCCTCACAAAACAATACTCGCTTAATTTCTCATTCATGAATCAATCACCCCCATATATACTCGTTTCCGTATGTCCATCTTGATTCCTCGTTGACCCACAGTCTTCAGTTTTACATTGAAGATTTCTTTGAATATTGTTGTTAGAGAAGTGTGTTGGTGGTGTTGTTGAAGTCTGGAAGAAGAAGAGAGATTGTTTTGTTTGGAAAGTTTGATCTCAGCCGTTAGATATATTTTTTCCACATGGCACTCATCCATGTATTTAATGGGCTAAATGGAGGTATAATTAAATGGAGGGAACCTGAACTCATTACCTATTACCTATGTAAATTATGTTTACCATGCTATCAATGTTACAATGCACCGTTTAGAAACTAACATGCAACATGTATTGGAAAGATACAATAGTCTAGGAACTAGCATCTTGGTAATATCCACCATAATTAAATGCATACTATGCTCATGTGACTCTCTCTATATAAACTTTCAGCTATTGAGTTAGAAAGCAAATTCTCATCGCCTCCGATACTACACCATAAACATAAATTGATTCTTAAACCATCACTATTATTCAATAATCTATTAATTGCAATGGCTTTCAATAATCTGTATGCAAAGGGTTTCATGCGCTCAATTTGAAAGGTTGATTATTTTGGATAGTTTGTTTTCTAAATTAAAATTTCGTTTGTATGTGTTTGTTTTAAATTTTTAGTTTTTTTTTTAATGTGGCAGCTGCTAGGTTTGATGATGAGTACCAAATTTTGATAACATACAAACTATCTAACATCAGGACTTATCATATGGAATTTGGTTCTATCGGTGTAAGTATAAACAACAATTATATGCTACTCTGATAACACGAGAAATTCTTATATTGAAAGTGAGAGTATGCAGATCCTGACCAACATAGTCTACTGCAACACGAGAAATTCTTGCATGGATATTCCTTTAACACATCACTCTTACACTCAACCAATTAAAACGCTACACGTCATAAAATTAGAATAAATAATATCAAACTCATTATATCAACTATTCAATTGAAAAGTCTCTTATATTGAAAGTGAGAGTATGCAGATCCTGACCAACATAGTCTACTGCAACACGAGAAATTCTTGCATGGATATTCCTTTAACACATCACTCTTACACTCAACCAATTAAAACGCTACACGTCATAAAATTAGAATAAATAATATCAAACTCATTATTGTTGTTAAAGATTTTCTCTTTCTCCAATCTCTTCTTTAACCATTCACACAACCCTAAAAACAATTGCACCCATTATAATTATTTCCTCACAAAACAATACTCGCTTAATTTCTCATTCATGAATCAATCACCCCCATATATACTCGTTTCCGTATGTCCATCTTGATTCCTCGTTGACCCACAGTCTTCAGTTTTACATTGAAGATTTCTTTGAATATTGTTGTTAGAGAAGTGTGTTGGTGGTGTTGTTGAAGTCTGGAAGAAGAAGAGAGATTGTTTTGTTTGGAAAGTTTGATCTCAGCCGTTAGATATATTTTTTCCACATGGCACTCATCCATGTATTTAATGGGCTAAATGGAGGTATAATTAAATGGAGGGAACCTGAACTCATTACCTATTACCTATGTAAATTATGTTTACCATGCTATCAATGTTACAATGCACCGTTTAGAAACTAACATGCAACATGTATTGGAAAGATACAATAGTCTAGGAACTAGCATCTTGGTAATATCCACCATAATTAAATGCATACTATGCTCATGTGACTCTCTCTATATAAACTTTCAGCTATTGAGTTAGAAAGCAAATTCTCATCGCCTCCGATACTACACCATAAACATAAATTGATTCTTAAACCATCACTATTATTCAATAATCTATTAATTGCAATGGCTTTCAATAATCTGTATGCAAAGGGTTTCATGCGCTCAATTTGAAAGGTTGATTATTTTGGATAGTTTGTTTTCTAAATTAAAATTTCGTTTGTATGTGTTTGTTTTAAATTTTTAGTTTTTTTTTTAATGTGGCAGCTGCTAGGTTTGATGATGAGTACCAAATTTTGATAACATACAAACTATCTAACATCAGGACTTATCATATGGAATTTGGTTCTATCGGTGTAAGTATAAACAACAATTATATGCTACTCTGATAACACGAGAAATTCTTATATTGAAAGTGAGAGTATGCAGATCCTGACCAACATAGTCTACTGCAACACGAGAAATTCTTGCATGGATATTCCTTTAACACATCACTCTTACACTCAACCAATTAAAACGCTACACGTCATAAAATTAGAATAAATAATATCAAACTCATTATATCAACTATTCAATTGAAAAGTCTCTTATATTGAAAGTGAGAGTATGCAGATCCTGACCAACATAGTCTACTGCAACACGAGAAATTCTTGCATGGATATTCCTTTAACACATCACTCTTACACTCAACCAATTAAAACGCTACACGTCATAAAATTAGAATAAATAATATCAAACTCATTATTGTTGTTAAAGATTTTCTCTTTCTCCAATCTCTTCTTTAACCATTCACACAACCCTAAAAACAATTGCACCCATTATAATTATTTCCTCACAAAACAATACTCGCTTAATTTCTCATTCATGAATCAATCACCCCCATATATACTCGTTTCCGTATGTCCATCTTGATTCCTCGTTGACCCACAGTCTTCAGTTTTACATTGAAGATTTCTTTGAATATTGTTGTTAGAGAAGTGTGTTGGTGGTGTTGTTGAAGTCTGGAAGAAGAAGAGAGATTGTTTTGTTTGGAAAGTTTGATCTCAGCCGTTAGATATATTTTTTCCACATGGCACTCATCCATGTATTTAATGGGCTAAATGGAGGTATAATTAAATGGAGGGAACCTGAACTCATTACCTATTACCTATGTAAATTATGTTTACCATGCTATCAATGTTACAATGCACCGTTTAGAAACTAACATGCAACATGTATTGGAAAGATACAATAGTCTAGGAACTAGCATCTTGGTAATATCCACCATAATTAAATGCATACTATGCTCATGTGACTCTCTCTATATAAACTTTCAGCTATTGAGTTAGAAAGCAAATTCTCATCGCCTCCGATACTACACCATAAACATAAATTGATTCTTAAACCATCACTATTATTCAATAATCTATTAATTGCAATGGCTTTCAATAATCTGTATGCAAAGGGTTTCATGCGCTCAATTTGAAAGGTTGATTATTTTGGATAGTTTGTTTTCTAAATTAAAATTTCGTTTGTATGTGTTTGTTTTAAATTTTTAGTTTTTTTTTTAATGTGGCAGCTGCTAGGTTTGATGATGAGTACCAAATTTTGATAACATACAAACTATCTAACATCAGGACTTATCATATGGAATTTGGTTCTATCGGTGTAAGTATAAACAACAATTATATGCTACTCTGATAACACGAGAAATTCTTATATTGAAAGTGAGAGTATGCAGATCCTGACCAACATAGTCTACTGCAACACGAGAAATTCTTGCATGGATATTCCTTTAACACATCACTCTTACACTCAACCAATTAAAACGCTACACGTCATAAAATTAGAATAAATAATATCAAACTCTTTATATCAACTATTCAATTGAAAAGTCTCTTATATTGAAAGTGAGAGTATGCAGATCCTGACCAACATAGTCTACTGCAACACGAGAAATTCTTGCATGGATATTCCTTTAACACATCACTCTTACACTCAACCAATTAAAACGCTACACGTCATAAAATTAGAATAAATAATATCAAACTCATTATTGTTGTTAAAGATTTTCTCTTTCTCCAATCTCTTCTTTAACCATTCACACAACCCTAAAAACAATTGCACCCATTATAATTATTTCCTCACAAAACAATACTCGCTTAATTTCTCATTCATGAATCAATCACCCCCATATATACTCGTTTCCGTATGTCCATCTTGATTCCTCGTTGACCCACAGTCTTCAGTTTTACATTGAAGATTTCTTTGAATATTGTTGTTAGAGAAGTGTGTTGGTGGTGTTGTTGAAGTCTGGAAGAAGAAGAGAGATTGTTTTGTTTGGAAAGTTTGATCTCAGCCGTTAGATATATTTTTTCCACATGGCACTCATCCATGTATTTAATGGGCTAAATGGAGGTATAATTAAATGGAGGGAACCTGAACTCATTACCTATTACCTATGTAAATTATGTTTACCATGCTATCAATGTTACAATGCACCGTTTAGAAACTAACATGCAACATGTATTGGAAAGATACAATAGTCTAGGAACTAGCATCTTGGTAATATCCACCATAATTAAATGCATACTATGCTCATGTGACTCTCTCTATATAAACTTTCAGCTATTGAGTTAGAAAGCAAATTCTCATCGCCTCCGATACTACACCATAAACATAAATTGATTCTTAAACCATCACTATTATTCAATAATCTATTAATTGCAATGGCTTTCAATAATCTGTATGCAAAGGGTTTCATGCGCTCAATTTGAAAGGTTGATTATTTTGGATAGTTTGTTTTCTAAATTAAAATTTCGTTTGTATGTGTTTGTTTTAAATTTTTAGTTTTTTTTTTAATGTGGCAGCTGCTAGGTTTGATGATGAGTACCAAATTTTGATAACATACAAACTATCTAACATCAGGACTTATCATATGGAATTTGGTTCTATCGGTGTAAGTATAAACAACAATTATATGCTACTCTGATAACACGAGAAATTCTTATATTGAAAGTGAGAGTATGCAGATCCTGACCAACATAGTCTACTGCAACACGAGAAATTCTTGCATGGATATTCCTTTAACACATCACTCTTACACTCAACCAATTAAAACGCTACACGTCATAAAATTAGAATAAATAATATCAAACTCTTTATATCAACTATTCAATTGAAAAGTCTCTTATATTGAAAGTGAGAGTATGCAGATCCTGACCAACATAGTCTACTGCAACACGAGAAATTCTTGCATGGATATTCCTTTAACACATCACTCTTACACTCAACCAATTAAAACGCTACACGTCATAAAATTAGAATAAATAATATCAAACTCATTATTGTTGTTAAAGATTTTCTCTTTCTCCAATCTCTTCTTTAACCATTCACACAACCCTAAAAACAATTGCACCCATTATAATTATTTCCTCACAAAACAATACTCGCTTAATTTCTCATTCATGAATCAATCACCCCCATATATACTCGTTTCCGTATGTCCATCTTGATTCCTCGTTGACCCACAGTCTTCAGTTTTACATTGAAGATTTCTTTGAATATTGTTGTTAGAGAAGTGTGTTGGTGGTGTTGTTGAAGTCTGGAAGAAGAAGAGAGATTGTTTTGTTTGGAAAGTTTGATCTCAGCCGTTAGATATATTTTTTCCACATGGCACTCATCCATGTATTTAATGGGCTAAATGGAGGTATAATTAAATGGAGGGAACCTGAACTCATTACCTATTACCTATGTAAATTATGTTTACCATGCTATCAATGTTACAATGCACCGTTTAGAAACTAACATGCAACATGTATTGGAAAGATACAATAGTCTAGGAACTAGCATCTTGGTAATATCCACCATAATTAAATGCATACTATGCTCATGTGACTCTCTCTATATAAACTTTCAGCTATTGAGTTAGAAAGCAAATTCTCATCGCCTCCGATACTACACCATAAACATAAATTGATTCTTAAACCATCACTATTATTCAATAATCTATTAATTGCAATGGCTTTCAATAATCTGTATGCAAAGGGTTTCATGCGCTCAATTTGAAAGGTTGATTATTTTGGATAGTTTGTTTTCTAAATTAAAATTTCGTTTGTATGTGTTTGTTTTAAATTTTTAGTTTTTTTTTTAATGTGTCAGCTGCTAGGTTTGATGATGAGTACCAAATTTTGATAACATACAAACTATCTAACATCAGGACTTATCATATGGAATTTGGTTCTATCGGTGTAAGTATAAACAACAATTATATGCTACTCTGATAACACGAGAAATTCTTATATTGAAAGTGAGAGTATGCAGATCCTGACCAACATAGTCTACTGCAACACGAGAAATTCTTGCATGGATATTCCTTTAACACATCACTCTTACACTCAACCAATTAAAACGCTACACGTCATAAAATTAGAATAAATAATATCAAACTCATTATATCAACTATTCAATTGAAAAGTCTCTTATATTGAAAGTGAGAGTATGCAGATCCTGACCAACATAGTCTACTGCAACACGAGAAATTCTTGCATGGATATTCCTTTAACACATCACTCTTACACTCAACCAATTAAAACGCTACACGTCATAAAATTAGAATAAATAATATCAAACTCATTATTGTTGTTAAAGATTTTCTCTTTCTCCAATCTCTTCTTTAACCATTCACACAACCCTAAAAACAATTGCACCCATTATAATTATTTCCTCACAAAACAATACTCGCTTAATTTCTCATTCATGAATCAATCACCCCCATATATTTTAATTTGTATCACATCTACAAAATTAATAACCTTCCGTTGAGATCAAATAAATAACCTTTCTTAAAATTAAAATTAAAATTCAATTGAAAAGTCTCTTATATTGAAAGTGAGAGTATGCAGATCCTGACCAACATAGTCTACTGCAACACAGACAACAAGGCACTAGAAATCGAGAGTTAATAGAAACTGGGGAGAATAAGAAGATCATGGTGCAAGAATGACTTTTTCCTACAAATCCTTCACCAAACAACCCATTTAACAAGAAAAAGAGGATTTAACGGAAGAAAAAAAAAGAAGAAAGTGGGGAAAGAGAGAGAATCATTAATTAGTTAATAAAAGAGATTATCTTAATTTATTTATTTATTTATTTCAGTTTTAATGTAATGTAGAGTTTTAATTAGTTGAGTGTAAGAGTGAGGTGTTAAGGAAGTATGCATGCAAGAATTTCTCTAAACAATTTTAAATAGAAATGAGATTTTGATCACGAGTTATATCACTTAAACAGTTATAACACACTCTTGAAAATTGTAGAAATTCAAGAGTTTTAATACTCTTTCAACTTAATTAGATTTTATGCAATTCTCAATTTTAAGATAAGCTTCTGAGTTGATATTGGTTGATTATCTTGAGAATGACTTTAGATGTAATTTCGAACTTTGATAGTAAAACTAATATGTCCGTTTGTATGGTCGATATTCTTTTTTTTTATCGATATTCTCTATTGTGCAAATATAAATATAAAATCACGGAAACTAATATGTCGATAAATTTTTTTTGGTAGGAGAGTAAAATGTAGAGCGAAAAATTTAATATAAAAAAATTCACTAAATAAAAAACCAAGAAAATAACCCATTCCCAACACATCAACGGTGATGAGGCAATGAGTTATATGATCCTTACACGTGTCAAAACAAAGCCACCATAAACTAGAGTCGCATTCTTGTGTTCCCTTAATTATTCTCTTTGTTCCAAAAATTCCAAATTCCAACAAAACAACAACACCTTGAGTCCTTGTTGCATTAATTTCATTTCAACACTTCCAATTATTAGTAAGATTTTCACATTAATTAATAATTTAAAAAATAAGAAAACACAACAAAACAACGACGTTTCTCTCTCTATCTCTAGTCTCCGCTTCATCTCCTTCGTCTCATTCACTCTGTACCAAAAAAACATGAGCTGAAAACTCTCTACTATACCAAAAAAAAAAAAACAAAAAAACATGTCGGAAAATTCCGAAATATCTTTAAGCACATCGTCGAGAAGTCTCGGCGAGATACCGGAAATCGCCGCCATAAATCTCGGAATCGATCTCGTATCAGCAGCTAAACGAAACATCACGTTTTTAAAAAGCGTTGCAGATTCTCCATGGCTTCATAACACAAACATTAAGGTTGAAGCTATACGAAGATACCGTGATTTATGGATGCCGTTGATCTCTGATCTAACGGTGCAGAACTGTTCTCTTCCAATGATTCTTCCTCCGTTTGATGTTGAGTGGATTTGGTTCTGTCACAGTTTGAACCATGGAAGTTACAGAGAGTATTGTGAGAGAAGATTCTCGAAAGTTATTGGTAGAGCGGTTATTTATGATGAAGAGAATAGAGAATATGCTTTGATTCGTTGTAGAGAGATTTGGAACAGTAAATATCCTTTTGAGTCGTTTGAGAATGAAGCAAGTTCTGATTCTCAGGATTCTGATCTTGTGGTTGGTGAGGGGAGTATTAGTTTGAGTTTGAGGTTGAATGATGGTGTTTTTAATGAAGTTGAGAAACATAGGTTGTTGTTGTGTTCGATGTTTATGGAGCCGTATAGGTCTGAGTTGGTTTACTTGATAGCTGCAAGACAGAGATATAAAGCTTTTTTGTTTATGATCCAAAGGTTGGGTTCTGAATCATGTTCCAGTTTGGTTCCTACTTCGGATATTTTGTTGATGTGGATGACCCATCAGGTTTGTCTTTAATAATAATAAGCTTTGTTACATTTAGGCCGTGTTTGGATAAACAACTTGTAGTTAAGAGTTCCACATAGCTTGCTAGATGATCTGAATATACGTTTATAAAAGTAGAAGCAATATTCACCTTACGGGTGTGCTTGGTAGGAGAGAAAAAGAGAAGAGAGAAATCAAATCACGGAAACCTCGTACCAAGCAAGGCATAACTCTTAATTCTCTGATAGTATCAGAGCCTCTTTCACAATCTGTTGGGTCACCTGCTATTAGTTTTCTGATCGGACCACCCACCATTTATATCCATGCAGGTTTTGTAGGATTGAGTTAGACTCAACTTCCAATTATAAG
Source organism: Trifolium repens (assembly GCA_030408175.1). NCBI lineage: Eukaryota > Viridiplantae > Streptophyta > Magnoliopsida > Fabales > Fabaceae > Trifolium > Trifolium repens. The sequence goes on along the minus strand of CP125836.1, from coordinate 46,990,050 downwards.
ACAACTTAATTCTTATAGCAGAAGTGTTTATTATGTAAGTGGTTATATGTAAGCTATTTCTATGACAAAGTATAAACTACAAAATAAAGTTGATCTATTTTTATGTAAGCTATAAGCTGCTTTCACAAGCTATCCTTGATAAATTAGCTAAAAACGGTTTATGGCTATGTCATAAGTTGTTTACATAAGTTCCCCCAAACAATCTCACAAGTGTTTATGCTAATAGATAAGCTCAAATTTAAGCCCATGAGTCTAGGCACAAGAAGTAGAGACAAGCTTCTTTATGTAGAGATCAAATCGTTTCCAACTAGACGAGGATTTGATTTTCTCCTCAGAGATATCCTTCCCTCTACAAACTTGACAATCTTTTGCTTCATAGTTGCATATGTACCACCAGAATTTGATTTCTTCCGTTTGTACATTCACTAAGTTTCCATTTTCTGACTTCATTATCTTAATATCCTTTTTTTTTTCCTAATGGAGTAGAGCTACCCAACGGTGTATATGGAAGATTTGAAAGCATTGTCCCTAGAGAGTGATATTCAGAAGGTTGCAACTATTTCTGAACCTGTGAAGGAAAAGGATTTTGAAGAAACCAAGAAATTATGGGATAGGGCATTCAATCAACCTTACGAGAAAGCCGGCGGAGAAGTGCCTTTGACATTAGAATGTGTTATCTCAAACAAGTCCCCCATCTCCTGGGAAGAATCTGATACAGATGTCAATACAAAATATAAGTCCTTGCTTCCAAGATTTTTACTCGAGGTTAGTTTCAACCTCTCTCCGCTCTATTGACATGTCCACTTATTAGTAACTATGAGTCATACTCAACATTAATGTAAGAGTGGTGGTGTTGCGACTTGCAACTATAGATAACACATCTCAAACAATCTGTATTAAAAACATCGTGGGCATATATGAGTATTGCAAAACAATGAAGTGGATGTAATTTTAAAAATGCAGGTTTGTGTGTTTGTGAGGCCTAAGCCAAGAATACAGATATCGCAGAAGGACACAAATCGTGATTTCCTACGACTCCGAATGATCAGGTGTCATAGTGAGCTAAAGCTAGATGAAACCATTTCAAATTTCCCCTTTGATTCATGGAAAAAAGCCTGGCATCTTTACTGCGAGTTTGGGACTAAGGGAGTTATGCTCGAATATCGTCGTCATGGTGGTGGTAACTGTCTAAAACGAAGTAGCCTGCAAGATACCGTTTCATTCCGCTGGAACGATTTATTGAGATCAGATTCTCTAACATTGGAAAAAGAAGTTAGTCAACAGGTGAATGTCGTTGTGTCAATAACTCCACCGGTTCAGGCATCATACTTGTTGAAATGTGTGCCTGATCGTGTCACAGATGATTCAGGGGCAATGATATCTGATGTGTTTCTGAAGATGAATAGTTATCACCCACAAGAAGGACGATGGTTGTCTCGCACAGTTCTTGATCATGCAGGGAGGGTGTGTTTTGTTATTAGAATTAGGTAAACTTCCAAAACTTTATCTATACATTCAGGGGCGATACATTCTGCGCTTACACGTCGACAAATGTTTAAATTGTAGGGTAGGAGGAGGATTTTGGAGAAGAGGAGGTGAAACTCCTTCAGCTGTAAAATGGGAAGATAGGATTATAGAGATACGCGAAGGATCTTGGTCTTATGTAGCTGGTTCCATTGGTAGAGCCCCTGGTATGTTTTATATAAATGTTACATAAGTTTATGCATTATAAATGTGAATAATTTTAAAACTACTGCTCGAAAACTATATTGATCTCATATCTATTTTTTCACAGTTGATATTAGTCCTGATTCAAAAGTTGTCAGAACTCAGCTGAATTGGTCTCATCCAAATTTTAAATACTTTCTTGTTTTTTGTTTCTGTCTAGTACAGAGAAGGTTGTGGCCACTGCGACACCAAAGGAACATGCAGAACAATGTAACGCGGCATGGTTGTTTTCAACAGGAGATGAACTGATTATACAGTGGGATTCATCGCTATCAGTATCGAGTCTCACCTTTAGTTTGACAAATCAAACATCTCCACTAGAAATATCGGTAGAGTGGAAACATCCCTAAATATATACTTTATAGATAATTTTTTTTTTTCTTCATAAGTTGGTTTAAGTTGTAATCATGCATGTGATGAATTGCAGGTGAAGTTATTGAAAGGGAGGCAAATGCAATATCAAGTGAAAAAAACAAAGTCAAAGAACAAAAATGAAGAAACGAAAAGCGAGTTAGAGGAGGACGAAGAGGGTTTTCTAACAGTTGTACGTTTTACCGAAGATAACCCTAATGGAAAAGCAACAGCTCTACTAAATTGGAGGCTATTGGTTGTCGAAGTATTGCCGGAAGAAGACACAGCGCTAATGCTTCTCCTTTGCATTTCAATATTGAAAAGTGTATCCGAAATGAAAAAACACGACGTGGGCGGCTTGTTAGTGAGGAGAAGATTAAAACAAGCAGATTCTGGTACTAAGGATTGGGGTTCTGTGATACTTGACCCATCTTCGTTTGGTGATTCGCCTTATGTTCAACCTTGGTATTGGAATGCTGGACTTGTGATGGCATTTGATGAAGGAGAGCAACTCAAAAGGCAGCCAGTATTAAGTCATTCTGCAGTGGAAGGCAGTGACAAGTTATACAAAAATGGGATTATAAGTTAAGCATTTTTTCATCTCTTCCAACTTTTGCTTGTTTGCTTGATTGTTGATATTATTATTGATGTTTTTTTGTTGCTTTTTTTGAGTTGTTAATATTTTTAGGGAATTCAAATTTCTAAGTCCTGAAGTTTGTTTGGAACACACCATAAATAAACAAAAAAAAATAAATTGTGAGCGAATGAAATTGTGGATGGGTTTGATTGTGAGTATTCTTGTAACCGTGGTTGTATGTATTTACGTGTACAAAATTTATTCAAACTCAATTGAGTCACAAAAATGTACTTTTATGTGATTTTATCAATGATTATGTTAACTCTAATAACCGCGGGAAATCCCATTCTCAATTTTTAACCCTAAATGAGTGTGTGATCTCCTTACTTGATCAAAGTGTTCGTGTAACTTGTTTTGGACTATCCATTACAATTTGCCGAGGAGCTCTGCCACCATGCATCCTCTGTCGCAGATCCACAACTCTGACCTTGAATCACAGCTCAATGCCAATGAAGACTCACATTGGTCGGATTATCAATCTATTGGCATTCAAAACATGTTGTAGGATGAATGAAGAAGAATGAGGGTTTTTTATTTTTATTTTCATTTTTTTTTATTGGGCTTTGGGGCAGAAGCAAATTTAAGTTTTCTTCTAATACCATAGCAAGAAATGTTTTACGGAATAGAAAACAATATTATTAAGTAGTTTTAAAATTACCTAAAGAAGAAAATAGGTGGTAGAACTATATATATATATATATAGATATAGACCTAAGACTATGGTCTATGGTTGTCGCTCTTCCGCCCCCCTCATTGCTACAAAAATATACTACAAAAAGATATTTTTTTAATAAAATTTATATTATTTAAAGATATCTTTTTGATAAAAATTACACTATCAAAATACATTTTTAGATAGGATTTGTCTACCGAAAAATATCTTCCAAGAATGGAAAGTTCTGAACAATTCATATGGAAGAACAATTACCCAAAACTATTATTTACACGAAAAAAATTTCAAAAAATACGTTCCGATTTTTGTACACATGGACAAAAAAGGAATTTTAGGGGATAAAAGAAAAGTGGGTTGGGGGGAGGGGGATGAGAATTTCTCAAACCAGATAAGGAGGTCCTAAAATTATATGTTAATTATCAGAGTAAACAGCCACTTTGGTCCCTGAAAATGTCACTCGCTGTCATAGTAGTCCTTGAATCAACAAAAAACATTTTAAAGTCCGTGATTGTTGATTCCGTTAGTCAAATTAGTCCAAAACGTTAAATTGGTATTAACTCGGATGATGTGCCCCTTACATTTGCCACGATGTCCACGTTGACGAGGGACCAAAATGAAGGCAAGATAGAGAAACACTTTCTTTTTGATAAAAGAAAAACATAATAAAACACAAATTCATTTCAAACTCATCTAAGCTTCAATCCTTCATCCAAATCTAGGAAAAAGGGAACCATCCCCAACCCATTGAAACAAAACTCTTCTCATATATAAAAATAAAGGCTTAAATAGTGTTTTAGCCCCTGCAATTGTCCCTCATTTTGAAAAGAGTCCCTATTAAAAAATATTTTTGATTTTAGTCCCTGCAAAATTTGAAAGTTTTGAAAAGAGTCCCTGAGCAGGAATCCTTGATGTCATGTCACCATTTTATTGACAAAATCTAGTCAACATCTTAAGCCTGCAACATCACAGTTTAAACCCCGATCCAAAGTTAAAGGTGTTGCTGCAACAACTTCAAAATCCCCAAAAAAAAAAGTAAAAAAGTATGATTTCAACAAGTTAAGAACGAGTGGTAGAACTTGCTATTTTGGACCACAGCCTAAAGTTGGTGCCCCAGGGACTTGACCAGACAAGCCACGTGTACTATTCAGCACAGTCTGCAACTGTCACGTCAATAAAATAGTGACATGGCATCAAGGATTCCTGTTCAGGGGCTCTTTTCAAAACTTTCAAATTTTGGAGGGACTAAAATCAAATTTTTTTTTAACAAGGGCTCTTTTCAAACTGAGTGACAATTGTAGGGGCTAAAATACTATTTAAGCCAAAAATAAATCATAAATGAAGGAGATAGAGAAAGTGAAACTCACCTTGTATCAAAAAAAAAAAAAAAGAGAAAGTGAAACACACATCAACACAAGCACAAACAAACACAAGTATTGTTGTTGAAATTGAAGTGCAACAAAAACCATGGATAAAAGACCAATTCTAGCATGGGTGAGTGTCATAGGTCTCCCACCATGGGAGAGTTATTTTGACCTTTAGATTATGAAGGTTTACAATAAACCATAATAAAGTTTATGCATTGTATTGTAATCTATATTATATATTTTTTCGAATATTTTTTTTTGTGAACTTTTCGAGTATTTTTTTTTTCGAAAACTTTTTGAGAATTTTTTTTCAGAAACTTTTCCGGAACTTTTTTCTCGAAAACTTTTCTGGAACTTTTTTCTTGAAAACTTTTCGAGTATTTTTTCTCAAGAACTTTTTGAGAATTTTTCTCGGAAACTTTTTCGGAACTTTTTTCTCGAAAATGTTTCGAGTATTTTTTCTAGTAAACTTTTCGAGTATTTTTTCTCGTAAACTTTTCGAATATTTTTTCTCGAAAACTTTTCGAGTATTTTTTCTTGAAAATTTTCCGAGTTTTTTTTTTTCTCGAGAACTTTTTAAGTATTTTTTCTCAATAATTTCGAGATTTTTTTCTCGGAAATTTTTTTCTCGAAAACATTCTGAGAATTCTCGGATTGTTTCTTTTGTTTTTAATAACGTATGTGTGAATTCTAGGAATTTTTATCCGAAATTCTTTCCAAAAATTCTTGGAATTCTCGATTCCGGGAATTCTCGGATTGTTTCTTTTGTTTTTAATAACTTATGTGTGAATTTTAGAAAAATCAAATCTTTCAAATAAAAATTTACAAATTATTATTATTTTTTAAAGAAAAATATAATCTTTCAAATAGATATTATTGATTTAAAATTTTAATTTGAAAATTTTATTCATTAAAAAAATTTGAAAAGTTTATGATTTTTTTTTTGATAAATGAAACTGTCAAATACATTTTATAAATTTTATTCATATCTCTCTCGACAAAAAGTTTCTAAAATAATATTTGTGAGAGTTTCTAAAATAAGAATAAAAAAAAGTTTCTACAAAAAAATATATATAATAGATTAGAATACAATGTATAAACTTCAATATGGTTTATTGTAGACCTTCATAATGTAAGGGTCAAAATAACTCTCCCATGATAGGAGACCTATGACACTCACCCATGCTAGAATTGGCCTGGATAAAAAACCATTCATCAAGTTTACCTTCCACTCATTAAACAACCTTATAGCCTTCTTGCTAACATCAAACTAACATTAGAAGAAAAAAAAAATCCTCAAGAACTAATTTGCAGCAACACCTTACTTCACTCCATCCAGAAATTTTCTCCTCAAGAACTAATTTCATCCTCTTTATCTCTCCTTTTTCGTTGACTGCTTGGAATTAGGTAATCTTCAATGGCGGTGTCATGGGTGGCTTGATGTATATGCTTACCCAAATTGTTGTGATGATTTTTGGGGGTAATTTGTGTCAATTTGGTTTCCAGATTTTAAAGAATGCATTTCCATGTGTTGAAGGTAGATGAATTGCTAAGGATTTCTTTTAATTTATTGTGTTTTATTATTACTTTTTTAATTTTTTAAATTAAAGTTTATTAAAATAAAAGCCAATTGAACAAAAAACAAATCATTAAAATATCACCGTCAGCATGCCACATCAGCGTCTAGCAGAACATGTCATCACAAGTTAACAGATAGTTAATGTTTTGGACTAATTTGATTACGGAATTAACATTCAAGGATATTTTATTTTATTTTATTTTATAATTTTCATTAATTCAGGGACTTGATTGACAGCGAGTGACACTTTCAGAAACGAAAATGACTATTTACTTTAATTATTAATATATTAGATTAGATCTCTCTTGTCAAGGAAACTAGCATGTCACAAGGTCATCCTTAAAGTGAATGAGTTCTAGGCACGATGAAACATGAACATAAAACATGCCTTCCATTAGCTCAAGGCTTCAACAAAAATTATTTGGTTGCTTATGTGTTTGTGAACAATGAAGATGAAGATAAACAGAATATAAAAACAGAACGTGGGTGTTGTGGAAGTATAGAGTAGCTATCATGGATTCACAGTTTTTTCAAAGAACACATGACTAGCTATAGGTATCCATATTTTTTGTGTGTACAAATTTAACCTTTCTTACTAGTAAATTGTTTTTTGAGCAATAACACTATTAAATATTAATACACCGTTTATTTGTCCCTCTCAATCTCAACCAAATTTTGAACTCTACATAAATAGTTAATTTAATACAACAAAACAGTATATAAATATGCAATATCCTATGTTAAAAGCCACACACAAACCATCTACCATTTTGTCATATCCACTTAACATGAAAACATCAACTACCTTATACACTCTTCTTGTTTCCTTCATTATTATTCTCTCCTTCCTCTCTCCCTCTCTAGCATCTCTTCTTGATCCCTCCCCAAATACCACATGCAACATTACACCTTACCCATCTTTCTGTACAACTATTCTTCCTCCTAACTGTTTATCTATACATGATCAAACACTTTTCTTCATCCAACAATCTTTATCAATAACTAATACCATTTTTCAATTAATCTCTTCTTATTTTAACCAATCCAACATTCAATATTCTACTTTACTTGTGCTTCAAGATTGTCTTAATCTTTTTGAAATAAATATTGATTTCTTGTCCAATGTTCTCCAAGCCATACAAAGTTTAGAAACCAATACTAATACTACTATAATGAATAGTAATCAAGCTTATGATTTGCAAACCTTGCTTAGTGCTGTTTTAACTAATCATCAAACATGTTTAGATGGTTTTCATGAAGTTAATCCTTATCCAAAAATTAGCACTACTTTATCAAACCCTCTTTCTGATGGGACCAAACTTTATAGGATATCTCTTTCTTTTTTCGCTCAATATCGGGTTAATACCATCGTTGGAAGATTAACAGAAAAAGCAATTATAATGAATAATAGAAAATTGTTACAGACAAGTGTTGACAATGTGATTGTGAAACAAAAAGTGATTGTTAACCCTGATGGATCTGGAGATTTTGTGACAATAAATGAAGCTGTGGATGCTGCACCTAACAAAACAGGCACCAACAATGGCTACCATGTAATTTATGTTGTTGCTGGGATTTATAATGAGTATGTGTCTATTGCTAAGAGTAAAGAGAATCTAATGATTGTCGGAGATGGTATCGGTCGGACTGTGATTACCGGTAATCGTAGCGTGGTTGATGGTTGGACCACTTTCCAGTCTGCAACTTTTGGTAAGCTAGTTAATTAATAGTTGAAACCATGCTCACAGACTCTAATAAATTGTTTAAATTTCACTCTAATAATGCATACAGGGTCATCTGATACACGCGTAATTTTTTAGATGATTACTTGTCTCTTTAATCATGTGATTTGTAACGATTACAAATCACAAGATTAAAGAGACGAATAATCATCTCATATGAAAAATAAGTCTGAGAGCTTGATAGAGAGAAAATTTCTGTTCATATTGATTGATATAAGATAGTAAACGAATACATGAAATTCTCTGTATATTAGAAGAGAATTAACAAACCAACTTTTGAGCATGGATCCTCTCCCGTGGAATATTCACCGGAGGGATTCCAGTGAAAATCTGAGCCATATATTATATTTCGTTGCCTTAATTTACGTGCCAAAAAAGAAAAGGAATGGTCCAAATTTCATTGAAGATAAGTGGATGAGAGAGAATCTTTTCTCCCAACTTTTATATTTCTAGTACAACTTACATGTAACTTTTGAGAGTGGCATAATGTACAAGTCAAAATTGTTATTAAAAATACTTATGTAAAAATTATATACCTACGGTTTTATTTATATTCCATAAGTATATGTCAGTTTTTTTGTAGTAATAGGATGATGTCCATATTTAGAAAAGATTTGATAATTAAAATATATACATGTACATCTAAGTTGCGCAAGTTATTTCATTAAAAAGTTTTAAAACAATATATGATAGTTGATTAAATAAAATGATAGTATATTTGACCTTTATTTATCCATCTACTATAAAAAAAAATTGTAATCAAAATATAATCTCTTTAATCTTTCATTAATCAACATTATTGTTTCAGCACGTTTTTAATCCTTTTAAAGATGTCTATTAATATGTGTCTAAGAAGAATAGAAGCAAATATATATATATATATATATATATATATGGCACTTGTCCTATAGTATTGTACGAGTGTTTATACCAAAGGGCGAAGCTCAATTGTGCTTTAGGGTAGCCTTTGCTACCCCATTTTATTTAATTCGTTTAGTTTTTCAAATGTATGTTAGTATATTTTATAACTAGTTATTCTAGTAATGTATATTTAACTACCTCAAATAATTTTTTTTATTAGAAACTAATAGAAATAGGAAAGATTAAAAAATATTACTCAATAGATAAATTGTTTTCTCTTATTTTATTTGTTTATTTGGCCCCTTCGCCAAATTTAGGTTAGCTTTGCCACTACAGACACTGATTAAAGAATGTCGGAGGAAAAGAAAAAATAATTTTTTACACACTGTCTAAAATACTTGACATGTGTCGCACGATTGTCAAACAACGACGCATAACAAATACCGTGACGGGTCTAGAAAACACATGGGTTCGTTGAACGACAAGTCTAGATAACGCATAATCAGACACATATTTTGCGTACTATGTTGATGTTACATTTTATCTGCTAGTGCATGCACATTAATTAATATTGCACATGCCTCAACTTAAAGTACCGAATATTAATTGGTTGCTTTTTTTTTGAAGCTGTAACTGGAAAAGGGTTTGTTGCTGTGAACATAACATTTCAAAACACCGCGGGATCAAGCAAGCATCAAGCAGTTGCGGTGAGAAACGGAGCTGACATGTCTGTTTTCTACAATTGTAGCTTCGAAGGTTACCAAGACACATTATACGCGCATTCTCTTCGACAATTCTACAAAAACTGTGACATTTACGGCACAATTGATTTCATATTCGGCAATGCAGCCGCAATATTCCAAAACTGTAACATATATCCAAGACTCCCAATGCAATTACAGCACAAGGAAGAACAGATCCTAATCAAAACACTGGGTTCTCTATATGGAATTGTTACATTGTAGCAGCTAGTGATTTGGGAGGTGCAAATTATAATTATAATGGTATAAAGACATATTTGGGTAGGCCTTGGAAAGAGTATTCAAGAACAATTTACATGCAATGTTTTATTGATGGTTTGATTGATTCAAAGGGTTGGATTGAATGGTTAGGTGATTTTGCATTAAACACATTGTATTATGCTGAATTTGCTAATTGGGGACAAGGTTCAAATACTAGTAATAGGGTCACATGGAAAGGGTACCATCAAATTGATGGAAAAAATGCTGATGAATTCACAGTTTACAAATTTATTCAAGGTGACATGTGGTTGCCTAAGACAGGAGTGCCTTTTAGAGCTGGGTTATAGTGATTATGATTTTTCATTGATGCTTATTTATTTGAAATTGAATGATCTTACTTTTTAGAGCTGGATTACAGTGATTATTAAAAACTTGAATCATTAATTAATTGTAATTGAGGAAAATTTATATAGAATTTGATTGTGGTTCCTAACTTCCATTTTGTTAGGAGAATAACTTGATTTTTATGCGGTCCCCTGATAACTGAAAAACTTGAATTGTGATCCCCGTTACCATGTGAATCATTTTGTGTGATAGAAATGTTAATAAAATTATGATAGTAACTGATTCGTTGCTTACTATTCATCCGGTACAAACATGAGAATGTTCCCACTCATCATGAGAAATAAGATAGCCACCACTATTAGCAAGTACTCCCTCCGGCCTTATTTATAAGCAAAAATTGTTTTTTAGGTTTATTCAATAACTAATGTATCTAGCTTAAATATAGACTAGATACATTACTTTTCCAATGAATCTAAAAAGCAACTTTTACTTATAAATAAGACCGGATGGAGTACATATACATAACTAAAGATTAAACGTTTCATATATACTTCCGGCCTTATTTATAAGCAAAAGTCAATAAAAAATTTTGGCCTCAAATATAAGCAAAAATTACCAAATTTTACTTTATTTAATGCTATTTTTTCCAAAAATACCCTTATTAATATTTTACTTTTGGATATGATTGTAGAGTCTCAATGCAAATTTAATATATTAGAAAGTCATTTTAGGAATTGTAGTAGAAGTTTCACATAAAACGAAGAGAAAAAAGTTGTTGGTGCACAAAGATGATAAATGAATAGAAAAGAGAATATATTAAATGAACTTGAAGAATGACGGCTACAAGAAGAATAAAAGGCACTAACTTCTATGATTATATCACTACTCCTATTTATACACAAGGACTAGGTCATAAAGACAACATAGTAAAATACTAAAATACCCTTAAATATAAATTACTTCTAACATCATCCCTTAATTTATATTTACACAAAACTAACAACACCAATTCCATCCCTCAAACGAAGAAATTAGTCAGTCTTGATTGTCTTTGTCATCACATCTGCCAGCTGCTTCTGAGTGCTACAGTGCACAACTTCTAACACTCCATTCTGAACCTGATTCCTTAAGAAGTGATACTTGGTCTCAATGTGCTTGCTTCTCCCATGCAACACTGGGTTCTTGGCAAGATTGATTGCAGACTTGTTATCAATCATCAGCTTCAAAGGCTTGTTTACCTTGATCTTCAGATCCTGTAGCAAGTTCAGAATCCACACAGCTTGACATGCAGTCAGAGCGCCTGCAATATATTCAGCTTCACAGGTTGATAGAGCAACAACAGGTTGCTTCTTGGAGCACCAAGAAATAGGACCTCCCCGGAATTTAAACAAGTACCCAGAAGTACTTCTTCTATCAACCCTGTCTCCACACCAATCAGAGTCCGAGTAGCTCAGAAGCTCTGATTCAGTTTTTCCTTCAGAAGGGAATAGCACACCATGCTTCAGAGTTCCCTTTATATACCTCAAAATCCTGACAGCAGCTTGGTAATGGGACCATTTTGGTTTGCTCATAAATCTGCTAACCATTCCAACTGCATAGCAAATATCAGGTCTGGTATTACACAAATACCTTAGAGAACCAACCAACTGTTTGAAGGTTGTAGCATCCACATCCTCTCCATCAGAATCTGAGTCCAGCTTCTGATTGGTATCAGAAGGTGTAATTGCAATTTTGCAATTTTCCAGCTTAAATCTCTTCAGAAGCTCAAGTTCATACTTCATTTGATGTAAAATGATTCCTTTCTCAGAGTACATAAATTCCATCCCTAGAAAGTAACTCATTTTACCAAGGTCTGTTATCTCAAATTCATTCATCAGAGCCTTCTTGAACTTAGCTATCTCTTGTTCAGAGCTTCCTGTCAGCAATATGTCATCAACATATAAACATACCAGAATCATATTGCCTTTTGAAGTGTGTTGAACATAAACACCATACTCCAATTCACATTTCTGAAACCCATGCTTCTTGAAGAAAGAATCAATCTTCATATTCCAGGCTCTGGGTGCCTGTTTCAATCCATACAAGGCTTTATGTAATCTATACACCATCCCTTCCTGATTCTTTTTCTCAAAACCAGGAGGTTGTGACACATATACCTCCTCTTGTAATGGACCATTCAGAAATGCAGATTTCACATCTAAATGCATCAGAGGCCAATTCCTGTTAGCAGCTATTGCAATTACCAGTCTAATTGTTTCATGTCTTGCTACAGGTGCAAACACTTCAAAATAATCTAGCCCAGGTTTCTGTAAGAATCCTCTTGCTACTAACCTTGCTTTGTATATGCCAATTGATCCATCTGGCTTTAGCTTCTGCTTAAAAAACCCATCTGACACTGATGGCTTTCTTGCCTTTTGGAAGTTCTGATAGCTTCCAAGTTTTGTTTCTCTTGATAGCATCAAGTTCTTCATTCATGGCCTGCAACCAGACTTGTTGCTTAAGAGCCTCTTCTATACTCACGGGTTCAGAGTCTACTAACATAGCACACTGAATAACTTCTCCCTCAGAGTCTACTTCAGTGTCTTGCAGCATATCAAACCCTGCAAACCTTCTTGGAATGCTCCTGATTCTCTGTGGTCTTTGATCTTGTTCCACATGATTTCCTTCAGAGGTTGGAGGTTCAGAAGTACTATCTTCAGAGGCTTCAACATCAGAGCCTTGACTTTCAGAGTCTCCTTCAGGACCACCTTCAGAGTCTGAATAGCCTTCAGAGCCTGAATCTCCGTCAGAATCTGAATCTCCTTCAGAGTCTGAATCTCGTTCGGAGTCTCCTTCAAGAAATATCACATCAGAGTTGGATTGAGTTTTGTTCCAATCCCAAGTTTCTAATTCCTTCACAATGACATCTCTGCTGAATTCAATTCTATTAGTCTCTGGACAATAGAGCTTGTACGCACCTGTACTGTGGTACCCCACCAATAACATAACTTTGCTTCTATCATCCAGCTTCTGTCTTCTAGCCTCTGGAACATGTTTGTAACAAACCGAACCAAACACCTTCAAATGACTAACACTTTGCTTATCTCCAGTCCACTTTTGAATAGGAACTATTTCCTTCAGCTTCTTCGTTGGACATCTGTTGAGCACATAACATGCTGTTGCAACAGCTTCACCCCATAAATTATGAGGAAGCTTCTTCTCTTTCAGCATGCTTCTCACCATATCAAGCAAAGTACGATTTCTTCTTTCAGCAAGACCATTGTGTTGAGGAGTGTAAGGAGCAGTAACCTCATGCTCAATTCCATTCTCCTCACAGAAAGTTTTAAACTCATTGGAATTAAACTCACCACCACCATCCGTTCTGAGAATCTTCAGCTTCTGACCACTCTGCTTCTCAGCTTTCACTTTGAACTTCTTAAACTCAGCAAACACCTCATGTTTGTACTTTATCAGAGATACCCATGTCATTCTAGTAAATTCATCTACAAATGACACAAAGTATTTATTCCCTCCAATTGATGCTACTGGAAATGGGCCACACACATCAGAATGTACTACTCCCAATGCATGTTTTGCTCTTGGAGCTACTCCTGATGCAAATGACAGTCTTGGTTGCTTCCCTTCCATGCACACCTTGCATGACTTCTCAGGTTTCTTGATTGTAGGGATTCCATGTACCAGATTCTTTGATTTTAGATGCCCCAGGCTTCTAAAGTTCAAATGACCAAATCTTCTGTGCCACAGCTCACTATCCTTCTCAACACATGTTGCACTAAGGCATTCAGAGTCTGCAGTCCTGACATTCACTTTGAATGTCCTGTTCCTTCCCTGTTCTGACTCCATAATCAGCTTCTGATTACGATCATACAGCTTCAGAAGATTGTCCTTCATGGTAACTGAAAAACCTTTCTCAATCAGTTGCCCTACACTCATCAGATTGCTTTTCATGCCAGGTACATACCACACATTCTGAATCAATGCTGATTTGCCATTGTTCAGAGTGACTCTGACATTTCCCATACCTTCAGCATTAAGGTATTTATCATCAGCACATTTGATCCTTGTACTCTTACTCGAGTCAAAGTCAACCAACCACTTCTTGTTTCCAGTAAGATGATTTGAACACCCTGTGTCCATATACCACCACTCTGATGAATTCATATCATCAGTCTCAGAAGCCATTAGCAACACAGATTCACCATCAGATTCATCAGAGCTTCTGGCTATATTTGCTTCTTCTGACTTCCTTTCTTTGTTTGACCGACACTCAGAAGCAAAATGACCAAACTTCTGACAACAGTAGCATTGAATCTTCTTCTTGTCAAACCTTTCTTTTCCCTTTTGATATTTCTGCTTATCAGAGGTTGAGGTTTCTAGCTTCTGAACTCCATCAGACCTTCTCTTGGCTTCTGACCAAGACTTCTTCTGATAGTTCTTACCAGAGTCTGCTTTCAGAGCCTGCTGCTCTACTTCTCTTTCAGAGGTTCTCTCAGTCAGACGCAACTCTTGTGCTTCTAGACTGCTTTGTAGCTCTTCAATTCTCATGGAACTCAAGTCCTTGGAATGTTCAATAGCTACCACAATGTAATCAAACTGAGGGGTAAGTGATCTCAATACCTTCTCAATGATTACTTGTTCTGAGAGTGTTTCTCCACACGCCTTCATCTCATTAGTGATCAAAATCATTCTTGAGATGTACTCAGGGACCTTCTCATTGTTCTTCATGTTGAGATTCTCATACTGCTTTCGTAAGGACTGAAGCTTCACCTTCTTCACTGATGCATCACCACCATAGCATCTGATCAGTGTGTCCCACGCAACCTTTGCCGTTTCTGAGTCAGCAATCTTCTCAAACACGTTTTCATCCACACACTGATGGATGTAGAACAACGCCCTCTGATCTTTCTTCTTCGTATCCTTCTGAGCAAGCTTTTGTGCATCTGTTGCATCAGCTGCTACTGGAACATAACCTTCAGTAACAAGTTCAAGCACATCTTGAGCACCAAACAGAACAATCATCTGTTTCATCCAACGATTCCAGTTTTTGCCATCAAACACTGGAAGCTTGGTACTCATACCACTGTTTCCGTTCATCTTCAATCTTTGTGCGTTCACTTAAATCTCACTAACACTCGTGTTTCCCAATCCCGCAGAATCAGAAAATGTGATTCTGTTACAACTTCGTTCAAGATTCAACTCGAATTCAAGAAACGAAATCAATCACACAACGCCTCACGTTTCACTCGTGTTTCCCGTGGATTCGAACCGGAGCTCTAGATACCAATTGTTGGTGCACAAAGATGATAAATGAATAGAAAAAAGAATATATTAAATGAACTTGAAGAATGACGGCTACAAGAAGAATAAAAGGCACTAACTTCTATGATGATATCACTACTCCTATTTATACACAAGGACTAGGTCATAAAGACAACATAGTAAAATACCCTTAAATATAAATTACTTCTAACAAAAGTAACTCCTTAATAAGTGTGCAAATAGATAAATTTGCTTATAAAAGAGGCCGGGGAGACAGTATGCCACAATCTGAGGCAGGGGAATAAGTGTGTTGACTATTTATAGTGAAGGTTGAAAGAATGTCCATTAGTCATTTGTTGATGGTATACATGATCTCCTGCTTATCATCACGGTTAAAGTCTCTTTAATTTCCTTCTAAAAAATAGTTTTTTAATTTTTGAAAATTAAAAACTAAAAAACCTAATTGAAAATCCAATTTCGCAAAAGTTTTATTTAAAATTTTTTCTGTTTAGCAATTTTTAAAACTGAAAAAGTAAAACAGGTTCAAGAAATTTTATTTTCCTCTTCTTAAAAACAATTTTTTAAAATACATTTTAAAAACAAAAATAAAAAATTGTTTCAAACAGACTTTAGTCTTTTTTTTTCTTTCTAATTTTATCTATCTTTTCTTTTGTAACCACAACATATGAGAAAATAGGAGTTTTAGAGTGATGTTTAAAGGATAAAATGAATGCATATAATTGATAAGAAAAAAAGGTATCTAATATTACGAATATGAATTTAATCATATCCATCGTTGGAATACTACTATAACGAATACAACTTTTACAAAATCCATCGTTTGATTGAAAATTTATATCATATAGATCATCCAAAATTTTTTTTAAAAAATTTGAAAATCATTTGATATATTATTGAAATCTATCAAGATTAATGATATTTAATAAAAATTTATAAACCGTTAATTTTAATGAGTCTCAAAAACATATCAAACGATTCTCAATTTTCTAATTTTTTTTATGAATGATCTGTATGAAACAAACGTTCAATCCAACGGTGGATTTTATGAAATTTGTATTTATTATCGTGTTATTCATAACTGATCCACCATTAACCAGTTGATGAAGTGGTGCATATATATATATATATATATATATATATATATATATATATATATGTGAAATTCAAATCAGTCCCTAACTAAGCTACCCTTTACCATTTACTTTAGAAAGTTAATATCCATGTAAATTAAACTTTCCAATAGTAATAGAATGATCAATTGCTTTAGTTTAATTGTGAATATGGTGTATTAAAAAAAGTAAAGATTCATATTTCCAAAATCGGTGAAATTTATACATCAAAATTATAGAAATGGCCAAATAAAGGGATTAAAATCCTCCCCGTAAGATTTTTATTCGAAGGAGTCCAAAATAAAATTAGTGTAATTTAAAAATAAGCAGTAAAATCTTACCGTAAAAAGTAAAATATCTATGTAGAAAATCTATTCTCTAATAAAAGTATTTCACTTTTAGAAAATAGATAAAATTTCTGATAGAAACATAAGTATGCCATAGGAGAACTCTGCCCACTAATTACCATCTTAAAATTAGCTTAATCTAAAAATAACAAACCACAAAAATTTTATAGTTAATCTAGCTTTTGACTCTAAACCTCACATTTACCATAACAACTTGTAAGCAATTCTTTGATTAATCTAAATTGAATGAAATTATTTCTATTTTGGACGCCAATACAAAATTTACACTCCGGTGAGGTTTGATGGAGGATTTACCACCGCCTCATCAACATAACATTTTCTCTTCTAACAATCCTTTCTTTTGCATACAAAATATATCAATATACAATTCATAAGACACAACCCAAAAAAATTATATCTAATTTACATGCAATTGTTTTCTATTAGTGTAACAAATTCATGCAATGTGTATATGTAATTAAATACCTACGTTCATAGGCTAGATAAATCAAAATGGTTGAGGAAGATACAAAAAGAAGGAGGAGAATCATCATAATAAGCGTATCAACATTTTTACTAGTGGCTATGGTGGTTGCGGTTACCGTTGGCGTAAATTTTAATACTAGCAATGATTCTGGTTCCGAAAATAACAATGAGAAGTCTCACATGGCTTCAACTATAAAAGCAGTGAAAACCTTTTGCAAACCAACCGATTATAAAAAAGAATGCGAGGAGAATCTATTAGCAAATGTCGGCAACACAACGGATTCAAGAGAACTCATTAAATTGGCTTTCAATATTACTGTTGGAAAAATCGGGGAAGGAATCAAGAAAACCAATTTTTTGCAAGAGGTCGAGAAGGAACCTAGGGCAAAAATGGCACTTGACACATGCACGAAATTAATGGATCTATCAATTGGCGAATTCGATAGGTCGCTTGAGAGAATAAAAAAATTTGATCTCAACAATCTTGAAAGTTTTCTTATGAGTTTGAAAGTTTGGCTAAGTGGTGCAGTTACATATCAAGAAACTTGTTTAGATGCTTTTGAGAATACTACTAGTGATGCTAGTAACAAAATGAAGACTATTTTAACTTCTTCAATGCACATGACTAGCAATGCACTTGCAATCATTTCTGATTTGGCGGATAATATTTTGAATTTGAATTCGACAAGAGACGGACGTCAACTTATCGATATCGATAATTATAAGGGTAAATATGTAAGTGAACAAATTGTTGAACATGATGATGTTAATGAGGTTCCTTCTTGGGTTGGTGATGATTCAAGTGTTGGTGTTCGAAGACTTCTTAATGTACCTCAAAATAAACTCAAGCCTGATGCGGTTGTAGCTATAGATGGTAGTGGGAAGTTTAAGAGTATTAATGATGCTTTGAAGCTCGTTCCAAAAAAGAACCAAAAACCATTTATTGTTTATATCAAAGAAGGTGTTTACAATGAGTATGTTGAAGTTACCAAAAAAATGACTCATGTTGTGTTTTTTGGTGAAGGTCCCACCAAGACACGAATTACTGGCAAAAAGAATTTCATAGATGGAATTAACACTTATAACACCGCCACTGTTGGTAAGCATATACTATCTTTTTTAATTTATAACTAATAACTAATTATGATATACTCTGTATCCTCTCCAGTCATTATTATGAGAAAAAATTTGTTTTTTTAGATTCATATAATTTTTTTGATGTATTTAGAGTTTTAGACTATATTATGAACTAATATATAAAAAATTTTACGAGTCTAAAAAACAAAATTTTTTTATAGTAAGGATCGGAGGGAGTATGTGTTATGTTTGAAATATTTATTTATTTTATATTATTTGTCATTTTAAAACATTATTGAAACTAGACGCCATTTTTTTTATATTTTGTGATTAATATTTTCTATTGTGCAAATATAAATAACTACTTAATCTCCTTTTTTATTGGACTTAGTTAATTGATAACTATGTAACCTCATTTTTTTGTTGTGGCTAGTTATTAAGAAGAAGAAAATATAAATTTTTTTTTACTATAGAAAAACTGAAAACCTACTTTTTTGTGGAAGTTGTGCTTAGTTTATTAAGAAGAAAAACGAAATTATTTACTAAAAAAAACTGAATATCTATTTTTATGTGGAAGTTATTTTTTAAGGGTAAAATAGGAATAATGAAAAAGTCATCCCAAAAATTTGTATCCCCTTTATATATTAGTATAGATATATATATTAGTTATTCTTTTTCAACGATACACTTAACTCTACTAACTATATTTTATTAATATTAATATTTTAGTCAAGAATTTTGTCAAAATTTTTTTTTCTAGTCAAGTAAAATTAATATACTCAATATATGTTTTAAAAAGTATGTATTACTAATATTTTTTTTGAAGAATTTCTACAAATAATATTGAATTATGCTTATCAAGGAAGTAATATTTATTTTGTCAAAGAAAAAAAAGAAAGTAATATTTATTATTGTTATTTTTTGTGTCAAATAATCTTAGACCAAATTTTCATCATTTAAAATTGAATAAGTCAAAAATTCCAACTTCAAACTCTATTATTTATATTTTTCTTCTAAAGCAACTAAAATCATGGAAAGTTAGCATAGGATAAAATATATTTCTCAAAGATTGTCGTATGTCGTTTAATTCTAGATATATATACATAATGTTTTTTTTTACGATCAATTTAATCTGGTTCAGGGGTTAGTTATTTTCCTTTTTATTTGTACTAGATTGCATATTCCTTTCCTATCTCTTATTTTTATAATATTTATATTATTTCGCTATTTTTATAATATTTACACTAACAATAACATCATATTTTATTGTAAGAACAAATGGATTAATGGCAATATATACTTATTGCAGCTGTTCAAGGAGATTACTTTGTTGCTATTAATATAGGATTTGAGAATTCAGCTGGACCTCAAAAACATCAAGCAGTAGCCATAAGGGTTCAAGCAGACAAAACAATCTTTTACAGATGTTCAATGGATGGATATCAAGACACATTATATACTCACGCCATGCGTCAATATTATCGTGAGTGTACCATTTCAGGTACCATTGATTTTGTCTTTGGTGATGCAATAGCTGTTTTTCAAAACTGCACTTTCATTGTAAGAAAACCATTACAAAGTCAGCAATGCATTGTAACTGCACAAGGCAGAAAAGAGGTCCATCAACCATCTGGTATAGTTATTCAAGATTGTTACATTGTTCCTGAAAATCATAATGTAAAACTCGAACACAAAGCATATCTCGCGCGTCCATGGAAGAATTTCTCAAGGACTATCTTCATGAATTCTTACATTGGTGATTTTATTCAGCCTGATGGGTATATGCCATGGCAAGGACCAAATGGTACTCTTACTGGCATGAATACTTGCTTTTATGCTGAGTATAATAATGTTGGCCCCGGTTCAGATAAATCAAAACGCGTAAAATGGCCCGGAGTTAAGGTTCTTAATTCAAAGTCTGCAACTAATTTTTTACCATCTAGGTTCTTTCATGGAGATGATTGGATTAAGATTACTAGAATTCCTTACTCTTCTGGTGAGAAACCCCCCAAGCACTAAATTAATTATTATTTAGCCTCCTTGGAGAAATCCCCACATGCATGCCTAGGGCAATATTTTGTACAGATAATTAATTGTATATAATTTTAAATTTCATATTTACTAGATTAGTTATTTTTTGTGTAAATCGGATATCTTCTTCCATAACTGTAGAGATTAATTATTCAAGTCAGATAATATAACTTGAAAGTTTGTTTACTTTTTTGTCGTTACATTTCACGTTACAGACAATTATGTTTTTCTAAGTTGCAGATCTATAAATTATGAACTGAGGTATGATTTTATATTCAATATTTGATATGATATTAAACCTATTATTTATATTTATTTTTTAAAATTTCAAATTAATATATTTAATTTTATACCAAAATGAAAGGATGATCAAATAGAACAATTTTTTATTGTAGAAGGGATATAATGAAATCTTTTGATTGTTTGTTGCTGTAGAAATGATTTGTTTTATTTGACAATAAACAAGAACCAAATTCAATATATTATTATAATGTATATAATAAAGTATAATGAATATAACACAATAATTCATAAATATATGGGATCTATGAATTATTCTACTCTATCTATGAGTTAAGGGAAAAAATCGATTCGATAACTTTCTAAATAGAATCTTGTTTAGCAGGAGTGCAGGACCATATGTTTGTGTCTCTTAGTTGAATTTGAAATTCTTAGGCTTAACTTCTTTTTCCATTATTTCATACATATTAAAACTAAGCCCTCCCATACAACCAAAAGATGAAAAGCTTTGTCTCTTCGCCTGTGTATTTGTGATTGACATGAAAAATAAAATATGAGTTCAAAAACTTTGTCTCCTTGCCTGTGAGCTTGTGATTGACAGAAAGAATAAAATTTGAGTTGAAAAGCTTTGTCTCATTGCCTGTGAGCTTGTGATTGACAGAAAAAACAAAATTTGAGTTGAAAAGCTTTGTCTCCTCGCCTGTGTGCTTGTGATTGACAGAAAAAATAAAATTTGAGTTGAAAAGTTTTGTCTCCTCGCCTGTGTGCTTATGATTGACAGAAAAATGATTGAAATGCAAAGCTGTGAAAATCAGGCGAGAATACCACTTGAAAGAGTCGAGACGTGAGGACAGATCAGAAAGAAATGAAGTATCATCCAGTTACCATTCGTTATTATTAATTTATTTCCAAAATATATATATTTTCCTCGAAGTTTCTAAATGAAACAAGAAGAGAGCCAATTAAGTTTTCAAATGAAGCACGGTAAGTCATTTGGTTAAGTTTTCTCTTAGAAGAAGTCTATCACATCAAATTATGGGGAAGAAACCGTATAATTATGAAAACAAATTGGTGCGAGCAAAGAGAGAATAGAAAGGGTTACACCTTGTGAGAAATATTTTTGGATCATATTTAATTAGATTAGTGCATAAAGATGGCGAAGACTTAAGAAATTGACCTTGATCGAGAAAGAATGTGATGAAAAGATAGAAGCATATATATGACATAGAACAAGAAGTTAAACCATTCAAAAAGAAGAAATCATTACTAGAGAAATGTTATAAAAGCCCCAGGAGGGCGTAAATCAAGGTCATCATTACAAAAATACTTCAAACCCCCAAAGGGTTGATCATCAAGAGATTACAAAAAACATCAAAAAGTAGTAAAGAAGAAGTGAAAGCAGTTATCCTTCCTGGGGAGCATAGGGGACCAACTTCCCATCAACAATCTTCATTAGGGCGTCGACCACGCCAAGACGCGCCTGATCAATGTCAAGGAACAAGACCTTCACCTGGTCCAGGGCGTAGCTAAATCCAACATCATATTGCGCCCCCATAGACTCTTCTAAGCTGGATATTTCCGCCTCCCAATTCTCCTTCTCTTTCTTCAAGGCATCCAGCTCAGATCCCGCTGTCTCCTTGTCCTTAGTCAGGACAGTAATCTGCTCGTCCTTAGCAGAGATGTCCTCCTGTACCTTCTCCAAAACGGCGGCATGATCTTCATTCGCCTTGGCCAGCTTCTCTTTATGCTCCTTCTTTAGGTCCTCCACATCCTTCTCATACTTGGCTTTCAGAGCCTCCATCTCTCCGCTGACCTTCTCCTTGGTGGCTGATGACAGGAATTTATACTGTATTTTTAGTATTCATTTCAGATGTAATTAGCAGTAGTATATATCTCTTTAGGCCAAAAACAAGCAAAATACCAAAAGGTCAAGCTATTTGAAGAAGAAGGCAAGAATATAAGAAAAATGCCACAAAAAGAACCAAAATCAGATATGCTCAAATTTGCGCGCCATCGTGGTCACGATGACTCCCATGAATGCTTAGTAGTTTAGTAGCTAGAAACCTTAGGGTAGGAGGAGAGATGAACTCCCCAATGAATGCTTGGGACATATACATGGCACAATAATAGTTATATTTAAACATCTGTTTTTGGAATGAATTGTTTTCTATTTATTTACGCTTTAATTACGTACTTTTAATGTTTGGCCAGACAGAGAGAGTACACTTTTAGGACAATAGATCTCGAACAATAAATGATAGGGTTGGCCTCCAGAGACGACAACATCCGACATTGCACGCGACATCCTGTAAAAACGGAAACACCAGACACTGCACGCACCAGCCTGTAGAGCCTGGAACAGCCGACACTGAGACGCTGGTAGTTAGGATTAATGCGCGATCATGACTATTATAGATGGCTCAACGCGTAGCTAGGATACGTGACAACATGGATTTAGGCAGCCGTAGGTGTCCTAGTTATTTTGGAAGTCCATAGCGGTCTATAGTATTTAGGGTAGTTTAATAGCAATCAATAAAGATGATTAATCGTTGAACAGTTAGAAGTTACTTAAACAGTATAAATATACACCCGATATCAAGCAGGATTAGGGGAGGGAATCGAGCCTGTTGGAACAAAAGAGGTTCTGATATGACCCAATTAAGTTTTGATGATAACAAAAGTATTAATGTACAATAGGGTATACTAATTATTTACTCCAAGTGTGCAGATATTCAAGTTAATTTTTATATTCATTAAAAGCACATTGGAAGCTCTGATATGGCAAAGCAAACTCTGATCAGAACTTGAAGACATCAGAAGATGCATATGTGTTTCATCAGAGGATGCAAATTTTATTCATCAGAAGATGCATATCAGACTTTGATAAGAGCAGTGAGAGCCGTTTTGTCAGAAGAACATTCTCTGCATCAATGATTATACTATGACATTCCAAAAGCTGATGAAATCAATCTTATCCACAGAATAGTGACGTTTGTACTATTGTACGAACTCTTTACCTGATTTGGATAAAACGTTTTCTCCAAGATTGATCGCATACAAGGTTACCTGATTTGGATATCAAAGGTACTATCTACAGCTGGCGCAATCTCACCGCATCAAATTCGAATCAAACACGCTCCACCTTCATCTATAAATTGGAGCAAGTTTGAAGCTTTGGGATACGACACTTGAACAATTTGAAAAGAGCTGTTACTCTGCAAAAATCATCCTAAAGCACAAAACTGCAAATACAACTTGAACTGTTATTCAAAATCCAAGACTCCAGTTTCAGCTTCTGTTAATTCATTAGTTGAACCTTAGAATTTTGTATTAAGATTCTAAGTTAAGTCTTGTATCAAAAGTTGTATTTATTTTGTAACTGAACATTGATCTTTATATCAATTGTTCAGACTTTGTTTTTCTAATCTTGTGTATTGAAGTCTCTTGCCTGCGTGCTTGAGCATTAGGAAGTCTCTTGTTTGTATACTTGAGCATTGGAAGTCTCTTGCTTGTGTGCTTGAGCAATTGTAATCTTTGGTGATTATAGTGAACTCTCTTGGAAGTACAAGAGGACTGGACGTACTCTCTGTTTGTGAGGGGAACCAGTATAAAAATCTCTGTCTCTATCTTTCTCTCTTTCTCTCTACCTTCAAAGTTACTCTTGATTGTGTTTTGTTTTCTAAACCGCTGCAAACTCTGATAAGTTTTCCATAACTTAGAAGAAAATTTCAAATTACCCAAAACACAATTCAACCCCCCCCTTCTTGTGTTTTTCACACCTTTAATTGGCATCAAGAGCCCGGTTCTGTTTTTAATCACCTAACAGTGAGACAGTTTCCTGTTGAAAAACACTATGACTGAAACTCCAAGTGGTAGCTTGAAAGCAGTTCCTCATGACTATGATGTTGAAGATAAGTCAAGCAACAAAGCACCAAAGTTCAATGGAGATGCATCTACCTTTCCCTGGTGGAAAGATAGAATCTACAGTCATCTTATTGGTTTAGATGATGAGCTTTGGGACTTGGTTGAAGAAGGGGTAACTTTCCAAGGACTAGATGAAAAGGGAAGGCTATCTGTTGAAGAAAGAAAGAAGTTCACTCCTACAGGCAAGAAACTTTACAAGAAGCATCACAAGGTTAAGGATCTTCTCATTGGGTGTATAACTCATGATGAGTATCTCAAGATTACAGACAAATCCACTGCCAAGAGCATCTATGACTCCTTGTGTTCCACATATGAAGGGAACAAACAGGTTCAAGAGGCAAATGCTACTCTTTTGATCCAACAGTATGAACTCTTTAGAATGAAGGATGATGAGAATATTGAATCAATGTATTCTAGATTCAAAATTCTTGTGGCTGGTCTCCAAGTTCTAAAGAGAAGTTATACAACCTCTGATCATGTAAGGAAGATTTTGAGAAGCTTACCTTCAAGGTGGAGGCCTAAGGTAACAGCTATCCAAGAAGCTAAAGATTTGGACAAACTTGGCTTGGAAGAATTGATAAGTTCACTCATGAGTCATGAGATTGAACTATCTTCTGATGAGCCTCAGAAGAAGCTAAAATCTGTGGCTTTGCCATCTATTTCAGTTTCATCTAAGGCTCTGAAAGCCAAAGTTGTAGAATCTGAAGCAGAGGAATCTTCCATAGATAATCAAGAGGAAGGATCAGATGATGATTTCTTTGCACTCTTGTCTAAAAACTTTCAAAAGTGGTCACTAAGGAAGGGCAAAAATTTTCAAGGCAGAGGATCTGGATCAAGAAACAACACCAACAAAGAGAAGAAGGATGACACAAAAAATTGTTTCAATTGTCATAAGCCTGGACACTTCATGGCTGATTGTCCTGAACTCAACTCCAAGGGTAAAGGAAGAAAGAGTATGATCAAAAACAAAGCCAAGAAGAGTCTGATGGCAACATGGGAGGATATTAATGAACTATCTGAGGATGAAGACTCTGAGGAAGCAAACCTAGCGCTTATGGCCATTGGTGAGTCAGACAATGAAAATGATTCAGAGTCTGATACTGACGACATTGATGAGGTAATATCTAAAATGTCTAATACTCAAATGACCAAAGCTTTGAAAGATGTAATGGTGAAGTACATGGAAAAGTTGAGTGAGTTAGATTTTTGCAAACAAAAAATGAAGCTCCTCAATGAAAATCTCACCCAGACTCAAGCAAACTATCAAAAATCTCTTAAAACAATTAAGGTGCTTGAGACTGGATGCAGAACATGTCACAAACCTTATGACGAGTATGAAATCTCTCTACAAGAGTTTGTGCACCATAGCATAGATAAAACTAGGGTAACTTCTGTAATTCATGGTGGACTTAGCAACTATTACAAAAGACAAGGACTTGGTTCTCTTACATGTCCTGATGTAGGAAATTTAAGTAAACCTGTCTTGTTGAGCAAGTCACCATCAGAATCTTATTCAAACTTTACTAAGGGTACATCAGAACCTCTGACTGTGTCTGGTACTCTTGTGAGCTTGGAACCACAAGATAAGGTATCGGAAGATGACTCATCTTCTGAACCTAAGTCTTCTAAAACCCAGGCTCCCCTCACATCAGTACCCATGTCTACTCAAGTTAAAGCTGTCAAAGTACCAAAGCCTGTTGATAAGCGGGGCACTAGTACTTCTAAAGCAAACTTGGTAACTGGCTCTCTGACACACTCAAGAGGAAAGTCTCAGAGACAACATAAGCCTAAACATTTTTCAAAAGGCTCTGTTGACTCCAGATCTTCTGAGTATTCTAACAAGAAGAATAAGACTCTCAAAACTAACCAAAAAGGACCCATCAGAGTATGGGTACCAAAATCTGAAATAGTGTATGCTGCAGGTATGCACCCAAAGAAGAAAAGAAAGCTCATGGTATCTGGACTCTGGCTGCTCACGTCACATGACAAGAGACAAGCTCTTATTCCACACCCTGAATCAGCAAGAGGGAGGAACAATAGGGTTTGGTGGCAACCAGAAGGGAAAGATCATTGGTATAGGTACGGTAGGTAATTCTTCTTTGTCAATTTCTGATGTTTGGTTAGTAGATGGACTACATCATAATTTACTTAGCATAAGTCAATTGTGTGATAGTAATTATGATGTTATGTTTAATAAGGATTCATGTACTGTAATTAGAAACTCTGATCAATCCATTGTCTTTAAGGGGAATAGAAAAGGCAATGTGTACAAAGTCAATTTTTCTGATTTAAAGGAACAACAAGTGCTTTGTCTTTTGACACTGAGTGATGAAAAATGGATCTGGCATAAAAGATTGGGTCATGCTAACTGGAGATTAATTTCTAAGCTTAGTAAGGACAATCTTGTCAGAGGCCTTCCAAAAATAAAATATCACTCAGACTCACTTTGTGGTTCCTGTCAAAAAGGAAAAATTGTCAAAAGTTCTTTTAAAAACAAGAACATTGTCTCTACTACTAGACCTTTGGAACTCTAACACATTGATCTTTTTGGACCAGTTAGTACTGCTTCAATCAATGGTAAGAGATATGGATTAGTCATTGTGGATGATTATAGTAGATGGACTTGGGTAAAATTCCTGAGAAATAAAGATGATACATATGAAGTGTTTAGCATCTTCTGCACCCAAATTCAAAATGAAAAGGATTTCAAAATTTTGAAAGTAAGAAGTGATCATGGTGGTGAGTTTGAAAATGAACCTTTTGAAAAATTTTGTGAAGAACATGGAATTCTCCATGAATTCTCTTCTCCTAGAACTCCACAACAAAATGGAGTTGTAGAGAGAAAGAATAGATCTTTACAAGAAATGGCACGCACCATGATGCATGAAAACAATTTAGCAAAATTCTTTTGGGCAGAAGCTGTTAACACTGCTTGTTATATTCAAAATAGAATCTATATAAGACCTATTTTGAACAAAACAACATATGAACTCTTTAAGGGAAGAAAACCCAATATTTCTTATTTTCATCAATTTGGTTGTACATGTTACATTATGAATAACAAAGTCCATCTTAAGAAATTTGACTCTAAAGCCTGTAAGGGTATCTTCATTGGATACTCTGAACGCTCTAAGTCATACAGGGTGTATAATTCTGAAACTAATATAGTGGAAGAATCAATGCACGTAAAGTTTGATGATAAAGAGCCTGATGATAAAAAGTCAGAGCCTGTTAAAGATTTGTCAGGATCTGATGAGTCAGAAGATGAAGCTCCAGAGTATGATAACAACATAGAATCTGTAGAAGACTCTGAAGCTCAAGAAGATGCACCTTCTGCTGCTGCTCAAGAACATCAAACTATTGATGATAACTCTGAAGAATCTGATATTCCAAGGAACACATTCAAATACAAATCATCACATCCTGAAGAGCTCATTCTAGGAAACAAAAACAGTCCAAGAAAAACAAGGTCAAACTTCAGAGTTGAAGAATCATTGTTTGGATTAGTTTCCTTGATTGAACCCAAGACAACAAGTGAAGCGCTCTCAGATGATGCTTGGATAGTTGCAATGGAAGAAGAGCTAAATCAATTCAAGAGAAATGATGTGTGGGATCTGGTACCCAAACCAAAGCATAAGAACATTATTGGAACAAAATGGGTATACAGAAACAAACTGAATGAACAAGGTGAAGTCACTAGGAATAAAGCCAGACTTGTTGCACAAGGATACAGTCAACAAGAAGGAATTGACTTCACTGAAACATATGCTCCAGTAGCAAGACTGGAAGCAATCAGGTTACTTTTATCTTATGCAGTCAATAATGGTATTACTCTATATCAAATGGATGTGAAAAGTGCATTTCTAAATGGTGTCATATCTGAAGAAGTGTATGTCAAACAACCTCCTGGTTTTGAAGATTTAACAAATCCTGATCATGTGTTTAGACTAAAGAAGTCACTCTATGGACTCAAACAAGCTCCCAGAGCTTGGTATGAGAGATTGAGTACTTTTTTGGTTGACAATGGTTTTGAAAAAGGACAAGTTGACAATACACTTTTCAAAAAGACCCTTAAGAAAGACATTTTGATCATTCAAATATATGTTGATGATATCATTTTTGGATCAACTAATGCCACTCTTTGCAAGAACTTTTCTAAGCTTATGCAGGATGAGTTTGAAATGAGTATGATGGGAGAATTGAAGTTCTTTCTTGGTATTCAAATAAATCAAACAGAGAAAGGAACATTCATTCATCAATCCAAATATATAAAGGATCTTCTGAAAAAGTTCAATTTAGAAGATTGCAAACCCATGAATACTCCAATGCATCCTACATCAAGTCTAGGCAAAGAAGAGTCTGAAGGCAAGGTTGATCAGAAGCTGTATAGAGGTATGATTGGATCTCTTCTTTATCTAACTGCCTCAAGACCTGACATTTTATTCAGTGTGTGTTTGTGTGCAAGATTTCAATCAGATCCTAGAGAATCTCATCTCACTGTTGTGAAGAGAATCTTTAGGTATTTGAAAGCTACTTGTAACATTGGATTACTGTATCAGAAATCCAATGACTACAAGCTGATTGGATTCTGTGATGCTGACTATGCTGGTGATAGAATTGAAAGAAAATCCACCAGTGGTATCTGCCAGTTTATTGGTGAGAATTTAATTTCATGGGCTAGTAAAAGGCAAACCACCATAGCTATGTCAACAACAGAAGTTGAATACATATCAGCAGCTAAATGTTGTACACAACTACTTTGGATGAAATATCAATTGGAAGATTATCAAATTAGCAGTAACAATATTCCTTTATATTGTGACAATACTGCAGCTATTCACCTTTCTAAAAACCCTATTTTACATTCAAGAGCTAAGCATATTGAGATTAAGCATCATCTTATCAGAGACTATGTTCAAAAAGGTGTAATTGATCTCAAGTTCATTGAAACTGAAAATCAATGGGCTGATATCTTTACAAAACCTTTAGCTGTTGAACGTTTTGATTTTATCAAAAAGAATCTGAACATGATGGAAATCTCTGATTAACTTAGACTCTGATGAAAAATTGAGTTTGTGAGAATCTAATAGTAATCAGAAGATGAAGTCATCAGAACCTTCTGTATCAGAAGTTGTGATGAAAGTATCTTCTGACATACTATCAGAATCTGATTAGAAGGTAAATGGTTCTGGCGCGTAAGCAAAAATCTTTTGTAAAAACCCTTTCGTTTTCTTAAACTTACGTGTCAGTTATTTAATAATCTTCTAATACACATGTCTTGTTGCAAGAGGATAAAGAAGTTGGTTAATGATGATTAGCATTTCATATTCCCAATTGTGGTAAAATACTCTACAACCCTTATGTATGTGTACTTGTTTTTGCGCATAAGTTTCTATTTAAACACACTAACTGTCCACATTCACACTTTTGCACTCTCACAACCTACACTTTCATTCTTCTAAAACACAGAGCAATTTCTTTCTCCCTCTTTAGAAACCCTAACTTCCAAATATCATCCATGGCATCCTCATCGTCATTCTTGAATAGAACATGCATGATCTTGCCAAATGAATCCAACCCTACTGAGTTCGTAAAGGATCAACGACCATACAAGTATGATGAACTTAATGTTGCGATTGAGAATCCCGTTGATCTTGAGAGCATTAGAGTGAACGGTTTTGCTGAAGTCGTTCATCTCTACAAAAAGCAAGGTTTGGAATATTACTTTGATCTTCTTAATGGACCAACCTATACTGAGATGGTAAAGGAATTCTGGATGAAAGCCTCTGTTATTACAAGGGATGCTTATAACAAAAAGGTCAGGGAAAAGATGGAAGAAAACCCTGAGTTTAAAGATAGAACCCCAGAAGAAATGGGATTAAGATCTTTTATCTCTACAGAGATTGAATCTTTCGTAGCTGGATTCAGAATCTCTATCAGACTCTGCCACATTCTTGAGGCTCTGAAGCTCAAGCGTGATGGTGTGATAATCAAACATTCTGACGAAGCAGGTCCTGATGTGGATGAATATCTATTCAAACCTAAGGCTAACCCTAAGGACAAGTTTGAATGGACAAACAATTGCAAGATCATTTACAGGATCTTAATTGACAGTGTTCTGCCCAAATTGGGAGGCACTGATCAAATATCTAGTGTTCAGAAGCTGTTCACGTTTAATGTTGCAAAAGGAAATATTGTGGATATTGGAAGGCTTATTTTTGATCATCTGTGTCTGTCTATTATCTCTAGCAAAGCTATTGTTCGACATTCAAGACTACTGAGCCACATGTTTGCACAGTGTGGTTTGTTGGATGCTATCACACCTTATCTCCCAGGCTTAGGTACTTTTCTGCTTAGTTCTAAGATTGTAAATAGTACTACCTTAAGGTACTTATAGCTGGTAAAGAATAATGAGATAGTTCATCCAACACATCCTGTGTTACTCAGAGACTCTGAGAAAGTCATTGGTGAAAGTTGGCTTGTACATGTCAGTGATAGTGAAGCCAAGAGGGTTATAGAAGCACATGCTGAGTTCATGAAAAAGCTAGGTGCTGATGTAGGAGATGGAGAACCTACAAAGCTAACTGTAAGACAATCAAGGCTTTTGGAACAACCTCTTAGACTTGAACCAGTCAAGAGAAAAGCTGCCAAAAGTCCTACTGGGAAGAAAGCTGCAAAGATTCCAAAGATTACAGCTCCAAGATCCTCAAAGAAACCAAAGGTTAGGAAGCTTTTGATGGATCTTACAGAGGAAGAAAAGGAAGAAGATGTGGTACAGGCAGCATTGGCAAAGGTTGCAGAGTTCAATAAGAAGCAAGAGGCTCTGAAGGACGGATATGATTGTGGTATTGAAGAGTCTGCGTTTGATGATATGCACAAGAAGCTTCCAGAAAGGAATGATCCTCATAACCTGCTGGAGAAACAGACTCTGTATGGAAATGAAACTGGTAAGTTTTCTAATTTTCTTGGAGGCGGCAAAGGATCTAGTGATTATTTCAGAAGACTTCAATTCCCTTCTGAAATTAGAGTTAAACATGCTTTTGATAAGATTTTAAAAGGAGTTAATTCTGAGAAAGTCATTGACCTTTCTGAGAATCAACCATCATCAGAGCAGTTTAACCTCATCCTATCTAACCCATCAGAATCCCAGGCTAATTTTATATGCAATGATGCAGCGCAAGCTTCTACAAGCACTGCACCTGCTATTCAACTGTCAATTGATGAAGATTCTGATAAAACCCCATCACCACCACCTGAAAAATCCCCCAACCATCAAGAAATTCCTACCACAACAAGAAGAACCACAAAATGACCCCCAACCAAACTCTGAGATTGTTCATTCTGTGAACACTCAAGAACAACCAACAACACCTCAACCAGAAAATACTGAACCAGAAACTACCCAACCAGAAAATGAAATTCCACCAGAACATAACCCATCAGAACCTGACCACCAAAAATCACCAGAACATGATCAAGATCAAGTCTCTGAATCACTTCACTCTGATGAACATGTCCATGAGAAATCCCCACATCATGTGGCTATGGACAACTCATGTGTTTTATCTACTCCTATCAAACATCATGTTCAACAAATCAATGAGACTCTGAATCTTGAAATCCTACCAAAAACCCCTCCTGACCAATCACAACATCTCAAACACCTTATGCAGGATCTATCTATGGACTGCATATTTTTCCCTCCTCACCTACCTTCCAGAATAGCTAATGAACCTCTTGACCAAACTCAGGATGATATCACTAGTCTGCTAAAAGCTGTTGACAAGAATCTTAGGAGAATGTCCAGTGCCATTCCATACAGGTCAATTGACACAGCACACATTGACAAAGAGTGTGACCTTATGGAACAAAATCTGGTACTCATGCTTCGTTTTGTCAGAAAGGCTTACACTACAGACTTGAATTTGAGGAATGAGATAGCAAGAAAGGAAGAGGAAGAGAGGCGTGAAAGGGAAAGATTGGAAGCTGAGGAGAGGGAAAGAAAAAGATTGAAGGATGAGCGTATAGAAAGGGAAAGGCAAGCAGCTGAGCAAGCTAGGCTAGCAGAGGAAGCTAGAAGAGCTGCTGAACAGGCAAGGCTTGAACAGATTGCCAGGAATGCACCAGAGTATGCTCAACATATAAGGGAAAATCAAGATAATTTTCAGAGAAGACTTGATGAGCATTCTTCTATGTTGGCTGCTATAATGACTACTCTTCAGAGCATCAATGCAAGATTACCTCAGCAACCTGATCAACCTTAAACCCTAGGATTCTATGCACATGTTCTGTTTATTCATTTACCATGTTCTGTTATTTGTTTTGTAACTTGTTGGATATTACTTCCTTTTAAGTACTTGGTTGATTGTTGATTATCTTCTGTGTTCATTATTTATTTGTTTGTTTGATTTTTTTTTAAATAGTTTTGAGACAAATATCAACTCAAAGATTTCAAAGCTAAATAATGAGTCTATTCAATTGAAAATTGTTGATTGCATAAGTTTCTATCTAAATTTTACTTGGATTCTACATCAAAAACAGCTAGTCCTAAATCTAGCTTATTTGAATCTAAGGGAAATGAAAGAATACACAACATTCTCTTTGCTTCCTTATTGGGAGATCAATGAGAAGTGATCTCATTGATTATGAAGAGGGGTATTCTTCACTGGGAGGAACATATGTACTTAAGAATTCCTTCCAATCAGAATCCCATTCAGATTCTGACTCGGATAAGGACTCTTGTTGTTTAGTCTTGGATCTTGTTTGATATTTGACTCTGACAGGAGCAGAAGTTGATGCCTTCATCTTCTGAGGTTTCTTCTTGGACTCTGAGTCTTGTTGAATCTTCACTTTCTTCTTCTTCTCCTGAGCTCTCTTACTTTTGATCACTTTTCTATCCTTCTCCATTGTTAATTTTTTTTTTACAATGAAATGGAAGTGTTGAGACAAATGACAAAGTTTATGGTCCTTATATAGTGGTTTCAAAATAGACAATTTCATGGTTTTTACGACAAACCATTTAATTGTGGTAGTTGTAACCACCTTGACTGCATTGAAACTTTCGTCTTTGACCATTTTTTTAAAAAGGTGTCATTTATTTTTGTCAGTTTTATCTTTTTGTTTAATGAAAAAAGGGGGAGTAAGAGTTGTTATTAATTTATGAAATGCTAAACTGAAACCAAAATTCCAAATTTAATTCGTTTCAGTTATGTCTTCGTATGATATGATTTTAAGGAAAATATTAGTTGAAATTTGAACTTCTGATACATGGTACGTATGAAGGAAAAGTGCAATTTTCTTTCATGGGTATCAGACTTAGGGGGAGAGCTTGCAAACCTAGCCTCTGAAAGTCTAGTGTATTAGTTTAAGTTCAAAATTCAAATAATTATTTTTAAACTGATTTAATTAATCATTGCTGAACTTAGGGGGAGTTTGCAAAACTCATCAACCTAAGAGATGCTTGATAAATTTTTTCAACAACCATTGTAAATTAATACTGGGTTTGTCATCAATCAAAAAGGGGGAGATTGTTGGACCAAAAGAGGTTCTGATATGACCCAATTAAGTTTTGATGATAACAAAAGTATTAATGTACAATAGGGTATACTAATTATTTACTCCAAGTGTGCAGATATTCAAGTTAATTTTTATATTCATTAAAAGCACATTGGAAGCTCTGATATGGCAAAGCAAACTCTGATCAAAACTTGAAGACATCAGAAGATGCATATGTGTTTCATCAGAGGATGCAAATTTTATTCATCAGAAGATGCTTATCAGACTCTGATAAGAGCAGTGAGAGCCGTTTTGTCAGAAGAACATTCTCTGCATCAATGATTATACTCTGACATTCAAAAAGCTGATGAAATCAATCTTATCCACAGAATAGTGACGTTTGTACTATTGTACGAACTCTTTACCTGATTTGGATAAAACGTTTTCTCCAAGATTGATCGCATACAAGGTTACCTGATTTGGATATCAAAGGTACTATCTACAGCTGGCGCAATCTCACCGCATCAAATTCGAATCAAACACGCTCCACCTTCATCTATAAATTAGAGCAAGTTTGAAGCTTTGGGATACGACACTTGAACAATTTGAAAAGAGCTGTTACTCTGCAAAAATCATCCTAAAGCACAAAACTGCAAATACAACTTGAACTGTTATTCAAAATCCAAGACTCCAGTTTCAGCTTCTGTTAATTCATTAGTTGAACCTTAGAATTTTGTATTAAGATTCTAAGTTAAGTCTTGTATCAAAAGTTGTATTTATTTTGTAACTTAACATTGATCTTTATATCAATTGTTCAGACTCTGTTTTTCTAATCTTGTGTATTGAAGTCTCTTGCCTGCGTGCTTGAGCATTAGGAAGTCTCTTGTTTGTATACTTGAGCATTGGAAGTCTCTTGCTTGTGTGCTTGAGCAATTGTAATCTTTGGTGATTATAGTGAACTCTCTTGGAAGTACAAGAGGACTGGACGTACTCTCGGTTTGTGAGGGGAACCAGTATAAAAATCTCTGTCTCTATCTTTCTCTCTTTCTCTCTACCTTCAAAGTTACTCTTGATTGTGTTTTGTTTTCTAAACCGCTGCAAACTCTGATAAGTTTTCCATAACTTAGAAGAAAATTTCAAATTACCCAAAACACAATTCAACCCCCCCTTCTTGTGTTTTTCACACCTTCAGAGCCGACTAGTCTTCCTCACACTTCGAATCAAGAGCAACTAGAGTTATTTAAGTTCCTTTATATTTCAAAAATACAAAAAAAAATAATTAAAAAAATTGTTGATGATTGTGAATCTTGATCAGTGAAAGTTCTGGCTAAGGCAAAGTCTTGGTATTTAAGTTCCTCACTTACCTGGGAATTTTCATAGTGACAAAGATGCATGAGACAAACCAAAAATATTTCTTCCAGTGATACTAAGGTTTTTTTTTGTGCACGAAAAAAGGTACCTACAAGTAGAAGCTTTGACCCAGCCAGGAGGAGCTTGGTTGCAAAAGCAAAGACTGCAACAAGAAAAGACTGTTCAAGATAAAGAAGAAGCATCAATGGGGCTGAAAGCAGGAAGAACTTTCGAAATTTAAAAGAACAGTAGATTTGAATGAAGAGGCTCCATTTGAAACAATGCTAGCACCTGAACAAGAAGCATCAGATGAAGAAACCCCAGAAATAACTTGTTTGGGAGATTACTGGAACCCAGGAGTACGATTTGCAGCGGTTATAAAAACAAAACAATATCAATAACGTCTATGAAGGAGTAAGAGAGTGAGAGAAAAGATAGAGACAGAGATTTTATACTGGTTCCTCTCACAAACCGAGAGTACGTTCAGTCCCCTTGAACTTCCAAGGGAGTTCACTAATAATCACCAAAGATTACAATGCTCAAGCACACAGGCAAGAGACTTCCACTGCTCAAGTAAACTTACAAGAGACTTCCTTTGCTCAAGTACACACGCAAAAGACTTCATACAACTTACAAGTAAAAACACAGTATGTGAACACTGATATACAAATCAATGTTCAAGAAAAATAAATACAACTCAATGACAAGACTTAACTTAGAATCCTAATAAAAGAAATCTAAGGTTCAACTACTATATGATTCAGAAGCTGAAGCTTTGAGTCTCGGATATTCAATTGAGTTCAAGTTGTATTCAAGTTGTTTTTGCGCTAAGGATGATTTTGGCAGAGTAACAGCTCGTTCAAAATTGTTCAATTGTGTTGTTCACAAAAACTTCAATTCAACTCCTATTTATAGTAGAGGGTGGGGCGTCTTGAATTTGAATCCGTTGCAGTGAGATTCGCCAGCTGAAAATACTACACTCCTTAACCATATCAAGTAACCTTTGTGTACGAACAATCTTGGGGAGAAAGATTCGTCCAAATCAGGTAATAAGTTCGTACAATAGTACCAACGTCATTATCCCTGAGGATAAGGTTGATTCTCCAGCTTTTAGGTTGTCAGAAGATGATGAAATTCAATCATTGTAGCAGAGAATGTTCTTCTGACAAAATGGCTCTCACTGCACTTATCAGAACATGATGTCTTCAAATACAGCTTCTGATAGTGTAGCTTCTGATATGCAGCTTCTGACGCGTCTTAACTTTGCATCTTCTGATGAGCATGTTCTGGTCAGAATTTGCTTGCTATTTTAGAGCTTCAATTGTACTCATAGTGAATATAAAATTTTAGCTTATATATCTGCACACTTAGAGTAAATAGTCAGTATACCCTATTGTATATTAATACATTTGTTATCATCAAAACTTAATTGAGTCATGTCAGAACCTCCTTTGTTCCAACAATCTCCCCCTTTTTGATTGATGACAAACCAAGTATTAATTTACAATGGTTGTTGATTAATTATATCATGCTTCTCTCAGGTTTATGAGTTTTGCAAGCTCCCCCTGATTTCAGCAATGATTAATTAAATCAGTTTAAAAATATTTATTTGAATTTTGAACTAAGCTTATACACTTGACTATCAGAGGCTAGGTTTGCAAGCTCTCCCTCTAAGTCTGATACTTATAAAAGAAAATTGCATTCTTCTCTCATAAGTAACATGTATAATAAGTTTAAATCTCAAATAGAAATTTTCCTTAATATATCAATCAGAACGTCAAAATAAATTAAGCAAAATATTGGCATTTTAGCTTAGCTTCAGGTTTAGCGTTCCATAAATTAATTTACTCTTACTCCCCCTTTTGTCATTAAACAAAAAGATTAAAAACTGACAGGAAATAAATGACAGTCAGGAAATAAATGACAAGTTAAAAAAAAAACTTGGTCAAATAGAGAGTTTCAGGACAATCAAGTTTTTAAGAAGGTTGTTACAACCAAATCAATTTAATGACTTGTCATAAAACTATAAACTTTTCTGTTTTGAAATCCTATATAAGGACCATAAACCTTTGTTATTTCACTCAACACATCCATTGTATGTCAAAATACAGACATTGATAAGGATATAAGAGTGATCAAAAGTAAGAAATCACATGAGAAAAAGAAGAAGAAAGTGAAGATTCAACAAGATTCAGAGTCTAAGAAGAATCCTCAGAAGACGAAAGCATCAACTTCTGCTCTGTAAGTTTCAGAGTGCAATCTAAGAGGATTTTGAATTAAGTTCTTAGATATTTCTTGGTTAATTTAGAGATGTTAATGTTTCTCTTATTTTTCTTGAAAGGTTGTGATGAATATATGAATAAAGTGTTGAAAAATAAATAGATAAGGGAAAGAAGAAAGAACACAAAAGATTTATACTGATTCCCCTTCTAACCTAAGGGTACGTCCAGTCCCTTCACTCCTTGAAGGATTTTCCACTATTAGAATACTTGTTACAAGACAACCTTACCCTAAGGCTTCCCTAACAAAATCCTAATACAACACAAGATAGCAACCCCACTATCTTTAACAACAAGAATCTTCACCAAACCCTATGGTGAAATTCTCATACAACACAAGATAGCACACCACTATCTTAACAACAATTCTCAACAAAACTATGATGAGAATTTACAAACAAATGTTGAAGAATAATAATAATGTATGACTGTTATCAAATCAATATCACTTTCAAATGAATATAACTTAATGCTCAGAAACCCTTTTGGATATGAAAATATAATCAAGGTTTCACAAAATTGATATTTGAAAGTTTGAGAAAAGTGACATTGATCAATATTTTGAGAATATGAAAGTTGTTGTTAATTGTAATGATCATAAACATATTTATAGAGGCTTTAGAAAATGTCTATGAAGCAAGAAAACTCTTCAAAAAAACTTATAATAAAAAGTTGTAATTGAAAAATCACAATGGTTCATAAAAAATAATTCTGTCCAGGACTTATTACATCTGGCGCTACGCATGGCTGATGTAAAAGATGCAGTTTTCAAAATTCAAACGGTCATGCTGTTTTCCAATGTTCAAACAGTACTAGACTTTTTACATCGGTTGGACTGAACGTGTGATGTAAAAAGTGCTGACAGCTTTTGTTTAATATTCACTTTTTATATTTTTAAAAGCTTGCTTCATATGGACTTTTATATTTAACTTAGAAATTTATTTGTAATTAATTTTTAAAATATTTTCTGAGCATTCTAAGTTATATAATTATTAAGAGTGATAAATCAAAGATAAAGACCATACTTACAAATAATTTAATTAATAAGCCTAAGTTTTGGTCTTCATCTTGTTTTCTCATCTTAAGCCTCCATAAGCTTTCTTCTTTTGTGATGTGAGTTTGTTATCATCAAAACCCAGCCAAGTTCAAGAAGGAAATCTTCTTCACATGCTCCTGTCAGAGCCAATTATCAAACAAGATCCAAGACCAAACAACAAGAGTCCTTATCTGAGTCAGAATCTGAATGGGATTCTGACTGAAAGGAATTCTTGAGTACATATGTTCCTCCTAGGGAAGAATACCCGTCTTCTCCCTCTGATTCTAATAAGCTAGATTTAGAACTAGCTATTTCTGATGTAGAATCCAAGTGAAAAGTTGGATTAGAACTTATGTAATCAACAATTAATTTGTGAATAAAAACTCTTTATTTAGTTTTGAAATCTATGTTTTGATATTTGTCTAAAAAACATTTGTGCATGCATAAATAAATAACAGAATATAAACAAACATAATGAATTAATCAATTAACAAACCAGTACTTCAGTGATTAATTAAAAATTCCACAAAGATAGACAAAACAGATTCTGTATAGAAATTACAAAACAAATTAAAAAGTGCTTAGAATCTCTAGGGTTGAGGTGGAGGAGGAGGAGGTAGTCTTGCATCAATGCTCTGAAGAGTAGCAAGGATAGTGGCCAACAAAACGGAATGTTCATCAACTTTCTTCTTCAGATTGTCTTGATCTTGTCTCATAAGCAGAGCAAATTTTGGAGCATTCCTTGCAAGTTGTTCAAGCCTTGCTTGCTCAGCAGCTATTCTAGCTTCCTCTGCTAGTCTAGCTTGCTCTCTTGCCAGAGCTTCTTGTCTTTCCCTTTCAAGCCTCTCATCCTCTAATCTCTTCTTCTCACGCTCAGCAGCTTCTTTCTTTTCTTGTTCAATTTTCTCAGCTTCAAGTCTTGCCAACTCCTTTCTGAATTCCAAATCCTTCTTATAGGATTCTATGATGGCCTTTATCATATTCTGAAGTCCAGCTCCCATTAGATCACACTCTTTGTCAATGTCTGCTGACTCAATAGACATATTAGGAATATCAATTTGAATTTTCCTAATATTCTTGTAAACAGCTTGCAGCAATTTTGTAATGTCTTCCTTAGTTTCACTAATGGGTTCATTCAGGATCCTAGAGGATAGGTGAGGAGGGATATAGATACACTTATGAGAGAGATTCTGCATGTAAGAGTTTACATCAGAAGATGGAATATCAGCTGAGTCCGATTCCAAGTTCCTAGTGATTGCTTGGAGCTGAGGGTTGATTTGAGTTTCAGCAGTGAAGGTGTTGTCCAAAACCACATGGTGTGGGGATTTTTCAACAACATTCACTGGAGAGTTTGGATTCGGAACAACTTCAGAGTTTGAGGTGTTTTGAATTTCAGGTTCTGGTGATTTGTGGGTTCATTTTCTGGTGGGGGTGCTTGTGATTTAGCTTGTTCAACTTCTGGTGTAGGTACCAGATTTAATAATTTTGGGTCAATATAAAGAACATATTGGTGATGGGGTGTGTTCTTTTCACGAACTTGTGGGGGTGGTGAAGGTGTAGCTTCAGAATCTTCATTAAGATCCACAGAGTGAATGTTTGGTGCAGTACCTGAGGCAGTAGCTTGTGCTGCATCAGTAGATATTTTATTAGCTTGAGATTCTGATGGGTTAGTTTGAAGAAGGTTAAATGGCTTTGATTTATGTTGATTCTCAGAAAGAGTAAGATCTTTCTCAGAATTAACACCTTTGAAAATTCTATTAAAAGCCCATTTAACTGGAATTTAAATTGGTTGTTCTACGTTTGATTTTTGAAACACATTAACAATTTCTGAGCTGTTTTCAAGAGTATCAGAAGACTTACTATTTTCAATTTGCCCATATATCTATAGAGTAGCAGCCATAGTCTGAGGATCATTTCTTGGTGGCAGTTTGGAGTTCATCTCATCAAAAACACTTGGGTCAATGCCACAATCATAGCCATCCTTCAGCTCTACTTCCTTTTCTTTGAGATTGAAGGTGGAAAAACACAAGAAGGGGGGGTTGAATTGTGTTTTTAGAATTAAAAACTTTTTCTAACTTAGAACACAAACACAGCGGATATAAACACAGAACTAAAGGTGCTGAGAGAGATAGAGAGAAAGACACACAAATTTATCCTGGTTCCCCTCACAAATTGAGAGTACGTCCAGTCCCCTTGTTACTAACAAGAGATTTCCACTATAATCTTCTCAAGATTACAAATTGCTCAAGCACTCTTGCAAGAGACTTCTCAGGTGCTCAAGTTTCACTAAACAAGAGACTTCACAAACAAACTTAAAATCTAAGAATGATTGTTAATGGACACTTGATATACTATCAGAGGTGTTTACAAAATACAACTCAAATTGCTTTAAGACTTTGAATGACAGATTAAACAAATATTGTCAGATTGCTTCAGAGCCTTAGACACAGTAATATAACAGTCGTCATTTCTTCCATTTGAGTCTTCTATTTATACTTGAAGGAAGATGATGACCGTTGCAGAGAGATAGGGTGCCAGCTGGAATTTACTCGTACAATTGTGATAGATGTAGTTGCCTTCTTTGGCAAATATCTTCAATTCCACTACCTTGCTATTTGAATTATCACTCATCCATTTTGAGTAATAATAGTATAATAGTACGATCCTTAATTGCGCTCCACTTATGGATAAGGTTAACGTTGTACCAACGGATATTCCTTCCTGTGGACGTGACAGAGCCTTGAAGTAGATTGTTCTTCAATCATTGGTTCTGATTCTGTCAGTTCTTGAGTGACGTAAATTCCTTTTGCTTCAGGTGCTGTTGTCATAGCTTCTTGAGGTCTTCAGCTTCTGAATCTTTCAGAACCTTGTTTTTGTCCTCAAGGTCACTTTCTTCAGCACACAAAATTTAAGCTTCTGATGAACAGTGATATGCTTTCAGAGCTTGTTTGACTGGCTTCTCCGCTATTATTCATGGTGCTTCTGAACGAACTTTAACTTATAATTCTGCATACTAGAATAATCATTAGTAATTCCAATTGCAATTTTAATACTTTGTTATCATCAAAACCACTTAAAAATTTAGAGGTTCATGTCAGACCCACTTTGTTCCAACAATCTCCCCCTTTTTGATGATGACAAACTAAAGCATTAAAATTCAATTGTTGTTGATTTAATTTAATTACGATGACTTCAGGTTTCAAGGTTTGCAATCTCCCCCTGAGTCTGATAATCCATAGGGTTAGGTTTGTAAGCTCCCCCTGAGTCTTATCCATAATTAATTAAAACAGTTTAAGAGTTAATTTATTAACTTAAAATAAATTTTCATATTTAACTCTCAGAAGCATAGTTTTGTAAGCTTTGCTTCTCAGGATCTGATAATGCTTAGAGGAGGTTTGCAAGCTTCTCTTACATTATCTATGAAAATTAATTTTAGGTTCTTAAATTTTCTCCCCTTTCAATAAAATTCAAGTGAGAGGAAATCAGAAGGGATAAAAATTGATTCAAATGTGTAAACATAACAGTTTCAGATCTTTTGAGCAGAATTAGAATCAATCAATAATTAATTTTAACACTATCCTTACTCCCCCTTTTGGCATCAGTCAAAAAGACACAGAAAACCAAGCAGTCAAACGTGCCATAAAACAAGGCAGTCAAGTCAATAAAGTGGTGACAACTAAATTCATTAAATGAATTGTGTTGATTCCCAGTTTGACAAGAGAGCTTGATGACACTATAAAAAAGGATGATTCCTCTCATTTTACTCATACAGAGTAATCAAGTAATATCAAAAGAAAAACACACAATGGAAAAGCAGGTTACCAAGGATGCTTCAGGCTCAGATACTGAGAGCGAAAAGGAACCAGAGCCTTGGCGCTGCGAAGAAAACAGGGTTCGCTATGAAAGAAACAAGCGAGAACTGATTTTGACAGAGGCAGAGCAAAAAGAAATGGGCTCTGATCTGGAAGAGTTTCTATGGACATACGATGATGACAAGCCATACGAAGAGTATCAGGCTGAAGCTCAGCAGGCTCTTGAAGACTTACTCTCTTATATTAGAGAGAAGCATAAGAGGTTGGATTCAGAGGCTGCTAAAGCTAAGTCTGAATCTAAGTAGGGTCATTATCATAATGTAATAAAGACTCTTCAATATAATAATAAAAATGTTCCTGCTATTAATTTCTTTCTTT
The DNA here is from genome assembly GCA_030408175.1 of Trifolium repens. Taxonomy (NCBI): domain Eukaryota; kingdom Viridiplantae; phylum Streptophyta; class Magnoliopsida; order Fabales; family Fabaceae; genus Trifolium; species Trifolium repens. The sequence continues at coordinate 46,946,964 of CP125836.1, read as the reverse complement.
TGAGCATGTGTTCTTTTATATACTTTAGTCCTATTGTCAGAAAACCAGTTACCAGACACGCCTCATACGGTATTGTTGCCCCGTTTGTAAACAGACGATAATACTAAGAAGCTATATCATGAGTAAACAGGAGTACTGATGTGAGGGAACCTTAGGTTTTGAAAAATCCTAAAAACTAAAAGTTTGAAAACCAAGATGCTCTTCAACATCTTTCACTAGGTTCAGTACCCACAAGAATACCAGACAATAGCAGAGTATATAGAGAGGCAAAATTTTGAAAAACAAAAATAAAGCAAACAACCAAGCATAATCACACACATATGGATAATTAATTTTGAATTAAAAAAAAAGTAAAGAGAATTATCCAAATCATTACATAAGAACCAATAATGAAAAACAAAACAAAACAGGACAAGTGCACAAGTATGGGCTTAAGGCTTCTTAATGTCTGCTATGGCCTTCAAAAGGGTTTCCATCATGTCATCCATTCTTTTGTGAACTGTACCAATAGCAGAATTCATGTCATTTCTCACATCAACCCTTAGCTCATCAATTTCATCAGCAAGCTCAGCTCTGATGTTGTCTAATGCAGCTTGAACTACTGGTGGTATGGGTGAAGAGGTAAAAGGTATGTCAGTCTTCATTGGAGAGCAAGGAGGAGTAACCACTACAATGGGCTTCTTACCCTTGTCAGAATCTTCACCATTATCCTTCTCAGAGGTTCCATCAATTTGATCCTGATCAAACATCACAAAACCTTCTTGAGATGCCTGATTCTCCTTAATCTTGTTTGTCTCAACCTCAACAATGTGCCTAGCCCTATCCACCATCATCTTAAGTGCCTCTTGATCAGCTAGCCTCTTGTGCTCAATCTCAGCAGCTATCCAAGCCTGATCAATAGCTCTCTCATACTCAGCTTCTTCCCTGATTAATCTCTCAGCTGTTTCACATGCACTCCTCGCGAGCTTCTTGATTTCAGCATCCAATGCTGCCAAACGTGCAAGTTCCTCTTCATGATTATAAAAAGTAAGACGAGGAGCATGTGATCTTTCAGCTGTATTCATTATCACTCTCACAGCAGCCATTCCTTTTCCTTTAATCTTTGACTTCACATGATCACCCAGAACCCTAAGAGATTGACTGAATAGATTTTCCATCTCTCTTATTTCAGCATCTACATCACATGGAAATATCAGAGTCTCTTCATCCATTGCCTTAAACTTCTTCAGTCTAAGACTGATAGCAGAACCTAATTGCTCAACATTTGGTTCAGATGATGGATTGAAGAAGGGTTTGGTTGGGTCAAAAGGGATGGTTGGGTCAGGTTTCTTTCTTTTGAGAGGGGTGATTTTGATTGTGCTTATGTCAAAGTCTAGGCTCTGAGAGGGGGATAATGATATAGGTTCATCATCTATATCAATTGCTTCTTTCATCAGCCTCTCTTGAATTGGAAGAGCAAAGTCAACAGGTAGGACAAGGTCATCTAGAGTTAATGGTTTGATTGATGGTCCAAAGATGGGTGCTGATGGTGGTGTTTGTGGATCAGGGGTAGTTTCAGGAGTTGAAAATTCAGGTTGAGGTGTGGATGGTTGTAGTTCAGCATTGTCATGGATGGGTGGAGAATGAGGTGATGGAATTTTTTGTTCAGAATGAGTCATGATATCATCCTGAATAGGTGTGAAGGTGGGTGGATTCTCTTGTGCTATATCATCAAGAGATGGGGGTGGTGTTTGAATGGTTTGTACAGGTGGTTCTTGAGTTGGTGGATTAACAGTAGTATTCACAAATGGACAATTGATTGGTGAATTTGTGTTTGAGTTTGTAAAAGCATCACCAGATAGGTGTTGGGTAAGATGGTCAAGAACTGAAGTGTTTGGTGGTTGTTCAAGAATGGTGGTATCAATGAGAATATTTTCTTCTTCATCAGAAGAGATAAGTATAGATTTCTTAACAGGTTTCTTGAGGGTTTTCTTAACAGGTTTCTTGTTCTTGGCTTTCTCTTTCTCAATTCTATCCAACTTTGCAATTAACTCAGTAGAGTCAATGCTTGAATCAGAAAGAGTTTCCTCAGATGAGGATGATGATGATGATGATGATGATTGAGGACTAGGTAATACAACATTAAGTGGCTTGGTGAAATCTATGGGAGATGGTTGTTTGGAAGGTTGAGCAGTAGACATGCTATCAGTATTAGGCTTAGAAGATTTACCTTTGGATGTGTCAGCAGCTTTCTTTTTAGAAGCTACTGTCTTTGTCTTCTTAGCAGCTCTGATATGTTGATCCTCTTCAGCATCAGCAGGTCTATCAAGCCTCTTCTTAGACCTTTTCTCCTTCTGAGCAGCTTTTCTTTGAGCAATGCTGGCTAACTGCTCCTCAGTGATTTCTTCATTCCTTTCAGTGGCCAATCCTTCAGCACCACTATTCACTTGCTCTGTCTCATCAGCAACCTCATTCCTATTCCCAGATTGTTCTTGTGAGCCTTCCTCAACAATCTCTTGCTCAATGGGTTTAAGTTTCCTTTTTGATTTTGTGATTTCCTTGGGGCCTTTGAAAATATCCCAGTTAGGTACACCAACTACCATGCTTCTGGGTACCGTTACTCCAGTATCTATTCTTACAAGCTCCAAGAAGTTCTTGATTACATCATCGTTATCATGTTCAGATATGGTAGGGAAACCATCACACCAGAAGTACTTCTCATACACAGCTTGTAGAGGAGTCGTAACTTGCTTTATTTCTTCTTTGGTTTTCTTCTTCATATGTACCAGTACATTTGCATCAAACTTAGCAGTATTGAAAACTCTAAGTTTCTCCTTGGTATTCAAAATATCAATCAGCATTGTTTGGCGTATGATCTCAGATATCAACCTTGGGTGATGAATATTTGAGATTGATTTTGTTCTGCTTTTGGATATGGTCAAGCATAGATGATCAAACAAAATCTTTGCCAAATTCATCTTGACCTTCTTGTACATAAACCATATAAAATGCCTGTGAGGTATAGAAATTGTGTCGTATCCTCCTTCTCTGGTAATGATGGAGGCAAGAAACACTCTGAAAGCAAATCCAAAATTATGCCTCATGAATTTTGCTTTTCCAAAATCACTGTTAGAACTACCAGGCATGAATAAGTCCTTTTTAATGGCTTCCAGATGCTTACTCTTTTCATCATAATCATCCACATTCTCTCCTTCATTATCCAAGCCCAGAACCTTTGCAATGTGCTCTTGGGTAATCAGAACATTGATTCCCAGAATGTTAGACCTAATTTCCTTCCCTCTATAAGGTCTCAAACCCAGTTCTCTTCTTGTTTCACCTTTTAGAGAACTATCCTTCTCAATCATCTTTCTAACCTCTTCATCAGCGCTTATCTTATCAAAAACGGTTTCTTTTTGCCAGAAGTACTTGACAATGTCATAATAGACGAACCCATTCAGCATCTCAAAATAGTTCTTCCATTGTTGATCGTAGAATAAACTTTGAACATCAATCCCATTTGCTTGTAAACTTTCAAAATCCACAAATTTCTGCGTAATAAACTCAAAAGCTTCTGGACCAGCATCAGTTTGATTATCTTTGACGACAAGTCTTGCTTGAGACTTAAGATCAATAACAGGTGGTAAAACGGGGTTGAAAAGACGTTGAACAATCACGTTTGAAGGTTTAGCGGCCATTGTTACAGAATATTAAGAAGCAGAGATTTGGGAATTTCTGTAAGGTTTAGGGTTGTGTAGGAAGTGATTATGTGTAAAAGTTGTGCAATGTGAGTGAAGTGACCTATAAATAGCAAATAACACACATACACAGAAAAAGCAAGCCTTGGGAGGGAGCGCGAATAGTTTTAAAAAATTAAATAATAGAGTTAACTGCCATAATCATCATTAACTGTCCTTTACTCATCAGGATCTAGACACGTGTAAGAGAGGCTTAATCAAAGCTGACGCGTGTACAGACAACTGTTGTACACTAACTAGAACTAAACGTTTAATTTCCGTCTAGTTCAGAGCCAAACTCATTTGTGTCTAACACCTCATCAGAACCTGTTACTCTTCAGAACCCATATTATTCAGAGCTTCCCAAATGAGACTCTGAATTGTTAGTGGTTCTGAAGGAGCTTCAGATCCTAATTCTATTTTGCATCTCAGAGCTAGTTTTCTTCAGAAATGTAATGCATGTTCAGGTTCTTTTTAATAAAGTCAAAACGTTCAATAGCCAAAGGTTTTGTAAATATGTCAGCCCATTGATGTTCAGTATCAATGAATTGAATATCTATAGTACCCTTTTGAACATGATCTCTGATAAAATGATGTTTTATTTTTATGTGTTTAGCTCTGGAATGCAAAATAGGGTTCTTAAACAAATGAATAGCAGCAGTACAGTATAGTGGAATACTACTTTCAGCTATATTATAATCATCTAGCTTATATTTCATCCAGAGTAGCTGGATGCAGCATTTAGCAGCTGAGATGTATTCTGCTTCTGCTGTAGACAAAGCAATGGTTGCTTGTCTCTTGCTGGCCCAGGATATGAGATTCTCACCAATAAATTGGCAATTTCCACTTGTGGATTTTCTCTCAATCCTGTCTCCAGCATAGTCAGCATCGCAGAATCCAACTAGCTTACTATCTAGGGATTTTTATACAGTAGTCCTAGATTAGTAGTTCCTTTCAGATATCTAAAGATCCTCTTAACAACAGTTAAATGAGGTTCTCTATGATCTGACTGGAATCTTGCACACAAGCATACGCTATACAAAATATCAGGTCTAGATGCTGTTAAGTAAAGTAGAGAACCAATCATACCTCTGTATAGCTTTTGATCTACTTTGCTGCCAACTTCTTCCTTGCTCAGGCTGCTTGTGGGATGCATGGGTGTGGCCATCGTCTTACAATCTTCAAGGTTGAACTTCTTCAGAAGCTCTTTCGTATACTTGCTCTGATGAATGTAAGTGCCTTCTTTTCCTTGGTTAATTTGAATTCCCAGGAAAAACTTCATTTCGCCCATCATGCTCATCTCAAACTCGTCCTGCATCAGATTGGAGAAATTCTTGCACAAAGACGCATTAGTAGATCCAAATATAATTTCATCAACATATATTTGAATGATTAAAATATCCTTCTTAGATGTCTTTCTGAAAAGAGTATTATCTATTTGACCTTTTTGAAAATCGTTTTCTAATAAGAAATTACTCAGCCTCTCATACCAAGCTCTGGGAGCTTGTTTGAGACTATAAAGTGATTTCTTTAATTTGAAAACGTACTCAGGGTTTTTCAAATCCTCAAACTCTAGTGGTTGTTTGACATATACTTCTTCAGAAATTACACCATTTAAGAAAGCGCTTTTAACATCCATATGATATAAGGTTATTCCATTGTTAACTGCATATGATAACAATAACCTGATTGCTTCCAGTCTTGCCACTGGAGCAAATGTTTCAGTGAAGTCAATGCGACTGTAGCCTTGTGCTACTAGTCTAGCCTTGTTTCTTACCACTTCACCTTGTTCATTCAGCTTGTTTCTAAATACCCACTTGGTTCCAATGATGTTCTTGTGTGCTGGTCTTGGCACTAGGTCCCACACATCATTTCTTTGGAACTGGTTCAACTCATCTTGCATTGCTATAATCCATCCATCATTAGAGAGAGCTTCATCAATAGTCTTTGGTTCTATCATGGATATGAGTCCTAGAAGTGAATCATGTTGTTGAAAATCTGATCTTGTTCTTCTTGGACTTTCTTTGTTACCAATGATGAGATCTTCTGGATGTGATGATTTATATTTGAATGTTCTCTTTGGAGCTTCATTAGGTTCAGCACTTGCTTGGGTATTATCTTCTGAGACATAATTTTGTTCTTCAGATGCTTTTAATGGAGATGCTCCTTCTGAGGCTTCTTCCACTTCAGCTTCTGAAGTCCCATTAGCTTCTGATGCTATCTCAGGTTCTGAATTGTTATACTGATATGGAATACCTGCATAACTATTGTCTTGCTCTGACATTTTACTGTCAGGCTCTTTGTCATCAAATCTGACATGTATAGATTATTCCACTGTGTCAGTTTCAGAATTATACACTCTGTATGCCTTTGAGCGTTCAGAGTAACCTATAAAGATTCCCTTACAAGCTTTGGCATCAAATTTTCTTTTGTAGGCCTTATTGTTCAGAATGTAACAGGTACATCCGAACTGGTGAAAATAAGAGATGTTGGGCTTTCTTCCTTTGAAGAGTTCATATGTTGTTTCATTAAATATAGGTCTGATATAGATCCTATTTTGAATATAACAAGCCGTGTTCACAGCTTCTGCCCAGAAGTGCTTAGCAAGCTTGGTCTCGTGCATCATGGTTCTTGCCATCTCTTGTAAAGACCTGTTCTTTCTCTCTACAACACCATTTTGCTGTGGTGTTCTAGGAGCTGAGAACTCATGGACAATTCCATGGTCTTCACAAAAAGTTGCAAAGGGTTCGTTTTCAAACTCACCCCCATGATCACTTCTGATCTTTAAGATCTTGAGACTCTTCTCACTTTGCACTTGAGTGCAGAAGATGGTAAACACATCATACGCATCATCTTTCACTCTTAGAAATTTAACCCAAGTCCATCTACTGTAATCATCAACAATGACCAGTCCATATTTCTTTCCATTGATTGAGGCAGTACTTACTGGGCCAAACAAATCAATGTGAAGCAGTTCTAGAGGTCTTGATGTAGAGACAATGTTTTTGGGTTTAAAAGATGTTTTTGAAATCTTACCAATCTGACAAGGACCACACAGAGCATCTGAATGATAGTTAAGATTGGGTAGGCCTTTAACCAAGCTTAGTTTGCTGAGCTTAGAGATTAATCTCCAGTTAGCATGTCCTAAGCGTTGGTGCCAGACCCATTTCTCATCATTAACAGATAGAAGACATACTATCTTCTGCTCTGTGAGTTCTGACAGATTGATTTTATAAACATTGCCTTTCTTTAGGCCTCTGAACACTACAGACTCGTCAGACTCATTAATTACAGTACATGCATCTTTATTAAACTTAACAACATATCCACTATCACAGAATTGGCTAATGCTAAGTAGATTATGTTTTAGGCCATCAACTAACCAAACATCTTTAATAGAGAGAAGAATTACCAACTGTACCAGTACCAGTGATCTTCCCTTTTTGGTTTCCTCCAAATCCCACAGTTCCTCCCTCTTTCAGAGTCAGGGTTTGGAACATATGCTTGTTTCCTGTCATGTGACGTGAGCAGCCACTGTCCAGGTACCAAGAATGGTTCTCTTGCCTTCTTGGTGCGCAAACCTGATACATAGACAATTTCAGATTTTGGTACCCATATTTTTATGGGTCCTTTATGGTTAGTCCTAGCTACCCTAGGTTGCTTTTGCTTCTGAGGTCTATCAGTAGTCCTGAAGTTATTAGAGCTTTTAGAAAACTTTTTAGGCTCTGAATAACTTTTAGACTTTGCCTTAGAATATACCAGAATTTTATTTGTTTTTACATTGTTCTGAGGCTTGGAGGCCTTAGGCTCTGAAGTATTCAGAGCCTGAGACTTCTTAGCCTCTGACTCAATTGGTTTTTCAGAATTTGGTATATCTAAGACTTCTGATTGACTTTTGACAAACACAGCCTTAGGTTTAGCCTTATCAGTGTTAGAGGATTTAGAAAGTAATGGATTATCTTTAAAATGTGAAAATCCAAGACCTTCACCTCTGTTCCTACTAACATGATATATTAAAGAAGCTATCTTGCTTCTCTTCATGCCGTTGATAAGAAATTCCTGCAGAGCAAATTCATGCTCTGGAGGAACCTTATCATCATAAACATAATGAGTTTCCATAAATGAGTTTCAACTCTTTAGAGACTCATTTTCTTCAACTATTATGTTCATTTTCTCAGTTAGGTTTTTGTAAGATTTTTTTAAGACCTTACATTCGCCTGCCTTTTTAGTGAGAATTTTTAGGGCATCCTTAAGAGAATCTATTAATTCAGTTCTAGAGAGTTTAGATATTACCTCTTCCTCATCTTCAGAGTCTGAACCTTCATCAGAGTCCTCTCTGTCAGAGGTGGTTGACCTTACCCTTGTATCTCTCTTTGCTTGAGCTTTGCTTCGATGGCCTGCTCTTGTTTTCCGGACAATCAGCAATGAAGTGGCCAGGTTTGTTGCATTTAAAGCACTTGCTTTGATCTTCCTTCTTATCTTTGACAATGCTCATCCTTTTGGAAGATCCTCCAAATTTACCTGCGTACTTCTTGCTTCATTTCGCCCATTGGGAAACTTTAGCAGCCATCAGTACCATTTCCTCTTCATCCTCAGACCCAATCTCATTTCCTTCTTCAGAGGCTTCTTCTTCAGAGTCTACAACTTTAGCCTTCAGAGCCTTTGAAGAGCTCTTGGAGCTTAAAGCTATCCCTTTCATCTTCTTAGTTGATTCATCAGTCATTAGTTCCATTTCATGACTTTTCAATGAGCTAACTAAGCTTTCAAGGGATACAATATCCAAATCCTTAGACTCTTGAAAAGCAGTCACCTTTGGTCTCCACTTAGGTGGCAAGCTTCTTAGTACCTTTCTCACATGATCTGCTTCAGTGTAGCTCTTGTCTAATATTAGAAGTCCAGATACTAATATTTGAAACCGTGAGAACATAGTTTCTATATCCTCTCCGTCCTTCATCTTAAACAGTTCATACTGATGCACCAACAAGTTAGCCTTGACCTCTTTAACTTGTTTGTTTGCCTCATACTTGGATTTTAAAGAATCCCAAATTGACTTTGCAGTTCTTTTATCTCCAATTTTAAGGTACTCATCGTGTGAGATATCATTCGTTATCATTCCTTTTACAGAGTGATGCTTCTTGTACTCTAGCTTCTGAGTGGGTGTAAAGGCTTTCTTATTCTGAGATCTAACTACACCTTCTAAGTCCATATTTTCAAAGTTAACTCCATCTTCTACCAAGTCCCATAAGTCACAATCAATGCCCATGATGTGACTGTACATCTTGGTTTTCCAGAAAGGGTAACCAGTCTCAGTTCCATTGAAGAAGGGAATTTTATCAGATGATCTTCTGTCTTTTGAGTTTGAGTCATAGTCAAAACTAACTGCAGCATTGTTGGATTTCTCAGCAGACATGTTTTTCCTCCTGGATCTTTACTGTTTCACTATTAGGTAAGTTAGGCAACAGCCCAGCTCCTGATACCAATTGAAGGTGGAAAAACACAAGAAGGGGGGGTTGAATTGTGTTTTTAGAATTAAAAACTTTTTCTAACTTAGAACACAAACGCAGCGGATATAAACACAGAACTAAAGGTGCTGAGAGAGATAGAGAGAAAGACACACAAATTTATCCTGGTTCCCCTCACAAATTGAGAGTACGTCCAGTCCCCTTGTTACTAACAAGAGATTTCCACTATAATCTTCTCAAGATTACAAATTGCTCAAGCACTCTTGCAAGAGACTTCTCAGGTGCTCAAGTTTCACTAAACAAGAGACTTCACAAACAAACTTAAAATCTAAGAATGATTGTTAATGGACACTTGATATACTATCAGAGGTGTTTACAAAATACAACTCAAATTGCTTTAAGACTTTGAATGACAGATTAAACAAATATTGTCAGATTGCTTCAGAGCCTTAGACGCAGTAATATAACAGTCGTCATTTCTTCCATTTGAGTCTTCTATTTATACTTGAAGGAAGATGATGACCGTTGCAGAGAGATAGGGTGCCAGCTGGAATTTACTCGTACAATTGTGATAACTGTAGTTGCCTTCTTTGGCAAATATCTTCAATTCCACTACCTTGCTATTTGAATTATCACTCATCCATTTTGAGTAATAATAGTACAATAGTACGATCCTTAATTGCGCTCCACTTATGGATAAGGTTAACGTTGTACCAACGAATATTCCTTCCTGTGGACGTGACAGAGCCTTGAAGTAGATTGTTCTTCAATCATTGGTTCTGATTCTGTCAGTTCTTGAGTGACGTAAATTCCTTTTGCTTCAGGTGCTGTTGTCATAGCTTCTTGAGGTCTTCAGCTTCTGAATCTTTCAGAACCTTGTTTTTGTCCTCAAGGTCACTTTCTTCAGCACGCAAAATTTAAGCTTCTGATGAACAGTGATATGCTTTCAGAGCTTGTTTGACTGGCTTCTCCGCTATTATTCACAGTGCTTCTGAACGAACTTTAACTTGTAATTCTGCACACTAGAATAATCATTAGTAATTCCAATTGCAATTTTAATACTTTGTTATCATCAAAACCACTTAAAAACTTAGAGGTTCATGTCAGACCCACTTTGTTCCAACTGAGATTAGCAACCTTCTCAATTGCTGCTTCAATCTCTGCCAATTCATTTTCTTCTTCTGTTGCATCTTCCAACAATGATTCCTTAGATGCCTTTGGCTTCCTAGGTCCAGTATTTGCCTTTGTCTTGGCAGCCTTTTTACCACGAGATTCTGCAGGACTTTTTGCAGCTTTTCTTTTCAAGAAAACTCTGGATGGTTGACCCAGCATTCTTGATTGTCTAACCGTCAAACCCTTTTGTTCGCAATTTCCAACCTCAGCACCAAGTCCTTTCAAGAATTGAGCTTGAGCTTCTGCCACAATTCTAGCATCCATATCACTCACATGAACCAGTCTGCACTCAGCAATGTCATCTTCAGTTTCTCTAATGAATAGAGGATGTGTTGGATGGACTATCTTGTTATTCTTCACAAGGTGTAGATACCTCAAAGTAGTGCTATTTACCACCCTAGAACTAGTCAAATAGGTACCATACCCAGGGAAGAAAGGTGTGACAACATCCATAAATCCACATTGTGCAAACATATGACTTAGAAGTCTGCCATGGTGAATGATGGGTTTGTCTGATTCTATAGAGTCCAGAAGATGGATGAATATGAGCTTAGCAACATCCAATAAGTTTCCTTTACCAACATGAAATGTGAAGAGCTTCTGAACAACAGAAAATTGACCAGTACCTCCCAGCTTGGGCACAATACTGTCAATGAAAATCTTGTAGATAACCTTGCAGATATTTGTCATTTCTAGCTTATCTTCTGGAACAGTCTTAGCTTTGAAAATGAATTGTTCAACATCTGGACCAACATAGTCTGAAGTCTTGAGGAAGAGTCCATCAGCAGATAACTTCAGAGCCTCATAGATGTGAGCCAATCTGATTGAAATTCCGAATCCAGCCATATGGGATTCAATTTCAGTAGTAACGAACGGTCTAATACCCATCTCAATAGGTGATTTCCCTTGTAACTCAGGTCTTTCCTTAATCATCTCTTTCAACTTTGCATTATACCTATCCCTTGTAATAACCGAAGCCTTCATCCAAAACTCTTTGATTAACTCCGTATATGTTGGACCATTGAAAATGTCGAAGTAATACATCAAACCTTGTTTCTCGTAAAGTTCCTTTACTTCAGGAAACCCATTTACTCTTAGGCTTTCGAAGTCAACAGGAGTTTCAACGGTGAATTGAAGATCATCATATCTGTACGACCGTTGATCCTTTGCAAACTTGTTTGGGATGGAGTGCTCGGTTTCGATCATGCAAGCATTAACTTTGATTACAGGGAAGGTAGCCATTTTGATGAAGTTTTGGGGTTAGGGTTTGCTAGTTTGAGAGAGAAAGAAATTGCTTGAGTTTTAGAAGAATGAAAGTGTGGGTTGTGAGAGTGCAAAAGTGTGAATGTGAACAGTTATGTGTTTAAATAGAAAGTTTCGCGCAAAAGAAATAGTACAGACACATAGGGGTAGTAGAGTCTTTTACCTATCAAAATAGGGATTAGAACACTACTCATCATAAACTAACTTCTTTAACCACTTGCAACAGGACATGTGTATTAGAAGTTTATTAAATAACTGACACGTAAGTGGAAGGAAAACGAACGGGTTTTTATATAAAATATTTTCCTTATCACAAGATGGTCTTATCACAACTTCTGATACAGAAGGTTCTGATGACTTCAACTTCTGATAACTATTAGATTCTTATAAAAACAAATTTTACATCAGAGTTTTAGTTTATTCAGGGATTTCCATCATATTCAAATTCTTTTTGATAAAATCAAAACGTTCAACAGCTTAGGGTTTTGTAAAGATATCAGCCCAATGATTTTATGTTTCAATGAACTTAAGATCAATTACACCCTTTTGAACATAGTCTCTATGAAATGATGTTTAATCTCAATATGCTTAGCTCTTAAATGTAAAATAGGATTTTTTGAAAGATGGATGGCTGCAGTATTATCACAATATAGAGGGATATTGTTACTGCTTATTTGATAATCTTCCAATTGATATTTCATCTAAAGTAGTTGTGTACAACATTTTGCTGCTGATATGTATTCTGCTTCTGCTGTTGACATAGCTATGGTGGTTTGCCTTTTACTGGCCCATGAAATCAAATTCCCACCAATGAATTGACAATTGCCACTGGTGGATTTTCTTTCAACTTTATCACCAGCATAGTCAGCATCACAGAATCCAATCAGTTTGTAGTCATTGGATTTCTGATACAGTAATCCAATGTTACAAGTAGCTTTCAAATATCTAAAGATTCTCTTCACAGCAGTGAAATGAGATTCTCTAGGATCTGATTGAAATCTTGCACACAAGCTTACACTAAATAAAATATCAGGTCTTGAGGCAGTTAGATAAAGAAGAGATCCAATCATACTTCGATAGAGCTTCTTATCAACTTTGCCTTCAGATTCTTCTTTGCTTATGCTTGATGTAGGATGCATTGGAGTGTTTATGGGCTTGCAATCTTCCAAATTGAATTTCTTCAGAAGATCTTTTATATATTTTGATTGATGAATGAATGTTCCTTTCTTTGTTTGATTTATTTGAATTCCAAGAAAGAACTTCAATTCCCCCATCATGCTCATCTCAAATTCATCCTGCATAAGCTTAGAAAATTCTTGCACAAAGTGGCATTAGTTGATCCAAAAATGATATCATCAACATAAATTTGAATGATCAAAATGTCTTTCTTTAGTGTTTTTCTGAATAGTGTATTATCAACTTGACCTTTTTCAAAATCATTGTTTACTAAGAAAGTAATCAGTCTCTCATACCAAGCCCTGGGAGCTTGTTTGAGTCCATAGAGTGATTTCTTGAGTTTGAACACATGGTTAGGATTTGATAAATCTTCAAATCCGGGAGGTTGTTTGACATATACTTCTTTAGAAATAACACCATTAAGAAATGCACTTTTTACATCCATTTGATATAGAGTGATACTATTATTGACTGCATAAGATAAAAGTAACCTGGTTGCTTCCAGTCTAGCTACTGGAGCATATGTCTCAGTAAAGTCAATTCCTTCTTGTTGACTATATCCTTGTGCAACAAGTCTTGCTTTGTTTCTGGTTACTTCACCTTGCTCATTCAGTTTGTTTCTGTATACCCACTTTGTTCCCATAATGTTCTTATGCTTGGGTTTGGGTACCAGATCTGATACATCATTTCTCCTGAATTGATTTTGTTGGAGCAAAAGAGGTTCTGACATGATTCAATTAAGTTTCGATGATAACAAATGTATTAATATACAATAGGGTATACTAATTATCTACTCTAGTCTGCAGATATATAAGCTAAAATTTTATATCTTCTATAAGTACACTGAAGGCTCTAAAATGGGAAGCAAATTCTGATCAGATCACGCTCATCAAAAGATGCTATGTCAAAGTTTTGTCAGAAGCTACATATCAGAGGATACATCATCAGAAGCTGTGTTTAATTACATCAGGTTCTGATACTTGCAGTGAAGGCCGTTTTGTTAGAAGAACATTCTCTGCTACAATGATTGAATTTCATCATCTTCTAACAACTCAAAAACTGGAGAATCAACCTTATCCACAGAATAGTAACGTTAGTACTATTGTACGAACTTATTACCAGATTTGGGCAAATCTGCATTTCCAAGTTTGGTCGTACACAAAGGTTATCGGATATGGTTCGAAATTGTACTATTACCAGCTGGCGAAATCTCCTGCAACGAATTCAAATTCAAGGCGCTCCACCCCTCACTATAAATAGGAGTGGTAGTGAAGTTTTGTACACAGAACAATTGAGCAATTTGAAAGAGCTGTTACTCTGCGAAAATCATTCTGTGAACAAAACAACTTGAATACAACTTGAACTCATTTGAATATCCAAGACTCAAGCTTCAGCTTCTGATTCATACAGTTGTTGAACCTTAGACTTCTATTGTTAGGATTCTAAGTTAAGTCTTGTAATTGAGTTGTATTTTACTTATTCTTTTTGAACATTGATCTGTATATCAGTGTTCATATACTCTGTTTTATTGTAAAGTTGTTTGAAGTCTCTTGCTTGTGTGCTTGAGCAAAGGAAGTCTCTTGTAAGTGTTACTTGAACATTGGAAGTCTCTTGCCTGCGTGCTTGAGCATTTGTAATCTGTTTGATTATAGTGAACTCCCTTGGAAGTGCAAGGGGACTGGACGTACTCTCGGTTTGTGAGAGGAACCAGTATAAAAACTCTGTCTCTATCTTTCTCTCTTTCTCTCCTACCTTTTTAGTTCTGTTTGATTGTGTTTTGTTTTTAAACCGCTGCAATCTCTGATAAGTTTTTATAACTTAGAAGAATTTTTTCAAACTACCCAAAACACAATTCAACCCCCCTTCTTGTGTTTTTCACACCTTCAATTGGCATCAAGAGCCCGGTTCTGTTTTTAATCACCTAACAGTGAGACAGTTTCTTGTTGAAAAACACTATGACTGAAGGATCTCCAAGTGGTAACATGAAGGCAGTTTCTCATGACTATGATGTTGAAGATAAGACAAACAACAAAGCACCAAAGTTCAATGGAGATGGTTCTACCTTTTCCTGGTGGAAAGATAGAATCTACAGTCATCTTATTGGTTTAGATGATGAACTTTGGGACTTGGTTGAAGAAGGGGTAACTTTTAAAGGACTTGATGAAAAGGGAAAGTTATCTGTGGAAGATAGAAAAAAGTTCACTCCTACAGACAAGAAGGCTTATAAGAAACACCACAAGGTCAATGATCTTCTTATTGGTTGCATAACTCATGATGAATATCTCAAGATCACAGACAAATCCACTGCCAAAAGTATTTATGACTCCTTATGCTCCACATATGAAGGGAACAAACAGGTTCAAGAGGCAAAGGCCACTCTCTTGATCCAACAATATGAACTCTTTAGAATGAAGGATGATGAGAATATTGAATCTATGTACTCTAGGTTCAAAATTCTAGTGGCTGGTCTCCAAGTTCTAAAGAGAAGCTATACAACTTCTGATCATGTAAGAAAGATTCTGAGAAGCTTACCTTCAAGGTGGAGGCCTAAGGTAGCAGCTATTCAGGAAGCTAAAGATTTGGACACACTTGGCTTGGAGAAATTGATAAGTTCACCCATGAGTCATGAGATTGAACTATCTTCTGATGAGTTTCAGAAGAAACTAAAATATGTGGCTTTGCCATCTATTTCAGTTTCATCTATGGCTCTGAAAGCCAAAGTTGCAGAATCTGAAGCAGAAGAATCTTTCATAGATGACCAAGAAGATGGATCAGATGATGATGTGTTTGCACTCTTGTCCAAGAAGTTTCAAAAGTGGTCAGTAAGGAAAGGCAAAAATTTCCCAAGCAGAGGATTTGGATCAAGAAACAACACTAGCAAAGAGAAGAAGGGTGACACAAAAAATTGTTTCAATTGTCATAAGCCTGGACACTTCATGGCTGATTGTCCTGAACTCAACTCAAAGGGTAAAGGAAGAAAAAGTACAATCAAGAACAAAGCCAAGAAGAGTCTGATGGCAACATGGGAAGACATAAATGAGCTATCCGAGGATGAAGACTCTGAGGAAGCAAATCTGGCACTCATGGCCACTGGCGAATCAGACAATGAAAGTGATTCAGAGTCTGACATAGAAGATGTTGATGAGGTAATCTCTAAAATGACTAGTACTCAGATGGCTAAAACTTTGAAAGATGCTATGGTTAAGTACATGGAAAAGTTGAGTGAGCTAGATTTTTGTAAACAAAAATTGAAGCTACTCAATGAAAATCTCAACCAGACTCAAGCAAACTATCAAAAATCTCTTAAAACAATTAAAGTGCTTGAGACTGGATGCAGAACATGTCAAAAACCTCATGATGAGTATGAATAGGTCTTTACAAGAAATGGCACGCACCATGATGCATGAAAATAATTTGGCAAAATTCTTTTGGCCAGAAGCTGTTAACACTGCTTGTTACATTCAAAATAGAATTTACATAAGACCTATTTTGAACAAAACAACATATGAACTCTTTAAGGGAAGAAAACCCAGTATTTCTTATTTTCATCAATTTGGCTGTACATGTTACATTCTAAATAATAAAGTCCATCTTAAGAAATTTGACTCTAAAGCCTGTAAGGGTATCTTCATTGGATACTCTGAACGCTCTAAGTCATACAGAGTGTATAATTCTGAAACTAACACAGTGGAAGAATCAATGCACGTAAAGTTTGATGATAAAGAGCCTGATGATAAAAAGTCAGAGCCTGTTAAAGATTTGTCAGGTTCTGATGAATCAGAAGATGAAGCTCCAGAGTATGAAAACTACATAGAACCTGTAGAAGACTCCGAAACTCAAGAAGCTACACCTTCTGATGTTGTTCAAGAGCATCAAACTAATGATGAAAACTCTGAAGCTACTGATATTCCAAGAAATACATTCAAATACAAATCATCACATCCTGAAGATCTCATCCTTGGAAACAAGAATAGTCCAAGAAAAACAAGGTCAAACTTCAGAGATGAAGAATCATTGTTTGGATTAGTATCTTTGATTGAACCAAATACAACGAATAAAGCTCTCTCAGATGATGCTTGGATAGTTGCTATGGAAGAAGAGTTAAATCAATTCAAAAGAAATGATGTATGGGATCTGGTACCCAAACCCAAGCATAAGAACATTATTGGAACAAAATGGGTATACAGAAACAAATTGAATGGACAAGGTGAAGTAACAAGAAACAAAGCAAGACTTGTTGCACAAGGATACAGTCAACAAGAAGGAATTGACTTCACTGAAACATATGCTCTAGTAGGTAGACTGGAAGCAATCAACTTATGCAGGATGAATTTGAGATGAGCATGATGGGATAATTGAAGTTCTTTCTTGGGATTCAGATAAATCAAACAAAGAAAGGAACATTCATTCATCAATCAAAATATATAAAAGGTCTTCTAAAGAAATTCAATTTGGAAGATTGCAAACCCATGAACACTCCAATGCATCCTACATCAAGCTTAAGCAAAGAAGAATCTGAAGGCAAAGTTGATCAGAAGCTCTATCGAGGTATGATTGGATCTTTTCTCTATTTAACTGCATCAAGACCTGATATTTTATTCAGCGCATGTTTGTGCGCAAGATTTCAATCAGATCCTAGAGAATATCATTTCACTGCTGTGAAGAGAATCTTTAGGTATCTGAAAGCTACTTGTAACATTGGATTACTGTATCAGAAATCCAATGACTACAAGCTGATTGGATTCTGTGATGCTGACTATGATCGTGATAAAATTGAAAGAAAATCCACCAGTGGAAACTGTCAGTTCATTGGTAAGAATTTGATTCCATGGGTAAGCAAAAGGCAAACCACCATAGCTATGTCAACAGCAGAAGCTGAATACATAGCAGCAACAAAATGTTGTATACAACTACTTTAGATGAAATATCAATTAGAAGATTATTGATCTAACCTGTTGATCAGAAAGGTTCTGGGCCTTTAGCCCTTATCCTGGTGATGAGGTGTCCTCATTGTGCGGAGGAGTTGTTTCCTTGAGCCTATCGTGTCCTAGTAAATAGGAACACGTGTGAGTTGTGGCGGTACGGTGGTAGCGAGCAGGGAGCTCGCTACTTGCTGAGGAGGAGCTATGAGCTCCATATGTCGAGGAGAACTACGGGGTCAATATTCTGGGCAGGGTCCATAAGCTCCATAAGTCGAGCACAACCGTGAGCTCAATACTCCGGGCAGGAGCTATGGCTTCCTTATGTCGAGCAGGGTATGGATTGGGCCAGCTCTAGGCCCAGTCCAGAACAATTATCAAATAAGCAGTAGCAATATTCCTTTATATTGTGACAATACTGCAGCCATCCACCTTTCCAAAAATCCCATTTTACACTCAAGAGCTAAGCATATTGAGATTAAACATCATTTCATCAGAGACTATGTTCAAAAGGGTGTAATTGATCTTAAGTTCATTGAAACAAAAAATCAATGGTCTGATATCTTTACAAAACCCTTGGCTGTTGAACGTTTTGATTTTATCAAAAAGAATCGGAATATGATGGAAATCCCTAAATAGCTAAGACTCTGGTGAAAAATTGATTTTTGTAAGAATCTAATAGCTATCAGAAGCTGAGGACATCAGAACCTTCTGTATCGGATGTTGTGATGAAACCATCTTCTGATGTACTATCAGACTCTGAAAAGGAGATGGCTTTGGCGCGTAAGTAAAAATCTTTTCTAAAAACGGTTCGTTTTTCTCTTAACTTACGTTTCAGTTATTTAATAAACTTTTAATACACGTGTTCTGATGCAAGTGGAAAGAGAAGTTGGTTTATGATGATCAGCGTTCTAATTCCTATTTATAGTAGGTAAAAGACTCTGCTACCCCTATGTGGCAGTACTTTGTTTTTGCGCGAAACTTTCTATTTAAACACACAACTGTTCACATTCACACTTTTGCACTCTCACAACCTACACTTTTGTTCTTCTAAAACTCAAGCAATTTTTCCTTCTCTCTCTCAATATTAGCAAACCCTAACCCCCAAACTTCATCAAATGGCTTCAATTAGTACTAGTGGTTGTATAATCGACATTGAAAAGTCAATCCCAGATAATTTCGCAAAGGATCAAAGGCCATACAACTATGATGACCTAACCTTCGCCATAGAAAATCCTGTAGAGTTCGAGAGTCTAAGGGTAAATGGATTTCCGGAGGTTAAAACTCGTTTCGAAAGGCAAAATATGATGTACTACTTTGATATGTTGAATGGACCAACATACGGTGAGGTTATCAAGGAATTTTGGATGAAAGCGTCTGTTATCACCAAAGCTAAGTATCTTGAAAGAATGGTTGAGTTGGCTAAAGAAAAACCTGAGTTAATTGGAAAAACTCCTGCTGAGATGGGTATAAAGCCTTTTGTGTCAACAGAAATTGAATCGTATGTTGCTGGATTTAGAATTGCATTCAGAGAAGATCACATCAATAAGGCTCTGAAGCTATCAGATGGTGGATTATTCTTCAAATCTACAGACTCTGTTGGAGCAGATGTTGATGAATTCATATTCAAACCTAAGGAAAATCCTGGAGACAAGGCTGAATGGAAAGACCTAAGCAAGGTTATCTACAGAATCCTTATCAACAGTATCATTACCAAGCTTGGTGGTACTGATCAAATCTCTACGATTCAGAAGCTATTTACATTCCATGTTGGTAAAGGAAACTTTGTTGACATTGGTAAACTAATTTTCAATCATCTTGCTGAATCTATAACTGCTAGCAAACCTATCATTCGTCATGGGAGATTACTAAGTCACATGCTTGCTCAGTGTGGACTAATGGATGCAATCAAACCTTTCTTCCCTGGGTATGGTACTTATCTGATTAGTTCTAAAATCATCAATAGTACTACTCTGAGGTATCTACAACTGTTGAAGGGTAAAAAAGGTTGTTCATCCTACACACCCTCTGCTACTCAGAGAATCTGAAGAAAACATTGATGAATGTAGGCTCATCCATGTGAGTGATAGAGATGCTAGAAGAATAGCAGAAGCTCATGCTGGATTTTTGAAGAGTTTAGGAGCTGATGTTTGTACTGGAGAATCTCAGGATCTGACTGTAAGACAAGCAAGAATTTTGGCTCAACCAACCAAAATAATTAAAAAAAGAAAAGCTGTTAAGAGTCCTGCAGTTCCTGAAAGGAAAAAGGTTGCTAAGACTACAAAAAGTACTGGACCTAGGACTACAAGGAAGAGAAAATTGGTG
Organism: Trifolium repens; assembly: GCA_030408175.1. NCBI lineage: Eukaryota > Viridiplantae > Streptophyta > Magnoliopsida > Fabales > Fabaceae > Trifolium > Trifolium repens. Next base: position 46,926,933 of record CP125836.1, on the reverse strand, counting down.
TTGAAGCAACTGATGAAGATAAGGAACAAGCTTTAAAGGATGATGCTATTGCACAGGTTGAGGCTCTAAAGCAGAAGGAAGAGTCACTGAAGGATAGTTATGATTGTGGAATTGGCCCTAAGGTATTTGATGACATGTACTCCAAACTTCCTCCAAGGAATGTTCCTGACGATGTGCTTGCTCAACAGACTGTATATGGATCAGCTGATGGTAAGTATTCTACTTATATTGGAAATAGCTCAGCTTTTAGAGATTATTTCAGAAGACTCCAACATTTTTCTGAAATCCCAGTTAAACGTGCTTTTGATAGAATTTTTAAAGGAGTTTATTCTAAGAAAGATCTCATTCTTTCTAAGAATCAACCATCATCAGAGCAGTTTAACCCTCTTCAAACTAACCCATCAGAATCCCAAACTAATTCTATATGTAATGATGCAGCACAAGCTACTACAAGTACTGCACCAGTCATTCACTTTGTGAATGTTACTGAAGATTCTGATCGTACACCCTCCCCACCTCCTCAAAAATCCCTCACAAACAAGGATATCTCAATTCTGGATCCTACACCAAACCCAGAAAATGATCAAGAAAAACCACCAACACCAAACCCAAAGAATGATCAACACAAACCACAAACACCACCCCCAGAAAATAACCAAAACAATCCTCCATCACCTTCACCAAACTCTGAACAAACAAAGCCTACCTCAGATTCTCACAAATCACCTGAACCAAATGAGACTATCAATCCAAACTCTGAAGCCTCTCATAAAAATACCTCTCCAGTAATCAATGTTGAAAAATCCCCACAACATGTGGTGGACAACACTGTTACTGAAGACTTAGCAAACAACCAACAACCACCTCCAAATCACATCACCAATCCTGATAATCTGATGCAAGAACTCTCAAATGATTTCATTTTTGTCCCTCCTTTCTTACCCTATAGGATCCTAAATGAACCAATAGATGAAACCAAAGAGGACATCTCTAAAATGCTGAAAGTTGTTGACAAGAATATTAGGAGAATCCAAAATGCTATTCCTACTAGATCTATTGAGACAGCAGAGATTGATAAGGAATGTGAGATTATGGAAGTTGGACTGCAAAACATGATTAGGGCAATCAGAGTCTCCTACAAGAAAGAATTGGAATTTCGTAATGAACTGGCTAGACTCAAGGTAGAACAAGAAAAGAGAGAAGCTGAAGAGCGTGAAAGGAAAAGATTGGAAGAATAAAGGCTTGAAAAAGAAAGGTTAGAGGCTCTGGCTAGAGAACAAGCTAGGTTAGCAGAAGAAGCAAGACTTGCTGCTGAACAGGCAAGGCTTGAAAATTTGACAAGAAATGCACCAGAGTTTGCCCTTCTAATAAGAGATGATCAAGAAAAACTGAAGGAAAAAGTTGATGTACACTCTGGCATTCTAACTAGCATTCTTCAGACTCTTAAAAGCATCAATGAAAGACTACCCCCTCCTCCTCCACCTCAACCTTAGGTATCTATGCACTTGTTTTTCATATATTTTGTAACTTATTTTCAGAATCTGTTGATTATTATGATTGTGAACTTATTTATTTTGATAAATATTTAAGTACTGGTTTTATCTTGATTAATTTTTGTTATATATTTGGTTATTTATATTCATGCATACAAATGTTTTTGAGACAAATATCAAAACACAAGATTTCAAAACAAATTAAAGAGTTTTATTCCAAAAATAATTGTTGATTACATATGTTCTTATCCACCTTTTCACTTGGATTCTACATCAGAAACAACTTGTTCTGATTCTAGATGATGAGAATCAGAAGGTGAGGACGGGTATTCTTCCCTAGGAGGAACATATGTACTCAGGAATTCTTTCCAGTTAGAATCCCATTCAGATTCTGACTCAGAAGATGACTCATTTTGTTTGGTCTTGGATCTTGTTTGATAATTGGCTCTGATAGGAGCAAAAGTTGATGCTTTCATTTTATGAGGATTCTTCTTAGACTCTGAGTCTTGTTGAATCTTCCCCTTCTTCTTCTTCTTCTTCTCCTGTGACTTCTTACTCTCGATCACTCTTCTATCCTTCTCCATTGTTGTTTTTCAACTTGAAATGGAAGTGTTGAGTGAAATGACAAAGGTTTTTGGGTCTTTATATAGGATTTCAAAACAGACATGTTTATGGATTTACGACAAGTCATTTATTTGATGTAGTTGTAACCACTTTCTTAAAAATTGACAGTCTTGAAAACCTCCCTTTGACCATTATTTTCAAACTTGGCATTTATTTTCTTGTCCGTTTCTTTGTTATCTTTTTGTTTAATGACAAAAGGGGGAGTAAGAGTATATTAATTTTCTGGAACGCTATACCTGAAGCCAAATATTCCAAATTTTGACTTATAATTTTTTTTTTAAGTTTTGACTTATATGAAGGAAAATTTCTATTTGAAATCTGAACTTATTATACATGGTACATATAAGAGAAGAGTGCAATTTTCTTTTATAAGTATCAGACTTATAGGAGAGCTTGTAAACATAGCTTCTGAGAGTCAAGTGTGTAAGCTTAGTTCAAAATTCAAATAAATTTTTTTTTTAAACTGATTTAATTAATCATTGCTGAACTTAGGGGGAGCTTGCAAAACTCATAAACCTAAGAGAAGCATGATGTAATTAATTGTAAGTGCACCAGTTCATCCTCATGTTTTAATAATTGTCAAAACACATGAAAATAGGTCGAACATATTTTGGCAAACTTTACAAATGACTTGACAACAAAGAACTATTTTCAAAACCTTGAAAAACTGACTTTTTGGTGTTTTGTATCGATACATACATTTCTGTATGGATACAAATGTCCTGAAACTTGTTCTGGTACATTTTGAGCACTTTGTATCGATACACACAGGCTCTGTATCGATACAAAAGCTTCTATACAAAAACAGAATGTTCCATATGATTCGAAACATGCTTGCATGTATCGATACATGTGTATATGTTCTGAAAAACCAGCAAGCTTCATATGATTCGAAGCATGCTTGCATGCTTAGATACATATCAGTCAAGATTTCAAGATTCTGATGTTTGTATCGATACATCCCGTGTTTGTATCGATACAAAGGTCAAGATTTTCAAAATTGAACGTTGGTCAAGGGCTTTGTATCGATACAAACAATCATTTGTATCGATACATCTACTGAAAATTATGCCTAAATTTGCTCATTCTATTTTCTCTTTAAATAGCAATGTGTGGGTTCCTTTGTAAGTAATGAAACAATCACAGTAACTGAACACAACTGAGAAATCTAGTGAGAATCATTGAGAGAGCAAGAAGTGCTTTGGGTAAAACACTTTGGATACAATTTGGGTGAAAAATTGGGATCAAAGTGTTATCCTTCACAAGATCATCATCTTCCATCAAGTTGCAACAATTGAAGATTGAGTATGGGATCAATCATTTAGGAGTTGTACGCTTGGTCGATAACGTTCGATGCGATTCGTGGTGAAGCAGATTCGCGATCGGGTTGATTTGTGCAAGGAGGTTGGATTGCTCACTAGGGATCCAAGATTGTTCGATATCTTGGAGGATCAATTGAGAAGAATCGAAGGACTCAGCTGGACGATCGTTGCAAGGAGTTGCACGGGTAGGATCGTTGGAATCAGAGGGTGAAGATTCGTTCGTCGATTGAGGGTTTGCATAGTTTTACATTTCGAGTCAATAGGGTTATTGATTGCTTTGTAAATTGTGCACTTGTGTTCAAGTTGTTTTTCATTCTATTCATATCTCAAATAACCCGTTTGGTTATTTGGGGGGAGACGTACTCGGACATACGCGTGGACGACGCGAAATCCGGGGAACTCCCTAATCAAATCCTCGTGTGTTGATTGCATTACTTTCATTCTTTATTGCTTTCATTATATTCGTAAACAATTGAATTTGTGTGTTCGTAAGTGTTCACAAGGATTCAATTGTTATTATCTTGTGTTGTGAATTGTTTTTGAAAGAATCGAATAACTTGCTTGGAAACGTTGTTGTTAATTGAATTAGTTTTTGAATATCTTATTCCGATCGACTTTTCCTCAATACGTTTTATCGGCTTAGTTACTTTTTCAATAAGTCAAAACGGTGCAAAGAGACTACCGATCCCGGAGTCGCTTCCGCACGCACGTTTAACCGAACAATTTTTTAAAAACTCAATTGGTTAACGGAACCACTTATTCACCCCCCTCTAAGTGGTTAGCCTCGTAGTCTAACAAGTGGCATCAAGAGCCCGGTTGATTTTAAACGATTAAACCGAGTAATTTGTGCCTATTATTAGACAACATGGCTTTTGCACCAAAAGGGGCGTATAATAGGGCTCCGGTATTCAATGGAGATCATTTTGACTATTGGAAAAGTAGCATGCGTATTCATATCAATTCTTTTGATAGTGAAGTGTGGAATGCCATTGAGAATGGTCCGTTTGCTCCAACTATAACGGATGCTCATGGTGTTGTCGCAAATAAGCCAATGGCACAATGGACGGATGAGGAAAAGAAGAAAGTCAATTACGATGCGAAGGCACAAAACATTTTAATATCATCCCTTGGGATTGATCAATTCTATCATGTGTCGCATTGTGAATCGGCTAAGGAAATGTGGGACACATTGGTTACTCACTTTGAGGGTACCAATGATGTCAAGATATCCAAAATTAATACTTTGACACAAGAATTTGAGTTGTTTCATATGCTAGATGGAGAATCCATCGAGGATATGCAACAACGCTTTATCAAAATCACCAACAAGTTACACGGTTTGGGAAAACCAATTTCCAACCAAGATGCTACTAACAAAATTTTAAGATGTCTTAGTAGGAATTGGCAACCTAAGGTCACCGCGATTAAGGAAGCTAATGATCTTACCTCATTGAATCTTACAACTTTGTTTGGCAAACTCACGGAGCATGAACATGTGCTAAACTTGCTAGAAAAGCATGAGAAAAGCGAAAAGAAGGTAAAGCACAATGACAAGGAAAAGGAAAAGGACAAGAGGTCTATTGCTCTAAAAGCCTCTACTTCAAAGTCCACCAAGTCCAAAAAGGTAGAGCAAAATGATAGTAGCTTAAGTGATGAAGAGTGGGAAGAATATGAAATGGAAATGTTTCTTCGAAGATTTTACAAGTATGCAAAGGTACATGGTATAAAGTTTTCGAAGGAAAATGGTCCCAAGTCACGAAAGCAATCAAGGGATGATATAGAGAATGAGAAGAGCAAGCCTAGTAGAAAGTGTTATGAATGTGGCAAATCCGATCATTTAAAACCGGAATGTCCATTCTATAACAAAAGAAAGGGAAAGTCCTCCGAGAAAAATCACAAAGGTAAAAGAGCTTATGTTGCTTGGGATAGTGCAAGCGAAGATGGATCTAGGTCCAAGAGCTCAAGCGAAGAGGATGAAGAACGTGCTCATATGGTACTCATGACCGGTTCACCTAGTAAAGGCAAGAAACATCACAAACGTCAAGTAAGTGATTCTAGCTCTATCTCTAATGATAGTCCCTCATATGATGAACTTCAAAACGCTTTTGAAAAACTATATGGTGAAGCCACTAATGCATTTAAGAAATTGGCTAAAAGGAAGAAAGTGATTTCCCTTTTAGAGTCACAAATTGTAAAATTGCAAGATGAATTAGAGGCATTAAAACTTACCATGGTTAATTCAAAAGATATGTTTGAAGATGATAATTCATCAAAGCATGATTGTGATTCTTGTTGTATTTGGCAAGGAGAAGTGAAAAACCTTCAAGCCAAATTAGATAAGGCTCACAAGTCATCTAGGAATGATTGTGATGCTTGTTGTGTTTGGCAAGGAGAGGTGAAAACCCTTCAAGCCAAACTAGATGAAGCTCTTGTATCCAAATTTACTTTTGAGGATATACCAAAGAATTTTAAGAAGCCTAAGATTAGGCCTTCTAAAAATGACAAATTTGTTAAAAAGAAATTGAATCCCAAAAGTAAAATTTCGGGTCACAAGAATCATTCCAATACTATTTGTCATTATTGTTGTAACAAAGGACATACGATTGCAAAATGTCATGCCCGGAAAACTTTAGTACCTAAAGGCATATTGCAATGGTTACCTAAGTTAGGCAATAATGTTGTTACTAACAAACTAGGACCCAATATGAGTTGGGGACCTATTTCAAATGTCTAAACATGTAGGTAAGCGTCTTGAAGCCATTGATGAGAGACATTGATAACGAGTGGCTCAAGACTTACAAACAAGGAAAGTGAAAAGATACGACTCAACCCAACACAAAACGATGTGGAAATTGATCACTTCCTTCATCAAATACTTAAGGGAAGATTCTACTCTTTAACTTTGCTTTATACATATTTTGTTTAGCATTTGTGTTTGTGATCATATACATGCATTTTCTATCTTAATATGATATAAGTTTTGATATTTGTCTAATCCTCCATTTCCAAGAATTCTTACTCAAAAATATTAATAAGTTTTTGAGCTTTATACGTCTCAAATGGGGATTTGACAAAAATCATTACAACTATCCTATTAAGTTCATATTAGAATGTATATGTTAAGTTTTGCATCTATGTGTAATTTTTGCATACATACATAGATATATATATATTTTTCGCATATGATTGTTTGTGGTACTTTAACTATGTTATGTGATTTCTTTTATCATGCATCTATGGTTTAACATGTGTTCTCATGTTAAGATTTGCTTTGGTATTGCTTTGGTTCACATATATACGCATATACCATCATGATTGTATGTTTATGCATTTAATTGCATGGTTTTGTTTATTTTTCGTCCCATATTTTGGTATGTTTTATTACAAAAATGTCGATGTGTTTTAAATAATCATGAGTTGGTTTATGGTTTGTTGTTCTACATTCCATGTGTTATCATGATATTTGGTATTCGTCATTGATATATTTTGGCATATCGTTATATGTAATTATTTTGATTAGGATACTATATCATAAAGTGCATTTCGACAAATGTAAGTGCACGATATGTTTAATAGATGGAAAATTTGCTTGGACTTGTTACTGCTAATGTGCTCTCTTCTTCTTTTTGATATTGTCAAAGGGGGAGAGATTTGGATGCACAAGCTAAAGGATCATCAAACGCATTATGGCATCAACTCAGGGGGAGCAAGCTTTTGTGATTAAGCCTTGGTGTTGTTTTTGCGTCTGTATATCATTGCTATTTTTATTTGCATAATAGGTATAGGCTTAGTTTAGCTTATGCATAGTTTTGACAATTATCAAAAAGGGGGAGAATGTAAGTGCACCAGTTCATCCTCATGTTTTAATAATTGTCAAAACACATGAAAATAGGTCGAACATATTTTGGCAAACTTTACAAATGACTTGACAACAAAGAACTATTTTCAAAACCTTGAAAAACTGACTTTTTGGTGTTTTGTATCGATACATACATTTCTGTATGGATACAAATGTCCTGAAACTTGTTCTGGTACATTTTGAGCACTTTGTATCGATACACACAGGCTCTGTATCGATACAAAAGCTTCTATACAAAAACAGAATGTTCCATATGATTCGAAACATGCTTGCATGTATCGATACATGTGTATATGTTCTGAAAAACCAGCAAGCTTCATATGATTCGAAGCATGCTTGCATGCTTAGATACATATCAGTCAAGATTTCAAGATTCTGATGTTTGTATCGATACATCCCGTGTTTGTATCGATACAAAGGTCAAGATTTTCAAAATTGAACGTTGGTCAAGGGCTTTGTATCGATACAAACAATCATTTGTATCGATACATCTACTGAAAATTATGCCTAAATTTGCTCATTCTATTTTCTCTTTAAATAGCAATGTGTGGGTTCCTTTGTAAGTAATGAAACAATCACAGTAACTGAACACAACTGAGAAATCTAGTGAGAATCATTGAGAGAGCAAGAAGTGCTTTGGGTAAAACACTTTGGATACAATTTGGGTGAAAAATTGGGATCAAAGTGTTATCCTTCACAAGATCATCATCTTCCATCAAGTTGCAACAATTGAAGATTGAGTATGGGATCAATCATTTAGGAGTTGTACGCTTGGTCGATAACGTTCGATGCGATTCGTGGTGAAGCAGATTCGCGATCGGGTTGATTTGTGCAAGGAGGTTGGATTGCTCACTAGGGATCCAAGATTGTTCGATATCTTGGAGGATCAATTGAGAAGAATCGAAGGACTCAGCTGGACGATCGTTGCAAGGAGTTGCACGGGTAGGATCGTTGGAATCAGAGGGTGAAGATTCGTTCGTCGATTGAGGGTTTGCATAGTTTTACATTTCGAGTCAATAGGGTTATTGATTGCTTTGTAAATTGTGCACTTGTGTTCAAGTTGTTTTTCATTCTATTCATATCTCAAATAACCCGTTTGGTTATTTGGGGGGAGACGTACTCGGACATACGCGTGGACGACGCGAAATCCGGGGAACTCCCTAATCAAATCCTCGTGTGTTGATTGCATTACTTTCATTCTTTATTGCTTTCATTATATTCGTAAACAATTGAATTTGTGTGTTCGTAAGTGTTCACAAGGATTCAATTGTTATTATCTTGTGTTGTGAATTGTTTTTGAAAGAATCGAATAACTTGCTTGGAAACGTTGTTGTTAATTGAATTAGTTTTTGAATATCTTATTCCGATCGACTTTTCCTCAATACGTTTTATCGGCTTAGTTACTTTTTCAATAAGTCAAAACGGTGCAAAGAGACTACCGATCCCGGAGTCGCTTCCGCACGCACGTTTAACCGAACAATTTTTTAAAAACTCAATTGGTTAACGGAACCACTTATTCACCCCCCTCTAAGTGGTTAGCCTCGTAGTCTAACATTAATCAACAACCATTGTAAATTAATACTTGGTTTGTCATCAATCAAAAAGGGGGAGATTGTTGGAACAAAAGAGGTTCTGACATGACTCAATTAAGTTTGGATGATAACAAAGGTATTAATATACAGTAGGGTATACTAATCATTTACTCTAGTGTGCAGATATAAAAGCTAAAATTTTCTATTTTCTATAAGTACACTGGAGGCTCTGAAATGAGAAGCAAATTCTGACCAGAACATGCTCATCAGAAGATGCTATGTCAAATTCTTGTCAGAAGCTACATATCAGATTATACGTCATCAGAAGCTGTGTTTAATTACATGAGTTTCTGATACTTGCAGTGAAGGCCGTTTTGTCAGAAGAACATTCTCTGCTTCAATGATTAATTCTTCGTCATTCTCTGACAACTCAAAAGCTAGAAAAATCAACCTTCTCCACAGAATAGTAACGTTAGTACTATTGTACGAACTTATTACCAGATTTGGGCAAATCTTCATTCTCAAGTTTGTTCGTACACAAAGGTTACCGGATATGGTTCAAGAGCGTACTATTACCAGCTGGCACAATCTCCTGCAACGAATTCAAATTCAAGGCGCTCCACCCCTAACTATAAATAGGAGTGGTAGTGAAGTTTTGTACACACAACATTTGAACAATATGAAAGAGCTGTTACTCTGCAAAAATCACTCTGTGCACAAAACAACTTGAATACAACTTGAACTCATTTGAAAATCCAAGACTCAAGCTTCAGCTTCTGATTCATACAGTTGTTGAACCTTAGATTTCTTTTATTAGGATTCTAAGATAAGTCTTGTAATTGAGTTGTATTTATTTATTCTTTTGAACATTGATTTGTATATCAGTGTTCATAAACTCTGTTTTTCTTGTAAAGTTGTTTGAAGTCTCTTGCATTTGTGCTCTAGCAAAGGAAGTCTCTTGTAAGTGTTACTTGAGCATTGGAAGTCTCTTGCCTGCGTGCTTGAGCAATTGTAATCTTGTTTGATTATAGTGAACTCCCTTGGAAGTGCAAGGGGACTGGACGTACTCTCGGTTTGTGAGAGGAACCAGTATAAAACTCTGTCTCTATCTCTCTTCCTTTCTCTCATACTTTTTAAGTTGCTGTTTGATTGTGTTTTGTTTTCTAAACAGCTGCAAACTCTGACAAGTTTTTATAACTTAGAAGAATTTTTCAAACTACCCAAAACACAATTCAACCCCCCCTTCTTGTGTTTTTCACACCTTCAACTCCATCGTGCCGCGATGTGCTATATCGTGCTGTGATGAACAGATATTTTGCAGATTTATTCTTCTTATTTCTTGGCAAGCAAGCAGCTCCCATCGTGGCACGATGAGAGTCATCGTGCTGCGATGAACAGATATTTTGCAGATTTATTCTTCCAATTTCTTGGCAAGCAAGCAGCTCCCAACTTTTTGGGCTTTTTCTTGTCTTTTGGCATCGTGGACTCTGTCTTGATGCATTTTCCTGCTTTTGTAGGTTTTCCTTCGTATTTGGTCCTGTCTTGGTCTTTTTACTACTAATAATACTACTAAAAATGTCATAGAAATTCCTGTCTTCAAGACCCATGGTGACTGCTTTTCAAGAATCTAAGGATTTGGATGAAGTAACCCTTGAAGACTTGATTAATTCATTAAAGAGTCATGAGATGGAGTTAATGGCTGATGAATCAACCAAAAAACTAAAAGGGATAGCTATAAGCTCTAAGAGTTCATCAAAGGCTCTGAAAGCTAAGGTTATAGAATCTGAAGATGAAGCTTCTGAATATGGTCCTGAGGATAGGTCAGAAGATGAAGAAGAAATGGTGTTAATGGCTGCTAAAGTATCTCAATGGGTAAAGCGAAGCAAGAAGTATGCTGGGAAATTTGGCAGTTCTTCCAAGAGATTTGTTGCTGCCAAGGATAAAAAGGAAGAACAAATCAAGTGCTTTAAATGCAACAAGCCTGGTCACTTTATTACTGATTGTCCTGAGAACAAGAGTAGCTCACACAAGCAAGACACTAGCAAAGAGAAGTACAATAATAAGGTTAAAAAGAGTTTTCTTGCTACTTAGGAGGATCTGGACAAGGATTCAAACTCTGATGAAGATGAGGGAGCTAATTTGGCTCTGATGGCAACTGCTTCTGATAGAGAAGACTCTGAACATGAAGCAGACTCTGATTCAGACATTAGAGAAGAGGTAATTGCTAAACTTTCTAGAACTGAATTTGTTGATTCTCTGAAAGATGCCTTAAAATTGCTTACAAAGAAAGCAGGGGAATGTAAGGTCCTTAAAAAGGCCTATAACAACCTGACTGAAAAAGCAAACATGATGATTGAAGAGAATGAGTCTCTTAAAAGTAGAAACTCTTTTCTTGAAACTCATTATGTATATGATGATAAAGTTTCTCCAGAGCATGAATTTGCTCTTCAAGAACATATCATAAAAGGCATGCAAAGAAGTAAAATTGCCTCATTAATTTATCATGTAAGTAGAAACAGAGGAGAAGGTCTTGGATTCTCTCATTTCAATGAGAACAATCCATCACCATCTGTCTGCATAAACAAAAACTCCTCTAAACCTAAGGTAGTCTTTGTTAAAAGTCAATCAGAAGTCAAAGGTGTATCAGACTCTGAAAAGACCTCTAAGTCAGAGGTAAAGAAGTCAAAGACTCTTAATCATTCAGAACTTAAGACTTCCAAACCTCGGACTAATGTTAAAACAACTAAGACTCTGATATACTCCAAAGCTAAGTATAATAATCATCCAAAGCCGAAAACTTTTTCAAAAGGCTCTGATGATTCTAGAACTTCTGATAAACCTTACAAACAAAGAAAACCCAAGGTAGTTAAGACTAACATCAAAGGACCTATGAAAATATGGGTACCAAAGTCTGAAATTGTATTTGCTTCAGATCTGCACTCCAGGAAAGCAAAGGCTGCAATCTTGGTACCTGGACAGTGGCTGCTCACGACATATGACCGGAGAAAGGCATATGTTCCAAACCTTAACTCTGAAAGAGGGAGGCACTGTGGGGTTTGGAGGCAAACAAAAAGGCAAAATCATTGGGACAGGTACAGTTGGTAATTCTTCTTTGTCAATTAATAATGTTTGACTTGTTGATGGCCTTAAACACAATATGCTTAGTATAAGTCAATTTTGTGACAGCGGATATGAAGTGATGTTTGATAAGGATGCCTGTACTGTAACCAAAGACTTTGATAAGTCTGTAGTTTTCAGAGGCCTGTACTGTAACCAATGTATATAAGGTAAATCTGTCAGAACTAGCAGAGTAGAAGATCATGTATCTTCTATCTCTGAGTGATGAGAATTGGGTCTGGCACCAACGCTTAGGACATGCTAACTGGAGATTAATCTCTCAGCTTAGCAAACTAAGCTTGGTTAAAGGCCTGCCCAATATCAATTATAACTCAGATGCTCTGAGTGGTCCTTGTCAGATTGGGAAGATCTCTAAGACTTCCTTTAAACCCAAAAACATTGTTTCTACCTCAAGACCTCTTGAATTGCTTCACATTGATCTGTTTGGGCCTGTTAGCACAACCTCACTCAATGGGAAGAAATACGGACTAGTCATTGTTGATGACTACAGTAGATGCACATGGGTAAAATTCTTGCGTGTAAAAGATGATGTATATGATGTATTCAACATCTTCTGCACTCAAGTACAAAGTGAGAAAAGTCTTAAGATCCTTATGATTAGAAGTGATCACGGTTGTGAGTTTGAAAACGAACCATTTGCAACTTTTTGTGAAGACCATGAGATTGTCCATGAATTCTCTGCTCCTAGAACACCACAACAAAATGGTGTTGTAGAGAGAAAGACTAGGTCTTCACAAGAGATGGCAAAAACCATGATGCACGAGACTAAGCTTGCTAAGTGCTTCTGGGCAGAAGCTGTAAATACAGCTTGTTATATTCCAAATAGGATCTATATCTGACCTATATTGAAAAAGACAACATATGAACTCTTCAAAGGTAGAAAACCCAATATTTCTTACTTTCATCAGTTTGGATGTACTTGTTACTCTAAACAATAAGGTCTATAGAAAGAAATTCGATGCCAAAGCTTGTAAGGGAATCTTTATAGGTTACTTTGAACGCTCAAAGGCATACAGAGTGTATAATTCTGAGACTAACACAGTTGAAGAATCTATACATGCTAGATTTGATGACAAAGAGCCTGACAGTAAAATGTCAGAGTAAGATGATAGATTTGCAGGTCAACAGTATCAATATGACTATCCAGAGCCTGATATTTCATCAGAAGTTGTTGAAGCTTCAGAAGCTCTAATGGAAGTAGCCTCTGATGAAGCATCTCCCATAGCAGCTACTGAAGAACATGAAGACATTTCAGAAGACGAAACTCAAGAAGACTGAAACAAATGAAGCCCCCAAGAGAATATTCATATATAAATCATCTCATCCAGAAGATCTGATTCTTGGAAATAAGGAAAGTCCAAGAAAAACAAGATCAACTTTTCAACAGAATGATTCATTCTTAGGACTTATATCTATGATTGAACTAAACACTGTTGATGAAGCTCTGACTGATGATGGATGGATTATAGCTATGCAAGATGAACTCAATCAGTTCCAAAGAAATGATGTGTGAGATTTGGTAAGCAAAACAACTCACAAGAGTATAATTGGAACCGAGTGGGTATTCAGAAATAAACTCAATGAACAAGGTGAAGTCATCAGAAACAAAGTTAGACTTGTATCACAAGGCTATAGCCAGCAAGAAGGAATTGACTTCACTGAAACATTTGCTCCAGTAGCAAGACTGGAAGCAATCATGTTATTGTTATCTTATGCTGTAAATAATGGAATTACTCTTTATCAAATGGATGTTAAGAGTGCCTTTTTAAATGGTGTAATCTCCAAAGAAGTGTATGTAAAACAACCCCCAGGCTTTGACGATCTGAAAAATCCTGAACATGTTTTCAAATTAAAGAAATCACTCTATGGTCTGAAACAAGCTCCAAGAGCTTGATATGAAAGACTGAGTAATTTCCTTTTAGAAAATGGATTTCAAAAAGGGCAAGTTGACAACACACTCTTCAGAAAAACTACCAAGAAGGACATCTTAATCATTCAAATATATGTTGATGATATAATTTTTGGTTCCACTAATGCTTCTTTGTGCAAGAATTTTTCAAAGCTTATGCTGGAAGAATTTGAAATGAGCATGATGGGCAAGCTTAAATTCTTCCTTGGGATTCAAATCAACCAAGGAGAAGATGGTACTTACATTCACCAAACCAACTATACAAAGGAACTTCTGAAGAAGTTCAATCTTGAAGACTGTAAGCCAATGGTAACGCCCATGCATCCTACAAGCAACTTAAGTAAAGAGGAAATAGGAAGCAACGTGGATCATAAACTCTATAGAGGTATGATTGGTTCTTTACTCTATTTAATAGCTTATATACCTGATATTTTATACAGCATTTGCTTATGTGCAAGGTTCCAGTCAGATCCTAGAGAACCTCACTTAACTGCTGTTAAGAGGATCTTTAGATATTTGAAAGGAACAACAAGTCTGGGATTACTTTACAAGAAATCCTTAGACAGCAAGCTAGTTGGATTCTGTGATGCTGACTATACTGGGGACAAGATTGAGAGAAAATCCACTAGCGGAAATTGCCAATTTATTGGTGAGAATCTCATATCTTGGGCCAGCAAGAGAAGGGCAACTATTGCTTTGTCTACAGCAGAAGCAGAATACATCTCAGCAGCTAAGTGTTGCACTCAGCTTCTCTGGATGAAATATCAGTTAGAGGATTATAATATAACTGAGAGTGGTATTCCACTTTACTGTGATAATACTGCTGCCATTAATATCTATCTAAAAATCCAATTTTGCATTCCAGAGCTAAACACATTGAAATTAAACATCATTTTATAAGAGATTATGTTCAAAAAGGTACAATAGATATTAAGTTCATTGATACTGAACATCAATGGGTTGATATATTTACTAACCCTTTGGCTATTGAACGATTTGATTTTATTAAAAAGAATCTGAACATGCATTATATCTCAGAAGAAAATTAGCTCCGAAATGTAAAATGAAGTCAGGTTATGAAACTCTTTCAGAGTCTCTTACGCTAAGAGCTTCTGAGAAAAAACTCTGAATGTGATAAACTCTGAAGGATAACAGATTCTGATGAGGTATAAAATCTGATGAGTGTGGCTCTGCACTAAGCGTAAGTGGAAACGTTTGTACTAGTTGGTGTACAACAGTTGTCCTCATACGTGTCAGTTATCTTAAAACCTCTCTAGCACGTGTCTAGTTTCTGATTGGATAGGGAACAGTTAATGGTGAATTTAGAGTTATTTCAATTTTAATTTAATCTTAAAACTGTTCGCGCTCCCTCCTTTTGGTTTGTTTTTTAGTTTGTTTTTCTCTGTGTACTTATTACTTGCTATATATAGTTACATTGAACACTTAGCACAAACTTTACACAATCACAACCTACACGAACCCTAGAACTCATAATCCTAATTTCTTCATCACAATCAAAAGGAATTTCTTTACAATGGCTGCTCAACCTTCATCTACTCGCAAAATTGCTCAGAAACCCTTCAACCCTGAATTACTACTGGTTATCAACTTGAACTCAGAAGCAACTTTGGTTGATCATCCAAACACAATGGATTGTGGAAGAGAAGCTATGGAGTTCTTGTGAAGACAAGCTTCTAGATTGAAGTGATTTTGATGAAGACAAATATGTGAAAAGAAGAAAAAGATTGATTATGCTCAAGTTCTCAATGTTGAAGAAATCCAAATTATCACAAGAAGATGTTGATCAAGTTATGGGGAATAATCATAGGTACAATATGCAATTCATTATTATAAGTTTTAGGTGCTCACAAACTTTAATCTAAACCTTTCTAAAGTTACTATAATAATGTTGCATGATTCCCATCCAAAAAGTGTTTTAACTTAGACTTTTTTCAAAGATTTAAAGGTGTAAATCGATTTACCTAGGGAGGCAATCGATTTACAGACACCCTGCCTTTTTAAGAAAAAATGTCAGCACATTTTACATCAGAGGTTCTGTCCAACAGATGTAAAAGGTCTGTTGCTATTGGCATGCAACGTTTGGAAAAATTTGAAAAAGAACTTTTTACATCGCACCGCTGTAGCAACAGATGTTAAAAGTTCTGGGCAGATTTTGAAAAAAATCACACGCCATTTTTCTTGAAACATTGCCTTCTTTCATTTGTTTCTTTTTGAGATATTATTTTTAAAATAACAATTGCATTGCTTCATGAACAATTCTCTAAGTCTCTATATATTCATAATTTTTCTAAGATCAAATTACCTATTTCAATTAAATTTTCATAACAATTCTTTTGCCAAAATTATCACAAACTCTTTGAAACTTTGTTACATATTTTTCATATCAAAGTTAAAGTTTCATGAGCACTTAGAGTCTTATACTTCTAAATTGTTATATTAAAAGAGAAGACAAAGTCTAGAACTTTGTATATCAAAATTCCATTGTACTCAAATTTCTATTCAAACTGTTATATAAAATTCATTATTATTGTGAACACCTTGATGTCCAGGATTGTTGGAAGCAAGAGAGTGAAAAAGAGAGGATTGTTCTCTTGTTTCACTTTGTAGGGGAATCACCTTGCTGTCCAGGATTGTTGGAAGCAAGAGAGTGAAAAAGAGAGGATTGTTCTCTTGTTTCACTTTGTAAAGGTTATAGTGAAATCCTTCAAGGAGTGAAGGGACTGGATGTACCCTTAGGTTAGAAGGGGAACCAGTATAATTCTTTTGTGTTCTTCTTCTCCTCCCTACACTTTTTATTTTTCTCCATATTGTTCATTCCTTCATCATAAACTTTAAAAATAATAATTACCATAACATCTCTAAAATAACCGAAAAAAATTATAGAACCTAATTCACCCCCTCTTAGGTTGCACTCTTAAACTTACAGTTCTTTCCGAAGTGTATGGTAGACTTTGAAAGTTTGAAGGAAAATCGTATAGATATTGAGGACTTATTTTACGATCAACAATGGAAAAATTATTTTGAGTTGCCGAATGGGTTTATCTACTACGACATAGTTATAAATTTCTGGAATAAGGCTTATGTGTATGAATAAGCTGCTGCTAAAGATGAAGTAAGGAAGTAGATTGAAGAAGGTGAATCTTTGAAAGGGAAGAGAAGAGCCCAGATGGGATTGAGACCTTTTAGAGGAACAGAGATTAGGTCTAATTTTGTGGGATTAGAATTTGTTATCACCCAAGAGCACATTGCTAAATTGCTTGGGATAGATAATAAAGGAGAAATAATTAATCACTACAAAGCTGGAAGTAAATATTCAGATTCAATTAAACAAGATTTGTTTCCTGCTGGTACAGTGGATTATGGGAAATCAGCAAATCTGAAACCAGAGTTCTTTGTGGCCTTCAGAATCTTGATTGCTTCTATTGTCACCAAAGGTGGAGGAACAAATACAATCTCCTAGCCACACAAGCACTTTATCTGGTTTATGCTAAAAAGGGTTAAGATTAATCTAGCTGATTGCTTGTTTGAGCATCTCTGCTCAAGCATCATTGAAGGTAATCATAAAAGCAAGTCAGTGATTCACCACCCTAGATTGATTTCTGAGATTCTGAGATAGACTAAGTTAATAGAAGCTCTGAGATCAAGAGAGAAGCTAAGAATATTCAACACTTTAAAGTTTGATGGTCACAATCTTATCAACTTGAAATTGATCAAATCTAAAGACTTAGTATACCCTACAATTCCTCTTCTAGAAATTCATGAGAAATACTTCTGGTGTGGTGGGTTCCCAACTATCTCATAATTTGACAATGATGATGTTATTGAATATTTTCTGGAGAGTGTCAAAAAAGAGACTGGTTATCCAGTGGATAGAAGCATGGTAGCTGTTATACCAGACTGGGATCACATCAATAATCCAAAGTAAAGAAAGTTGAAAATATTTTATTTGAAGAACCTGCTGAAACTGTTGAAGAGAAAAATGAGGAACAAGGTGAAGATGTTGGTAATGATCGCAATGGTGGAGAGTCTGAGAATCAAGAAGTTGGTGATGATGCTGAGAAAGATGCTGATAATAATGTTGGAAATTCTGAAAGAAGAGCTGATGATGTTGTTGAGAAGAACAAGACTGGTGGAGCCTCTGAGAAGGACAAGGTTGGTAATGCTGAGAAGGAGAGAAGGTCTAAGAAGAGGAATGAAAGACCATCATCTTCTAATGATGATGATCATGCTACTCTTGCTTCTCGAATTCTTATAAAGAAGCAGAAGACAGTTGCTTCCAGACCTTCAAAGAAAGCATCTAAAGCTTCCCAAGGTATGTCTCCTGAGACTAATGTGATTATCACTACTGAAGCTCAAACCATACCCCTTCCTAACCCTACAATAGACTTTACCAAACCCATCTCTATGATCTTACCTGACCCCCAACCCGAAACTGTCAATTTATCATCCTCATCATCTGCATCATCCTCATCATCTTCTGAGGATACATTATCTGACTCTAGCAATGAAAACATTGATAGGGTATGACTACGGTATGGCAAGTGCACCAGTCTGTCATCGAGTAATAATTCACACTCTAGGTGTCTAGAATGAATTCGTATCCACAGGGATCATGCCGAAGCTTTGTTAGCGTTATTTAGGTTTGTATATTTTGCATTCGCTTTGGGTTTTGGAAAAAGGTTTTATAAAAAGAAGCGTAATGCTTGCATAAATAAATAAATAAATATATATATATATATATATATATATATATTCATAAACATAGAGGATAGGTATGGTGGTTGGACTCCCTCCCTTCTTCATATTTGGCATGAACGGTGTATAACATAGTTAATCAGATTATTGTTCGGCGGTGACTTTTCCTTTGTTGTAGTAACACCATACTGTTACACTATGTATATTAAAGTTTTCCTACATTATTGACTAAGGTACCTACGAGAGCCTAACCTCGTTGTGTCACATACCCTAATTACTAAGTGAGTTGTTTATTACACATGCATTATTAGCTTCACCAATTAACCTCTAGGTCCTAGTATCGGGCTATTCATCTTCTAAGTGCTCAGTTCACACCTAGTGCATGATTCCTCCTCTAACCGCTCAATTCTCGACTAGTTCAGGATGTTACCGTCTCTATACACCTAGCATTATTTACTACTAGTTCCGGACCATATTAAGTTAAAACTTAATATCAATTCTAAGGGCGCTCCCGCTTATCCGGCCAGATTACGGGATACGCTATTAAAGTGCAGGAAAGTAAATAACAAACATCATACTGAAAAATATTTATTATAACTTAGACTCAATCACAGACTCCAAATATTAATAGGGGAGTTCATCTTTTCCATCACAACCTAAGGCATCTATTACAAAAGACTACATATATTTAAATTACAATAAAGAAATTATAACCTAAACATAAAAGCCTAAATAAAACATACCTTGTTGAGTTAGTTTTCCCGTAAGGGGAGAAAACTATGCCCAATAGAACTCCTCTGAACCTCTCCTTGTAGTAGAGAGTGTTCTACTATTTCTGAATGATTTAAACAATGAATGGGAGGCTGTATTTATATTTTTCGTAATGGGCCTCAGCAAGGCATCGTACTATGATAGATCCATCGCAGTACGATGTGAAGATTCAGTTCAACTTTATAACTGATCCTGTGCATTTCATCAGCTTGGGCGCCAAGTTATGTCATCGTGCTGCGATATGGTGCATCGTGCTGCGATGAGAAGATTTTCTTCAGATTTATTTCTTCTGTTTTCTTGGCCAACAAGCAGCTTCCATCGTGGCATGATGGAAGCCATCGTGCTACGATGAAATGCTCAATTTCTTCACTTTTTGGGTTTTTTCTTGTCTTTTGGTATCTTGGACCTTGTCTTGATGCTTTTCTGTGCTTTTCTAGGTTTTCCTTCGTATTTGGGCCTGTCTTGGTCATTTTACTACTAATACTACTACTAAAAATACCATAGAAATTCCTGTCATCACAACCCCAAACTTAAACTGTTGCTTGTCCTCAAACAACATGCTGTCAGACAAGATCGTTAGAAAAATAAGAGATAAATAAAGATGATAGGAATTTCACAACCTTGTATATTATTTCTGCAATGGTACCGCTGTTCTTACCGCAGCGATCATGCTCAGTCCTGCTAGGCTCAAGAGACGTTGATAGTAGCAAATCGGACGAATGTCTGCAAGAGTCTATGTTCAACTTTTACTCTCTCTCCCATTTGTATTTTTCGCACATAATTGAAAGGGTTATCTCTCAATCATCGTACATATAACGCTTCTAATCGATTCGCATGCAATAATTAATTTAAATCATTCAACATACAAATCATCAAGGCATACTTAACACAAAATAACTAATAGCATGCATTTAATTCGCTTAAGCCAACAGAAGCATCAAAACTACTATAATAATAATAAGTTATAGCAATTACATCCGAGCATGCAAGTCATAAATCATATTACAACTCCAACTAGGTACTTCCACAATGAAGACCCATCATACAATCCAAGATAATCCGACAAGTAATTAAAGATAAGATAATATAAGTGCAAGGTCATAAATAAAATCTCAAACAACCGAACGCTAGTCTAAGCAAGGTTACAAGTATCAGAGCATATCCTAAACCTCTAAACTTCTAGGACCCTCCTATCCTTCACCTTACCAAGCTATGCTAGTCCTCATGAGCTAAACTCCAAAGCCACAAAATCACTCCTCAAGTGGAGAATCTGGACCCAAACCATTGCACATACACAAAAATAGAGAGTTAGCTACGATTCAAGTCTATAATAATAAGCATAGTATACACTTATATTATATAAACAAATATAATGAATTAAATCATACATATACCACATGGTATTAGCAATCTCCAACAATATAGCAATATCACACTTATTAACGAGAATTAGATCATCTAATCAAATCCACACAATCCAAACATTTATAAGATCATAATGGAATGCAACCACAATTACCAATTATCAATTATCAATTAGATCACATAATTCCCTAATGGAAACTAGTGCAAATACACAATGTATGTCACCCTAGACATATCTAATGCATGTGGTACCATCGTCTTTATTAGAGTTTCTCACCTCTAATATTCGTCTTTATCAAATATTATCATTTGATATCCTCTTTATTAGAATCCACATGATCCTAATATCCGACTCAAAAGATGAATGCATGAATGTACACATACCAAATAGTGATGATAATACTATACTCTACTCGTGAATAATAGGCCACTCATTCCGATTATTCCCTCTTTAAGTTATTATTAACTTATCTCAACACATCATCATATCATTATTAAGGTATACATTCATGCATTACACAATAACACATGTTATCTTAGCTAATCATAGCTCAATCTCAATCAACAAGGTTCATATAAACATGTTATCATTATACCAACTCAAGGTTCATATAAACATGTTCGATCAATCCATACATATAACATATTATAAGACCAAATCTAAACATGTTATACACTCACTCTCATCATATAACATAGAAATTCTTCAAAAGCAGGTCATGGTCGCTGGGCGACTACCAGCGATGAAACAAGCGAGAAGAGGCAGAGTGGTCATTGCTCGAAGCGAGACCTGGCGACGGCTGGTCGCTGCCTCTCGCTACTGCTCGCTAAGCGAGCGTTCATGAATTTCTGGGTTCATGAAGAACATCAATCCTCGCTCCAGCGACCGACTGGTGGCTGAGCGAGCAAACCCAGAATGTCATGCTCTGCTCACGAGTTCACATAGAAATCACATAAAAATCACGAATTTCATGTTATAAACTCTTAAAGCTATCACATTTAAGCATACATATCATATATAGACCTAGAAGTACAAGTTCTAGCATCATCAAACATCATTTCAAGTAGAAAGTAGAGATTTTTCCTTATTTTGCTTAAAACCCATTTTCAAACATCAACAACAACAATTCTCATATTACACACGAAATTGATGATTGAAATAGAAGATAGAATAATGTAATAACATATTAACATCATACACTAACACAGAAAATCATTAAATCACATTCCCTTGATTCCCTTCCCCACCAAAAGAGATGAGAGGTTTTGGGTGTGGAGAATAGGCATCTCCCCCCTCTTTGATCATCTCACATGAATTGTAACTACTCTCTAACCTTAGAATTGATGAAATTCTAATTCTTCTCCTTCTCTTGAGCTTTCTCTATTCTTCCCCTCTACTTCCTTCTCTTCAACTTTCTCTTTCTACCTCTTTCTATTTTATTAAGTTATGAATATTATCTCTCTATTCTCATCACTCTAACCTAAACCTACTTAGCCAAAGATCATAATGTCCCTCTTACTAACTTAAGCCCATTAACACTCAAGCCCAATTCTTATCATTATAACTCTAATAAAACTTATCCTACTCAAAACACTACTCTTCCCAAAATAGCCACAATTCTTAATTAATTACTAACTCACTAGAAAATACTATAAAAAGGCTAATTAACTCTAATTAAAAATAAAATAAATAAATACGGGTGTTACAACTCTACCCCCCTTAAAGAATTTTCGTCCTCGAAAATTTACCTGAAAATAACTCCGGATAAGAACTCCTCATCTTGCTCTCTAGCTCCCAAGTAGCATTCTCTCCTGCGGGTCCTCCCCAAATGACCTTAACGGATGCTATCTCCTTGTTTCTCAACTTCTTCACTTCTCAACCTTCAATCCTCAAAGGTCTAGCTTCGATGGTCAAATTATCCTTTACTTGCACCTCATCCGATACAATGACATGTGATGGATCCGAGACATATTTTCTCAATTACGACACATGAAACACATCATGAAGATTAGACAACGATGGCGGCAAAGCTATCTTGTAAGCCACATTCCCCACTCTCTTCAAGATTCGATAAGGCCCAATAAACTTCGATGTCAATTTCTTAGATTTCAAAGCACGACCAACACCGGTGGTTGAATTAACTCTCAAAAATACATGATCTCCTTCTTGAAATTCTACATTTTTCCTCTTTTTGTCATGATAACTCTTTTGTCTACTTTGAGTCGCTTTCATTTTCTCTTGAATCATCTTAACCTTTTCCGTAGTTTGTTGAACCAATTCCGGTCCCAACACAACACTTTCTCCGTCCTCATACCAACACAAAGGGGTGCGACATCTCCTACCATACAAAGCTTCAAAGGGTGTCATCCCAATACTCGCATGATATCTATTGTTGTAGGTGAACTCTATCAAAGGTAGATATCTATCCCAACTCCCTCCATCTTCCAAGATACAAGCTCTCAACAAATCTTCAAGTGATTGAATAGTTCTTTCCGATTGTCCATCCGTTTGAGGATGATAAGCCGAACTCATTCTTAACTTAGTCCCCAAAGCCTCTTGCAAACTTTCCCAAAATCTCGAAGTGAACCTTGGTATTAAAGTTCCGGTCTTAAAAGCAATAAAATGCGCCGACTTCGTCAACCTATCAACAATCACCCAAATCGAATCATTCCCTTTTGTAGTCCTCGGCAAACCACTTACAAAATCCATCGAAATGCTATCCCACTTCCATTCCGGAATAAACATAGGTTGTAATAATCCAGACAGTCTTTGATGTTCAACCTTGGACTTCTGACAAGTTAGACAAGCATAAACAAACTCGGCAACTTCCTTTTTCATACTTGGCCACCAAAACAACTTCTTAAGATCTTGATACATCTTAGTAGCTCCAGGATGAATACTCAAACCACTTCTATATCCCTCCTCTAGAATCTTTCTCTTCAACTCGGGTATGTTAGGAACACAAACTCTTCCTCGAAATCTTATAACTCCATTCTCATCAACTTTGAAATCGGTCTCTTTTCCTTGATCAATTAATGCTAGACGATTCACCAAATCCAAATCTCCCTTTTGACCATTCTTTACTTCATCAAGAAAATCATTTGTAAGCTTCAACATTCCCAACTTCACACTATGTGATGTAGCTTCACAAACCAAACTAAGATCGCTAAATTCTTCAATCAAATCCAACTCTATTGCCATAAGTGAAGACATATGTATTGATTTCCTACCCAAAGCATCGGCTACAACATTGGCCTTTCCAGGATGGTAACTCAACTCAAAATCATAGTCCTTCAAAAATTCTAACCAACGTCTTTGCCTCATATTCAACTCCTTTTGATCAAACAAATACCTCAAACTCTTATGATCACTAAAGACTTCGAATCTAGAACCAAATAGATAATGTCTCCATATCTTCAAGGTAAACACAACGGCCGCCAACTCAAGATCATGTGTTGGATAGTTCTTCTCATGCACTTTCAATTGCCTAGAAGCATAAGCAACCACTTGTCCATTTTGCATAAGAACACCACCCAATCCCATCAAAGATGCATCACAATACACAACAAACGGCTCATCCGGTTTCGGTAGAATCAAAATCGGTGCCGACGTCAACCGCTTCTTCAACTCTTGGAAACTTTTCTCACACAAACTATCCCAAACAAAAGGTTGATCTTTTCTAGTCAATCGGGTCAATGGTAAAGCCAACTTTGAAAAACCTTCAATAAACCTCCGATAGTAACCGGCCAATCCGAGAAAACTTCTGATCTCAAACACTGATTCTGGAGTTCCCCACTTCATTACCGCATCAACTTTAGAAGGATCCACCGCAATACCTCCACTAGATATCACGTGACCTAGAAAACTTACTTCCTTCAACCTAAACTCGCACTTAGACAACTTCGCATAAAGCTTCTTCTCTTGTAAGGTCCTCAACACTATCCTTAGATGTTCCGCATGTTCCTCCTCGGTCTTAGAGTACACTAGAATATCATCAATGAAAACCACTATGAACTTATCCAAATACGAATGGAAAATCCGATTCATGTACTCCATGAACACTCCCGGTGCATTTGTTACTCCAAAAGGCATGACTGAATACTCGTAGTGACCATATCTTGTCCTAAAAGCAGTCTTAGGAATATCCTCCGCCTTAACTCGAATTTGGTGATATCCGGACCTCAAATCAATCTTGCTAAACACACAAGCACCCACCAACTGATCCATTAAATCATCAATCCTTGGCAACGGATACTTGTTCTTGATCGTCACTTGATTCAAACGACGATAATCAATGCACAACCTCATACTTCCGTCCTTCTTCTTCACCAAAAGCACAGGTACTCCCCACGGCGATACACTCGGACGAATAGACTTCTTCTCTAGTAACTCTTCTAGTTGCTTCTTTAGTTCACTTAACTCAGTTGCTGACATCCTATAAGGTGTCATAGATATTGGACTTGTACCAGGTACCAAATCAATAGTAAACTCCACTTCTCTTTTTGGAGGCATATCTGACACATCCTCCGGAAACACATCGGGAAATTCTTGCACAACTGGTAGTTCCTTAATTCCAACTTCATTCTCGATCTTCAAAGATGCAAACATGGAAAACAACTCTCCATGCTCCATCAAGGATTCTCTTACTTCTTTCCCACTTATCAACTTAGAATCTTCTTCCAACTTCGGAAATGTAATCACTTTCTCACAACAGTTAATATGGACTCGATTAAAGATTAACCAGTTCATACCAAAAATCACATCTATACCGCTAAGTGGAATACACACTAAATCCATATCAAAAGATTTACCAAACACGGTCACAGGGCATTTACGACAAACAAGTTGAGTAGTTACAGAACCACTAGCAGGAGTTTCTATTTCCATACAACCAAGCATTTCAGACACAGGAATATCAAGACGCTTCATGCCTTCAAAAGATATAAAAGAATGTGTTGCCCCGGTATCAACAATCGCAATTAAAGGAGTGTCATAGATGAAACACGTACCTCTAATGAGATTATCCACTTGTTCTGCTCCATCTCCACTTAAAGCAAACACTTTTCCAACCGCTTTCTTTGGCTTCTTACACTCCGAACTCTTGTGACCTTCTTCACCACAATTGAAACAAGTAATCTTCTTCTTACATGCATCAGCCTTGTGTCCAAACTCTCCACATTTGAAACACTGATCTCCCTTTGGGCATTCATGAGAATGATGACCCAAAACACCACACTTGTAGCACTTGTCATTAGCACCTTTTCCTTTTCCTCCACTACCTCCAAACTTGCCCTTACTCTTCTTGTCATAAGGCTTACCACGATCTTGGTTCTTCCCTTTTTTATCATGCACTTCCTTGTAATAGCTTGCCTTAGCTTTCCCATCCAAGTCACAAATGTTGCTCTTATTGACCAAGTTAGCAAAGTTCCTTATCTCCAAAATGCCAACAAATTGTTTAAGATCGGGACGCAAACCACTTTCGAACTTCACACACTTATCCGCCTCTGCCTCCATGGTGTTGTAATGTGGGCAAAAACGGCATAAGTCTTCAAATTTGGTTGCATACTCCGCAACCGATAGATTTCCTTGCTTGAGCTCCATGAATTCCACCACCTTTCAGTTTCTCATGTCCGTAGGAAAGTACTTTGTCAAAAACTCCCTCTTAAAGGCATCCCAAGTAATGATAGCTCCTCCTTGGCCCAACCTTTGACATGTATTCCTCCACCAATAACCCGCATCCTCATGCAACATATAGCTTCCCAAAGTCACTTTTTGAACTTCCGAACACCTCATTGCTCCGAAAATTCTTTCTATAGCTTCTAACCATTTTTGAGCTCCTTCGGGATCATGACGTCCCTTAAATTCCTTTGGATTGTTCCTAAGAAATCTTTCCAACCTCATTTCATCCTCATTCCCCATGCGATTCTCTTGTGCAACTCTTTCGGCCACTCTAGCTGCCGCATCTTGTGTTAAAACATTAGCCATCATGGCTATTGCATCCGCCATAGCTCTTTCCGCCATCACCTATACAACCAACCAAAAGAAATCCAACCTTACGTTAGACTAAGGGTACTAAAAGTGTTCTACTACACTCATGCACCTATGGGTATACTAACCTACTTGATCCGATATGGACCGACCTTGCTCTGATACCAAAATGTAACGCTCCTAATCGATTCGCATGCAATAATTAATTTAAATCATTCAACATACAAATCATCAAGGCATTACTTAACACAAAATAACTAATAGCATGCATTTAATTCGCTTAAGCCAACAGAAGCATCAAAACTACTATAATAATAAGTTATAGCAATTACATCCGAGCATGCAAGTCATAAATCATATTACAACTCCAACTAGGTACTTCCACAATGAAGACCCATCATACAATTCAAGATAATCCGACAAGTAATTAAAGATAAGAAAATATAAGTAGCAAGGTCATACATAAAATCTCAAACAAACGAAGAACCGAACGCTAGTCTAAGCAAGGTTACAAGTATCAGAGCATATCCTAAACCTCTAAACTTCTAGGATACTCCTACCCTTCACCTTACCAAGCTATGCTAGTCCTCACGAGCTAAACTCCAAAGCCACGGGATCATTCCTCAAGTGGAGAATCTGGACCCAAACCATTGCACATACACAAAAATAGAGAGTTAGCTACGATTCAAGTCTATAATAATAAGCATAGTATACACTTATATTATATAAACAAATATAATGAATTAAATCATACATATACCACATGGTATTAGCAATCTCCAACAATATAGCAATATCACACTTATTAACGAGAATTAGATCATCTAATCAAATCCACACAATCCAAACATTTATAAGATCATAATGGAATGCAACCACAATTACCAATTATCAATTATCAATTAGATCACATAATTCCCTAATGCAAACTAGTGCAAATACACAATGTATGTCACCCTAGACATATCTAATGCATGTGGTATCATATGTTGGAACAAAAGAGGTTCTGACATGACTCAATTAAGTTTTGATGATAACAAATGTATTAATATACAATAGGGTATACTAATTATCTACTCTAGTGTGCAGATATATAAGCTAAAATTTTATATTTTCTATAAGTACACTGGAGGCTCTGAAATGGGAAGCAAATTCTGATCAGTTCATTCTTATCAGAAGATACAATGACAAGTCTCGTCAGAAGCTACATATCAGAGGATACGTCATCAGAAGCTGTGTTTAATTACATCAGATTCTGATACTTGCAGTGAAGGCCGTTTTGTCAGAAGAACATTCTCTGCTACAATAATTGTAATTCATCATCATCTGACAACTCAAAAGCTGGAAAATCAATCTTATCCACAGAATAGTAACGTTAGTACTATTGTACGAACTTTTTACCTCAAATGGACAAATCTTAATCTCCAAGTTTGGTCGTACACAAAGGTTACCGGATATGGTTCAAAATTGTACTATTACCAGCTGGCGAAATCTCCTGCAACGAATTCAAATCATATGCGCTCCACCTTCATCTATAAATAGGAGCAGATTTGAAGCTTTAGGATACACGATACTTTGAACAATTTGAAAGAGCTATTATTCTGCCAAAATCATCCTAAAGCACTAAAACTTCAAATACAACTTGAACTCATATTTAAATTCAAGACTCCAGCTTCAGCTTCTGTTAATTCATTAGTTGAACCTTAGAATTCTTGTATTAAGATTCTAAGTTAAGTCTTGTGTCAAAAGTTGTATTTCGTGGTAACTGAACATTGATTTGTATATCATTTGTTCAGACTCTGTTTTTCTTATATTTGTGTTTGGAAGTCTCTTGCCTGCGTGCTAGAGCATTAGGAAGTCTCTTGTGTAATATCCCAGATTTTATTTAACAAAGGAGAAATTAAATAAAATCAACCATTGAAGCTTCATTGGAATATATGAGTTAATATATTAGTAAGTGGAGGAGGGCAAAAGAGGTATTGTACTACAAAGGGGTTATAAGAAGCTAAAACACTCATTCTTTCCATTTAAGATTTCAATTCCATTTTCCTGAAACATGAAAACAGAATTCTGACTTCTCTTCCTCCCTTCTCCCACGCCTATTTCTTCATCAACATCCATGTTCCATTAATCTCCATCAAAACTCTCATACAAACAGAAATTCATGACCCAAAGATTCAGCTTGCTATAGAGAGAGATCATGAAATCATTGATGTTCTCATCCTCCTCTCCCTCTCACGGCCGAATCATCATCATCATCATTCAAGCTTCACCAATTTCCTCAATCTCACATGCAAGGATCAAATTCTTGCCCTTATATTTCAACCCCTAAGAGAGAGTAAGTTCTATCACTCTAATCCTTCTTCAATTTCCATGGATTGTAATGTGTTGCCTTTTTGTAAAGATTCAATCCTAACCTTTTTCTTGGAAATCTCCATTGCATGTGTGTTTATCTTGAGCAATACAACTCTTGGAACTACTGGGAAGCCATGGGTACCTTTGGAAGTGTGAAAATCAAAAGGAAGCAGCAAAAATCGTGTTTTCTGTGCTGGTGCACTCGCTCAGCGAGTTATCCCTCGCCAGGGCGAGGTGCTGCGGAGTCCTGCGAGCACCTGCGGGCGACCTGCGAGGAGCTGCGGGCGACCTGCGAGGAGCTGCGGGCGACCTGCGAGGAGCTGCGGGCAACCAGCGGTAGTCTGCAGCAAGGTGCTGCCGCCCTTGGGAAATCCTTTTCAAGCCTTGGTAAGTTGTCCAATACCCTTTTTAACCCTTTCTTAAGTCGTGTAGAGGTTGTTCTATGATCCTAAACCTTGCAAGCCTTCAAGCAATCATTAATTCATTTCCAATTCTATTCCTTCTAGTGTACAATCGGGGTTCAAGTGATGTCCTATTGCTGGAAGGTTCGTGGTTGTTGCTGCATCTGTGTAGAGCTTCAATCTCCAGGTGGGTTCTTTAGGCTAGTTTAGCTAGTTTTCCCCAAATTAATGATTATGCATGATAACATTTAGGAATTAGGAAATGTTGTGCGAGAGGGGTTAAATCCCAAACTCCTCTCCATTCTATTTTATATTATGTTAATTATCTGTTAATGCACTGTCTAAAATGAGAGTTGTAGGTGTTAGTTTGAAAAATCATGATTTCTGCAAAACAGGGCAATTCTGCATGAACTCGCTCCAGCGAGTAGTTGGCGAGCGTTCATGGCGAGCTGGGTTCTGGGCTGATGAAACTTGCCATGGCGAGCTACTGCTCGCCACAGCGAGTTGATTTAGGTCAGAACCTATAATCTCGCCATAGCGAGCTGGTGACTCGCCAGAGCGAGCTGGTACAGAATAGTCCACATTTTACATTTATTCTTGAAACTTCAAACACTCGTTTTATACCCTCATTAGAGTCAGATAATTTGTATTAACGTACATGACATAATGTCGAATAGAATGTTAGTCACAGATAATCTTTAGGGCATAACCTAGAATTAATTAGGAATGTATGCTCCCCGGGATTTTGGGAATTATGGTAGTAAGGATACAATTTTAGTATCAGTCAAATCAGATGCGACCTATGTCGCCAATATGGACTCCCAATGGGATAATCCATCAGGATGTGTATTATGTGAGCTTCATGCCGTGACCGAATCGGTTGACGGATAGGGCAGGCCTCTGAGACAGGCTCACCTCAGAGTGTCCTTGTGTTTAAAACGAACAAGATTAATTATGTGTTACACCTTATCACTATTTATGGATTATGTTATGTATATAAATTTTATGTTACGACTGATTAGGTGCCCCCGGTGTAGTCACCTCTAGGAGGGTAGTAGGACTCACTGAGGCTTAGTAGTCTCACCCCACTCCAAATCAATTTTTTTAGGTAGACAGGTTAACCGAAGCAAGGACCGGGACGGAGCTGATGTTTGGAGCCGAGCTTGATTCATCAGATTTGAAGACTGTAGTCTTCTTCTTTGTTTTAGATTTAATCTGTTTATCTTAGAATTCTTTTGTTTCCGCTGTATATTCTTCTTTGATTATCTTGTATCTGAAACAAGTTGTTTCTTGCTTATTTAAATTCAGAAATTTATTTGTACTCAGATGCCATTATGTATGTCTCGACTAAATATTCTAGGTATTTTAGTTGGGGCTTTATAATTGGTATCAGAGCAGGTCGATTCAGTATCGGACCTTGCCATGAGTCAGAACAATTCCTTCCCAAGCAATACAGACCCTTTGGACCTGGACTGTTTACGCTGAAACCGTCGCGTGCTGAGCCTGATCAACTCAGTATTGTGTATGGTAGGCAGTGTATTCTGGTTTAGAGCTGAAGTGAACTCTGAAATTCTAACGTTAATGTCGCAATGAAGTGCAATCGAGGAGCTGTCGTCAAAGAGAAACCTTATAAGTGGATTTTGAAGCAGTGGCAGATGGTGCCACAGGAGTAAGTTGCGTAACTTAAGACCGGAGTAAAGGCTGCAGATTGAAGGAAGTAAGTGTATCCTCAAGACTGAAGTGCGCAGTGCACAACAGTATTCCACTGACACAGTGTGTCAGGTGAATTTTCTGAGCCTAGAGTTACTCTACCCTATCAGGAGCTAAGTTCCAACCAAGTTTAGGAAACCCTCAGCAATCTATACCAGTAAGCGGTCAATCCATCTAGTTAAAACTTGGGAAGTATGAGTGATGTACTAAGTGGAAATTGGAAACCACAGAATAATCTTTCCCAATTCTGTCTCACTCGCTTAGCGAGTAGTCACTCGCTGCAGCGAGCTTAGCAGGCTTTTGCTGCTACATGTTTTTGCCTTATTCCATGTTCAACTGTTTTAGTTTTAGTGGTTAGCCTTCAGCCTTCATATAATCTTACCATCCTACCTTCCGAACTTTAGGATAAGTGACTCTTAACCACCTTTTTACTCATAAGGACTGTTGAGGAAATGCCTTTAGGCATAACACCAAAAGATGGAAACCAATAACCCTACCAAGCTATCCGAAACTTAATTCTACCAGAATAAGTAGTTGAACATCACAAGTGAGGGAATTCATCCGTGGTAGAAAGACCTTAGATAGACCTCATATCTGTTCAGTTAAATTTGAAATCCCTATTTAGCTAAGCCTAACCCAAGATTATCAAACCTTAAGGTTCTCAATGGAACGAGGACATACTTTCTTATGGAAAACCAACACTTGAAATAGGAATTAGTAAACCAAGCATGTTGCTAAATGTCTAGTTATCTAGAGTAAGTGAGAAGCTCCTAGATGTTTAAAGTTAGGTAGCCTTAGGTAAACTCTCTTAACTCTTAGAAGTCTATACCTGAAGTGGACCAACGAAGACTCAGCCTTGACTAATCACAGTAGCTAGACCTTCCTTTTGGCGGTACCACATCCAACGTGACACATTAAGTATTAGCACATAAATAAGTAATTATAAACCAAACTTAGCATAGTGGACCTGACATACGTCATCGTAACAGGAATCCAATAAAGACTTAAGCAACATTTAGCAGTAGAAATTTAAAATCCAAACTTCTTCCCTAAACCACTAGTTGTCAAAGTGCGAGACAGGAACCCTTAGGTACCGAGAAGTCTGACAGATAGTAAACTTCTAGTAACCACACAAACCACCTAAGTTAGTCTATAGAACAATTATCATCGAACGATTAGATGCCAATAATAGAACCTAACCTTGTAAGTCTAAACATACCTCCCATCAAAACTAGGAATACTCTTTTGGCAATACCGTACCTAAGGAATCACATTAAATACCATCACCTCTATGTTCCTAGATCAGTGACCCAGTATAGTTAACCTGTTAACTGTTTCCAACAATATAGACCTTAAGACGAATCACACAGGTTAGAGAAATCAAGATATGGACCCGAGCACATTCCAGTATCCTTTTCGATGTCCTTCCATTAGACCATCCTCTAGAACACCTATATCTTGTATTCTCTTGCCGTGAACCTATAAAGTAAACACCTAAGATTATTCCTTTAGATGTCAGCGACTTGGTGTAACCTGTCAATAATTACCGGTAGTCGCATCAGATTAAGTATAGCTAGTATCACCGTTAAGTCTTACCGTTAGCTCTAATAGTTGACGAATCGATCCGTAATTACCTTGTCATTGAATAGCTTAGAGACCGGAAGCTCAGTTTCATAATAGGATTGACCTTTTCTAGACGTATTCAACCTTTGAACCAGTTAGTTGAGAAATCAATAGTATTAGTTAACCATACAACAGAGTTATCATTCTGCCATCATTAGATTTGTAGTATGTACCAGAAACCTGCTAGCTAGCTAGTTCAAGGATTAGACTCTATCGGCCGTTTTTATCAAAGCTTTAGTATCAAACCGTAGGAAGCATGTTCTGATAAATGTAACGTATGAGAGACCTTATTAGTGACACTTGTCACCTAGACCAGTTTTCCAGCCGTGTATTACTACCCAGAGAAAAGAGATTAAGTTTAACATTAGCTCCAATTAGACACCGATAACCTTAACTATTCCAGCACCTGTCAGCTGAGAGATCATCAATCAGAGTTAAACCTCCCTGAGAGACTTAGCTAGCTAGAAGCCTGAGCAAAGACTTTATTGTCCTAGTCTGAGGAAATAGAAAGTAGAACTGTAGAGTACAGGTGTGAACCAGAAGGAGACCAATCATCAGTTACCTTTGTATATCTGGGCCTTCTTTTAACCTTGATTCGAGCCGAACAATGTTCAAATTCCCCGTCCGTAGTTCTTGGAACACTACGAACGCGTATTCGCTCTAACTTATCTGAGTTACGTCTCAGACGCATATCTTTCATGTGGTTAAAGCTGCCTGTCAATCAGGTACTTCACACAAATTCAAATCAGATTCAACTACTCAAATTTATCGACGTCAGTCAGTCGCACTGATTTCGTGAAGCATCACTCTTAAGTAATCCCACTCTGTGCAATTAGTCTTTCAGCTACGCTGCTAAGTAACTCAGTCGTATTTGTGGAAATCAATTGCCTGGAAATCCACGAATAGTCTTCGATTCAACTCTCAAACGTCAGTTAACCTGTTAGGTAGCAATTTCATCTGTTCTGACACAAATGACTCTGCTCAGTGTCAGCAAATAAATTAAACTTCGTACATCCAAACCATGTAACCAGATTTCCCGACTTAATTGGTTAACCGTATCCGTCGGAACCTCTCAGCCAAATTCAGAGTTAAGATCATAGTTAAATTCTAATTCAGAGAAATTCAGTCGCTCTAACGACACCAGTATTGGGAATCCAAGCCTTTCGATTCCTTCCTAAACTCATGATTAGATTATCGTGTTGATCTTAGTGTCCCTGCCGTATGTTCGACCATTCAGCCTTGTTTATCATAACCTCGTGAGACTGAGTGTTCAGCCTGAGTAACTTGACCCGGATATTCCGACTCCAAGCCTAGACTTCTTCAGCCAGTTCACATAAGTGAATGAATTAAATTACTCATTAGAGTAATGCTTCATGTCAATCAAACTCGTATTGTTATCATGACGATTCGTCGGTTAGCTCAGCCTACCGTCTTAAGCTTTGCCAATCTTTTCAGCCTGAGTAATACAAATTCAAACCCAGAGTGTTCAGATTAGTCGAGTTTAGAACCCGATTGATTAGACAAGCCTCGCGCTACACTTGTCAGCGGAAAACCTCGGAGCGTGAGGAATCCTTAACTTCAAGAGATAACCTAAACCTAAGTGCATACGCATGTTGGAAGTACAACTTGATCACTGTGTTGAGCCAGGATGGATTAAATTGTAGGTGGGATTTTATCGGACAACTATAGGTTTGTCTGCGGACGAGTCTGACTCGTTGGCAGAAGAATCAGTAGTGTTTAGACAATTTTCCACTCGTTTTATATTTAAATCGATCCTGGAGTAGTAGACGACACCGTGGTACAGATGTACACACGATGTGTTATGCATGAAGGTGATCAGAAAGGGAGAACGTCTGTAGAAGGACTGATCTGAGTGATGTACATAAGAGCGCGCAGTTTTGACTCCAAGATAA
Source organism: Trifolium repens (assembly GCA_030408175.1). Lineage (NCBI taxonomy): Eukaryota > Viridiplantae > Streptophyta > Magnoliopsida > Fabales > Fabaceae > Trifolium > Trifolium repens. The sequence continues at coordinate 46,892,213 of CP125836.1, read as the reverse complement.
GTGTGTACCAACCAGGCCAGATACCGACCTTCTAAGACAGTGAGGTATTTGGAATGACGTCGAACGTAGTGAAGGAAAATAACCGTAGTAGAAGTAGAGGTACATGAAACTATACTAAGATGGTAACGACACTGTCAAAAGGGTGACAGTGAGCCTTTAAATCAGAGTGAGCAGCACTGGAACTATGAGGATGTAAGGATAACCTTTAGCCTGTAACCTTGAGAGAGAGGAAAGTTTTATTCCAAGGGATTGAATACTTTAAACTGAAGATTAGACGAAGTGTAGTTCCAGATGCAAACCTAAACAACCTACCCTGTTGCGGAATGGAGAAGTTTGAATTTCGAGGACGAAATTTCTTTAAGGGGGGTAGATTGTAATATCCCAGATTTTATTTAACAAAGGAGAAATTAAATAAAATCAACCATTGAAGCTTCATTGGAATATATGAGTTAATATATTAGTAAGTGGAGGAGGGCAAAAGAGGTATTGTACTACAAAGGGGTTATAAGAAGCTAAAACACTCATTCTTTCCATTTAAGATTTCAATTCCATTTTCCTGAAACATGAAAACAGAATTCTGACTTCTCTTCCTCCCTTCTCCCACGCCTATTTCTTCATCAACATCCATGTTCCATTAATCTCCATCAAAACTCTCATACAAACAGAAATTCATGACCCAAAGATTCAGCTTGCTATAGAGAGAGATCATGAAATCATTGATGTTCTCATCCTCCTCTCCCTCTCACGGCCGAATCATCATCATCATCATTCAAGCTTCACCAATTTCCTCAATCTCACATGCAAGGATCAAATTCTTGCCCTTATATTTCAACCCCTAAGAGAGAGTAAGTTCTATCACTCTAATCCTTCTTCAATTTCCATGGATTGTAATGTGTTGCCTTTTTGTAAAGATTCAATCCTAACCTTTTTCTTGGAAATCTCCATTGCATGTGTGTTTATCTTGAGCAATACAACTCTTGGAACTACTGGGAAGCCATGGGTACCTTTGGAAGTGTGAAAATCAAAAGGAAGCAGCAAAAATCGTGTTTTCTGTGCTGGTGCACTCGCTCAGCGAGTTATCCCTCGCCAGGGCGAGGTGCTGCGGAGTCCTGCGAGCACCTGCGGGCGACCTGCGAGGAGCTGCGGGCGACCTGCGAGGAGCTGCGGGCGACCTGCGAGGAGCTGCGGGCGACCTGCGAGGAGCTGCGGGCAACCAGCGGTAGTCTGCAGCAAGGTGCTGCCGCCCTTGGGAAATCCTTTTCAAGCCTTGGTAAGTTGTCCAATACCCTTTTTAACCCTTTCTTAAGTCGTGTAGAGGTTGTTCTATGATCCTAAACCTTGCAAGCCTTCAAGCAATCATTAATTCATTTCCAATTCTATTCCTTCTAGTGTACAATCGGGGTTCAAGTGATGTCCTATTGCTGGAAGGTTCGTGGTTGTTGCTGCATCTGTGTAGAGCTTCAATCTCCAGGTGGGTTCTTTAGGCTAGTTTAGCTAGTTTTCCCCAAATTAATGATTATGCATGATAACATTTAGGAATTAGGAAATGTTGTGCGAGAGGGGTTAAATCCCAAACTCCTCTCCATTCTATTTTATATTATGTTAATTATCTGTTAATGCACTGTCTAAAATGAGAGTTGTAGGTGTTAGTTTGAAAAATCATGATTTCTGCAAAACAGGGCAATTCTGCATGAACTCGCTCCAGCGAGTAGTTGGCGAGCGTTCATGGCGAGCTGGGTTCTGGGCTGATGAAACTTGCCATGGCGAGCTACTGCTCGCCACAGCGAGTTGATTTAGGTCAGAACCTATAATCTCGCCATAGCGAGCTGGTGACTCGCCAGAGCGAGCTGGTACAGAATAGTCCACATTTTACATTTATTCTTGAAACTTCAAACACTCGTTTTATACCCTCATTAGAGTCAGATAATTTGTATTAACGTACATGACATAATGTCGAATAGAATGTTAGTCACAGATAATCTTTAGGGCATAACCTAGAATTAATTAGGAATGTATGCTCCCCGGGATTTTGGGAATTATGGTAGTAAGGATACAATTTTAGTATCAGTCAAATCAGATGCGACCTATGTCGCCAATATGGACTCCCAATGGGATAATCCATCAGGATGTGTATTATGTGAGCTTCATGCCGTGACCGAATCGGTTGACGGATAGGGCAGGCCTCTGAGACAGGCTCACCTCAGAGTGTCCTTGTGTTTAAAACGAACAAGATTAATTATGTGTTACACCTTATCACTATTTATGGATTATGTTATGTATATAAATTTTATGTTACGACTGATTAGGTGCCCCCGGTGTAGTCACCTCTAGGAGGGTAGTAGGACTCACTGAGGCTTAGTAGTCTCACCCCACTCCAAATCAATTTTTTTAGGTAGACAGGTTAACCGAAGCAAGGACCGGGACGGAGCTGATGTTTGGAGCCGAGCTTGATTCATCAGATTTGAAGACTGTAGTCTTCTTCTTTGTTTTAGATTTAATCTGTTTATCTTAGAATTCTTTTGTTTCCGCTGTATATTCTTCTTTGATTATCTTGTATCTGAAACAAGTTGTTTCTTGCTTATTTAAATTCAGAAATTTATTTGTACTCAGATGCCATTATGTATGTCTCGACTAAATATTCTAGGTATTTTAGTTGGGGCTTTATATCTTGCATGCGTGCTTGAGCATTAGGAAGTCTCTTGCTTGTGTGCTTGAGCAAAGGAAGTCTCTTGTAAGTGTTACTTGAGCATTGGAAGTCTCTTGCCTGTGTGCTTGAGCATTTGTTATCTTGTTTGATTATAGTGAACTCCCTTGGAAGTACAAGGGGACTGGACGTACTCTCGGATTGTGAGAGGAACCAGTATAAAATCTCTGTCTCTATCTTTCTCTCTTTCTCTCTACCTTTAAGTTCTGTTTGATTGTGTTTTGTTTTCTAAACCGCTGCAATCTCTGATAAGTTTTTATAACTTAGAAGAATTTTTCAAACTACCCAAAACACAATTCAACCCCCCCTTCTTGTGTTTTTCACACCTTCAATTGGCATCAAGAGCCCGGTTCTGTTTTAATCACCTAAAATTGAGACAGTTTCTTGTTGAAAAACACTATGACTGACGCAGCTGCAAGTGGAAGCATGAAGGCATTTTCTCATGACTATGATGTTGTTGAAGATAAGACAAACAACAAAGCACCAAAGTTCAATGGAGATGCTTCTACCTTTTCCTGGTGGAAAGATAGAATCTACAGTCATCTTATTGGTTTAGATGATGAGCATTGGGACTTAGTTGAAGAAGGGGTAACTTTCAAAGGACTTGATGAAAAGGGAAAGTTATCTGTTGAAGAAAGAAAGAAGTTCACTCCTACAGACAAGAAGTTATACAAGAAACATCACAAAGTTAAGGATCTTCTTATTGGTTGTATAACTCATGATGAATATCTCAAGATCACAGACAAATCCACTGCCAAAAGTATTTATGACTCCTTATGTTCCACATATGAAGGAAACAAACAGGTTCAAGAGGCAAAGGCTACTCTTTTGATCCAACAGTATGAACTCTTTAGAATGAAGGATGATGAGAATATTGAATCTATGTATTCTAGGTTCAAAATTCTAGTGGCTGGTCTCCAAGTTCTGAAGAGAAGCTATACAACTTCTGATCATGTAAGAAAGATTCTGAGAAGCTTACCTTCAAGGTGGAGGCCTAAGGTAACAGCTATTCAGGAAGCTAAAGATTTAGACACACTTGGCTTGGAGGAATTGATAAGTTCACCCATGAGTCATGAGATTGAACTATCTTCTGATGAGCCTCAGAAGAAACTAAAATTTGTGGCCTTGCCATCCATTTCAGTTTCATCTAAGGCTGTGAAAGCCAAAGTTGTAGAATCTGAAGCAGAGGAATCTTTCATAGATGACCAAGAAGATGGATCAGATGATGATGTTTTTGCACTCTTGTCCAAGAAGTTTCAAAAGTGGTCAGTAAGGAAAGGCAGAAATTTTCCAAGCAGAGGATTTGGATCAAGGAACAATACTAGCAAAGAGAAGAAGGATGATACAAAAAATTGTTTCAATTGTCATAAGCCTGGACACTTTATGGCCGATTGTCCTGAACTCAACTCCAAGGGTAAAGGAAGAAAAAGTACAATCAAGAACAAAGCCAAGAAGAGTCTGATGGCAACATGGGAAGATATAAATGAACTATCTGAGGACGAAGACTCTGAGGAAGCAAACCTAGCACTTATGGCCACTGGTGAGTCAGACGATGAAAATGATTCAGAGTCTGACACAGAAGATGTTGATGAGGTAATCTCTAAAATGACTAGTACTCATATGGCTAAAACTTTGAAAGATGCTATGGTGAAGTACATGGAAAAGTCAAGTGAGCTAGATTTTTGTAAATAAAAATTGAAGCTGCTCAAAGACAATCTCAACCAGACTCAAGCAAACTATCCAAAATCTCTTAAAACAATTAAAGTGCTTGAGACTGGATGTAGAACATGTCACAAACCCTATGATGAGTATGAAATCTCTCTTCAAGAGTTTGTTCACCATAACATAGACAAAACTAGGGTAACTACTGTAATTCATGGTGGGCTTAGCAATTATTATAAAAGACAAGGACTTGGTTCCCTTACATCTTCTGATGAGGGAAAATCAAACAAACCTGTCTTGTTAAGCAAGTCACCTTCTGAATCTTATTCAAACTTTACTAAGGGTATCTCAAAACCTCTGACTGTGTCTGGTACTCTTGTGACCTTGGAACCACAAGATAAGGTATCAGAAGATAACTCATCTTCTGAACCTAAGTCTTCTGAAACCCAGGTTCCCCTCACCTCAGTACCCATGTCTACTCAAGTTAAAGCTATAAGAGTACCAAAGCCTGTTGATAAGCGGGGCACTAGTACTTCTAAAGCAAACTTGGTAACTGGTTCTCTGACACACCCAAGAGAAAAGTCTCAGAGACAGCATAAGCCTAAATCATTTTCTAAAGGCTCAGTTGACTCCAGATCTTCTGAATACTCTAACAAGAAGAATAAGATTCTCAAAACTAACCAAATTGGACCCATCAGAGTATGGGTACCAAAATCTGAAATAATGTATGCTGCAGGTATGCACCCAAAGAAGAAAAGAAAGCTCATGGTATCTGGACTCTGGCTGCTCACGTCACATGACAGGAGACAAGCTCTTATTCCACACCCTGAATCAGCAAGAGGGAGGAACAGTAGGGTTTGGTGGCAACCAGAAGGGAAAGATCATTGGTATAGGTACAGTTGGTAATTCTTCTTTGTCAATTTCTGATGTTTGGTTAGTAGATGGACTACATCATAATTTACTTAGCATAAGTCAATTGTGTGATAGTAATTATGATGTTATGTTTAATAAGGATTCATGTACTGTAATCAGAAACTTTGATCAATCTGTTGTCTTTAAGGGAAATAGAAAAGGCAATGTTTACAAAGTCAATTTTTCTGATTTAAAGGAACAACAAGTGCTTTGTCTTTTGACACTGAGTGATGAAAAATGGGTCTGGCACAAAAGATTGGGTCATGCTAACTGGAGGTTAATCTCTAAGCTTAGTAAGGATAATCTTGTCAGAGGCCTTCCAAAAATAAAATATCACTCAGACTCACTTTGTGGTTCCTGTCAAAAAGGAAAAATTGTCAAAAGTTCTTTTAAAAACAAGAACATTGTCTCTTCTACCAGACCCTTAGAACTCTTACACATTGATCTGTTTGGACCAGTTAGCACTGCTTCAATCAATGGTAAGAAGTATGGATTAGTCATTGTGGATGATTATAGTAGATGGACTTGGGTTAAATTTCTAAGAACTAAAGATGACACATATGAAGTGTTTAGCATCTTCTGTACCCAAATTCAAAATGAAAAGGATTCCAAAATTTTGAAAGTGAGAAGTGATCATGGTGGTGAATTTGAAAATGAACCTTTTAAAAAATTTTGTGAAGAACATGGAATTCTCCATGAATTCTCTTCTCCTAGAACTCCACAACAAAATGGAGTTGTAGAAAGAAAGAATAGATCTTTACAAGAAATGGCACGCACCATGATGCATGAAAATAATTTGGCAAAATTCTTTTGGGCAGAAGCTGTTAACACTGCTTGTTATATTCAAAATAGAATCTATATAAGACCTATCTTGAACAAAACAACATATGAACTCTCTAAGGGAAGAAAACCCAATATTTCTTATTTTCATCAATTTAGCTGTACATGTTACATTCTAAATAATAAAGTCCATCTTAAGAAATTTGACTCTAAAGCCTGTAAGGGTATCTTCATTGGATACTCTGAACGCTCTAAGTCATACAGAGTGTATAATTCTGAAACTAATACAGTGGAAGAATCAATGCACGTAAAGTTTGACGATAAGGAGCCTGATGATAAAAATTCAGAGCCTGTTAAAGATTTGTCAGGTTCTGATGAATCAGAAGATGAAGCTCCAGAGTATGACAACTACATAAAACCTGTAGAAGACTCTGAAACTCAAGAAGCTACACCTTCTAATGCTGCTCAAGAACATCAAACAAATGAAGACAACTCTGAAGCAACAGAGATTCCAAGAAATACATTCAAGTATAAATCATCACATCCTGAAGAGCTTATACTTGGAAACAAGAATAGTCCAAGAAAAACAAGGTCAAACTTCAGAGATGAAGAATCATTGTTTGGATTAGTATCTTTGATTGAACCAAAAACAACGAATGAAGCTCTCTCAGATGATGCTTGGATAGTTGCTATGGAAGAAGAGTTAAATCAATTCAAGAGAAATGATGTATGGGATCTGGTACCCAAACCTAAGCACAAGAACATTATTGGAACAAAATGGGTATACAGAAACAAATTGAACGAACAAGGTGAAGTTACAAGAAATAAAGCAAGACTTGTTGCACAAGGGTATAGTCAACAAGAAGGAATTGACTTCACTGAAACTTATGCTCCAGTAGCTAGACTGGAAGCAATCAGGTTACTTTTATCTTATGCAGTTAACAATGATATCACTCTCTATCAAATGGATGTTAAAAGTGCATTTCTTAATGGTGTTATTTCTGAAGAAGTATATGTTAAACAACCTCCTGGATTTGAGGATTTGGCAAATCCAGATCATGTGTTTAGACTAAAGAAGTCACTCTATGGACTCAAACAAGCTCATAGAGCTTGGTATGAGAGACTGAGTACTTTCTTAGTCAACAATGGTTTTGAAAAAGGACAAGTTGACAATACACTATTTAGAAAAACACTAAAGAAAGACATTTTGATCATTCAAATTTATGTTGATGATATCATCTTTGGATCAACTAATGCCACTTTGTGCAAGAACTTTTCTAAGCTTATGCAGGATGAATTCGAGATGAGCATGATGGGAGAATTGCAGTTCTTTCTTGGAATTCAGATAAATCAAACAAAGAAAGGAACATTCATTCATCAATCAAAATATATAAAAGATCTTCTGAAGAAATTCAATTTGGAAGATTGCAAACCCATGAACATTCCAATGCATCCTACATCAAGCTTAAGCAAAGAAGAATCTGAAGGCAAAGTTGATCAGAAGCTCTATCGAGGTATGATTGGATCTCTTCTCTATCTAACTGCATCAAGACCTGATATTTTATTCAGCGTATGTTTGTGTGCAAGATTTCAATCAGATCCTAGAGAATCTCATTTCACTGCTGTGAAGAGAATCTTTAGATATCTGAAAGCTACTTGTAACATTGGATTACTGTACCAGAAATCCAATGACTACAAGCTGATTGGATTCTGTGATGCTGACTATGCTGGTGATAAAATTGAAAGAAAATCCACCAGTGGAAATTGTCAGTTCATTGGTGAGAATTTGATTTCATGGGCTAGTAAAAGGCAAACCACCATAGCTATGTCAACAGCAGAAGCTGAATACATATCAGCAGCAAAATGTTGTACACAACTACTTTGGATGAAATATCAATTAGAAGATTATCAAATAAGCAGTAGCAATATTCCTCTATATTGTGACAATACTGCAGCTATCCACCTTTCCAAAAATCCCATTTTACACTCAAGAGCTAAGCATATTGAGATTAAACATCATTTCATCAGAGACTATGTTCAAAAGGGTGTAATTGATCTTAAGTTCATTGAAACAGAAAATCAATGGGCTGATATCTTTACAAAACCCTTGGCTGTTGAACGGTTTGATTTTATCAAAAAGAATCTGAATATAATGGAAATCCCTGAATAGCTAAGACTCTGATGAAAAATTGATTTTTGCAAGAATCTAATAGCTATCAGAAGCTGAGGTCATCAGAACCTTCTGTATCAGAAGTTGTGATGAAACCATCTTCTGATGTACTATTAGACTCTGAAAAGGAGATGGCTCTGGCACGTAAGTAAATTTTTTTTAAAACGGTTCATTTTTCTCTTAACTTACGTGTCAGTTATTTAATAAACTTTTGATAACACGTGTTCTAATGCAAGTGGAATGAGAAGTTGGTTTATGGTGATCAGCGTTCTAATTCCTATTTGTAGTAGGTAAAAGACTCTGCTACCCCTATGTGTCTGTACTTGCTTTTGCGTGAAAAATTTCTATTTAAACACACAACTGTTCACATTCACACTTTTTACACTCTCACAACCCACACTTTTGCTCTTCTAAAACTCAAGCAATATTTCTTTCTCTCTCTCAATATTAGCAAAACCCTAACCCCAAAACTCCATCAATGGCTTCAATCATTCCAAGAGATTGTATAATCGACATTGCTAAATCTATCCCAGACAAGTTTGCAAAAGATCAACGTCCATATAACTATGATGACCTAAGCTGGGCCATGGAATGTCCTGTAGACTTCGAAAGTCTAAGGGTAAATGGATTTCCAGAAGTTAAAACACGTTTTGAAAGGCAAAGCATGATGTACTACTTTGATATGTTGAATGGACCAACATATGGTGAAGTTATCAAGGAATTTTGGATGAAGGCGACTGTAATCACCAAGGCTAAGCATCTTGAAAGAATGGTTGAGATGGCTAAAGAAAAGCCTGAGTTTATTGGAAAAACTCCTGCTGAGATGGGTTTGAAACCGTTTGTATCTACAGAAATTGAATCTTATGTTGGTGGGTTTAGAATTGCATTCAGAGAAGATCATCTCAATGATGCTCTGAAACTATCAGATGGTGGATTAGTTTTCAAGGCTACAGACTCTGTTACAGAAGACGTTGACGATTTCTTATTCAAACCTAAAGTAAATCCTGAAGACAAGACTGAATGGAAAGACCTAAGCAAGGTTATCTACAGAATCTTTATCAATGGTATCATTGTCAAACTTGGTGGTACTGATCAAATCTCCACCATTCAGAAGCTTTTTACATTCCATGTTGGTAAAGGAAACTATGTTGACATTGGTAAACTAATCTTCAATCATCTTGCTGAATCTATAAATTTAAGCAAACCTATCATTCATCATGGGAGACTACTAAGTCACATATTTGCTCAGTGTGGACTGTTGGATGCAACTAAACCTTTCTTCCCTGGGTATGGTACTTATCTGATTAGCTCTAAAATAATCAATAGTACTACTCTGAGGTATCTAAACCTGTTGAAAGGCAAAAAGGTTATTCATCCTACACACCCTCTGTTACTCAGAGAATCTGAAGAAAACATTGATGAATGTAGGCTACTCCATGTGAGTGATAGAGATGCTAGAAGAATAGTAGAAGCTCATGCTGGATTTTTGAAAAGTTTAGGAGCTGATGTTGGTACTGGAGAATCTAAGGAACTAACTGTAAGGCAAGCAAGAATTTTGGCTCAACCAACCAAAATAACTGTAAAAAGAAAACCTGTTAAGAGTCCTGCAGTTGCTGAAAAGAAAAAGGTTGCTAAGACTTCAAAGAATACTGGACCCAGGACTTCAAGGAAGGGAAAATTGGTATTGCCTAAAATAACTGAGGATGATAAGGAAGAAGCTTTAAAGGATGATGCTATTGCAAAAGTTGAAGCTCTGAAGAAGAAGGAAGAGACTCTGAAGGATGGATATGACTGTGGGATTGACCCTAAAGTTTTTGAGGACATGTACTCCAAACTTGCTCCAAGAAATATTCCTGACGATGCGCTGGCTCAACAGACTATGTATGGAACAGTTGCTGGTAAGTTTTCTAATTTTATTGGAGGCAAATAAGCTTTTAGAGATTATTTCAGAAGACTTCAATTCCCTTCTGAAATCAAAGTTAAACATGCTCTTTATAAGATTTTGAAAGGAGTTTATTCTAAGAAAGATCTTGTTCTTTCTGAGAATCAACCATCATCAGAGCAGTTTAACCCTCTTCAAACTAACCCATCAGAATCCCAAGCTAATTCTATATGCAATGATGCAGCACAAGCTACTACAAGTACTGCACCAGTCATTCAACTTGTGAATGAAGATTCTAACCGTACACCCTCCCCACCTCCAACACAATCCCTCACAAACAAGGCTATCTCAGTTCTGGATCCTACACCAGACTCTGAAGATAGGCAACCAGAAAACAATGAAGAAAACAATCAAACAAAACCACCAACACAAAATCCAGAGAATGATCAACACAAATCACAAACACCAACCCCAGAAAATAACCGAAACAATCCTCCTTCACCTCCACCAAACTCTGACCACACTATGCCTACCTCAGACTCTCACAAATCCCCTGAACCACATGAAACTATCATTCCAAACTCTGAAGCCTCTCATGTAGATACCTCTCCAGTAATCAATGTTGAATAATCCCCACAACATGTGGTGGACAACACTGTTACTAAAGTCCTACCAAACAACCAACAACCACCTCCAAATCACCTCATCAACCCTGACAATCTGATGGAAGAACTATCAAATGACTGCATCTTTATCCCTCCTTTCTTGCCCTCTAGGATCCTAAATGAACCAATGGATGAAACCAAGGCAGAACAAGAAAAGAGAGAAGCTGAAGAGCGTGAAAGGAAGAGATTGGAAGAAGAAAGGCTGGAAAAAGAAAGGTTAGAGGCTCTGGCTAGAGAGCAAGCAAGGTTAGCAGAAGAGGCAAGAATTGCTGCTGAACAGGCGAAACTTGAACGCTTAGCTTCTAGTGCACCAGAGTTTGCTCTCCTTATGAGAGAAGATCAAGATAAGATGAAGCAGAAGATTGATGAACACCCTGGCCTCCTATCAGCTATCCTTGAGACTCTCAAAAGCATCAATGGCAGATTACCCCTTCAACCTCAACCTTAGGATTCTGGCACTTAATTTTCTAATTTTCTGCTTTGTACTTTATTAATCAGATTCTGCCATGTGTTGTTTGTGACACTTACTATCTTTTGTTATCAAGTACTCATTTTTTTTATGGTTATTTATACAGTTTTATTTTATTTTATTTATCTTTATGCATGCAAATATTTGAGACAAATATCAAAACACAAGATTCCAAAACAAATTAAAGAGTTTTATTCCACTAATAATTGTTGATTACATAAGTTCTTATCCAACTTTTCACTTGGATTCTACATCAGAAACAGCTTGTTCTGATTCTAGATGATGAGAATCAGAAGGTGAGAACGGGTATTCTTCCCTATGAGGAACATATGTACTCAGGAATTCTTTCCAGTCAGAATCCCATTCAGATTCTGACTCAGAAGATGACTCCTTTTGTTTGGTCTTGGACCGTGTTTGATAATTGGCTCTGATAGGAGCAGAAGTTGATGCTTTCATTTTCTGAGGATTCTTCTTAGACTCTGAGTCTTGTTGAATCTTCATCTTCTTCTTCTTCTTCTTCTGTGTCTTCTTACTCTCGATCACTCTTCTATCCTTCTCCATAGTTGTTTTTCAACTTGAAATGGAAGTGTTGAGTGAAATGACAAAGCTTTATGGTCTTTATATATAGGATTTCAAAACAAATATGTTTATGGATTTACGACAAGTCATTAATTTGATGTAGTTGTAACCACTTTCTTAAACATTGACTGTCTTGAAAAAACTGCCTTTGACCATTTTTTTTCAAACTTTGCATTTATTTTCTTGTCCGTTTCTATGTTATCTTTTTGTTTAATGACAAAAGGGGGAGTAAGAGTATATTAATTTTCTGAACGCTAAACCTGAAGCCAAATATCCTTAATTTTGCTTATAATTTTTTTTTTAAGTTCTGACTTATATGAAGGAAAATTTCTATTTGAAATCTGAACTTATTATACATGGTACATATAAAGAGAAGAGTGCAATTTTCTTTTATAAGTATCAGACTTAGGGGGAGAGCTTGCAAACCTAGCCTCTGATAGTCAAGTGTATAAGCCTAGTTCAAAATTCAAATGAAAATTTTTAAACTGATTTAATTAATCATTGCTGAACTTAGGGGGAGCTTGCAAAACTCATAAACCTAAGAGAAGCATGATGTAATTAATCAACAACCATTGTAAATTAATACTTGGTTTGTCATCAATCAAAAATGGGGAGATTGTTGGAACAAAAGGGGTTCTGACATGACTCAATTAAGTTTTGATGATAACAAAGGTATTAATATACAATAGGGTATACTAATTATCTACTCTAGTGTGCAGATCTATAAGCTAAAATTTTATATTTTCTATAAGTACACTGGAGGCTCTGAAATGGGAAGCAAATTCTAACCAGAACATGCTTATCAGAAGATACAATGACAAGTCTCGTCAGAAGCTACATATCAGAGGATACGTCATCAGAAGCTGTGTTTAATTACATCAGATTCTGATACTTGCAGTGAAGGTCGTTTTGTCAGAAGAACATTCTCTGCTACAATAATTGTAATTCATCATCATCTGACAACTCAAAAGCTGGAAAATCAATCTTATCCACAGAATAGTAACGTTAGTACTATTGTACGAACTTTTTACCTCAAATGGACGAATCTTAATCTCCAAGTTTGGTCGTACACAAAGGTTACCGGATATGGTTCGAAATTGTACTATTACCAGCTGGAGAAATCTCCTGCAACGAATTCAAATCATATGCGCTCCACCTTCATCTATAAATAGGAGCAGATTTGAAGCTTTAGGATACACGATACTTTGAACAATTTGAAAGAGCTGTTATTCTGCCAAAATCATCCTAAAGCACTAAAACTTCAAATACAACTTGAACTCATATTCAAATTCAAGACTCCAGCTTCAGCTTCTGTTAATTCATTAGTTGAACCTTAGAATTCTTGTATTAAGATTCTAAGTTAAGTCTTGTGTCAAAAGTTGTATTTCGTTGTAACTGAACATTGCTTTGTATATCATTTGTTCAGACTCTGTTTTTCTTATATTTGTGTTTGGAAGTCTCTTGCCTGCGTGCTAGAGCATTAGGAAGTCTCTTGCCTGCGTGCTTGAGCATTAGGAAGTCTCTTGCTTGTGTGCTTGAGCAAAGGAAGTCTCTTGTAAGTGTTACTTGAGCATTGGAAGTCTCTTGCCTGTGTGCTTGAGAATTTGTAACTTGTTTGATTATAGTGAACTCCCTTGGAAGTACAAGGGGACTGGACGTACTCTCGGATTGTGAGAGGAACCAGTATAAAATCTCTGTCTCTATCTTTCTCTCTTTCTCTCTACCTTTAAGTTCTGTTTGATTGTGTTTTGTTTTCTAAACCGCTGCAATCTCTGATAAGTTTTTATAACTTAGAAGAATTTTTCAAACTACCCAAAACACAATTCAACCCCTCCCCCCTTCTTGTGTTTTTCACACCTTCACCATCTTCTTTACTAGAGTATCTCACCTCTAATATTCGTCTTTATCAAATATTATCATTTGATATCCTCTTTATTAGAATCCACATGATCCTAATATCCGACTCAAAAGATGAATGCATGAATGTACACATACCAAATAGTGATGATAATATTATACTCTACTCGTGAATAATAGGCCACTCATTCCCATTATTCCCTCTTTAAGTTATTATTAACTTATCTCAACACATCATCATATCATCATTAAGGTATACATTCAAGCATTACACAATAACACATGTTATCTTAGCTAATCATAGCTCAATCTCAATCAACAAGGTTCATATAAACATGTTATCATCATACCAACTCAAGGTTCGATCAATCCATATATATAACATATTATAAGACCAAATCTAAACATGTTATACACTCACTCTCATCATATAACATAAAGAAATTCTTCAAAAGCAGGTCATGGTCGTTGGGCGACTACCAGCGATGGAACAAGCGAGAAGAGGCAGAGTGGTCATCGCTCGAAGCGAGACCTGGCGACGGCTGGTCGCTGCCTCTCGCTACTGCTCGCTAAGCGAGCGTTCATGAATTTCTGGGTTCATGAAGAACATGAATCCTCGCTCCAGCGACCGACTGGTGGCTGAGCGAGCAAACCCAGAATTTCATGCTTTGCTCACGGGTTCACATAGAAATCACAGAAAAATCACGAATTTCATGTTATAAACTCTTAAAGCTATCACATTTAAGCATACATATCATATATAGACCTAGAAGTACAAGTTCTAGCATCATCAAACATCATTTCAAGTAGAAAGTAGATATTTTTCCTTATTTTGCTTAAAACCCATTTTCAAACATCAACAACAACAATTCTCATATTACACACGAAATTGATGATTGAAATAGAAGATAGAATAATGTAATAACATATTAACATCATACACTAACACAGAAAATCATTAAATCACATTCCCTTGATTCCCTTCCCCACCAAAAGAGATGAGAGGGTTTGGGTGTGGAGAATAGGAATCTCCCCCCTCTTTGATCATCTCACATGAATTGTAACTACTCTCTAACCTTAGAATTGATGAAATTCTGATTCTTCTCCTTCTCTTGAGCTTTCTCTATTCTTCCCCTCTACTTCATTCTCTTCAAGTTTCTCTTTCTACCTCTTTCTATTTTCTTAAGTTATGAGTATTATCTCTCTATTCTCATCACTCTAACCTAAACCTACTTAGCCAAAGACCATAATGTCCCTCTTACTAACTTAAGCCCATTAACACTCAAGCCCAATTCTTATCATTATAACTCTAATAAAACTTATTCTACTCAAAACACTACTCTTTCCCAAAATAGCCACAATTCTTAATTAATTACTAACTCACTAGAAAATACTATAAAAAGGCTAATTAACTCTAATTAAAAATAAAATAAATAAATACGGGTGTTACAGTACAACCTGCCATTTTACCATAGGCTTGCAAGAACTCTAAGCAACCAGTCAAAATTTAATATTTATGCATTTTTGGAGGTCTTTTTCAGGGTTATAACGTGGCTTAGGTCAAGGTAGGACATTTTTGGGAATAGTAGGCTAAACATGTGGAGTTAAGTTTCTACTTTGGTTCCTTTTTGTGTATGCAGCCTTATTCCTTAGAGTGCCTTTTTGTATTGATATCGGAGATTAAGAACCGGATGTATCTTTGTATGGTTCTTTTCTATCACTGTTTGTGCCCTTTGGCTCTTTCTTTTGCTCTTTGGCTCTTTCTTTTTCATTCATTTTTTTAAGAGACTATTTTTTTAGGGATTTTTTTTTAAGTTTTCCCATCTCTTTTGCATTTTTTTCTTTTTGTAGTGATAGTTCTCCGTATACCCACCCCAAACTTAGATGTTGCTAGTTCCATGAGCAACCCCAAACTTGTTTTGTTGCCAAGACTTTTGAGAACTATTACCTGACTCCAAAGAGGGTAAATCATTGTTTTTCTGGTCTTTTGGCTTGTATCGTGGTTTGTCACCGAAACAAAAGGGATAATATTTTTTTACGGCTCAAAATTGGCTAGCAAAGGATAATAATAACAATAAGGGTGGTTTGAAAAGGCTCTGGGTTATAACAAACAATTGCATCAATGCATATAATATCAAATTAACCAGTCAGCAGAGAATTAGAGCAAGTTCTAGAAAATAAACAAGTGCACGGTACTTTCATAGTATATCGAAAGAAAGTGGTAATACCGTTTGGAAATATTTGGCTCAAATCCTCACATGGCTTAGGTATATCTGAAAATTGAACATTTGTCTCACGTACATCAGCTTCATCACTCGTCTCGCTGTCTCCCGAACTTCGCACTTCGAAGCAATCACCTTTGGTATTTGTGTGAAGGTGTGAAATTCGGTTCATCAAAATTTATAACTTACTTCGCTGCAATCTTACCTAAACTAGTTAGTCATGCACTAGATAATAAACAGCAAACAGTTATTTAATTTTTTGTAAGTTTGAAAAACGTTGTTTACAGATGAAGATGACATGCAGAATTTTGGCATAATTTATTGAATTGAAAAACATTACTGAAATAAAAATATTGAATTCAAATACTGAAATAATAAATACTTATCCTTGGGTTGCCTCCCAAGCAGCGCTTGTTTAGCCTCTCATTAGCTTGAGGCATTTACTCCATTACAGATAATAGGTTCGTATGTCTCTCTCTTCTGTAGGAGCTTTCGCCTTAACTCCTCCCTCTTTCTTGTTGCTTCTTTCATACTTCTCTGGGTTCTATTTCTCTTTGAAGGTGGTAAAGCAGAGTCGTCCATCATCTTCTGAAGGTGTTGTTTTTATAATGGACTTCCCTTTGCCTTTTGGTGGATGTTCCTTCTTCTTTTCCTTCTCAGCTCTGACCCAGTTATACTTCTTTCCTTCAGCAGCAGGCTTCTTCAGAGGTGGCGTATTAACCCCAAACTTAGATTTTCTGGCCACTTTTCGGTTTCTACCCCATGCTTTGTCCCATGTTGCTCGGATGTCCACTTCAATAGTTAGCCTCTTTAATTTGCCAGTGAGTTCTTCGGGTACCTCCTCTTCTTGAGCTGTCTCTATCTCTTGCTGCGCCATTTCATTCTCCAGCTCCTCTATCTCTATCTTCACCTTTACTTCTTGAACTGGAGTCGGTGGTGTAGCTTCTCTATCCTTCCACTCGAGCATGAAGCACTTATCCTTTCCTGCATTGAAAGTTTTTACGGTTATTGACTTACCCCCGCTCCTTAGTGTTATCTCTTCAAGGTCCATATCAATGAGTACCTTGCAGGTGGCTAGTAATGGCCTTCCAAGTATGATGGGATGTTCTTCATCTTCTCCGATGTCTAGGATCATGAAGTCTACTAGAAATTCTAGATTTTTGACTTTCACCAAGACGCCTCTGACTGTGCCTACTGAGTGGATGGATGACTGATTAGCTAATACGAGTTCCCGAGCTGTCCCTGCAATAGGTAATGCGAGCTTGAACTTATCTGCCAAAGATAATGGTATTACGTTCACACTTGAGCCTACATCACATAGTGCCTTGACTCCTGCTTTCCCAATCTGACAGATGATGGTGACGCTTCCAGGAACCTCTTTCTTGGGTGGCAGTTGTGATCTTTTTGCTAATCTTCCTTTGAACTCGCTTTCAGCCTCTTTCTCGTGGTGTTTGCGCTTTTTATCTTTAAGCGCCATGCATTTTTCATTTTGGGTGCCCTTTAGTTATACCATTAGTGCATCACACTCGACATTAGTGTAGTCTTCTACAAAAACCGTGCGGGACCTAAACAGCCATTCCCGGACGACGTGTTGTTGGTACTCTATCTTTCGGCGTTTTTTGGCCGATAATGGTCTTTTCTCATAGTGCTTGGATTTGGGTGCAATCCTCATCCAATTCTTGAGCCACTTAATGTGATCTTTCCATTTGTCCTCGACTTCGGGTACCCATGGTTGTCAGCTGCCTATGGATTGTTTTGAGACATCAGAAAAGTTGTCCCCTTGAGATTCCATTTCTATATCCGCCAGGTCATCCCAAAATATCCCTTCAGAGCTGTTGTGGTTGCTTGGTGGTGACCATTCTGGCTCCTGCTTAATGCTGACTTTCCCGCAGTAATACCTTCTATTCGGTTCGTCTCCCATGACTTTAGTGGTAGGCTCTCTTTCTGTGTTGAGATTACTAGATTGTGCAACCCTTTGTGCTTGCCTTCTTTTCCAAAGCGTTCTTTCTGGTTCAGGGTCGTACTTAAACTCCAGGGTACCTATTATCAAGCACAACAAATGAATACCTTCAATAGCACTGAAAAAGATAATGATAAAACGTTACATTTTTTTTTGGTTTGTCTCATGTGTCTTTGTCATTATGAAAATTCTCAGGTAAGTGAGGTGGATCACAACAGATCGCTCGGAGACCTTGACTTATCCTTAGCCAGAATTTTCACAGATCAAAATCCACAATCATCAACAAGATTTTTTGATTTTTTAATTTTTTTTGTATTTTAAATTTTTTTTTGACAAACTTAAATAATTCTACCGATGCTTTCTAAACGAAATCCCCGGCAACGGCGCCAAAAACTTGACTACGGTCTGGCAAGTGCACCAGTCTGTCGACGAGTAATAATTCACACTCTACGAGTAGAATGAGTTCGTACTTGCATTCGCTTTGGGTTTTGGAAAAAAGTTTATAAAAAGAAGCGTAATGCTTGCATAAATAAATAAATAGATAAACATATATATATATATATATATATATATATATAGATTTAGAAACATAGAGGATAGGTATGGTGGTTGGACTCACTCCCTTCTTCATATTTGGCATGAACGGTGTATAACATAGTTAATCAGATTATTGTTCGGCGGTGACTTTTCCTTTGTTGTAGTAACACCTTACTGTTACACTATGTATATTAAAGTTTCCCTACATTAATGACTAAGGTACCTACGAGAGCCTAACTTCGTTGTGTCACCTACCCTAATTACTAAGTGAGTTGTTTATTACACATGCATTATTAGCTTCACCAATTAACCTCTAGGTCCTAGTATCGGACTATTCATCTTTTAAGTGCTCAGTTCACACCAAGTGCATGATTCCTCCTCTAACCGCTCAATTCACGACTAGTTCAGGATGTTACCGTCTCTATACACCTAGCATTATTTACTACTAGTTACGGACCATATTAAGTTAAAACCTAATATCAATTCTAAGGGCACTCCCGCTTATCCGGCCAGATTACGAGATACGTTATTAAAGCGCAGGAAAGTAAATAACAAACATAATACTAAATAACATTTATTATAACTTAAACTCAATCACAGACTCCAAATATTAATAGGGGAGTTCATCTTCTCCACCACAACCTAAGGCATCTATTACAAAAGACTACATATTTAAATTACAATAAAGAAATTATAACCTAAACATAAAAGCCAAAATAAAACATACCTTGCTAAGTTAGTTTTCCCGTAAGGGGAGAAAACTATGTCCAATAGAGCTCCTCTGAACCTCTCCTTATAGTAGAGAGTGTTCTACTATTTCTGAATGATTTAAACAATGAATTAGAGGCTCTATTTATTGTTTTCGTAATGGGCCTCAGCAAGGCATCGTACTGCGATAGATCCATCGCAGTACGATGTGAAGATTCAGTTCAATTTTATAACTGATCCTGTGCATTTCATCAACTTGGGCGCCAAGTTATGTCATCGTGCTGCGATATGCTGCATCGTGCTGCGATGAGAAGATTTTCTTCAGATTTATTTCTTCTGTTTTCTTGGCCAAAAAGCAGCTTCCATTGTGGCACGATGGAAGCCATCGTGCTACGATGAAATGCTCAATTTCTTCACTTTTTTGGCTTTTTCTTGTCTTTTGGCATCTTGAACCTTGTTTTGATGCTTTTCTGTGCTTTTGTAGGTTTTCCTTCGTATTTGGGCCTGTCTTGGTCATTTTACTACTAATACTACTACTAAAAATACCATAGAAATTCCTATCATCAGAGTAATTAAGAAAGGACTTAAATTTCCCCCATCTAAAACCTTTAGTGTCCCAGAATTTGTCTCTAATGGTAATTCTATACTAGACCATCTAGCACCTCACATATCTGGTGATGCTTTTACCTCATCAACCCTCAACTCACCCACTGAAATTATCCATCATAATTCTCCCATGCATGTTGATAATGAACCTCAACAAAAAATTTAACCAAAAATTCCCTCAAACACTCACACAAACAATGAACCAGAAACTCTTGAGAATATCTCTGAGATACCTCAAGAAAATCTGAATGTTGAACCTGTCACTGAACCACTGATATCATCACTGCTTGAAATGCCTATCTCAGAACAATGTGATACAGTAACCAAATTCAACATTGAACACAAAATTCCTCTTGAACCTATATCCATTGAAACCGTAGATGATGATATATCCCTTCCGTCTAATCTTTCATCTCCTACTTCTGAACAACTCATTCCAACAATTGGTCCAACATACAAACCTTTAACAATGGATGAGATTGTTATTCCCTCTGACCTAATGGTACCCATTCAAGAGAGCATTCTTATGCATTCTGTTGAAGTTGATTACTCTCTTGAACCACCCATCTTGTACCCAAAGACTGACATTAGAAACATCCAAGTCAAATGTCGTAAGAGAAAGCAACCTGAGCCCAAACTTCCATTCAAAAAGCCTTACTAATTTCTTGACCAAAACTCTGAACCAAACTTTGAGCTTCTGACTAGTGATATTCTTATTAGTCTTAAGAATTTTAAGAGAGTAGAAGAGGAAGCTTTTATCTTCCCTTCTGACATTGATGCTGAAGGAAGAACTTTGAAAGCAATGTTTGGTCACGCTATAGACTCCTTGTGTGCTTATCTGAAAGAAAAGGCCAAAGGTAGAGGTATGGAGATATTGAGTCAAGTAATGGACTATGCTGAACATTCAAGTGCTCCAAGGCTTACAAATTATAACCATGAGGAAGAGTGTCTCTTAACAGAACAAGTCTACACTGCAATAGAAGAAGTTAAGAGAATCACCATTGAAGAAGCCAATAGGATAGCTGATGACAGGAATGTCTACGGTATTTTTAGTAGTATTTGTCGCGGTGATTTTCGGACGCCAAGCTATTGGTTAGCTTTGGTTCTCAAAAATTATGATTCATCATCGAACTTTAATTTATCCAAGGGAAGTGGAAAAGATCGAATAAACCCATAATTATTTTTTTAGAGATTAAAGGTTCGGGGGTTAGTTATACAAAGGGAAGGTATTAGCACCCTAAGTATCTGTAGTACTCTACAGGAACCTCTTGTAAAATATGTATTTTGTGCTAAAATGTTTGCTTGTAAAATTTGCTTATAAAATGATTGGGATGATGAGAAAAGAAATATATTTTTATTAATTTTTGATTTGCGAAGACATGGGGGTCTTTTGCAGTACGTACCCGTAAAGGATCAAAATCCCGTAGTTCGGGGTAAAAATTGTAAAGTGGTTTGTTTGATTGATTTTAGGAGGAAAGACGAGTCGTCATCTTAAGTTTAAACTCCTTTTTAATCCGCCACGAACATACTGAAAAATTTAATATTTTTCTTGCCATATATCATGGGGAAAGTGAATTTTCAACTAGAGATGACTCATGTCTAAACTCTTTGAAAAAAAAATTAAAATTGAAAAGTCAAACGGCAAAAAGGTTTGAATTTGTTTTTGTGTTTTTTAGTCTTTTTGAGAATATTTAAATATGCTTATGTGTGTTAAAGCATTTATTTGGAAATAAGTTTGAAAAAGTCTCTCGACGAAAGTCGAGGTTTATTAGAAAAATATTTCTTTTTAAAAATTGATTTTTTTGGTTTATTTGAATTTTTTTGTTTTTATTTGTTTTTTTTTTATTATTTGAATGACGGTTATTCGGACGGCAAGCAATACAGCAGGTATCCAAAATAACCGGGGAGGGAAAGCGATACGGCAAACCACTCCTTTTTTCATTCTTTTTTATTACAACAATGATTTTTATTCTAAGTTCCAAAAATAATGAACGGGTAAATATATAAAAATAATTGTAACGTGAGGTTAACGAAAAATTTCCCTTTTTCCCTTTGGACTTAAGCAAAATAGATCACACAATACATATTTTTTGCATTTTTTAAATTTAAGCAATAATAAACAAAATAAATAACATTACATATTTTTTGTTTTTATGATATTACTTAAACATGGCATATAATAAAATTAAACAACTTTAAATAAAGTGGAATAAATAAATAATAAAAAAACAAAATTAAATAAGTATGAGGTGCAGACAGCAAAATAGGGGAGTATGTTTAGCAATTCTGGGCCTAAAGCCCAAGGAGTATAAATAGCAGATCAGGGGGATGCGAATAGCAACAGCAAGAAAAAAAAAAAGAAAAAATGGAGGAACTGTCACCAACCGAACTCAAACCCGTCCCCTTTCTATCTCAGGATTCACTCCTTTGAGGAAAGAGACAGTGGAGGGCTTGGTCTGTGACTCCTTGGTTCAGCAAAATAAATTGATTTTTGATTTTATTTTTTTTAATTATTCTTTGGTAAAAGATAAAAATAAGACCAAAAGTAAAAATAAAAATAAAAAAGGGAAATAATAATAATTAAAGAAATAAGACATAAAATATAAATTATGATAATAATAATAATAATAGTCATAATAATGATAAATAAATAAAAAGAAAAATGAAGATAAAAATAATAAAAGGAATATAATGGACACTAGGAAGATCGTACCAAAACCCATAAAAATGAGGTATTTTAAAACACCTCTGCCGAAATTTCGTCTGAAAGAGCATAAAATATTTCAGACAAAAAATATGAAAAATTGTAAATGAGACGGGATCTTAGGTTAAAAATTGGGGTATGACAAATGCCCCTATTTAAGTTTCTTCATCCGGAAAGATGAAGATGAATCTTCGTCTGGACGGGATGAAGGGACTTAAATACAGAATACCCAATTTTGGACCTAAGATGCCAATAATGCTTATGATGCAAATGCAAATGCAAGACTCTGAATCTTGTGGGGATGTTGAATCACAAGAGACAAATTTTTATTACTGGGGGAAACAGGGACATTCATAGGGGAACAACAAAAGTGACCCGACCGGGGGAAAAATGAAAGTGAAAGGGAGAGGAAAAAGATCCAACTCCACTGGTGAAGCGATGTAATTTTACTGGGGAAGGGATTGTCTACTATCATGCAAGTGATAGCAAGTCAAGACAATATGAAAAGATGAGACATTATTTACTATCCAACAAAATGATAGTGTGTCAAGACAATGACCGGATACTACCTACTACCATACAAATGATAGAATGTCAAGACAATATAAAAATATGGAACATTATCTACTATCCAACAAAATGATAGCATGTCAAGATAATGACCAGGTACTACCTACTACCATACAAATGATAGAATGTCAAGGTAATATATATAAAAATATGGAACATTATCTAATATCCAACAAAGTGACAACATGTCAAGATAACGACCGGATACTACCTACTCCCATACAAATGATAGAATGTCAAGGTAATATAAAAATATGGAACATTATCTACTATCCAACAAGATGATAGCATGTCAAGATAATGACAGGATACTACCTACTACCATACAAATGATAGAATATCAAGGCAATATGAAAATATGGAACATTATCTACTATCCAACAAGATGATAGCATGTCACGACAATGACCGGATATTACCTACTACCCTGCAAATGATAGAATGTCAAGGCAATATAAAATTATGGAACATTATCTACTATCCAACAAAATGATAACGTGTCAAGATAATGACCAGATACTACCTACTACCATACAAATGATAGAATGTCAAGGCAATATGAAAATATGAGACATTATCTACTATCCAATAAAATGATAACATGTCAAGATAATGACCGGATGCTACCTACTACCATACAAATGATAGAATGTCAAGGCAATATTAAAAATATGGAACATTATCTACTATCCGACAAAGTGATAGCGTGTCAAGATAATGACCGAATACTACCTACTACCATACAAATGATAGAATGTCAAGGCATTATAAAAGAAATCAATAACTCTACCGGGAACTTCAAAAGAGACATGGGTAGGTTAGATTGTAGATACAGGTTTCTTACAATGAGAAAACGTCTGTAAAAATTTTGGGTAACGTCTTTTGACCAAGCACACTGGAGATGACGCCACTGGGGAAAATTGAGGGTATATTTGGCATTTATGCAAGCTTTCCCTATAACGGGACTGCCACTTGCTGCTTTGGGGTCAGAACTCGATCCAGGATTGAGCTGGAGAGAAATAGTCAAACAAGACTCTATACCCAATGAGGAATGAACTCGACTGGGGATCTTCCTATCCTTTATATTTGGAAAGGGGAACAACTGAAGCAAACTTCTTCCACGAGGATGAGCTCGGTGGGGAATTTTGAAAGGATATACGCTTTCTGCTTATAGCTGAAAATCTACTGGAGAGAATGACACGGCCAACTTTTCATCTCGGGGATAAACAGAACCGAGATAACTAATTTAATAAGATATCAGAAAATGCAATTATGCATGAATTATGCAAATATGTATGCTATGTATGAACGTATATATGAATGTCATGTGTGCACTATGTATGCTGACAAAATTGACAGGATGAATAAGACTGGAGGTAAACCAACATCGCATCATGTCCAAATACTCGGCAAATATCAACAAGGTGTAGATATCACTGGAGATAAAGTAAAAGCCATTGTTGGAGCAAAGTCCGGCTATAAGGTTTAACCTTATTTTGGGGAAGCAGAAACTTCCTGGGGAGAAAACCCAACACATCAAAGATATGAATCGCAGTTTAGCTGGAGACAACATGCCTATGGTTCCATTGGTGGATAAGAAGACGCCATTTGTGAACCAGACAAGAATATTCTTCCATTGGCGAGGAGCAATCATCATGCCTTTTGTTGTTTTGTTTTTCCTTTGAAAATCGCTAATTTTTGCTTGGACTGCCTTTTCAGGTTTTCAGTCCATCGGGACGCTCTCAATTGCCTAAGCCGCCTTTTCAGGTTTTCGACTTAGCGAACTTCTTTTTTGCTTTTCTTTTTCTTAGGCATTGATTCTTTTGACTGCGGTAGCATCCACCGAGAGCGGAAGCTCTTTAACCACTGGCTTGAATCCTTGAAGGGTATGCCCCTTGATGTAAAGACTTGCCCCTGATTGGTAGGATCTTGAGGTAACTTGCCCCAAGTTATGAGCGTCTTGATTCGGTTCGACCTTGATCAGACCATCTCTTAAATTTCCTTATGCCAAGTATATATTTGCAAACAAAATTGTATTTTTGAAAAGTTCTTCCAATGCAATGCACATGCAAGTTTTGAAATCGGAAAATTTTATGAACAACACATGTGGAGTGTATATAAAAGATAGTTACTCAACAAACAGGTGGAGTCAGTTTAACAACAATTTTGCTGAATATGCTTTCATAGTTAACCTAGCTTCAATTAGGTCTTTTGAGGGTTATAACGTGGCTTGGCTCACGGTTTTGAAAAAATATTATTAGGCTCAAAGTTTTGTTTTAACCCACCCATTCTTCTTTGATTTCCTCCATTCCTAAATTCAATTAATTCGTCGAACACACTTTGGTCGACAAGAAAATTTTTGCAATGATGATTGAGGTCGACGCTTTAGTCAAAGCTCTTATGAGTCTTTTGAAGTGGCAACCACTTTTTCTTTAAGCTTGTTTAGCTTTTTTCTTTTTTTAATCCCTTATTTTTGCATGGACCAATTCTTTTGAACTTTGTGGTCCATGGGGATGCCCTTATTTTTGCCTAAGTCTTTTTACTTAGCAGGCTTCTCTTTTTTTGTAGGAGGATTGTGATTGCCACGAATTATGGTGCTTTTTTCCTCTCATGACCACTTCCATTTTGGATGGATTGATCCTCTTGCATTTAGATGTATTATTGAATTAATTGAAAGACTATCCCTGTCTCGGGTTAAGATTAAGGGTTTTTTTGAAAAGTATAAAGAACTCCAACTTCAGGCACGAAGGGGTTGACTACGGATTAACTTCTTATATCTCCGGTGTTTGGGGAGGTGAAACAATGTCTTATATCATTAGCTAGGTCTTACTTATTAAAGCATATATCAACATGTTCAGTTTATTTGTTTACATCATTCTCCCCTCAAGTTTGTTAACATGAAAAGTAAAATGGAAAATCATTGTCATTTATGTGATGGCACAAGAAAATAGTGACTACGAATGGATGAATTCCAAAAACATGCATGCTCATTTTTATTAGAAATACTAATTAAAAGGTACAACTTTAAAAGCAAATAAGTACTTGGCAAGAAGAAAATTACAATTTTAAATGGAAAGCCTAGTAGTGCCTAGGGACGAACATTCTTGTTAATCCACCAACTTTAAGGGATGCCTCTCGTCTCATGGTTTGGCAACTTAAGCATTTGGCCCTTGATCCTTGAATGAAAGGATGTTTTCCCCAACTATTCTTTGAACCTCAGCCCTTATAGCAAAACAACGCTCAATGTCATGGCCAGGTGCCCCTTGATGGAAAGTGCAGAAGTGATCAGATCTATACAATCTAGGCAACGTTGCAGGCACACGAGGAGGTTCTCTAACCTGAACAAGGTTCTTCTAAAGCAAAGTAGCAAGCAACTCTGAATAGGTCATAGGGATCGGGTCAAACTGAGGTGTTCTCTTAACCCGTTTTTGTTGGTTGAACGGTTGTGGAGCCTGTTGTCGAGGCTGCTGCTGATTCTTCTGAAGTTGAGATGGGGGAATCACCCATGGTTGTGGGGCTGTGTAGGCCTGCGATGAGTTTGAAAAAGGGTCACCTTCTCCTTTTAGCAGGATTTGTGTGATCAGACTCATCTGAATTTTCAACTGGTTGACCTCCTCTTTCAATAACTCTTGGCCTTTTCTAAGTTCCTCCACAACCTCTTGCAACACACTTTCAACTTGCTTCTCTCCGCGAAGCTCGACACTCTTTTGCCCCACTTCTTCCATTCTCTTTTTCTGGCTTGCTCGAGTATTATATCTGCGAGTTGGCTTTGGACGAGGTTGTCGGGCCACTTTGAAGCGAGACAGATTTACCTTTTGAGAAGCAGCAAAGCGTAAGACTCAAACTCTCGAGACCATGAATGCAAGAATGATGCATGATGCTCTATGCAAAAATGAAAGTCTTTTTTTTAGTTCCCAAAGGACTTTAAGATAGTTTTTTCAAAATGAATTTGACAAAATGGAGGGTGTTTACAATGTCATCCCTCTAAGTCCTTTGGAAATGAATGGACAAAAAATATTTTCATCGATGCATGAATGCATGATTATGCATGAATATTGTCCGGGATAATTTTATGATGTTAACTTTTAAAGTGTTTGAACCACCACCCCTCACATGTAGATTCTAGATTTTGAACACTTGACACGGTTCCTAGAATCATTGATCTTATTTGAAAATATCATCGCCATTGCAAATACTCGCAAGACAACAACACCGTCAAAGGATCTCCTCTAGGTAAATCTTTCATGCCAACCCTACGAGAAATACATCAAGAGGGTCAACATTCAACCTTGACTCGGGATCTAACAGAGGTCCCTAATAACATGTTTCAAGGTTTTAGACTGGTTTAAAAGGTCCCTAGAGTCACGGATCCAAACGAGAAAACATCATCGCCGTCGCAAATACTCACGAGACAACAACATCTTCAAGAGGATCTACTCTAGGTGTGGTTTTCATGCCAACCCTACGAGGTATATACCAAGAAGGCCAACACTCAACCACTAACTTATCTTAAGTGTATGCTCAAGTCCGGGTAGAAGACATATCTCTCATAAGCTTTAAACCCAAACAAATAAGCATATAAAGCATTATAAAATATAGGCTAAACTACACATTTGGTCCCTCACGTTTTTGTTAGGTTTCAATTTGGTCCCTTACGTTTAAAACGTTTCAATTTGGTCCCTTACGTTTATTTTAGGTTTCAATTTGGTCCATTCCGTCAGTTTTTGCACTTGTGGCAGACAGTTTGCTTACGTGGCAGACGGTTTGCACACGTGGACACCTGGACACGTCGACACGTGTCCAATTGAAACAGTGGAACAGTGGAATCTGACGGAAGGGACCAACTAATGCAAACGTTGATAACGTAAGGGACCAAATTGAAACTTTTTAAACGTAAGGGACCAAATTGAAACCTAAAATAAATGTGAGGGACCAAATATGTAGTTTAGCCTAAAATATACAAGCAAATAATAGTACAAAATAACATATATATATAAATTAGGCTCAACCCTCTTGGGGAGTCCCCAGTGAAGTCGCCATTTCTGACGCGGTGATTTTCGGACGCTAAGCTATTGGTTAGCTTTGGTTCTCACAAATTATGATTCACCACCGAACTTTAATTTATCCAAGGGAAGTGGAAAAGATCGAATAAACCCATAATTATTTTTTTAGAGATTAAAGATTCCGGGGTTAGTTATACAAAGGGAAGGTATTCGCACCCTAAGTATCTATAGTACTCTACAGGAACCTCTTGTAAAATATGTATTTTGTGCTAAAATGTTTGCTTGTAAAATTTGCTTATAAAATGATTGGGATGATGAGAAAAGAAATATATTTTTATTCATTTTTGATTTGGGAAGACATGGGGGTCTTTTGCACTACGTACCCGTAAAGGATCAAAATCCCGTAGTTCGGGGTAAAAATTGTAAAGTGGTTTGTTTGATTGATTTTAGGAGGAAAGACGAGTCGTCATCTTAAGTTTAAACTCCTTTTTAATCTGCCACGAACATACTGAAAAATTTAATATTTTTCTTGCCATATGTCATGGGGAAAGTGAATTTTCAACTAGAGATGACTCATGTCTAAACTCTTTGAAAAAAGTTTTAAAATTGAAAAGCCAAATGGCAAAAAGGTTTGAATTTGTTTTTGTGTTTTTTAGTCTTTTTGAGAATATTTAAATATGCTTATGTGTGTTAAAGCATTTATTTGGAAAAAGTTTGAAAAAGTCTCTCGACAAAAGTCGAGGTTTATTAGAAAAAGATTTCTTTTTAAAAATTGATTTTTTTGGTTTATTTGAATGTTTTTATTTTATTTGTTTTTTTTTTATTATTTGAATGACGGTTATTCGGACGGCAAGCAATCCAGCACGTATCCAAAATAACCGGGGAGGGAAAGCAATACGGCAGACCACTCCTTTTTTCATTCTTTTTTATTACAACAATGATTTTTATTCTAAGTTCCAAAAATAATGAACTGGTAAATATATAAAAATAATCGTAACGCGAGATTAACGAAAAATTTCCCTTTTTCCCTTTGGACTTAAACAAAATAGATCACACAATACATATTTTTTGCATTTTTTAAATTTAAGCAATAATAAACAAAATAAATAACATTACATATTTTTGGTTTTTATGATATTACTTAAACATGGCATATAATAAAATTAAACAACATTAAATAAAGTGGAATAAATAAATAATAAAAAAACAAAATTAAATAAGTATAAATACTCCCCCCTACTCAGATTTATTCATTTATTCATTTTTCATTCTCAATCAAACGTCTCTCTCTCACTTCTCTGTTTTCTCATTGCCGTTTCCGGTGGCGGTGGGCGGCGCCCAATGCGGCGGCGCCGTCGCCGGTGTACCAAAAAATCAAACATTCTTAACCTATTATGCTTTCTAAACCTCTCTGAATATGAATATAAATCCCAAAGTTCCAAAAAAACCTCACCACAAGTTCAGATCGGAGACGAAAAGCAGCGGTTGAAATCTTTCTCTCTTGCCTCTGTTTCGTTCTTCTCTTTCTCTCTTCTTCCTTTTGTTTTCGATTTGTGTTTGGTTTTTTCGTGTGTGTGGTGTGGGTGTACGGTTTGATGTTGGTGTTGAGGATTTGTTGTTGAATTTGTGGATTACACTGATGTTGTTTGTTGAGGTTTTGAGGTTGTTTTTTTAGAACTTTGTTGTTATTGATGATGATATTGTCCACTGATGAATGATGTTATTTCAGATTTGAGGTTTTTTAGGGTTTGCAAAAATATTTGCAGCGGCTGTTGAATTTTTCCTTCTCTCTGACTTTTGTTTCTGATTTATAACCAAAATTTAGGGTTTAGTTGTTCATTTGTGGTATTGCAGAAATGTTCTTTCAATGTTTGAATTTCTGGATTTCTAGATTGAGGAAAGAGACAGTGGAGGGCTTGGTCGGTGACTCCTTGGTTCAGCAAAATAAATTGATTTTTGATTTTTTTTTTTAATTATTCTTTGGTAAAAGATAAAAATAAGACCAGAAGTAAAAATAAAAATAAAAAACGGAAATAATAATAATAAAAGAAATAAGACAGAAAAGATAAATTATGATAATAATAATAATAATAATAATAATAGTCATAATAATGATAAATAAATAAAAAGAAAAATGAAGATAAAAATTGAAATTCCTGGCACGCTATGCACGATGCTCTACTCGATGCTCTAACAATCTATCCGGCCTCGCGCGTAACAGAATGAAAATAAACAAGTAAACAAATAAAGAACACAAGTTATTTGTTAACCCAGTTCGGCGCTTAAACAAGCCCTACGTCTGGGGGATACCAATCCAGGAAGGAATATCACTATAATAGTCCTAGTCCTAAGTCTACAGCAAACGCCCCGTTTACAACTTCAGAACCTAGGCCCTACCAATGACTCTTCTACCTAGGAACTCCTAGATATGAGATCCCATCTCACTCCCTTACAACCTTACGACCAGCAAGGATTTCAATACACTAGACAAAAACAGTTTTGGAGACACACTCCTAAAACTACACACTCGTACCTAAAGGCTTAGAGTGTTACACACACAAAAATCCAATCTCCGTGCTTCAAAGCTTGGGAGAAAGAACGCACAATTACAACACGAAGGATACGTCCTAAGCTTGCATCAAGGTGACACAAGAAAGGCTCACAATCATAAAACACACGCAAAACCTAATACTGAATACTAGCACAAAGACAGCGTGAACAACTAACTGCAATTAGGGTTTTGCAGCTCCTTTAAATACTCCAGAAAATAACACATGCATGGGCTTGGTTTATTTGACCCAAGCATTTATTCCATATTAATTAAAAGAGATTCTTCCAAAATATATTCTTCAAACAAGATACTCTTCAGAAATATTCTTGAACTGAATCTGAAGCATTAAAAGCCTTCCTTACATAAAAACATATCAAACGCGCCATGCAAGATTCATGAAAGAGAAACGGAACATTCCATAAATAGCATTTGCCATGAGCGCTCCTCCTGAGCATTATTCAATGCTCTACACAATGCCAGAGCATTGGATCGCACATCTTGTACAAAGTTTATTTCCAAAAATGCAGCCAATTATCAAAGACTCAACAAACTCCCCCTTTGGCAAATTTTTGGCTAAAACAAATTATGACCATACAGATAGTACTTAAACAGATACAACAACTACATTTCTTTTTCTCAACATAAACACACAAGCATAAAGATCTGTAGAGGCTATTCTTCAAAACGTTACCATACTACTCCTTCATGGAAAACAGTAGAAAAGAATAATTGTATCTTTTAAGATTATCAGAGAGGCATGCAACAGCGGAACACAAAATAACTACTTCGCCTTAAATGGTCAGGAAAATAAACTTGATGGGATGTGGGATAGAATGCTTCAGCATTGCCACAGTTCTACTCCCCCTGCACATATGCATGGGATGTTGGAGCCTTGCGTCCAACATCTCCTCCTACATCATACAATCACAACTCCCCCTTAACACCTGCATATCAGATCACATCACAAACATACCAGCTACATACTTCAATCAGGCTACACTACACTACACTACAGTCACATCATAACCAGAAGCAGATAACATCAATAACCAGAGTAGTGCAGATCAGAATTAATCGAACCAGAATTAATCAAACCAGAACAGGAACAGTTCTCAGTCACAACCAGAAACAAGAGCAGGTAACCAAACCAACAAATTAATCAACACATTTACTCCCCCTTTTGGCCACAAATTTGACAAATACGCACCAGCAGAGAGTACAGAAGTACAGGACTTTAATGCACACCAGCAGACGGGATACATAACTCACCAGCTCCCCCTCACTACCATCATACAGAGAAAAAATAGATTCTCGCACATAAGGAGCACATACAAGAATAGTAATAATCACCACCAACTAACACAAGAGTTACTCATCCCCTCACTACTCAATCTCATGCACATAGGCCAGACCGGCTATATGCAACCATACTACAACTGCAAATGAACATGGGGCAGACAAGCTATGTGTAACCATCATAACATACGCATGCTTCTATAGGCAAACATGCTACAACTACTCTACAACTACCAACATCAGAACGATCAGGAATCAGTAGACAAATGCAAACATATAGATAACACACACCTGATGATAGGACATATGATAGCATATACCGCATGTAATGAGAGGAAAGAATTTGATCTGATTCTCCTAGGATAGCGTGCAAACATAGGTTGGAGAAAAAAAATGACAGTTGCACGCCTCAAGCTCATTAACTGCTATAACTCCTCATAGAGGCAAATTCCTAACTTGCCCCTTAGCTTCTCAAATTGCACAGCATCAAGCGCCTTAGTGAAAATATCTGCCACTTGTTCCTTTGTACCCACATGCTCCAGAGTCACAATTTTATTCTCAACCAAATCTCTTATATAATGATGGCGAATATCAATATGTTTTGTCTTGCTATGCTGAACTGGATTCTTTGAGATGTTTATGGCGCTCATGTTGTCACAATACAATGTCAGAGCATTCTGTTCAACATCGTATTCCTTCAGCATTTGTTTCATCCACACCAGTTGTGAGCAGCTACTCCCAGCTGCTATGTATTCTGCCTCAGCAGTGGATAATGCCACACAATTCTGCTTTTTACTAAACCAAGATATTAGATTAGTGCCCAAAAAGAAACATCCTCCTGAAGTACTTTTTCTATCATCTGTACTTCCAGCCCAATCAGCATCACAATATCCATATAGAGTAGAATCTTCACAATGGGAATACATTATCCCATAATCACTAGTTCCATTCACATATTTCAAGATTCTCTTAACTTGAGTCATATGACTTACCTTAGGATCTGCCTGATATCTAGCACACACTCCCACAGCATAAGTGATGTCAGGTCTACTTGCAGTCAAGTACAACAAACTTCCAATCATACTTCTGTAGAGACTTTGATCCACACTTATTCCCTTCTCATCTTTGGTGAGTTTCAAATGAGTAGGTGCTGGTGTTCTCTTGTGTGCAGCATTGTCCATCCCAAATTTCTTGATGATGTTTCTAGCATACTTGCTCTGGGATATAAAGATGGTGTCTTCCATTTGTTTGATTTGAAGACCAAGAAAGTAAGTCAATTCTCCGACAAGACTCATCTCAAACTCTGACTGCATTTGCCGAACAAAATGCTGGACCATTGTGTTCGACATTCCACCAAACACAATGTCGTCAACATAGATTTGAGCTATTATAAATTTCCCTTTTTCCTCCTTTACAAACAGTGTCTTGTCTGATCCTCCTTTTCTGTATCCTTGCTCTTCCAAGAATTGAGTCAACCTTTCATACCATGCCCTAGGAGCCTGTTTTAGACCGTACAAGGCTTTCTTTAATTTGTAGACATAGTTGGGGTGTTCTGGGTCCACAAACCCTTTTGGTTGCTCAACATACACCTCTTCCTGTAGGTATCCATTCAAGAATGCACTCTTCACGTCCATTTGGTATAGTTTAAACTTGAGTATGCAAGCCACACCTAGGAGTAATCTGATGGATTCTAGTCTGGCCACAGGTGCAAAAGTTTCATCAAAGTCAAGTCCTTCAATTTGGGTATATCCTTGAGCGACAAGCCTTGCTTTATTTCTGGTAACTGTTCCATTCTCATCTGACTTGTTCTTATACACCCATTTGGTTCCAATAACATTCGCATCTTCAGGTCTAGGTACCAAATCCCATACTTCACTTCTTTCAAACTGATTCAGTTCCTCTTGCATAGCCTCAATCCAAGCTTCATCAGTGAGAGCTTCTTTGACATTCTTTGGCTCGAACATAGATACAAAGCAAGAGTTTGCAATTACATCATTTGTCCTCCTAGTGGTTATTCCTTGTTCAGGATTTCCAATAATGAGATCTTTGGGATGATTTTTCTGAACACGAACTGAGGGACCTTTGTTTTGGACTTGAGGTTCAGTACTTGTCTCAGCATCTTCTTCAAGAGGCTTTTCATCAGATTTTTCTTTACTGGGATGTTCTAATGCTTCAACATTTTGTTCAGCATTACTGGATGGTTCTGATGCTGCAACATCTTGTTCAACATTTGTACTAACCGGAGCACCTTGATTTATCCCTTCATTTTCTTTCAAGTAGGAGTCCAATACAACAACATTTACAGATTCCATCACAACTTGAGTCTTTGAGTTATAGACCCTGTAGGCTCTACTGTTTGTGGAGTACCCAAGGAAGATTCCCTCATCACTTTTAGGGTCAAGCTTCCTTCTTGGCTCTCTATCGGCTAGAATGTAGCACTTGCTCCCAAAAACATGAAAGTGTTTGACTGTTGGCTTCCTTTCTTTCCATAGTTCATATAAAGTAGAAGAAGTACCTTATCTTAGAGTAACTCTGTTGTGTATGTAGCAAGCAGTGTTCATGGCTTCAGCCCAGAAGTGATATGGGATGCTTTTGGCATGAAGCATGACTCTAGCTGATTCTTGGATGGTTCTGTTCTTCCTTTCAACCACACCATTCTGTTGTGGGGTTATAGGAGATGAGTACTCATGCTTGATCCCTTCAGTGGAGCAGAATTCGTTGAATTTGGAGTTCTCAAATTCTCTTCCATGGTCACTTCTGATTCTAACAACATTACTTCCTTTCTCTCTTTGAAGTTGACTGCACAGCTCCTTGAACACATCAAAAGTGTCTGACTTCTCCCTGACAAAATTTACCCAGGTGTATCTGGAATAGTCATCAACAACCACGAAAGCATACCTCTTACCTCCCAAGCTTTCCACCTGCATGGGTCCCATGAGATCCATGTGTAACAGTTCAAGAACCTTTAATGTTGTCTGATGCTCCAGCATTGGATGCGGCATTCTGATTTGCTTTCCTATTTGACATTCACCACACACTTTTCCCTCAATGATTTTGAGTTTGGGAAGGCCTCTAATGGCTTCAGCAGATATGGCTTTCTTCATTCCCTTCAGATTGAGATGTCCCAATTTCTGGTGCCATAGTTGAACTTCATCTTCTGTGTGTAGCGGGCTGGAAAATCACTTCCATTTTTCATACAATGAAGTCGCCATCGATGTTTATTTATCCCGTGTGGGGAAAGGAAAATATCGCGAAAACCTTGGTTTAGGTTCGGGAGTTGGTTATGCGAGAGGAAAGTGTTAGCACCCCTCGCATCCATCGTACTCGATGGGAACCGTTTAGGTGGTTTGGGGTTTGTTTGCGTAGGTTTGAATTAAATTGCCTTTTATCTTATCTAATCTCTACTTCGTTTCCAAAATAAATTAAAAGAAAATAAGGGTTTTTATTAGTTGAGTTTGACGGTTGTAGGAGCCCGCTCCTACGTATTCCCCGGTGCAATGGGAAACTCAAAACTCACGTAGTTCTGGTAAAAAATGTTTGTGTGGTTGGTTGATTTTAAATGGATATCGTTTATTTCGTATTCCGCTGATACAACGACGCTTGTATGCTCCACTTAGAGGCTTAAGCTGTGTGTGTGTGTCAGAGGAATAGATAAAACGCGTATCCATTGTTAAAAAGAGAGTTTGATTAACGGATGTGGCTTAACTCGCATTCCGCTGATACAACGACGCTTGTATGCTCCACTTGGAGGCTTAAGCTGTGTATGTGTCAGAGGAATGGATAAAGCGTATATCCATGTTTTCTGAAAAGAAGTTTAAGTGTGTGAAGGTTAACTTTTAACGCTTGTTTTTTGGAATGAGAGCAGCTTGAGTGACTAGTCAACTGTCCGGCCACCAAGACAACTCGGGGAAGAACGAAGCAACTGCCAGGTTCTCCCTTTTTCATTCATTATTGTGAAATCCTTTGATTAAGTTTATTCAGAAATAATGTTTGAAAGAAGTACGAGGGTTGGTTTATTTTAGAGTTCATTCTAGAATGAGAGCAGCTTGAGTGACTAGTCAACTGTCCGGCCACCAAGACAACCCAGAGAAGAAAGAAGCAACTGCCAGATTCTCTCCTTTTCATTCTTTAGTTCTTATGAAAAGCCTTTGATTAATTATTAAGAAATAATGTTCGAAAGAAAAACGATTGTTGGTTTATTTTAGAATTCATTCTAGAATGAGAGCAGCTTGAGTGACTAGTCAACTGTCCGGTCACCAAGACAACTCGGGGAAGAACGAAGCAACTGCCAGGTTCTCCCTTTTTCATCCATTGATTATTGCAAAAAGTTTGATTAATTTATTACGAAAAAGCAAAGTCCAAAAGAAAAGATCAAGAGAACCAGAGCAGACACAATAGCAAAACAGATAATAATAATAAAATAAATCATGAAATATGCAAATCATAAATGCACATGTATAGATTGAAATGATACAAATGATTGATGCAAATATGCAATGCTAAGTAAACATGTATGAAGGAATAAGTTAAATATAGTACGAAAATTAAATTGCGAGCAATTAAATAAATACATGTAAGTATGAGATAAATAAACAAACATAAGCAAACATGATTGACCTAAGCTAATTAGGGTTAGACAAAAATATGTGCAAAAGAAAGTGACCCAAAAGTACTTAAAGAAGTAATTTGGATCACTTAAGCACTTATTAAAAAATAAACTAAGAGCAACTTAAACTAAAATGACTTATGAAAATAAGTTGGAAAAGCAAAATAATATTCACGTATGAAAGCTACTGTATCATAATGAATGTTGTGTAAAAATTAGGGTCAAATAAGCTAAAGAGCTTCTTGAAACCCTAAATAAACACTTATGCACAAAATAGCTTAATATAAAAAACACTTATAAAAATAAGTTAAAAAGAAATCACACATGGAAATATGATATAAGCATAAACAGTGGCTTACTGAGCTTAAATAAGCTAAGAAAGTCACTGAAGTGCTTTTACAAATAAGCTAAAAAAACATTTAAGTCATTCTGGAGGGTGTAAAATATGAAGAGAAGTAAAAACTGGGGGGTGCAGAAAGCAGGGTCTGCACCCAAGGCCCAAGCCCAGTCCGGTCAACAACAAAAAACGCAGTCAACCAAAAAAAAAAGATTCTGTGCAGCAAGGAAAACAAGGCGCGTCGTGAGCGCGAAGGATCTGGGCCGTATGATCAAAATCAAACGGCCACAAGCTTACCGGCCCAAACAGTGATATGGT
This sequence comes from Trifolium repens, assembly GCA_030408175.1. NCBI lineage: Eukaryota > Viridiplantae > Streptophyta > Magnoliopsida > Fabales > Fabaceae > Trifolium > Trifolium repens. The sequence continues at coordinate 46,855,115 of CP125836.1, read as the reverse complement.
GTGGCGCTCTATCAAACAAAACGTGCGCCAAGATCAACAACGCCGTCAGATCTCATTTAAATGAGATCTGACGGCTCCGTTTTAAAAAGAAAATCAACGCACAAAAAAACGAACCAGATCCAACGGCTGAGATTTAAACTCAGCGAAGAAGATGGACCACGGCTAGGTCGTCTTCTCCGTCGAGCCTCGCCGTCTCCGGCGACAACTCCGGTCGCCGGAGTTTTCAAAACTCCACCAAATCACGCGATTTTTACACAGTTTTGTTCGTATTTTTACAAGGATTCCAAAAGTACAAATGGTTTTTAACAAATCAGTGTAAAAACGCGAAAACGAAGAGGAAACAAATTTGAAATCAAAACTCAAACACACGATTCAAGCCAAATTTACACAAACCAGCTCAGCAGTAAGCATCAGAGTACAAAACGGAGACGAATGGTATAAGAATCTACCTGAATAGGCCTCTGAATTGTCCGGTTCGAACTTGATTTTCTTCTTGGTGCCGTGGTGCTCTCTGCTCCAATTCCTTCACCTTTTTGCTTGATAAATGAGTGTTTCTTACTTCTGGAACTTGGATAAAGGTGTTTGAACAAGAAAGGAAGGAGTTTGAGCAAGAATTCTGTGATTTCAAAAAATGAAAAGTGAAGAACAAATGGTGGTTTTTTGGTCCTTATCTCTGCGCCGTTTTTCAGTCTCTCCCCCGCCTTTAGGGCACTGAAATCAAGGTTCTATATATAGGGAAAGATTAGGTTAAGTGAGTGGTGAGTTGTGAGAGTTGGTGAGGGCAAATTTGAGATTGTCCTTGAATTTTTGTGTACTATTGTGTGATGTTTTTTTTTGGATAAATGGTGAGGTGGTGAGAAGGAATATTCTAAGCCTCAAATGATAAGCATGATGATATGTTAATGAATGAGAATTTTTTGACACTCTTTTGTTTTTTTTTTTGTTTTTTTTGGAATAAAGAAAAATAATATAATAATAAAATAAATATGACAAAAATAAAAAACATGCATGATGAAATATGATTTATAAAATGTTTATGGATCAAGAATGGGAGAAAAAGAAATGAAATTTGGTTTTTTAGAAGGTTTCTTGAAATTCAAGTAACTACTTAAAAATAAATAATAAATAAGAAATAAAAATAATGCAATGGCAAAATGGTAAAAATTTCTCATTTATGATTATGCCATCCGAAATTATGCAAGAAAAATAAAATTGGTTTTGTTGACTTATTTAAAAAAGTTGCACAATATCATGAGGGGCAAAATGGTCATAAAAAAAATGAGGGGCAAAATGGTCATAAAAATTTGGGGCAAAATTAGGGTATGACAGCTGCCCCTATTTAATTAGCTTAAACCACAAGAATGCGAATATCCCTGATATTCGTATTCTTTTGGTGGAAGATAATTAAATACAGAATGCCCTAATTTTGCCAGGAAGCGAATGGTGAAAGGAAAGAGTAAACCTGCCCGGTATCTTTGATACTCTTATCTCAGGATTTTTTCTCGAACGTGAACCATCGCCTCAAAGGTGCTTAGATTCTTGAGAATAAGTCGTCGCCTCGACGGGTACTTGACTGGTGAAGGTTGAATCGTTGCCTCGACGGGTACTTGGATTCTTCTGAATGAGTCGTCACCTCGACGGGTACTTGGACTGATGAAGGTTGAATCGTCGCCTCGACGGGTACTTGGATTCTTCTGAATAAGTCGTCACCTCGACGGGTACTTGGACTGATGAATGTTGAATCGTCGCCTCGACGGGTACTTGGATTCTTCTGAATAAGTCGTCACCTCGACGGGTACTTGGACTGATGAAGGTTGAATCGTCGCCTCGACGGGTACTTGGATTCTTCTGAATAAGTCGTCACCTCGACGGGTACTTGGACTGATGAATGTTGAATCGTCGCCTCGACGGGTACTTGGATTCTTCTGAATAAGTCGTCACCTCGACGGGTACTTGGACTGATGAATGTTGAATCGTCGCCTCGACGGGTACTTGGATTCTTCTGAATAAGTCGTCACCTCGACGGGTACTTGGACTGATAAAGGTTGAATCGTCGCCTCGACGGGTACTTGGATTCTTCTGAATAAGTCATCACCTCGACGGATACTTGGACTGATGAATGTTGAATCGTCGCCTCGACGGGTACTTAGATTCTTGAGAATAAGTCGTCACCTCGACGGGTTCTTGGACTAATGAAGGTTGAATCGTCACCTCGACGGGTACTTGGATTCTTCTGAATAAGTCGTCACCTCGACGGGTACTTGGACTGATGAAGGTTGAATCGTCACCTCGACGGGTACTTGGATTCTTCTGAACGAGTCGTCACCTCGACGGGTACTTGGACTAATGAAGGTTGAATCGTCACCTCGACGGGTACTTGGATTCTTCTGAATAAGTCGTCACCTCGACGGGTACTTGGACTGATGAATGTTGAATCGTCGCCTCGACGGGTACTTGGATTCTTCTGAACGTGTCGTCACCTCGACGGGTACTTGGACTAATGAAGGTTGAATCGTCACCTCGACGGGTACTTGGATTCTTCTGAATAAGTTGAATACATCCAGTTCTCACTGTCGATCTATCTGTGTTGAAATGATGTGCTTATGCATCCTGTCGTGGTTATCCAACCAACTTGTTGGAAAAAGGTCAATCTGACTTTCTTGTAATTAAGTGATCAAACTTGTTATCCCCGTAGAAGAATTTTTTCTGGGAAATCTGCAATTCACTGGGGAGGAGATTGAATATGGTCCTTCAACTAATCTGCTTGGGAGACAGTTTTACCAACCAATCTGCTTTTGAAGAAAAGGTTAATCTGTCTTTTTTGGCGATCAAGTGATTAAAACCTGTATTCTGCAAGGAGAAGCCTTTGAACCTGCTTTATGTATGCATGCTTACCATGATTATTTATGCATGAAATGCAATGCATGATGATGACATGAATGACTGTATGCTATTGGAAGTTGGATGTCAACATGGGTGTTAATGAACACTGGGTTTTATTTGGGTTCCATTGAATATTGGATTTTGAGTGGGGGCCAATAACAATTGGTCTTTGAGTGGTGTGCCAATAATGATTGATCTTCGAGTGGGTTTGCCAATAATGATTGGACTTTGAGGGTGTGCCAATAATCATTGGACTTTGAAGGATTGTCAATGCAAGATTAGGTTCTTGATTGTGGATGTTTGATTTGGCTACTTGGTTTTTCTGAGTCATTGGTCTTGTGGTATGGGGCATACCGGACGCTTGAATGAAATGACGTGATCAATGCATGCTCATGATTTACATGAATGAAATGACATGGCTAATGCATGATGATTGTTTGTATGAATGAAATGACATGACTAATGCATGACAATGATTGATATGAATGAAATGACATGACTAATGCATGACGCTTATTGAGGCCCCTATGGAGGGTGGGTGTTTTTGCTATCAAGGCCTTTTGTGGAATGATGGTTGATGTTGATCCCCGACACCAGCTCCGGACTTAATGGATGTAGATATCTATCAGTCTTTGCTTGAATAGCTTGGAGATATAGGGAGAACCTGCCCCTGTGTATTGTCTTGCCCCAGTCTGTTGGGCATTTGAAGTATTTGGCTTTTTCTTGATTTCTGGCCAACTTACTGATATTGAATCTCCTTCTCTGAGAGGTATGCCCCTAGATTGAGCCATTCTAAACATGTTTGACCGACTCGGCAGGGTCTCCAGATGATCTAACCCATAGTCATAAAAGTTTGCTCTTGATTGGCTGAATCCCAAGATGATTTGCCCCTGATTAGGAGTGTCTTGATCTGATTTGTTAGGTCCTTGAAAACTGGGTTTTGATACCGCTTTCCATAATGCGACCTTAGGACACTCTGTCCATGCCAAATGACCTTTCTAAGGGATGTGCCCCATGATTAAGTGAAGTCCTGAGATAACTGCCCCTTGATTAGCCCAAGGCTCTTCTTGATTGCTCGGTAACAGCTCAGAGTTTGGAACTTCTTTATTGTCAAGTGTTGACTTGCAGACAAACCTGTTTGCTTGAAATAGTAATTCCAATGCCATTTTAATGCAAATTTTGAAATTGAAGTTGAGATGGTATTTATGTACAATGGGTGTATATTGTGGAAGAAAGTGTGAGAGTATGATATTAACAAAAGATTTTTGGGAGTCAAGTTAACGCAACCTTGCTACCGTATGCTTTCAAAATAAACCTTGCTTCAATTAGGTCTTTTGAAGGTTGTAACGTGGCCTGGTTCACAGTTTCTGAATAAAATTATATAAGGCTCAAAGTTTAATTTTAACCCATCCCATTCTTCGTGATGATCTTCAGCCCTAAGTTCAATTAACTCAACTCACAAGTTTAAGTCCTAAGAGGTTTTCTGAGATTGTGATGGTTCGGGAACCAAGGATGTGTTTCCCCTTTGTTGTGGCAGTCACATTGGCCTTTTGTTTTGGTCACATGATTTTGTTTTGTCATGAATCTTGGTGACCTTTGCTTTTTGCATTTTTCATTTTATTTTTTTTTCGATCCCTAACTTTTACCTAGACTATTCTTTTGCATTTTTAGTCTAGCGGGATACCCTAATTTTTGCCTAAGCCATTTTGAGGTTTTGACTTAGCGGGCTTTTCTTTCTCTCTTTTTTTTGTATTTTGTTTGGCGAATTGTGACTGCCTTGGTAATGGGTGATGAGGAACACCTTATTGACTTTTTTTTGCTTTTCTTTTGAAACTCGAACGTATGGTCGAGTTAATTGAACACTACCCTGCCCCGGGTTAAAATTGCGGTTTTTTCGTATAGAAAGAAACACCAACTTCTAGGCTCAAAGGGGGTGACTACGGATTAACTTCCTTATTTCTCCGGTGTTTGGGAATTTGAAACAATGCCTTACATCATCAACAAAGTTTTATTTGAAAGTATACTGTAGCAATTTGGTTGTTTCGTTTTTCATCATCCTCTCTCCAATCTTTGTTCAAACAGATATGATAAAGAAATGAAAGAAATGAGAAGTATTAACATACACATTTTTTACTTATATTTTTTTTTTGCTTTTGTGAAGCAGAAGGGAGAAAATTGAATGGACATGAAAGAATGGATTCAAAACATGCATTAATATTTCATTAAGATTAACATTTCAAACAAACAAAGTTTAACGGTAAGTAGATACTTAGCAAAACAAAGGAAAATACAAAAGGGAAACAGCCTAAATGATAATTTTTGCGGCTTGATTCAATCCTTGAACTCTTCAACTAGCATCCACAGATGGGTCTGCATGGCCTGACGACAAGCTATCCTTCACAATTGGGCTCACCCTATCCCTTGAAAGTCAACCGCTTCTGATCAATGAGCTCTTGAACCTTGCGTTTGAATGCTCTACAATTGTCTGTATTGTGTCCTTCAGCACCAGAGTGGAATTCACATTTAGCCTTGGTATCATACCAAACGGGGAATGGCGCAGTCATTGGCCTTAAAGCTCTTGGGGTCACCATCCTATTGTGCACCAGATATGGCAAAAGCTGACTGTATGACACAGGAATCAGATCAAAGACCTTTTTAACTTGCTGCTGAGTTTGTTGTACTTGCTGAGTTCTTTGAGACACAAGATTCACATGCTCTTGGAAAGAGTACCCCTGAGGTTGTTGATGTTGTGCAGCTGCCCTGTATGGATACTGGAGGCATGGGATTCGAGCTGGTGATGTTGGACCATTTTGGAAAGTGGCAGCATTTGCCTCATCTTCCTTGAAATTCAATAGTTTCTGATCAATAAGCTCTTGAACCTTGTGTTTAAAACCCCTACAGTTCTCGATGTTGTGTCCGAGCGACCCATTATGATAGTCACATCTAGCATTCTCATCGAAACCAGGTGGATACGGTGGTGACACGGGGTCAAGGGGCTTTAGCTGGACCAACCCTTTTTGGAGTAAGTGTGGCAGGATGTGCCCATATGGCATGGGTATACGATCATAGTGCACATTCCTTCTTTCACTTCGGGGCCCTTGTGGGTTCTGCTGATGTCCCAAGTTCTGTGTGACCTGTCCTGACTGGGAATGATTCAAAGGCGTCTGTATTGCCTGTTTTGAAAACCCTTGGGATTGTTGAGGTTGAACAACTGTTGGATGATTGAAGCATGGGGTACGAGTAGACACCGTTGAGCGAGAGTGAGAGTGAGGTGGGCTGACATTGCTGGGCAAGAATGATTCCATTATCCTTAGCTTGTCCTCTATTGCCTTGAACTTTTGGCGAGTCTCCTCACTCGGGGATGCAACAGATTTTCCCTTAGAGTCATTACCTTGATGAGCATTCATGTGATCCTCGGAACTTTGAGGCATAGCGAACCTGGGTTGGACTTGATGAGTTCTTGGCTGGCCAATCAGCAATTCAGTGTTGGTGCCCATTGGCTCTTGGGTGTCTTGAGCAACCGCGGAAGTATAGTCGGATGAAGGACATATCAATTTTGACAAAGGGGAACCGATTGGAGGATTTGCCCCTACTGTTGCAGCGTCCACTCTTGAAGGCAAACTGAGATTAGCTAGTATTTCCAAAACACGGTCCAACTTGTCGGTCACTTGGTCCACATCACCTCTCAAGGCATCAATCTGCTTCTGCATGTTTTCCATGGTTTCCTTGAAATGTTTGAAATCCGGGATCAATGTCGGGGATGAAGCTGTTTTGGTGGACATATGAAGATAAGATAATGGTCTTTTGAATGAATGCAAATGCATGCAAAAGTTTTTATGCTTCATCATTTTATTTTTTATGCAAATGTTATGCAAAAATATTTTTTATCATGAATTTTTTATGAATGAATGCATGAGTGCATGGATGCATGGATGCACTTTTGTAGCAGATTCGCAGATTCTGTCGCGGTGAAGCAGAGGTGTAATTAACATTGCTGAAGTCGAAAGGCTCAAAGTTACCTGTAACCCATCCCTCTCACATGTCGTTCTAGATTTGACAAAGTGCCTAAAATCACGGATTACCCCTTTGGATACGACGTCGCTATTGCAAAGCTCACGACATACGTGCCCAAAAGGAAATCTCATCTAGGTAAGGCCGTTGAGCAACCTTGACACGGGTTCTAAACAGAGGTCCCTAGTAACAAGGTTTGGTTCTAGACCGGGTAATAAAGGTCCCTAGAGTCATGGACTCTCCAAGAAAACATCAGAGACACTGGTCAACTGTCCCGTGTCCTGACATTCTCAAGAGAATCTATTCTAGGCGAGGTGATTATGCCGGAGTCACTAGTCAACTGTCCGGTGACCCAACATAAAGACCCCTAGCTTAGCCTAAGCTTTTCTCAAGCTCGGGTGTAGAGCTTCTCACAGTAACCACGCCTCAAGGGCAAAAGAAAAATAAAAGAAGGAGTAGAAGAAGAGAAACAGCCAACCAAGCAGATATAATTGACAGAAAAATAAAAGATAAAGGCAAGATATTGCAAACCTGGAAAAGCAAACAAACGAACAAACCAACTAAACTGGGCTTAACTCTCAAGCATCCCCAGTGAAGTCGCCAGCTGTAGCGGGCTGGAAAATCACTTCCATTTTTCATACAATGAAGTCGCCATCGATGTTTATTTATCCCGTGTGGGGAAAGGAAAATATCGCGAAAACCTTGGTTTAGGTTCGGGAGTTGGTTATGCGAGAGGAAAGTGTTAGCACCCCTCGCATCCATCGTACTCGATGGGAACCGTTTAGGTGGTTTGGGGTTTGTTTGCGTAGGTTTGAATTAAATTGCCTTTTATCTTATCTAATCTCTACTTCGTTTCCAAAATAAATTAAAAGAAAATAAGGGTTTTTATTAGTTGAGTTTGACGGTTGTAGGAGCCCGCTCCTACGTATTCCCCGGTGCAATGGGAAACTCAAAACTCACGTAGTTCTGGTAAAAAATGTTTGTGTGGTTGGTTGATTTTAAATGGATATCGTTTATTTCGTATTCCGCTGATACAACGACGCTTGTATGCTCCACTTAGAGGCTTAAGCTGTGTGTGTGTGTCAGAGGAATAGATAAAACGCGTATCCATTGTTAAAAAGAGAGTTTGATTAACGGATGTGGCTTAACTCGCATTCCGCTGATACAACGACGCTTGTATGCTCCACTTGGAGGCTTAAGCTGTGTATGTGTCAGAGGAATGGATAAAGCGTATATCCATGTTTTCTGAAAAGAAGTTTAAGTGTGTGAAGGTTAACTTTTAACGCTTGTTTTTTGGAATGAGAGCAGCTTGAGTGACTAGTCAACTGTCCGGCCACCAAGACAACTCGGGGAAGAACGAAGCAACTGCCAGGTTCTCCCTTTTTCATTCATTATTGTGAAATCCTTTGATTAAGTTTATTCAGAAATAATGTTTGAAAGAAGTACGAGGGTTGGTTTATTTTAGAGTTCATTCTAGAATGAGAGCAGCTTGAGTGACTAGTCAACTGTCCGGCCACCAAGACAACCCAGAGAAGAAAGAAGCAACTGCCAGATTCTCTCCTTTTCATTCTTTAGTTCTTATGAAAAGCCTTTGATTAATTATTAAGAAATAATGTTCGAAAGAAAAACGATTGTTGGTTTATTTTAGAATTCATTCTAGAATGAGAGCAGCTTGAGTGACTAGTCAACTGTCCGGTCACCAAGACAACTCGGGGAAGAACGAAGCAACTGCCAGGTTCTCCCTTTTTCATCCATTGATTATTGCAAAAAGTTTGATTAATTTATTACGAAAAAGCAAAGTCCAAAAGAAAAGATCAAGAGAACCAGAGCAGACACAATAGCAAAACAGATAATAATAATAAAATAAATCATGAAATATGCAAATCATAAATGCACATGTATAGATTGAAATGATACAAATGATTGATGCAAATATGCAATGCTAAGTAAACATGTATGAAGGAATAAGTTAAATATAGTACGAAAATTAAATTGCGAGCAATTAAATAAATACATGTAAGTATGAGATAAATAAACAAACATAAGCAAACATGATTGACCTAAGCTAATTAGGGTTAGACAAAAATATGTGCAAAAGAAAGTGACCCAAAAGTACTTAAAGAAGTAATTTGGATCACTTAAGCACTTATTAAAATATAAACTAAGAGCAACTTAAACTAAAATGACTTATGAAAATAAGTTGGAAAAGCAAAATAATATTCACGTATGAAAGCTACTGTATCATAATGAATGTTGTGTAAAAATTAGGGTCAAATAAGCTAAAGAGCTTCTTGAAACCCTAAATAAACACTTATGCACAAAATAGCTTAATATAAAAAACACTTATAAAAATAAGTTAAAAAGAAATCACACATGGAAATATGATATAAGCATAAACAGTGACTTACTGAGCTTAAATAAGCTAAGAAAGTCACTGAAGTGCTTTTACAAATAAGCTAAAAAAACATTTAAGTCATTCTGGAGGGTGTAAAATATGAAGAGAAGTAAAAACTGGGGGGTGCAGAAAGCAGGGTCTGCACCCAAGGCCCAAGCCCAGTCCGGTCAACAACAAAAAACGCAGTCAACCAAAAAAAAAAGATTCTGTGCAGCAAGGAAAACAAGGCGCGTCGTGAGCGCGAAGGATCTGGGCCGTATGATCAAAATCAAACGGCCACAAGCTTACCGGCCCAAACAGTGATATGGTGTGGCGCTCTATCAAACAAAACGTGCGCCAAGATCAACAACGCCGTCAGATCTCATTTAAATGAGATCTGACGGCTCCGTTTTAAAAAGAAAATCAACGCACAAAAAAACGAACCAGATCCAACGGCTGAGATTTAAACTCAGCGAAGAAGATGGACCACGGCTAGGTCGTCTTCTCCGTCGAGCCTCGCCGTCTCCGGCGACAACTCCGGTCGCCGGAGTTTTCAAAACTCCACCAAATCACGCGATTTTTACACAGTTTTGTTCGTATTTTTACAAGGATTCCAAAAGTACAAATGGTTTTTAACAAATCAGTGTAAAAACGCGAAAACGAAGAGGAAACAAATTTGAAATCAAAACTCAAACACACGATTCAAGCCAAATTTACACAAACCAGCTCAGCAGTAAGCATCAGAGTACAAAACGGAGACGAATGGTATAAGAATCTACCTGAATAGGCCTCTGAATTGTCCGGTTCGAACTTGATTTTCTTCTTGGTGCCGTGGTGCTCTCTGCTCCAATTCCTTCACCTTTTTGCTTGATAAATGAGTGTTTCTTACTTCTGGAACTTGGATAAAGGTGTTTGAACAAGAAAGGAAGGAGTTTGAGCAAGAATTCTGTGATTTCAAAAAATGAAAAGTGAAGAACAAATGGTGGTTTTTTGGTCCTTATCTCTGCGCCGTTTTTCAGTCTCTCCCCCGCCTTTAGGGCACTGAAATCAAGGTTCTATATATAGGGAAAGATTAGGTTAAGTGAGTGGTGAGTTGTGAGAGTTGGTGAGGGCAAATTTGAGATTGTCCTTGAATTTTTGTGTACTATTGTGTGATGTTTTTTTTTGGATAAATGGTGAGGTGGTGAGAAGGAATATTCTAAGCCTCAAATGATAAGCTTGATGATATGTTAATGAATGAGAATTTTTTGACACTCTTTTGTTTTTTTTTTATTTTTTTTGGAATAAAGAAAAATAATATAATAATAAAATAAATATGACAAAAATAAAAAACATGCATGATGAAATATGATTTATAAAATGTTTATGGATCAAGAATGGGAGAAAAAGAAATGAAATTTGGTTTTTTAGAAGGTTTCTTGAAATTCAAGTAACTACTTAAAAATAAATAATAAATAAGAAATAAAAATAATGCAATGGCAAAATGGTAAAAATTTCTCATTTATGATTATGCCATCCGAAATTATGCAAGAAAAATAAAATTGGTTTTGTTGACTTATTTAAAAAAGTTGCACAATATCATGAGGGGCAAAATGGTCATAAAAAAAATGAGGGGCAAAATGGTCATAAAAATTTGGGGCAAAATTAGGGTATGACACTGTGGTGACTAGGCAAGTGGATGTAAAGGCTTCTTCTTGAGGTACCCACAAGTAGCAGTTGTCTTTGGATCTAGTGCCTTTTAACATCAATTTCCCTTCTTCATTTTGAACAAGACATTCAGACTTGGTAAAGTTAACTTTCATGCCTTGATCACACAGCTGGCTAATGCTAATAAGATTTGCAGTGAGGCCTTTAACCAAAAGTACATTCTCCAGGTTGGGCAATCCATGGCTGATCAGATCCCCAATTCCTACTATTTCTCCTTTTGCACCATCTCCAAAAGTTACAAAGCTCGCCTTGTAAGATCTTACATTTATGAGGTACTTTTCTTCACCAGTCATATGTCTAGAGCACCCGCTATCAAAATACCAATCTTCCCTAGAAGAAGCTCTTAGGGATGTGTGAGCAATTAACCCAACATTTTCTTCTTTAGGTAGTCTAACATTTTCTTCTTTAGGTCTCCATTCCTTCTTAATAGCGTTCTCCTCTTGTACCCCATTTGGTTTAGGCTCTTGGTTGGGGTATCCATGCAGCTTGTAACAAAAAGGTCTAATGTGCCCTCTTTTACCACAATGGTGACACACCCACCTACGATATCTCCTTTGATTTTTAGGCCTTTGATGAGCAAAAGGTCTTGGTCTTTGCTGAACTGAGACTTTAGGATCAAGGGCAAACTTTGGAACTGGGTAGGCTTTAGAATGTGGAGTCTGATGCTCCAGCATTACCTTTCCAGTACAAGGATCAATGACATTTTCTCCTGATGTGAACTTGGTTTCAGGGTCCTGTTGGTACTGATTCAGACTTGAGTAGTTGTATCCAACAGACCTAAGCTTCCCACTTGGCACATTATCCAGAATTTCTTCAAGAAGATCTGCTCCTGAGTTCAGCTGACTTACACGTTTCCTTAGATCATCCATTTGAGCATTTACTTGGATGACCTTTTCTTCAGCTTGAGTAGCTTTTTGAACTTGGATATTTACTTCAGCTTGAAGTTTGTTGATGGTCTTCTTTTGCTTCTCAAGAATCCTACACATCTCCTCATATCTGGTGACCAATTCTTTATAGGTACTGGCAAGTTCCTCATAAGATACATCCTCATCTTCATCAGATTCCCAATCCTCAACTTCAACACATGTCCCAGTGAGGGCAGTCGCATGTCTTGCTGATTCATTTTCTTCATCAGTATCTTCATCTGACCAAGAAACAGTTAGCCCTTTCTTTTGTCTTTTCTGATATGTTCCACATTCTGATCTTATGTGACCATAACCTTCACACTCATGACACTGAACCCCTTTGCTTTGATTGCTCTTTTCTTCAGGATTGGTTTTCTTCATACTATGCTGCTGCTTGTTGATGTCGAGCCGGATGCTTTGCCCATTCTGTTGATTCCTACTTCCAACTCTTTTCAACACTTTATTGAATTGTTTACCAAGCATGGCAATAGCATCAGCTAAGCTATCTTCCTCTTCTTCCTCACTTTGATCATTGCTATCATCAGTGTTTGAAACAAAAGCAATGCTTCTGTTCTTCTTGTCACTACGTTCATTCAAAACAATTTCAAAAGTTTGGAGGGATCCAACAAGTTCATCCATCTTCATGGTGGAGATGTCATGTGCTTCCTCAATTGCCGTTACCTTCATGTCAAACCTTTTGGGAAGAGATCTGAGAAGTTTCCTTGACAGTTTCTCATCAGAAATTTTTTCTCCTAAGGCTTCAAAAGAATTTGCAATGTCTAGAAGGCACAAGTGAAAATCTTGAATACTCTCATCATCTTTCATTCTTAGGGCTTCAAACTTGGATGTGAGGTGTTGAATCTTAGACTGTTTCACTTTGGTAGTCCCTTCATAGCACTTTTGCAATATTTCCCACGCATCTTTGGCTGACACACAATTTTTGATGAGTTTGAAAACACTAGTGTCTACTCCATTAAATAGGGCATAGATAGCCTTGTGGTTATGATTGGCTACAGCTTCCTCTTCTGTCGTCCATTCTACTTCAGGTTTCACTATCCCCGTTGAGCTACCTTTTTTGCTTGCATACGTGGGTTGTTCCCATCCGGTCAAAACAACCTTCCAAACCTTGCTATCAATGGATCTCAGAAAGGCCATCATCTTTGATTTCCAAGAGTCATAGTTTGCGGATCCAGTAAGCAAGGGTGGCCTGTTCATGTATCCTCCTTCTTTCTCCATAGTGCCAGACATTTCAGGTCCTGAATCTCACCCAAAACAAGCAGGGTGCCTGCTCTGATGCCAATTGAAATTCCTGGCACGCTATGCACGATGCTCTACTCGATGCTCTAACAATCTATCCGGCCTCGCGCGTAACAGAATGAAAATAAACAAGTAAACAAATAAAGAACACAAGTTATTTGTTAACCCAGTTCGGCGCTTAAACAAGCCCTACGTCTGGGGGATACCAATCCAGGAAGGAATATCACTATAATAGTCCTAGTCCTAAGTCTATAGCAAACGCCCCGTTTACAACTTCAGAACCTAGGCCCTACCAATGACTCTTCTACCTAGGAACTCCTAGATATGAGATCCCATCTCACTCCCTTACAACCTTACGACCAGCAAGGATTTCAATACACTAGACAAAAACAGTTTTGGAGACACACTCCTAAAACTACACACTCGTACCTAAAGGCTTAGAGTGTTACACACACAAAAATCCAATCTCCGTGCTTCAAAGCTTGGGAGAAAGAACGCACAATTACAACACGAAGGATACGTCCTAAGCTTGCATCAAGGTGACACAAGAAAGGCTCACAATCATAAAACACACGCAAAACCTAATACTGAATACTAGCACAAAGACAGCGTGAACAACTAACTGCAATTAGGGTTTTGCAGCTCCTTTAAATACTCCAGAAAATAACACATGCATGGGCTTGGTTTATTTGACCCAAGCATTTATTCCATATTAATTAAAAGAGATTCTTCCAAAATATATTCTTCAAACAAGATACTCTTCAGAAATATTCTTGAACTGAATCTGAAGCATTAAAAGCCTTCCTTACATAAAAACATATCAAACGCGCCATGCAAGATTCATGAAAGAGAAACGGAACATTCCATAAATAGCATTTGCCATGAGCGCTCCTCCTGAGCATTATTCAATGCTCTACACAATGCCAGAGCATTGGATCGCACATCTTGTACAAAGTTTATTTCCAAAAATGCAGCCAATTATCAAAGACTCAACAAAAATAATAAAAGGAATATAATGGACACAAGGAAGATCGTACCAAAATCCACAAAAATGAGGTATTTTAAAATACCTCTCTGCCAAAATTTCGTCTTAAAGAGCATAAAGAATTTCAGACAAAAAATATGAAAAAATGCAAATGAGACGGGATCTTAGCTCAAAAATTGGGGTATGACAGTATTATTAGTAGTAAAATGACCAAGACAGACCCAAATACGAAGGAAAACCTACAAAAACATGAAAAAGCATCAAGACAGAGTCCAAGATGCCAAAAGACAAGAAAAAGCCAAAAAAGTGAAGAAATGAGCATTCCATCGCAGCACGATGACTCCCATCATGCCACGATGGGAGCTGCTTGTTTGCCAAGAAATCAGAAGAATAAATCTGCAAAATTTCTGTCCATCGCAGCACGACATAGCACATCGCAACACGATGGAGTTACTTGGCGACCAAGTTGATGAAATGCATAGGATCAGTTATAAAAATGAACTGAATCTTCACATCGCAGCACGATGGCTTCATCGTACCGCGATGCCTTGCTGAGGCCCATTATGAAAACTATAAATAGAGCCTCCCATTCATTGTTAAAATCATTCAGAAATAGTAGAACACTCTCTACTATAAGGAGAGGTTCAGAGGAGCACTATTGGGCAAAGTTTTCTCCCCTAAGTAACTATGTAACTATGTTATACACCGGTCATGCCAAATATGAAGAAGGAAGGGAGTCCAACCATGTTATACACCGGTCATGCCAAATATGAAGAAGGGATGGAGTCCAACCACCATACCTAGCCTCTATATTTCTTGAATCTATTATTTATACATTCCACATTTATATTTCTGCAAGCATTACGCTATTTTCATAAAAAGCTTTTTCCAAAAACCAAAGCGAATGCAAACTATCACAAACTTGAATAACGCTAGTGAAGCTTCGGCACGATCCTTGTGGATTCGAACTCATTCTACTCGTAGAGTGTGAATTATTACTCGACGACAGACTAGTGCACTTGCCAGACCGTAGTCAATAGCCTATGAGGAGGAAGAAGCTAAGAAACTAGCAGAGCAAGAGGCTCTGAAAGTGGCAATAGAAATGGCTGCTTGGATAGCAGAAGTAGAGATTGAGAAAATAGCTAGAAAGATCAAGACACAGTTATGTCTGAGCTAGAAAGTCCCCAGCAAGCTTTTGATAGAGGTAAAACTGTAGTTGTTGATACAACACCTTCAACTTCTCTTGTTAAAACTCTTAGAGAACATGGAACCCCCTCTACAACCATCACTCCTGAACTTCAAGCCGTACTTGATGGAATGCAAGCTCAGATTACTGATCTAAAAGATGGAATGCAAAGTGAAATTGCTGAGATTAAGGCTGACAGTAAGGCCAAAAGAGAACAAATGAATCGAATTTTATTCCTTCTCAAGGACCTTCATGAACGTCTTCCACCCAAACCTTAATTTCTTATGTTTGAGCACATTTCATTTTCTTTGTTATGTAATCTTTGGATAATTAATCCTTAACTAGTATTTTGTCGGATTCATTGTCTACTTGATTGTGTGTTTATGTTAATTTTATCTAAAAAGTGTTTTTAAAATAAATTTATATTCTCTGAATATGGCTGATACTCTTGTGACCTCTGAACCTTAAGATAAGATGTTGAAGAACATCTTCTGAACTTATATTTGTTGTTTTTGAAAAACTAAGGTTCCACTCACTTCAGTAATCCTGTTTGAAGGTGGAAAAACACAAGAGGGGGGGGGGGGGGGGGGGGGTTGAATTGTGTTTTAGAGTTTAAAAACTTTTCTCAATTGAAAACAATTTGCAGCGGATTTAAACACAAAACAATCAGAGAGACAAAGAGAGAGAAAGAGAGACATAAAATTTATACTGGTTCCTCTCACAAATTACAAGAAGGGATAGGAATTGATTCATAAT
This sequence comes from Trifolium repens, assembly GCA_030408175.1. Taxonomy (NCBI): domain Eukaryota; kingdom Viridiplantae; phylum Streptophyta; class Magnoliopsida; order Fabales; family Fabaceae; genus Trifolium; species Trifolium repens. Next base: position 46,839,051 of record CP125836.1, on the reverse strand, counting down.
GCATTTGCATAATAGTTTTAGGTCTTTGTGCAGTTAAGAAAAATCAATTACCATTAATTTTAACGCTATTCTTACTCCCCCTTTTGTCATTAATAAAAAAGTAACGAAAACGAGAGAAAATATAGTCAAACACATGTTACAAGACAGTCAAGTCAAAAGTGGTTACAACTATGTCCAATTAAATGAACTGTGTTGAAATCCAAGTGGACTAGAGTGTTTGTAAACACTATAAATTGAGACAATTCTTCTTATTTTATTCACAACGAATAATCAAGGAATAAATCTCAAGCAAACAATCAAAAATCAAGCAATGAAGAAGGCTTCTAAATCCAAAAAGGAAGTTAAGAGGGAGCAAGCAACATCTTCACACTCAAGGAAAAACAAGCAACCAAAGCAGATAATTAAGCAAGAGGTTGTAGTTTCAGAGTCTGATGATACAGATTCTGACTATGCAGAGTTCCTTAGGACATATGATCCTGAGAAAGAGTCTTCAGACTCTGAGAAATATATTGTTCTCCTTGACTCTGCTTCAAGCGCTGGTCTTTCAGAGACTGAGGAGTCCAAGAAAGAAGAGTCTGAGGCAAAGTCTGATGTTGAGTCTAAATAAGTTTCTCTGGATTGTATGTAATAAAAACTTTGCATGAATAATAAAAAATTTCTTGCTTTATATTATCCATTTTATTTGCATGTTTTTTAATATTCTTTATAAATATGTCAGAACACCAGTTACCAAGCATGCTTCATAGAGTATTGGTGCCTCGTTTATAAACAGGCGATAATACTGAGATAGCTATATCTTGAGTAAACAGGAATACTAAAGTGAGGGAACCTTAAGATTTTAAAAAAAAAACAAATATAAGTTCAAAAGATGTTCTTCAACGTCTTACTCTAGGTTCAAAAGTCACAAGAGTATCAAACATATTCAGAGAATATAATTTTATATTTTAAAAATAAAAATAAAAATAAACACACAGTCAAGCACACATTCAAGAATTCATGAATAAAAAGAAGTACTTAATAGATGATTAAAAACAGTTATCCAAGGTTACATATCAAAATAACTACACAAATTGTGCTCAAACATAAGGGTTTAGTTTTTGGAAGGGAGACATTCAGCTAGATCTTTTAGGAAGGATAGAATCTGATCCATTTTCTCATCGTTTGCCTTGTTGTCATCCTTAATTTCAGCAAGATCACTCTGTTATGATTGCATACCCTCTTGTAGTTGATTGATATGAGCTTGCATCCCATCAAATACAGTTCTCATTTCATGAGTGATAGTGGTAGATGGTGTTCCATATTCTAACAAAGGTCTGACTGGAGAAGCTGAAGGCGTAGTCTCAACAACAACTGATTCATTGTGTGCTTGATTGTGTGTTTATGTTAATTTTATCTTAAAAGTGTTTTTAAAATAAATTTATATTCTCTGAATATGGCTGATACTCTTGTGACCTCTAAACCTTAAGATAAGATGTTGAAGAACATCTTCTGAACTTATATTTGTTCTTTTGAAAAACTAAGGTTCCACTCACTTCAGTATTCCTGTTTGAAGGTGGAAAAACACAAGAAGGAGGGGGGGGGGGGGGGGTTGAATTGTGTTTTAGAGTTTAAAACCTTTTCTCAATTGAAAACAATTTGCAGCAGATTTAAACACCAAACAATCAGAGAGACAGAGAGAGAAAGAGAGACACAAAATTTATACTGGTTCCTCTCACAAATTGAGAGTACGTCCAGTCCCCTTGCGCGCACTTCCGAGGGATTTCCACTATAATCTCACTAGATTACAATTGCTCAAGCTCACTAGCAAGAAATTTCTCAAATGCTCAAGTTACACTTACCAAGAGGCTTCTCAAACTTAAGAATAAGAATGAATGTTTATCACACACTTGATATACTATCAGAGGTGTTTACAAAATACAATGCAAATACTTAAGATAATGAATGACAAATTAAAATCTGGATGTCAGAGCTTTCAGAGTCTTAGAGTAGTTAATAGAACAGTAGTCATTTCTTCCATTTAAGTCTTCTATTTATATTGAAGAATTGGAGAATGACTGTTGCAGAGATATAAGGTGCCAGTTGGAATGAATCGTACAATTTGATAGATGTAATTGCCTTCTATAGAAAGAAATCCAATTCCACTACCTTGTGCGTATGAATTATCACTCAACCATTTTGAGTAATAATAGTACGATTGTACAATCCTCAAATACGCTTCACTTATGGATAAGGTTAACGTTGTACAAACGAATATTCCTTTCCATGGATATGACAGAGACCTTAAGTAGATAATTCTTCAATCATTGATTCTGGTCTTGTCAGTTCTTGAGTGACGTATATTCCTTTTGCTTCAGCTTCTGGTGTTATAGCTTCTGATGATGTTTAGCTTCTAAAACCTTTCAGAGTCTGCTATTGGTCCTCAGAACTACTAACTTCAGAACTTGAATTTTAAGCTTCTGATGATCAGCGATAGGCTTTCAGAGCTTCTTAGCTTGGCTTCTCTGCTTTTGTCCATAGTGCTTCTTAATGAATTTTAACTTATAATTCTGCACACTAGAACAATCATTAGTAATACCAATTGCAATTTTAACACTTTGTTATCATCAAAATTAAATACCACTCAGAGGTTTATGTCAGACCCACTTTGTTCCAACACTGTTTACTCAAGTTACAGCTATCTCAGTATTATAGCCTGTTTATAAATGGGGCACCAATACTCTATAAAGCATACTTGGTAACTGGTTGTCTGACATATTTTAGATGAATATTTAAAACATGCAAATAAAATTGATAACACAAGCAAGAAATTTTTTGCAATTCCTGGCGCGTCTCCAAGGATGTGCTATATAATGTTTCAACAGTTGAGATGTTGAGATCAATGTTGAAGCATTATACTAACAGTCAACATAAATATAAAGATACTAAAAATAACATAAAGTAATAAAGAACACAGGATGTTTGTTAACCTAGTTCGGAGCGTAACACAACCTACATCTGGGGGATACCAATCCAGGAAGGAAATCCACTATGATAGATCTAGTTCAAAGCTAAACTCCACCGTTTAAAACCTATCGCCTAGAATCTATTGTTTGACTTCACCCTAGGAACCTCCTAGAGCAGAGATCCCATCTAACTTCCACTCAAAACACAGACCTTGTGTTGATGCTTTATAATAGCGGTTTGAAAACAGATTCAAAAACTGAAACTAACTCCGTGCTTCAAAGCTTTGGAGAAGTTAACAAAATACAACTCAATAAAAACAAAGTCTTAAACTTGCATCAAGGAGACACAAGAAAGGCTCACAATTAACAAGACTCAAAACCCTAATAATACTCTATGAAAAATGACGGCTTCAGTGAAAGAAATTAGGTTTTGTCTTCTGGCTTAATTAAGGTGAGCTTGCATGGGCTTGCATACAATGCATGGGCTTCATTCACCAACAAATCCACCTTACATATTTCATAATCATATCTCACGTTTCCTTTAGCAAATGAGCGTGATCTGGAAATTAATCAATGTGAGACTCTGAACAAAAATGTATTCCTTGGATACCAAGAATAAAGGTGTGGATTCCAAAAATAGAACAAGCGCCAAGTAAGCGCGAAAATACATCACCTGGACAGGTATCCAGATGTTGGAAAATGACATCGCACATCTTGCACATGTTGCACATCTTGCTTGTATATTTGTCTTTTGCAAAAATGATGCCAACACCAAATATCAAACATTTTTATTAATAAAGATGCAAAGTCTTTATTATATAAAATCTGGAGAAATTATTTTGACTCTACATCAAATTTTGACTCTGAATCTTCCTTCTTGGACTCTATAGTCTCTGAAGATTTGATGTCAGCTCCTGAAGGTGAGTGATGACAGGAATTTCTATGACATTTTTAATAGTATTATTAGTAGTAAAAAGACCAAGACAGGCCCAAATACGAAGGAAAACCTA